>CM070779.1:29776872-31131872 GCA_036346955.1 Dipus sagitta
CACATAATCCTCATCTGGGACTGGATCACAAGCTGGAGCCAAGTAAATTTCTCCAACTAGATCAAGAACCACTTCTCAGCACAAATTAGATCTTTGGTATTATCTCCAATGCTTAGCAGCAATCAGTTCAAAGTAAATAGTTACAACTTCCAATGGTGGGAACAAGCAAAGAATCTCTGTATATCTGAAACAAGCCACACAACCTCTTCCTCAAATTCCCATTCAGTAGTTACAGACTGACTTTGGCTATGATGTCAGATATACTTAAGTTCAAATCCTTACTCAAGTAGCATTCCCAAACCACACAACCCTTGTCTATAAAACCTCACAAGATTGCCACAAAATTGAAATTAAAAGTACTTGGTGCCTGGTATAAGCAATTTAGAAAACATTAGGGATAGGGCTTTCCATTTGTTATAAACATTCATGTGTTAATTCATACACAAGCCCAAACATTCTGGTTCATGTGAACCTTTTAAAGCATGGGGTGGACACCTGTAAGCACAACAGTCAGGAGGCAGAGACAGAAGAATCATAAGTTTGAGGCCAGACTAGCAGTACACAGGCCAGCCAGGGTTTCATAGTAAAACTTTGTCTCAAAAACCAAATGCAGGACTGGAGCTAGGCGTGATGGCGCATGCCTTTAATCCTAGCACTCGGGAGGCAGAGGGGTAGGAGGACCGCCATTGAATTCAAGGCCACCCTGAGACTACATAGTGAATTCCAGGTCAGCCTGAGCTAAAGTGAGACCCTACCTCAAAAACCAAAACAACAACAACAACAAAAAGCAGGGCTGGAGAGATGGCTTAGTGGGTAAGGCACTTGCCTACAAAACCAAAGGACCCATGTTTGATTCATCAGTACCCAGTAAGCCAGATGCACAAGGTGGCCCATGTGCCTAGAATTTATTTGCAGTGGCTGAAGGCCCTGGTGTGCCCATTTTCTCTCCCTCTCTATCTGCCTTTCTCTCTAATTAATTAATTAATTTTTAAAAAGCAAAAGCAGCCGGGCGTGGTGACATACGCCTTTAATCCCAGCACTTGGGAGGAAGAGGTAGGAGGATCACCATGAGTTTGAAGCCAGCCTAAGACTACACAGTGAATTCCAGGTAAGCCTGGGCTACAGCAAGACTGTACCTCAAAAAAAATAAACACAAACAAAAAAGCAAAAGCAAGTGTTAGCCCCTGCACGGGTGAGATGCAAGTGCAGTACTGGCAGAGCAACCTCACTTCTTCCACCCTCTAACCCTAACCCAAAGCCTGGATCTGGTTACACAGGACACTGTCTGCTCATGCAGAGCAGTCAACTCACCTGACACATGGTCTTGACACTCTCCTATCTTTCTAACTGCTGCCTGCACACAACCATGCCTCTAGTTTTACGAAGTCTCCTTTTATTCCAGAACTGTGTACCTCATAGAAACAATGCCTAGAGGGTGACCAAGTCAAAATAATCACCCAAAAGCAAACAAACAAAAGAAGGACTGGTACAAAAAAGTTTAAAAGTCTACAGTTTTTTCTAATCCAGATCCATGAGACCTAAAGACATTAAATCCTGAAGATTCAAATCACTGAACTGTGAATAACAAACCCAGAAGAGCACAGACTTTTCCTACCAGTTCCAGTTCCACCCTCAATTCCGATCTCTGGCAAGCAGTTCTTTAGCGCTCACTCTCTGAACCCACAGAACCCTGAGGGCATTCCAGAAACACCCCAACCAAATTCACTAGCTGGTTTCCAGGTATTTCCGTCCTATGAAGAGAGATGAGAAATACCTGACCCCTTCTCTACTCCACACGTATCACGAGGATCATTCTGGCAGCAGGCAGCCCTCCTGGTCGATGCAGCAAGGACAACTCCAGAGTGACGGACACCCTAAAGCAGGAGGCACCTACCTGCTGCACCAATTCGGCTGCTTCGTCATCCCCATTGCCCACACCAGGATTCTTTCGCACCATCCCTGGGCCAGGCTTAGGAGCTGCAGTAGTTCTCTGTGTTGAAATAGGTCTCTGCGGAGCTGAGAGAATTAAACATGTTAAGAAAAATTTCAACACCAGACAGAAATCTGTAAGACAGTAAGGGAAGACTGTGACCAACTGCTCTCCAGACGCTCAGGAAGGACACCAGTGCTAGAGAGGGCCATACAGACAACACAACAACCCAGTATTTGCTCTCAGCAGTTCTGGTTCTGGCAGCAAAATTAAGTGCCAATTTGATCGAGGCTCTTCCATGCAGGAGAACAATCCTCTAGTGAGATCTTTACTCTGCTGCAGTGAACAGAACTATCAGGTGAAAGAGGTACAGTCATTCTGATGCATACAAGGTGAATTACCTTAACTCAGCTCCAACCAAACCCACCAGTAGGGCAGCTTCATGAGCCAAACTCTAATGGCAAACTTCATGCCAGGAGATCCCAATCCCAGCTGCTGCTAGTGCCTGCTGTGTCTCATCTGGAAAGTTCCATCCCTCCAAACTTGTCACCTCAAAAGGGTAGTAGAGCCTGATCTTAATGCTATGCTGTCAAAACCTCTACTCACCTTTTCAGAAGGACAAGAGTCAGGATAAAAAAGCATCGCAGAGGGCTTAGCTCTTAAGGCGCTTGCCAGCAAAGCCTAAGGACCCAGGTTCAATTTCCCAGGATTCACATAAGCCAGATGCACAAGGTGTCGCTAAGTGTCTGGAGTTTGTTTGCACTGACTGGAGGTCCTGGCGTGCCCAATCTCTCTCTCAAGTAAATTTTTAAAAAGGAAGTATCAAGCTGGGTGTGGTGGCACATGCCTTTAATCCTAGTACTTGGGAGGCAGAGGTAGGAGGATAACGGTGAGTTCGAGGCCACCCTGAGACTCCATAGTGAATTCCAGGTCAGCCCGGGCTAGAGAGAGACCCTACCTCGAAAAACCAAAAAGAAAGCATCATAGTTGGGCATGGTGGTGCATGCCTTTAATCACAGCACTTGCAAAGCTGAGGTAGGAGGAGTGCTAAGAGTTCAAAGCCAGCTTGAAACTGCATAGTAAATTCCAGGTCCTACAGCAAGACCCTACCCTCAAAAACGCAAGATAATAATAATAATAGTATTTTTTTAAAAAGCATCTCATCCACTAGGATTTATAGACTTCTTGCAGTTTTTTTTTTTTTTTTTTTTTGGTTTTTCAAGGTAGGGTCTCACTTTGGTTCAGGCTGACCTGGAATTCACTATGTAGTCTCAGGGTGGCCTCGAACTCTCGGTGATCCTCCTACCTCTGCCTCCCGAGTGCTGGGATTAAAGGCGTGTATCACCATGCCCGGCTCGACTTCTTGCAGTATTTATAAAGTACATGAAGAAGTATCAGAGTCAGCTTATCTACAAGTTAACATAATCAAGAATTGTAGACACTGAGAAATCAAGCTGCTACTTACTGAGCTAGAAGTCTCCTCCCTGCTGGCTAGCTATCAGTGTTGGAAAGTGCTCTGCAGCCCGCTGGGGGAGAAAAGCCATCAACAGTCTAACCAGCAATGACCCCTATGGACCAAAGAACCATCCTGTTAGGCAAGAGGAGCCCGTCAGTGCGATAGTGGCATGACTGTTACGAGGTAAACAACTGCACTCTGGATAGATTTGCAGCCCACTCCCTAAGAGGGAATTCATGACTGGTACTGAAAACCTAGTCAAAAGCCTAATGGCCTGGAAGGTCACATGCCATGGGGGGGGGGGGGCTACTGTTTCACAAAATGGATAGGTTGCGTCCACCAAACTGCCCTCTAGATATTTACACATATGCTCATACAGTAGTGCTGCTCTCAATTTTCTTCAGAAACGCTTCTTTTCACAGCCAGCAGGGACTACTGGGGAGACTCCAAACTCATCAAAATACTGAGAAGCCACAGTTAAATGCTTGGCACTACAGAAGATATCTCTCTATTGTGCCCACAAGGCCCAGGAACACTGGAAAAGGCAGCAGCAGGAATGTAAGAGCCAAAGCATGAAGCAGAGTGGCCATTGCATTCATGGCCTCCCAGCAGCTGTAATAACCTGCACAGTACTGGGCCCATCAACATGGCGTCATGGGTAATAAAGGCAGGTAAAAATTAAAAACAGAAAGACATCGCAACAAAAGAGAAACTGGTTAGAGAGAGGAAACGGTATGTGGAAAGGGGAGACAAGAGTGACGGAGGGTTTAGAATAATAATACAGTATGCACATATATAAAATTGTCACTAAAATGCTTATTAAACCCACTGTGGTGGTATATGCCTTTAATCTCAGCACTCAAGAGGCTGAGATAGGAGGACTGCAGTGAGTTCAAGGCAAGCTTGGGCTACAAAGTGAGTTCCAGGTTAGCCTGAACTAGATTGAAACTCTGCTTGAAAAAAATAAAATAAAAAATTAGCAGGTTGTAGTGGCACACACCAGCACTTGGGAGTCCAAGGCAGAAGGATTGCTATGAGTTCAAGGCCAGCCTAAGACTAATTCCAGGTCAGCCTGGGCTAGAGCAAGACCCTACCTTGAAATAAACAAAAATTAAAAGTTACTGTCTAGGCGTGTTGCATACGCTTTTAATACCAGCACTCAGGAGACATAGGTAAGAGGATTGCTGTGAGTTCGAAGCCAGTCTGGGCTAAAGTGAGACAGCACCTCAAAAAAAAAAAAAAATTAAAATTATTTTTATAAAAAGAATAGGGAGGGCTGAAGAAATAGCTTAGTGGTTAAGGAATTTGCCTGATAAGTCTAAGAACCCAGGTTCGATTCCCCAATACCCACATAAACCAGATGCACAAGGGGATGCATGCTCTTGGAGTTCGTCTACAGTGGCCAGAGGCTTTAGAGCGTGCGTGCGCGTGCTCTCTCTCCCTCTCCCTCTCTGTCTCTCTCTCAAATAAAGAAAAAAAGAAAGAAAATGAGGGGGGCAGGCTGGAGTGATGGCTAAGCGGTTAAGGCATTTGCCTATGAAGCTGAAGGACCCAGGTTCAATTCCCCAATACCCATGTAAGCCAGATGCACAAGGTGGTACATGCATCTGTAGTTACTTTGCAGTGGCTACAGGCCTTGGTGCCCCATTCTCTCTCTCTCTCTCTCAAATAAATGAATTTTTTTTTTTTTTGGTTTTTTCAAGGTAGGGTCTCACTCTAACCTAGGCTGACCTGGAATTCACTTTGGAGTCTCAGGGTGGCCTCGAACTCACAGCGATCCTCCTACCTCTGCCTCCCAGTGCTGGGATTAAAGGCGTGCGCCACCACGCCCGGCTTGAATAAAATATTTTAAAAAGAAAGAATAGGGCGCTTGAGAGGTAACTTAATGGTTAAGGTGTTTGCCTGCAAAGTTAGCAGACCAAGGCTCAATTCTCCAGCCAGAGTCACAAGGTAATGCATGAGTCTGGAGTTCGTTTGCAGTGGCTAGAGGCCCTGATGTAACCATTCTTTCTTTCTCAAATAAATAAACAAATGAAAGAATGGGGAGGTTGGGGTGATAGCATGCACCTTTAATCCCAGTACTCAGAAGACAGAAGTAGGAGGATCGCTGTGAGTTCAAGGCCAGCCTGAGACTACATACTGAATTCCATGTCAACCTGGGCTAGAGACCCTACCTTGAAAGAACAACCGCCCCCCCCCAAAAAAAATAATAATAAAACGCTAACTGAGACTTTCCCACAAAAAAGTTCATTTCAAAATATTTTATTATTATTTATTTATTTATTTGAGAAAGAGACAGATAAAGAGAGAATGAGCACACTAGAGCCTCTAGTCACTTCCAACCAACTCGAGACATATGCACCACCTTGTGCATCTGGCTTTAAGTGGATACTGGGGAACTGAACCTGGATTCTTAGCCTTTGCAAGCAAGCACGTTAACAACTGAGGCATCGCTCCAGTCCATAAAAAAGTTCAATTTTAAACAAGTGAAATGTATGACATGAATTTTTTTATCAATAAAGCTGCTGGAAAAAAAAAAAAAAAAACTCTCCCATTAGCTGGGCACAGCGGCTCACATCCAAAAGCAACATCCAGGAGACTAAGGTAGGAATGCTGTATATTCAAAGTCATCTGGTCTACAAAAAAAGTTCCTGGCCAGCCTAAGCTATTATCACAAGAACCCTGTCTTAAAATTTAAAAAGAAATTACAGAAAGATTTACTATCATAAACTCAAGCTAGTTTTTCTATTTTCATTTAAATGACTGGGGTGCTGTCTTAAATTCTTCCAGGGTCATGGTTGAGAGCATTCCTGTCATCTACACTCTGTGGTCTGGAATGTTGAACAGGTTTGAGTTCCTACAATGTAATCTGTCCTCATGGTCTACACAACTTTGAGTGTGCACCACCACACACCGAAATGACAATGCTGTACAATCTGCAAGGATAGCAGTTTTCTGTATGCTGTAGGCTGAAATATTTTGATGAACTGCTTGGATTTTATTTTTTAAGTTGTATAATTTATTTTCTTGCAAAATAAAATGTAATATAAAAGCTTTCACCTATTCAGAAAAAAAAAATTTTTTTAAGTAAAAACGGGGGCTGGAGGGATAGCTTAGTGGTTAAGGCGTTTGCCTGCAAAGCCAAAGGACCCAGGTTCAATTCCCCAGGACACACATTAGCCAGATACACAAGCGGGTGCACACGCCTGGAGTTCATCAGTGGCTGGAGGCCCTTGGCGTGCCCATTCTCTCCCAAATAAATAAAAATATTTTTAAAAAATTTTTAAATGGGGCTGGAAATGGCTTCGTGGTTAAGTTGCTTGCCTGCAAACCCAGGTTCAATTCCCCAGTACTCACATAAGGGAGATGCACAAGGTGGCACATGCACCTGAAGTTCGTTTGCATGGCTAGAAGCCCTGGTGCTACCATTCTCTATATCTATCTGTGCCCCCCCCCTCAAATAAATAAATAAAATTAAAAAATAAAAACAGGGACTGGGGAGATGGCTTAGCGGTTAAGGCATTTGCCTGCAAAGCCTAAGGACCCAGTTTTGATTCTGCAGGACCCACATTAGCCAGATGCACAAGGGGGCGCATGTGTCTGGAGTTCGTTTGCAGTGGTTGGAAGTCCTGGCATGCCCATTCTCTCTCTTTCTCTCTGCCTCTTCCTCTCTCTCAAGTAAATACATAAATAAAATATTTTTTTAAATTAAAATAAAGATAAAAACAGGCCAGGTGTGATGGCGCATGCCTTTAATCCCAGCACTCAGGAGGTAAGAGGATCACCATGAGTTCAAGGCCACCCTGAAAGTACAGTGAATTATAGGTCAGCCTGGGCTATAGTGAGACCCTACCTCGAAAAGACAAACCAAAACAAAACAAAACAGAGAGAAAAGCAGTAATCCACCCACCCTCTCTACTACCAGATGTGTCAGTCCTCTCTCATGGTACTACGGGATCTCAGTTAATACCTTTGCCATCTTCTAGAAAAGGAGGAATTTCATCCAGCTACACAGCCCAATGCTCACACAGATACTCCATGAACATACTACTGAAAATAAACCATGGAAAACCTGACAGCCAAAAGCTTCTGAGGACACATTAAAAACTGCCTCTAGGATATGAATACTGGGTCCAAATCCCCAGTACACATATGAAGCTAGTCACACACAAAATGGCACACGCCTTTAATCCCAGCACTTGGGAGGCAGAGGTAGGTGGATCGCTGTGAGTTCGAGGCCAACCTGAGACCACATAGTGAATTCCAGGTCAGCCTGGGTTAGAGTGAAACCCTGCCTTGAAAAAACAAAAAAGTGGCATATGAGTCTGGAGTTTGTTTATAGCAGTAAACACACCTTTAATCTCAGCACTGAGAAGGCAGAGGCAGGAGGTCACTGTGTGTTTGAGGCCTGTCTGGGTCTACAGAGTGAGTTCCAGGTCACCCTGAGCTACAGTGAGACCCTACCTCGAAAAACAACTGCCTCCTACTCTCTGCTGGCAGGGGAGCTAGCCAGAGCCACACTCCAGCTAAAGCTCAGAGAGGGAAGGGAAGTCCTGAGCAAGCAGAAAGCTAGCCTATCAGCAGACAGCACAACAGACACAGCCCAGAACAAGCGTGGGGCCCCAGAATCCAGGTCTTCTTGTAACTGACCTTCTCAGACTTCTATGCAATGCCCTTGTTTCCCACATGACCAAAGCTCTTGTGTGAGGTAGCCTGAGGCCTCCTATTCCACATATCTATTCAGCTTTGGAAAAACAGCATACACTAACTGTTACATTCAGGTCTCTGGGACCAGTACTAACCTTCTGATTTCATAGAGGAAGACGATGGATTCTGGGGACAGGGATGAAGGGGTTCACACAGAGCCACAAAGAACAAACAGATGGCTGCATGCCACAGATTTTGCTTCTGAAGGTCCCCAAGCCTATACAGCTATTCAAAAGTTCTGATTCAGGGCCTGTGGTGTAGCTCAGTATATAGCACTTGCCTAGGATGCCCAAGGTCCTAGGTTCAAACCTATGCACCACCAGAAATAAAAATAAAATAAAAACCTGGTTCAATGTGGACCGAATGGCATCACTAGACTACTGGAAATGATGTTTGGGGGTGGGGTTACCTGTGCTGCCAGAGCCGAGAGGTTTCTTCGGTTTGTTCAGAGCTGGAGCAACAAGGGAGGGAGCCACTGCCGTCTCTTGACCTTGTCTGGCAGCTACAGGGTCATAATCTTTTCCATCATAGTTTGCATCAAAAAACTTCTTGAACCACTGAACAAATTCAAAATTGTCCTGAAACTTTCCTTTAACTAATTTATCCACAGGAATTATCTGCAGGAAAAAAAAAAATCAAGAGCAAAGCAGAGGTTTTTAGCAAGTATCAAACTTGTCAACCTACCAAAATACTATGAAGTACTAAGCCTCTAAATTTACAGAACAAGTTTAATTAAGATTACTTTCAATAGAGTACCAATCCCTATCCCCTCAAATTTAAGAAAAGAAATCTGAAATGTAAAAGCAAGAAGGGCTGGGAGATACAGCTCAGTGGTCGAGAGGCGGGGCTTGCTGAATATGCGCAAGGCCATGGGTTAGATCTTAGCTAAGGGAGGAATGGAAAGAAACATCTATCACAAAAGTCACAAATACACCTTCAAACACATTCTACAAGGTACTAGACAGAGAAATTCCCTGGCCTGGTGCAGTGGCACATTTGTATGAGCATTTGTATGGCTGAAGCAAGAAGATATCAAACTTGAAGTCAGCCTAGATACATAGTAAAACCGATCTCAAATAAAGAAGAGAGAAGAACACGGGAGGGAGGGAGGGAGGGAGGGAGGAAGAGAAAAAGAGCTGGGCGTGGTAGCACACACCTTTAATCCCAGTGCTCAGGAGGCAGAGGGACAAAGATCACTGTGAGTTGGAGGCCACTCTGAGACTACATAATGAAGCCCATGACAGCCTGGGCTAGAGCAAGACTCTACCTCAAAAGACCATGAGAGATTTTGGATAATGGCACAGCCAGAAGCGACAGGTTGTTACTAGAAAAATTTCATTGCTTAGGGATGGGATGGAAACCTTCCAGTGAGTTGTTGGCCAGGAAAGTCCTTGTTGCCCACAAAACATTACAGGCTATTGCCAAGGCTCTTGGTTTCCCACCAGAAATAGATGGTAAGACCCTACTGCTGAAGACTCCAGCACTGAGTCTTCAGTGAGTCTCAGGTCACTGAGAAATCAAGCTGAGCTTAAAACTTCCTTTGTGTAGACGAGCTGACAGAAAGCCGGAAAAAGCTGCACTGCATGCAGCCCTATGGGAGACAGAAGCCATCAGCAGTGAAAACAGTGGACACTGCAAGCCTCAAATTGGGCTAAAAGCCAAAAGACCAAGCAGGTGCTATAGTGGCATGTCTGGTATGGGGGAAACTAACTGCTCTCTAATTGGACTGGAGGCCTGCTCTATGGGAAGGAATACATGCCTGGTACTGAAAACCTAATCAAAAGCCTATGGTGGGAAACATCATGAGCCCTAGTGGTGTAACACCTGCTCTTGTCTAACTAAATGCATATATATTATGTCTACCAAATTGCCCTGCAAGCACTTTACTTAATGTGTTCATACCCACATATTAACGCTATCCTCACTTTTTTTTTCCCCCTGAGGTAGGGTCTCACTCTAGTCCAGGCTGACCTGGAATTCACTATGTCGTCTCAGGGTGGCCTCGAACTCACGGTGATCTGCCTACCTCTATCTCTGAATGCTGGGATTAAAGGCGTGTGCAACCACGCCCGGCTTTACTATCCTCATTTTTGGTTAGTGAAGCTTATCTTTTCAGATGGTGGTGACCACAGGGATGACCCAAAAGGCACCATAGTGCTAAGAAGTGACAGAGGAGTGTTCAACATGGAAACATCTCTATCACACCCTCCAAGGCTCAGGGTACAATGCCAAAGAGGTGGCGGAAAGAATGTAAGAGCCAAAGGAAGAGTAGGATTGCTTACAACACAACTGTCCAGATAGAAACTGGCCTTGATATCCATGACCTTGCAGTGCCTAGCACTACCTTCACAAGACCCTCATAATAGGAGGGAAAGATGATGACATCAAAGTAAAAGACAGACTAACAGACAGAGGGAGGGGATATGATGGAAAATGGATTTCAGAAGGGGGAAGTGGGGGAATTATGGTTTATTGTTTGTAAATATGGAAGTTGTCAATAAAAACGCCAAGAAAAATTTTTTAAAACTGAAAGAAACCAAATCTAACTTGAAAACAGATTAAAGTGCAAAATCAAGTACAGTACAGTTTATACAAGTCCAGAGTTTGAGAGACTGCAGACTGCTAGAGATTAACTAATATTTAGTCACATGTTGACTACTCCACTTACTAAATTCACAGACAAGAAAGAAGACAGTAAGGGGAACAGAGGTAGGAATATGTTAACTAGAACAAACAAGCAAATAAATAGGGAAGAGCAGTGGGAGGGGCTTGAGATCATGGTTTATGGTCTATATACCTGGATGGTGTCTATGAAAAATTTTTAAAGGGCTTAGATGACCCAGGGGTTACAGGCACTTGCTTGCAAAGCCTACAATCCTGGGTTCAAATCTCCAGTACACACATAAAGCCAGACACAAAGTGACACATGAGTCTGGAATTCATTTACAGCAGCAAGAGGCCCTGGCATGTCTGTATTCTCTCATTATCTCTCAAATAAATTAAAAAAAAAATTTTTTAAAGAAATACATAAATACAGAAAAGACAATTCAAAGTCATAGTCTACCAACCACATCTTTTTTAGGTTTGATTTTGCTTTTGGAGGTAGAGTCTTGCTCTAGCCCATGCTAACCTAGAATTCACTACGTAATCTCAAGCCAGCCTTGAATTCACAGCAATCCTCTTCCTACCTCAGCATCCAGAAGAGGTGGGGAGTGGGGAGAAGGGAGAGGGAGAGAGAATGAAATGACTGGAGCCTCTGGCCACTACAATCGAGGCTTTATGTGGGTACTGGGTTGTTAGGCTTTATGGGCAAGTGCCTTAACTGTTGAGCCACTTCTCCAGCCCTACCATCCATCTTTAGCACCAATCCTGAGTTAGGAATAATTAAGCAGCCACTGTGGTAGCGCACGCCGGAAGAATATTGCTGAAGAGGCAGAAGCAAGAGGATCAGGAGTTTGAGGCCAGTCTTGGCTACACACTTTCCTACTCACTTTTTCACCCATACACACAACATACCATACCACCGAAACACTACCACATGCAAAAAAAAAAAAAAAAAAAAAAAAAAGAAGAATTAATCCCAGTGGCTCCTAACTGTGTCCCCAACACTCAGGAGGCTGAAGAGGATTATTACCACAAGTTCAAAGACAGCCTGGGCTACACAGTGAGTTCAACATCTGCCTGAGCAACATAGTAAAACTGTTTCAAAAATAAAAACAAAATTAATGGGCTGGAGAGATGGCTTAGCGGTTAAGGCATTTGCCTGGGAAGCCAAAGGACCCAAGTTTGATTCCCCAGGACCCACATAAGCCAGATGCACAGGTGGCACATGCATCTGGAGTTTGTTTACAGTGGCTGAAGGCCCTGGCATGCCCATTTTCTCTAATTGCCTCTTTCTCTCTCTCAAATGCATAAAATAAATTTTTTAAAAAATCTAGCACAAAGGGCACATGTGTCTGGACTTCGTATGCAGTGGCTAGAGGCCCTGGCATGCCCATTCTCTCTTTCTCTCTATCTCTTTCTCTATCATAAATAAATAAATAATAAATAAATAAAATATGTTTAAAAAATTAATAAATCTAAATGAAGGAAGAAAGTTTACTTACTTTGTCAACACCCATCCTCTTGAAACCTGCTTGTAGTATTTTAAAATTCTGGATATATTCATGTTCTAACTTGGCTTGGAACTTCACTTTCTTCAAGGCAATGGAGCCAGGGAACAGCATGTCCATAAACTGACAATATGCAGCTCCTGAATAAACAGTAACACAACACAAAAACAGTAAACTTTATGGCCGGGCATGGTGGTGCACGCCTTTAATCCCAGCACTCAGGAGGCAGAGGTAGGAGTATCACCGTGAGTTCAAGGCCACCCTGAGACTACACAGTGAATTCCAGGTCAGCCTGGGCTAGAGTGAGATCCTACCTCGAAAAACCAAGAACAAAAATACAGTAAACTTTAGGCCACTGAATATTACTATTAAAAAAGCATGGTGGCCAGGCGTGGAAGTGCATGCCTTTAACCCCAGCATTCGGGAAGCAGAGGTAGGAGGATGGCTGTGAGTTTGAGGATGGCTGTGAGTTTGAGGTTACCCTGAGAATACATAGTGAATTCCAGGTCAGCCTGGGCTAGAGCGAGACCCTACCTTGAAAAACCAAAACCAAAACAAACAAACAAACAAACAAAAAAGCATGGTGTTCCATATCTACTAAAACCCATCCCCCTTTTTTTTCTCTTTTTTTTCCGAGGTAAAGTCTTTGCTCTAGCCCAGGTTGACCTGGAATTCACTATATAGTCTCAGGGTGGCCTCAAACGCACAGTGATCCTCCTACCGCAGCCTCACAAGTGCTGGGACTAAAGGTGTGTACCACTACACCTGGCTACTTAACCCTTTTTTATTTGAGACAGGTCTCATGTAGCTCAGACTAGTTTTGAGCTCAAACTGATTATACCATCAAGAATGACGAACTTCTGATGCTCCAGCTTCTATCTCAAAGGCTGGTATTACAAACATGTGACATCACACCCAGTTTTATGTAGTGCCTGGGAATGAAACCAGAGCCAAATACTTTACCAAATGAGCTACATTCTCAGCCCCCAAAGACATATTAAAAGTTGTAACATGGGAGCTGGAGAGATGGCTCAGCACCTGCCTACAAAGCCTAAGGACATGGATTCAATTCCCCAGTACCCACATAAAGCCAGATGCACAAGGTGGCAGGCACATGCATCTGGAGTTCGTTTGCAGTGGCTAGAGGCCCTGGCATGCCCGTTCATTCTCTAACTGCCTCTCTCTCAAATAAATAAATAAATAAATATTTTTAATTCTATTAAAATTTATTTGAAATCACCATGACAATAAAATGACCACCAGAAAGAAAAGTGCATGCCTAGAACAATAAAAGGGCAACATTTTCCAATTTTTCACAAGGACAGATTCCTCTCTGCAAGGATACAGGGGATTTCAAAAATCCACTTTCTGCTGGGTGTGGTGGTGCATGCCTTTAATCCCAGAACTTGGAAGGCAGAGGTAGGAGGAGTCTAGCCTGAGACTACATTGTGAATTCCAGGTCAGCCTGGACTAGAGTGAGACCCGACCTCCAAAAAAGAAAGAAAGAAAGAATTAATTAATTAATTAATCCACTTTCTGTATTAGGTTTTAAAAAAAGGCATCTGCCTGCAAAGCCAAAGGATCTCAATTCGACTCTTTAGGACCCACATAAGCCAGATGCACAAGGGGGCACATGCATCTGGAGTTCGCTTGCAGTTGCTAGAGGCCCTGGCATGCCCATTCTCTCTCTCTCTCAAATAAATAAATAAATAATATTTTAAAAAAAAATACCAGACATGGGAGCCAGCAGTCGGGAGGCAGAGGTAGGAGGATCACTGTGAGTTCAAGGCCACCCTAAGACTTCGTAGTGAATTCCAGGTCAGCCTGGTCTAGAGCGAGACCCTACCTCAAAAAAATAAAAAAAACAGGCATGGTGGTGCATGCTTATAATCCTATCACCAGGCAGGAAGAGACAAGCAGATCTCAGAACTTGCTGGTTACTCTAGGAGTCAGTGAGCTCCAGGTTCAGTGAGAAACCATCTCAAAATATAAGGTAGGGCTGGGGAGACGGCCTAGTGGTTAAAGCACTTCCCTACAAAGCCAAAGGATCCACGTAAGCCAAATACACAAGGTGGCATCTGTAGTCTGTAGTCTGCTTGCACTGGCTGGAGGCCGTGGCATACCCATTCTCTCTCTGCTTTTCTCTCTGCCTCATAAACTATACATACACACACACACACACACACACACATACATACATACATTAGACAACTATAGAAGAAGACACCTGAAATCAACCTCTGGCCACCACACTCATGCACAAGTACCAACACATAAGCAAAAACACACAGAAGCAGGCCCCCCAGCATTTTGGGGAATGAAGGAGGAGCACCTTGAATTTGAGGCTAGCCTGAACTACACAGTGAGTTCTGGGTCAGCCTAACCTAGAAAGCCTGTGCCAAAAAAAAAAATAAAAAGTACACAGAAGCCATGTGTGGTGGTGCATGCCTTTAATCCCAGCACTCGCATGATTGCCGTGAGTTCAAGGCCAGCCTGAAAATACTTAGTGAATTCAGGTCAGCCTGAGCTAGAGTGAGACCCTAGCTCAAAAAAACAAAAACAAGACAAACAACAACAACAACAACAAAAAAAAGTACACAGAACATGGCTAATAAATATGGGGGCAACCCAATTAAAATAAAGAAAAGGTGACCATCCCAAGGAACGTGGCTGTAGTCCCACAGAAGGGTTAATCAAGTTCAAGACCAGGCTGAGCAACACAGCTAGACTCCTCTTACAATAAACAAACTGAATACCTAGCTAAGGACAAGGACGAATGAGAAAGTACCAACAGGAAGCACACGAGCTCCCACAAGGAAGAACATTACTTAGGTACACAGCTTAGCATCCAATTATCCACCTCGCTCTGTTGCTACTACAGTGTGTGGAGGTCAGGGACAGCTTTCAGGTTGCTCTTCCTTCACCTGTCCACCTCTGAGGCAGGCGACTCTCTGGTCCTCCTGCTGTGCTTCTTTGCTGTGCCCTCAGCACACATCTGCGGGAATTCTCCTGTCTTCACCTCTCATCTCAGGGTCAGTGTGCTGAAATTTCAGAAGCCCACCAGCCATGGCTTCTGGCTTTTACACAGAGCCTGAGGACTAGAATTTAGGTACTCTGGCTTAGAAGCCCTTTGTTTTTAACTCTTGTTATTTATTATATATCTGCATGTGTGTATGTGCACAAGCATACCAGGGTCTCTTGCCACTACAAATGCCAGATGCATGTGCCACTTATTTTGTATCAGGCTTTAAGAGAGTGCTGGGGAATGGAACCCAGGCTAAACAGGCTTTGAAAGCAAGCACCTTTAATAATTGAGCCATCTCCTCAGCCCAACTTTGAGATAGTCTTGCTAAGTTACCCAAATAAGCCGTAAAATCAAGCAACAGCTGAGACAGGCCTTTAGTTTGTGATCGTCCTGCCTCAGCTTCCCAAGTTGCTGGGATATCATGCCTGCGCCCAGCCTTCCTGAGAAAATTTCATGCAAACATTAAAAAAAAAAAAAAAACTCTTTTTGTTTAGAGTAAAAATTCAGGATCTAACTTTTCTAACTTTTCTAACTTTTTTTTGTTTAGAGTAAAAATTCAGGATCTTGAAAGAAAAATCAAGGGGCTGGGAAGACGGCTCTGTGAGTAAATACCTTCCATGTTAGTGAGGGCTGGAGTGCAGATTCCAGCACTCAAAGAAAATCCGGGTGGGCATGGCAACCTGCATGTAATCCCAGCTTGTGGGAGGCAGGGACAGGGCAGCCCTGTTCTAGTCAAACCACTGATGTCTAGATTCAAATGAGAGAGCCTGCCGCAGTAAATACATGAACAGCAACTGAGAAAAACACCTTAAGTCAACCTCTGGCTGGCCAGCACCCCCCCCACACACACACACACATGAGCCCACATACATGCAAACTTACATACACACATGCACTTCACACACACATAAATCTGAAAAAATGGGAAATAGATACAAAAACATGTATCTTTGCATGTGTAAAAATAATGATCTTTTTTTTATGGGAAGGACACATTAAAAGCTTTGGCCAGTGGTGTGTAGATTAAAAATGGTCAGTAAAAGCTAGGCATGGTGGTGTATGCCTTTAATCCCAGAACTTGGGGAGGCAGAGGTAGGAGGATTGCTGTGAGTTCTAGGCCACCCCGAAACTACATAGTGAATACCAGGTCAGCCTAGGCTAGAGTGAGACCCTACCTCAAAAAAAAAAAAAGGTCAGTAAAGTCCATAAGGTGTTATTTTATTTTTTTTATTTTAGAGAGCGAGAGAATTGGCGTGCAAGGGCCTTGGTCACTGAAACTGAACTCCAGATGCTTGCACCACCTAGTGGACATGTGTGACCTCGTGCATGCCTCGCCTTTGTGCGTCTGGCTTATGTGGGATCTGGAGAGTTGAACATGGGTCCTTAGGCTTTGCAGGCAAGTACCTTAACCACTAAGCCATTTCTCCAGCCCATGAGGTGGTATTTTTTAAATTATGTATTACAAACACTATTACTTCTTATAATCATAAACAAGAACAGGAAATTTTCTGTAGGTGAATTGGGTACTGTGTATGTAGTGTATGCACAGGCACTGGTGCCCTGCCTGAGCACATGTGTGCAGAGGCCAGAGAATGTCAGATATCCTCTGCTCCACTGCTCATCTGTGTCGTTTCCTGACTCTGGGGCTTCCATTCGCGCAAGCCTCAGGTGACTAGAGTTACAGACACACATGGCCATGCCCAGTTGGTGACTTGGGCACTGGAGAATGGAACTCAAGTAATCTCAAGCATCCCCAGGTCCTAATTCTTGCCCAGGAACCACTTTTACCCACTGAGCCATCTGTCCAGCTCCAAAAAGACAATTTTTCAAAAGAAAATGGCATGACAGCTGTTTTTTACAAGAAAAGAGCTGAAAACTTCTGGCCATCTAGAGACAAGGTCTCATTGTGAAGCCCAGGCTGGCCTTAGATTCTCTTTCCTCAGACCAAAGTGCCGAGATTGCAGGCATGCACCACCATGCCTGGCCTTCCCGGCCTTTTCACAAATGTCTCATCTCAGGAAGAGAAGCAGGTGAAAAGAGGGGTGCTTCTTCCACTCTGTGCCTTAATGACAAATGCAGCCATGGCCAAGACAAAGGCTCACAGTGCAAGCAGGCTGACAAAAGAACCAAGGTCCTCTCTGTAGTGGCCCAAAGTCTATAGCAGGAAGAGGCCACTTCGTTTCTGAGTTGAAGATATAGACCGATGGAATACCTGTAATCCGAGTCCCTCGGGAGACAGAGGCAGGCAGACTACTGTGAGTTAGATGCCAAGGCCAACCTGAAACACATAGCAAGTTCTAAGCCAGCCGAAGCTAAAGAATGAAACCCTGTCACAAAAAAATGAAATAAAATAGGCACAGTAGTTCATGTTTGTAATCCAGCATTTGGGAAAATAAGGTAGGTGGATCACCATGAGTTCAAGCCAGCCTGAGATACAAGATGAGTTCTAGGTCCACCCTGGGCTTGAGTGAGACCCTGTAGAGAGAGAGAAAAGAAACAAAAAGAGGGAGAGGGATCTAGGCTCAAACTCAGGCCTTTAATGCATGAATTGTGCCCAAGGGGCACTATCCCCATGTGTAAATGAGAGATGCAACCCCTGCAGAGATCTCCACTCACTTCCAGCATTTAGCGCACCATCAATACTATTGCCAAGGACTCTAACAATAGCCAAGCGGGTGGACCAGGACTAGTGCTCGGTTTACACCTGAGGAACTGGACCACCAAGTGACTCACCCAAAGTCATGTGTCTCAGAGCACACTACCACCACTTCCTTCATGCCCAGTGCTGTCTGTGACAGTCCTGGCCTGAGTGAGATAAACCAGGGCCAGACTGGCACATGTGCAATTTACTTACACAGGAAGAGAGATGTATTTTCAAATTAACTGAAGTGAAGACTTTGGAGGATATTTATAGAAAGAGGCAATGTTTAGTGAGAAAGCTATCTCCACTGAAAACAAGGATGACCTCACTCCACATGACTCACAGATCATGGGGCAACAGTGTTTTTAGCACTCTCCAAAAAACAGTAACATAGACATGAATACTGAGAAAACCAACAGATGGTGGGGGAAAGCAACACAAAGCTAAGGCTAACAACCTATGTTTTATGACTGATAAAGGAATTATGGCTCAATGAAAGTGAGTATTAGGGACCACTGCTTTGCTGTGTAACTTCACACACAGCTGACCCTCCATATGTGTAAGACAACGAAGAACTAAGACGGACAAGTGAAAGAAAAATGAGGACCCAAAGAAGAAAAGGAAGCACAAGCCCTGAACATGGCAGGAACAAGGTTAAGTGATATTTTAAAATCAACACAAATGTTGGCAGTCAGGAAAGAAAATTGTCTACAACAAATAGGGTCTAAGGGTTGAAGAATTCAGGTTCTTGACTTCTTAAGAGGTTCAATCCCAATTGTTTTCTTGGTTCTACATAGCTAGACTTACTTCAACTCTCTGAACCATTTTCCCATCTGAAAATGGAGCTGTTAAATTGCACTTACCTTTAGGAAGTACACTGAGAAGTAAAGCAAGGAGGTGTTTGAAAAGAAAACTGAAGTAGGAGGATCACAAGATTCATGGCCAGCCCAGGCAACAGAGTGAGTTAAAGTCAGCCTGGGAAACTTAGATTCTGTCTTCAAGTAAAAAGAGGGCCGAGTGTGGTGGCACTTGCCCTTAATACTAGCGCTTGGGAAGCAGAGGTAGGAGGATCACCACCCTGAGAATACATAGTGAATTCCAGGTCAGCCTGGGCTAGAGCAATACCCTACCTCAAAAAACTAAAAAATAAAGAGGGATGGGCAGATAAGATGCACAAGGTGGTGTATGCATCTGAGTTTGTTTGTAGTGACTAGGCACCCTGGGTATCTGCCTCTTTCTCTCTCTCTCAAATAAATAAAATTAAAGGGCTGGAGAGTTGGCTTAGCAGTTACAGCGCTTGCCTGCAAAGCCAAAGGAACCAAGTTTGACTCTTCAGGTCCCACATAAGCCAGATGCACATGGAGTTTGTTTGCAGTGGCTAGAGGCTTTGGCTTGTCCATTCTCTTTCTTGCCCTCTCTCTGTCTCAAATAAAAAAAAAGAAAAATTAATTATTTAATTAAAAGAGGGCTGGGGCTGGACAGATGGCTCAGTAGTTAAATATGCTTGCTCACAAAGCCTGCTGGCCTAGGTTCTATTCCCCAGTACCTACATAAAGCCAGGTGCACAAAGTGGTGCATGCATCTGGAGTTTGTTTGCAGTAAAGTTCTGGTATACCCGTTCTCAATCTCTTTCATTCATTCATTCTCTCTCTGCAAATAAACAGATAAAAATATTTACAAAAATAAAAAAGGTAGGAGCTGCAGAGGTGGCTCAGCAGTTAAAGGCACTTGCTTGCAAAGCCTGATAGCCTGGGTTTTATTCCCCAGTATCCACATAAAGCCAGATGCACAAAGCTGCACATGCATCTGGAGTTCCTTTGCTATATCAGGATTCTCTGACACTCCCATTCTCTCTCTTCCCTTTGGAAATAAATTAATAAAAATGTGTGTGTGTGTGTGTGTGTGTGTGTTAGGGTCAATTAAAAAAAATGAGCCAAGGACTGGGGAGATGGCTTAGCAGTTAAGGCATTTGCCTGCAAAGCCTAAGGGCACTGGTTGGATTCCCCAGATGCACGTAAGCCAGATGCACAAGCGGGGGCACACGTGTCTGGAGTTCATTTGCAGTGGCTGGAGGTCCTGGTGTACCCATTCTCTCTTTCTCTGTCTCTCTCTCAAATAAATAAATAAATATTTTTTTAAAAATGAGCCAAGCCAGACATGGTGGCGCACGCTTTTAATCCCAGCACTCAGGAGGCAGAGGTAGGAGGATCGCCATCAGTTTGAGGCCACCCTGAGACTACATAGTGAATTCCAGGTCAGCCTGGGAGAGAGCAAGACCCTACCTTGAAAAAAAAAAAAATGTACCAGGCATGGTGACACACATGTTTAACCCAGCACTTGGGAGGCAGAGGTAGGAGGATCACCTTGAGTTCAAGGCCAGGGTCAAACTGCATAAGTGAATTACAGGTCAGCCTGGGCGATCAAGATCCTACCTCAAAAAAACAACAAAAAAGGGCTGGAGAAGGTGGCTTAGTGGTTAAGCATTTGCCTGCAAAGCTAAAGAACCCTGGTTCGATTCCCTAGTACCCACACAAGCCAGATATACAAGGAGGCACATGCATCTCGAGTCCATTTGCAGTGGCTGAAGGCCCTGGTGCGCCCATTCTCTCTCTCTCTAATAAATAAATAAATAAAATATATTTTTGAAAAAAAAAGTAAAAAGAGGGCTGGGAATGCTGGGTGTGGTGGCACAGGCCTTTAATCCCAGCACTCTCCCAAAAGACAAAAATCAACAGAAAAGCTGGACATGCTCTCTATCTGGCCCCCTCTCCCAAATAAATATTAAAAAAAGAAAGAAAAGAAAAGCTGGACAGGGTGGCTTACGCCTGTAACACTGGCACTAGGAAGGGAGAAGGAGGAGAATCAAAATTTTAAGGTCGGGCCAGGCGTGGTGGCGCATGCCTTTAATCCCAGCACACGGGAGGCAGAGGTAGAAGGATTGCCATGAGTTCGAGGCCATCCTGAGACTACATAGTGGATTCCAGGTCAGCCTGGGCTAGAGCGACATCCTACCTTGAAAAATCAAAACAAAAAATTCAAGGTCGGGCCTGGAGAGATGGTGCAGCAGTTAAATTAAGCAACAACTTGCTTGCGAAGCCTGGCCTGGTTCAATGCCCCGATCACCCACATAAGGGCATTTGATTGCAGCGGCAAGAGACCCTGGTGAAACCATCCATATCAACACACACACAAATAATGTTTACAAAAAGAGAGAGTGAGCACACACCTTTAATCCCAGCACTCAGGAAGCAGAGGTAGAAGGATTGCTGTAAATTCAAGGCCAGCCTGAGACTACATAGTGAATTCCAGGTCAGTCTGGAGTTCGTTCACAGCGTCTGAAAAGCCCTGGCACGCCCATTCTCCACGCCCCCCCTCCCAGAAATAAAAATGAATAATAAAACCCAAAAAAAAATTTTTAAAAATAAAACTAGATGGCTGGGATACTGCTCAGTGGTAGAGCACTTGCCCAGCATATGTGAGGCCCTGGGTTCAATCTCTAGCACCAAGAAACAAACAACAGTACACTTAGTGCCTTTGAACAAGCTGCTTGAAATGTGACTTGCACTGGAACTACGAAGAAGTGAAGGCTTTGAGATGCAGTCTATGCAGCAAAAGACAGTGGACAAGCGGGTCAGAAGCAGGCTTTTTTTTTTTTAGGCCTTTTGAAAGAGGAAGCAGGGTAGGGCTGAGAGGAAAAACAGTCTCTCTGGGTGGCTCTGCTCATCATGTACAGACCTGTGTATTCCCTAAGGATCCACAGGCTTTCTTTACATAGTGGCCCAGAGGCTTTCTCTTACCTGAGCACAACTGTTCTATCTTTGTCAGATTCAACTGCAGAGACTCATTGATCCAGGCCAGCATGTCATGTCGACTTAGGTTATCACTGGTGACTGACGTCGAGTATACGTTCACTGCCATCTTCTACAACACGAGGTAAAAGGAGAAGGGTTCATGTTACAGTGAGCAGCAAAGTGAGGGCAAATGTTTCCCAGGGTCTCCCAAAGGAAATTTGTGCAAGTACTCAATTTTTAGGCCTACACTTCTTTCCTGAGAGGTGAAACCTGACACTGGGATCCCAGCAGTACCATGCATAAAATGACCTGAAATAACTGCCCAACACTAGACAATCTAAACTTTAGGCCCCAATTTAATACAAGTGATATAAAACTACAAACTATTAAGACACTAGTAAGTACTTTTTATGATGCACAAACAAGAATTTTTTGTTCAGAAAACATCAGTCCAGGGCTGGAGAGAAGGCTGAGTGGCTAAGACCACTTGCCCCTTAAGCATTAAGAGGCTGCCAAGTTCAACTCCCAAGAAACCAAGCAAAACTCTGAGCATGGCCACACATATCTGTAACCCCAGTGGCGGGATTGGGGAGGGTTAGAGCTCAGAGAATAGCTGGGACTTGCTAATGGACAGCAGCTTTGGGTTGAGGGAGCAACCCAACATTCTCCTCTGGCCTCTGCACGCAGATAAATGGGGTGCAACACCTAGACATGAAGGCACACACATGCGCCTTTACTCCCAGCACTGGGGAGGCAGAGGTAGGAGTACTGCCATGAGTTGAGGCCAGCCTGGGGCTATGGAGTGAGTTCCAGGTCAGCCTGGGCTACAGTGAGATCCTGCCTGGGATAGGGGAAACCCTGCACATGTATCAGCGACTGGGCTCAGTGTGTAGCACAGTGGTAGAGTGCTTTGCTTGCCTAGCAAGCACCAGGCTCTAGGTTCAATCCCCACCACCACCACCTACCTACTTTCGTAATTTTCAACAACCTAGGTACTGCAAAGGTAATGTCAAGTGACAACCTCACAAGTGAGTCATTGGTACTAATTCTATGCTGCACCTCTTCGGGACTGGAGGGTACCTGAGGGCCTATTAGCACCAGGACTTTCCAAAGACATTTGTCATTTAACACTTAAAAATTCTTGTCTGGGGCTGGAGAAATGGCTTAGCAGTTAAGGAGAACTTTGCCTGAGAAGTCAAAGCCAGGTTCAATTCCTCAGGACCCACAAAAACCAGATACACAAGGTAGTGCATGCATCAGGCGTTCATTTGCAATGGGCTAGAGGCCCTGGCATGTCCATTCTCTCTATCTGCCACCCCTCTCTAATAAATAAATTAAATATTAAAAAGAAAAAGAATCCTTATCTGGGTGTGGTAGTGCACTATTTAATTCCAACATTCCAGAGGCTGAGGCAGGAGGATTGCCATGAGTTCTAGACTGGCCTGGGCTACAGACATGGCTTAGCAGTTAAGGCGATTGCCTGCAAAACCAAAGGACCTCGGTTCAATTCCCCAAGACCCATGTAAGCCAGATGCACAAGGTGGCGCATGCATCTGGAGTTCGTTTGCAGTGGCTGGAGGCCCTGACACGCCCATTGTCTCTCTGTCTGTCTGCCTCTTTCCCTCTCTCGCTCTCTCAAACAAATAAAAATACCCAATCCTGCCCAGCCCCACTGTTTGCTTTCTCAGAAAATGCTCCCCCTCGTCTTTCCGCCAAGTTTTTTTTTGTTTTGTTTTTTTTGTTTTTGTTTTGGTTTTCAAGGTAAGGTCTTGCTCTAGCCCAGACAGACCTGGAATTCACTATGTGGTCTCAGGGTGGTCTTGAACTCACAGTGATCCTCCTACCTCTGCCTCCCAAGTGCTGGGATTAATGGTGTGCACCAGCCACCACACCCAGCTGCCAAGTTTTAAAAACAATAAACACATAGCAACAAATGTTTTTATTTTGAGATGGGGCCTCACACTTCTAGCTCATGTGATCCTCTTGCCTCAGCCTCCTGTGTATCTGGGACTACATGCACCAGCCACTACTCACTACAAAACTCATTTAAAACACTAGCAAACGTGGGTGCTATGGTCTATGAGTTCCAGCTCAGCCATCTCATTTTTTCCAGTTGTGACCTATTACTTTGGAGGATGCTGGGGCTTGAACTTGTAGCCTCGTGCACACACGCTAGGCCAGTGCTGTACAGTGAGCTGTTCAGCCATCCCCATTCATTCAGCCTGAGCTCTACTACATGTTGGGCATGGTTCCAGGAACTGGGAAAGAAACAAGCAAGACAAGGTGCCTGACAGTGGGAGTCCTACACACTAGCAGTGGGAGATCTGATACTGACCCAATACGGCAAGCACCTGGCCAATGAAGGTGTGGGGTGGGGGGTAGGGAGTGTGGTCAAGGGAAGGCTCTCTGAAACAAAGGCTAACCTAAGCATCAGAAAGGAGCAGCCTCAAGCTCTCAGTAAGCAAGAAAGAGCAGGAACAGCAGTGGGAGAAGTAGAAAAGACAGATTACGACAGGGCTCTACAGACCAGTAAACAGTATGGATTTAATTCTGTTAAAGGAGCTAGGCATTGTGGCACATGCCTATAACCCCAGCACTCAGAAGGCAGAAGCAGGAGGATTACTACAAGTTTAAGGCCAATATGGTCTACATAGCAAGTTCTAGGCCAGCCAGAGCTGCACAGTAAGACCGTGTCCAAAAAAGAATCATCACCCACTGTGGAGTTGAAGTAGGGCAGTCCTGCTCTCATTAGTCTGAAACAGATGGAGTAGAGAGATGGCTCAGTGGTTAAAGGCGCTGGCTTGCAAAGCCTGACAGGCCGGGTTCGATTCCCCAGTATCCATGTAAAGCCAGGCACACAAAGTGGCACATGTATCTGAGTTTGCATGCAATGTCAAGAGGCTCTGACATACCCATACTCTCAAATAAATGGATGGCTTAGTGATTAAGGTGTTTGCCTACAAAGCCAAAGGACCCTGGTTCAATTCCCCAGGACCCATGTTAACCAGATGCACAAGGGGGCGCACGCGTCTGGAGTTCGTTTGCAGTGGCTGGAAGCCCTGGCACGCCCATTCTTTCTCTCTCTCTCCCCCTCTTTCTCTGTCAAATAAATTAATTAATTAAAATTTTAAAAAAACATATTTTTTAAAAAATGAAGTATTAGCCAGGCGTGGTTGGGCACACCTTTAATCCCAGCACATGGGAGGCAGAGGCCGGAGGATTGCCATGAGTTCAAGGCCAGTCTGAGACTACACAGTGAACTCCAGGTCAGCCTGAGGTAGAGTGAGACCCTACCTCGAAAAACCAAACCAAAAAAAGAAAAAAAGGGAGTCTGAAAAAGATTCTTCTAGAAGCCAGGGAATGGTGGCGCACACCTTTAATCCCAGCACTCAAAAAGCAGAGGTAGGAGAATTACCAAGAGTTGGAGGCCACCCTGAGACTACACAGTGAATTCTAGGTCAGCATGGACTAGAGCAAGACCCGACCTTGAAAAACCAAAAAAAAAAGAAAAAGAAAGATCCTTCTGGTTGCTAGAAAAAAGCTGGATAATCCAGATCTAAATGATATCCCTAAGCATAACACATTATAAAACAGTAAAAGTTTTCTAGTGTTTTTTCTGAAGCAGGGTCTCATTCTAGCCCAGGCTAACTTAGAACTTCCTCCGTAGCCCAGGCTGGCTTCAAACTCATAGTGACCCTTCTACCTCATTCTCCCAAGTGCTAGGATTAAAGGTGTGTGCCATCACACAAGACTAACAGTAGATTTTACATTGACCTTGACACTTCACTTTCTTCACTCTGTGAGACATCAACAGTATCAATGAGGTAAAAAAGTATTCACAGCAATCTGGAGCAAGCATGCAGGCCTTGCCCTTGGCTTTCTGGTGGATTCCCTCCAACGGTGACTAGTGTTTGAGCTGGTCTTCCACTCAGTCTCCCATGGAGCTGCTGCCAGAATGTAAGAGCCACCCAAGGTCCTCCGTAGCAGTAGCAGGGACTGAGGTCTACAGAGGTAAATGACTTGCCAGATTTGTCACCTGATATTCCCTCCCCACACACAAACATACCAGCACTTGGCCTGGTGCCTTAAACACAGTAAGTACTGAGTAAATGTTACTTTTTTCAGAAAGCAAACCATCAACATTCCCAAAATCAGCTGATAAAACCACATCAGTCAAGAGTTCAACACAATTTAGCTCCTTAATCCACTGGGAAATTAACCCCCACTTTCCCAAGCACCTCTTTCAAACCTCTATGACTAGATTCTTCAATTCTGAGCCATTCCCAGACCAGATTTGAACCAAGAGGCAATCTACTCAATGATAAGAGCTGAGGATTTCAGAGCAGGAGCACCTGGGTTTGAAGGTTAGACCATCTCACTAGCTGTGTGACCTTGAGCAAATTATTGAAAATCAGTGTCCCTCAGTTATAAGTTAAGTCAACCTATTTGAAAAGGATCATGAAGAGATTTAAACTAGGTAACAAACAAAATAGCTTGTATTTTATCAAACGTAGGAGATATGAAACAAATAGGGCCCAGGTTAGACGACCTTTTCTCAATTCATCACCCTATCTCCAGTACTGAAAACTGCCTGAAACCTGCCACCATCTCTCATCAAGATTCACTACAAATCCTCAAATTAGTCTATCTCAACCTGTGCTTACACTGGGACCAAAAAAAAAGACTCTCACAACTCAAATGAAGTACCTATCTCTTCCCTTCCTAAAATCCCCAAGTAAAATGCATACTATGTGCAGAATGCAATTAGCAGGTACAGAGGAGAATCATCCAACAGAAAACCCATTTTCCCAGGATGAGCACTTGCCATCTCTCCTGGCAGCATTCATTTGTACAGTGGGCAGCGTGTGTGTCATGCTACCATAAAATGAAAGCAGCTGGGCAAGCCACATGTGTCTCCTGACCACACCCCAGTCAGAAAATGTTAATGGCCTTTCATCCTCATATAATTTAAAACTCTTTCATTAGCAGCACATTAATACCTGGTCCCATGTTCTCCACAAACTGTGCAACCACTACATGGGATTAGGCTCCCTGTGGATGTGCAATAAATATCCACTCATCCAACCAATTAATTGGCTCTTCCAGGCAGTCAAAACAGACTAGCTCTCAGAGCTCCAGCTACCACTCATCCATCCTCAGGAAGAATTCCTTTGCTTGAGCCAGGTGTGGTGGCCATGCCTGTAATCCCAGCACTCAGGAAGCTGTGGCAGAGGGATCACCCTGAATTAGAGATCAGCCTAGGCCACACAGTGTGTTCCAAGCCAACCCACTCTACAGTGTGAGACCCTAAATGAACAATCAAAAAGAAAAAAATACGACAACAAAAAATTTTCATTGTCTAGCCTCAATGCAAGCTACCACACACCTCATCCTTCTAGGACTCCTTGGGCCAGGTTTCAACCCTCTGCTTACTCGGGCATCTCTCTCTCTCCTCCTCCTCTCTGTCCCTTCAGTTCCTCTCCAAGCACGCTGTCCCAATTCATTGTTTTTTGAGACATGATCTCATGAAGTCCCTGTGCAGCTAAAGATGACCATGAACTTGATTTTCCTGCCTCTACTTCCCAAAAGCTGGGATTATAAGCATGTGCCACCACACCTGGCTCTTTCCAATTCAGTGCTGGCTAAAGAGCACCCACTCCACAGACATCATCCTGAGACTTGGGAAAAGAGTAAGGGGGGGTGTGCCACCAGAAAAGAGCTATGTGACTCTGAATAAAACAAAACACTCACCCTTCTCATCAGAAAATAGCTCACTTGGGCTGGGGAGATGGCTTTGTGGGTAAGGGCATTTGCTGCACAAACGTGATGGTTTTGAGTTCAAATCCCCAGAATCCACATAACAGGCAGATGAAGTGCCAAGCATCTGTAAACCGAGTCCCCCTCAGCAAGATGACAGGCAGATACAATAATCCCCAGAGGGCTTGAGGGCCAGCTAGTCTGGCATACAATGGAGAGCAAGAAACCCTGCCTCAAAGCAAGGCACAAGGAGAGGACAAACACCTGCGTCTGTCCTCTAGCTTCATGCATGCCTACACACATACACACACAGAGCTCACCTGTAAAATGGATGAAACACTATCTCCTGTCCAAATCTGTGGTAAGAAAGAAATAAAAACCTATCGGTCAAGCCGGGCGTGGTGGTGCACGCCTTTAATCCCAGCACTTGGGAGGCAGAGGTAGGAGGATTGCCATGAGTTCAAGGCCACCCTGAGACTCCATAGTGAATTCCAGGTCAGCCTGGGCTAGAGTGAGACCCTACCTCAAAAAACCAAAAAACTAAAAAAAAAAAAAAAAAAAAAAAAAAAAAAAAAAATCTATGGGTAATGAGCTGTTTTTCCCTAAAGCCAGATGCACAGAGTGGCATATGCATATGGAGTTTGCTTCTCTCTCGCATCTGTCTCTTCCGCAAATAAATACATAAAATTATTTAAGTGGTAGAGAGATGTTTTAGCGGTAAGGACGCTTGCCTGTGAAGCCTAAGGACCCATGTTCAATTCCCCAGTACCCACATAAGCCAGATGCGCAAGGTGGCGCATGTATCTGGAGGCCCTGGTGCACCCATTCTCTCTCACTATCTGCCCCTCTCTCTCTTAAATAAATAAATAAAATCCCATTTCTTTAAGAAAATATTAAGTGGCCTGCTGGCCCAAGGTTCAACCCCCAGCTGCCCAGATAAAGCTGGACAGGCATTCTTTGCTGTGGCAGGAGACCCCCATGCCACCACACACACGCAAAGCATTTTTTAAAAGAATGTAAGTGGCAACACCTAAGTGAACAGCACTAGACAATGTGACACATGACAAGGAGGGCACATGTGTATGGACACACTTGCCCGGTAGCCTGAGGCAAGTCACTTCACTGCTCAGAGTCCGCACATGAAAAAGGAAGATGGGCCAAGAGCATTAACTCCTTGACACAGGGCTGGCATATCATGTTGGACGTCATGGATTCAACACCCAGCACCAGAGACAAAACGAAGACAATATCGCTTCAAAACAGTGTGAATACTAAGATACAATGTGTTAAATACAACAAGCATTTAACACAATAATCTGATACCCAACACCCCCCCCCAAGTGCCAATTAACAACGATTTATCTTGATTAAGGCTCTTCAAGACATCCTCTCCGAGGCAGGTACCAGGCCACACGTAACATCCCTCAATGGGCCCAGGGACCCTCATCTCCAAAATGGAGCAGAGGTCAGTCTCTGCCTGCCTTGCCGTAGTGGAGGGTAGCTGAGCAGGGACTGGAGAAGGCCTTCTGGTACCACCGTGTTACATGGTCCTCCTAGTAATTACATAAATTACATTGTCCATATACTCATTTTCTTATTTCTAAGTGCTTGCTCCACAAAGTCGACTCCGAGAAAGCATGTCTTGGCCTGCCAACACCCTGGTATAAAGCCAGCGCTTAGCACAGGGCCTAGCACCCACTGGGCACTCAACACTCATTGAGAAAAGGAAGGAACCCTAAAGACCCATATACTCATTTTCTTATTTCTAAGTGCTTGCTCCACAAAGTCGGCTCCTAGAAAGCATGCCTTGGCCTGCCAACACCCTGGTATAAAGCCAGCGCTCAGCACAGGGCCTAGCACCCACTGGGCACTCAACACTCATTGAGAAAAGGAAGGAACCCTAAAGACCTAGTCTACTCGTTTCGCCCAGCACCGAGCTAAGTCCTTTCTGTGCCAAATAACACCTTCCCCATTTTATAGATGAGGAAGCCGAGGCCCAGAAAGGTTACAGCACCTGCCCACGGTCGCACGGCTCAGTCGAACGCAAAAGGGTCTGATGGCACACATTTCTCCATCACTCATCCTCCTCTGGGGTGGGAGGGGATCCCCTCAAGGCCCACCTCGCCCATACACACACACACACCCACGCCTCCCAGGCCCGGCCGCCCTAAGACTTCCCGCCGTCCTAGCCCGAGTTCCTCACCCCGGCAGCGGCCCGCAAGTCCCCAGGCCTCCCACGAGCAGCCCCCCAACTTCCGGCCCGCCGCCCCGCCCCACCCCACCCCACCCCACCCCACCCCCGGTACAGCCGGGCGCGCCCCTCCCCATCCCCAGGCCGCGCGCGACGGGTCACGGCCCCTCCCTTCCCCCCCCCCACACCGGGCCTCGAGCCGCACCGCCGCGCGGAGACGACCATCGGCGAGGCCCACGCGGCCCGGGCCCACCCGGCCGCCGCTCCCCATCGCCGGGGCCGCCGCCCCGGCCCCGCCAACCAGCTCACCGGCTCTCGGTGGAACCGCGTCCACTGGCCCGCGCGCGGCTCCGGTTCCGTCTCGGTCTCGTTCAAACCGCCCGACCCCGCCCGCCCGCCCGCGCGATGACCTCACACGCACCCCGCGGTGACGCGCCGACGTAGAGGCTCGTCATCGCCCGGCGGCCCCTTTTATAGAGACCGACTCGGGGGCGCGCGCGCGCGCGGGCGCACGAGCGCGTCGGGGGGGCGGAGCCTGCTCCTGGACGGACAGCTGGGGTGCCCCGAGAGGGGAGGGAGGGGGCGAGACGCTCACGTCCCCGAACTGGGCACGTGGTCGGCTGCAGCCAATGAGGTGTGGTGCCCCTTCCGAAGGTAGTGGTCCGGGTACGTTCTCTGCCGCAGTGGGCCGAGGAAATCGGTCTGACAAAGCTGGGTTCTGCGGGATGGAGCTTGGCTGCGGCGCGCACGAAGCTCTGGGTGTGGGTGTGGTGGTGCACACCTGGGACCCCAGCACTTGGGAAATGGAGACCTGAAGATGTGAATTTCAAGGTTATCCGTAGCTACCTATCAAGTTCAAGGCTACATGGGCTAGATGACACCTTGCTTAAAAATAAATAAAAGATAGATGATAGATTTTTTTTTTGACAAACATGTGACAGGCGCCCTGAGAAAAAGCTTTAAGGTGACGTCAAAGACATCGAGATACCCTTAATCCCAACATCCGGGAGGTAGAGGTAGGAGGATCACCGTGAGTTCGAGGCCACCCTGAGACTACATAGTGAATTGCAGGTCAGCCTGGACTAGAGTGAGCAGCTATCTATGACCAAAAAAAAAAAAGGCACATCCGGGACAACTTATCTGCAGTGGCCATGTGATATGCAACAAATGTTTGCTTTTTGACAGCAGTCTCATGTGGCCCAGGTTAGCATCAAACACTTCTCTGTAAGGATGACCTTGAACTCTTGATCCTCCTGTCTCCACCTGCCAGGGGCTGAGATTCTAGAACCTTACCAGAGAGCATCCCTAAAAATACTTGTTTTCAGCTGGGTGTGGTGGTGCACACCTTTAAATGCCAGCACTTGGGAGGCTGAAATCGGGGGATCACTGAGTTCGATGCCAGCCTCAAAAAGAAAAAGAGAAAGTATTTCCCTTCCCTGACCAAACATGCCTTAAGCATTCTATGGTGAGGTAAAACCACACAGCCTGTGCCCTCTGTGTGGTAAGAGACACTTTGACACAAGTCTGTTTGAATCAGACTGAAGGGAAGGGAAGAGTAGTAACTGACAGGGTTCTGCGTTGTGGACACAGGGTTTTAGAGATGCTTTCTGGATCAAGGGTCACTCAATTGCCGAAGCCCAGGAGTTATTCACAGAATAGGTGGGGAGCTGAGGCGGTCGCTGTTCATCAACAGGTCTGGATCCATTTTGATATTCCAACTACTAGGGTTTTGTTTGTTTTGTTGTTGAGACAGTCCTTATTCTCTGCTTCCTGTTCTCGGAGGATGTGGGCAAGTAGCTCCCAGCTCCACAGAGATGCTTGTCACCATGCCTTCCCCAACATGACAAACTGTATCCCCTCAAACTGCAAACCAATTAGGCCTCTACTCATGTTGCTTCTTGTCACATAGTCTGTTACAGCAACAAGAAAATATCTGCAGCCAGGCGTGGTGGCTCATGCCTTTAATCCCAGTGGCTCAGGAGGCAGAGGTAGGATCGCTGGGAGTTAGAGGCCATTCAGACTACATAGTGAATTCCAGGTTGGCCTGGGCTACATCAAGACCCTCAAAAAAAAAAACCGAAGAAAGAAAAAATAAGAAAAAAGGAAAAAAACTATCTGTGTTAGATAACTCTTGACTACAGAGAGAGAGAATATTCATACTGTAAGAGTAGCATTTTACGAAGCTGGGTTTATAATGCTTATAAACCATCCCAGCACTTGGGAGGTAGAAGAAAGGATCACAAATTCAAGGCTAGCCTGTACTACATGTGACTCTGCCTCAAAACAAAAAGAAGGGGGAGGGAAGAGAGAAGAAATAGCTTGGGAATGTGCCAGTAACCTGGCTGTAAAATCTGTCATCCCAGGGTTGATTCGGCAGATCTGGCTGGCTAGGCGGCCCTTTCTCCATATGTGCCCCTCCAGAAGCTGCACACTTGACCTTCCTCTAATAGAGGACCACCATGCTCCCCGATTAGACCCTCCAAACTCCCACCCTCCCTGGAGATCACACCCAGGGCCTCACACATTCTAGGCAGGAGCTGTACCACTGAACTGCACCCCAACTCCTTTAAGTAACTGAATTTTTAATTTTTTTTAATTTGAGAGAGACATGGGGGGAAAGAGAGAGAGAGAGAGAGCATGCCAGGGCCTCCAGCCACTGCAAACTCCAGACACATGCACCACCTTTGCTTACGTGGGTACTGGGGATACAAACCTGGGTCCTAAGCCTTCTTGGGAAACCCCTTAACCACTTAGCCATCTCTCCAGTCCCAAGTAATTGTTTACAATTATACAATTATCACAGATAGGAACTGTGAAAGTCCTCACAGACAAGAAATGTCTTCAAGACATTTTGCGTTTTGTAAATGTACGATAAGCAAGATGGTACAAACCTGTAATGCCTGAACTTGGGAGTAGGCAAGATCAGGAGTTCAAGGTTATTCTGTTACATAGCTAGAAGCCTGCCCTAGGCTTTATTGTACACCAGTCTCAAAATGACTGCTCTATGCCTGCTTTGTGTGGTTCCAAAACCTAGAACCTCATGGCCAGGTGTGGTGGCGCACTTGGAAGGCTGAGGTAGGGGAATTAGCCTTGCTTTCAACTTGTAGCAATCCTGCCTGTCACCTGTCACCCAGGATTACAAGGGAGCACCACCTCAGTGTACCACACAGAACATATGAAAGCCAGCCTGAGCTACATAGAGATTGCTCCTGCAATATCTCTATCACAACTTCCCAGGTTCAGGGTCCATTGGGGAAGAGGTGGCACAAAGAATGTAAGAGCCAAAGGAAGGGCAGGACTCCTTACACCGTGCTCCTCCAGACACAAAATGGCCTGGATATCCATGACCTCACAGTACCTGACACTACCTACACTAGACCATCATAATAGGAGGAAAATATGACATCAAAATAAAAGACTGAGAGAGGGAGGGGATATGATGGAGAGTGGAGTTTCAAAGGGGAAAGTGGGGGAGGGAGGGCATTACCATGGGACATTTTTTATAATCATGGAAGTTGTTAAAAAATTTTGAGAAAAAAATTAGGTGCTCAAGAGATGGGTAAGCGGTTAAAGATGCTTGCTTGCACAGCCTGATGATAGTCCAGGCTGTGACCTTGGAAATGTGAAGAGACCTCTCGGCTCTCTTTCCTGTAATCATGGTAATCGGGCCTCCCCTACAGTCAAGTTACTAGTCAACAGTAAGAAAAAGCAGTTTCCCAAACACTCAAATCATTCGATCTGCCTTATCAGTCCTGAGTTGAGATTCTATAGCTAGGTAAGTGGGCCATACCCAAGGTCACAAAGTAGAGGGGGTTTAAGCCAGCGGTGAAGGCAGGATGGAACCCAGGTAATAGGGCAGTGGAGAGGAAGAAGAAGGACCTTACTCAGTTTAGCTAGAAAATCACAGGAGTGGACAGTCATCTGCCTGGTGTTCAACTCACCACCAGCATGAGGCAGCACCTGCACCCCATTGAAGATCCCTACCAAGGATACCCCATCCCGCCCCCAACACGGATCAATGAGACATTCCCCCACACACACGTGAAGGACAATGAGGGACACACCAGATGAGTGGTTAAGCTGCTGGACGTCTGAGGCAATGCCACCTAGGTCCTTGTTAAGTACTTCATTATTCCTAGGTCACTTATAGTCCTTGCATGAATTTTTTTAATGCTAATGCAAAATACTGATGGCACACTATCCAAACATAATCCTTGTAATCACATTCACCACTCAAACCAAAAAGTCAAAATGGCATGGAGGTTAAAGTGCTTGCCTGCAAGCCAAAGGACCCAGGTTTGATTCCCCAGGACCCACATAACGGTGCACAACAGGGCCCAGGCATCTGGCGTTTACAGTGGCTGGAGGCCCTGGTGAGCCCATTCTCTTTCTGTAATTCTCTCAAATAAATAATATTTTTTAAAAAGTGGAATAGCAGCATCAGACCCTGGACACAAACCCACAAACCACAAGACTACTGCTTCAAGGGGCATTCTTTATTCTAAGGCAGGTTCCTGCCAATATATACACATTCTCCCACACACATTAAGCCCAATTACTCAAATTCTGAACAAGCTCCAAGGCTTCCTTCCAACTTATCTCCAAAACAGATCTGGAATCCTGGGTACCCTCTCACCTTTAGAGCTGGCCTACCACCCCTCTTGGGGTTCCTAGGCAGGGGCTGTGTATTCTCCATCCTGCCTTGGCCTGTGGTGCAGAACTGTTTGCAAGATGGCCTAATATTGGGGAACAGAAGTCCCTGAAGCCTTAAGTCCTCAGAGAAAAAGACAGGCCCGGGTTCTTGCTAATTGCCACTTATGTCACCATGGCAATTTGCATCTGGGCTGCTCCAGCCTGTGGTAACTTTCTAATCATCCTTCCACACCAAAGCTCCCTTTCCTCAAAGAGCCTTGGTATGACAAGTCAGGTCACACCTTGGAGACAAAGGCTGTTCCCCCTCTAGCACCCAACATTAACCTATGCTCAGCTCCTTCCTCCTGTCCAAGGGAGAAAGCATAGGATAGTGAGCTCTGGGTTTGAGAACGCTGGGATTGCAAAGCCATTTACAACCAGCGTGGTGGCTGTGTGTGACAACAGGGCAAATGGAACATGAGGTTCAGCACAAGTTATGAATGGGTAGGGCCTTGATCAGCTTCCTAAAGGGTTAGATTTGTGGTGGGGCCCACTGTGAAGCAGCAACAATGAAGCAGAAACTGATCCAGTAGATCCAAGCTCCACATTAACCCAGTGCACTGCACTGGTCAGGGCTCGAATGCATGGATGCCCTACAATTTCTAATCCCCAACAATATGCCACACCCTCCCACGGTGCGTCCTGCATCCTCTGACCTAAAGAACAAAGCACACAGTGGACTATTAGAGAGAAATACTGATTTTAATGAAACAGAATAAGGTAAACTCTAGGCATCTGTCAACTTCTGAAACAAGGCATGGGTTTCCCATGCACTTGTTACATGGCTCCAGTTTCAAAAATAGTCAACATAAAAATAAAATTCTGAGATTTTTCTAAAAAGTGTATAAAAAGTCCCCCCCTCAAAAAACCTGTTAAGGTTGTTCTTATTCTACAAAATAGCACCAGTAAGAGTAAAAGGTGTTAAAACTATTATGATAGCATTTCAGAAATGCACCTTCTGAACTCCCATGCCCCCTAAAAATTATAGTGTGGAATTTTTTTTAAAAAAGTGTTTTTAAAACCTCCAGAGGGAGGATCAAGCTTTTAGTTCAGTTGTCCTCCTGCCATCTCTCAGATGTGGAGGAATTGGAGGAGATGTGCTTTGGGGCCCTGGCTTTCTGACCTGAAGAAAAGAGTAAGAATTAGGGGATCATCCATATTTGGGGGTCTATGCCTGTCAGGGACCACCTCTAGGTGAGCAGGTAGGGTGAGGCACTTTACCTAAGCCCCCTCCTTCATGTCCCTCATAAGGGAGAGGGAATAGTAAAGATTTGGGGGGCGGGCTTATATTAACTCAGCCACCCCTTCCTTAGCTCCCCAGGGGCTTCTACTGCAGTCACCTTGAGGATTAGCTACTGGTGAGCCCAAAGGACTAATAGTGAAGGGAAATAGCTCATCATGAGATGCAAACTGCAGTCCTTGTTCCAAGGAAAGGGGAGGTTTGTTAAAAAAAAAAAAAAATCAAGAAAGATATATATCACCATTCCTTCTGTTGCTTATCCCTAGTGAGGAAAAAAAAAAACTTTCTGGGCCCTAACCATGTTCCTGAACTACATGTTTAAATTGCATCTTCCAGGAACATGGAGAGCCGGCATTTAAAAAAGCATCATCTTGAGTCATTTTGCAGCATTCGTTAACCTGAGTAGGAGAGCAGTTCTCACTGGGGTTTTGGTGTCTTAGCTATTGTAAACACAGGAGGGGATATAAAAGCCATTTGACTTACTAGCTACTTCAAGTTTTCAAGTTTTAAGTTTCAGTGAAAACATGAGCACCATGCTGGCAGCTCTGAGCAGCCAGGTCTGACATGTGCACGGGAGGCAGCAGCACCTCGGGTCCCCTGCAAGACAGGGACAGCTGGCTCTGCTCCCATGGCCCAGGAGAGAGCTGAGGTACTATGCAGTGAGGCCCCACACGGGAGAGGAAGGGCACAGCTGCGGTGCCCTCCATGCGCAGGGTTCCGCCTGGGCCCTGGCTCTGTCCCAAGACCCCAGGGCTTCCGCAGCCCTTGTGGAATTTATTCACAGGCAAAGTAGTCCTTCAAGGGGGCGAAGAGGTGTCTGATGACAGGAACACTCCAGGACCTCCCGAGCAGCTTCTGGCGGGCGTTACGACCCATGTTGGACACGTCCGTGTAGTGCACAGGAAAGCCGAAGATCCTGGGAGAGCACCATGTGAAGAGACGGGGAGTCAGCGAAGGGCGTGCCCCTCCTGTGTGCCAACCCTCCAGCATATAACAAGAACTGCTGAAACCTGTCATCAATGGACCACTATCTCTTCCCCAGCCCTCCAGCCTTCAAGGAAACTTCTGGTGAGCCAGGAGGTCCAGGTTCTCTGTTCTTCAGAAAACATGCTGCCAAAAGCTCAGTGACTATGGGGCTCAGGGTAGCATTCTAGTTGACCATGTGTATACAAAGAAAGTTAAGAAATTTCTTCCGTGTGAAGGAAGAGAGTCACTCCCAAAGACCACCATGGTAAAATTGAGGACCACTAAGAATCCTGAGTTTTCCTATAGTATTAACCGAACCTGGTAAAGAGGCTACAAGAAAAGCTACTACTTGGGCTTAAAATACACTTCTTAAAAATGCACCAATGGGACAGTGGTTCAATGGAAACATCACTTCGGGCCCCTGTATTGCTTTATTGGCACATTCATTGTACCATTCCACTGTATCTCTTCTTACCCAACACAATGCTGGGGTTTCAAACAGAATAGCATTCAGAGATTGGACACGGTTATCTAACAAACTACTAGAATTGAAGCCAGCCTAAGCTACATTAATGTTACAGGCTTCACCTACAGAATAAGAGTCTGTCTCTATAGAGACAGACAAAAGAAAAAGGGGAAAAAGAAAAAAGAAACACACGGGTGAGGCCTATAATCCCAGCACTGAAGAGGCTGAGGTAGAAATAAGGTCAGCATGGGCTACAGAGAGAGGCTGCCTCGCTCTGTGCTATGACTAGTAAGCAGTAAACTAACAACATTAATGAAAATATTCTAACACAAGTCTTTGAAAATACAGCCAAAAAATGAGAACTACGGCAGGAGCACTACTGGGGTTTCTCATATTCCCAAGTGCTTATTATGAAAAAGTCATGGGGACACAGCAAGATGGGTGGTGCTGCCCCCCTCCTGACCTCAGCACCCCACCATTTCTACTTCTCTGCCCATGTGTTCCCCCTTTTGCCTGTCACGTTTTAGCCTAGCTCACCTTTCGAGCTCAGTGCACCACAAAACGTCTTCTTTGCCGTTCATGACTACTGGGAAAAGCTGATTTTTCCCTTGTTTGATGGAGTTTGACTTGGTGGTTATTGTCTGTACTTTCTTTAACTGGAGAACAAAACAACAGGGAGTGAGAGCAGAAGGGAGGGTTCTAGGCACAGAAACATCTAGAGAGTTGGCAGGGCCAGGATTAGAGGGAGTGAAAAGACTTGGACAGTTGTCAAGTTAGTAAACAGCCAGAATAACCATGAATAGATCAAATAGGGCCAAGACATCAGTTACTGATCAAAAGGATGAAGCAAAACAGGGCTGGAGAGATGGCTCAGTGGTTAAGGCATTTGCCTGTAGAGCCTAAGGACCCTGCTTCCATTCCCTAGTGCCCATGTAAAGCCAGATGCACAAGGTAGTGCATGAGTCTGGAGTTGCAGTGACTAGAAACCCTGGTGTGCTCATTCTCTCCCTCCCTCTCCCCCTGATTTTCCCAGAATTTAAATAAAAAAAAACAGAATGGTCAGTCTGAGTGAGGAATAAACGAATGTAGATTTGCTCAATGTGGACATGGAAAATTGGGTGTGTGAAGTCATAAGGTATATCTTATTAGAAAGGCCAGCTTCATGATAGCCACTATGTATCCAGCTAGTTGGATTTTCTTACTATGATTACTTATTAAAAACACCTCCTACGTGGTACTTGAAGGGACAGAATAATGTGAGAAAACAAGCCCAGCACCAGGAAATCTTCTTATGAAGGAAAGAACAGGAATCAACTAGATACCACCAAGGTCATTCCCAAGTTTTCTGGAGAGTGACGGTCAGGAACATGACTTACCTTTGCTGTCCTACTGAATTCCAAGCAGTCTTGAAGCTCGAGTTTATCATTCTTTGATGCTATCACGGGCCTGGGAACAGCCAAAACCCATTACTTTCTTCAGTAGGGCCTAAGCTAGGCATCTCAAAGTCAGGAGGGAGAGTGTGTATAGGATTCAAGTGTGCCCTGGCACAACTACAGGACAATTCATGGCAAAAGTAAGTATGAAAACCAGCGTGCCAAGACCAGGCATGGATGATAATACAATGCTCTTCCTCCTGAATGTCTGTTGTGGTCAAACCCAGGTTCCTTTTCTACTGAGGAACAGGAACAGTGGATGTTAGAGCCAAGGAACCCTGCACACTAGGAAAGTGTCCTATGAGTGAACAACACACCCCAACATATTTTAATATTTGTTCATGTGTGTGTGCAACAGGGTCCCTTGCCACTGCAAATCTGGCTTTACATGGGTGGCTAGAAATTGAACTGGGTCAGTATGCTTTGCAAGTGAGGGAGAACTTTGTAGAATGTTGCTCTGCTGAGGGTGGAAGGCCAGGTGCCTTTATATAGGTACCAATCTCACAAGAAAGGATATTCATGGCTCACAAAATGAGAAATCAAGAGATGGGGAGATAGCTCAGTTGGCAAAGTACTTGTCTTAGCAGAATAAAGATCTCCAGATGACCTATGTTAGGCATGGTGCCCTGCTATAATCCCAATTAGGACACACAGGTCAATACCTGGGGCTCATCAGAGTTCATAAAGGGGGGACAGCATTCCTGAGACCTCTGATCTCCAAATGCATACACACCACCCTGCACACACTTGTGAACCTAACCACACACAAGAAAACCACTTTCATTCTGGGAATGTGTTTTGCAAATGTCTGAAAAGGCAAGGAGCAGAACCAACAGGAGTTGATTTCAGTACAGATACCTGCATAAGCCTTCTGCCTATATAATACTGAGTACCCTCGATTAAGTACTTCAAGGCCAAAATAACAGAATCATGCACCAGAAAACTGCACAGAGTAGATGAAGTATCTCACTCTGTGCACTTCCCGGACTCATTTCCTTGACTTTACATGCAGGAGCTAATAATCCTATCCCATTTCTTTTATGCTAAGGACACAGCAAGTGCAACCTTGTACAAATTCAGATCGGGTCAGCCCTACCTCGATTTAAAAGAGCACTACACATTATAGAGGGTTTGGGGGTCAGCACAACTGAGGCTTGTCATGTGCCCCATAACCCAGCAGAGCACAGCTAAAATGGTCACCCCAAATGCTCAGAATATCTTGAAGCTGACCCCTTCTTGCTATTAATCCATATCACTCCAGAAGCCACCACTTGCATTTGTATTCTCACTGGACACAATACAAATCTGCTATTGGTCCTTTTTCAAAGATGCAAGGACCACACATGACACTCCATCTCTGCCCACTCCATACTGTCTAGCCTTCTAGAAACTAAGATGCTTCCTCTGTCCTTGGATTCAGCTGGAGTAGTTGATATTTTTTATACATTCTATCTAACAGGATTGACTTATGTTACTCAAATTGCTGGAGTCATGGGTGGAGCTAGAATCCAGTCCACCACCTATGTTACTTAGCTATTTGTTACCTGTTCATTCCAGGTAGGTTGCCCCAGAAGTATCTTGCCCTGTGAGCAGCAGAAACCTTGATGGCATCAATCATCACTGGATTACACTGCAGGAAGAAAAAAAAGAGAGCTCGAGGCCTCCTCATCATTAAGGTGGCCGGTGCTATAAGACACAAGGGGAAATAAAAGACCCATTTCCCACTGAGTGGCCGGCCGGTAGGTGGCCAGTTTAGACCTGTATAGACAGGGAAAAGCTATCTCCTGGAACGTGCCAAATGACAGAATGTGCTAGAAGGTAAAAGTACCTCTGTTAGATCTAAACACAAAGAGTTTCAGTAACAACCACCCAGGAGACTCAATTGGTAGGTACGACATATTACTACCAACTTCTGAAGTCACTACAGTTGGGTGACAACCTGTGTTACATAGCAAATTCAGGATAGCCATGGCTACATTAAAAAAAAAAAAAAAAAAAACACAAAGACCTGCCGGGCACACGCCTTTAATCCTAGCACTTGGGAGGCAGAAGTAGGAGGATTGCCATGAGTTTGAGGCCACCCTGAGACTACATAGTGAGTTCCAGGTCAGCCTGAAAACAACACACAAACAACAACAACAAAAAAAAACAAAGACCCAGCCATGGTGGCACATGGCTTTAATCCCAGTAGAGGTAGGAGGATTGCACTAAGAGCATGCAACTACATAATGAGGTCATCCTACCTCAAAAAAACCAAACCAAGAGCCGGGTGTGGTGGCGCACGCCTTTAATCCCAGCACTCGGGAGGCAGAGGCAGGAGGATCGCCGTGAGTTCGAGGCCACCCTGAGACTCCATAGTGAATTCCAGGTCAGCCTGGGCTAGAGTGAAACCCTACCTTGAAAAAAAAAAAAAAAAACAAAACAAAACAACAAAAAAGCCAGGTATGGAGGAGGCCCATGCCTTAGAGAGCAGGGTAAGATTTGAGGCCAGCCTGGGCTACAGAGGGAGTTACAAATGAGTCCAGGATAAAGACCCAGTATGAAAAGAAAAAGTTGCCAGGCATGGTAGTGCACACCTTTAATCCCAGCACTTGGAAGGTAGGCTTTTTTGTGAGTTCAAGGCCACCCTCAGACTATATAGTAAATTCCATGTCAGCCTGGGATACAGGGAGACCCTCAAAATAAGAAGAAATGGAATAATGAAGGATGGACAAGAGGACGAGGGCACATGAAGCAATGGCTAATTTCCCACAAAGCAGCTGACATGCATGGATGAGGGTTAACAATGGAGAAATATTTCCCATGCATGCAAAAAATCCTTCCCTCACCCACAATTTTACTTTTGATCTTATTTATTCAGGTTTCCCAAGGTAGGGTCTCACTGTACTCTAGGCTCACCTGGAATCCACTATGTAGTCTCAGGGTGGCCTCAAACTCTGATCCTCCTACCTCTGCCTCCCAATTGCTGGGATTAAAGTTGTGTGCACCATCCCTGCTAGATAGAGGCCATCGCCCCAAATTTTAAATGTGCCAGGGACTCATTTTTATTTATATATTTTTTTGTTTTGTGAGGTAGGGCCTTGCTCTATCCCAACCTGACCTGGAACTCACTAGGATCCTCCTACCTCTCTGGGATTAATGGCCTGCACCACCACGCCCAGTAGTCTTCAATAACAGCTGGGTCCTCCCTGTCCAGGCTTTGACCCGCGGGCCTCTCCCTGGGTTCCTCACCTCCAAGAACCGTGATATGTCCCTCTTGTCAGCAACTTTCATGGCTACGACATTCTCAAACATCCAGAAGAAGGGCCGGTCATCATCCTCCTTGGGGCGTGCGTAATTCAGCAAGTGGTAGAATTCAAAGAAGAGGCGGCCAGTGCCCTCTGCAACCAAATGACAGACAAGGCTCAGTCAGTTAAGATGCTTGCCTACAAAGCCAAAGAATCCAGATGCAGCTGCCCAGTACCTACATAAACCCAGATGCACAAGGTTGCTCAAATGAGCTCATTTGCAGTGACTGGAGGCCCTGGTATGCTCTTTCTCTGTGTACCACCCTCTCAGCTCCACTCTGCTTATGGGGCCATAAGAAGGGCTGCTCACCATATAGGCCTTTCCTGGCAGGATTCACATTGGAGAGGTCATTGCACGGGCTCCCGCCAATCACCAAGTCGAATGGGCCCCATTCATCGATCTGAGCAACAGAAAACGATGGGACAGGGTGGGAGAGGTGAAACCAAATCAAAGTCCAGACTCTAAGGTCACCTGGCACAAAACCTAAGGCTATAATTTTGCTTGGTCCACTTTCTTACCCAAGAATGACCAGGGCTCAGTGTTTTCCCCTCACTGTGAACTATAAATTGTACATAGCATGAAGGACTGGCCCCAGTTCCCATCTACCTGCAACCCAGGTCCCAGGGGGTAGGAGAGCATCCTAAGGGAACAGAGAGGACTCTAGGTCTGGAGGTTAGATAGACAAGGACATGGGTTCAGGGGGCAAAGGCCATCCTCACATCTCTCTTTGTGATGTTCCTGACGTCGTTCACGTATTTGATGTTGCCTTCGTGCTTCACTGTTCCCACAGCAATGGACTCTTCACAGACTTCAGAGGCGATGTACTTTTCTACTTTAATGCCCAACTCTTTTAGCACCAAGTACCCTGTAAGGGGGCCAGTTGAAAGCATGAGCAGTCTCCATCAGCCCAGTGCAGAATGGGAGCCCTGCCTCATGGACTCGCTGAGGCACAGTCCCTCAGAACGGCACGCATTACTGGATGTGCTTGCTCTATGTATAAGAAATGCTTGGGGGCGGGAGGGATGGCTGAGCAGTTAGGGCATTTGCCTGCAAAGCCAAAGGACCCAGGTTCGATTCCCCAGGACACATGCTATCCAGGTGCACAAGGTGCATGCATCCAGAGTTTGTTTGCAGTGGCTAGAGACCCTGGTGTGCCCATTTTTTCTCTCTCTCTCTCTAATAAATAACAATAAATAACTTGTAAAAAAAAAAAAAAAAGTTCAAAGGGGAAAGGGGGGAGGGTAATACCATGGGATTTTTTTTTTTTTGTTATCATGGAAAATATTAATAAAAATGGAGAAAAAAAAAGAAAAAAAAATAAAATATGAAAAGCTAAAAAAAAAAAAAAAAAAAAGAAATGCAGCCGGGCGTGGTGGCACACGCCTTTAATCTCAGCACTCAGGAGGCAGAGGTAGGAGGATTTCACTGAGTTAGAGGCCACCCTGCCTGAGACTAGGTAGTGAATTCCAGGTCAACCTGGGCTAGAGTTAGACAATACATTGAACCCCGCCCAAAAAAAAAGAAAGTTAAGAAAGAAATGCTTGGGTAAGAGTGGGAAAGGCAGTCATTGCTTAATTGACCAAATATGTTCATATAAGTCGATGGCTGGAGATGCCTTAGTGGTTAAAGGTGCTTACTTATAAAGCCTGATACCTTTACATGATACCTATGTAAAGCCAGATGCACAAAGTGGCATGTGCATCTGGAGTCTGTTTGCACTGGTAGGAGTCCCTGGCATGCCCATGCTTTCTCTCTGTAGAGGTGACTCAGTAATTAAGAACACTTCCTGTACAAGCATAGATAAGGGCCTGAGGAGCAGGCCTGAGCCTGTTAGACTTGGAATCTTCACAAGCAGATGGCTGAGGACACATGGTACTCCCAAGGGTCACTCTATGATTATGATTATGACAGGATCTGGCCATCCAAGTCCCTGGCTGCTCAATGCATCATGGCAATCTCACCTGTTGCAATTCCATCAAACAGGGACAGAACTCTAATGGGCTGCCTTCTGGATGCTGGGATCACTGGATACAGCTTGGGAGCATCCTACCAGAAAAGGAGATTTATTATAGTCATGTGATGACAGGGAAGACAACCTGTGAGGGAGTGAGGGAGGTGTCACTCACTGTGCCCTGCCCCAGGGGCTTTGATGGAAACAGGTAGAAGAAACCATGGGACCAGAGAGATCATGGGACATGATCCTTTTACACAGGCGTTGTCAGCAAGCAAGATGTACGCTATTATCAATAGTCTAAGAAGTAGTTATTCTCCTTGTAAACAGGGTATGCCTGTATTAACTAACTCTGGCGTGCCTGGTACTTATAAATGTATGCTCATTCATGGCCATGCTCCTGCCTCATCCTATTGGGATTACCACTGCTATATCAGAATGCCTGTCTTTCTTCCATCCACTCTGAAATTTTTATAGCAGTCCAGGCAGGCCCCTGTCTCACATATTCATGTTCGACGTCTGTGGTGAAGAACGTCTGCAGGCGAATGTTCCAGTCCTTGCGGCGCCGCAGGGCCCCGTGAGAGCGCTGCGGGACGCACAGGAAGCAGCTCCAGGGCTCCTGAAGTTTGGCTTCCGCAGCTGTGCCTTTGCCCACCAGCACCTCCAGACAATCCACGCAGAAACACCTGCAGCCAGGGGAAGAGATGCTGGGTGAGCGGCCTGTGCAGTCTGGGAAGCTGGGGACCCAGTGCGCGCACGCAGCATTGCTCACCTGCAGCAGCTCGAGTTGCTGCAGAGAAGCAGCTCGCGGCCCTCGCAGCACACCGTGCAGTAGGACTGATAACCATCCTCGTCGTACAAGTAGTACAGCTCCAGGAAGCGATCCTGGCAGCCAGAGAAACACTCGTGAAACCAGACACTGGCCCAGGCACCCCTGGCGGGCCTGCGGGCGGAGTGACGCCTTCCAACAGCCAGTGGCCTGGACTGCTCTACAAGGACAGTGTCTGCAGTCTGCATGCCAAGCAGATGAACTTCTCTGCCACAATGCTGCCCCTCCCCACGGGAGATGACTGCTGGGGGGATGATGGGGCCCGGGGATGCTCTGTGCCACAATCGGGAGCAGGGGCAAAGAGAGAGGAAAGGCAGCATTTACCTGGCACGGTGCACAAAGCCCACCATCAAAGAGTGGGTGGAAGGTCACCGGGTTTCTCTTACCACAGGGCAAACAAATGTCTGTAAGAAAGACTTGTGTCACAGCTTATAGAAATATATATGGGTCAAAACTGGGCATGGTGGTGCACTCTGGCGGCAGAGGTAGGAGGACTACTTGAGACTCACCTGGGCTAGGGTGAGACCCTATTTGGGGAAAAAAAATTAGAAAATAAAAAATTATGGGTCTAGTGCTGGAGAGATGGCTAATCTGCTAAGGTGCCTGCCTGCAAAACCAAAGAATCAAGGTTTGATACCCCAGGAGCCACATATGCCAGATGCACAAGGTGGTGCATGTTATGTGTCTGTAGAGAGGCTAAGGTGCACCCATTCTCTCTCTTTTCCCTGCAGGCACCACAGGTATGTCAGTTTTGAATGTTTGCTCCAGGTTAGCAAAGTTCCGAGTCTACCTTTTTAAATATTTTTGTTTGTGAGCAGAGAGCGAATGGGCATCTACGCATGGCAAATCCACTTTCTACAACTGCCTTTGCATGGGTACTAGGGGATGTGACTTGCAGGCCAGCACCTTATCTGCTAAACCATCTCTCTGGCCCCGTATCTAACGTTTCAAAGATGCTGATCCCATTTGACAAGCCTGGCAAGCTCAGAGGCAACAAGTCAGGCACAGACAGGATCCCAGAGAGACAGGCCAAGGCCAAACACTGGTATTAACACCTTTCTCTAAAGATACTGAGCTGTGGGGTGGCTGTGAATTTGACACTGGCCTGGGCTTCAGAGTTAGTTACAGGTCAGCAGCCTGGGCTAATGCAAGGGCCTCCCTCACAAATATAACAGACACTGATGTACTTGTGGGGACTTCAGTTTGCTTGTAGACCTGCCCATTAAGCCCTATAAGCATGTGGCAGTCTTTACTTCCAACCACAAAGTCTGGCCTAATTCCATAATTCACTAACCAGATGGGAAGGACCTTTATAATGGTCAACGATGTTCTACTGGGAGAGAACAGACGTTATGGAAGTGTCAGTACTATCAAGATCTGCCCCAGACTATATATATCTTTCCCATGTTACCCTGGGTCTATTTTCTTCTTACTCAGTACCAAATTCAGGAGAGAATTTGAAATCCTAGTAGAAATGAGGATTACAGGAGAGATGAGCAGGTTTAGGCATATAACAGCCAGGCATGGTGGCTCATACCTATAATCCCAGCACTTGAGAAAGCCACTGAGGTCAAGGGTAGCCTAGGCTACAGACTGAGTTCCAAATCAGCCCAGGCTTGAGTGAGAAAGAAAAAAAAGGAGAATTAAGCTGCGCATAGTGACACACACCTTTAATCCCAGCACTTGGGAGGCAGAGGTAGGAGGATCACCATGAGGCTGAGGCCACCCTGAGACTACATCATAAATTCTAGGTCAGCCTAGGCTACAGAGGAGGCTACCTCAAAGAAAAAGAGAGAGAAAGAAGAGGGAGTGGAATACCACAGGAAGCAAAAGTAGGTTTGGCCTAGGTGGAAAAGCCCAGTGGTCTGGGACGGGTGATAGATATGGCTCCGAGGTAGAAGGCACTTGAAGAGGCCCAGGGTAGATTCCCAAGGACCCACAGCAGATAATCCAAGAGCCTGGATGATAGCCAGCTAGAGAATGAGATGCCTTGGGCAGCAGTGAAAGAGAGGCTGCAAGCGAGAGACATTACCTTCCAGGCTGATCTTGTTGTTGAGAACATCCAAAATCACTTGTTCTGTTGAACAAAGAGGGAGATGGTATGAGGTGGGCTCAGGCAGTTACCACCGAATGGTAGTGGCTGTATGTCCCTCCTTTGCTCAGTCACCTCGGGTACGGTCCTCCTCCCCTCGATCCTTGCCAGCACAGCCGCCCGCCTTGAGGCGCTTTGGTTGGGGGCAGCAGTCAGAAACTGTAGAATCGTCCATTGTGCGTCTTCGACCTCTGTTCTCTGAAAAGATGAACAGGCCAATTTTAGGTCCAGTGCAAAGGTATGCATGGTCTGGGATCTAATGCCATCCGTGGTGCGGCAGGGTAAGCCAGAACAAGACTGATCCAAAACACCTCACACACCATCTGACATGCTGTTCAAGGCCAGCCTAGGCTACATAGTGAGTTTCAGGCCAGTCTGGGCTACAGTCAACTCCATACCTCAAAATAAATAAAATAATCAAAAAGGTTGGAGTGATGGCTTAGTGAAGGTACTTGCCTTCAAGGGTTGATTCTCTGGTAGCTATGCTAGCCAGTTGTACGTGATGGTGCACCCATTCTCTCCCTACTTCCTGTCTCTTGACTATCTCTCTCTCTCAAAAAGAAATTAAATGGGGGCGGGGCTGGAGTGATTAATGCACTTGCCAACCAAACCAAGAGCCAGGTTTGATTCCCTAGTACTCAGGTAGCTCACGTGTCAGGAGTTCATTTGCAGGGACTATAGGCCCTGGTACATCTATTCTCTCTCAGATAGATGTATAAATAACAAAAAAATATATACGGGGGCTGAAGAGATGGCTCAGAGGTTAATGCACTTGCTTACAAAGCCTGACTGCCTGAGTTTGATTCCCAAGTACTCACGTGTAAAGCATGATGCCCAAGTGGCACATACAACTGCGTTTTTTTCTTTCTTTTTTGTGCCAGAGAGCAAGGGGAGAGCGGGAGGGAGAAGTGGCAGGCGAGGGCCTCTAGCCACTGTCACTGAACTCAGATGTGTCACCTTGTGTTTGATCCACGTTGTGTGACTGGCATGCAAGGGACCTGGAGTGTCAAACATGGCTTTGCAGGCAAGCGCCTTAGCCACGAAGCCAACTCCAGCCCTACAGCTGGGTTGTTTGCAGCAGCACTAGGCCCTAGCTAGCATGCCTTCTCTCCCCCTCTCTAGTTACAAATTTTAAAAATGGGGAAAAAAAAACAGACTACATAGTGAATTTCAGGTCAGTCTGGGTTAGAGCAAGACCCTACCAGGGAAAATAAAATCAGATAAAAGCCCTGACATATCTATAGAGATGTCACCACAAATATATGTGGCTAGTGAGTACCTGAACTATATCTAGGAACTTGGATAACTTGAATCTATTGGGGGAAAATATTAACTTTAATTTGCATTCAATTGTCAATTTCTTGTTAATCTTTGTGGCTCACACTCTGGCTGTATTTATTTGAGGTAGGGTCTCACTTTAGCTCAGGATGAGCTGGAACTCACTCTGTAGTCCCAGGCTATCCTCAATCTCACAGCAATCCTACCTCTGCTTCTTGAGTGCTAGGATTAAAGTTGTGTGCAAAACATGCTTGGCTTAGGTTTATATTTCAATCTTTTGAATCATAGTGGGCATGGTTAAATCTAACTCCCTCCCGCACCAAAAAGGAACAACCAAATAATCCCAGCACTCAAAGCTGAGGATCAGAAGGCCAGCCCTGCATCTGCAAGACCCTGTCTGAAAACAAGCAGGAACCTTAAGTGACAAAGTGACATTACATTTAACAGTGCTTAAACACTCAATTAAAAGAGAAGCAGGAACCCAAGTGTTCAGAAGAGATTGATGAGCACCCAGTGTTCAGAGTCACAGGTGAGGGTGGGGAGTGAGGTGACAGTTTCAGATCAAGATATTCAACTCTTCTCCAGTCAAGCACTGGACTGGCCAAGAAATTGACAGGATAGAGCCCAAGAAAACAATATAGCCCAAGAATGGGAAGGGAATACCGTGTTTCCTGGATTCTAAGCTCCTATTGCCTGCACGACGCACCTTCGACTTATTAACCACTTTGGGGGGTGTGGGGAAACAAAACAGAAAATGTTACATTAGATGCATTCTGCATTTTGGAGACCCACATATATAGTAGAAGAGATAAAGCATTGGCCAAGGAGGTGGCATCTAATTCTCCCAGTGACAAATTGAACTTGTCATGGGAGTTGCTTTTCAGGAGATTTTTCAGGAGATTTTAAGTGGCATGGCCCTCCCTCCTGTGCCCTAGATGTCCTGGGTGTCACAGGGCACAAGTGTGCTTTGGCTTAAGCTGGGCTCCAAGTGCTGGGGGAGGTAAGCGGCAGTTGGAGACAGCAGTGTCGCAGTGCCACCTGAGGGCTGCCCTACCAGAAGGGTCATCATCTTTCCACACCCCGTCATTCCCACCTGGCTGCTTGGTGTTGTTGGGTTTGAGCCCCTCGACCCCAGAGGGCTTGAAGCCCCCGTGGGCCCACTCCAACATGGGCTTCAGCTGGTCCTCTAGTGAGTCTCCAGAACTGTTGGGGAAGGTCTTGCCGGCTCGCACCCTGGCTTTCTGCCAAGACAAAGAGGCAAAGAAGTCTGTGATAAATGGGGGCAGGGCGGGTTTGGCAGGGTGAACCATGGGATTCCCTCTGCCAGGGCCTACATTCCCCTCACACTGGGGCCATTCATAGCCAGGCAGCTGTCCTAGGCTCTGGTATGTGAAACAGGGCTGCATCTGAGGCTGGTACGCAGCCATGAGACATGCGAAGGGGTTGTCCTTCCCTAAGTGTACTGAGATCTGCTTCCTCCCCCCCTCCCCCAAAGAGACAAATTTGAGCTGTAAAATGGCTCCACAGTAAGGCATTTGCCTGCAAATGTAAGGTCCCAGGTTTGATTCTCCAGTACAAGACATAATAAAGCCTGATTTTAAATTTTTTAATTTATTTTCATTTTTAAAAAATTTACTTGAGAGAATCGGCATTACAAATAAACCTCGTGTGTCTTGCTTATGTGAGCACTGGGAAATAGAACCTGGGTCCTTAGGCTTTGTAGGCAAGTACTTAAGTGATAAGCCATGTCTGGAATTCACTATGTAAGTCTCAGGGTGGCCTTGAACTCACTGTGATCCTCCTACCTCTGCCTCTAAAGGCAGTGAACCACCTTGCCCAGCCAACCCCTGTGAGTACTGGAGAATAGAACCTGGCTCCTTAGGCTTTATAGGCGAGCACTTAAGTGATAAGCCATCTCTCCAACCCCTGATTTTTATTTTGAGAGAACGTGCATGTTAGGGCCTCTACCCACTGCAAATGAATTCCAAAGGTGCCACCATCTGTCTTATGTGGATTCTAGGGAGTCGAACCAAGGTCCTTTGGCTTTGCAGGCAAGTGCCTTAACCACTAGTCCATCTCTTGAATGTAGGAGGAAGGGGGTTTAGAGTTACATCCCAGTCCTAAGATGGGTAAGTGTTACTTCAAAAACCATGAAGTGATAAGGGCAGGACAATGCAATTCAGAGCCAAGGTGGGAGGTTCCTCAAGGAAAGCCCATTTCTGCAAAAGGGACTACTTAACCAAGTCACTGTTGCCCTCTACAGGCAAGTGGTCATAACCATGGGATACCTGTCTGTTTTCAGGCCACTATCCTCTGGCATTCACTACCTTGGCAACATAGGGGATGGAAGTATCTTATAGTAAGTAGGTCTTTACCTCCTGGGTCAATTCCCTGCTTCCCACCAATCCCATGTTACCTCGAGTGTGTGGTACATGGCCTTCCTATAAGAAACCAGTTTATTGAAGGAGGCAAGGTTAAAGTGCTGGCTGAACAGCCCCAGGGACACCAATTTGTCTGCAGAGACCTGGGGAAGACATACATCATCAGCATCCATTCTTGCCTGGGCCTCAGTGCCCATCCCAAAGAACAGACTAGGAGGACACCTCCTCCCTGGTGGCAGAAGGGTGGTCCATGATGCTCCACATGTGGGAGGGGGTGCTCTGAATGGGCACAATCACTCACATCCTGGTGTTCACATCTGTGTGCATGCATTATGTGAGCAGAGCCAAGTAGCTTTAGTTTATTTTGTTAGCCTTGATTTGGCCAGTCTTGAGAATCAACATTAAAAATTTACTCTTTAGACTACGATTATGTACAAACTGAGAGAATATAGTTTTCCTCATATCGTGTCCCCAGACCACACAGAACAGATCCTGGACCAATTATCACAACTAGAGGTCACATAGAATGTTCTACTCTGCAATGCTTCTTATACTCTGTATGACTTTGTTGTGTTTTATTTATTTTCAAGCTGCGATAGAGGAGATAGAGAATGGGCGCCCTCTGTACATCTGGCTTACGTTGGTACTGGGGGATCGAACCTGGGTCCTATGGCTTCACAGGCAAGCACCATAACCACTGAGCCATCACCCCAGCTCAGGCTGACCTGGAATTCATTGTGTAATCTCAGGGTGGTTGCCTACCTCAGCCTCCCACGTGCTGGGATTAAAGGTGTGCACCACCATCTATGTCTAGCCCTGACTTGTTTTTATGGAAAATAGCTCTCAGGGAGCTCATCTCAGGAGAGACTGGCTGAATACCTATATGTCCTCAATGGGTTTTCACTCATTCTTGTTGTGTCCACAGTCTTTAAGCACTGAGGAGATTTCCTAACATTTCAGAAGGGCATACCAGGGCCTCCTGGCACTAAACTTTGTAGCACTGAGGAAATGAACCTGGGTTGCGGAATTTTTGCAAGCAAGTACCTTTAACTGCTAAACCAATTCTCTAGCCCCACATTCATATTTTAAGAGATGTTCAATCAGAGTATTTGTGGAGCCAGACATGGTGGCACACACGTCTAATCCCAGCACTTGGGAGGCAGAGGTTGGAGCATCAGTGTGAGTCCAAGGCCACCCGAGACTACATGTAAGGTACCTGGATAAGAGTCAAACAAAAATTACCTTAACCCAGCAGTGGTGATGGACAGTTACTTAGGAGGCCAAGGTAGCAATTCGAAGCCAACCAGTAGCCAAAACTACTGGGTGAGTTCCAGAACAGCCTGAGATAGAGTGAATCCTACCTCAAGAAAAAAATTTAAAAGCCAGGTGTGGTGGTATACACCTTTAATCCCAGCACTGGGGAGACTGAGGTAGTAAGTAGTTATTTCAAGGAAAGGCTGAGAATACATAGTGAGTTCCAAGTCAGCCTGGGCTACAGCAAGACCCTACCTGGGGGAAAAAAAAAGGAAATAAAATACATAATAAAATTAAAACAAGGGCTGGAGAGGTGGCTTAGCAGTTAAGCGCTTGCCTGTGAAGTCTAAGGACCCCGGTTCAAGGCTCGATGGTTAGGCAAATTCACAAGGGGAGCATGCATCTGGAGTTCGTTTGCAGTGGCTGGTGGCCTTGGCATGCCCATTCTCTCCCTCTCTCTCTCTCTCTCTCAAATAAATAAAAATTTAAAAAATTGAAAAATTAAAACAAAACAAAATGGCTAAGCTCATTACCAGTACACCCTGGCTGGAAAGACATTTAAGGTCCAGTAAAGCAAAAGGATCCAGGTTCGAAAACAAAATCCAGGCTCCAGGCAGACATTTGCCTGCAAAGCCAAAGGACCTTTGTTCAATTCCCAAGGACCCACATAAGCCAGATGCACAAGGTCATGCATGCATGTGGAGTTCATATGCAGTGGCTAGAGGCCCTGGCGTACCCACTCTTTCTCTCTTTGTATCTCTCTCAAATAAATAAAATATATTTTAGAAAATCAAATTCATGGGCCTTTGAAACTAGAAATTTCTAATCCTTTGTTCTCTTCAGTAAACTTGGCTCTGGTTCTCAGTATTTAAGCTGGATAGCCTGGAATGTATTTCTAGGCCCACTGTCAAAGCTTCTGGGCCTCCATGGGCAGGAAAGCTGGTATCAGACCAACTTAGGAAGGGAAAATAGGACTCAGTCTTTGGCCAAGAACCTGCCTTGCTCTGGACTCACCTCAGAGAACTTGCCATCACCAAACCACTGCACCCATCGCATGCCAGACATGGCCTGGCGCTTTGAGGTAGCCCTCCAGGACACCACCATGGCAGGCCACCAGGAGAAGCCCTTGATCTTTCCCCACACGAGGTCCCCTATTCCAAATTCCTTCCCATCCTGAAAAGGAAGCCACATGAAAGAACCGTAGGGTTGGAGAAATGGCTAAGCAGTTAAACGCACATGCTTGCAAATCTTTGACAACCGGGATTTGATTCCCAGTAACCAAATAAATCCAAGTGGCAAGAAGCCCTGACTGGTGTGTCCATTCTCATATTTTTCTCCCATCCCCCTTGTGTGCTTGCATATAAATGACAAGTCATGAAGTGAGGCTCAAGCCCACAATACTACCACTGGGTGGCAGATCTGTGCCCAAGACTAGCCTGGGCTACAGAATGAGATCTAAGTCAGCCTGGGCTACCTTGAAAAACCAGGAAAAAAAATACAAAACAGGACTGGAGAGATTGCTCAGTGGTTAAGGCACTTGCAAGCAAAGCCTAAGGACCCAGATTTGATTCCCCAGTACCCATGAAAGGCCCTAGTACAGAAACAGGGCTCGGTATGATCCTTGCTTACAAAGCCTGATGGTTCAATTTCCCAGTAGCCACGTGATTCCCCATTACCTAATAATGACAGATATACAAAGTGGCACATGCATCTGGACTTTGTTTGCAGTAGCAGGAGAACACAGCATGCCAATACTAACTCGTCTGTCTTTGTCTCTTTCTCATATAAACAATTAAAACAAATATACAAAAGGCAGGGGTGGTGGTACACTCCTTTGATCTCAGCACTAGGGAAGTTGAGGTAGGAGGATCACCATAAGTTTGAGGCCACCTTGAAAATACAGTGAATTCCAGGCCAGCCTGACTTGAGCAAAACCCTACCTCAACAAACCAGCCAGGCGTGGTGGTATACAGAAAAGAAGGATTGACATGAGTTCAAGGCCGCACTGAATTCCAGGTCAGCCTATGCTAAGAGAGCCCGTACCACAAAATACCGCACAGAATATACAACAGTTTTACATGGGTGGCTAGGGATGTGAACCTAGGCCATGCCAGGCTTGGTGGCACATGCCTTTAATCCAAGGACTCAGGAGGCAGAGGCAGGAGCATCCCTAAACAAGGCTAGCCTGAGACCACAGAGTGAGTTCCAGGTCAGCCTGGACTAGATAGGACAAAAAAAAAAAACTCACAGAAGTTGGATCATTGTACTTGGTAGGGGTCTGGGGGTCCAGAGGGCCCGATGCCTTCACCTGGTACTCAGTGCTGTCTGCATCTCTGCCTTCTGCATTCCCCTGGGAAGAGTCCGCACTCTCCTTCTGCCCATCTTTGCCTGGCCCACTGGAAGGGGTACTGCTGCTCTGGGGTGTCGCCTCCTCGTCTGTGAGGTCGATGGTGGGGTAAGGGCTGCTGGGGGTTGACCACGGGGTACCTGCTGATGCTGTCGCTCGCCGCCTAAGGGACTGTATACAGAAAGACATGGGTGTGGGGCGCAGCAAAGCAAGTGTGGGGACGAGAAAACACTCTCCCCCTGTGGATTCCCACATGACCCTGGAGGAGGACCTCATTTAACTACAAAGTAGGGATGGAGGTAGCAGGACATGTAACAGAGTTCACAGAGGGTCCCTGTTAAACTCTTCCGTGCTGTGTGCCCAGTCTGAAACAGAAGCAAGGTAGATAGTTTTTCTATAGGTCAGAACATTTCCAAGGTGAGCTTAAGAACCTGAAAAAGGAATTCTTGCAATGCCAACATAGTTAGATCCAAGATCAGCCAGGAGAGAAAAAACCTACTGAAAAAGCAGGGGATAGGAAGGTAGCAGCAAGACCCTGAAAAACAGAAGAGTGTGAGGACAGGAGCCACAGCCAGGGTGCACTGAGTGAACCAGACACTCCAATCAGAAGCTGGGGCAGGAGGACCAACCCTGGTAGCCGGGAACTCCACAGGGGACTCATCCGCTTGGCGGCGGCCCTGGCGGCGGCCTCGGGTGGAGCGTGGGGAGGGCCTATACCTCTCCTGGCTGGAGGTACTGGCGGTATTTCTGGTTCGCACCTGGAATAAGAAAGGACAAGCACAGGGCCTTAGGTGACTCGAATCATGGAGTATGGGGCAGATAAGATGGGGACTCTCCCTTCCTAGAAGGGGCTCAGTTTTTGAAATCGTAGTGTCAGACCCAGCCAAGCTAACTGCTATTTGTCACAACATGGGGATTTGGCCAGCTGTAACCTGTGAATGAAATTGTTATCCCAGGGCTGGAGAGACAGCTTAGTTGTTAAGGCACTTGCCTACAAAGCCAGAGGACTGAGGTTTGATCCCCTAGGACCCATGTAAGCCAGATGCACAAGGTGGCACATGTGTCTGAAGTTCTTTTGGAGCAGCTGGAGGCCCTGGCACATCTATCCTCTAGAATATTAACCCTAAACCAAATTTAATTGCAAAGAGACAGGGTCAATTACATAGGACTTTCTAGATGAGAAAGAATCCCTTAAACCCCATTTATCTCAAAATGGGGCTGCCCAAAATTCAAATTGCATAAGCCCATATAAACAGGACAGTGACTCATGCCTGTAACCCCAGCACTTGGGATGATGAGGATGTTTGAGGCACACTTGGACTCAAAAAAACCAAGATGGCCAGGACTAGTGGCACATGCCTTTATCCCCAGCACCCATGAGGAAGAGGTAGGAGGATCGCCATGAGTTCAAGACCACCCTGGGACTACATAGTGAATTCCAGGTCAGCCTCAGCTAAGAGTGAGACCCTACCTCGAAAGTTCCCCCCCCAAAAAAAAAACCCAAGATGGCCAATTGTAGTGTTAAATGCCTTTAGTCCCAGCACTGGAGAGGCAAGAGGTAGGAAGATCACTATGAGTTTAAGGTTGAACCTTTGTTTATAGGAAATCTGCTAAGTCAATAAAATTCCCATGGCAATCTCAATGTATGAAAGTTCTAGAATCTTTTCCCTTTTTAATCTGGCCATCATTACAAGCAGCACCCTCCTAACTCTCTATGTTGACAACCAGACAGTTAACTCATTCAAGTTAGTAATCTCAATTAGCCGGGACATCAAGTGGATAACTATGAAGACTCCAAAGCATTGTGAGCAGAACTCTTGGATCAATGTGTTTAGTTCACAGCCTGCATTGTTTACTCAAAGTACATTTGCATTTGCCTGCATAAGCCTTAAGGACCCAGGTTTGATTCTCCAGGACGCCAGTAAGGACAGATGCACATGGGGGCGCCGGCATCTGGAGTTTGTTTGCCATGGCTGGAGCCCTTGTTTCCTGTGTAAGCACTGTTTTAACAGGAAAGTAACTGGGCTCTGCACAGGAATGTAACTGGACTTACCGCTGAGCTTCCTGTTGAAGTCCTGGTCTCCCTTGTTTCTCGGAAAAGCTTTGGCATCACCGGAGTATCAGAGCCATCCCTGCCCTCTGCCTCACCATCACCATCTCCTGTGAGGTCCTTTATAAGGGAACAAGCAATTATAAAATCAATCATATGGGTTGGAAGGGTCAGTGGCAATGTAACCCAACATAATATTAATCTGAATCCTATTCTCCTATCTCCTCCTTCTCTTTTTTCTCTTTTTCAAGTAAAAATAAATTAATTTTTAAACTTATTTTAAAAGACAGTCCAGCCGGGTATGGTGGCACACACCTTTAAGCCCAGCATTGGGATGCTGACGTAGGAGCATCACTGAGTTGGGGTCAACCCTGAGACTACATAGTGAATTCCTGGTCAGCCTGGGCTTGAGCCTACCTCAAAAAACCAAGTCTTATTACATAGCACAGTTAGCCTTCAGATGCTGGGAGATTACAGGGGTCTTAAAAATTCTCTATATACCATGTAAACTCCTTTAATGGAGCCTACCTCCACCTAACCAAGAATAGAATGGAAGCCATGAAGATGTCTTTTCACTGGCCTAACTTATCTGTTACTGACCCCAGTGCTAGACACCAAAATATATATATATATAGTAAAAAGCTGCTGTTCTAGCTAGGCATGGTTGAGCATGCCTTTAATCCCAGGCAGAAGTAGGAGGATCACCATGAGTTCAAGGCCACCCTGAGACTACATAGTTAATTCCAGGTCAACCTGGGCTACAGTGAGACCCTACCTCAAAGAAAAAAAGAGCTGCTAGTCTTGAGTCCCAGTAGAGGTAGGATTGCTGCAGTGGCTAGAAGCTCCCCTCTCTTCCGGGGTAGGGTCTCACTCTAGTTCAGGCTGACCTGGAATTCACTGTGTATTGTCAGGGTTGCCTCGAACTCACAGCCACATTGATCCTCCTACGTCTTCCTCCTGAGTGCTGGAATTAAAGGCGTGTGCTATGACGCCTGGCTTAAATAAAGATATTTTTAAAAATATATTTAAGGGATGGTGAAATGGCTTAGCAGTTAGTTTGCCTGTGAAGCCTAAGGACCCTGGTTCGATTTCTCGGGACCAAGCACGTAAGCCAAATGCACAAGGGGGTGTATGCATGTGGAGTTTGTTTGCAGTGGCTAAAGGCCCTGGCACACCTATTTTCTTTCTATCTGCCTCTCTCAAATAAATAAACATTGAAAATACATTTATCTTTAAATATATATACTTCAAAAATAGAAAAATAAATGGCTTAAGGTTTTAACTTGCAGGGTCTCAGGTTAACTAAAGGAGAATGCTTAAGGAAATTTCCAGAACCCCTAAGAAATAGTACCTGAGTGTAGCTTATCAGGCTGGAGACTTCCCTCCTAGACAGTCGTGAGCTTGACCTGCGGCCTGTGGAGGACAGAGTGCTTGTTCATTGGAGCAGAGAAGGGGAGCTGAGCAGGCCCCAGCCTCCAGATAGCCTTGCTGTGAGGCCTCCTGGGGTCACCCTCAAACCAGGTGCTGTCAGGGGTGCAGTTGCCAATTCCATGGCTTCCCCCATGTACCAAGTCAGCAGGGCACAGGGCCAGCTGTGAGAATGGGAGACCTCCAGTTCAAGAACGATCCCCCCAAATCCATCACATCTACATCTAAATTAACAGGTTGGTGTCTGCTCATTGGCCACATTTCAAGTGCTCCCATGTTTGAGTGGCAATGTAGGCAGGGAAGCGACAGTACAGAGTGTTGCACAACAGGAGGGGCGGAAGTCCAGGTGTTCTGGTCTGGCAGGAAGCACCTCCTGCCCATGCTAATTAATGCCAGTCCCAGCAGTACACATGATCTGAGACTGCCCCCACCAGGACTGACAAGGGATAGTGCCTGTCATTGAGCCTCCTTCTACAGAGTCCAGATGAAAGGAGAAGGGGATGTGGGAAGGACTAGGTGCTTCCTGTGGAAGCAGACCATTCCCTTCAGAGGCAGGGGTCAGCATGACCAGGCCCTCCCCACAAACCTCCCTGAGCCTGCTGGAAGCTCTGGGCCCAGCTTGTGGGCTGCAGCTGACAAGGCCTGTGTCAATGTCTCATCCCAACCCAGCTTCCCACTGGCTACCTCTGCTCTCTGGTGTGCGGATCGCCTCCAAGACTGGGGGTGAAGGAGCATCCTTGGCGTCTGAGGACTGGTCACTGCACGCCCCATTGACGATGACGCAGTAGTCCGGCCCACTGGCACCTTCTTCTTCATTCAGGTGTCTGCTGTCTCCCTTCATTATTTCCTGTGGGAGAAGACCAGAATGCAAAGGGAGAAAGGGGGGAGTAAGAAGCATGGGGAGGCTACACAAAAAGCCTTCATCCAATGGCAGGTGAAGTGCAGCCCTTCAAACGCACCCAGGCTCTCCCACCCACAGCAGCACCCTCACCAAGCACAGAGGGTGGCCAGGTGAACCCCAAAGATTAGATGCCAGTACTCGGGACAGGAAGCTGGAACTGTTCTGTGAGATTATCCAGTCTTTCAAACAACGCCATTTAGGAGCTGTCTGCCCCTGGCCTGATCCCCCAAAGGCTTCAGTCCCCTGGGTAATCCTCTTCTCCCTGGTCAGTCTCAGCAAAACCTGAAGAAGCCTAGGCATTATTTTCTCTTTGCACCCTTCCCTTTAATTCCCTTCAATTTCCCAGGTTTCTCAATGCCACCTCCCACCTTCGAACTTCCTCTCCATGGCAGCACAAGACCCGCCCTAGCCCATCTCCCAGGATCCATTGGTCTTCAGGCCTGTCACTCATTCCCCTCCTCTTAGCTCAAGAGTGCTGGAGGAAGCTCTGACAAGTAAGTGCTGGGACAGTTAGCAAAGCTTAACCCTTGACCTGCTGCTGAGCCCAGGTCCTCACTGATGAGCTCATGCATAGGCCTTGACCTGGCCTCCCTCTGCAGATGCTGATTATACATGGGTATGTCTAAGCACAGCCTGCAATTCTCTCCCAGGGGGACTGGGAACCCAACTTGGGGGGAAAAAATAAGTGGTCAGGCTGGGCTAGAGTGAGACCCTACCTTGAAAAACAAAATAAAAACAGGGGAAAAAAAAATAAAGAAAGGAAGGAAGAAAGAAAGAGGCCCCAAAAGAGAAAAAGCTGGATGTGGTGGCATGAGCCTTTAATCTCAGCACTTGGGAGGCACAGGTAGGATTGCCATGAATTCGAGGTCAGCCAAGTTACAGTGAGACTAGCCCCCCCCAAAAAAAATCACATTCAAGGGCTGGAGAGATAGATTCGTGGTTAAGGCACTTGCCTGCAAAGCCAAAGGACCTAGGTTCGACTCCACAGAACCTATATAAGCCAGATGGTGGCAACTCTGGAGTTCATTGCAGTGATAAGAGGCCCTGACCTGCACTTTCTCTCAAAATAAACAGGGGCTGGAGAGATGGCTTATCAGTTAAGTGCTTGAATACAAAGCCTAAGGAGCCCGGTTCTATTCGTCAGTACTCACATAAGCCAGATGCACAGGGTTTATTTGTAATGGCTAGAGGCCCTGGTGTGCCCATTTACTCACTCTCTCAAATAAATTTTTTAAAAAAATAAAGTAAAAATAAGGCACTATAAATAATAAAATCAGGGCTGGAGAAATGACTCCACAGTAAGGGACTTGCTTGCAAATATAAGGACCCAGGTTTTTTTAAAAATGAAATCAAGTGCTGGAGGGAGGGCTTAGTAGTTAAGGCAATCCACATTAGCCAGGTGCACAATGGGGCGCATGCATTGTACAGTGGTTGTAGGCCCTAGCACTTCCATTCTGTCAAATAAAAAAATAAAAATAAAAAACAGAAAAAAATGAAATCAAGCCAGGCATGGTGGTACACACCTTTAATCCCAGCACTTGGGAGGCAGAGATAGGAGGATAGCCCTGAGTTCAAGGCCACCCACCCTGAGACTATACAGTGAGTTCTAGGTCAGCCTGGGCTAGAGCAAGACCCTACCTCAAAAATAAGTAAATAAAAATAAAATTACCTAAGAAATAAGTCCAAGAAGCCATAGATTGTTACTAGAAAATTTTCAGTGCCAGGGATGGGACATCTTTCAATGAGTTGTTGGCCAGGGAGATCCCTGATGCCCCCAAAACATTATAGGCCATTGACAAGGCCCTTGGTTTCCCACCAGGAAGATGATAAGACCCTATTGCTGAACAGTCCACATACTTGGCCTGCAAGGCCACTGAGAAACCCTGCTGGAGCTGAGCTGATAACCTCCTCCATGTAGACCAGCTGACAGAAAGCTGGAAGAAGCCATTCTGCATGCAGTTCAATGGGAAACAGAGAAATCACCAGTGAAGATACTCAACAGTGGACACTGCAAGGCCTTATATTTGGCCAGCCAGGACAAATGAGCCAATGGGTGCAATATTCTGTCTGTTATGGGGGAAACTAACTGCCCTCTAATTTGACTGGAGGCCTGCTCCATGGGAGGGAATACATCCCTGATACTGAAAACTTAAAAACAAGGGTAGTCATGAGCCCTAGGGGTGTAACGTCTGCTGTTGTCTTGCTAAATGTATATACTATGCTTATCAAACTGCCCAGTAAGCACTTCTGTTAATGTTCACACCCTTATATTAATGCTACTATCACTTTTGGTAGAGAATCTTCTCTTTTCAGATGGCAGCGACCTTGGGATTACTCAGAGGGTATCATGGTGATGGAAAGAAATGACCGCAGTGGTCAGTACTGCAATATCGATCACACCTTCCAAGGCTCAGGGTCTAATGAGGAAGAGGTGCGGAAAGAATGTAAGAGCCAAAGGAAGGGCAGGACTCCATACAACATGCTCCCTCCAGACACAAAATGGCCTGGATATCCATGGCCTCACAGTGCCTGACTACCTGCACAAGACCATCATAAGAGGAGGAAAAGATCATGACATCAAAAGTAAAACAGAGACTGAGATGGGGAGGGGTATGGAGAATGGAGTTTCAAAGGGGTAAGTGGGGGGAGGGAGGGTATTACCATGGGTTTTTATAGTCATGGAAGTTGTTAATAAAAAATAAACAAGGGCTGGAGAGATGGCTTAGCGGTTAAGCGCTTGCCTGTGAAGCCTAAGGACCCCGGTTCGAGGCTCGATTCCCCAGGACCCACGTTAGCCAGATGCACAAGGGGGCGCACGCGTCTGGAGTTCGTTTGCAGTGGCTGGAGGCCCTGGCGCGTCCATTCTCTCTCTCTCTCTCTCTCTCTCTCTCTCTCTCTCTCTCTGTCACTCTCAAATAAATAAATAAAATAAATAAATAAATAAATAAATAAGCAAATAAATAAATAAAAAACAACAAAAAAAAAGCTATAGGTCCAGGATCAGGTAGACAAATATTCTAGGAAATATAATCCAAAAGGAAAACCAAAATTGTCTGACTTTTTCTATTTTGTGACTGGGTCTGCTCTGGAAACTGGCTTCAAATATGCAGCAATCCTCCTTCTTGAGTCAGCCACATGCTGGTTTTGCAGACATTGAGACACCATACCTAACTGGCTTTTTTTGTTGTTGTTGTTTTTTCGAAGTAGAGTCTCACTCTAGCCCAGGCTGACCTGGAATTTACTACCGAGTCTCAGGATGGCCTTGAACTCATGGCGATCCTCCTACCTCTGCCTCCTGAGAGCTGGGATTAAAGGCATGCGCCACCACGCCCACCTTAGGCTTTTGCTTTTTATTAAATAATTTTTTATTTTTTTTTTAAGTTTTCGGGGTAGGGTCTTGCTCCAGCCCAGGCTGACCTGGAATTTACTACGTAGTCTCAGGGTGGTCTTGAACTCTTTCTTGGTGATCCTACCACCTCTGCCTCCCCTGCTGGGATTAAAAGTGTGCGCCACCATGCCTGGTGATTTTTGCTTTTAATTTTATCCACTGAAAAAACTATGTACAAATTTAATCTGCACCCAGTCCCTAGATCCAAGCCAGGCCTCCTTCACAATCCCATGCTTTCTCTTCATTCCACACAGCCCAGGTCACTCACCACGTGCCCTCCTGTCCTGGACCTCTGGCTCCAGCGTCCTCCTTGCCCCAGTAAGGTCTGGCAATTCACCCAGCAAACGATCCTACTACGGGCAGGATCTTACTCTAACCTTGACCTCGAACTCAGGGCAATTATTACAGCCTGGGTACTGGGATTAAAGGTCTGCGCCATGATGCCTAGCTTTTTTTCCCTGGCGTACTTTCCAGAAGCAGCTCCAGAGGCCTCATGTCCACCAGGAGGCACTGTGGAGCTCAGTATGAAGAGACTGCTGCGCACTGGGTGGACTTGCAGTTTCTTCAAGATCCTCCAATCCATCCTTTCCAAGGGCCCATCACCAATGCATGGGCACTGGGAAAAAGGCCAAGCCAACCTCTCCTAAGCCACAAGTGGAGAAGGAGCAACATCCCTGGATGGCGCATTATTTGGTAGCTACATTTAACGTGTACAAGGACAAATTCGAACAAATTCTGGAGTAGATAATCCCTGGCACCTCAGCCAAGGCCCGCATGAAACCCAAAGGAAGTAGGGAGATGAACAAGTGTGATGCTTCCATGGTGACCCTGATAATCTGCACCAGGGTGAAGGAGACAGATGCTGGGGGTACTCAACACATACAAAAGCAGAAATCCAGAGGTTCCTGAGAGCTCATCACTGATGTAGACTTAAAAACATGCCCACCATGCCTCGGGGAATTTTGCGGAAGAGTGGGCGGACTGAAAGATTATTAAGAGCCACAGGTTGGGGCTTCATGCCCAGAGGTATTGCCTCCCCAGTACCTGACTGCTGCTCCCAAAAGCATAACCCACAACCCCATGGGGAATACCAGCAACCACACTGAGGAGGGCCCCCAGTGGAATAGAGGAAGGAGGTACCAACATATGAAGTATCTAAAGCAAATAAATAATTTTTTTAAAGAATGCACAAAGCCCCGGTTGTGGTGGCACACACCTTTAATCCCAGCACTTGGGAGGCAGAAGTAGGAGGATCGGCATGAGTTCGCGGCCACCCTGAGACTACACAGTGAATTCCAGGACAGCCTGGGCTAGAGTGAGACACTACCTCGAAAACAAAAACAAAACATGATGTTATCTATACAAAGTATGATCTTAGTATTCAAAAAAAAGCCACATGAGACTACATCAGTCTCACGTGCTCCACAGCTCCTGGGCTCTTTTTTCCTTTCATTTTTACCGCAACACAAGGAGTCTTTTCTGTTCCCCACAAGACTGAGGACATTTCTGATCCTGTCAGCTACATGTCAAGACTGGGAAGAACAGGTTAGCAGATTTATAGCCAGTCCCCTATGACATTAAGGCAATCAGAATCCCAGGGAAGCTGCTGGAATGTGGTTCAGTCTAAGCATTTCCCTTCCCCCATGTGGCATGGTATGTGTGGCACTCAGAGGACCCATCTCCTCAAGGAGCTCTCTCGGGGACATTCAGTGAGGAAACCATCTATGGAGTCCTAAAGAACAAGACGACTTTCCATCCAAGGTCACTTCTTGGACTTGTGGGTTTCTCAGACAGCCTTGGACTTCAGTCTCAGTCCCAAACTAGGTCAACCAGAAGCCAGACAAGAGTTCCCACTTCCTGGACAGGCCCAGGTGGACCCACCAGCTGTCCAGAGCAGAGAATGATTAACGAACTGCCCTGGACCTGCCAACAGAGCAGGCCCTGTGCTTGCTCAACCTGAGTCTGAAATAGGGGCAACACACCTTCCTAAAGATGCATCAACGTTCCAGAAAAGCTTCCAGCCCTGGACCCACACCCAGGAGCACTTGCAAGGACAGCTGTTGTCAATGCCACCATTTACCTGGGTGTGCTCAGGAATGGGCTGCACAAATAGGCAGAAAACACCTTCATTCATTAGACAAGCCAGTGTGGTTCCATCAACAACTAGTTGTTTTTTTCAGACATCTCCCACCCAGGTTAGCCTCAAGCTCACAGCAATGGCTCATAAAAAATTTTTCTTGAGGGCTCAGGGCTCCACCTGCTTTGAGACAGGGTCTCTTGCTGCTCCAGTGGGACTGGCCCATCAGCTCTTCTGACTCTACCCCCCCCCATTGTTGCAGACAAGCTGGGATCATGGAGGCATGCACCCACCACTCTCCATCTGGCTTTCCATGGATGCTGGGGACTGCACCTGAGCCAGCAGCCTTTGCAAGCAAGTGCCTTTTACCACTGAGCCATCTCCCCAGCCCTGGTGTTGTGTGTCCGTTACCATCCACAGCATGTTTGTGTGCTTCGAATCATGTTGTAATAACCTTTTCAATAGATTTCTTTCACTTACTGATGTGCACTCAAAGCTTCCCCATGTTTCTCATGGCTTGACAGCTCATTTCTTTTCAGTGCTGAAGGGCGTTGCATTGTCTGCATGGTCCACTTTCCTCGATCCATATTTGCCTACTGATGGATATCCTGGTTGTTTAAGTTTGAGCTTTCACGAATAAAGCTAATATAAACATCAAAAAAATTTCTTGGTGGGGGTGGGGGTGGAGAGATGGCTTAGATTGCTTGCCTGCAAAGCCAAAGAACCCAGGTTCAATTCCCCAGGACCAACATAAAAAAATCAGATCCAGAAGGTGGCGCATGGGTCTGGAGTTCTTTTGCAGTATCTGAAGTATGCCCATCATCTGCTCCCTGAGACTAGCCTGGGCTACATGAGATCCTGTCTCAGAAAAATGTAATAAGTGGACATCTCCACTTGTATATACAAACACATTTGAAAGAACATTTCTGAGTTATCCCTATTTTGCAAAGGGGTAAACAGACATTTGGAGGTCAACAAAATGCGTACTAGGAATATAGTCCTTGGGCTACAGTAATGCCCAAAAACTAGTAATGCTTGATCAACATCTAAGGGGATTAAATAAGAACGTTTGTTTTTGAGGCACAGGCTGACCAGGAACTCTGGAAACTCATGGCAATCCTTCCACAGAACATGAGCCACCATGCCCAGCTAGAATATGCTGAATAGAATGAGGGCTGCAGAGCCAAGGGGCAGGTTCCATTCCGTAGGGCCCAGGTAAGCCAGATGCACATGGTGGCACATGAGTCAGCAGTTCCTCTGCGGTAGCTGGAGGCCACTAAAGCCAGATGCACAAACCCTTCACATACACGCAGTATTCATCTTATGCAGTAGCAAGAGGCCCGGGTGTACCCATTCATATTCTCTCTATCTCCTACCAAGTAAGTATGAGTTCAAGGTCACCCTGAGACTACAATGTGAATTCCAGGTCAGCTCTGAACTAGAGCTAGACCCTACCTCGGAAAATGTGGAAGAGTACCTGCCTAGCATTCATGAGGCCTTGTATGGGAGGGAGAAAGGAAAAAAAAAAAAAAAACACAGGAATTGCCAGATAAAAATCTCTTCCTTGGAACCTCAGTGTTGACTTCTGGCAATTCAGAGTAGACATTTCCTGGATAGTGTGGCCTAACTGCTTTATCTACAGTGATTTTCCAGTGGAGGTTAGAGGAACACTGTTATTAGCCGGGAGGAGGTGGTATCTTCATCAGGGATTTGTACAGCATAGCTGACAGGCTGCCACTGACATTGTCATATCAACATTGGCTAGGTCTCTTACTATATAAGCTGACACTCAACCAAGCCCACAGTAAGCACTAAGGCAGCTTCCATTATCAATGTGCTTTCAATAGGCATGGAGTTAATAAAGCCACCCAGCAATGTGGCACTGCCAAATCTCATGCCCAGGTGTTTCAAGGCACATGCCTAACGACTGTGTCCCAAGACAAGCAGAGGAAACGTTGTCAGCCATCTAGGGGAGCTTCATGAGGTAGGGAACCTCTCTGGAAGCAAGGGCCACCAGCGGGGGTGTTTACCTTCACAGGGGGTAGTGCGCAACCTGTGAACAGAAGTGAACTCTGACCCTCACCCGGAGGCTGGGGTCCAGCGTGGGACTCAAGGATGACCAGCCAGGCTGGGACCAGGGCAGATGAGCTCAAATGCCATGTGGCAGGCAGAGGCATAAGTGAGTGACAACCCCACTCACTCAAGAAGGCCAAGGAGCTCCAATTCCACAATGAAGCTGAGATCTGATGCCACTCATTTCCTCTAGGCTGGCACCAGCAACACAGCTACTCAATGCCACCTTGCAAAAATGTCAATTACATTAACTAAACCTCACAATGCAGAAAGGAGGGGCATCAGTGGGCATGAAAGGGGAGTGAATGAGCCAAAGGGAGGTGATACATGTTGGCCATTCCCTCCCAAATAAATCCCCTTTAATCCCAGCACTTGGGAGGCAGAGGTAGGAGGATCCCTGTGAGTTCATGGCCACCCTGAGACTACATAGTGAATTCCAGGTCAACCTTAGGTAGAGCGTGACCCTACCTTGGAAAAAAAAAATCTTGTAACATGGGCCCTTAGACCACATGGATGTACATTCATCACCCTTTGGTTCTTGGACTTAATGGAATAAAATAGCAATACACACACACACACAAAATGTTCCTTTGCCATTGTGAAGGTTTCCCACCAGGAATAGATGGTAAAGCCCAGTTCCTGCTAAAGACTCCACATACTTGAGCTGCCAAAAAAGTATGAGAGGCAAAAATAGCACCAGATTCTGAAGAGACCAGATATAAATTCCACTAAGTATACTTCTAAGCCTGGCGTAATGGAACTCCCACTGTGTGTACTTCATATCTAACAAAATGCTGCTGGACTAGAGACCCCACCCCACCCCCCAAAAAAACAAGCCAGACATGTCTGAACACCTGTAGCCCCTTGGTGGTGGTGACAAGAGGATTATAGCTAGTTTGGGCCAGCCTGGTCTACATAGCTACCTAAGCCATCCAAAGCCACGCAGGGAGACTGTCTTAGTTAATCAACAAGAAAAATTTACACAAAAGATGGAGAGGACATGGCCCCTTAAACTGGCATCTGGAACTTTTCATCCAGGCAATCTCAGACAGGTGTGGTGGTGTATACCACATTTATTTCATTTCATTTTATTAGAGAGAGAATGGGCAACTCAGGGAGGGATGGGGCAGCAAAGGAGCAGTCAAGGCAACTTCTGTGACCAACTTAAACTCTGTAAAACCACAGCCAAGGGCCTTCTGACCCCCCAAGGTCTTAATAGGAAGGAGGGGGCTGGACAGATGGCTTAGCTAATGACCCCGGTTTGATTCTCCAGGACCCAGGTAAGCCAGATGCACAAGGGGGCCAGATGCACAAGGGGGACACATGCATCTGTAGTTGTTTGCAGTGGCTGGAAGCCCTGGAGTGCCCCTTCTCTTTCTTCCTCTCTCCCTCTCTCTCAAATAAATAAGTAAAATATATTTTAAACAAAATAGAGAGCCGGGTGTGGTAGCACACTCCTTTAATCCCAGCACTCGGGAGGCAGAGGTAGGAGGATTGTCATGTATTCGAGGCCACCCTGAGACTCCATAGTGAATTCCAGGTCAGCCTGGGCTAGAGTGAGACCCTACCTCGAAAAACCAAAAAAATAGAAAGGAGGCCTTTAATCCCACCACTGGGCAGAGAGGTTCACTAAGTTTAAGGCCAGCCTGGGACTACAGAATAAGTTCCATGTCAGCCTGGGCTAGACAGTGTGAGACTCTGCCTCAACAAGAGGACACTGGCTGATGTGAGTAACAGACTAATTAGAGGTACAGAATAAGAACAAAGTAAGGGCAAGAGTGGTCCCGTCAGTGAAAACTGGACAGTCTACTACAGCAAAACCCCAGGGGAATGTGTAGGGTGGCTATGGTTAGATGAGGTCATATGAAATCAGGAAGAAACCTGCATAAAGTCAATTCCACATGCATTAAGCCATGGTCCTCTAGAATTTTTAGTATTTTATTTACTTGAAAGCAGAGAGAAAGAGGGGATAGAGGAGGAATGGGCACACCATTACCAGAGCCTCTAGCCACTGCAAATGAACTCCAGATACAGGTGCCACTTTGTGCACCAAGATGTGTGTGTATTGGGAAAATCAAATAAATATAGGCCTTAAGCTTTGCAGGCAAATGCCTTAACTGCTAAGCCATCTTTCTAGCCCTAGAATTGTCTGTATAAAACTTTATGTCTCAGGCTAGGAAGATGGATTAGTGGACAGAGCACTTTTAGCAAGCAGCCATATACGTGGTGGGTGGGTATGGAAGCCCACACCTAAATCCAGCACTAGGGAAAATGGGGATCTCTGGAGCAAGTTGGCTAGCTATACTATCCAAATCAAAGAACCCTGGGCTCATGTGAGATCCTGCCTCAGCTAAAAAGAATACAGGGAGGCTGGAGAGATGGCTTAGTGTTTGCCTGTGAAGCCTAAGGACCCAATGGCTGGAGGCCCTGGCATGCCCATCTCTCTACCTGCCTCTTTCTCTCTCAAATAAATAAAAATAAATACTATTTTTTTAAAAAATCAATACAAAAGCCGGGCGTGGTGGCGAGAGGCAGGTGGATCGCCGTGAGTTCGAGGCCACCCTGAGACTCCATAGTGAATCCCAGGTCAGCCTGAGCTACAGTGAGACTGTACCTCGAAAAACCAAAAAAAATCAACACAGATCCCAATCCTTGCTAGTGACACCATCCTATAATGTTTGAGACACGTTGTCCCATATCCCAAGCTGACCTCAAACTCACTATATAGCATAAACCATGCCCAGCCTTATGGACTCTTGGGAACTGATTGAACCCAAGGCTTCCTGTATGCTAGGCAAGCAATCCATCTACCTCCCAGAAAGTAGTCTGGCTGGCCTGGATGGAACTCACTCCACCATTAAACCCTTGCTGTCTTCTTGCCTCCTGGGGTGCTAGGATTACAGGCCTGCAGTTCCATCCATTTAGTATTGTCAGTGATCAACTGTGCAGTGGTTACAGCACAAAACAGCCAAGCACACAGATGAGCCTTTCTACTTCATTCAAGGACATGGGAAAGGCAGAACTAACTTTTTGGTTAGGTCAGTTTCCTCACCAATGTTGCCAAACACCAGGGGGGAGAGGCTCAAAGGGAGATGGCAGCCTGGCAGACAGCATTCAACCTCCACAAGATCCCTTTCCACAGAAGGGGTTGTGAATTGGACTACAAAACACTTCTGTACAGTATGAAAATGCCACATTGACCCCCAATGTGTTCAAATGTTTAAATAGGAGCCGGGCGTGGTGGCGCATGCCTTTAATCCCAGCACTCGGGAGGCAGAGATAGGAGGATCGCTGTGAGTTCAAGGCAACCCTGAGACTCCATAGTGAATTACAGGTCAGCCTGGGCTAGAGTGAAACCCTACCTCGAAAAAACAAAAACAAAAACAAATGTTTAAATAGGGCTGGGGAAGATTGCTCAATGATTAAGTCATTTGCCTGCAAAGCTAAAGGACCCAGGTTCAATTCCCCAGGATCTGCGTAAGCCAGATGCACAAGGTGGCACATGTGTCTGGAGTTTGTTTGCAGTGGCTTGAACCCCTGGCATGCCCATTCTCTCTCCCTCTTTATCTACCTCTCTCAAATAAAATATTTTAGTTGTGTACAGGAAGTTAATTGGATTCCTAATTTATATACCATTCATTTGTAAGCTTTAATCCCAGCACTCTGGAAGCAGAGGTAGGAGGAAGGAGGCAGAGATAGCAAGATCACCTGAGTTGGAGACCACACAGCGGATCCCAGCGTAGCCTGGGCTAGAGCTAGACCCTACCTTAAAAAAAATTCTAACTTATTTTATAAATTATATATATTATATATTATTATTCATGGAAAAATGGCTCCCTTCTCACTAGGGTTCGGGTGCTATTATAGCTACAGGGCAGTGCCCAAGGCCGCATTGGTAGATGTCACACAGCCCACACGTTCATGGAACCAAGTCACCAGGAGGTAGTATATTGGTTAGGGCCCCCTTCCTCGTGCCCCCTTTTCAGGTTGTTTTGCAGATAAGCTCCATCCAGGCTGAGCCTGGGACAAGGGACTTCAACTGGGCCAGGGGGGGAGGGAGCAAGGCCAGCCTGAGAACTCTACTCCCAGGGACCTGCCCAGGAGACTTAGCTCCGGAAACCAGAGACTCAGGAGCAGAAAACATGGGAGACTCAAAGACAAGTTCAAGTGCCTGTCCTACCAACCTTCCGTTTACTTGACAGGTAGTGCTGAGGACCAAACCCAACCTAAGTCCCTAAGCGTGCCACATGCACTCTATCACTGATCTGCACTGACAGAGACAATTGGTTCATCGCAATTGGGAGAAAAACTCCAAAAGAGTGTGCTGCTTGCTAGGCACAGTGGCCCATGCCCACAATCCCACCACTGGGGAGGCGAAGGCTGGAGGATTGAAGGAAGTAGGATTGCCACCCTATAGTGAATTCCAGGCCAGCCTGGGCTTCAGTGAGACACCTCAAAAACAAGTGTGCTCCAAGGCTAAGGGACTGCTGTGAAGAGGTGGAGGAGGAAAGAATGTAAGAGCCAAAGGAAGGGGAGGGTGGCTTTACAGTGCTGTCTTGCAGACACAAAATGGCCTTGATACTCAAAACCTGCATAAAAGGAGGAAAATATAAATAACTAGTCGGAAAGATGAAGGGACTCGGAGGGTGAATTTTTCTGGGGGAAGTATGGTAGAAGGGTATTATTTATCATGGTAGTTTATTTTTATACGAGTTGTCAGCATAGCACAGGTAGGAGGATCACTTTGAGTTCAAGGCCTGTCTGGGACTACAAAGTGAATTCCAGGTCAACCTGGGCTACAGTGAGTCCCTACTTGGAGCTAAAGGGAAAAAAAGGATTAGCCAGGTATGTATGTTAGAGGACGCCTTTAATCTCAGCACTTGTGAGTTCGAGGCCAGCTGAGGAGTCCAATATTGGTTAAAAAACCCAAAAGGAGGCTGGAGAGATGGCTTAGCAGTTAAGGTGTTTGCCTACAAAGCCAAAGGATCACAGTTCGATTCTCCAGGATCCACAAAAGCCAGATAGATGCACAAGGGGGTGCACGTGTCTGGAGTTCCTTTGCAGTGGCTGGAGGCCCTGGTGCTCATGTTCTCTCTCCCCCTCTTTCTCAAATAAATATATTAAATTTTTAAAAAAGGACCCTGGCGTGCCCATTCTCTATCTCTTCTAACTTACTTGTAAACAAAATATTTATTTAAAATATCTTTAAAAAAAGATTACCTGGGTGTGGTGGTGCATGCCTTTAATCCCAGCACAGCACTCAGGAGGCAGAGGTAGGAGGATCGCCACCCTGAGACTACATAGTGAATTCCATCCAGGTCAGCTTGGGCTACAGTAAGCGGGTCATGGCAGCACATGCCTTTAATCCCAGCACTTGGGAGGCAGAAGTAGGAAGATCACTGTGAGCTCAAGGTTTCCTTAAGACTACATAGCGAAATTCAGATCACCATAGGTTATTGACCCTACTTCGAAAAACCAAAAAATAAAGATTAAACCATTGTGCTGGACTAGGCAGTGTATACTTGAAATCCCAGCACTTGAGGCTGACGTAGGATTGGGAGTTCAAGGTCAACAAGGGCCGCATATTAAGATGTCCAATCCCCCCCACCACTTAAAAAATATGGTGAGTGAGTGAATGAGTGGGGGTATAGCACTTAACATGCACCCTGGATTCAATTCATAGCAAAAATACAAAAGACAGGGCTGGAAGGATGGTTTAGCAGTTAAGGCATTTGCCTGTAAGGCCAAAGGACCCATGTACAATTCCCCATCCTGGACCTATGGTTAGCCAGATGCACAGGGGAGTTTCTGGAGTTTGCAGTGGCTGGAGTCCCTGGCGTACCCATTTTCTCTCATTCACTCTCCCTCTCTCCCCCTTTCTCTGTCAAATAATGAAAAATATTGTTTTAAATGCAATAGACAAAGCCAGGCGTGGTGACGCACACCTTTAATCCCAGTAGAGGTAGGAGTTTGAGGGCACCCTGAGAGTACATTGTGAATTCCAGGTCAGTCTGGACTAGAGCGAAACCCTTCCTTGAAAAACCAAAAAGAGCAATACATGGTAGCTCATGCTCAATCCTGCCGAGGCAGGAGATTTGCCCTAAATTGAAACCTAGATTGTGCTACAAGAACAGGTTGATTAGGTCCCCATCACCTCCCCCCAAAAATAAAGTAAACTTGTGAATTAGATCCTAGAGCTGGAGAGATGGCAGTTAAGACACTTGCCTCCAAAGTCCAAAGACCCAGGTTTGATTCCCCATCACCAATGTAAAGCCAGATGTACAAGGTAGTACAGGCATGCATCTGGAGTTGTTTGTAGTAGTTGCAGGCCCTGGGTGCCCATTCTGTCTGTTTGCAAATAAATATTTTAAGAAAACTAAAAGGCCAAACATGGTGGCCTTTAATGCCAGCACTCTGGAGGCAGAAGTAGGAGGATCGCTGTGAGTGCAAGGCCACCATGAGACTACATAGTGAATTCCAAGTCAGCCTGGGTTAGAATGAGACCCTACCTCAAAAAAAAAAAAAATCAAAAAGGGGGTGTGGTGGCACAAGGCCTGGCCTTCTTTAAAAGTTAGGATCACTGTGATTTACAGACCACCCGGAGACTACATAGTGAATTCCAAACAGCCTGGGCTAGATAGAGGGAGATCCTACCTCAAAAAAACAAAAATTAAAAAAAAAACTAGCGCCTCCTGCTGACTCCTGGGGATGTATCTTTACTCCCTGCAAATGGCCAGCAATACACTTATATTACTACAGAGTAACTGGGGCCTCTCTCAGGCTTATGGCTGGAGTTGAGAAAAAATGTCAAAGCCCTAGCCTTGTTCTATTGCCTCAGCCACCTCTGACCCTACTTATCAATGGATTTAATACTTGGGCCTTCCTCCCAACCCATTGAGAATGAGCAACAAGTTTGCTAATCCAATCCTGGATGTCATTTGGCCATCCAGCCACTGTGCTGGGTAAGGGTGAATCAATCCACACGTGTCCCAGCAAGGAGGGAGCCTCAGAAAGTCACCCCTGCACAACAACCACTATGCATTACCCCATAAGGAGACTCACCTGAACATCTGCACTGGGCTTAAACCCTTCTGCAAGGAAAAGATGCTCGCAGGTGTCAATGTACCTGAAAAAGAGCTCACCATCACTGTATGGGTAGTGATTGCAACTCCCAGAGCCTTAGTCCCACCATCTGGAAAAGGGACCCAGTGAGATCAGTGCCCCCATGAGATAGAAAAACGTCAGCGCAGTAAGTTTGCAAAGGAAATGAGGCATCTAGGAAGGGAAAAGAAGAAAAGAGGGGAAGAGGTTAAGGGAAAGAGGGGAAGAGGTTGAGGGAAAGAGGGGAAGAGGTGGGAGGAAGAGGGGAAGAGGTGGGAGGGAAAGAGGGGAAGAGGTGGGAGGGAAAGAGGGGAAGAGGTGGGAGGGAGAGAGAGGAAGAGGTGGGAGGGAGAGAGAGGAAGAAGTGGGAGGGAGAGAGAGGAAGAAGTGGGAGGGAGAGAGAGGAAGAGGTGGGAGGGAGAGAGAGGAAGAGGTGGGAGGGAGAGAGAGGAAGAGGTGGGAGGGAGAGAGAGGAAGAAGGTGGGAGGGAGAGAGAGGAAGAGGTGGGAGGGAGAGAGAGGAAGAGGTGGGAGGGAGAGAGAGGAAGAGGTGGGAGGGAGAGAGAGGAAGAGGTGGGAGGGAGAGAGAGGAAGAGGTGGGAGGGAGAGAGAGGAAGAGGTGGGAGGGAGAGAGAGGAAGAGGTGGGAGGGAGAGAGAGGAAGAGGTGGGAGGGAGAGAGAGGAAGAGGTGGGAGGGAGAGAGAGGAAGAGGTGGGAGGGAGAGAGAGGAAGAGGTGGGAGGGAGAGAGGGAAAGTGGTGGGAGGGAAAAAGGGAAAGTGGTGGGAGGGAAAGAGAGGAAGAGGAGGGAAAGAGAGGAAGAGGTGGGAAAGAGAGGAAGAGGTGGGAAATAGGGGAAGAGGTGGGAAAGGAAGAGCAGAAAAGATGGGAAGGAAGAGGTGGGAAGCAAAGTGGGGATGGGAAGGAAAGGTCAGCCCACAATACATCTGGGGGCCATGCCAGTAATCCCAGCTAGAAATTACCCTGTTTCAAATTCAGCCTAGGCTATAAGGCCCTGGTCTGGTCTCTGAAGTGTATGTGTGGTGAGGGGGGGGGGAACAACCCTGGGGCAGGAGTACAATCCTAGAAACTTCGATGAAAATCAGAAATGAGCCTGGAGGTGGGGCTGGCAACTGGTCTGGGACAAAGGAATCCCAAGAGAAGTCTTCCTGGAGGGAGTTCTTGTCCAAAGCTCCATTAAAACTAGGTCCCTGGGGCTGCAATAATGAGGGGTGACAGGCGTCTCCAGGTCACAGGCACCACAGGGCTGGAGGAAGAGAAGGCAGGGAAGCAGCCTCCCTTAGCCCCCTGCAGCTCCCAGATCCTCCCCTCCCCTCCCCCACCCTCGGGAGGGGTAGGGGTTATGCCTATGGCTTTAAGGAGGATGTGGCTGGCCCCGGTCTGGGCCCCTTTGTTTCAGCTCTCCACCCCAACAGGAACGGTAAAGGATCTTGCTTAGCTCTGCAATTACACCTTCAAGTTGGCCCCAACCTTGGAGGGGGGGGGCGGGAGGAGCAAAACGTGGCCCCAACCTATATAAAACCATGGCCCCTTTCAAGAAGGGAACAAAGGCAGTCCTTCCTGCCAACTCCCCAGTCATGGACAATGATTTAGAAAAGCTTTCATTGCTGAAAAAGCTGTACCTCGGGAAGGCAGGAAAAGGAAGAGCTGGCAGAGCTGCCTCCCTCCATGGTCTCAGTACTGGTCACCTTCAAAAGTGGGGCTAATAATGAACTCGTCCAGATATCAATCATGTGAAGGACCCTACACCAGACACAGACTGTCCCATTCACTTTATCCAAACCCAGACCAGTGGTTGCAGACGAAGCTGGTTTGACCTTCACAGTCTTATTAGATTTCTTCCAATTGCGTAACGAAGGCAATTAACTTTTTAGGACACCTTAAGCAGACACCCCAAGACTTATCCTTACCCAAGAAGGGCAACCTGCTTAGCCCATGTGAGGCTCCCTTAAATGAGGCCAATAATGGCCGAGTGTTTGCTACATAACCAGACCCTATGAAAGAGACATCTTAATGCTTAGGTGTAGCCCAGTGCTAGAGGGCCTGTCTGTCATAAGTCCCTGGGCTCAATTCTCCATCGCTGCAAGTAAAAAACAGTAAGGTCTGTACCCGGGGTTTCCAAGTACCAGCAAGTAAGAGGCCACAGCACGCCTGGTGAAAAGAGCAAATGAGATTCAGCGTTCTGGGGACCAGTAAGAGCTATAAGCTGGGGGGGCGGGGGGGGGCGTAAAAAACCGGCCTCCAGTCCAAAGCCCACAACATGCATAACTCGGGATGCAGTTCATAGTCATTTTATTATAGAAAATAAGCAGGAAAGTTCCCAAGCTAGGAAGTGCCCCGAGCGTTCCGTTCATACTCTTAACTCCCTGAGTCACGAACGAACGTCTCCGCCTGCCGACAGGGTTCCAGCAAAGACGCGGGAAACTTTTCACACTGGACCACGGCCACAGGTGAGGCTGGGACAAGAAACGCCGCGCTGGCCCCTAGGCGCCCCAACCTCGCTCCCTAGGTAAGTCTAGGTTTTCTCCCCAAGCTCTATGCCCCCTAGAGCGAAGGCTTCTGCAATGCGCCCACCACCACCACCACCGGGGATCAATCACTCCGGCACGGTGGATTGCAGACTAGGAGGTGGTGGTGGTGGCGGCGACTTTCGAAGCCTCCTCGGCGAGTGGGTTTAGCCAGCCTCACCCCGGAAGAGGGCTGAGAATGGAAAGTGAGCCCCCAAGGCAAGACTGCATGACGGGGCACCGAAGGGACCGCCCTCCCCAAGGCCGGCTCCGCCCTGGCCAGGTGTGCCCCGCCAGCCCGCAGCCCCTCCCCGCAGCCGGCTGCACCATGCCTCAGGTGCGGCTGCTCCCGGGATCGCGGGGAGCACATCGGCCCACGCCTCCCCCGGACACCGGCACGCGTGCAGCACCGCCCACTTGTATCTATCCTAACCCGGGGACAGGGATGGTGAAGTTTGCACGAGAGTTCAACGCCACCTCCACCGCACAGCTCCCTCCCTACGTCCACATCCCCCGACCTGAACCCCGGAGGAGGCTTCAAGGGAGGGAGATTAAGGAGACCCCTCCCCAGAAACACACGCCCTCATGCCACCCCAAGTTCGCCGTGGGGTGCTGTTCAAACGATCTGAACCACAAAAAGAGGTGTGCGGCCCGTCTATGGAGTGGATCTGGGGGGTATAACTGCCCACCCAGCGGGGGTCCAGGTAAGGAAGCTGACCCCCCCGCTTCCTCCAGCCATCCCCAGCACGACCGGGGGGCGGGGGGGCCTCTCAGGTCTGCGCCCCCATCTAGGTATTACAGCCCGCGGGCTGGAGGGTCCCCTCTCCTCGGGGTCCCCCGGCCGACCCGCAGTCCGACTGCCCGGTCCCCGGGGGGCCGCGGGCGAGCTGGGGCCGGCCTCCCCGGTGCGGGGCGCTCACCTGCCGCGAGACTGGCTCCGGGCGCGGCGCGGCGCGGCACCGCGGTGCTGGTCGCCGGTGGATCGGGAGCCGCTGGCGGGAGACCGGCGGACGGCAGCGCTCGCTGGGCTCGCGAATCTCCGGCGCCGATCGCCCGACTACGTTTACTTAGGGCCGCTTAACCCCCGCGCTGCCGGCCGGGAACGGCCGCGCGGTGGCCCGCGCGCCGGGGAGCCGAGCCCGGCTCGGGTCCCGGGGTGGAGGGGACGCTCGGCCCGGGGAACGTCCACGCGAGGGGTGGCGGTGGGGGGGGGGGTCCAGCGACGGGCCCGGGCGAGAGAGGAGCTGGACGCGCGGCCGAGTGGGTGGCGAGGGGGCGGCGCCGGCTCCCCTTGTAGCCCCGGCTCGGCCCTCGCCCCGCCCCCGCCCGGGGGGCGCCCCCTTCGCAGCCACTCACAACCCGGCCCGGCCGGGGAGGGGGGGCGGGAGAGGGAAATTTGAAATCATTCCCCGAGCCTCCTTCCGCCCCTCCTCCTCGACGCCACTTCGGGTCCACCACCCCACCCCCCCGGCCTGGTCAATGATCCACAGGGATGATGAGCCCCAAAGGAGGGGGCACCAGATATCCCCCCCAATCCTCCACCCAGGACCCCGTATCCAGTGTCCCCAACCACTCTGGACACACACACACACACACACGTCTGGATGCTGGAGCTCAGAGAGGGGAAGCGACACTGCTGGAGTCACACAGCAGTCCAGTGGCTGCTGGAGACCCTCCACCACCACCAGCAGCAGCATCTCCAGCCGCCATGGCGCCTAGACGCTGCCACGTCCCTCCCTGTTGGTCATCCTGCTGGGCACCCTGTAATCCTTCCTGCCTTTTTGCAGCTCTGCCTTCGCCCGCCATTTTAGGGGACAGGAGGCCATGGGAGGAGGAGAAAGCCATAAATGGGTCCCAAGGCCACCTGGATGCTCAGGTCAGCCAAGGATGGAGACTCCACTTTGCAGGACCGGCCTGCGTTCCCCATTAAAACATTGAACCAAGCAGGGCGTGGTAGCGCGCTTCTTTAATCCCGGCACTCGAGAGGCAGAGGTAGGAGGATCGCCATGAGTTCGAGGCCACCCTGAGACTGCATAGTGAATTACAAGTCAGCCTGAGCTAGAGTGAGACCCTACCTCGAAAAACCAAAAATTTTAAATTAAAAAATTGAACCATAAGAATACCACTTTGTAGCATCTATGGCACCTGGACTGACATGACGATAAAGCAGTAAATAAACTGACCCCGTCCACCATTTCAGGGTTGCTCATGACTTCACTCGAAAGCATTTCCTTGCAGTGGAGGTTTTGGCCTTCTGCTTCCTCCACCTGGACTCTTTTTACCAGATTTTCTTTTTTTTAACTCACACCACCAAACAGTCTTCTCTGTTCCATTTCATCCTGTTTCTAAAGCACTTAATCTACATGATTGTTTTGCGTATCATTCTCTTTTTATTTTTAACTTTTTTATTGACAAGTTCTATAATTACTGATAATTCCGTCCCCTCCCTTGCTTATTGTTTTCTTCCCTCTCTTTCCCTCCCTCCCTTACACACACACACACACACACACACACACACACACACGACTTAACATTCCTCCTGGCCCAAGCTGAGTCTCCAGGGCCCATAGTGGGCCTATCACCAAAAGGAACTCCACACAAGTTTGTTGAATGAATGAATGAATGAATGGCCACAGGTTTCCTGCCTCTGGGGCCTCACCTTTCTAAGTTAAACCCAGCTTTTAACCCCTGCATCTTCTGGTTAGTGAGTGAGTCTGTAGCAACCGCTGTGAGGGCTATTAAATTTCTACACTTACTGGGCCTTGTTTCTTTTAGGAGAAGAGAGGCTCAAGAAAACAAAGGGCCTCTAAGGCCAGACTGGGTGTGGCCCCATGTGGAGGAACAGCGGGGACTAAAGTATGTTCCAGGTTCCAGGCAGTTGGTGTGGCAAGAAGGGGATCTCTTAGGAGGCTGTTAATGAGCAGATGGTCTACATCTTTGACGAAGGATCATAAACATCAGAATGGCTGGGCTTGGTAGTCCATATTTGTATTCCCGACATTTTGGAAGTGGAGGCAGAAAGATGAGGAACCAACCCCAGCTACAAAATGAGTTCTAAAGCCAGGCGTGGTGGCGCACGCCTTTAATCCCAGCCCTCTGGAGACAGAGGTAGGAGAATCACTGAGTTCGAGGCAACCCTGAGACTACATAGTGAGTTCCAGGTCAGCCTGGGCTAGAGTAAGACCCTCCTTCAAAAAAAAAAAAAAAAAAAAGTTCCAAGCCAGCCTAGGCTACATGAGATCATCTCAAAAAATACAAAGCTATCATTAAAAAAATAAAAAACAAAAATAAAAGGCCAGGTGTGGTGGCGCACACCTTTAATGCCAGCACTCGGGAGGCAGAGGTAAGAGGATCGCCAAGAGTTCGAGGCCATTCTGAGACTACATTGTTAATTGCAGGTCAGTGTGGACCAGAGTGTGCCCCTACCTCAAAAAAAAAAAAAAAAAAAAAAAAGAAGGCCAAGCTTGATGGCTCAAGGCTTTAATCCTAGCACTTGGAAAGCTGAAGTAGGAGGATCACCATGAGTCTGAGACCACCCTTGGCTACAGAGTGAGCTCCACATGAGTTTAGGCTCGAATGAGACTGTGCCTCAAAAACAAACAAAACCACGAGAATGGGGGGAAAGAAAAATGGCCTGATGCCACCAGAGGCACAGAACTTTACAATTTGCAAAATTCATTGACCATATTGTCCAACTCATTTGTGCCACAAAGGCCACCCAATGATGATGCAGAACAAGGAAAATCAGGCCTCATTTCAGAGCAGGGAAGCAAAAAGGCACCATTAGCCAGGCATGGTGGCGCACATCTTTAGTCCCGCACTTGGGAGGCAGAAGTAGGAGGATTGCTGTGAGTTTGAGGTCAGCATGAGACCACATAGTGAATTCCAGGCCAGCCTGGGCCAGACGGGGGGAGGGAGGGAGCCATAAGGAGAGACTTACTGAAAATGACTGTGTGTCACCAGACATTATCTGAGCACCTGTTCGTGGTGGTCAGCAGCTAGGTTTACTTGGAAATGTAACTGATCACTATCATTATAATCATGACGGTAATCAGTGTGCACTAAGGGGACAAAAATCCAGTGACTGTGGTTGGGTGTGTAGCTCTGGTAAAGTGTTTGCCTACTGTGTGCAAGGCCCGGAGGTCCCATTCCCCGCACCTGCAAAAACAAGAAAGGAATCTATAATTAAAGGCCATCCAGCTAGGCTTGTACGCACAAGCCTTTAATCCCAGCCGGCTCTCCGAAGGCAGAAGTAGGAGGATTGCCAGGAGTTCGAGGCCAGCCTGGGACAACAGAGTGAGTTCCAAGTCAGCCTAGGCTGGAGTGAAAATCCACCTTGAAAAAGAAACAAAACAAAGGCCATCTATTTTATCATTAGAAACAAAAACAGGAGCTGAAGAGATGTCTCAGTGGTTAAGACACTTGTCTGCAAAGCCTAACGACCGGGTTCGATTCCCCAGTACCCACATAAATCCAAATGCACAAAGTGGCGCATGCATCTGGAGTATGTTTGCAGCAGATGGAGGCCCTGGTGCACTCAGTCTTGTCTGTCGGTCTCTCTTTTCTTTCTCGTTCTCTCTCTCTCCTTGCAAATAAATATTGTTTTAAAAACAATAGAGGAATGATTTCAGAGGCAGAGGAAGGTGGATCACTGCGAGTTCAAGGCCACCCTGAGACTCCATAGTGAATTCCAGGTCAGCCTGGGTTAGAGTGAGACCCTACCTCGGGGAAAAAAAAAAAAAAAAACACTGAGCAGATGAGGTGGCAGACGCCTTTAATCCCAGCGCTTGGGAGGGAGAGATAGAAGGATCGCTGTGAGTTCTACGCCACCCTGAGACTACATAGTGAATACCAGGTCTGCCTGGGCCAGAATAAGGCCCTACCCCGAAAAACCAAAAAAGAAAGAAAGGAAGGAAGGAAGGAACCACACTGAAGTCAGGCATGGTGGCACACACCTTTAATTCCAGTACTCGGGAGGCAGAGGTAGGAGGATTGATCGCCCTGAGTTTGAGGCCACCCTGAGACTACATAGTGAATTCCAGGTCAGCCTAGGCCAGAATGAGACCCTGCCTCAAAAAACAAAAGCAAAACAAACAAATGAATAAAGATATAATATGTATGTATATGCAGGAGGGAATTTTTAAAATAAATAGTGCAAAATAGAAACAAATGGAGAACTTGGTATAAAAAAATTCATACATCCCTTGCACTGGTCTTATAATCCTTCTATAAATCAGAGACATAGCAAATAAAGTTATACCAAAAAGTACATGAATGGATGGCCTGGTGGTGTATACCTTCCCCTAACCCCGTGAACTTCAGAGATGGAGGCAGAGGAATCAGGAGTTCAGGGCCAACCTCTGTTACAACAGGGTGTGTGAGGCCATTCTGGGCTATGTGAGACCCTACCTCAAGGGAACAAATGGAAGGCCATGTGCATACATACATCCTAGACACCCTCCTGCTAATGAATTGGTTGACTTAGACTCATGGAGCAGGGTTCAATATTTGTTTTTTTTTCTCACTGTAGCCCAGGCTGACCTGGAATTCACTCTGTAGTCTCAAGGTGGCCTCAAACTCACAGCGATCCTCCTACCTCTGCTGGGATTAAAGGCGCGCACCAGCATGCCTGGCGGGTTCAATATTTGTATTGGGTTATACTATCATCTTAGACCTGCTGCAGGTTTTTGATAGCTGTGAAATGTTTTTTACATATTTATTTACAAGGAGAGAGAGAGAGAGAGAGAGAGAGAGAGAGAGGGCGTGGGGCAGCCCTGTCTGTACCATGGGCACCTGCTACTAAGGCAAGCCCATGTCACCTCAGGCAACATCAAATACGAAGAGTCCCATTTTACAGCTGAGAAAAGGGGGTCTCCACAAAGCAAGCTTGGCCTCAGAGCCACCACTTGATCATTGGCACAGCTGGAAGTACAGCCATCTTGCAGCCCTCCCCCCACCTCTCCAGGACCCCTTCCTGGTGTGTCCGGATTCCGGGAACTAAAGAGATTGGCCTTGGGCCTGCCTCGCTCTTCATTGGAATAATAATGATGAGAGTGAGTCCGTGATTCATCCAGGCATTGTATGTGAAAGACCCTCATTGTAAAGTACTTGGGCTTGATTGTGATGTCATTAGAGACCACCTTCACTTGCAAAGTGGGTTCCTCACCTTTCATTTTCACCAGGAACACCCAACCCTTTCTTTTCTCCCCGCCACCCACCACCACCACCACCACCCTGAGCCATTGAATGTTTTCTTATAACTTACTAGGCCAATACAACAGGGGGTCACTCTCTGCTCTTCCTGGCAGTCTGAGGCTAGGAACCAGGCCCCCACTTGCCGAGCAAGCTCTCTTCTATAGACCCTTTCCCCCTGCTTCCCAAGCACAGAAGCCGCCTCCATCCACATTAAGCATTCAGTCAACGGCTTCTCCTCTGGAAGCTCTCCTTTATGACCATCTCTCACCGCACATTCCCCTCCAGGACCTTCAGACAACCCCCGTGAACCTTTCTGGGAGCTCAAGCTTGACCGGGAAAAAGGGAGATGGCAGAGGGAAGAAAGACATCAGCAACTGGGTTCTGTTCTCAGTCTTTCCTGTGAGCCCACGTAGGGACGTGGGGAAGTACGTGGCTTCCCCTCCCCCGTGTTGCCTCCTCCAAGGGCGGATGATGTAGCACAAAATCAGCCCAAATCCAAGCTCCATCCTCAGCAGGCTGACCTCTTACCTAGGCTCTACTTCTGAGGTTTGCTCTGGGGTTCACATGCTGCTTGCCCCGGGTTATTTACTTAACTTTTCCTTTGGTGGTGCTGGGCAAAGAAACCTAGGGCCTTGCACATACTAGACAAGCTACTCTCCCACTGACCTACAGCCCAGAGCCCAGACCTTACTTCTCAGGATTCCCCCCCACCCCAGTCCGGACCAGTTCTTTATCTGCTCCTGATAGGCCCTTTCCTTCCTGAAGTCCATATTCATATGGTGCCGATAAACCAAGCTGTAAGGGGAGTTTGGGGATAAGATCTGTAGGGATAGGAAGAGAAGACAGGGGTGACATGCCCGGAAACCCATAGCTCCCTACTTGACTCCTATGGTCCATTGACCAGGGCCTGACAGAAGTACAAGCCAGTCTGTTTAATTTCTATTCATATTTCAGGACTGCACACTCTATCTCCCCCCTCCCCCGTACTCCACCAAGCGACTTTTTACTGTCCTGCTAATAACCCCTCCCCAAGCCCCTTCCCTGCTTTTTTTTCCGTCCTTCTCAATGACTTCTCAGATTGTCATCCTCATCAGACCTCAAGCCACAGAATGGAGGAAGAGCAGTTCTTTTCCCCAACACCTAGCACAAGGCTTAGTATACTGTACAAGGTACTGCCTGAATGAACGAATGTTTCAGATCATGAAAGCAGTCTAGAAGAAAAACAAATTCAGGTAACACCTCCCAGGTATCACCCTGGCTTGGATTCACAACACCCAGCAGAGACAGGCTTTGCAATTCTTCCAGGGGCCAGGCCAGGCATTCACTTTCTAATTGTTCTCCTGGGAAAAACAAAGCAGACAATAGAGAACCAAGGCCTCATGTTCTCAGGCCAAGTGATTGCTCTCAAGAATTTGAAATAAGAAGTGAGATTTCCAAAGGTGGAGGCATCACCCCCACCACTCACACTAGGACCAGCCAGTGGGCCCTTTCAAAAGCAAATTTCCAGAGGTGACAGCTGTAATGTGATTTGGAGCTTAGGTGCAAAGACCTTAAAAATGGTACCTGTTTTTAAAATTTATGTCAATCAGCGTGAGTTAGTTACCTCACGTTGCCTCAAAAAATGATGCATGCCAACGAAATATTTTGAGATTTGTAGGCACATTTTTATTATTTATTTATTTATTCATTTTTAGTTAGAGTTTCCCAAGTGCTGAGATTAAAGGCATGCACCACCATGACCAGCTGCAGAGACTATTTTTTTAAAAAGTGTTTATGGAGGCTGCAGAGATGGCTTAGTGGGTAAGCGCTTGTCTGTGAAGCCTAAGGACCCCGGTTCGAGGCTCGATTCCCCAGGACCCACATAAACCAGATGCACAAGGGGGCGCATGCATCTGGAGTTCATTTTCATTGGCTGGAGGCCCTGGCGTGCCCATTCTCTCTCTCTCTCTTTCTCTCTCTCTGTCAGTCTCAAATAAATAAAAATAAAAACAAAAATATTTTTTTAAAGTACAGGCTAATTTGTTTAAAAAAAAAAAGTGTTTATGGGTGGGAGAGATGGCTTAGCGGTTAAGGTTCTTGCCTACAAAGCCAAAAAATCCACGTTCGATTCCCCAGTACCCACGTAAACCCACATGCACCAGGTGGTGCATGCAACTGGAGTTTATTTGCAGTGGCTAGAGGCCCTGGTGCACCCATTCCTTCTGTGTGTCAAATAAATAAGATGTTTCTTTAAAAAAAAAAAAAAAAAGTAAGCCTGGCGTGGTGGCGCACGCCTTTAATCCCATCATGGGGGGAGGGGCAAGGGTAGGAGGATCGCCATGAGTTCCAGGCCACTCTGAGACTCCATAGTGAATTCCAGGTCAGCCTGGGCTAGAGTGAGACCCTACCTCAAAAAACAATAAAAAAAAAAAAAAGTATTTCTGAAGAGAGAAAGAGAGAGGGAAAGGGATTATGAATCTTATGAATCTGGTGCACTAGAACGTCTTAACATTGCAAACAAACTCCAGACACATGTGCCACTTTGTGCATCTGGATTTATGTGGAGTTGAACATAGGCCAGCAGGTTTTGCAAGAGCTTTTAACCACTTTAACCCAGGCTATCAAAACTAGGCATGTGCTTACACCTATAAATAGAGATTCAGGTAAGAGGATCATCCACCGTAAATTGAAGGCCAGCCTGGACTACAGAGGAAGTTCCAGGTCAGCCTGCATTAGAATGAGCCCCTGCATCAAAAAAAAAAGGTGGGGGGAAGCATGGTGGAGCACGCCTTGAGCCCCAGCTCAGGAGGCAGAAGTAGAAGGGAATGCCATGAGTTCCAGGCTGGCAGGGAGACACTACTTAGGAAAAAAAAAAAAAGAAAGAAAGAGCTGGGCTAGAGAGATGACTCGGCCATTAAGGAATTTACTTGCAGAGCCTAACAACCCAAAGTTCCTAGTCCCCTAGTATCCATGCAAAGTCAGGTGCACAAAGCGGCGCATGCATCTGGAGTCCATTTGCAATGGCTAGAGACCCTGGCACACCCATTCTCTCTGTCTGTCTCTCTTCTCTCTATCTCTCACTCTGCTTGCAAATAAATAATTTTTTTTTTTTTTTTTTTTTTGGTTTTCGAGGTAGGGTCTCAGTCTAGCCCAGGCTGACCTGGAATTCACTATGTAGTCTCAGGGTAGCCTCGAACTCATGGCGGTCCTCCTACCTCTGCCTCCCGAGAGCTGGGATTAAAGGCGTGCGCCACCACGCCCGGCTGCAAATAAATAATTTTTTTAAATGTTCATCACTGGTCGGGCTTGATGGCACATGCCTTTAATCCCAGCACTCAGGAGGCGGAGGTAGGGGGATCGCCATGAGTTTGAGGCCACCCTGAGACTACATAGTGAATTCCAGGTCAGCCTGAGCTAGACTGAGACCTTACCTTGGAAAAAAAAAAAAAAACTGTTCATCATCAAATCCTATACAGAAACCAGAGACTTGGAACTAACCTATAAGAAAAACTATAGATGGTTGCCAGGTGTGGTGGTGCACGCCTTTAATCCCAGCACTCAGGAAGCAGAGGAAGGAGGATGGCTGTAAATTTGAGCCAGCCTGAGACTATATAGTGAATTCCAGGTTAGCCTGGGCTATATAGAGCAAGACCCTACGTCAAAAAAGGAATAACTATACAAGGTTATTTTCATCCACTTACCGGTACACGGAGAAAAGCTAGAAGGGCATTTGACTCCTAGCCCCTTGGCTTCAGCAAGCCAAAAGCCAGTTTCAAAACTGTCCCAAATGTGGGTGAGGAGGTATCCTGCTGGTCTATCCCTTCTATTCCCTCCTATAGCTCCCTCCATCCCTTTGAGATGCTAGCTGGATCTTGAACCCATAGCCCTGTAAATTCAGGCAAGCACAATAATATCTTGAGGAAATTTTTGTTGTCCTTGTTGTTATTAGTTTTTTCTGCTTTTTTATTCCGAGGTAGGGGCTCACTCTGGCCCAGGCTGACCTGGAATTCACTATGGAGTCTCAGGGTGGCCTCGAACTCACGGCAATCCTCCTACCTCTGCCTCCTGAGTGCTGGGATTAAAGGTGTGTGCTACCACGCCAGCTCTTTTACATGTTTGAAAAGATAGAGACAGAGAGAGAGAGAGAGAGTGCTTACTTAGACCAGTTCTTACTCTGTGGGTCTGGAACTTGCAGTAATCCCCCTGCCTCAGCCTCCCACGTGTTATTTTAAGCTTATAATAACCAGGCTCTAGTTTGTTTCAACCTGGAACAATTCCCTAGCTTTCCTTTGTGATCTTTGCATAGATTTGTCAAAATTGCATAGATGTCAAGAGTCTAAACAAACTGCATTTTGACCTTTTGACTTTTTTGGGTAGGGATTAGCTCTAGCCCAGGCTGACCTGGAATTCACATGGAGTCTCAGGGTGGCCTCGAACTCACGGCAATCCTCCTACCTCTGCCTCCCGAGAGCTGGGATTAAAGGCGTGCGCCACCACGCCCAGCTGCAAATAAATAATTTTTAAAATGTTCATCACTGGTCGGGCTTGATGGCACATGCCTTTAATCCCAGCACTCGGGAGGCGGAGGTAGGGGGATCGCCATGAGTTCCAGGCCACTCTGAGACTCCATAGTGAATTCCAGGTCAGCCTGAACTAACTGAGACCTTACCTCGAAAAAAAAAAAAAAAAAAAAAACTGTTCATCAACAAATCCTATACAGAAACCAGAGACTTGGAACTAACCTATAAGAAAAACTATAGATGTTGCCAGGTGTGGTGGTGCACGCCTTTAATCCCAGCACTCAGGAAGCAGAGGAAGGAGGATGGCTGTAAATTTGAGCCAGCCTGAGACTATATAGTGAATTCCAGTTAGCCTGGCTATATAGAGCAAGACCCTAAGTCACAAAAGGAATAACTATACAAGGTTATTTTCATCCACTTACCGGTACACGGAGAAAAGCTAGAAGGGCATTTGACTCCTAGCCCCTTGGCTTCAGCAAGCCAAAAGCCAGTTTCAAAACTGTCCCAAATGTGGGTGAGGAGGTATCCTGCTGGTCTATCCCTTCTCTTCCCTCCTATAGCTCCCTCCATCCCTTTGAGATGCTAGCTGGATCTTGAACCATAGCCCTGTAAATTCAGGCAAGCACAATAATATCTTGAGGGAATTTTTGTTGTCCTTGTTGTTATTAGTTTTTTCTACTTTTTTATTCCGAGGTAGGGTCTCACTCTGGCCCAGGCTGACCTGGAATTCACTATGGAGTCTCAGGGTGGCCTCGAACTCACGGCAATCCTCCTACCTCTGTCTCCTGAGTGCTGGGATTAAAGGTGTGTGCTACCACGCCAGTTCTTTTACATGTTTGAAAAGATAGAGACAGAGAGAGAGAGAGATTGCTTACTTACTGGAATTCACTACATAGTCTCAGGGTTGCCTTGAACTCAGTTCAATCCTCTACCTCTGCCTCCCGAGTACTGGGATCAAAAGCTTATGCCACCACGCCCGGCTATTTTTTTGTTACATGCTATCCCAATACAGTCCCAACCTGGAGTGATGGTGTGTGCCTTTAATCCCAGCACACTGGTGGCAAAAGAAGGAGCATCCCTGTGAGTCTGAGGCAAGCCTAGACTATGAAGTAAGTTCCAGGCCAGGCTGAGCTCAAGTGAGAACCTGCATTAAAAATAATAATAAGAAAGAAAGAAAGAATAATAGTGGGCTTCAGATGGTCCAGTGGTTAAGGCACTTCCCTGCAAAGCCTGACAACCCGTGTTTAATTCCCCAGTACCCACATAAAGCCAGATGCACAAAATGACGTATGCATCTGGAGCTTGTTTCTTTGCAGTGGCCAGAGACCCTAGCACAACCATTCTCTCTCTCTTCTGTCTCTCTCTTCTTACAAATAAAGTATAAATAATAATAATAATAGGGCTGTAGAGATGGCTCAACAGCTAAGGTATTTGTCTGTAAAGCCTAACAAACCGGTTTGAGGCACATGCATCTGGACTTTGTCTGTAGCAGCTAGAGGCCCTGGTGTGCCCCCACTCTGCTTACAAATAAAAAGTAAAAAATTAAGGACTAGAAAGATGGCTCCGCGGTTAAGGCACTTTCCTGCAAAATCTAGTGGCCTGAGTTCAATTCCCCAGTATCCACATAAAACCAGATGCACAAAAGGGCGCATGCATCTGGAGTTCCTTTTGTAGCAGCTGAAGGCTCTGGTGTACCCATTCTTCCCCCCTCACCCGCTTGCAATAAATAAAATATTTTTTAATTAAGAATAATAATGGACTGGGTGTGGTGGCACACACCTTTAAGCCCAGCACTCAGGAGGCAGAGGTAGGGCAGAGGTAGGAGGAATCACAGTGAGTTCAAGGCCACCCTGAGATTACATATGAATTCCAAGTTAGCCTGAGCTAGAGTGAGACCCTACCTTGAAAAAAAAAAAAAAAAGGAAAAGAGAATAAAATAATAATAATGGGCTGGAGGTATGGCTTATTGGTTAAGGCGCTTGCCTTCAAAGCCAAATGATCCAGGTTCGATTCCAGGACCCACGTAGTCAGAGCACAGGAGCATATGCATCTGGAGTTTGTTTGCAATGGATGCACAGCTTGCAAATAAATAATTTTTTTTTTTTTTTTTTTTTTTTTGGTTTTTCGAGGTAGGGTCTCAGTCTAGCCCAGGCTGACCTGGAATTCACATGGAGTCTCAGGGTGGCCTCGAACTCACGGCAATCCTCCTACCTCTGCCTCCCGAGAGCTGGGATTAAGGCGTGCCTCATACCACGCCCGGCCTGCAAATAAATAATTTTTTAAAATGTTCATCACTGGTTCTGCTTGATGGCACATGCCTTTAATCCCAGCACTTGGGACACAGAGGCAGAGGATCGCTGTGAGTTCGAGGCTAGCCTGAGACTACATAGTGAATTCCAGGTCAGCCTGAACTAACTGAGAACCTTACCTCGAAAAAAAAAAAAAAAACTGTTCATCATCAAATCCTATACAGAAACCAGAGACTTGGAACTAACCTATAAGAAAAACTATAGATGGTTGCCAGGTGTGGTGGTGCACGCCTTTAATCCCAGCACTCAGGAAGCAGAGGAAGGAGGATCGCATGAGTTCGAGGCCACTCTGAAGACTCCATAGTGAATTCCAGGTCAGCCTGGCTAGAGTGAGACCCTACCCTCAAAAAAAAAAAAAAAAGTATTTCTGAAGAGAGAAAGAGAGAGGGAACGGGATATGAAGTCTGGTGTGCACTAGAACGTCTTAACATTGCAAACAAACTCCAGACATGTGCCACTTTGTGCATCTGGATTATGTGGAGTTGAACATAGGCCCAGCAGGTTTTGCAAAGAGCTTTTAACCACTTTACCCAGGCTATCAAAACTAGGCATGTGCTTACACCTAAAATAGAGATTCAGGTAAGAGGATCATCCACCGTAAATTGAAGGCCAGCCTGGCTACAGAGGAAGTTCCAGGTCAGCCTGCATTAGAATGAGCCCCTGCATCAAAAAAAAAGGTGGGGGGAAGCATGGTGGAGCACGCCTTGAGCCCCAGCTCAGGAGGCAGAAGTAGGAAGGGAGTGTGCTACCACGCCAGCTCTTTTACATGTTTTAGAAAAATAGAGACAGAGAGAGAGAGAGAGAGTGCTTACTTAGACCAGTTCTTACTCTGTGGGTCTGGAACTTGCAGTAATCCCCCTGCCTCAGCCTTCCACGTGTTATTTTAAGCTTATAATAACCAGGCTCTAGTTTGTTTCAACCTGGAACAATTCCCTAGCTTTCCTTTGTGATCTTTGCATAGATTTGTCAAATTGCATTAGATGTCAAGAGTCTAAACAAACTGCATTTTGACCTTTTTGACTTTTTTTGGTAGGGATTAGCTCTAGCCCAGGCTGACCTGGAATTCACTATGTATTCCTCAGGGTAAGCCTCGAACTCATGGCGGTCCTCCTACCTCTGCCTCCCGAGAGCTGGGATTAAAGGCGTGCGCCACCACGCCCAGCTGCAAATAAATAATTTTTTAAAATGTTCATCACTGGTCGGGCTTGATGGCACATGCCTTTAATCCCAGCACTCAGGAGGCGGAGGTAGGGGGATCGCCATGAGTTTGAGGCCACCCTGAGACTACATAGTGAATTCCAGGTCAGCCTGAACTAGACTGAGACCTTACCTCGAAAAAAAAAAAAAAAAACTGTTCATCATCAAATCCTATACAGAAACCAGAGACTTGGAACTAACCTATAAGAAAAACTATAGATGGTTGCCAGGTGTGGTGGTGCACGCCTTTAATCCCAGCACTCAGGAAGCAGAGGAAGGAGGATGGCTGTAAATTTGAGCCAGCCTGAGACTATATAGTGAATTCCAGGTTAGCCTGGGCTATATAGAGCAAGACCCTACGTCAAAAAAGGAATAACTATACAAGGTTATTTTCATCCACTTACCGGTACACGGAGAAAAGCTAGAAGGGCATTTGACTCCTAGCCCCCTTGGCTTCAGCAAGCCAAAAGCCAGTTTCAAAACTGTCCCAAATGTGGGTGAGGAGGTATCCTGCTGGTCTATCCCTTCTCTTCCCTCCTATAGCTCCCTCCATCCCTTTGAGATGCTAGCTGGATCTTGAACCATAGCCCTGTAAATTCAGGCAAGCACAATAATATCTTGAGGGAATTTTTGTTGTCCTTGTTGTTATTAGTTTTTTCTACTTTTTTATTCCGAGGTAGGGTCTCACTCTGGCCCAGGCTGACCTGGAATTCACTATGGAGTCTCAGGGTGGCCTCGAACTCACGGCAATCCTCCTACCTCTGTCTCCTGAGTGCTGGGATTAAAGGTGTGTGCTACCACGCCAGTTCTTTTACATGTTTGAAAAGATAGAGACAGAGAGAGAGAGAGATTGCTTACTTAGACCAGTTCTTAAGCTGTGGGTCTGGAACTTGCAGTAATCCCCCTGCCTCAGCCTTCCCACGTGTTATTTTAAGCTTATAATAACCAGGCTCTAGTTTGTTTCAACCTGGAACAATTCCCTAGCTTTCCTTTGTGATCTTTGCATAGATTTGTCAAAATTGCATAGATGTCAAGAGTCTAAACAAACTGCATTTTGACCTTTTTGACTTTTTTGGGTAGGGATTAGCTCTAGCCCAGGCTGACCTGGAATTCACTACATAGTCTCAGGGTTGCCTTGAACTCAGCTCAATCCTCCTACCTCTGCCTCCCGAGTACTGGGATCAAAGCTTATGCCACCACGCCCGGCTATTTTTTTGTTACATGCTATCCCAATACAGTCCCAACCTGGAGTGATGGTGTGTGCCTTTAATCCCAGCACACTGGTGGCAAAAGAAGGAGCATCCCTGTGAGTCTGAGGCAAGCCTAGACTATGAAGTAAGTTCCAGGCCAGGCTGAGCTCAAGTGAGAACCTGCATTAAATAATAATAATAATAAAGAAAGAAAGAAAGAAAGAAAGAATAATAGTGGGCTTGAGATGGTCCAGTGGTTAAGGCACTTCCCTGCAAAGCCTGACAACCCATGTTTAATTCCCCAGTACCCACATAAAGCCAGATGCACAAAATGACGTATGCATCTGGAGCTTGTTTCTTTGCAGTGGCCAGAGACCCTAGCACAACCATTCTCTCTCTCTTCTGTCTCTCTCTTCTTGCTAATAAAGTATAAATAATAATAATAATAATAGGGCTGTAGAGATGGCTCAACAGCTAAGGTATTTGTCTGTAAAGCCTAACAAACCGGTTTGAGGCACATGCATCTGGACTTTGTCTGTAGCAGCTAGAGGCCCTGGTGTGCCCCCACTCTGCTTACAAATAAAAAGTAAAAAATTAAGACTAGAGAGATGGCTCCGCGGTTAGAGCACTTTCCTGCAAATTCTAATGACCTGAATTCAATTCCCCAGTATCCACATAAAAACAGATGCACAAAAGGGTGCATGCAATTGGAGTTCCTTTTGTAGCAGCTGGAGGCTCTGGTGTACCCATTCTTCCCCCCCCCCACACCCGCTTGCAAATAAATAAAATATTTTTTAATTAAGAATAATAATGGACTGGGTGTGGTGGCACACACCTTTAAGCCCAGCACTCAGGAGGCAGAGGTAGGGCAGAGGTAGGAGGATCACAGTGAGTTCAAGGCCACCCTGAGATTACATAATGAATTCCAAGTTAGCCTGAGCTAGAGTGAGACCCTACCTCGAAAAAAAAAAAACAAAAGGAAAAAGAAAAAATAATAATAATGGGCTGGAGGTATGGCTTATTGGTTAAGGCGCTTGCCTTCAAAGCCAAAGGACCCAGGTTCGATTACCCCAGGACCCACGTAAGTCAGATGCACAGGTGGCATATGCATCTGGAGTTTGTTTGCAGTGGCTGGAGGCCCTGGCATGCTGGCTCTCTCTCTCATAAATAAATAAAAGTTTTAAAATATTTTTTAAAAGTCCGGACGTGGTGGCCCACGCCTTTAAAATAATAATAATACAATAAAAGTGCTAATATTGAATATTGTGGCCAGGATAATATCAGAAACAAGATGTACAGTATGTATTTTGTTGTTTTTGGTGGAGAGAGTACCTGAAGCTGGTCCTTTTGTGAAAAGGCCCCAGGCCAAGGGTGAGGCCTGGCTGGCGATGGAATGCTCAGAATGTATGTGGGTCAGTATCTGGGCAGTGGATCTGCTGTGGAGGGAAGCCCAGGTGGAGGATGTGTATCATTGCTCCCAACTAGATAGGATTCTACAGCATTCTCCAAATGCACGCCTTTAATCCCAGCACTTGGGACACAGAGGCAGGAGGATCGCTGTGAGTTCGAGGCTAGCCTGAGACTACATAGTGCATTCCAGGCCAGCCTGAGCTAGAGTGAGACCCTACCTCGAAAAACCAAAAAAAAAAAAAAAAAAAAAAAAGACAATCTTATTTAACAAAATACCCTCTGGTATTTCGTGGGCACGCCTTTCCCCTGGGGAGAGTGTGGCCCCTGGGGGAGATTCACAGCGGGAACCCAGGGCCCAACCCCGGGTTGCTTAACAGCTCCTTTCACTGGCCCGGCGGGGGAGGGGTGGGGGAGTGGGACATTTTAAAATGAATGGAGGGAGCAGGTCTCTCATTAACTGAAGTGGGGACGGGAGGGTCAGTGGGAGGCAGGCTGCTGGGCCTGCATTTCCTGCCGCCGGGCCATCATTTCCTGCCGCGGAGGCAGCACGTTCACCATAATCCCTTCTCCTTCCGGGAGCGTGGATTCTGAAGAACGCCAGCGAAATGTGTCATCCACACTGGGCCCCTGCGTGTCCAGGAGGGCTGGGTGCCAACACCTCAATGAAGGATACCTAGTACAGAACCCCGTGTGTGGGCTTTTGTTTGTGTGTACGTGCATGCCTATGGAAAGGTTTATTTAGTTATTTGCTTAATATTTTGGGGGGGGGGTGTTTCTTTTTTGTTTCTTTTTGCTTTTCTAGGTAGGGTCTCGCTCTGGCCCAGGCTCACCTGGAATTCACTATGTAATCGCGGGGTAACCTCGAACTACCTCTGCCTCCTGAATACTGGGATTAAAGGTGTGCGCCACCACACCTGGCCTTTGTCTTTTATTTTATTTAATTATAACTAAATGAAAATATTTTAGGGGCTAGAAGGATGACTTAGCGGTTAAGGCGCTTGCCAGCAAACCCAAAGGATCCAGGTTCGATTCCCCAGTACCCACGCAAAGCCAGGTTCTCAAGATGGCGTATGCATGTGTCTGGAGTTTCTTTTGCAGTAGCTAGAGGCCCTGACTTGCCCATTCTCTCTGTCTTTCTGCCTCAGATGGCTCAGCAATTAAAGGCACTTATTGCAGAGCCTAAAGGCCTGGGCTCGACTCACCAGTGCCCACATAAAGCCATACACATCTATAATCCCACATTTAGGAAACAGAGGCAGAAGGAACTCTATGAGCTTGAAGTCGGCCACATGGTCCATACAGTGCGGGACCAGCCATACCTACATAGTAAGACACGGACCCAAATAAACAAAAAGAAGTAAAATTGCCAGGTGTGGTGGTGCACGCCTTTAATCCCAGCTCTTGGAGGTACAAGGAGGTACAAGGGTCGCCCTGAGTTCAAGGCCACCATGAAATGTAAAGAAAGAGGCAGATAGAAAGAGAATGGGGGGACAGGCATGGTGGCGCATGCCTTTCATCCCAGCACTGGGGAGGCAGAGGTAGGAGGAACGCTGTGAGTTCGAGGCCACCCTGAGACTGCATAGTGAATTCCAGGTCAGCCTGAGCTAGAGCGAGACTCGACCACTGAAAAAAATAAATAAATAGCAGTTAAAGCATTTGCCTACAAAGCCAAAGGACTCAGGTTCGATTCCCCAGGACCCACGTAAACCAAATACACAAGGGTCACATGCATCTGGAGTTCATTTGCAGTGGCTACAGTCCCTGGCATGCGATTTTCTCTGTCTCTCTTCTCTCTCTCTCTCCTTGCAAAAAAATAAAATAAAATAATTAACTAAATAAATAAATAAAAGGGAAAGCAGGGGTAGGAAAATTGCTATAAGTTCAAGGCTACCCTGAGACTACAGAGAGAGTTCCAGGACACCCTGGGCTTGCGTGAGACCCTAGCTCAAAAACCAAAAAGAAAAAGAAAAGAAAAAAGTTATAATAGGAACGCCAACAGATAGAAACAGGTAGACAGGTACACAATGCAAAATATAACCACCACATATGTTTTGTATTCAGTTAAAGTCCTATACTTAAAAGTCCTATACATAAAAATGATTATTATGGGGCTGGGGAGATGGTTCAGCAGTTAAGGCGCTTGCCTACAAGCCTACCAATCCGAGTTCGATTCCCCAGTACCCATGTAAAGTCCGATGCACAGGGTGGCACATACCTTTGGAGTCCATTTGCAGTGAGTGGCAGGAGGCCCTGGAGCAGCCCTTCTCTTTCTCTCTCTGCCTCTCTCATAAATAAATAAAATAGTTTTAAAAATGATTAGGGCGCCAGGTGTGGTGGCGCACACCTTTAATCCCAGCACTCAGGAGGCAGATGTAGGAGGATCACCATGAGTTCGAGGCCACCCTGAGACTACATAGAGAATTCCAGGTCATCCTGAGCTAAAGTGAGACCCTACCTTGAAAAACCAAAAAAAAAAAAAAAAAAAAAAAAAAGATTAGGGCTAGCTGGGCATGGTGGTCTATGCCTTTAATCCCAGCATTTGGGAGGCAGAGGTAGGAAGATTACCATGAGTTCAAGGCTACCCTGAGACTACACAGTGAATTCCAAGTCAGCCTAGGCCAAAATGAAACGCTGCCTCAAAACAAAACAAAACAAAACATGATTAAGGCTGAAGAGATGCCTTAGTGGGTAAGGGACTTGCTTGCAAAGCCAAAGGACCCAGGTTTGATTCCCCAGGACCCATCTAAAACAAATGCACAAGGTGGCACATGCATTTGGAGTCCCTTTGCAGTGGCCAGAAGCCCTGGTGCTCCCATTCTCTTCTCTCTCTCTCTCTTTTTTTTTTTTTTTGGTGCTGACCTGGATTCACTATGTAGTCTCAGGGTGGCTTCAAACTCTTCGCTATTCTCCTGCCTCTGCCTCCCTAGTGCTGAGATAAAAGGGTTACACCACCACATCCGGCTACTTGTGTGTGTGTTTAAATATATTTTATTTATTCATTTAATATTTTTATTTTTATTTATTTATTTGACAGAGAAAGGGAGGGAAGGAGGGAGGGAGAGAGAGAAAGAGGAGAGAGAGAGAGAATGGGTACACTAGGGCCTCCAGCCACTGCAAATGAACTCCAGATGCATGTGTGCTCTTGTGCATCTGGCTAATGTGGGTCCTAGAGAATCGAACCTGGGTCCTTTGGCTTTGCAGGCAAATACCTTAACCCCTAAGCCATCCCTCCAGCCCTATATTTTATTTATTTATTTATTTGAGAGAGAGAGAGAGAGAATGGGCATGCCAGGGCCTCCAGCCACTGCAAACGAACTCCAGATGCAAGTGCCTCCTTGTGCATCAGGTTTATGTGGGTCCTGTAGAGTCCAACTAGGATCCTTTGGCTTTGCAGGCAAATGCCTTAACCACTAAGTCATCTCTCCAGCCCCCATTCTCTTTCTTTTTTGTTTTATTAATTTATTTTTTATTTTTTGGTTTTTCGAGGTAGGGTCTCACTCTAGCTGAGGCTGACCTGGAACTCACTCTGTAGTCCCAGGCTGGCCTCAAACTCACAGCAATCCTCCCACCCCTGCCTTCTGAGTGCTGAGATTAAAGGTGTGCACCACCATGCTTGGCAATAATCATTTTAAAAAATATTTTATTTATTTATTTGAGAAAAAAATGTAGAGAGAAAGAGGCAGATAGAAAGAGAATGGGGGGCCAGGTGTGGTGGCGCATGCCTTTAATCCCAGCACTCGGAAGGCAGAGGTAGGAGGATTGCTGTGAGTTCGAGGCTACCCTGAGAAGACAGAGTGAATTCCAGGTCAGCCTCGGCTAGAGTGAGACCCTGTAAAAATGATCATGGAGGCAGGCATTGTGGTGCACACCTTTAAACCCAGTACTCTGGAGACAGAGGTAGGAGAATCTCAGTGACTTTGAGGCCAGCCTGAGACTACATAGTGAATTCCAGGTCAGCCTGGGCTAGAGTGGGACTCTACTTTGAAAAAAATACTGTGACCAGGCTTGGTGGCGCATGCCTTTAATCCCAGCACTTGGGAGGCAGAGGTAGGAGGATCACTGTAAATTCAAGGCCACTCAGACTCCATAGTGAATTCCAGGTCAGCCTGGGCTAGAGTGAGACCCTACCTTGAAAAAAAATTTTTTTTAATTTATTTGTGAATAAAGACGAGAGAGAAAGAGAGACTATGCGTGCATCAGAGCCTCTTGCTGCTACAAATGAACTCCAGACACATGCACCACTTTGTGCATTGGTGTTACATGGCTACTAGGAAATTTAAACTGGGCTGTCAGGCTTTGCAAGCTAGTTCCTTTAATCACTGAGACATCTCCCCAGCCCTAAACCTCAAACTTTAGTGTGCCTACAAATTGCCAGGGTATCTTGTCCAAATGTAGATCCTGGGGAATTGAGAATATACAATGGTAGAGCACACATCAGGTCCTAGTCTTGATCCCCAGCGCCAGTGAAAAAGAAAAATCTAAATTGTGACTAGCACATCTCCTAAATCTGACAGTCTGTATTCCTGTGTGGCTCAATCACCCAGTGCGCCTTTGTTAGTGTGCGTGTGTGTGTGTGTGTGTGTGTGTGTGTAAGAGAGAGAGAGGGAGAGAGAAAGTGTGGGCACATCAGGGATTTTGCCACTACAAAATTCGCCAGACAGATGAGCCACTTTGTGCTTCTGGCTTTCTATAGGCACTGGGGAATCAAACCCAAGATGGCAAGCTTTGTAAGCAAGTTCATTTAACCATTCTCCAGCCACACCCAGTGTCTGGAAGTTTACCCCGCAGCAGTGCTCAGTGTTGGTTGAATGAAAGCAGGAATAAAATGACTGCAGGGGCTGGGTAACTCAGGCCTGTAGCCCCAGTAGTTGGGACACTGAGGGAAGTGAATCAAGAGTTTGAGGCCAGGGGCTGGAGAAGGAGGTAGGAAGGGAATGAGGGGGAAAGACGCTAAATGATGGGTCTAATCTTTGGCCAGATTTGTGTCTCTACTGTTTTTAAATTATTTATTTATTTGAGAGAGACAATGGTTATTCCCGAGCCTCTAGACACTGAAAACACACTCCAGACACATGCACCACTATGTGCATCTGGCTTACATGGGTACTTGGGAATCGAACCTGGGTCCTTTGGCTACACAGGTAAATGCCTTAACTTCTAAGCCATCTCTCCAGCCCATAATTTTTTTTTTTCCAAGGTAGGGATTCTCTCTAGCCTAGGCTGACCTGGCACTTACTCTGTAGTCCCAGGCTATCCTCCTGCCTCTAACCCTCTACCTCCCAAGTGCTGGTATTAAAGGCATGTGCTACCACATGCAGCCTTCATGTTTCTAATTTCTTTTCCCCCTGAAATAGGGTCTCCCTCTAGCCCAGTCTGACGTGGAATTCACTATGTATTCTCAGGGTGGCCTTGAACTCACAGCAATCCTCCTACCTCTGCCTCCAGAGTGCTGGGATTAAAGGTGTATGTCACCATGCCCAGCTAATTTTTTTTAAACATTTATTTATTTGAGAGAGAGAGAGAATGGACACGCCAGGGCCTCCTGCCACTGCAAACAAACTCCAGATGCTCGAACTGCTTTGTGCATCTGACTTTATGTGGGTATTGGAGAATCAAACCTGGGCCTTTAGGTTTTGCAAGTAAGTGCCCTTAACCACTCAGCCATCTCTCCAGCCCTGTTCATGTTTCTTTTTTTTGGTTTTTCGAGGTAGGGTTTCACTCTGGTCCAGGCTGACCTGGAATTAACTTTGTCATCTCAGGGTGGCCTTGAACTCATGGCGATCCTCCTACCTCTGCCTCCCCAGTGCTGGGATTAAAGGCGTGCGCCACCACGCCCGGCTCCTGTTCATGTTCTAAAGGGAATGTCATAGGGTGTGGTGGCACAGGCCTTTAGTTCCAGCACTCAGGAGGCAAAATAGGGGGATGGCTGTGAGCTTGAGGCCATCCTGAGACTAGAGGGAGACCCTGTCTCCAAATAATAATAATAATAATAAATAAATGGAATTTTCAGGGAAGAGTGGAGGAGAAAGCCTGTCCCAGAATATCAGCCAACCTTCCCACTAAGTTTCTAGGTAGTCATGGTCCCTCAGGCTAGAGTGCAGCCCTTGGGGTCATGTCCTAGAATATAGGAAGCACACCTCTATTTTTTCCCCTCTGCCCAGTAGGGATAAGATAGCACTCACCGGGCTGGAGAGATGGCTTAGTGGTTAAGCGCTTGCCTGTGAAGCCTAAGGACCTCGGTTCGAGGCTCGATTCCCCAGGACCCACGTTAGCCAGATGCACAAGGGGGCACACGTGTCTGGAGTTCGTTTGCAGTGGCTAGAGGCCCTGGTGTGCCCATTCTCTCTCTCTCTCTCTCTCTGCCTCTTTCTCTCTCTGTCTGTCGCTCTCAAATAAATAAATAAACAAACAAACAAAATTAAAAAAAAAAAAGAAAAAGATAGCACTCACCTAGGTATAGGAGGGATCTCTGGGAATAGAGAACCTGGGCTTGGGCTTGAACCTTCCTGCCATGCTGGTCTTGGCCATGTTGGTCTTGCACATGCTGGGCGAATGTCATCCCAGCCCCATCACCAGCCTTAACGAGTTGGGACTTGGGCTGGAGAGATGGCTCAGCTGCTGAGGTGATTCCCTGCAAAACCTAAGGACCCAGGTTTGAGTTCCCAATACCCACATAAAGCCATATGCACAGTGGCGCATGCATTGGGAGTTCCTTTGCAGAAGCTGGAGGCCCTGGTACACCCATTCCATCTCTTCTATCTCTGCTTGCAAATAAATAAATAAATAATTTTTAAAAATATTTTTTATTTATTTCAGAGAGAGAGAGAGAAAGAGGCAGGCAGAGAGAGAGCAAGGGAGAGAGAAAGAATAGGCATGCCAGGGCCTCCACCCATTGCAAAAGAACTCCAGATGCATGTGCGACCTTGTGTATCTGGCTTACATGGGTCCTGAGGAATCAAACCTGGGTCCATTGGCTTTGCAGGCAAGTGCCTTAACCACTAAACAATCTCTCTATCCCCCCCCTTTTTTAAAAATATTGTTTATGGGCTGGAGAGATGGTTTAGCAGTTAAGCACTTGCCTGTGAAGCCTGAGGACCCTGGTTCGAGGGTCGATTCCCCAGGACCCACGTAAGCCAGATGCACAAGGTAGTACATGCATCTGGAGTTCGTTTGCAGTGGCTGGAGGCCCTGGTGTGCCCATTCTCTCTGCCTCTTTCTCTCTCTCTGTCTACTGCTCTCAAATAAATAAATAAATAAATAAATAAATAAATAAAATCATTTATTTCTTTATTTGTTTGTTTGAGAGGGAAACAAAGAGGCAGAGAGAGAGAGAGAGAATTTTTGTTGTTGTTGTTGTTGTTTTTTGAGGTAGGGTCTCACTCTGGCCCAGGCTGACCTGGAACTCACTATGCAGTGTTAGGAGAAATATTTTTTAAAAAGAGCTAAGGGTTAGAGAGATGACTTAATGGTTAAAGCAACTTGTCCATCACTCCTAAGGACCCATGTTCAACTCTCCAGGTCCCATGTAAGCCAGATCCAAGGTGATGCAAGTGCGCAAGGTCAGACATGCACACCAGGTAGCATAAGCTTCTAGAGTTCAATTACAGTGGCCAGAGGCCCTGACACACCAATTCTCTCTCTCTCCTCACATTCTTGCTCCCATGCTCACTCTCCCACTCACATTCTCTCTTGCATAAAAAAAAAAAGAGTTAAGGCTTTCTTTTTTATTTTATTTTAAAAATATTTTTGTTAAGATGGGGTGGGGATATGATGGAGAATGGAATTTCAAAGGGGAAAGTGGGGGGAGGGAGGGTAGTACCATGGGATATTTTTTATAATCATGGAAAATGTTAATAAAAATTGAGAAAAGAAAAAAAATAAATAAAAAATATTTTTGTTTATTTGCATGCAGACATAGAGAGTATAGGCGCCCCAGGGCCTCTTGCCACTGCAAATGAACTCGAGATGCATGGACCACTTTGTGCATCTGGCTTCATATTGGTACTAGGGAATCGACCTAGGCCATCAGACTTTACAAGTAGGCACTTTTAACTACTGAGCCCTTGAGTCTTTTTTTTTTTTTCTTTTTCGAGGTGAGGTCTGACTCTAGTCCAGGCTGACTTGGAATTTACTATGTAGTCTCAGGGTGGCCTTGAACTCAGAGTGATCCTCCTACCTCTGCCTCTCAAGTGCACCATCACGCCAGGCTTGAGGCTTTTTTTTACTGCATGTAAAGCAGGTTGTAGAAAGTGGCATCCTTGGGCAAATAGGTGGACTTTACCCAATTTAAAACTTTTTTTAAGGGCTGGAGAGATGGCTTAGCAGTTAAGCAGCTTGCCTGTGAAGCCTAAGGACCCCGGTTCGAGGCTTTATTCCCCAGGACCCACGTTAGCCAGATGCACAAGGGGGCACACACATCTAGAGTTCATTTGCAGTGGCTGGAGGCCCTGGCGTGCCCATTCTCTCTCTCTCTCTCTCTCTCTCTCTGCCTCTTTCTGTCTATCACTCTCCAATAAATAAATAAAACAAAAAAATATTTTTAAAAAGTTTTTTTTTAATTTTTATTTATTTATTTATTGGAGAGTGACAGAGAGAGAGAGAGAGAGAGAGAGAGAGAGAGAGAGAGAGAGAATGGGCGCGCCAGGGCCTCCAGCCACTGCAAATGAACTCCAGATGCGTGCACCCTCTTGTGCATCTGGCTTACGTAGGTCCTGGGGAATCAAGCTTTGAACCAGGGTCCTTAGGCTTCACAGGGAAGGGCTTGACCACTAAGCCATCTCTCCAGCCCAATTTACAACCTTTTAAAATATATTTTTTTTTGTTTTTATTTTACAGAGAAAGAGAATGGGTGCACCAGGGCCTCCAGCCACTGCAGACAAACTCCAGACGCATGTGTCCCCTTGTGCATCTGGATAACGTGGGTCCTGGGGAATTGAACCTGGGTCCTTTGGCTTTGCAGGCAAACACCTTAACCGCTAAGACATCCCTCCAGCCCCCAGTCTTCCTATTTTTTTTAATTTTCCTCTTTCTCTACTTTTTTTGTTTTTGTTTTTGTTTTTTGGAGGTAGGGTCTTACTCTAGACGAGGCTGACCTGGAATTCACTATGTCGTCTCATGGTGGCCTCTAACTCAGGGCAATCCTCCTACCTCTGCCTCCCGAGCTCTGGGATTAAAGCTGTGTGCCACCATGCCTGACTTACTCTCCTTTTTTTAAATAAACTTTTTCTTTTGACAACTTTCATAATTATACACAATAACCCATGGTAATTCCCTCCCTTCCCCCCACTTTCCCCTTTGCAACTCCACTCTCCATCAAATGTTTTCCCCCCTCAATAAGTCTCTCTTTTATTTTGATGTCATCATCTTTCCTCTGCATGCGCCCCCCTGTGCATCTGGCTAACGTGGGTCCTGGGGAGTCGAGCCTCGAACCGGGGTCCTTAGGCTTCACAGGCAAGCGCTTAACCGCTAAGCCATCTCTCCAGCCCATCTTTTCCTCTTATTATGGTGGTCTTGTGTAGGTAGTGTGAGGCACTGTGAGGTCATGGAAATCCAGGGCATTTTGTGTCTGGAGGAGCACATTTTAAGGCGTCCTACCCTTCCTTTGGCTCTTACATTCTTTCTACTACCTCTTCTGCAATGAACCCTGAGCCTTGGAAGGTATGATAGAGATATTTCAGTGCTGAGCACTCCTCTGTCACTTCTCAGCACCATGGTGCCTTCTTAGTCATCCCAAGGTCACTGCCATCTGAAAAGAAAAGCTTCTCTAACTAAAAGTGAGAGTAGCATTAATGGATAGGTATGAACATTAAGAGAAGTGCTTACTGGGCAGTTTGGTGAGCATAGTATATACTTTTACCCCGACAGCAGCAGTCGTTACACCCCTAGAACTCATGACTACCCCTGTTGTAGGTTTTCAGTATCTGGGATGTATTCCCTCCCATGGAGTGGGCCTCCAGTCAAATTAGAGGGTGATTGGTTTCCCCCATAACAGATGTGCCACTATTGCACCCGTTGGCTCATTTGTCCTGGCTGGCCAAATATAAAGCTTGCAATGTCCACTGTGGAGTATCTTCACTGGTGATTTCTCTCTCCTATTGAACTGCATGCAGAATGGCTTCTTCCAGCTTTCTGTCAGCTGGTCTACATGGAAGAGGTTTTCAGCTCAGCTCCAGCAGGATTTCTCAGTGACCTTGCAGCCCAATTATGTGGAGTCTTCAGCAATAGGGTCTTACCATCTATTCCTAGTGAGAAACCAAGGGCCTTGGCAATGGCCTGTAATGTTTTGGGGGTATCAGGGACCTCCCTGGCCAACAACTCAATGGAAGGTATCCCATCCCTGGCACTGAAAAATTTCTAGCAACAATCTAAGGTTCCTGAGTGTTCCATTGTCCCAAAAAAAGTAGGTTTCCATATGATTTATTCATACCTCCTTTGACTTTTTGTTTTTCGAGGTAGAGTCTCACTCTAGCCCAGTGACCTGGAATCCCTCTTAGATTTTTTTTTTTTTTTTCCCTAGGTATGGTCTCACTCAAGCTCAGGCTGACCTGGAATTCACTATGTAGTCTCAGGGCGGCCTCGAACTCATGATAATTCTCTTACCTCTGCCTCCCAAGTGCTGGGATCTCTTAGATTTTGATTAACTCTCTCCCACCTTCCCTTTACTCAGTCTCTTCCTCTGACCTCACTTAGGCCTTTCCACCCCCTTTAATCTGTTCTTCTACTTACATATATACAATACCATCCTATTAAGTTCCCCCTCCCTCCCTTTCTATTTCCTTTACATCTCTTTTCTAGCTTACTGGCCTCTGTTACTGAATTTTATTCCAACTGACATAGAAGTCCAATCACTTGTAGCTAGGATCCAGATATAGGAGAGAGAACATGTGATGTTTGGCTTTCTGGGCCTGGGTTATCTCACTAAGTATAATCCCTTCCAGATCCATCCATTTTCCTGCAAATTTCATAATTTCATTTTTTCTTTACCACTGAATAGAACTCCATTGTATAAATGTGCCACATCTTCATTATCCACTCATCAGTTGAGGGACATCTAGGCTGGTTCCATTTCCTAGCTATTGTGAATAGAGCGGCAATAAACATGGTTGCTCTTGCTCTCCTTTTTTTCTGGCTCCCATCCTTGTTCCCCCTTCCCCTTTGTGTCCCTCCTTTCTTTCTTTCTTTCTTTCTCTCTCTCTCTCTCTCTTTTTTTTTTTTTTTTTTTTTTTTTTGGTTTTTCAAGGTAGGGTCTCACTCTACCTCAGGCTGACCTGGATCTCATTCTGTAGTCTCAGGATGGCTTCGAACTCACAGTGATCCTCCTACCTCTGCTTCCTGAGTGCTGGGATTAAAGGTGTGTTCCACCATGCCTCATTTACCTCTCTTTTTACTTATTTATTTATTTGAGAAAGAGAAAGAATGGGTGCACCACAGCCTTTAGCCACTTCAAAGGAACTCTAGACGCATGCACCCCCTTGTGCATCTGGCTTACATGGGTCCTGGAGAATTGAACCAGGGTCCTTAGGCTTTGCAGGCACATACCTTAACCGCTAAGCCATTTCACTAGCCCTATCTCCCTCTTTTTCTGAGGTATTTCTTTGGAAACGAAATTGTTGAGATGCCCAGGAACCTGAAATAATTCTCTGCTTAAAGGGAAGGAAATTCAAACTCAAAAAAAAAAAAAAAAGTGTTAAGGGCTGGAGAGACGGCTTAGTGGTTAAAGTGCTTGCCTGCAAAGCTTAATGACCTGAGTTCCATTCCCCAGTGCCCACATAAAGCCAGATGCACAAGGTGGCACGTGGGTTTGGAGTTTGTGTACAGTGGTTGGAGGCTCTGCTGTGCCCATTCGATCGCTCTCTCTCTCTGTCTGCTTGCAAAGATATATATATATATATACACATATGTACACACATACATACACATACACACACACAGGTACTGGGAATTGAACCTGGGGTCCTTTAGCTTTGCAGGCATGCGCCTTAATTGCTAAGCCATTCCTCCAGACCTCCTCCCCCCCCCCCAGCTTTTTTTTGAGGTAGCGTCCTGCTCTAGTCCAGGCTGACCTGGAATTCACTATGTAGTCTCAGGGGGGCCTCAAACTCATGGTGACTCTCCTACCTCTGCTTCCCTAGTGCTGGGATTAAAGGCGTGCGCCATCACACCTGGCTAAGAGTTGAGGCTTCAATGAGTCTCAATGCCTCAGTAACCTCCCTTCACCCACCTAACCATCACCCTGCCCAGCCCTTTGATGGATCAGATTCCTATACTCCAGAGATCCTCAAAGTGTCCTTTTGAGAAATTGAGAAATGCAGATAACCAGGATCTACTCTCAGCTCCGAGACTGACAGACTGAGGGTCCAACAATTGGCCCTTATGCCAAACCCTCCAGTGACACTAATGCCTGCCCGAGTTTGAGATCTATTACATCACTCTGGTGTAGGTTGTCAGAGGGGCATTCTGGTCTACTTGGTTCCCTTCCCGGTGCCTGGCATCTGGTAGACTTGCAGTAAATATTTACTGAGGACTGTTGATATAGCTCAGTGGTACAGCCCTTGCTCAGCATATGCAAAGCCCTGGGGTCAATCCACAGTGCCCCCTTAGAGGAGTAGAGAGATAGGTACACAGCAGGGTAATATATAGTAAGTAGATAGATGATAGGCAAGTGGTAAATAGTAGAAAGGTGGCTCAGGGCTGGAGAGATGTTTTAGTGGTTAAGGTGCTTGCCTGCAAAGTCTAAGGACCCAGGTTCAATTCCCTAGTACCCACATAAGCCAGATACATAAGGTGGCACATATGTATGGAGTTTGTTTGCAGTGGCTAGAGGCCCTGGCACACCCTTTCTCTTTCTCTCTCTCTCTCTCCCCAACTCTGAGATTAATAAAGTAAAAAATTAAATAAAAAAGAAAGAAAGAAAAGAAGAGAAGAGAAAAGATAGTTGGCTCAGCTGTGAAAGGCACTTACAAAGGCTATTGGCCCAGGTTTAATGGTTCAATTCCCCAGTCACCAATGTAAACACCAGATGCGTGTTCCTTTGCAGCAGCAAGGGCCCCTGCATGCACACACATGCAAATATATATATATTTTTTTTCAAGATGGAGTTTCTCTCTAGCCCAGGCTGACCGTGAAATGCACTATGTAGTCTCAGGGTGGCCTCGAACTCACAGTGATCCTCCTACCTCTGCCTCTAGAATGCTGTAGCTCTCTCTAGCCCAGGCTGGCCTGGAACACACACAGATTCTATCTCTACTTCCCAAGTACTGGGTTTGAAGGCTTGCACCACCATGTCTGGCTATATATATATATATATATATATATATATATATAATAATTATAATATAATAATATATAATATATATATTGAAGAAGATGGATTTGTTGAATGCATATTAATAATGTGGTGACAAGGACAGCAACTGCATTGATATCTGTATACCAGGGCTTTTTGTTGTTGTTTTGGTTTGTTTGTTGAAGGAGGGTCTTACTCTAGCCAAAGCTGACCTAGAACTCACTCTGTAGCCCGGGTTGGCCTCCAACTCATGGTGATCTCGTATCTCAGTCTCCAGGGTGTTGGCATTAAAGGCACAGGACTTGAACTTTGGCCTGAAGGATTATTTTTTATTTGTCTGGTTTTTCAAGGTAGGGTCTCACTCTAGCCCAGGTTGACCTGGAATTCGCTATGTAGTCTCGGACTGGCCTCCAACTCACAGCTATCCTCCTACCTCTGCCTCTTGAGTGATGGGATTAAAGGCATGGGCCACCATGCCCAGCTTTAAATTTTAATTTTATTTTATTTTATTTATTTGAGAGAGAGAGAGGGGGAGAGAGGCAGACAGAGAGAATGGGTGAGCTGGGGCCTCCAGCCACTGCAAACGAACTCCAGATGCCTGTGCCCTCTTGCACATCTGGCTCTACTTGGGTACTGGGGAATGGAACCTGTAGTCCTTAGTCTGGGCAGGCAAGGGCCTTATCTGCTAAACCATTTCTCTGGCCCCCTAAAGTACTTTTTTGTTTGTTTGTTTCTTTTTAAATATTTTATTTATTCATTTGTGTGAGAGGGAGAGGCAGATAGAGAGAATGAGCACTCCAGGGCCTCTAGCCACTGCAAACGAACTGAACTCCAGACGTATGTGCCGCCTTGTGCGTGCATCTGGTTCTCGCGGGTCCTGGGGGAATAGAACCAGGGTCCTTAGGCTTCGCAGGCAAACGCCTTAACTGCTAAGGCATTTCCACACTGCCCCTTGTTGGTTTTTTTTTTTTTTTTTTTAAGGTAGGATCTCCTCTAGCTCAGGCTGACCTGGAATTCACTTTGTAGTCTCAGGCTGGCCTCGAACTCATGGCGATCCTCCTACCTCCGCCTCCGGAGGGCTGGGATTAAAGGCGGATTTTTTTTTTTTTTTTTTAAAGGATGAATATATACATAAGTAGGCAAGAGCTCTACAGCCTGCGAGTCCGGGCAGGCTGTCAGTCAGGGGGATCCGGGCCGGGAGGCGTGTGGCTCCAGGAGCCGGCGGCGGCCGTGGCGAAAGTGCGTCCGCGGAAGCGCGGCGCGGCGCGGCGGGAGCAGGAAGCGGAGCGCGGCGGCGGCGGGGCGGCGGGGAGCCATGGGCCGCCTGCACTGCACCCAGGACCCGGTGCCCGAGGCCGTGGGCGGTGACATGCAGCAGCTGAACCAGCTGAGCGCGCAGGTGGGCGCGGGACGCCGGGCTTGGGAGGACGAGGGCCGGGCGCGGGCGCTCGGGAGAGCCGGAGATGGGGCGCCGGGGGCGGTGCGGGCCGAGGAGTGGGGCCCTGGCGTGAGGCTGGACGCCTGGAGGCCCGGGTGGCTGTCAGCGATGGTCAGACCGGACTCGGGCCCTGGGCCTCGGCCGGAAGGTGACCACACCCTTCCCCGGCCAGGAACTCACGGAGGCCCCTTCCTTCGTGTAGAGCCCACTGGGCCTCCTTCTGTTTGGACTTACTGGTGCCAGCCAAGTCGGGGTACCCGGGGACATCCTGTCTTGCTCGTGGCAGCTGAAAGAAATGGATTAAAATTAGGTCCTTCTTGCCGGGTGTGGTGGCGCACGCCTTTAATGCCAGCACTGGGGAGGCCGAGGTAGGGGGATCGCCATGAGTTCGAGGCCACCCTGAGACTATATGGTGAATTCCAGGTCAGCCTGGGCTAGAGTGAGACCTTACCTCGTGGGGGGTGGGGGGGGGACTATAATAATCCCAGTACTTGGGAGATAGAGGCAGAAGGAACAGGAAGGATTTCAAGACCAACCTTGACTAGAGCAAGACCGTAATCTCGAAAAACTAAATAAAATAAAATAAAATGATGAAATGAAATAAAATAAAACAAGGTCCTTGTCCATCTCAGCACTTGGGAGGAGGAGGCAGGAGGATCAAGAATTCATAGCCAGTCTCCACTGATACAGTTCAGGGCCAATGTGGGCGGCATGAGACCAGTTCTCCAGAAATATAAAGGAAGAATGAATGGACTGATCTGAACAAAAGCTTCACTGCAGGGCTGGAGAGATGGCTTAGCTGTTATGCCTGCGAAGCATAAGAACCCAGGTTTGATTCTCCTGGTCCCATGTAAGCCAGATGCACATGGTGGTGCATGCGCCTGGAGTTCTAGTGGCTAGAGGCCCTGCGGTGCCCATTCTCACTGTTTCTCTCTCTCTCTCTCTCTCTCCCCCTCTCTCTTTCTCAAATAAACAATTTAAAAGAAAAAACAAAAAAGCCTCACTGTGGATTTTTTCCTGAGGCCTAACTTTGTTCTCTTACTCACCTACTAGGCCTGTTTGATGAATAAAAGCTATTTTCTCATAAAGAAATGGTAACCCTGACCAGGCGTGCTGGCTCGTACCTTTAATCCCAGTACTTGGGAGACTGAGATAGGATTTCAGCGAGTTCTGAGCCAGACTGGATTACGAACCGAGCTCCAAGTCAGCCTGGAAGCCTGGTGTCGTGGTTCATGACTAGTCCCAGCACTGGGGAAGCTGAGTTAGGCAGATCGCTATGAGTTCAAAGCAAGCCTGGACTACAGAGTTTAAAAACAGAAAGAAAGAAATGGTAATCCTGGTTCCCTGGTTATAATGCCAAATGTCTGACTGTTTTGTTTTGTTTTGAGACAGGGTCTCACTCTGCTGGCCAGCATGCCTTCAATGCAGGCCTCCCTCATGTTGGTATTATAGGTATGAGCCACTACACCCAACACAAGCCACATTTCCACTTCTACCTTTTTTTTTTTTTTTTCTATTTTGCTTTTTTTAAAAAAAAACAAATTCTTTTTATTTATTTTATTAGAGAGAGAGAAAAAAAATGAACACACCAGGGCCTCCAGCCCCTGCAAACAAACTCCAGATACCTGTGCCACCTTGTGCAATGTGAACTGATGAGTGAACGAATAGAGCTAGGTGGTGGTGCATGCCTGTAATCCCAGCACCTGGGAGGCTGAGGCAGAAGGATGCGGTGGAACCCGGAATTCAGAACAGTATGCCTGATGATAAAGCTAGGAAGGTAGCTTAGCTTATACTTGGCACATTGTTCTCTGGAAAACTTCAGGTTGGAGAGAGAGAGAGAGTCTACTGCTAAAAAAGTAAGATTCAGGGCTGTAGAGATGGCTTAGCAGTTAAGGTGCTTGCCTGTGAAGCCCAAGGATCCAGGTTCTAGTCCCCAGAACCCATATAAGCCAAGTTACACATGATGACCCATTCATCTGGAGTTCCTTTGCAGTAGCTAGAAGCCCTGGTGCGCCCAGTGTCTTTCTCTCTCAAATAAATAAATAAATAAAGTTTTTTTTTTTTTTTTGAGGTAGGTTCTCACAGGCTGGCCTGGAATTCACTATGTAGTCTCAGGGTGATCTTGAACTCACAGTGATCATCCTACCTCTCTGCCTCTGTGCAGGGATTAAAGGTGTGTGCCATCTTGCCTGGCAAATATATTTTTTTATCTTTTTAATTTAATTTTTATTTATTTGAGAGAGAGAGAGAGAGAATGGGTGTGCCAGGGCCTCCAGCCACTGCCAACAAACTCCAGACATGCACCACCTTGTGCATCTTGGCTAATGTGGGTCCTGGGGAATTGAACCTGGGTCCTTTGGCTTTGCAGTTAAGTGCCTTAACCACTAAGCTATCTCGGATTTTTTAAATTTTATTTTAGTGACAGGAGCAAGCAAGACAGAGAAAGAAGAGAATTGGTGCGCCAGGGCCTCAGCCACTACAGTCCAACTCCAGGTGCTTGTGCCACCTAGTGGGCATGTGCAACCTTGCGCTTGCTTCACCTTTGTGCTCTGGCTTACATGGGATCTGGAGAGTCACACATGGGTTCTTAGACTTTGCAGGCAAGTACCTTACCTTCTAAGCTATCTCTCCAGCCCAAGATTTTTTTTTTCTTTGAAACAGGGTTCCATTGTGTAGTCCTGGCTGGCCTTGAACTCAAAATCTTCCTCAGTCTCCCAAGTACTGCCGGGGTGTCACAATACTGAAATATATATTAATAGATATTTAAATCATGTTGTATTTTTTTGTTTGTTTTGTTTGGGACATGGTTTTACTATGTAGCACCATCTGGCCTGGAACTCATGGTGATCCTTCTGCCTCTGCCTCCCAAGTGCTGAGCTTTCAAGGAACAGCTTCTGTAATCACACAGGAATATAAAAGAGGGCATATTTCTTGCAGTGGAATTACTAGGTCAAGGGCTATCATCATTTACAAATGAGATGGGTAGGAGCTGGGGCTGTTGCTCACTTGGTAAGAGTGTTTGGCTAGTCCCTGGTCTTATTCCCAGCACCAAAAACCTTGGCATGGTATCTCAGCACTCTGGAAAAGGAAGAATAGGTAGTTCAAGTCCAGCCTGGGCCACATTGTTCTGTCTGTCTGTCTGTCTCTCTCACGCACACAAATCTGTATTTTCAAATTGTCCTCTAAGAAGGTTTCCCAGTACTCTCTGGAGCTGTCAACCTGAGCTCCTAGCACTGGAGTCCTCAAAACTTTTATGTTTGCAAATCTCATAAATGAAAATGGTATCTCTTTCCTGATTTGCATGTCTCTAGAGTGACCTCCTGTATCTCTTCGGATAGTAACCAGTGATAGCAGTTTCCATTTTGATAGGAAGGGACAGTCATCAGTGGTGAGCATTCCTGGGCAAGGCAACTACTGGGAAGATTGATTCAACAAATACCTACTGTGCACTTACAATATTTAAGATGCTGAGACTGAGAAATGCTACAGATGCTTGTGTTCCTTATCAGGGTCAGAAGTTCTGGTTGCCCTAGGTGAAATACCAAGAGGGAGCCCCAGAAGTCCAAAATCTGAGCCAAACAAGGTGTGGTCGTGCATGCCTGTAATCCCTGAATTCCAGAAGTGGAAACTGGAGGGTCAGGAGTTAAAGGACAGCCTTGGCTCTGTAGCCATTTCAAGGCCAGTCTGGGCTACATGAGACCTTGTTTCAAAAACAGAAAGAACCCTGTGGGGTAGCTTATGTCTTTAATCTCAGCTGAGATAGAGAATATCTCTGAGTTCAAGGCCAGCCTTGGCTGCAGCATGAATTATAGGAGGGGGGCTGGAGAGATAGCTTAGCAGTTAAGGCGCTTGCCTCCATAAAAGCCAAGGACCTAGGTTCAATTCCCCAATACCCATGTAAAGCCAGATGCACAAAGTGGCTCGTGTATCTTGTGCTTGTTTGCAGGGGCTAGAGGCCCTGATGTGCGCATTATCCACCCCGCCCTCTGCTTGCAAATATGAATAAGTAAGAGACAAAGGGGCTGAAGAGATGGTAGCTCAGCAGTTAAGGGCACTTGCATGCAAAGCCCAATGATGCAGGGTTCAATTCCCCATGAACCACATAAAGCCAAATGCACAAAGTAGGGCATGCATCAGGAGTTTCTTCCCAATGGCAAGAGGCCCTGACATGCCTATATTAACTCTCTTTCTTCCTGCCTCATTCTCTCTGTCACTCTCTCAAATTAAATAAAAAAAAATTTTTTTTTTAAGAGAGGAAAAAAAAAAACCCTTTGCATGGTGGTGCACACCTTTAATTCCAGCACTTGGGAGGCAGAGGTAGGAGAATCGCCATGAATTTGAGGCCAACCTAGGACTACAGAGCAAGTGCCAGGTGAGCCTGGGCTAGAGCAAGACCCTACCTTGAAAAACCAAAAAATAAAATAAAATAAATTCTTATAAAGGGGGCTGGCCGGGCATGGCGGTATATGCCTTTAATCTCAGCATTTGGGAGGCAGAGGTAGGAGGATCCCTGTGAGTTAAAGGCCACCCTGGGACTACATAGTGAATTCCAGATCAGCCTGGACTAGAGTGAGACCCTATCTAAAAAAAAAAAAAAAAAAAGGGGGGGGTTGCTGAAGAGATGAATTAGCAGTTAAGGCTCTTGCCAGAAAAGCCAAAGGACCTAGGTTTGATTCTCCAGGACCCATGTAAAGCCAGATGCACAAGGTGATACATGCATCTGGAGTTTGCAGTATCTGGAGGCCCGGCTTGCCCATTCTCTTCTCTCTCTCTCTCTCTCTCTCAAATAATAAGTACAAAACAAAAAAGATCCAGGCACCTTGGCATTTGCCTTTAATCTCAGGATTCGGGAGGCAGAGGCAGGAGGATTACCATGAGTTCAAGGCTATCCTGAGAGTACATAGTGAATTCCAAGTCAGCCTGACTAGAGTGAGATCCTACCTCAAAAAAAAAAGGGGGGGGGGGACTGGGCATGGTGGTGCATGCCTTTAATCCCACCACTGGGGAGCTAGAGGCAAGAGGATCACCTTGAGCTCAAGGCCACCCTGAGACTATATAGTGAATTCCAAGTTAGCCTGGGCTAGAGAAGTTAGCCTGGGCTAGAGAGAGACCCTACCTCGGAAAAAAAAAAAAAAAAAAAAAGAGGAGAGGCTTTGGTGAGCTGGAGAGAATGCTTAGCACTTAAGGCACTAGCCTTAGAAGCCTAAGAACCCATGTTCGATTCCCCAGTACCCATGTAAGCCAGATGCACAAGATGGTGCATGCATCTGGTGTTCGCAGTGACTAGAAGCCCTGGTGTGCCCATTCTCTCTCTCTCTCTCAAATAAATAATTTTTTTAATTCCACATATTTATGATGCCCAGCATGATGTGTGCCTATGTAACAGATCCTGCTACTTCCACTTCCCAACTGGTGGGATTATAGGCACCTGCCAACCACCACGCCTGACTCAGCATGATGTTAAAAGTGCATATTCAGGCCGGGCACGGTGGCGCACGCCTTTAATCCCAGCACTTGGGAGGCAGAGGTAGGAGGATTGCTGTGAGTTCGAGGCCACCCTGAGACTCCACAGTGAATTCCAGGTCAGCCTGGGCTAGAGCGAGACCCTACCTCGAAAAAGCAAAAAAAAAAAAAAAAAAAAAAAGTGCTGGGATTAAAGATGTGCACCATCACGCCCAGCTCTATGAGCCACTTTTTGTGTCCAGCTTAATGTGGGTGCTTGGGACTTGAACCTGGGCCAGCAGGATTACTAAGCAAGCACTAATCACTCTAAGTACTCCCTATCTACTGTCTATTTATCCGTGTGTGTGTGTGTGTGTGTGTGTGTGTGTGTGTGTGTGTGTTTTGTTGTTGTTTTGTTTTTTGTTTTTGAGGAAAGGTCTCACTCTAGTCCTGGCTGACCTGGAATTCACTATGTAGTCTCAGGATGGCCTTGAACTCATGGCAGTCCTCCTACCCCTGCCTCCCAAGTGCTGGGATTAAAAGCATGCCAGCCCAGTTTTTTAAAAATATCATTTATTTATTTTAGAGAGCGAATGGGTGCACCAGGGTCTTTTGCCACTGCAAACAAACTCCAGATGAATGTACCGCTTTGTGCGTCTGGCTCTGTGTGGGTACTGGGGAGCTAAACTTTGACCGGCAAGCTTTGCAAACAAGTGCCTTTAACCCTTGACCCTATCACCCCTATTCTTTATTTTAAATGGCTTGCATTCTTAGGAATTGTTTGAGTGTCTTTTGTATTTTAGATATTAACTCCTTATCAGATGTATGGTTTAAATATCTCCTTGCAGTATCTCTATGATTGTGTCCTTTGGAAGTTGGGAGTGTCCTGGAAGGGGGTTTTTGCTTTTTTTTTTTTTTTTTTTCCTGAGGTAGGGTTTCACTATAATGCAGGCTCACCTGGAATTCACTATGTAGTCTCAGAGTAGCCTTGAACTCAGGGTAATCCTCCTACCTCTGCCTCCCAAATGCTGGCATTAAAGGTGTGTGCCACCATGCATGGCAGCAAGGAGGGTCTTTAAAGGCAATGAAGGCTTAGGAGAGTGCACATAAGAATATTTCCAGGTATGGTGGCACACACCCTTAATCCCAGCACTCGGAGGCAGAGGTAGGAGGATCACCATGAGTTCAAGGCCAGCCTGAGACTATATAGTAAATTCCAGGTCAGCCTGGCCTAGACTGAGACCCTACCTAGAAAAACAAAACAACAACAACAACAACAAAAAACCCCCACAAACATACATACATTCATACATATATATTTAGATAGATAGATAGATAGATAGATAGATAGATAGATAGATAGATAGATATAGTAAAAAAAGCCCACAGGCCTTGTTTTGAAATCTCTCTTCAAAAGAAACCTGGTGCGGTTCCAGGGTTCTAGTTGTACTCCAATGCTAGGTCTGGAAATGGAAAAATGCTGGGAGGTCTAATTCCCTACTCCAGTTATTAGAAGGCCCTAAGTGACAAGGAAATATAGTCAAACAGCTGACAGTTCCACAGATTTGTAGGGAGAAAATAAAGGAACCATGTTTTATAATCCAAGCACTCAGGAGGTTAAGGCAGGAGGATTGCTGCAAATTCAAGGCCACTCTGGGCTAGATTTTTGGGCAACATTTTCTCTGAATTAAACTGTTTCCTTTGATTTGGGATAGTTTTTTTTGGTGGGGGGAAGGGCGGGGGGTTCCGAGGTAGGGTCTCACTGTAGCTCAGGGTGGCCTTGAACTCACATGTTTCTTTGTAAGATGTACAAGAATGCCTTAAGATGAGTTATTAAAATGTACCCAAAGCCAGACATGGTGGCTCACGCCTTTAATCCTAGCACTAGGGAGGCCAAGGTAGGAGGATCGCCATGAGTTCGAGGCCACCCTGAGACTACATAGTGAATTCCAGATCAACCTGAGCTAGTGAGACCCTACCTCAGAAAACCAAAAAAAAAAAAAAAAAAAAAAAAAAAAAAAAAAAAAAAAAACAGAAAAGAAATGTAGGAAAATATTAATTACAAATTGTTTTCTAGCCGGGCGTGGTGGCGCATGCTTTTAATCCCAGCACTCAGGAGGCAGAGGTAGGAGGATCACCGTGAGTTCGAGGCCACCCTGAGAATACAGAGTGATTTCCAGGTCAGCCTGGGCTAGCATGGGGCCCTACCTCGAAAAAAAAAAAATTGTTTTCTAATAACTTCAACACAAAAATAAACCCACAGACACAAATATTTCTTACCAAGCAGTTAAATTTTGCTAAATCTGTATAATCAAATGCCTCCCAGTTGTGAAGACTGTATAAGGCCCAATTTGTAATTAAAAGAATATAGAGAGCTGCTGGGTGTGGTGGCACACGCCTTTAATCCCAGCACTCTGGAGGCAGAGGTAGGAGGATTCCCTTGAGTTCCAGGCTACCTTGAGACTACATAGTGAATTCCAGGTCACCCTGGACCCTACCTAGATAACTAAAAAAAAAAAAAAAAAAGAAAGAAAGAAAGAAAAGAAAATAGAGACCTGGAGAGATGGTTTAGCGGTTAAGTTGCTTGCCTGCAGAGCTTAAGGACCCAGGTTCAATTCCTCAGTGCCCATGTAAGCCAGATGCACAATATCATGCATGCATTTCTAGTTTGTTTGCAGTGGCTAGAGAACCTGGTATACCCATTCTCTGTCTATAGCTGCTTCTTTCTCTGTCTCTGTCTCTCTCTCTCTCAAGTAACAATAACTAAATAAAACTTTTTTCCGGGGGGGGGGGGAGTTTTGAGACAGGGTCTCACTCTAGCTCAGGCTGACCTGGAATTCACTATGTAGTCTCAGGGTGGCCTTGAACTCATGATGATCCTCCTACCTCTGCCTCCTGAGTACTGGGATTAAAGGCGTGCACCACCACGCCGGCTAATAAACATTTTTTTAAAAAAGAAAATTCGGGCTAGGCATGGCAGTGTGCACTTTGTATCCCAGATTGGTCAGTTGATTGATTTGGTTTTTCAGGATAGGGCCTCACTCTAGCCCAGGTGTTATTTCTTTTGTATACTGATGCTCTGTGTTGTCCTTTGACAGCAGTTCTCAGACTTGACGGAGGTGCTTTTTCAGTTCCTCACTGAACCCAAAGAGGTAAAGTCTTTTGTGATAAATAGATTTTCCAGGGTTGGTCTGAGGGCCTGGAAACTTAAAGAAGGCAGCATGTTTGTACCATCCTCGTCTGCAGGTGGAGAAGTTTCTGGCTCAGCTCTCTGAATTTGCCACCACCAATCAGATGAGTCTTGGCCCCCTCAGAAGCATTGTGAAAAGCCTCCTCCTTGTTCCAAATGGTGAGTTGTCTATTAGCAGTTAGCAGGCCTTGTGAGAGAGGCTTCTGCTCCTTGGGTGTTCCTTTAGTGTGTGGCGTTATCCAAGCATGCTGGGGATGGGGGAGCATCTCTCCAGCCCTCTTTTTCGTTTGTTTGTTTGTTAGTTTTTGGCTTTTCGAGGTAGGGTCTCACTCTAGCTCAGGCTGACCTGGAATTCACTATGGAGTCTCAGGGTGGCCTCGAACTCACAACGATCCTCCTACCCCTGCCTCCCATGTGCTGGTATTAAAGGCATGCTCTACCATGCCTGGCTTTTTATTTTATTTAGTATTTTTATTTATTTCCAAGCAGAGAGAGAGAAAGAAGAGAAACTGAATGGACACATCTGGGCTTCCAGCTACTGCAAATGAACTCTAGATACATGCTTCATTTTGTGTATCTGGCTTTATATGGGTACTGGGGAATCGAACTCTGGTCATTAGGCTTGCAGGCAAGTACCTTAACTGCTAAGCCATCTCTCCAGCCCCAGTTGTATGGTTTTTATTTTTTTTATTGTTTTGTTTATTTTTATTTATTTGAGAGTGACAGACAGAAGAAGAGACAGAGAGAGAATGGGCACGCCAGGGCCTCCAGCCACTGCAAAGGAACTCCAGACGCGTGCACCCCCTTGTGCATCTGGCTAACGTGGGTCCTGGGTAATAGAGCCTCAAACTGGGGTCCTTAGGCGTCATAGGCAAGCGCTTAACCGCTAAGCCATCTCTCCAGCCCATCGTTTTTGTTTTTTGTTTTTTAAATGTCTTTTCAGTGGTTAAAGCACTTGCCTGCAAAGGAAAACCCTAAAAACTAAAATAAAAAAAGGGCTGGAGAGATGGCTCAGCAGTTAAGGCACTTGCCTGCAAAGGCTAATACCCTGATTCGGTTCCCCAGTATCCACGTAAAGCCAGATGCACAAAGTGGTGCATGCATAGGGGGTTTGTTTGCAGGACGCCCTGGTGAACCCATTCTGTGTGTCACTCTTCTCTCTTATCTGTCTCTGCTTGCAAATAAATAAAAATAAAAATAAATTCTAAAAATTAAAAAAAACATTAGTATCAGGCTATAGTTAAAGTTGTTTCATCTGTATTAGCCCCCCCCCCCCCCCCCCCCCCCCGCTTCTCTAAACTAGATTAGTTTAAAGAAAATATCTGGCATATCATTTCACTGTGTAACATTGTAAAAGAAAACCACTGGCCATAAGCAGATCCCAAAGGGAAACATGCAGTCAGTTCATTTCCTCGCTGTGTGCTGCCTTGAGTATGGTTCTGGTCAGTTGTTCCTATGAGGGCCCCGACGGGGCCCCAGCTCCCCAGTTTGCACTTATTTGGCTGCTGGGGCCCCTGCTGCACTCCTCACTTGCTCACTGTGGGGACCGCTGATAACAACTTCTCCCAGGATAAGATGGGGTTGAAAGGGTTTTTCACACTCATTGTTGGAAGGATGGAGAAAGATGGGCTACAGATATACTGCCCAGGGGTAGAGCACCTGCCTGGTCTGCACCAGGCCCTGGGTGCATTCCAGAGGCCGAGAGACAGACAGATAATGGGTGTAAAGTGCTCACTTCACTGCGTGGTGGCTGCCTTCCCTAGGACTGCCATTGTCATTTGTTATCTTCTAGGAGACTTCCAGATAACCTGGCTATAGGTACATTGTTTTAAATTTTTTATATTTATTTACTTATATTTGGCTAATCTGGAATTCACTATGTAGTCTCAGAGTGGTCTGGAACTCATAGCAATCCTCCTGTCTCTGCCTCCCAAGGGCTGGGATAAAAGGCGAGCACCAGCACTTCTTAAGCTTGGTTTTCTTTTAATACTTTACCAAGATAACTGGCTTTTGCGGGTGATCAATAACAGAGTCCTTTTCTATTAAAAGGTGGTAATTTCTCAACTGTGTCCTCCAAGGAGGTTCTCTTGTAGCTAGACCAAAAAGAAAACCGTAAGAAGACTCAGTGCCGAACATTAGTCACAATTTTTTTTTTTCCAAGGTAGGGTCTCACTCTGGTCCAGGCTGACCTGGAATTCATTGTGTAGTCTCAGGCTGGCCTCGAACTCACGATGATCCTTCTACTCTACCTCTCCCAGCAGAGAGATAGATAATACGCCACTGAAAATATACAGATGCATGCTCCACCTTGTACATCTGGATTTATGTGGGTACTGAGGCATCAAACTCAGGTCATTAGGCTTTGCAGGCAAGGCAAGCACCTTTAATCACTGAGCCATCTCTCCAGCCCTGATATATATATGTTTGTTTGTTTTTTGTTTTGTTTTCAAGATAGGGTCTCACCCTAGTCCAGGATGACCTGGAATTCACTGTGTAGTCTCAGGGTGGCCTCGAACTCATGGCAGTTCCTCCCACCTCTGCCTCCTGAGTGCTGGGATTTGCGTGTGCCACAAAGCCTGGCTTTTGTGTGTGTGTGTATGTGAGAAGAGGAATAAGAATGCACAAAATTGGCTTGGAGAGATGGCTCAGCTGTTAAGTCTCTTTCCTCCAGAGCCTAACAACCCAGGTTTTATTTCCCAGTACCTATGTAAGCTAGATGCACAAAGTGGCGCATGCATCTGGAGTTTGTTTACAGTGACTAGAGGCCCTGGCACACCCATAGTCACTCTCTATCTCTCCACTTGCAAATAAATAATTTAAAAAAAAAGAATGCACAAAGCCAGCCCTGGTGGCGCATGCCTTTAATCCCAGCACTCAGGAGGCAAGGGTAGGAGGATAGGTTCAAGGCCACCCTGAGACTACATAGTGAATTCCAAGTCATCCTGAGCTAGAGTGAGACCCTACCCCGAAAAACCAAAAAAAAAAAAAAAAAAAAAAAGGATGCACAAAATTGATCTCATGTCTAAGGCATGGGAATATTATACCACTATAAATGACATCTAATTAACTGTTGAGCCAACGTCACCTGCTCTGATACTTTTCTCTTGCATTTTTCACCTCTGGTGGTTCTATGTGGTTTAACATATTTGTTACAGTATTATTATAGCCTTTCTTCTCCCTCAAAGAAGGTTGTGTTGTCCCCTTGGTCTGTTGCTGTTTCCAGCGTCTGGTGCAGGGCTGGCACATGCAGGGGCCCTGTGAATGTGTGCATGGTGACTTTTCTCCCCTGAGCCTCCCAGAGTGCATGCCTTCAAGGTCAGTAGTTTCTGGACAAGGATCACATCCCATCCTCTCCCATCTGCTCTCCCCACCAGGAGTTTTCACCAAGGCTTCCCCACACAGGGTCAAAGATACAGGCCTGCCCGTAGCTAGCTGGCTAACTGACAGTTCCTTAGGACAAAAGTGTCATCACAGGAAACAACTAAAGCAGAAGTCCTGGAGACCAATCAAGGCGGATGTCTATTGTAAAGTCTGCCTCCTGCCTACAGAAGGTATCTTCAGGATGGAGCCTGCTCTTGGGCCCCTAGAGCTTAGTAGCCTGCCATGCCAGTCCCTGATGAGGCCTTGCCTGGTCCTGCTTCACCAAGACAGCCCATTGGGATGGCCTGCAGCAGAAGAGCTGTTTGGTGACCTGTGTCCTATAAGCCACTTGGGTATTCCACTTGTTTGCTTTTGTAGCCCTGGGAAGAAAAGTAAGATTTTTTGTTTGTTTGTTTGTTTATTTATTTATTTGAGAGTGACAGAGAGAAGGAGGCAGAAACAGAGAGAGAGAGAGAGAATGGGCGCGCCAGAGCTTCCAGCCTCTGTAAACGAACTCCAGATGTGTGCACCCCCTTGTGCATCTGGCTAACGTGGGTCCTGGGGAAATGAGCCTCGAACCGGGGTCCTTAGGCTTCACAGGCAAGCGCTTAACTGCTAAGCCATCTCTCCAGCCCAGATTTTTTTTTTTTCACCCTTTAATCCCAGCACTTGGGAGATGGAGGCAGGAGGGATCAGGAATTCAAGGCCAGCCATGGCTACATAGCAAATTCAAAGACAGCCTGAGCCTTAACAAAAAGAAAAAACTGTGGGCTGGAGGAATGGCTTAGCGGTTAAGGCATTTGCCTGCAAAGCCAAAAACCCAGGTTTGATTCCCTAGGACCCACGTTAGCCATGTCTGGAGTTTGTTTGCAGTGGCTAGAGGCTCTGGCACGCCCATTCATTCTCTCTCTCTGTCTGTCAAATAAATAAATATATAGAAATAAAATTTTAAAAAAAGAAAAAGAAAAAGAAAAAACTGGGCTGGAGAGATGGCTTAGTGGTTAAGGTGCTTGTTTGCAATGCCTGAAGGCCTGGGTTGGATTCCCCAGTACCCACATAAAGCCAAGTACACAAAGTGGCACGTGCATCTGGCATTCATTTGCAGTAGCAGGAGGTCCTGGCACGTCCATTCTTTCTCCCCCTCATTCTCTCTGATTGAAAAAAAAAAAAAAAAAAAAAAAAAAAAACTAGCCTATGCCCAGTGTAGGAGGGGCAGAAAGAAAACAAGGAGGGCTGGAGAGATGGCTCAATGGTTAAGGTGCTTGCCTGCAAAACCAAATGAGCTGAGTTTGCTTTCCCAGTATTCACTTAAAACCAGATGCACAAAGTAGCACGTGTATTTGGAGTTCATTTGCAGTGGCTAGAAGTCCTGGCCCACCATGATGGTGGCTCAGAAAGAGCTTTTTTAATTAGCTTTTTTTGTTGTTGTTTTGTTTTATCTTTATTTATTTTATTTTATTTTATTTTGGTTTTTTCGAGATAGGGTCTCACTCTAGCCCAGGCTGACCTGGAATTCACTATGGAGTCTCAGGGTGGCCTTGAACTCACCGCGATGCTCCTACCTCTGCCTCCCAAGTGCTGGGATTAAAGGCATGTGCCACCACGCCTGGCTGTTTTGTCTTTATTTTTCAAGGTAGGGTCTCACTCTAGACCAGGCTGACCTGGAATTCACTATGTAGGCTCAGGGTGGCCTCCTACCTCTGCCTCCCAAGTGCTGGGATTAAAGGCATGTGCCACCATGCCCCACTAGTCTCTTTTATTTTGATGTCATCATCTTTTCCTCCTATTATGAGGGTCTTGTATAAGTAGTACTAGGCACTGCGAGGTCATGAATATCTGGAAGATTGCATTATAAGTAGTCCTACCCTTCCTTTGGCTCTTGCATTCTTTTATTTATTTATTTATTTCAGAGACAGGCACGGGGGTGGGGCAGGGAGATTGGGCGCAACAGGGCCTCTAGCCACTGCAGAGGAATCCCAGACACATGTGCCACCTTGTGCATCTGGCTTATGCTGGTACTGGGGAATTGAACCTGGGTCCTTTGGCTTCGCCGGCAAGTGCCTTAACCACTAAGCCATCTCTCCAGTCTCACACTCAACTTTTAACTAAATTTGAGTGACCACATGCAACAAGTTGCTTCATTCAGTGCCAGGCTATTGCCCTGTTTCCAGGCTGCCATCAAGCTCCAGGACTTGGTAGCCTCACTTTGGTCCCAAGTCCACAGTCACTCTTGTTGCCTCTACCTCTGTCCCCCATCCCTGGAGTGTAAGGAATTCTGACATTCAATAAACAGGCGTGCTGGCCTGCCAGCTGGCTTGAGACCTTCCTGGAGTGTCTTTGTCTTTTGTGTCCTGTAGGCTGTGCCCTGTCAAGTACTTATAGTTGACTGATTCATTGATTTGCCCTTTTGATTTCTCCCCTTCCTCCCAGGTGCCTTGAAGAGGAGCCTCACTACCGAGCAGGTCCGCGCTGATTTCATCTCCCTGGGTAGGTCATTACGCAAGGCCAAGGCCGCTCAGGGCCAGGGCCTCTGGGCTTTTCATTATGTTAATGAGCTCTTCTGTTCTCTTACAGGCCTCAGTGAAGAGAAAGCCACTTATTTTTCTGAAAAGGTATAATTCCTCTTATTCAAGGTTAAGATACTTGGCTTTTATTTTGTGAAAAGAAAAAAAAGAAAGTGCTGAGCCAGACAAAATGGTTGCCTCCTTTCATCAGCCTCACAGGGACAGCAGGCACACCTCCAGCTTCCACCCAATGCCTTACAGCATCACTGATTTTCCCCCTTTGATCTGACCAAAAACAGCCAACTGTTGTTTCAATGTGGATTAAACGGTGGGAGGAAAGAAAATTCTTAAACTGGGTGTGATAGTGTTACCAGTTTTGGGAGTTCTTTTCCTGGAACTGGACAAGTGCCGGCTCATCAGGAAGGAGGTCAAATTAAGAAAGATTTAGCCAGGTGTGGTGGCGCAGGCCTTTAATCCCAGCACTCTGGAGGCAGAGATAGGAGGATCCCTGGATTTCAAGGGTACCCTGAGACTACATAGTGAATTCCAGGTCAGCCTGGGCTAGAGCAAGACCCTACCTCAAAGCACAAAAACCAACAACAAAACAAGAAAGAAAGATTTATTTTAGGGCTGGAGAGATTGCTCACCAGTTTAAGGCACCTGCTTGCAAAGCATTGATGGCCCAGGTTTGGTTCCCGTGTCTCGATTTCGTTTGCAGTGACAAGAGACACTGGCACATCCATTACCTTTTCATTCCTTTCCTTTTTCTCTGCTTGCAAATAAATAATTAAAAACGAAAAGAAACTGGGGGGGGGGATTTATTTTAGGAAAGTAAAGAAGAAAAGCTCCTAAAAAAGCCAGCTGCGCCAGGCGTGGTGGCGCACGCCTTTACTGCCAGCACTCTGGAGGCTGAGGTAGGAGGATCGCTGTGAGTTCAAAGGCCAGCCTGAGACTCCATAGTGAATTCCAGGTCAGCCTGGGCTAGAGTGAGACCCTACCTCGAAAAAAAAAAATAATAATAATAATAAAAACAATAATCCTAGTACTTGGGAGGTAGAGGTAGAAAGAACAGGAAGGAGTTCAAGACCAACGTTGACTACATAGTAAATTCCCGTTATGGTATGTATGTATACCCAGCCCTGGGTTCTGCTGACACTCCCCTGTCCACGTGAAGACAGAACACTGCTGTGTTTGGGGCAGGAGGCGAGGGGAGGTGGCTCACTCCAGTGACTCCTCTTGCTGTCGTTGCAGTGGAAGCAGAGTGCACCCTCCCTGGTGAGATGGGCCATGGGCCAGACCCTCATGATTAACCAACTTGTTGATATGGAGTGGAGGTTTGGAGGTAACTACTGAGAGCCAGTCTGGGTCACTCTCTGGCTGTTCTGGGTTTGGGTTGCAGAGGCTTTTGGAGAGGCTGGATGGGGAAGACACGTCCTTGATCTCAAACACCTTCCAGGGCTATTTCCAGCCATTTCCATCCCTGCCGCACATGGGTGTCCTTCCCCTCCCGGCCCTCATACTCACTCCCGCCTGGCTTCTGTGGACAGCCTGCAAAACTGCGTCTTTGAGGGAAGTCCTCAGTCAGTCACTTGTTATCTTCTCTTTTGTGTCACAGTGACATCTGGAAGCAGTGAACTGGAGAAAGTGGGGAACATTTTTTTACAAGTAAGTCTTCTGATGAGTTAAAATGGGGAGGTTTCCATGGTGGTGCATGCTTCTCTTCCCTGGCCCTTGGGAGGCAGAAGAGCGGGAGCAGGAGTTCAAGGCTGGCCTCAGCTACATTGGGTTTAACTTTGCTTTTACTTTATCTTTATTATTTGTTTGTTTGTTTATTTGAGAGAGACAGTGAGAGAAAGCATAGGCCTGCCACAGCCTCTTGCCACTGCAGACAAATTCCAGACACATGTATCACTTTGTGTGTCTGGCTCTATACAGAGCTCACAGCGATCCTCCTACCTTTGCCTCCCAAAAGAAACCCCAGATACATGTGCCACTTTGTGCATCTGGCTTTACATGGTACTGGAGAATTCAACCTAGGTCATTAGGTTTTGCAGGCAATGCTTTAACCACTGAGCAATTTCTCCAGGCCCATAAGCAAACATCTTTAACCACTGAGCCATCTCTGCAGGCCTAACTATGCTTTTATTTTTTTTGTTTTTTTTTTTTGAGGTAGGGTCTCGCTCTAGCCCAGGATGACCTGGCATATACTATGTAGTCTCAGGGTGGCTTCGAACTCACAGCGATCCTCCTACCTCTGCCTCCTGCGGGAGTGCTGGGATTAAAGGCGTGCGTGCGCCACCGTGCCTGGCCTCTGACTATGCTTTTAAACAAATGATCCAGCAAGGTGTCCTGTGTATCTAAGAGCAGTGTGATTAGCCAGGACGTGGTCTCTGATGTACCTGCTTTCAGATTTGTAGATTTTACTAGTAGTCATAAAAGCTCGGTTGTTCTTGTAATCAAGGGCATTGTTAGAATTTTGGGGATTGGGGACCTAGAGAGATTTCTCGGTGGTTAAAGTGCTCTCCTGCAAAGCCAGGTTTGATTCCCCAGTACTCACATAAAGCTGGACGCACAAAGTGGCACATCTATCTGGAATATGTATGCAGTGGTTGGAGGCCCTGGTGTGCCCCCCCCCCATCTCTTTGCTTGCAAATAAATAAATAGGTGCGCACCCCCAAGCCCGGCTTTTGCAGACTGCTTTTGCATCACTCAAGTTAGAAGCCAGATGGTGGAGTTGAGAGGCCTGTGGTGGAGTGTGCTTAGCCTCCCTCAGGCCCTACAACGCTTTGGCCTTTTATTGGCTAAAAGGGTTTTTAGGAATTTCTTTGCCCAGTTTTCACCATTTTGTTTGTTTCCTTCTGTTTTTTCCTTCCTTTTAGTTGAAGTTGGTGGTTAAGAAAGGAAACCAAACTGAAAATTTGTATATAGGTGAGTCTGTAGCCCAGTTTGAACGTTGCCTCCTGTGTCCTCTTCCTTCTTGTGGGCTGCTGAGGCCACCCCTACCTCACACAGGTCACCATCAAGCTCTACCTTACTGCTCACAAAAGGTAGTGCTGGGCAGTCAAAGCTGTCAGCAAGTGGAGACCCCAAGTATAAGAGCCTACTTGAGAAAGGGAAAGGTGGAGGGATGGCTAGGGTGGAAGTAGACCAGAGGGTAGAAGTGACACTAAGTATCCAGGGTGGGGCTGGAGAGATGGCTTAGCAGTTAAGGTGCTGTCTCTAATGAATAAATAAAAATAAATCTTAAAAAACAAAGCTTTAAATCTCCAGAGTGACATCTTCTGTGCTTTGGGGTGACGCTATTTTATTTTTTCCTTACTTCTCCAGACGCATGCACCACATACATAGTCCTGTTGTGTGGAGCTAAGAACCTAGTCTTAAGACCCTAGGTTCTTTTGTTTTTTGTTTGTTTTTCAATTTTTCCAGGTAGATTATCCCTCTAGCCCAGGCTGACCTGGAATTCATTATGTAGTCTCAGGGTAACCTCGAACTCAGGGTGATCCTGCTGCCTCTGCTTCCCAAGTGCTGGGATTAAAGGCCTGTGCCACTCTTAGGTCAGGATGGGCTCCCCAAAATGGAGTCACCAAAGATAGCAGGATGGGGACAGACAGAAGGAAGTAGGTCATCCACATTCCTCAAGAAACCACCCAGCCATTATCCCCTTGCCTAACAATGCCCCCCCAGGTCATGATTTCCTGCCCCCTTATCTTCTCTGGTGTCACACCCTGGCTATTTTAGATCTTCCCTAAAGAAACCTTTTTTTTTTTTTTTTTTTTTTTTTTTTGGTTTTTCAGAGGTAGGGTTTCACTCTAGCTCAGGCTGACCTAGAATTCACTATGCAGTCTCAGGGCGGCCTCAAACTCACGGTGATCCTCCTACCTCTGTTTCCCAAGTGCTGGGATCAAAGGTGTGTGCCACCCCACCTGGCTAAAGAAACCTTTTTTTGCTTTTTTAACTTTTCCCTTCCTAACCTTCCCCCAACTGAAGAGCCCTATAAAGCACACTATCTGGAATCTCAGGTTGGCTGTGGTCTTGGTCACAACAGCATCCAATTTAACCCTAGTATCTTTATTCCAATAGATATTATACATCAAGAGCCACTTAGCTAGCCAGGCATGGTGGATCACACTGAGGAGACTGAGGCAGGAATATGGGAGTGAGTTTGAGGCCAACCTGGGCTACAGTGAACCTCCACAAAAAAAGGGGGGTGTGTGGTATTGCAAGCCTTTAATCCCAGCATTCCGGAAGGCAGAGGCAGGAGGATCACCATGAGTTTGAGGCCACCCTGAGACTGCATAGTGAACTCCAGGTCAGCCTGAGCTGAAGTGAAACACTACCTCGAAAAACCAAAATAAATAAATAAATAAATAAATAAAAGCAGCTTAGCTGGGACTGGGGATGTCAACCCCTGCCTAGCATGCTGAAGGCCCTGGGGTTTGAATCAGAGAAAAACAAAGACCGGAAGAGGCGTATGGGAGGGAAGGAGAGGGACTGCTTAGCTGAAGATAACTTAGCAATAGAGTTCTTGCATCCATGAAGCCCTGGGTTTGATTCACAGAGAGAGCTGGGGATAGAGCCCTGGGCATGCTGCCCATCATGACAGAGATCCAGGTAGTAATGAATTTTCTTGGGTGATCCTACATAGTTGGAAACACTCACATAAAGCTGAATTTTTCTCTTGCCAGAGTTAACCTTGCCTCAGTTCTACAGCTTCCTGCACGAGATGGAGCGAGTCAAATCCAGCATGGAGTGTCTCAGCTGATCCCTGTCCTGTCCTGCCCCTTCCCTGGTAACTGCTCCCGAGGCCCCTTCCTCAGGCCCTTCACCTCCAGCAGCCCTGCTGCCTTCTTGGGAGCCTGGGAGCAAAAGGCTTCTGAAAACACCCCAGCATTGAGCACACCTCAGGAGCCCCACCCAGTTCTCTGTGAGCTCCTCCTGAGGGACAAGGGTGAGACACTGCAGACCCTTGCTTCACAGAGTGGAGGGAGATGTTGTCACCTTCATCAGACAGAGTAAATAAAGGGTGCCACCACTCAGATCACCCTCCTTCCCACAAAAAGCAAGGGTGAGTTTGTGGCTGAGGAAGAGGCATTTCCTGAGCGCTCCGCTGCCTGTTTGTGGAGGGGAGCCGTGCCGAGGTGTTTGCCGAGTGCTTTGGTAGAAGGAAATGCTTGGTCTTCTCCGAAAAGACTTGAGGTCAGATCTGTCCCTGTTTTGGTTTTGTCCATTTCCTCTCCCCTCACCCCCCTTTTTGTGTACAAAGCAGCAGGTGTTTTGAGGCTATATTCCATTGTTTAGGCTCCAGCTGACCACCTGTTGGTTAGATGATGGATAAAAATAAATTAAGTGAATAAATAATACTATAAAGAAAATATCTAAATCCAGTTATTTTCTGCATATGTTAAAGAAGTAATTTGAGCCTGCATAACCATTATCCCAGCACTCAGGAGGCCAAGGTAGGAAACTCACCAAAAGTTCAAGCCCAGCCTTGTCTATATCATGCATTCCAGGCCAGCCAGGACTACATAGAGACAAAAAAAAAAAAAGAAAAAGAAAAAGAAAAAAGCCTGGTGTGGTTGCACTTGTCTTTAATCCCAAAATTTGGAAGACAAAAGTAGATTACTATGAGTTCAAGGCCAGTCTGGGACTACTGAATGATCCCATCTCCAAAAACAACATAGGGCTGGAGATAAAGTTCATTTGTAGAGTGCCGCACATTCTTTTTTTTTAAATTTTTTGTTCATTTTTATTTATTTATTTGAGAGCGACAGACAGAGAGGAGAGAGAGAGAGTGAGAGAGAGAGAGAGAGAGAATGGGTGCACCAGGGCCTCCAGCCACTGCAAACAAACTCCAGAGGCATGTGCCCCCTTGTGCATCTGGCTAACGTGGGTCCTGGGGAATTGAGCCTCGAACCAGGGTCCTTAGGCTTCACAGGCAAACGCTTAACCCGCTAAGCCATCTCTCCCGCCCTGTCAAGCTTTCTTAAAGCTCTGGATTTGGGGAAGTAGAGGCAGGAGAACAGAAAGTCGTTCCTGGCCACATAATGAATTGGAGGCCTGCCTAAGCTACAGGAGAACATCTCTCAAAAACCAAACAAGCCAGGCTTGGTGGCGCATGCCTTTTGTTGTTGTCGTTTTGTTTGTTTCTGGAGGTAGGTAGGGTCTCACTCCAGCCCAGTATTACCTAGAATTCACGATGTAGTCTCAGGGAGACCACAAACTAACAGGGACCCTCCTACCTCTGCCTCCTGAGTGCCGAGATTAAAGACATACGCCATCATGCCCAGATGACTATTTTATGTATTTGAGAGAAAGAGGCAGACAGAGAATGAGCACGCCAGGGCCTCTAGCCACTGCAAGTGAACTCCAGATGCATGTGTCACTTTGTGCAGCTAGCTTTATGTGGGTACTGGGGTACCAAACCCAGGCAAGTGCCTTAACCATTGAGGCATCTCTCCAGCCCTGCATACATCTACAGCACTTGGGAAGCTGAGGTAAGAGGATCTGATCTTTTCGAGTTTGAGGTCAGCCTGGGCTAGAGAAAGACCCTACCTAAAAAAACAAAACAAAAAAACAAAAAAAAAAAACCAGAAGGCATAAACATTAATTTCCAGTTTATGTGTGTCAACTCAACATTGTCTAAAACAAGGAGTGCATCAAGTTCATGGAAACGCTAGAAGACACAAAAGTGGGCTGGAGAGATGGCTTAGCGGTGAAGGCGCTTCCCTGTGAAGCGTAAGGACTCACGTTCAGCTCTCCAGGTCCCAAGTAAGCCAGACACAGTGACAGAAGCGCAAGGGGGTGCACACATCTGTAGTTCGTCTGCAGTGGCTGAAGGCCCAGGAAAGCCCATTCTCTCTCTCTTACAAATAAAAAAGAAAAATTAAAAAAAGAAAAAAACCCACCAGGGGCTAGAGTTGTAGTTCAGTTGGTAAGTTGTAGAGTGCGTGTCTAGCATATGCAAAGTTTGTTTGGTCCTCAGCACCACATAAACCTGGCAAGGGTGCGCACTCGTAAGTCTGCACTCAGGAGGCGGAGCCGGAGGATCAGAAGTCAGTGTCTTCCCTGGCCGTATAATGAACTGGAGGCCTACCTGGGCTACATGAGACTATGTCTCAAAAACAAAACAAGAACTCATAGTGGCACACACCTGTAATCCACACATTTAGGAGGTGGAGCCAGGAGGATCAGAAGCTCAGCGCCATCCTCAGCTATAGTGAGTTAATGTCCAGCCTGTTCATTTTATTTTAACTTTTGTTTTTATTTATTTACTTGAGAGCAACAGAGAGAGAGAGAGGGAGAGAATGGGTGCACCAGGGCCTCCAGCCACTGCAAACGAATTCCAGATGCATGCGCCACCTTGCGCATCGGGCTTACGTGGGTCCTGGGGAATCGAGCCTCGAACCAGGGTCCTTAGGCTTCACAAGCAAATGCTTAACTGCTAAGCCCTCTCTCCAGCCCCATTAAAAGTTTTTTATTTGCACGTGTATGTGTGCACCTGCAGGTGCCAGCATCTATTACCTATGCAAATAGATGTCTGTCCAGATTTACATGGGTGGCTAGGGAATTGGGCCTAAGCCATATCTGGCTTGGTGGTACATGCCTTCATTCCAAGCACTACAGAGGCAGAAGTAGGAGGATTGATGTGAGTTCAAGGCCAGCCTAGGACTACAGAATGAGTTCCAGGTCAGTTTGGGCTAGAGTGAGACCCTATCTTGAAAAAAAAGAAAAAAGAACCTAGGCTAGCAAGTGACCCCAACCACTGGGCAATCTCCCCAGCCACACATTTTTGTTGTTGAGACAGGTTCTGGCTACATAGCTTAGGCTGGCCTGGAGCTCATTATGTAGACCAAAGTGGCCTCCACCTTGTGATCCTCCTTCCTCTGCCTGTTGACGCTGGGACTGCAGGTTGGGGACACCCACATACTCTCCTCAGCTCACCACCATTGGAACCCCCTGAGAGTTTATCACTGTGCTACAGGGGACAAAACGCAGGCACTGGAGTTCCCATATTGGCCGCTGTGCTTACTATGGCCTTGGGCAACTGCCTGGACCTATTAAGAGTCTAGCCCAGCATGTGTGAAGAGAACAGTCCTCAGTGCACACATCATTTACCACAGTCGCTTATCAAAGCACTTTGTGCTCCCAAGGCACTCTCTAGCCTGTGAACTCTTTTTTCTTTTTGTCCTTCAGTAGCTATCCTTGTTTGTAATTTCTTTTCTTTCTTTCTTTCTTTCTTTTTTTTTTTTTTTTTTTTGGTTTTTCGAGGTAGAATCTCACTCTAGCTGAGGCTGACCTAGAATTCACTATGTATTCTCAGGATGGCCTCAAACTTTGAACTCAAAGCAATCCTCCTACCTCTGCCTCCAGAGTGCTGGGATTAAAGGCATGCGCCACCATGCCCGGCTCTAGAACAGTAAATCTGGGAAGATGGTTTGGTTATTAGTTTCTCTCTCTCTCTCTCTCTCCCTTTGTTTTGTTTAATTTCAACCAAGTCCCTATGTAGCCCAAGCGATCCTTTCACTATCAATCTTGCCTAAGCTTCCTGAGTGCCAGAATTACAGGCACTATGTCCAGCCTTACTGGGCATTTTAACACAGGCTATGGAAAGGTCTGAAGGAGAGGTGACCAGGCTAGCTATCACCTTTGGGACCCATCCTTCAAGACCAGCTGACGACCTTGTTCCATTTCCACAGTGGTTCTTGGAGTGCCTCCTATTGACAGTTGCTCCTCCTGGACCTGTGGAAATAAGTAACAATCTATGTACAGTGAAAACTGACCATCGGTCTTTTCTGTGCAAGATTAAGTGACAGGGCTGAGAGACAGCTTAGCAGTTAAGGCGCTTGCCTGCAAAGCCAAAGGACCCAAGTCTGATTCCCCAGGACCCACGTAAGCCATATGCACAAGGTGGTGCGTGCCTCTGGAGTTTGTTTTTAGTAGCTGGAGACCCTGGCATGCCCATTCTCTCTATCTACCTCTTTCTCTCTCCCTCCCTCTCTGAAATAAATAAATAAAAATAAAATATTTGAACCAAACCAAATAAATAAATATTTGTTTTGTTTTTCAAGGTAGGGTCTTGCCCTAATCCAGGATGACCTGGAATTCATTATGTATCTCAGCATGCCCTTGAACTCATGGCGATCCTCCTACCTCTGCCTTCTCAAAAAACCAAAAAATTTAATTTATTAATTTAATTTAATATTTGAAAAAAAAAGTTTCTGAGCATGGTGACGCATGCTTTTAATCCCAAAACTCGGGAGGCAGTGGTAGGAGGATCGATCGCCATGAGTTCAAGGCCACCCTGAGACTATGTTGTAAATTCCAGATCAGCCTGAGCTAAGTGAAATCCTATCTCAAGGAAAACACACACACACACCAAAAGATTAAAAAAGTGGATTACAGCCTCATTCTTATTTTTTAAAAGTTTTGTTTGTTTGTTTGTTTATTTGCAAGGAAAGAGAGAATAGAGGCACCAGGCCTTCTAGCCACTGCAGATACACTCCAGAAACGTGCCACTTTGTGCATCTGGCTTTATGTGGGTAGTGGAGAATCGAACCCAGGTCTGTAGTTTTGCAGGCAAGTGCCTTAACAGCTGAGCCATCTCTCCAGCCCTTAAAAGTTTTTTTTTAATTATCTTTTATTTTTATTTTTTTATTTTTTAAATATATTTTTATATATTTTTATATTTTTATTTTTTATTTATTTATTTATTTTATTTTTCAAGGCAGGATTTCACTCTAGCTCAGGCTGACCTGGAACTCACTATGTAGTCTCAGGTTGGCCTTGAACTCATGGCAATCCTCCTACCTCTGCCTCCCTAGTGCTGGGATTAAGGATGTGTGCCACCATACCTGGCTTTTTAAAAAAAAAAAAAAAAAAGATTTTGTTTTTACTTATTTGTTTATTAGAGAGAGGGAGAGAGAGAGAGAGAGAATGGGCACTCCAGGGCCTCTAAGCCACTGCAAATGAAGTCCAGATTCATGTGTCACCACTGTGCATCTGGTTTATGTAGGAACTGGAGAACCGAACCTGAGTCCTTAGGCTTCACAGGCATGTGCCTTAACGGCTAAACCATCTCTCCAGCCCGTTACTTTTTTTATTTTTATTTTTATTTTTTTGGTTTTTGGAGGTAGGGTTTCACTCTAGCTCAGGCTGACCTGGAATTCACTATGTAGTCTCAGGGTAGCCTCGAACTCATGGCAATCCTCCTACCTCTGCCTCCCAAGTGCTGGGATTAAAGGCATGCGCCACCACGCCCGGCCTCATTATTATTATTATTATTATTATTATTATTTTTTAGTGTTTTCTTTTTTTTTTTTTTTTTTTTTTTTTGGTTTTTCGAGGTAGGGTCTCACTTTGGCCCAGGCTGACCTGGAATTTACTATGTAGTCTCAGGGTGGCCTTGAATTCATGGCAATCCTCCTACCTCTGCCTCCCAAGTGCTGGGATTAAAGGCGTGTGCCACCACGCCCGGCTCATTATTTTTTTTAATATGTATTGATTTGACAGAAAGAGGAGGGGTATACCCGGGCCTCCTGCTGCTGCAAATGACCTCCAGACACATGCACATGCACCACTTTATGCATCTGGCTTTATGTGGTTAGTGAGAAATTGAACATGGGTCACCAGGCTTTGTAAGCTTTTAACTACTGAACCATCTCTCCCTCACCGCCCCCCTCCCCAAGTAGGGCCTCTAGCCCAGTCTGACCTGGAATTCACTATGTAGTCTCAGGGTGGCCTCGAACTCACAGCAATCCTCCTACCTCAGCCTCCCGAGTGCTGGGATAAAGCGTGTGCCACCACACCTGGCCCATCACTCCCATTTTTGATACTTGAGACCCATAAGCCACTCCAGAAACATCTGTAGTCCCTTTGTCATACTGGCATTTTGTCAGGGATATAATCTGCTGAATGAGGTTGCTAGACAGGGATTTCCTGCAATGCTGGGTGTGTTGAGCAAGATCTTACTGTTAGCACTTCATCGGTGCATGGATTTACGCTTGTCCCAGCTCTGTCCTCCAGCTCGGCTCTTCCCTCCACTCCACTCCCCCCCCCCATTTTTTAATGCAGTGTTCATTTTAAAAATATTTTATTATTTACTTATTTATTTATTTGAGAGACAGAAAGAGAGAAAAATAGGTAGGGAAAGAGAGAGAGAATGGGCATACCACTGTAAACAGACTCCAGATGGGTGTGCCCCCTTGTGCAACAAAAAGATGGTAATGGCCAGGCATGGTGGCACACACCTTTAATCCCAGCACTCAGGAGGCAGAGGTAGGAGGATCACCATGAGTTTGAGGCCACCCTGAGAATACATAGTGAATTCCATTTCAGCCGGGCAAGAATGAGACCCCCCTACCTGGACAACAAAAACAAAAACAAAAAAACAAAACGATGTTAATGGTCAACCCAAGAGAGAAGACCCAGAAGGACTTGTCTTTTCCCTGGAGGACAAAGTACTGTTCTGGATGGGGCTGGAGGAAATAAAATGAGAGAGCATTCAATGCTCAGTTTTCTGCCGTTCTTGTTTCACTTCACTCTGGTTACATTAAAAATCAAGCACTGCTGGGCGTGGTGGTGCAGGTCTTTAATCCCAGTACTTGGGAGGCAGAGGTAGGAAGATCACCACAAGGCCATCATAGTAGGAGAAAAAGATGATGACATCAAAATAAAAGACTAAATGAGAGGGGGAGGGGAGATGATGGAGAGTGGAGTTTCAAAGGGGAAAGGGGCGGGGGGGGGGGAGGAAAGGAATTACCATGGGATATTGTTTACAATCATGGAAACTGTCAATAAAAAGCAAAAAAAAGACAGGAGTGGTGGTGCATGCCTTTAATCCTAGCATTTAGGAGGTTGAAGAACAAGGATCCTGTGAGTTCTAGGCCAGACTGAGACTAATTCCAGGTCAGCCTGCGCTAGAGTAAGACCCTACATCGAAAATAAAAAATAAAAGGGGGGCTGAAGGGATGGCTTAGCAGTTAAGGCGTTTGTTTGCCTGCAAAGCCAAAGGACCTAAATTCGATTCCCCAGGACCCACATTAGCCAGATGCACAAGGGGGCGCAAGCATCTGGAGTTCGTTTGCTGTGGCTGGAGGCCCTGACATGCCCATTCTCTCCCTCCCTCTCTCTCTCTTTCTCTCCTTCTTTCTCTGTCAAATAAATAAATAAATAATATTAAAAAAGAGAGAGACTATATTAGATTAAGAGAAGGAGAAAGAAGATAGTATGAAGAGCTCCTGCCAAAGAAAAGGCAGGAAGCGATGCAGCCCACTAGAGACCCAAATTGGGGCCATTTATAGGCTCTGAATGGGGGCTGAGCTAAACCAGCCATAGCACCAAGATCAGGTTAAATCAAGAAGGGGTACACCCAGCCGGCTGCGGTGGCGCACGCCTTTAATCCCAGCCTTCTGGAGGCAGAGATAGGAGGATCACCATTAGTCTGAGGCCACCCTGAGACTGCATAGTGAATTCCATGTCAGCATGGGCTACAGTGAGACTTTACCTTAAAAAAAAAAGGAGGGGGGTGGGGAAGGCTGGGAGGGAAGGAATTACCATGGGATATTGTTTATAATATGGAAGATACCAATAAAGAATTCAAATTTAAAAAAGGGCTAAAGAGATAGTTTAGTGATTAAGGCACTTGCCTGCAAAGCCTAAGAACCCATGTTCAGTCTTTCTCCAGATCTCATGTAAGCCAGACACACAAAAGTGAGACAAGTGCAAGGCTGCACATATGCACTAGGTGGTGCACGCGTCTGGAGTTCCATTCAGTGGCTGAGGTCCTGGTGTGCCAATTCTCTCTCTCTCTCTCTCTCTCTCTCTCTTGTGCACACTTTCTTTCTCTAAAAAAAAAAAATGGGGCTGGAGAGATGGCTTAGCGGTTAAGCTCTTGCCTGTGAAGCCTAAGGACCGTGGTTCGAGGCTCAATTCTCCAGGACCCACGTTAGCCAGATGCACAAGGGGGCGCACACGTCTGGAGTTCGTTGGCAGTGGCTGGAAGCCCTGGCGCGCCCATTCTCTCTCTCTCTCTCTCTCTCTCTCTCTGACTCTTTCTCTGTCACTCTTAAATAAATAAAAAAATGACCAAAAATAAAAAAAAAAAATGGTGGGGGGACTGGAGAGATGGCTTAACAGTAGAGGCACTTGTCTGCGAAGCCTAAGGACCCAGGTTCAATTCTCCAGGTCCCATGTAAGCCAGACGCACATGGTGGCACATGTGTCTGGAGTTTGTTTGCAATGGCTGGAGGCTCTGACACACCCAGTCTCTCTCTCTCTCTCCTCCTCTCTCTGTCTCAAATAAATAAGTAAATAAATAATAAAAAGAAGCCAGGTGTGGTAGAGCATTCTTTTAATCCCAGCATTTAGGAGGCAGAGGATCACCCTGAGTTTGAGGCCACCCTGAGGCTACAGGGTAAATTCCAGGTCAGCCTGGGCTAGAGGGAGACCCTACCTCTGAACAACAATAAGAAAGAACAGATAGAGAGAGAGAGAGAATGGGTACTCCAGGACCTTCAGATGCTGCAAAGGAACTCCAGACACATGTGCCAACCAACTAAACCATCTCTCCAGCCCGTGACAGCCTCTTGCTTGAACCCAGAGCTCACTGATTCTGCTAATCTAGCTAGCCATCTTGTCTCGGTATTTATGTGGGTTCTGGGGATCCAAGTTCACATCCCATGCAGCAAGCGCTTCATCAACTGAGCCATCTCTGCAGCCCCCAATCAGCAGCCCTTTTCCAGTAACCTCATTTTAATTTATTGGGGGGTGAGAGGGGTTAAGATAGGGTCTCTCTCTTAGCCCAGGCTGACCTGGAATTCACTCTGTATTCTCAGGGTGGCCTCGAACTCATGGTGATCCTTCTACCTCTGCCTCCTGAGTGCTGGGATCAAAGGCATGTGCCGCCGTGCCGAGCAAGTAACCTCATTTTTAAACAGACCCCTTGGTCCTTGGGGGATCAGTATACTTGTTAGGTGTTTTCTGTAGGTTTGGAAGCCAGCCACGGTGATCCCTGTAATTGTGAATAGGGGATGGTCGTGGGGTGCTGGAGCGCAGTTGAATTTGAAGGCCTGGCCTCTCATCTTTGGGGGAATACTCAGGTTTAAGAAACTCCAGCAAGTATAAGAATCAGTAAATCTGCTGGGCATGGTGGCGCACACCTTTAATCCCACCACTCAAGGGGCATAGGTAGGAGAATCACTGTGAGTTCGAGGCCTCCCTGAGACTACATAGTGAATTCCAGGTCAGCCCGAGTGAGCTAGAGTGAGACCCTACCTCGAAAAAAAAAAAAAAAAAAAAATCAGTTCTTGTAGACAGACTATGAATGCTACAGGACGAGGCTGGAGTTCCAGTGCCCAGGGAGGAGAGGCCTCACCTCATGCCTGAGCTAGTCAGAGTAGCCTTGACGGGTGCAAGAGGGCAGGAGTGGCCTGGAGTGGGTGGTTCTTGACCAGCATGCAGGTGGCTTTTTTTTTTTTTTTTTTTTTTTTTGGTTTTTGGAGGTAGGGTCTCACTCTAGCCCAGGCTGACCTGGAATTCACTATGGGGTCTCAGGGTGGCCTCGAACTCACGGCAGTCCTCCTACCTCTGCCTCCCAAATGCTGGGATTAAAGGCATGCGCCACCACGCCCAGCTTGCAGGTGGCTTTTGAACCATACTTTCCCTTCCCATGGCCTGTGTGAGAGGGAGATAGGGAGCTGCCTCTGGCCTCTCAGAGGAGGCCAGTTACCTACTGTTGACTAAATAAAGGCTTATAGGGGCTTATGGTCTAATGCTGCTTTTACATCAAAGGGCTCTTGCTTGGGGAAGAATTAAGTGCAAATGAATCAGAAACAGATGGACTCAATTTCCTAGCAAATACCCCTGGGCTTCAACAAGGAGAATCAAAGTGCTCAGCCAAGAGCACTGTGGGTTTTTCCTGATTGCCTGAAACAGAGCAGAGATGTTGGAAGTCCGGCAGACTCCAAGGCTTTGGAAACCCCAGCCAGGGCGTCAGCTGAGGCCCCATGGCTCTCTCAAGGTCCCCTCAGTGCCCCCCCCCCACCTCACTGACTTGGCACCCTTCACTCTGTGTTTGTAGATCCTGGACAGAAGGTGCCAGGAAAACCTCCTGTTTCCTGTGTCGCTTCTAGATCACGAAAAGAAGTATAGCAGTTGGGAGGTGGGGAATGAGGATCAGGAGTTTAAGGTTACTCTTGGCTACATAGTGAATTCCAGGCCAGTTTGGGCTAAATAAGACCTTATCTCAATAATAATAATAAAGTGGGAATTATTTAATTTAGTTGATCTCTAAATGTCTGAAGCCATCTTTCCTGAACACCTCCTTGGTGTTCAGGCTGGCCTTGAATTCATTGTGTTGCTGAGGCTGGCATTGAACTCCTGAACCTCTTGCTTCAGCTTTTACAGAGTTGGCATTATAAATTTGTAGGATAATTGTTGTGAGTTCGAGGCTGAGACTACCTAGAGAATTCCAGGACAGCCTGGTGTAGAGCGAGATCCTACTCTGAAAATAAAATAAATAAATTTTGTGGCACCATACATGGCCAAAGTTGTTGTTATCATTGGCATTGTTACTTATTTATTTATTTTGGTTTTTCGAGGTAGGGTCTCACTCTAGCCCAGGCTGACCTGGAATTCACTATGTAGTCTTAGGGTGGCCTCGAACTCATGGCGATCCTCCTGCCTCTGCCTCCTGAGTGCTGGGATTAAAGGCGTGCGCCACCGCACCCAGCTTTGTTATTGTTATTTTTAAACTAGGGTCACGGAGTCCAACTGACCGGGAACTCGCTATGTAACCCAGACTGTTATCTAACATGCTTGCATCCTCTTGCCTCTGCCTCCTGAACGCTGGGACTAACGGTACGTATCACTATGCCTGGCTCCAAGGCTTTATTCCTTTTTCCTTGAGGTAGGATCTCATTCTCATCCAAGCTAACCCTAGAACTTTTACTCTCTAGCCCAGGCTGACTTCAAACTCAGTGATCGTCCTAACTCAGCCTCTTGAGTATCTTTTTTGTTTGTTTGTTTTCTTTTAGCCCATGCTTACAATATATATATGTGGGTCCTGGGGAATTGAACCCAGGCCAGTAGGCTTTGCTAGCAAGAGACTTTAACCACTGAACCATCTCCCCAGCCTGGTTGCCCAGATTTTTTTTTTTTTTTTTTCTAGGTAGAGTGTCACTCTAGTCTAGGCTGACCTGGAATTCACTCTGTATTCTCAGAGCGGCCTTTCTTTTTTTAATATATTTTATTTACTTATTTGGGAGAGAGAGAGAGAGACAGAGAGAGAAAGAATGGGTGCGCCAGGGCCTCCAGCCACCACAAAGAACTCCAGACACATGCGCTCCCTTGTGCATCTGGCTTACATGGGTCCTGGAGAGTTGAACCGGGATCATTTGGTTTTGCAGGCAAATGCCTTAGCTGCTAAGCTATCTCTCCAGCCCTAGATTTTTTTAGATATATTTTATTTATTTTTTATTTGAGAGAAAGAAAGAGGGAGGGAAGGAGAGAGAGAGAGAAAGAGAGAGAGAGAGAATGGGCACACTTGGGCATTCAGCCATTACAACCAAACTCGACGCATGCGCCCCCTTGTGCATCTGGCTTACGTGGGTCCTGGAGAATCGAACTGGGATCCTTTGGCTTTGCAGGCAAGCACTTCACCACTAAGTCATCTCTCCAGCCCTAGGTTTTTTTTAATGTATTTATTTGCAAGTGTATGTATAGGTAAACTAGGTTCTGTCTATTTAAATTTTTTTTAATTTTTATTTATTTAACAGAGAAAGAGGGAGAAAGAGAAAGGATGGGCGCGCCAGGGCCTCCAGCCACTATAGACAAAATCCAGACACATGCGCCCCCTTGTGCACCTGACTAAAGTGGGTCCTGGGGAATTGAACCTGGGTCCTTTGGCTTTGCAGGCAAACACCTTAACCGCTAAGTCATCCCTCCAGCCCTCTCTTTTCAAAAAACTTTTATTTATTTGATAGAGAGGGAGAGAAGGACGAAGGCAGAGAGGAAGAGAGAGAAAGAGAGAATGGGCACACCAGGGCATCCAGCCACTGCCAATGAACTCCAGATGCATGCACCCCCTTGTGCATCTGGCTTACATGGGTCCTGGGGAATTGAATCTGGGTCCTTTGGCTTTGCAGACAAGCACCTTAACCACTAAGTCATCACTCCAGCCCTAAACTAGGGTCTCTTGCTGCTGAAAAATGAACACCTGATGGGCTTTTATGTGAATGTCCTGAGAATTGAACCTGGGCTAGCAAGCTTTGCAAGCAAATGCCTTAAACCACTGAGCCATCTCCCCAGCCCCAATTGCCCAGATTTTTGATTGTGTGTGGGTGGGTTTTAAGGTAGAATCTCACTCTAGTCCAGGCTGACATGACACTCACTCTGTAGTCCCAGGCTGGCCCCTGCCTCCTGAATGCTAGAACTAAAAACGTGCCACCACGCCCAGCTCCAATTGCCCAGATTTTTTTTTTTTTTTTTTTTGAGGTAGGGTCTCACTCTAGCCCAGGCTAACCTGGAATTCACTATGTAGTCTCAGGGTAGCCTTGAACTCACGGTGATCCTCCTATTGAGGTAAGGTTTTACTCTAGCCCAGGCTGACCTGGAATTCACTATGTAGTCTCAGGGTGGCCTTGAACTCACAACCATCCTCCTACCTCTGCCTCCCGAAGTACTGGAATTAAAGGCATGTGCCACCACGCCTGGCTAATTGTACAGATTTCAACCAGGCATTACAATAGTTCTTAGTTTCTGGCCTGTCAATTTCTGGATTTCTACTCCTGCAGCATCCTCTGCCCTTGGTTTGGGATTGATAGTTTCCTGTCAGTCCCACTGGTATTCTTTGGCCTCTCTGAAGTTTTCTGTAAGCAAGCGCTTTTAACCACAGAGCCACCTCCCCAGGCCCTCTGTGTAATTTTCTGAACCTGATCAAGGAAACCTGAGAGCACGCCTTGCTACCTTCTGCTCCCCCAGACAGCCCACGTGTCAGGCTCGGAGTTGGGTGTTGGATCTCGCTGTCCAGGGGGTACACAGCCGCTGCAGTGCAGTGTGGGTGGCCACCCACTGCAGGGAAGTGTGTAGGCAAGCGGAGCGTGCGAGGAGTGGGTGAGGGGATGGATGGCTTTGGCTTTGCAGGGAGGCGTGGAGGCCTGGAAACCCGGGGTGCGTAATGAGCAAGCAGAAGAAGCCAGGAGATGGTCAGTGGCAGAGCCCCGGGGGCAATCCTTAGGACAAGGTCCTGAAGGAGCTGTGGACAGACAGGTGTGCAGCAGGAGAGGACCCGGAGCTTGCCCTGCCTCCTGGCTCTGACGGTCTCTTCAGGCTAGCAGATGTCACGTGCAGCCACAGTAAGTACTCAGTGGGGAACCAACGGCACTAATTGGGTTGGTATCAGCTGGAACCGAATACAAGCTTTTTGCAAGGAGAGAAAATGGGGGAGGGGGTCCGCAAATAGACTGCAGATGCATGCGCTACCCTGTACATCCAGTTTTACGTGGGTACTGGGGGAATTGAACCCCGGTCAGTAGGCTTTGCAGGCAAGTGCCATCTCTCCAGTCTCGGCTGTACAATCGAGGGAATGTGTGAAAACAGCCCAGCAGTCAGGTTCCCAGCCCAGGCCCTCTAGTGGCAGGAGAGTGCACAGACGCTCCTCAGGGGTTGCTGCGCACAGCTGGGATTTGGAATCACTGTCAGTATGCATCAGTCAGTCTCCCTGGGAGCTTGCCTTGCCCAAGCAAGACCTTGGATATAAGAATGGACTGGAATAAGGGTCTTTATATCTATCTGTCTGTCTCTATCAGGCGTAGAACCCAAGCATCACACAAATGAAATAGAGGTGCTGGGCATGGTGGTGCACACCTTTAATCCCAGCACTCGGGAGGCAGAGGTAGGAGGATCCCTGTGAGTTCGAGGATCCTGTGTGAGCACCTGGATACCAGGTACCTAGGCCTAGTGAGACGAGACCAACTCCCAAAAACAAAAACAAAAACAGAAAAAACTACAAAAAATGCAAGTCTTAAATGTTGGCAATGTGAGTGTATTTCCAGCCTAGAAGCAGAGTAGGGCAAAACCCTATCGGGCCACTGGAAACAGGTGAATTCAGTCAGCTGGGCTAAAAATGAGACTACTCGAAAATCCATACAATGCTCGGTGGTTGGCACTTGTCGCAACTAAGCCTGGTTGATTCCCCAGTGCCACGTGACAGAGGTAGGAGGATGCAATGATTCATGGTCCTGATATCATAGTAGTTCCAGGTCAACCTGGCTAGAGCTAGACCTCTACCTCAAATTTTTAATTCAAATAAATAAAGTCCACTACCAGATTGTTCTTGAGATTTAAAAAAACCTTTATTTTTATTATTTTTGAGAGGAAATAAGAGAGAAAGGGATGCAGGGCCAATGCAACCAAAACTTAACTCCAGACACATGTGCCACCATGTGCATCTGGCTTATGTGGGTCCTGGAGAATTGAACCTGGGTACTTTGGCTTTGCACACAAGTGCCTTAACCACTAAGCCATGTCTCCAGCCCTTTTTTTTTTTTTTTTTTTTTTTTTTTTTGTGTGTGTGTGTGTGTGTGTGTGTGTTGTTTTTGTTTTTATATTGAAAGAGAGAGAGGGAGAGAGAGGCAGACAGACAGAGAGAGAGAGAATGGGTGAGCCAGGGCCTCCAGCCATGTGCCACCTTGTGCATCTGGCTTATGTGGGTCCTGGGGTATTGAACCAAGGCCCTTTGGCTTTGCAGGCAAACACCTTAATCTTAACCACTAAGCCATCTCTCTAGCCTGTTTTTTTTTTTTTTTTTTTTTTTTTGAGGTAGTCTCAATCTAGCCCAGGCTGACCTGGAACTGACTCTGTAGTTCCAGGCTGGCCTTGGGCACACCTTGATCATCCTACTTCAGCCTCCAGAAAGCATGTGCTACCAAGCCTAGCTAGTTTTTTGTTTTGTTTGTTTGGTTTTTGAGGTAGGATTTCACACTAGCCCAGGCTGTCCTGGAATTCACATGTCTTCCTATAGGGCCCCTGTGTCTGGGAAAAATAGGAAGTGGCAAGCTGTCCAGCAGACCTTTTTGACTTTGTATTATGTAATTTAATTTTCCGTTTCACTAAATATCTATTTATTTAAATTCACTCTGAGAGAGAGACAGAGGATGCCTACCCAGGGCCGAGATCACAGCGCTCTACAAATGCACATTTTGTATGCTGGTTATGTGGTCTGGGAATGGCCTTTGGGAGTTTGCAAGGAGCAGTTTTAACTGGTGATCTTCAGCAACTTAGATTCTTGCCACAGGGTGGCGCCTTGATCCAGCTCCAGGGATGTAGTCTAATGGAAATTCTATATAGCCACCTGAACTACTAGGAATCAGTCGCGGTAGTGACCACGCTCCCCTCCTGACCCGCCTATCACACAGTAGAAAAGCCACCAGTGGTTACAAAAGCTGGTTAGGTTGTCATTAATCCTCTAGCTGTCCAAACAATGAGAAAGAGTGCCCTGATCCGAGCCAGCCTGAGAATACAGAGTGAATTCCAGGTCAGCCTGGGCTAGAGTGAGACCTTACCTCAAAAAAAAAATCCATACAAGCTGGGTGTGGTGGCGCACGCCTTTGATCCCAGCACTCAGGAGGCAGAGGTAGGAGGATTGCCATGAGTTCAAGGCCACCCTGAGACTATATAGTGAATTCCAGGTTAACCTGGGCTAGAGTGAGACCCTACCTCAAAAAACTAAAATAAATAAATAAGTAAAAATCCATACAAAGGGCTGGAGAGATGGCTTAGCGGTTAAGCGCTTGCCTGTGAAGCCTAAGGACCCCGGTTCGAGGCTCAATTCCCCAGGACCCACGTTAGCCAGATGCACAAGGGGGCGCATGCGTCTGGAGTTCGTATGCAGTGGCTGGAAGCCCTGGCATGCCCGTTCTCTCTCTCTCCCTCTCTCCCTCTTTCTCTGTCTGTCACTCTCAAATGAATAAATAAAAAAAAAAAATCCATACAAAATGTTTGGTTTTTTTGAAAGATTTTTTTAAACTTTATTTTATTTATTTATTTGAGAGAGCGAAAGAGGCAGAGAGAGGGAGAGAGAGAATGGGCACACCAGGACCTTCAGCCACTGCAAACAAACTCCAGATGCATGTGCCTCCTTGTGCATTTGGTTTATGTGGGTCGTGGGGATTTGAACCAAAGTCTTTGGCTTTGCAAGCAAACACCTTAACCTCTACGCCATCTCTCCAGCCCAAAATCCATACAAAATATGTTGATGATGATAATAATAATAAAATGGCTGGAGAGATGGCTTAGCGATTGAGTCTCTTGCCTACAAAGCCTAAGGAGCCATGTTTGACTCTCCAAATCCCACATGAGACAAAAGCCAGACACACGAAGGTGAGGCAAGCACAAGGTCTCACATGCCCACTAGGTGGTGCAAGCATCTGGAATGCGATTGCAGTGGCTGAGGCCCTGGCATGCCAATTCTCTCTCCAAAATTAAAAATAATAATACTAATAAAATAAACCTGGCCTGGCAAGGAATACAAGACAGAGAACTGAGACCAGCAAAGGCCCTGGCGTGAGCATACCTTTTGTGTTTGAGAAATGAAGGGGCCAGTGTCTAGAGAGGAAAAACTAGGGGAAGTGGACAAGGGTGGAGTTCATCAGGCAGACACTCAGGACTGAAATTAGCAATTAAGTTCCTTTTTAAAAATATTATATTTATATTTATTTACTTGAGAGAGAGAGATTGAGAATGGGCACACCAGGGCCTCCAGCCACTGCAAACGAACTCCAGACACATGCACCACCTTTTGTATCTGGCTTATTTGGGTCCTGGGGAATTGAACCTGGGTCCTTTGGCTATGCAGGCAAGCTCCTTAACTGGTAAGCCATCTCTCCAGCGTGCAATTAGATTCTTCAGCAGGAGTGCCTGGTGGGATTCGGCAGCCAGGGATGTTATCTACCACTGGAAATCTCATGTGACCTGAGGCGAGTCCCTTCTCTGTGGACCTGCTTTCCTTCCTGGTAGGATGGCCTAGTCATGGGTGCCAAGCTGGTTCTAGGGCATGTCCTGAGAGCCTCTAGCTGTCCACACATCAACTGAATAAAGAAGTGTCCCGCCACTCCTGCAGCCATGCCTGTGAAAACCTTTGGAAGCTGTCGATGGCATTTCTTCACAATTGAGTGAAATCCTTGTTCTTCACTCTCTTCTTGTCCCCAGGGCAGGTGACCAGCCAACACTGATTCACTGTGCTGAGCTGGCCTGATTTCATATTTCGCAAGGCTTCATCAGTCTGGTCCCAGGAGGAGGAGGAGGAGGAGGAAGAAGAGAGAGAAGTCTGGTGAAGCAGGAGGCAGGGGCTCAGGCTCTGCGGCTGTGTGACTGCGGACAGGGTGCTCAGGGGGTGTCATTTTATTATGAATGATTTCCTGACAGGTAGAGGAGCCGCTTCCCCAGGCTGGTGTGGGCTGAGGCGCTGGCCTCTTCCGGAGCCCAATCTGCCCTGGGCAGCTGGCTCCAGGGGAGGAAGGGCCCGTAGATGGGCAAGATGAGGTGGGGGACAATGGTGTGTCTTTGGCGGTTTTCTCCCTCCCAGCTTTTCTTAGCTGGTGGAAGTGGGCTGTGGAGGAGGGGCAGACCCATTGGGCCTCTCCTCCTCCTCTTCTCCCTCCTGCCTTGGAGGCCTGCAGTCAGCAGCTTTCAGCTCCACTGCCTGCCCCATGCCTGCCTCACGCCTGCCCCACCTCCAACAGAGGTGTCCCTGGGAGGAGTGCGCCCAGCGGGCCTGGGCAGCCAGGCCTGGAAGCGAAAGACTCCTGGGGGTGGGAGCAGGGGGAGGGAGGAATGCGCTCCCGAGAAAGCAGGGAGGCCAGATCTGGATATTCTGCTCTCTCCACCCAGCCAGACCCGCAGATTTGCCGCCCAGAACGTTCTGGTACTGTCATGTTCACCTTCTCAGGGTCAGAGAACTTGTTCCTGGGAGACGGGTTCTGTGCTTTTGACCACCATGGGGAGGTTTTCAGACCCATCTCAAAGCCTCGACCGAGCAGGAGGTGGTGGTACACACGTGTGTAATCTTTTCTCTACTGAGACAGAGGACTCAAGTTGCAGGCCAGCCTGATCCACATATTGAGTTCCAGGCCAGCCAGAGATACAGAGTCAGACACTGTCTCCCCAAAACAAAACAGCCAAGCATGGTGTTACACGCCCTGAAATTCAGCACGTGGGAGGCGAAGGCAGGATGAGGAGTTAAGGCCAGCTTTAACCACATACTATGAGGTCAGTCTGGGTTACATGAGCCCCTGTCTCAAGGGGAAATGAAAGATAATTAATTTTCAAGCAGAGAGAGAGAGAGAGAATGGGCATTCGAGGGCCTCTCGCCACTTTCTGCGCTTGGCTTTACATGGGTACTGGGGAATGGAACCTGCCTTTGCTGGCAAGCGCCTTAACCACTGAGCCTTCTCTCCAGCCCATTAAAGATAATTAAAATGAAGTCGGGCGGCAGAGGTAGGAGGATCTCCGTGAGTTCAAGGCCACCCTGAGACTACAGAGTGAATTCCAGGTCAGCCTGGGCTAGAGTGAGACCCTATCTCGAGAAACCAAAACAAACAAACAAACAAAAATAAAATTAAAATGAGAGGGGGAGCAAGATCTGGAGATTCTACCTTCTCCACTCATCCAGGCTGTCCAGACCATTCGGACACTGACATGTTTAACCATGCCTGACTAAAAAGTAGCTGGGGGAATCAGGGCTGTAGATGGAGATGGATTTAAGCTGGGCATGTTTGAGATCTCTGCTACTGTAAACATTTTCTTCTGTATTAACCTCATCAAGGCCCTGAAATTTTTTTGGAGGGGGGCCAGGGGTTTCAAGGTAGAGTCTCACTAGGCCAGGCTGACCACTATGTGGTCTCAAGCTGGCCTGGAACTTACGGTGATCATCTAACTCTGTTGACCGAGTGCTGGGATTAAAGGGGTGCAGGTGCACCAGCACCCCGGGATTTCCATTATCCCTTTTCTGAAGCTGGGGTTCTGCACCTGGCTTTGTTTGTCTCTGCTTCAGGTTCCTTCTTGGCAGAGCAGGGAGTGCTGTGATCACTTTGGAAGTCCTAGACACCAGGAGGCGTGGGAAGCACCCAGACTGCCAGGGACAGGAGGAGAGCTGGTTGCAGCCTGCTCACTTCCTCTTCCAGTCACACCTGCCACATCCTGAGCTGGTGGTTTCTGTCCCTCGGTGAGAGCTGTGATAAATCAAGCCTGGGGAGGCCCTGTGACAATCCCACCCCTACCTCCCCCAGCTTGGCTTCGTAGAAGGCCCCATGGTCTGGAGCTGCTTGGCGTGTGGTGGCTGGATCTAGGTTCAAGGCACTGATGAGGTGGACGGGAGAGCTGGCAAGGAACAGCCTCGGAGTTGCCAAGGACGCTTTTCACGCTGCCCTGCTAGCTTGCACCTCGGCGGGCTGAGCTGGCTCTGTGGCCAGAGCACTTACTACAACAAGTCCAACCTTCATCACCATAGCGGACCGTTGTGTGTGCATCCTGGGCTCAGGCTCTGGAAGCGCCAGATACGCTCAGCACGTCTCAGGCCTGTGTTTCTGCCAAGGTGGCCCCTCAGCAAGGAGCAGTGAAGGCGACACAGCTGACCTGCCTATCCAGTGACTTGGAGGACTACAGCCTGCCTGCTAGGAACACCAAGACCCAATCCAGCAGACGTTTGTCAATCCCGTTTGCTTACAGGCCTTCCGAGTGGACTGAAGCAGTCCTATCCAGGGTGCACCCTCGGCCCCCCCAGGTCACGATGAAGGATTATTGGGAGAAAGGGCTGGGTGCCTGGGGTGAGCGCTTTAACAACAGCAGGGCCACGCGTGAGAAGGCTGAGGATGTACCTCAGTGGGCAGGTGCTTGCCTAGTTGTGTGAGACTGATAAGGTCTAGAGGTGTTGGGTTTGTTTGCTCTGCTGATTAAAGAACTAAACGGTTCAGAAGACTCAGAAGGCACCATGGTGCTGAGAAGAAGTGACAGAGGAGTGCTCAGCGCTGCAATATCTCTATCACACCTTCCAAGGCTGCAGAAGAGGTGATGGAAAGAATGTAAGAGCCAAAGGAAGGGTAGGACTCCTTACAATGTGCTCCCCCCAGACACAAAATGACCTGGATATCCATGACCTCACAGTGCCTGACACTACCTACACAAGACCATCATAATAGGAGGAAAAGATCATGACATCAAAATAAAAGAGAGATTGATTGAGAGGGGGAGGGGATATGATGGAGAGTGGAGTTTCAAAGGAGAAAGTCGGGGGAGGGAGGGAATTACCATGGGATTTTTTTTTATAATTATGGAAGTTGTTAATAAAAAAAAAATTAGCCGGGCATGGTGGGGCATGCCTTTAATCCCAGCACTTGGGAGGCAGAGGTAGGATTGCTGTGAGTTTGAGGCCACCCTGAGACTCCATAGTGAATTCCAGGTCAGCTTGGGCTAGAGTGAGGCCCTACCTCGAAAAACAAAAAAACGCAAAACAAAACAAAATTAATTAAAATAATAAAAATATAAAAAATTTCTCCACCACCATGCCCAACTTAGAACATCATTTTATTTTATTTATTATTATTATTATTATTTTGGTTTTTTGAGGTAGGGTCTCACTCTAGCCCAGGCTGACCTGGAATTCACTATGGAGTCTCAGGGTGGCCTCGAACTCACGGCGATCCTCCTACCTCTGCCTCCCGAGTGCTGGGATTAAAGGCGTGCTCCACCAAGCCCGGCTAGTACATCATTTTAAACCACTATTTGAATAAAGTTCGTAATCTTAAAAAAAAAAAAAGAACTAAAAGGCAGGAAAGTGATTAAAAAGATAATGTTTATTTCAAGGTAAGAGGGTAAAAATTGCACAGAACGGACTCCTCTGCAAGAAAAGTATGCCAGAGCTGAAAACCTTGCCTTCCCAGTGGGAACTGGACTTGCACTGGATGGGGGAAGCCCACCCGCCCAGAGTCCATAATTGGTCCGTTTAAATGAAAGTGAGGGCGCTGGTTGGTCCGCGGTGCACACGGTACTGCGCAGGTCCCAGGAAGCCCGCCAGGCCAGCCTGCAGGCAGGAAAGTTCATTATGCCAGAAAGGAGGAGGAGGAAGTAGGGTCCCTTCACCATCTTGTGTTTGACTATAGCCACCTACCAAGGGCCCTTCTTCCTTATCTGTCTGCCTAGTCAAATTGTGTTTCAAGACCTTGGGTTCTACACACCTAGTAACACACACACACACACACACACACACACACACACACGGGCTGGAGAGAATAGCTTAGCAGTTAAGGCGCTTGCCTGCAAAGCCTAGTACCACACGCACCTAGTAACACACACACACACACACACACACACACACACACACACGGGCTGGAGAGAATAGCTTAGCAGTTAAGGCGCTTGCCTGCAAAGCCTAAGGACCCAGGTTCCATTCCCCAAAACTCATGTAAGACAGGTGCATATGCATCTGGAGTTCATTTGCAGTGGCTAGAGGCCCAGGTGCGCCCATTCTCTCTCATTAAAAAAAAAAAAAGTCAGGGGCCATGTGTGAGAATCTGGTTCTATGTCTCAGTTTCCCTGTCTGTCAGATGTTCCTACACAGTCCGGTCCTGCTCCTTCTCCTCGCCTGGTGTCTTACATAAATATTAAAGAGTGAAAAGAAAAGAAACTGAGGATGGGAGGTAAGAAGAAGACACAAAGAGGGGACCCCCAGAAACATGGCTGCTTCCCAGAAGACTGGCAAAGGACTGGGGGCTAGAGATGTGGAGGAAAGAAAGGGACAAAGATCCGGGCATGGGGCTGGAGAGGTGGCTTAGCGTTTAAGCGCTTGCCTGTGAAGCCTAAGGACCCCGGTTTGAGGCTTGATTCTCCAGGACCCACGTTAGCCAGATGCACAAGGGGGCGCAAGCGTCTGGAGTTCATTTACAGAGGCTGGAACCTCTGGCACGCCCATTCTCTCTCTCTGTGTCTGCCTCTTTCTCTCTCTGTCTGTCGCTCTCAAATAAATAAATAAATTAATTAAAAAAAAAAAAAAAAGATCCGGGCATGGTGACGCACGCCTTTAATCCCAGCACGCAGGAGGGAGAGGTAGGTGAACTGCTGTGATCCCAAAGCCAGGTTGGGACTACAGTGAGTTCCAGGTCAGCCTGAGCTAGAGTGAAAGCCTACCTGGAAAAAAAAAAAAAAAACACTAAAATAGGGCTGGAGAGATGGCTTAGCGGTTAAGTGCTTGCCTGTGAAGCCTAAGGACCCCGGTTCAAGGCTCAATTCCCCAGGACCCATGTAAGCCAGATGCACAAGGGGGCACACACATCTGGAGTTCTTTTGCAGTGGCTGGAAGCCCTGGCGCGCCCATTCTCTCCCTCTCTCTCTCCCTCTCTCCCTCTTTCTCTCTCTGTAGCTACCAAATAAATAAATAAAATAAACAAAAAATATTTAAAAGCTAAAATAAACGAACAATACAAACAAACAACAACAAAACCGTGTAGCTATTATCTCTTACGAAGGGAAGGTTTCAAGTGAATGGAAGCTGCGTTTGGTGGCTCAAGACTGTAATCCCAGCACTTGGAGAATAAGGAGTGCAAGGCTATCCTCAGGTACATAGAGGTTAGCCTGGGCTACAGAAAATGCTATCACAAAAAAGGAAAAAAAAAAAAAGTCAGGCATGGTGGCGCACGCCTTTAATCCCAGTTTGGGAGGCAGAGGTAGTAGGATCGCCATGAGTTCGAGGCCACCCAGAGACTATGTAGTGAGTTCCAGGTCAGCCAGGGCTAGAGTGAGACCCTACCTTGAAAAACCAAAACAAAAGGCTAGGCATGGAAGCGCATGCATCCCAGGGCTTTGGAGACAGAGGTAGGAGGATCGCAATGAGTTTGGGGCCACCTTGAGACTACATAGTGGTGAGTTCCAGGTCAGCCCGGAGACCCTACCTCAAAAAAACAAACAAGAACAACAACAAAAACCAAATAAACAAATAAACAAAAAAAACAAACCGGGTGTGGTGGTGCACACCTTTGATCCCAACACTCTGGAGGTGGAGGTGGAGGTAGGAGGATCAATGAGAGTTCGAGGCCACCCTGAGATTATATAATGAATTCCAGCTCAGCCTGAGTGAGGCCCTACCTCGAAAAACCAAAAAACTGGAAGAAAAAAAAAAAAAAAAAAGGCTGCAGAGATGGCTTAGTGGTTAAGGTGTTTGTCTATGAAGCCAAAGGACCGAGGTTTGATTCCCTAGGACCCACGTAAGCCAGATGCACAAGGTCGCCCATGCATCTGGAGTTGGTTTACAGTGGCTGAAGGCTCTGGTGTGCCCATTCTCTATCTGCCTCTTTCTCTCTCTCTTTTTCTGAAATAAATAAAATAACTTAAAAACAAACAAAACTCCCCCCTCACAAAAAAGAAAGAAAGAAAGAGAGAAAGAAAAAAAAGGGCTAGAGAGATGGCTTAGCAGTTAAGGCATTTGCCTGAAAAGCTAAAGGTTCCAGGTTTGATTCCCTAGTACCTATGTTAAACCAGAAGTATAAGATGGTACATGTGTCGAGTTTATTTGCAGTGGCTACAGGCCCTGGTGCATCCATTCTCTCTTTATCTATATCTGCCTCTGTCTCTCTCCCTCATAGTGAATTCCAGGTCAGCCTGAGCTAGAGTGACACCCTACCCCCCCCCCAACAAAAGCAAAAATATATAAATAAATAAAATAGTTGAGCCAGGCGTGGTGACCCATGCCTTTAATCCCAGCACTTGGGAGGCAGAGGTAGGAAGATCACAGTGAGTTCTAGGCCACCTTAAGACCAGTCAGCCTGGACTAGAGAGAGCCTACCTCAAAAAACCAAAACAAACATATTAGCAAAAAGTAAATAAGGGCTGGAGAGATGGCATAGCAGTTAAGGTACTTGCCTGCAAAGCCTAAGGACCTATGTTAGACTCTCCAGATTCCACCCTCGCCATGCCCACTAGGTGGCACAAGTGTCTGGAGGTTGATTACAGTGGTTGAGGTCCTGGCACACCAATTCTCTCTTTCTCTCTCTCTATCTCCAAAATTAAAAAAAATAAAATAAAATAAATAAGGGGTTGGAGAGATGGTTTAGCAGTTAAGGCGCTTGCCTGCAAAGCCAAAGGACCTCAGTTCGATTCCCCAGGACCCATGTAAGCCAAATGGGCAAGGGGCACATGGGTCTGGAGTTTGTTTACAGTGGCTGTAGCCCCTGGCACACCCATTCTCTCTCTCTCTCTCACTCTCAAATAAATAAATAATAAAATATATCCTTTTTTTTTAAAAAAAAGTAAATAAAATATTTTTGTTTGTTCATTTGTGTTTCTGAGGTAGAGTCTCACTCTAGCCCAGGCTGACCTGAAATTCCCTATGTAGTCTCAGGGTGGCCTTGAACTCATGGTGATCCTCCTCTGTCTCCAAGTGTTGAGATTAAAGGCATGCACCACCATGTCCAGCTGAATATTTTATTTTATTTTATTATTTATTTTTTTTTGTTTTTGTTGTTGTTGTTTTTCAAGGTAGAGTCTCACTCTAGCTCAGGCTGACCTGGAATTCACTCTGTAGTCTCAGGGTGGCCTCCAATTCACTGTGATTCCTCCTACCTCTGCCTCCCGAGTGCTGGGATTAAAGGCATGTGCCACCACGCCTGGCTGAATATTTTATTTTAAAATATATTTTTTTAATTTATTTGAGAGAGAGAGAAGAGAAGAGGAAGATAGGGAGAATGGGCACACCAGAGCCTGCAGCCACTGCAAACAAACTCCAGATGCATACACCACCTTGTGCATCTGGCATGCATGGGTCCTGGGGAATTGAACCTGGGCCCTTTAGCTTTGCAGGCAAGCACCTTAACCATCGGGCCATCTCTCCAGCCCTGTCATTTGTTTTTGTCATTTAAATCAAGGCGATTTTGGCTCACCTGGCCAGCCCCTGGACCAAAAGCGCCTCCTCGTGGTTGCTTCTAAAACACTGAACATTTTCTGGTTTACAGTTTTTCTTCCCTTGTTAAAACAGTGTATTGACTTTTCATCCACTCTGAGTACCGAACGAATACATTCAAGCACAACCAATTTGAATCATTTTCTCTGCAATGTCACTTTTCTGTGTACATTGCCATCAGCTTACTTTTCCAGAGTCTTGGCCTGACCTGTTTGCAGCTGAGCAGACAAATACTGAGAGGCAGCTCTGTGCAGGGCTGCCCAGGACCAGGGAGGGAGCTGCTGGGGTCACGATGCCAATGGGCTTCAGCTGGTTTCTCTCAAGACCGTCTGATGCCCAAGTCCCTCGCTGTCCCACATGAACCCTCCTTCCCAGCTCCTTCATCTCTTCTTCCCTCCCCCAGCACACAGCTCCACGTGCCTGCCAGGGCCTGGCTCTTACTCGTGGTGGGACACCACAGCAGGCAAAGGCCAATATGTCTATGTGCACTTGAGTCTCTTAAACAAACACATCATTGCACCTGGAGCCAAATGACTAGACGCAGGAGGCATAGATGAACACAGGGAAGAGGAGCCACAGGCTTAGATCACCAGGGTCTGGGGTTGGGATACTCCCCCCTTCCACCAAGGCAGTGAAGGATTGAATCTATGGTTGGTTTGTTAGTTAAGTGCTCTGCAAATGAGGTATATCCTCAGTACTTTTCTCATTTAAAAACCTTTTTTTTTTTTTTTTTTTTTTTTTTTTTTTTTGTCGGGCATGGTGGCACATGCCTTTAATCCCAGCACTTGAGAGGCAGAGACAGGAGTATTGTCATGAGTTCGAGACCACCTTGAGACTACATTAAAGTGAATTCCAGGTAAGCCTGAGCTAGAGTGAGACCCTACCTCAAAAAACAAACAAACAAGTCGGGCGTGGTGGCGCACGCCTTTAATCCCAGCACTCAGGAGGCAGAGGTTGGAGGATTGCCGTGAGTTCGAGGCCACCTTGAGACTCCATAGTGAATTCCAGGTCAGACTGGGCTAGAGTGAGACCATACCTCGAAAAAAACAAAAACAAAATACCAAAACCTTGGACAGACATGGAATTCACAGCGATCCTCGATCCTCCCACTTTAGCTTCCTGAGTGCTAGGATTAAAGGCATACATCACTGTGCCTAGCTTTAAATTTTATTATTATTATTATTATTATTATTATTATTTTGCCAGTCGTGGTGGCCCACACCTTTAATCCCACCACTCTCTATGTCATGAGTTCAAGGCCATCCTGATACTACATAGTGAATTCCAGGGCAGCCTAGTTTAGAAATGTAGCAATTCTGAGAGGCACAGAAAGCAGCAATTTCAGTCCTGGGCTGTTGGTAAAATGTTTCTGGCTGGGTTCTTTGGGGCTATGTTAAACAGTAAGTGTGCAAGCTGCCTCCTGGGAAGAGGCCGCTGCAGGGGCTCCTGCCCTGCACAACCACAGCATTCCCTGCAGCTCCACAGTGGCTGTCATCAGTGACGCTCCTGCCACCTTTGGCTTGGCCTGGCATCTCTGCCAGCAGTCAGTTTCACCTGCTCTGCGACACTTCAAACAGCTGCTAGGCAGCCTCTAATGACAGCAGTTGAATTGCAGGGGCCCAGCCCTCCCATGGCTCCCTAAGCAATTGGAATGAAATCCAAGGTGATCCCTGGCCAAGCTCACCTCGCTGCTCCTTGCTTCAGCTCACCATGCTGTCTGAGCCACTAGGCGTATGTGGGGGCTGAGCACTTGAAATGTGACCTTTCTAGATGGGGATGTGTGGTGTACTGTCCATTTAAAATACGCTGTAGGAGCCGGGCATGGTGGCACACGCCTTTCATCCCAGCACTCGGGAGGCAGAGGTAGGAGGATTGCCGTGAGTTCAAGGCCACCCTGAGACTCCATAGTGAATTTCAGGTCAGCCTGAGCTAGAGTGAGACCCTACCTCGAAAAACAACAACAACAACATAAATAAATAAATAAATAATAATAATAATAATAAAAACCACACTGGAGGGGGCTGGAGAGATGGCTCAGCAGTTAAAGTGCTTGCCTGCAAAGCCTAATGACCTAGGTTCGATTCTCCCCAGTTCCCATGTAAAAGCCAGATGCACAAAGTAGCACATGCATCTGGTGTTTGTTTGCAAAGAGCCTAGAGGCCCTGGCTCACTAGCACTCTCTCTCTCCTTGCAAATAAATGCAATACAATGGAAGCTGGGGCGTGGTGGCGCACCACGCCTTTAATCCCGCACTCGAGAGGCAGAGGTAAGAGGACCACCGTGAGTTCGAGGCCACCCTGAGAATACAGAGTGAATTCCAGGTCAGCCTGGACTAGAGTGAAACCCTACCTCAAAAAACCAAAAATAGGGCTAGAGAGATGGCTTAGCGGTTAAGCGCTTGCCTGTGAAGCCTAAGGACCCCGGTTCGAGGCTCGATTCCCCAGGACCCACGTTAGCCAGATGCACAAGGGGGTGCACGCGTCTGGAGTTCGTTTGCAGTGGCTGGAGGCCCTGGTGTGCCCATTCTCTCTCTTTGCCTCTTTCTCTCCCTGTCTGTTGCTCTCAAATTAAAATAAATAAATAAATAACTAAACTGTGGGGAACCATAGGGCCCTAGGAAACCAAAAGTGCCTCCATCTTGAATAATGACTCCATTTTGTGATAAGTTGTCTGTTCTGGAAAGTCACAAGGTCTGCAGTTGTTTGTTAACCCATGCACGGAAAAAGAACAATGTAACCCATAAAGAATGAGAAAGTCTTTATCTTGTGGCTTTGGGGCTGGGGCCTTATCCTGTGAAACATCTTGTGCCTTTGGGGCCGGGGACCTTATCCTATTGAAACAGAACTGTAGCAATACCTAAACTGCTGACAAACTTCCCTGTTCTGCTGTATAAAAGGCACCCTGAGAAAAATAAAAATTGGCAGCTTGATCAGACTCCTGTCTTGCTGTTGGTTCCTTGTGTCTCTTGTCCCTTTCATTTCAGGTTCTCTGGGGTCCGTGCTCCCGTTGAAGCCCCGCTGGCCAGGGCAACTGGCGCCCAAACGTGGGGCATGAACCTAGGATCGCCTGAAACACCGTCTGCTACCTGCCCATTGGGATCCCACACCAAGGCCGCCACGACCCGAAGAGGGGGTTAGACACTGGCCCGCTGGTGATCGGCATGGAATTGCCCGCCCGTGAGACAGATCCGCTCGAACACTCGGACGGTGAGGTAAGATTTTTTCTTTACCATGGGACAAGCATTTTCAAAAGAAGACTCTTTTGTGACTGGGCTAAAACAAGCTCTCAAGGTACGAGGAACTAGGGTTAAAAGAAAAGACTTAAAAATATTCTTTTTTTTTTTTTTTGGTTTTTCAAGATAGGGTCTCCTCTCTAGCTCAGGCTGACCTGGAATTTACTCTGTAGTCTCAGGGTGGCCTCGAACTCACAATGATCCTCCTACCTCTGCCTCCCAAGTGCTGGGATTAAAGGCGTGCGCCACCACGCCTGGCTTAAAAATATTCTTAGATTATATTGGTGATCTCTGTCCTTGGTTCCCAAAGGAAGGGACTGGACTATAAATGAAAAAACTTGGTTAAGAGTTGGAGATTGCTTGCATGATTATTATGATACCTTTGGCCCCGAGAAGGTCCCTGTTTCTGCCTACTCTTATTGGAATCTTATAAATGATGTTCTTAAGGTCCACAATCATTCTATGGCTGTACAGGTCCTTGTCAATAAGGGAGAGGCTGCTCTTAAATGCTCTTCTAGGCCCCCTTCTGCTTACGCCTCTGTCACTGTTGAAGATGAAACTCAAGAGAGACCTAAATCTCCTGCCTCTGAAAAGCCTTCCTGTCACCTTTATCCCTCCCTAACGGATATTGAAGCTGGGTCCCCCCTTCCCCCGTTGCTTGATGTAGGCCCCACAAGTAAAGCTCCTCTAGTATCACCTCCTCCCTATTGTCTGCCACTCTGCGCTCCCGTCCTCGACCGCTCCGCCGCCCTGCTTCCCTCTGCGCCTGCTGAGCCTCTCATTGACTCTCCCTTCATAGAACTACAATCTGCCACATTAACTTCTGTCTCTGACCTCCGTAGGGCACTTCAGGATAAAAAACTTCAGCTGCAGCTTCTCCAGGAACTTGATTCTGTCACAAAAGAACTTGCTGCCTTTTCTAATCCTTCCTCTGACAGCCGTAGGCGCAAAACAAAAGCAGACGCACACACCCGCAATACTGGCCTTCTTGCTTTTCCTGTTACTCGCACACAGGCCCGCTCTGATCCCACTTCTGCTTCCCTCCCTGCATCCCATACGGACTCTGATGAGGAGCCTGCTCCCTCAGCTGCTGCAGCTGATGGCAATGCTGCCTCCTCTGATCCTGAGGATGAACCTGCCCCGGAGCCTGTTCCCCAACCTAAACATAAAAGTCTAAATTTAAAGTTTCTTGAGTGGCTGAAGGTGGCTGTCTCCAATTACGGGCCCACAGCTCCCTTCACTCTCACTCTTCTGGAAAGCTATAGTGACAAATGGCTTACGCCTAATGACTGGTATCGCCTTGCTCGCGTGGCTCTCTCCGGCGGAGATTTTGTTCTATGGCGCACTGAATTTAAGGGAAACTGCTCTGACTTTGCTCGCTGTAATTTACAAAAGGCTGTTTCTAAATATTGGACAAAACAAAAATTGTTGGGGGAACATCCCTACGATTCCAACGAACAGCAAGCACGCTACCCCCCTGGACTTTTAGCCCAAATACAACAGGCAGGCCTCCCTCCTAAAGGGGCCGCCACCGCCTCCCTGGCTAATATTAGACAGGGTCCAGAAGAGCCTTACAGTGACTTTATTAGTAGACTTAATGAAACTGCTGAGCGCCTTTTTGGTGTTGGGGAAACCAACAGTGTTGGAGACTTGGGCAGAAACCTTGGTATGCGGAAACACCCTTCATGGAGACATTGTAACCTTTACTCACCTATACTTAATGGCAGAACACCTGGAACTGTAAGCTTCACTGGTCATTCCGAGAAATCACTGGTCATTCCGAGAAAAACCATAAAATGTTCTGGGAACTTACACAAGACCTGGTCCCCCGCCCAATATCCCCTCTTACTTCATCCTTTTTCGCTATGCTTAAAAACTGATGTTTGGAGACTAATAAACAGACCTTGACAACTCTTTGCTTGGTCTTGTTCCTTCTTTCTCACCCATCTTTTCACAGGCCTGGTCCCCCTCGTGCTCCCCGAATAACTGAGTCCTGCTGGACGGGACACAACAACCCCTTTATCAAACACCTGGCCTTTGAGAATGCTAATCCTGCTTGTCAGTCTATTCTCCGCTCTCACAAGCGGGAGCCCATATCTGATTATATCAAGTTATGTGCAGGCGTGGGCTCCTCCCACGCCATGGGTTTAGCAATTGGAGCTGCTCTCTGTTCTGCTGGTCTCACTCAGGGTACGAAAACATGTTATAATTGTAAACAACCTGGACACTTCTCTCATGAATGCACTGCTCCTAAACAGCTTTCTGCTTCTCTTCGCCCTCCCCCTGCTACACCCTGTCCTCGTTGCCCAAAGGGCAAACATTGGGCCTCTGAATGTCGCTCCAGGACTGCCATTCATGGCCGTCCTCTGTCGGCCTCTCAGGGAAAACCTCTTCCTAATCCGGGAAACTTCCAATGGGGCCAGCTCCAGACCCCTACCCCACGGACAAATCTTGGGGCGGTCAGGTTTGTCCCTCCCTCCAACCCACCGGAGAATCAGTGTCCACCCTCTGGCGCGCCACAGCAGGCAGCACAGGACTGGACCTCTGGGCCACCTCCCACACAGTATTAACCCCTGAGACTTGCCCTCAAGTAATCGCAACAAATGTGTCTGGCCCTATGCCCCCCAACATGTTTGGCCTTCTCTTAGGCAGGGATAGCGCTTCTCTCAAGGGTATTCAAGTCATCCCTGGAGTTATAGATAATGATTTTGCTGGCAATATCCAAGTTCTAGTCACCTCCCAGAGAGGAACCCATCTAATTTTGCCTGGGGATCGAGTGGCCCAACTTGTCCTGTTGCCTCTCACTTTTCTTAACAATAATTATATGTCCCCAAGTCGTGATAACAATCAACCTGGCTCTTCTGATGCTTATTGGGTGCACTCTGTTACGCTGGATCGCCCTACTTTACGGTTGCTTCTTGATGGAAAGCCCTTTGATGGAACTGTGGATACTGGTGCTGACGCCACCATAATCTCCCTCAAACATTGGCCTAAGTCCTGGCCCCTGACTGCCTCTCATACCCGTTTACAGGGCATTAGACAATCCAATAACCCTCAATAAAGCTCTCGCATCCTTACTTTGACTGACGAGGAGGGTAACTCAGGACAAGTCACCCCCTTTGTTCTTCCAGGCTTGCCTCTTAACTTGTGGGGAAGACACATTCTTTCACAAATGAATATGGTTCTTTGTAGCCCCAATAGTGTTGTCACTTCCCAAATGCTTAGTCAGGGTTTTATTCCAGGGAAAGGACTTCGAAAAAATTTACAAGGCATAACAGAGCCCATTTCTCCTCCCCAAAAACTCGATCGCTCTGGCCTTGGGTATGCCCCTGAGTCTTCTTTTCCCTAGCGGCCGTTGCCATCCCTGCACCCCATGCTGATAAAATTACTTGGAAAACCCAAAGCCCTATATGGGTTGACCAATGGCCACTTTCACATGAGAAAACAGAGGCTGCAATGTTGTTAGTGCAGGAACAACTTGCCGCTGGCCACATCGAGCCTTCTACCTCCCCCTGGAACTCCCCTATTTTTGTCATTCGGAAAAAATCTGGCAAATGGCGCTTGCTACAGGACCTGAGAGCTGTTAATAAAGCCATGGTCCCCATGGGGGCACTCCAACCAGGACTTCCTTCCCCGGTGGCCATTCCCTATGGTTCCTTCAAAATAGTTATTGATCTAAAGGATTGCTTTTTTACCATCCCTCTACACCCTGAGGATAGGCCCTGCTTTGCCTTCAGCGTCCTGCAAGTAAATTTCCGTGGCCCTATGCCTCCCTTTCAATGGAAGGTTTTGCCCCAAGGTATGGCTAACAGCCCCACCCTCTGTCAAAAGTTTGTGGCCATGGCCATTGACCCCCTCAGGGAGACTTTTCCCTCTGTCTACATTCTTCATTACATGGATGACATTCTTTTAGCTGCCTGTGACCAGAACCTGCTTTCCTCCTGCCTCCAGCGCCTACTGTCCAATTTGCAATCATATGGGCTTCAAGTTGCCCCTGACAAGGTTCAAACTGCTGACCCCTACCTTTATTTGGGCTATGAGCTCAAAAATCAACAGGTACTAACTCCCCGAATTCAACTTCGCACCTCTCATCTCTCCACTCTCAATGACTTCCAGAAATTGCTTGGGGACATTCAATGGCTTAGACCCTATTTAAAGGTTCCTACTGCTGTTCTTCTATCCCTCAATGACATCTTAAATGGAGACCCCAGTCCTACTTCCCCTAGACAACTTACCCCTCAGGCCCTTGCTGCCTTGAAAAAAATAAGCAAGGCCATTAACCTCCAGACTGCCCAACAGATAGATTATACCCTTCCCCTGGTTTTCATTGTTTGCCCTACTACCCATACACCTACTGGTGTATTTTGGCAAAGGCACCCTCACCACAATCGTGGCTCTCCCCTGCTTTGGGTTCACCTCTCTTCTTCTCCTACTAAAGTCATAGCCATTTATCCCCTTTTGGTCGCTCAATTCATCATAAAGGCTCGCAAACTCTCCCGCCAACATTTTGGCAAAGATCCAAACACAATCCTCCTCCCCTACGGTCCTGACCAACTCAACTGCCTTCTCCAGACTGATGATGATTGGCCTATAGCACTTTCTGCCTTTATGGGCATTATTGACAATCACTATCCTTCTGACCCCCTTATTCAGTTTGCCAACATTCACTCTTTTGTTTTTCCCCTTAATACTTCTTATGACCCTGTGATAGTTAAGGTGTTGTCAACTTGATCTGTTTAGTAATCCATAGGTTGCTTCTAGGAAGGATCAACCAAAGGAGGAAGTCTTTCCCCCAGGGTTAGCCCTTCCCCCAGAATGGGCGGCCCCGCCCAGAGGGGGACTTGATACTAGGAAGCTCTGGGTAAAAAGAGTCCCTTCCTTCCTTCCTTCCTTCCTTCCTTCCTTCCTTCCTTCCTTCCTTCCTTCCTGCCTTCCTTCCATTTTGGCTGCCGGAGCTGCTTGCTACCTTCCAGCGTGGATTGAAGACCAGTGCGGACGAAAGACCAGCATCAACTGAAGACCCCCGTGGATCGAAACCCAGCGGCTCCTCAGGAAGCCTCCAGGCTTTCCAGCACCATCTGCAGTGCCGGGTCGGGACTGCTGAGGCATCTGGCCACGAGGACTGAGCAACTACCAGGTTCGGTGATTCTCAGGCCTGCAACTGCTATTGGACTACTGTAAGCTGATCCAATAAATCCCCTTTTAAAATAATTCATTCTAGCAGTTCTGTTCTCTAGAGAACCCTGACTAATACAGAATTTGGTACCAGAAGTGGTTCTAGAGAAACAGAATTGTAAGGATGGGTTTCTCTAGTGGGCTTAGTGCTGTCTGGGGTTGGCTCTCCAATTTCTTTTTTTTTTTTTTTTTTTTAGTTTTTCGAGGTAAGGTCTCACTCTAGTCCAGGCTGACCTGGAATTCACTATGTAGTCTCAGGGTGGCCTTGAACTCATGGCGATCCTCTTACCTCTGCCTCCCAGGTGCTGGGATTAAAGGCGTGCGCCACCACGCCCTGCTGGCTCTCCAATTTCAATGCTGCTAAAGGCCCCACTAGTGATAAGGAGAGCGCTTTTCCTGGAAATAAGGGGGGGCACTAATAATCCATGGTGTGCACTATTTCAAGAACTACGTGAGATAGATGTATTTGGTGACCCTGAGTCATGTCTTGTGAAGAGTGAGGAATTTAGAGAGTCTGTATTTAAAACATTTGAGTATTTGTGGAAAAGTAAGACCAATGATAAGGCTGGTTGGTTGCTTTTAGCATCTCTGGACAAACTAGTGAGGGAACAGCAGAAGCTCAAAAAGGAAAATTCTAAGCTTAAGACCCACATACATGATCTCAAGGTTTCTAAGGGTGACCTGGAGAAGAGTCTCCTCTCTAGCCAGAACAGGGCTCAGATTGTAGAAAACCAAACCCAAGCTCTCATTGTGAGGTTGGCTAATTTGCAACGTAAATTCAAATCCCAGCCTCACCAACTATCAGAAGTTAAAGTGAGGGCACTGATTGGAAAAGAGTGGGATCCTGTGACTTGGGATGGTGATGTGTGGGAAGACCCTGAAGAACCTGGGGACATCGAAGTGTTAGATTCTGAAGAAGATGTTTTGGATGAAAATATGACCTGCCCTCCCTTAGCAGCAGTTGTATCCCCACCCCCACATCCTGAGGTATTATCCTCCCCACCCTTGCCTGAGAGAATTCATCCCTCTTTGTCTGGGGAATCAGCAGGAAGTGCTGGTGCTTCTCAGTTCCCACCTGTCTTTGCCTCTAGGCCTATAACCAGACGGAAGGCTAGGCAGGCCCCTAAAGGTGAGATAGAAAGTGTGACACAGGAGGAAGTGAGGTACACCCCTAAAGAACTTCAGGAGTTTTCTAACTTGTACAGGCAGAAGCATGGGGAATATGTGTGGGAATGGATTTTAAGGGTGTGGGATGATGGAGGAAGGAACATAAGATTAGATCAGGCTGAATTTACTGAAATAGAGCCATTGAGCAGAGATTTTAGCTTTAACAATGCAGCTCGTGCAGTTGGAAAGGGTGCCAAGAGTTTATTTGATTGGTTGGCTGAAGTATGGATCCAAAGATGGCCTACTGTGAGTGAGCTCGAGCTGCCTGATATCCCTTGGCTTAATGTCGATGAAGGGATTAAAAAGCTCAGAGAACTTGGAATGCGGGAGTGGATTTGCCATGTAAACTCATCTTTGCCCCCACCATGGGAGCGTCCAGAAGATGTGCCCTTCACTAAGACTATAAGAAACAGATTTGTGAGGGGAGCGCCAGCATACTTGAAGTCTTCCATCATTGTTGTTTTATGTAAAGAAGACCTCACAGTGGGAGCTGCAGTTGCTGCGTTAGGTGATTTAGATGCAATGGGCATAACTGGATCTCAGGGTAACAAGGGCCAAGTGGCAGCGCTGAATCGCCAAAGGCGGGGTGAACGTGTTTTTCATAATAGACAGCGTAGGCAAAATTATGCACATAAAGGTATGACTCGTATGGACCTTTGGAATTGGCCGATTAATCATGGTGTTCCCAGAAGTCAAATAGATAAGAAGCCTACTGAATTTCTTCTTGATCTGTATAAGCAGAAAAGTTCCAGAGCAAGGGAACATAAAGCCACTTTGAATTATAGCGACAGAGAATCAAGACCTCTTAATCATTTTCCAGACTTGAGCCAGTTTACAGATCCTGAGCCCCTTGATTGAAGGGGTGGCCGGGTCCCCTTGAGGAAGGACCCTCCTGCAACTGCCAAAAGTTTCAATATTAAACTTACACCTATCCTTCCTCAGAGGGACCTGCAGCCTTTTGCTAGGGTAACTGTACACTGGGGGAAAGGAAATACTAAGACCTTTCGGGGCCTACTGGACACTGGTTCTGAATTGACATTGATTCCAGGAGACCCCAAAAAGCACCATGGCCCTCCAGTTAAAGTAGGTGCTTATGGAGGTCAGGTGATCAATGGAGTTTTGGCAAATGTTAGACTGACAGTGGGTCCCTAATCTCACCCTGTGGTTATTTCCCCAGTGCCAGAATGCATAATTGGGATAGATATACTTAGGAGTTGGCAGAACCCTCACATTGGTTCCCTGACTTGTGGAGTGAGGGCTATTATGGTTGGAAAGGCAAAATGGAAGCCACTGAGGCTCCCACCACCAGGGAAAATAGTGAATCAAAAACAGTATCACATCCCTGGAGGGATTTCAGAAATTAATGCCACTATAAAGGACTTGAAGGATGCAGGGGTGGTGGTTCCCACCACATCTCCCTTTAACTCTCCTATTTGGCCTGTTCAGAAGACAGATGGATCCTGGAGAATGACAGTGGATTATCGGAAACTTAATCAGGTGGTGACTCCAATTGCAGCTGCTGTACCAGATGTGGTTTCTTTACTTGAGCAGATTAACACATCTCCTGGTACCTGGTATGCGGCTATTGATCTTGCAAATGCTTTCTTCTCCATACCTGTCCATAAGGACCACCAGAAGCAATTTGCCTTCAGCTGGCAAGGTCAGCAGGACACATTTACTGTTTTACCTCAAGGTTATATTAACTCTCCATCCCTGTGTCATAGCTTAGTTCACAGGGACCTTGATCGCCTGTCCCTTCCACAGGGTGTCATGTTGGTCCATTATATCGATGACATAATGCTAATTGGATCAAATGAGCAGGAGGTGGCATCCACTCTGGAGTTGCTGGTACAGCATATGCACATCAGGGGATGGGAAATAAATCCATCCAAAATTCAAGGACCTTCCACATCAGTGAGGAGTTCAGTGGTGTGGGGCATGTAGGGATATTCCTTCTAAGGTGAAGGACAAGTTGTTGCATTTGGCCCCTCCGACCACTAAGAAAGAAGCACAACGTCTAGTGGGCCTATTTGGATTTTGGAGACAGCACATTCCTCACTTGGGTGTCTTACTCCGTCCCATATACCAAGTGACTCGGAAAGCTACTAGTTTTCAGTGGGGCCCAGAACAAGAGAAGGCTCTTAAACAGGTCCAGGCTGCTGTGCAGGCTGCTCTGCCCCTTGGGCCATATGATCCAGCAGATCCGATGGTACTTGAGGTTTCAGTGGCAGACAGGGATGCTGTTTGGAGCCTTTGGCAGGCCCCCATAGGTGAATCACAGCGGAGGCCATTGGGATTTTGGAGCAAGGCCCTGCCATCGTCTGCAGACAATTATTCTCCATTTGAGAGACAGCTCTTGGCCTGATATTGGGCCTTAGTGGAAACTGGACATTTGACAATGGGCCATCAAGTTACTATGCGACCTGAGCTGCCCATCATGAGCTGGGTGTTATCTGACCCACCAGGCCATAAAGTTGGACGTGCACAGCAACAGTCCATCATTAAGTGGAAGTGGTATATACGTGATCGGGCTAGAGCAGGCCCTGAAGGTACGAGTAAGTTACATGAGGAAGTTGCCCAAATGCCTATGGTTGCTACTCCTGTTGCAATGCCTTCTGTCTCCAAGCATGCACCTATGGCATCATGGGGTGTGCCCTATGATCAATTGACTGGGGAGGAGAGGTCTAGGGCATGGTTTACAGATGGTTCAGCACGTTATGCAGGCACCGCCCAGAAGTGGACAGCTGCAGCATTACAGCCCCTTTCTGGGACAACTCTGAAGGACTGTGGTGAAGGGAAGTCTTCACAATGGGCAGAACTTCGGGCAGTGCATATGGTTGTGCAATTTGCTTGGAAAGAAAAATGGCCAGATGTGCGCTTATACACTGATTCATGGGCTGTGGCCAATGGTTTGGCTGGATGGTCTGGGACTTGGAAGGAGCACAATTGGAAAATTGGTGAAAAGGACATTTGGGGAAGGTGTATGTGGATAGAACTCTCTGAATGGGCTAAGGATATAAAGATACTTGTGTCCCATGTTAATGCTCATCAGAAGGTGACCTCATTGGAGGATGACTTTAATAATCAAGTAGATAAGCTGACCCGTACTGTGGATAGTGGTCAACCTTTTTCCTCAGCCACCCCTGTCATTGCCCAATGGGCCCACGAACAAAGTGGCCATGGTGGCAGAGATGCCGGCTATGCATGGGACCAACAACATGGACTTCCACTAACTAAGGCTGACCTGGCTATGGCTACTGCTGAGTGCCAAATTTGCCAACAGCAGAGACCAACTCTGAGACCCCGATATGGTAGTATTCCTCGGGGTGACCAGCCAGCAACCTGGTGGCAGGTTGACTACGTGGGACCACTTCCATCATGGAAAGGGCAGCGTTTTGTCCTTAATGGAATAGACACTTATTCTGGGTATGCATTTGTCTTTCCTGCATGTAGTGCTTCTGCCAAGACTACCATCCGTGGGCTTACAGAATGCCTTATTCACCATCATGGCATTCCATACAGCATTGCTTCTGACTAAGGAACTCACTTCACTGCCAAGGAAGTATGGCAGTGGGCTCATGATCATGGAATTCACTGGTCTTACCATGTGCCCCACCATCCTGAAGCAGCTGGCTTGATAGAACAGTGGAATGGCCTTTTGAAGAAAGAGCTACAGCGCCAACTAGGTGGCAATAGCTTGGAGGGCTGGGGGAGTGTCCTCCAGCAGGCTGTATATGCTCTGAATCAGCATCCCTATATATGGTACTGTTTCTCCTATAGCCTGGATTCACGGGTCCAGGAATCAAGGGGTGGAAATGGGAATGGTCCCACTTACCATCACTCCAAGTGACCCATTAACTAGATTTTTGCTTCCTGTTCCCGCAACCTTATGCTCTGCTGGACTACAAGTCTTGGTCCCAGAGGGGGGAGTGCTTTTGCCAGGAGACACAAAGAACATTCCATTGAACTGGAAGCTAAGACTTCCCCCTGGTCACTTTGGGCTCCTAATGCCCTTGAGTGAACAGGCTGAGAAAGGAGTTACAGTGATAGCAGGTGTGATTGATCCAGATTACCAGGGGGAAATTGGACTGCTCCTCCACAATGGAGGTAAGGAAGAGTATGCCTGGAGTGCAGGAGATCCTTTATGGTGTCTGTTAGTGTTACCATGTCCTGTTGTCAAAGTCAATGGACGACTGCAACAACCCAATAGAAGTAGTGTGATAAATGGCCCAGATCCTTCAGGAATGAAGGTATGGGTTACCCCTCCAGGTAAAGAACCAAGACCTGCTGAGGTGCTTGCTGAAGGTGGAGGAAATACAGAATGGGTAGTAGAAGAAGGCAGTTACAAATACCAGCTAAGGCCACGTGACCAGTTACAGAAACAAGGACTGTGATTGCAATGTTTCTGTCCTGCCTTGATAACAGAGTGTTTGTATCTACACCAATATTACGATTATATCATTAGCTAACTGTTGAATTTATATTAGACCCATTATATTAGAGACTAAGCTTTGTGTTGGGGGGAAGATTTTGAGGTTCTGGTTGTACGTGGGATAGTTATGCCATGTTAGGCGGAATTATGAGGTTGTTACTGTTTTCATTTGAAAATTAAGTATGATGTAAGGAGACATGATTTGATGCCAAGTTGACAAGGGGTGGACTTGTGATAGTTAAGGTGTTGTCAACTTGATCTGTTTAGTAATCCATAGGTTGCTTCTAGGAAGGATCAACCAAAGGAGGAAGTCTTTCCCCCAGGGTTAGCCCTTCCCCCAGAATGGGCGGCCCCGCCCAGAGGGGGACTTGATACAAGGAAGCTCTGGGTAAAAAGAGTCCCCTCCTCCCTTCCTGCCTTCCTTCCATTTTGGCTGCCGGAGCTGCTTGCTACCTTCCAGCGTGGATTGAAGACCAGTGCGGACGAAAGACCAGCATCAACTGAAGACCCCCGTGGATCGAAACCCAGCGGCTCCTCAGGAAGCCTCCAGGCTTTCCAGCACCATCTGCAGTGCCGGGTCGGGACTGCTGAGGCATCTGGCCACGAGGACTGAGCAACTACCAGGTTCGGTGATTCTCAGGCCTGCAACTGCTATTGGACTACTGTAAGCTGATCCAATCAATCCCCTTTTAAAATAATTCATTCTAGCAGTTCTGTTCCTCTAGAGAACCCTGACTAATACAGACCCTATTAAGGATGCTCCCTCTATATTCACTGATGGATCAGCTAATGGTACAGCTGTGTACGTGATAAACGGACAACCAACTTCTCTCCATACCCCATACTGCTCTGCCCAATTAGTGGAGCTTTGCGCTGTTCTCGAAGTTTTTAGACAATTCCCTTCACAGCCCTTCAACCTCTTTACTGACAGTGCTTATGTTGCTAAGTCAGTCCCCCTACTGGAGACAACGTCCTATATCAAACCTTCCACTAATGCCTCTGCGTTGTTCCGCTCCCTTCGGGACCTCATTTGTGCTCGGTCTCACCCCTTCTATATAGGCTACTTACGTGTTCATACCTCTCTGCCAGGCCCTCTGACACAGGGCAATGCTGATGCGGATGCTGCTACTCGCTTTGCTCTCGTAGCCCTAACTGACCTCTCCTTGGCACAACAGGCTCACAATATACATCATTTAAATTCTCAAACCCTCCGCCTTGCCTTCAAGATCACCCGTGCTCAAGCTAGGGAAATAGTTAAGTCCTGTTTCGCTTGTTCCGTCTCCTTACCAGTTCCCCATTTAGGAGTCAACCCACGCGGTCTTCTCAATGAGATATGGCAAATGGATGTAACTCACTTCTCAGATTTTGGCAAGCTTAAATATGTTCATGTTACAATTGATACCTTTAGCGGTTTTATTTTCGCCTCTCTCCATGCTGGTGAAGCTTCAAAAAATGTCATCTCTCACGTTCTTCAATGTGTCTCTACATTGGGAACTCCAAAAATCATTAAAACAGACAATGGTCCTGGATACACTAGCCATACCTTCAAGAACTTTTGCTCTATGCTTCAAATAAGACATGTCACTGGCATTCCCTACAACCCTCAGGGACAAGGCATTGTGGAAAGGGCTAATCAAACCCTTAGGGCTACACTTATTAAATTAAAAATTCACCCCTTTTATGGTATAAAATATACCCCATGGAACATTTTGGCCCATGCTTTGTTTGTTCTTAATTTCTTAAGCCTTGACAGTTCTGGCAAATCACCCACTGATCGCCTTTGGCATCCCACCATGGCCTCCACTCACACCCTCGTTAGGTGGCGTGATCCCCTCACTTCTCAGTGGCATGGCCCTGATCCCATCCTCATTTGGGGATGCGGCTCTGCTTGCATTTATGATCAACAAAATGATGGGCCTCCTTGGCTCCTAGAACGTCTAGTTCATCAATGGACACCACCCTCACGCCTTAAAAATTCACCCTCTCCCAGGGAAGGCTCCCTGCCCCCCACCTGAGGTTTTGTCCTTTCCTTTTCAGGACTATGGCTGCCCGTGCCTTCGTTGGCCTCTTGCTCCTGGCATCTGGATTGATCACCGCTGACCTTCGACCCATGAATTTCACCTGGACCGTGCTCAGTGAAGTCGGTGATGTGATCTGGGCCCACTCTACGGTTTCTCAGACCATCCCTTGGCCGACCCTAACTCCAGACCCCTGCAAAATGGCCCTCGGCAGCCCGAACGCTTGGGGACTTGGCACCATTTTTACACAACATACTGCTCCTGAAATTGATCGTCACCACTCTTATGGACAAGGGGGATGTTATAATTCTTACCAGAGGTCCTACTTACAGTCTTTCTCCCTCTATGTTGCCCCTGGCCATCACCGTCCCCATTCCATTACGTGGAAATGTGGAGGAGTAGACTCTTATTTTAGTGCAAGGTGGGGATGTGAAACTACCGGAGACACTTATTGGAACCCCTCATCTTCTTGGGACTATATCACCCTAAAGGCTAACTATACCCATCCCCAGGGAGCTGCCCGCTATATTCCGAAACAGGCTTGCAAGGTATCCTCCCCATCCTTTGGGTGATGTCACCCTCTAATAATTACCTTTACAGCCCCTGGCAAACAACAGCCATATGATGTCTGGTCCCGGGGCGTTCAATGGGCCATCCGTGCCTATGGCGGCTCTCATGTTGGGGTCCTTTTTACCATTAAGCTACAGAAGACCCTCCCTGTTACTGCCCACTGTGGCCACCCCCTGGCCTAGGTGCCGAACCTTTGCCCTAGTTTGCAGGTGTACCCCATATCTCCTTCCTTACTGGCACTTGTCTAAACTTAAAATGATCTGAGTGACTCCCCTCCGACAGGAACTGCATAGGATTCAGACCTGTGCATGTTGACTCACAAATGTGTGAGTACAATATGGGCACCAACATGGGTGCGAGGCATAGCACCGCAAGGGAAGGTCCCTTTTGACCGCTTCTGAATTCCCTGAGAGTCAAACCTGACTTGCATGGAGGTTGGTACCGTACTTTCTGTGTTGGCTCTGCCTCCCCTCCCCAAAAGGTACCAAGAGCAACCAAGGTGGGGTAAGAACCCCACGGGAGGAGTCAGGTCAATGCAGCCCCAGTTGGTTACAGGCCCACCGTGAAATCACGGGACCCTGGTAGTCCTAACAAAGTTTACAAAAATTGGCTGCCACAGAAAACACTTTCTAAAATTAATAGAAAGGGAGGAGATGTGGGGAACCATAGGGCACTAGGAAACCAAAAGTGCCTCCATCTTGAATAATGACTCCATTTTGTGATAAGTTGTCTGTTCTGGAAAGTCACAAGGTCTGCAGTTGTTTGTTAACCCATGCACGGAGAAAGAACAATGTAACCCATAAAGAATGAGAAAGTCGTTATCTCATGGCTTTGGGGCTGGGGCCTTATCCTGTGAAACATCTTGTTCCTTTGGGGCCGGGGACCTTATCCTATTGAAACAGAACTGTAGCAATACCTAAACTGCTGACAAACTTCCCTGTTCTGCTGTATAAAAGGCACCCTGAGAAAAATAAAAATTGGCAGCTTGATCAGACTCCTGTCTTGCTGTCGGTTCCTTGTGTCTCTTGTCCCTTTCATTTCAGGTTCTCTGGGGTCCGTGCTCCCATTGAAGCCCCGCTGGCCGGGGCAATAAACAAAAACATTTTTTTAAAAAACCCAAAAATAATAAATAAATAAATACATACATACATACATACATACATAAATAAAATACACTGGGGTTGCAGAGATTGCTTATGGTTAAGGCACTTACCTGAAAAGCCAAAGGACCCAGGTTCAATTCCCCAGAACACAAGTAAAACCAGATGCACAAGGTGATGCATGTGTTGAGTTTGTTTGCAGTGGCTAGAGGCCCTGGTGCACCCATTCTCTACCTGTCTCTATCTGTCTCTATCTGCCTCTCTCTCTTTCTCTCTCTCAAATAAATAAAATATTACAAAAAAAAAATAGGGCCGGTCGTGGTGGCATGCGCCTTTAATCCCAGCACTTGGGAGGTAGGAGGATCACCTTGAATTCAAGGCCACCCTGAGACTACAAAGTGAATTCCAGGTCAGCCTGAGTAGAATGAGACCCTACCTCAAAAAACCAAAATAAAATAAAATAAATAGAAAAATACACTGGAAGCCTGGGGAGATGGCTCATGGGTTTAAAACACTTGCTTGCAAAGCCTCCTGGCCTGTGTTCAATTCTCTGATACCCACATAAAGCCAGATGTACAAAGTGGCACAAATCTGAAGTTTATAGCTGCAAAAGACTCTAGTACACCCATTGTGTCTCTCTCCTTTGCTCTTCAATAAATAAATAAAACATTGCAATTCTTTTTATTCATTTATCAGGAAAGAGAGAGATGGAGAGAGGGAGAGGGAGAGAATGCACCAGGGCATTCAACCCCTGCAAATGAATTTCAGACACATGCGCCCCCTTGTGCATCTGGCTTACATGGGTCCTGTGGAACTGAGCCTGGATCCTTAGGCTTTGCAGGACTAATGCCTTAACCGCTAAGCCATCCCTGCAGCCCAAGTAAAACTTTTTTTTTTCTTTTTTTTGGTTTTTCAAGGTAAGGTTTCATTCTAGCCCAAGGAGACCTGGACCAAATAAAACATTTTCAAAATAAACAAAGCCAGGCTGGGCTTGAACTCACAGCCATATTCCTACCTCTGCCTCCCAAGTGCTGGGATTAAAGGCCACCACACCCAGCATATTTACTTATCTATTTACATTTTTTTGGATTTTCAAGGTAAGGTCTAGCCCTAGCCCAGACTGACTTGGAATTCACTACGTTGTCTCAGGGTGGCCTTGAACTCATAGCAATCCTCCTACCTCTACCTCCCAAGTGCTAGAATTTAAAGGTGTGTGCCACCATGCCTAGTTCCTCTCTCTCTCTATATATATATTTTTTCTTTTTATATTTTTATTTATTTGTTTGCATGTGTGTGTGTGGGCACACCAAGATCTCTTGCCACAGCAAACTAATGCCAGATGCTTACACCACTTTTTGCATCTGGTTTTAGGTATGTTCTGGGAAATGCAATCTGGGCCAGCAGGCTTTGTAAGCAAAGAACTTTTTTTTTTTTTTTTTGTTGTTTTTTTTGTTTGTTTGTTTTTGTTTTTTTGAGGTAGGGTCTCACTCTAGCCCAGGCTGACCTGGAATTAATTCACTATGTAGTCTCAGGGTGGCCTCAAACTCACAGCGATCCTCCTACCTCTGCCCCCCAAGTGCTAGGATTAAAGTCATGCGCCACCACTCCCAGTGGGACTTTAAAAAAATATATTTTAATTTTGTTTATTTGAGGAGGAAAGAGACAGGGAGAGAGAGAGAGAGAGAGAGAGAGAGAGAGAATGGGTTTGCCAGGGCATTCAGCCACTGCAAACAAACTCCAGACACATGCACCACCTTGTGCATCTGGCTTATGTGGATCCTGGGGAATCGAACCTGGGTCCTTTGCCTAAGTCACTAAGCCATATCTCCAGCCCCCTCCCTATGTTTTTTGAATTAGCTAACAAGTATGTTTCCATGTGGCTTATTCATAGCATCTCTAGTCTCAAAGAAGACTCACTGCCTGGGGCAGTAAAGACCAGAGGACAGGCTGTATAGGCAGTATTGATGGGGTACAGTTTGGGGACACATAGGCCTAGAGCATCTGACTTGTCCTGGTGACCAGCACCCCTACCCGACAGGCAGTCACATCTGCAGACCCCTGGCCATCAAAAGGAATGGGCTCTAGGAGACTAAGTCATCACTTTGTGATCTCTTTACATTCTTAGTACCCCTACTTTGGACAGATACAGAAGAAGGAGTTTAGCCTCAGTTCTGTGAAAAGGACTCATGGGTTTTAGGCCAGGCGTGGTGGCGTACGCCTTTAATCCCAGCACTCGGGAGGCAGAGGTAGGAGGATCGCCGTGAGTTCAAGGTCACCCTGAGACTACATAGTGAATTCCAGGTCAGCCTGGGCTAGAGTGAGACCCTACCTCAGGGGGGAAAAAAAAAAAAAGACTCATGGGTTTTAGTCAACTGCAAGCTTTGAAGAGCCAAGGGTGACCTGATGGCTAAAAATCCCTCTGCAGGAAAGCGGGAAGAAGCTCCCAAGACAGCCAAAGTGAAAAAGCAAGGGTTCAATGCTGTGAAGCTGGGTCTTCTCAGAAGTCTGTGCTGCAGTTACAGTCGTGGCTTCTCTAGCACCCCCTACTGGGAGGACAAGGCAGAGCTGGAGGGCTCCCAGAGCCCAGCAACTCCCAAGGAAAAACCTGGTTCCCAGCCTTTCTTTCTTTCCTTCTTTTTTCTTCCTTCCTTCCTTCCTTCTGTCTTTCTTCTTTCTGTCTTTCTTCTTCCTTCCTTTCTTTCTTTCTTTCTTTCTCTCTCTGTCTCTCTCTTTCTCTCTATTTATTTATTTATTTTTCAAGGTAGGGTCTTGTTCTAGCCCAGGCTGACCTGGAAGTCCCTATGTAGTCTCAGGCTGGCCTCAAACATACAGGGATTCTCCAACTTCTGCCTCCTGAGTGATGGAATTAAAGGCCTAAATACTGCTAAATACTGCTTCTGGATGAGCTCAGATGGCTCTGTGTGTGTGTGTGTGTGTGTGTGTGTGTGTGTGCATGTGCAATTGGTGTGAATCCAGGGTTTTGCACAAGCTAGGCAAGTCTTCTACCACTAAGCTACACCCCGTCAACCCCTTTCTTTCTTTCTTTCTTTTTCTTTTTTTTCTTTTTTTTTTGTTTTCCAAGGTAGGGTCTCACTCAATCTCAGGCTGACCTAGAGTTCACTATGTCATCTCAGGGTGGCCTCGAACTCATGCCAATCCTCCTACCTCTGCCTCTAAGTGCTGGGATTAAAGGTGTGCACAAGCACACCAGGCTTCTTGTTTGTTTTTTTTTTTGAAGTAAGGTCTCACTCTAGCCCAGACTGACCTAGAATTCACTATGTAGTCTCAAGGTGGCCTTGAACTCACGGTGATCCTCCTACTTCTGCCTCCGATTGCTGGGAGTAAAGGTGTGTGTGTCACCACGGCTGATTCTGGATGGCTTTTCTAAACTAGGGACCAGTGCCCCTCAGGCTGGTGTCACCTCTAAGGTTAGAAGAAACCCAGAGCTTTTGGGTTGAAAGCATCCAGAAACCAAGTGGGCCTGGCACCTATTTCCACATGGGACTCTCGGAGCTGGCCCCGGCCCCTGTGGAGACCGTGATGCTGCTGGAGCAGGGGGCCAGGGCCAGCTCTTCTCCCGCCTGCAGTTCCCAAAGTAAAAACAAAAAAACAAAAGATACATCTCTCAAGCAGTAGCTAAAGAATGTTCTGGTTCCCAACCCTTGAGAGATTCACCCGAGCAGGAAATTCCTGGCTTACAAGTGATAATCGGAGGCCTAGGGCAGAGGCTAGATTTCATGAGGACAGTGGCCATTGTAGTTCCTCTACGACACACATGGTGAGCCCTGCTCCTGTGTGCCAGCTGTCCTTGGTCTCCTGCAATGGAAATCCTGCCCCGTAGCTGGCTTGCCCCATGCTGCATTTTGTCTTAGCATTAAAATTTCCTTTAGCCAGGTGTGGTGGCGCACGCCTTTAATCCCAGCACTCGGGAGGCAGAGGTAGGAGGATCGCTATGAGTTTGAGGCCAGCCTGAGACTACATAGTGAATTCCAGGTCAGCCTGGGCTAGACTGAGATCCTACCTCAAAAAAAGGGAAATAAGCCGGGCATGGTGGCGCACGCCTTTAATACCAGCGCTCGGGAGGCAGAGGTAGGAGGATTACCTTGAGTTCGAGGCCACCCTGAGACTCCATAGTGAATCCCAGGTCAGCCTGGACTAGAGTGAGACCCTACCTCAAAAAACCAAAAAAAAAAAAAAAAAAAAAAAGGAAATAAAGGGCTGGAGAGATGGCTTAGCAGTTAAGGTGTTTGCCTGCAATGCCAAAGGATGCTGTTTCGATTCTCCAGGACCCACGTAAGCAAGATAGATGCACAAGGTGGAGTTCGTTTGCAGTGGCTGGAGGCCCTGGCGCATCCATTCTCTCCCTCTCTCTGCCTCTTTCTCTCTCTCAAATAAATAATAAATAAATAGTAAATAAAATATTTTTAAAATGGAAATAAGTAAATAAGTGAGACTGGTAACCCAGCACCCCCGAGATAGCTTGTAACTCAGGTTCGCCTTCTCCCCTGACCCTCCCTCTGCGGTGAGACCCTCCCTTCTGGCTGCCCCTTTCCTCTTTACCTCTCTCTCGGTCCAAACTGACTACCATGAAACCCTGAGCTTCCTGGCTCTGCGACTGTGAACAAAGCACTTGTCCTTCCTGAGCTTCCTTTGTCCCTTCTGAAAATTGGGCTGGTGTGAAGTACTGGGAGGGTTTGTGAGGCTCAGGCACTACGTACGTCCCTCCTTTGCGGTTTCCTCAGTCCTTTGCAACCCTGCTTGGGACTCAGTCTCCCTGGAATTCACTAGAGTGAGACCCTATCTTGAAAAAAACAAGAGAGAGAGAGAGAGAGAGAGAAAGAATATGAATGGGCACACCAGGGCCTCTAGCCACAGCAACTGAACTCCAGACACAGGCACCACCTTGTTTATGTGGGTACTGGGGAATAAACCTGGGTCCTTAGGCTTTCACAGACAAGTGCCTTTACTGCTAAAGCCATCTCTCCAGCCCCCTAATTTCTTTTCAATCCTCTTCTGCAGCCCTAGACATACACTAAATCTGCTTTTCTGCCTGTACTGACTGGCTTATTTAGAACACTGTATCTATGAGATCATATAATGTGCCTTCTTTCACTTAGTATGATGTTTTTAAGGTTTATTCACATCATAACATGTGCCAGCACTTCATTCTTTCTTATTGCTAAGTAATATTTTATTGTAAGTAATATTCTCTTTGCTAAGTAATATTTCATTGGATTTAAGTATGGATATCACCTTCTATTTATTCACTCACCACTTATGGGACTTCTTGGCTATTATGAATAATGCCACTAGCAGTAGTCATGTTAAGTGTTTATGTGAATGTGGGTCTAATTTCTCCAATTTTTTTCCTTCACCACCTTTTTTAAAAAAATTTTATTTGAGAGCAACAGACAGAGAGAGAGAAAGAGGGATCAATTTTAAGGGGAAAGGGGGCCCAGGGCTCCAAGCCCCTTTCGATGAACTCCGATGCATGTGCCCCCTTTTGCATTGGTTACTGGGACCCGGAGAAACGAGCCTCGAAAAAGGGTCCTTAGGCTTCAAGGCAAACGCTTTAAAAGCTAAAACCATCTCTTCAGCCCACCACCTTTTTTAAAAAAATTACTATTAAATTACTAGGGGGCATTGCTTTTTTTTTTTTTTTTTTTTGGTTTTTTTTTTTTTAGGGTCTTTTGAGATGGCCTGGCAAGGGGCTGTTTTCTCAAAAACTCTAGATTCTAGCCGGGTGTGGTGGCACACACCTTTAATCCCAGCATTCAGGAGGCAGAGGTAGGAGGATTGCCAAATTCGAGGCCACCCTGAGACTACATAGTGAATTCCAGGTCAGCCTGAGCTAGAGTGAGACCCTACCTCGAAAACCAAAGCGAAAAACAAACAAAACAAACTGGGCTGGAGAGATGGTTTAGTGGTTAAATGCTTGCCTGAGAAGCCTAAGGATCCCAGTTCGAGACTGTATTCCCCAGGACTCATGTAAATCAGATGCACAAGGTGGTGCATGCATCTGGAGTTCGTTTGCAGTGGCTAGAGGCCCTGGCACGGCCGTTCTCTCCCTCTCTCTCTCTGTGTTGCTCTCAAACTTAAAAAAGTTAAAAACAAACAAAATTCACCCTATATAGTGGAGGATGACCTTGAGCTTCCTTCCACCTTGTGCTGGGATTACAGATATGCACCATGACTCTGGGTTTATTCAGTGCTGGTGATTGAACTCAGGGTTTCATGTATGCTAGGCAAGCATTCTACCAATGAAGTACATCCCCAGGAGCTCTTGTGGAATGCCTTGAGACTCCAAAAGAAAAGCCAATTGATATGGGGGGACTTTTTAAAAAAATTATTATTATTTTATTTGACAGAGAAAGAGGGAGGGAGGGAAGAAGACAGAGAGAGAGAATGGGCACACCAGGGCCTCCAGCCACTGCAATCGAACTCCAGACGCATGTGCCCCCTGGTGCATCTGGCTAACGTGGGTCCTGGGGAATCGAATTTGGGTCCTTAGGCTATGCAGGCAAGCGCCTTAACTGCTGAGTCATCTCTCCAGCCTCTTTCTTTTCTTTTTTCTTTTCCTTTTCCTTGTTCTTTTTCTTCTTTCTTTCTTTCTTTCTTTCTTTCTTTCTTTTTTTTTTTGGTTTTTCGAGGTAGGGTCTCACTCTAGCTCAGGCTGACCTGGAATTCACTATGCAGTCTCAGGGTGGCCTCGAACTCACAGCGATCTTCCTACCTCTGCCTCCCAAGTGCTGGGATTAAAGGCGTGCGCCACCACGCCCCGCTTAATTTTTTTTCCTAGAGGGACTTTTGGGCTCCACTCTTGGGTCAGCCATTGTATTGCACCACGACCCTGGACGAGTCTCTGCTCTCTGTTTCCCCATCTGTGTAGTGGGAAGGATGGCCCACTTCCCAACTCTGACCATGCCTAACATGTGCCCCACCCAACCTCAAAACTCAGCAGCTTCAGCGTCTGCCACTGCCCAGAGTTGCCACCAGAGGGAGCCGCAGACCAATATTTGGACCAACTCCGTGCAAGCCCCTAGAGGCTGAGCCAGTAGGGCGTGTTTCCTAGCAAAGGCTGGCTTTGCTTGTGGCTCTCCACTCCCTCTAGCCCTGTCTCCCTGGGGCCCGAGCCCTGATCTCTGAGGAGGGAAGAGATGGAGGCTCACTCCAAGGCCAACGACCCTGCCCTGTTTTGGGTTGGCTACCTAAGGTCCCTGGGTTCCTCACGTTAGAGCCAACAGCCTGGAGTGTCTCAGCCCTGCAAAGATTCCTAGGCTCGCACCTCTTAATGCCTCTGCATTTTTCCCGCTGGATTACCTGGAAGCAGGAAGCCATCATCCTAGCTAAGGGTGCCCGGCTACCTGGAAAAGGCTATCACAGCCCCTCACACCCGTGTGTGGATCTGTGGACAGGGCAGTCCCTGAAACCACAGCATCTGGAATGCTGGGACCTTCTCAAAACACCAGAGCCGGCTGAGAGCGTGGCCCTCATGACCGCCCAAAGCTCGTTTTTTACCTACAAATAAAATCAGAAGCGTTGTTTTACAGTTTTTCTTGGCAAAAGCAGCATTTCCCCCTTCCTAGGAACCCTGCCCACTGAGCCCCTTGAATGGAGGAATGCTGGAGTCTCCCACTGAGCTGGGCTCCGTTGCTCTGCATTCTGGTTATTTGTGTTTTCTTGTTTTCTCCTTTCTTTCTTTTTTAAAAAGTAAGTCTTTATTTATTTATTTGAGAAAGTGAAAGAGGCAGACAAACAGAGAGAGAGAGAATTTTAGCATGCCAGGGCCTCTACCACTACAAACGTGCAAAGGAACTCCAGATGCATTGCCACTTTGAGCCTTTAGGTGGGTACCGGGGAACTGAACCTGGGTCATTTGGCTTTGTAGTCAAGCGTCTTAACCACTAAGCTATCTTTCCAGCCCATATTTCTTCTTTCTTTCTTTCGTTTTCTCCTCCTCCTCCTTCGTTTGTTTTTCAAGGTAGGGTCTCAAGCTGATCTGAAATTCACTCTGTAGTCTCAGGGTGGCCTTGAACTCTCGGTGATCCTTCTACCTCTCCCTCCTGAGTGCTGGATTAAAGGCATGCACCATCATGCCCAGTTTATTTATTATTTATTCATTTCTCTCTCTCTCTCTCTCTCTCTCTCTCTCTCTCTCTCTATATATATATATATATATATATATATATATATATATACATATTTTTTTTGAGGTAAGGTCTCACTCTAGTCCAGGCTGACCAGGAATTTACTATGTAGTCTCAGACTGGCCTAGAACTCACAGTGATCCTTCTCCTTGGCCTCTTGGCTCTTCCTTGGCTCTTCCTTCCTTCCTTTCTTTTTCTTTTCTTTTTTCTCTTTTGTTTGTTTTTTCGAGGTGGAGTCTCGCTCTAGCCCAGGCTGACCTGGAATTCACTATGTAGTCTCAGGTTGGCCTAGAACTCACTGAGATCCTCCTACCTCTGCCTTCCAAGTGCTGGGATTAAAGGCATGCGCCACCATGCCTGGCTCTTTCTTTCTTTTCTTTTTCTTTCTTTCTTTCTTTCTTTTTTCTTTCTTTTTTTTTTTTTTTTTTTTTTGATTTTCAAGGTAGGGTCTCACTCTAGCCCAGGCTGACCTGGAATTCACTATGGAGTCTCAGGGTGGCCTAGAACTCACAGAGATCCTCCTACCTCTGCCTCCCGAGTGCTGGATTAAAGGCATGTGCCATCATGCCCAGCTCTTTCTTTTCTTTTTTCTTTCATTAAAAAAAAATTATTGATATTCATTTATTTAAGAGAGAGAGAGTGACAGAGAGAGACAGAAAGAGGCTGCAGGGATGGAGTGGGCCGGGGCAGGGGGTGGGAATCAGGACCTCTAGCCACTGTAAGTGAACTCAACACATGCAATACCATGTGCATCTGGCTTAAGTGGGGACTGGGGAATTGAACCTGGGTCCTTTGGCTTTGCAGGCAAGTGTCTTAACCACTAAGCTATTTCTCCAGCCCTCTCTTTATTTTTATTATCTAGTTATTTGACAGAGAGAGAGAGAGGGAGAGAGAGAATGAATGCATCAGGGCCTCTAGCCATTGCAAATGAACTCCAGACGCATGTACCACCTCATGCATATGGCTTATATGGGTCCTGGGGATTCAAACCTGGGTCCCTTGACTTTGCAGGCAAGCACCTTAGCTACTAAGCCATCTCTCCAGTCCCTCTTTATCTTTATTTTTATTTTTATTTTATTTTTATTGTGGTAGGGTCCTCACTTTAGCCCAGGCTGATCTAGAATTCACTTTGTAGCCCAGGATGGCCTAGAACTCAGAACTCAGGAAATCCTCCTACCTCAGCACCCAGTGTGCTGGGATCAAAGGTGTGCACTACCACATTCAATTCTCCCTTCTTTTATTTTTTTTTTTTGAGGTAAGGTCTCATTGTAGCCCAGGCTGACCTGAATTCACTCTGTAGTTCCTGGCTGGTCTCAAACTCATGGTGATCCTCCTACCTCTGCCTCCTGAGTGCTGGGATTAAAGGTGAACACCCCTTTATTTATTTGAGAATGAGGGGGGGTGGGGAGAGAATGGGCATACTACTGCCTCCTGCTGCTGCAAAGAACTCCAGACACGACACGTGTCACTCTGTGCCTCTAGCTTTCTGTGGATCCAGGTGGATTGGACCACCATACCCAGTAGGGAATAATTTTGAATTCTCAGGGAAGTTAGACCAGACCGAGGGTTCTCACTGGCCCTTCACCAGGGTCTCCTGAGGCCTGTTGACCACCTCCAGGCAGCGCCATTGCGAAACCAGGGGGCGGATGCTGAGCGACCACAGCTGCGCGTGGACTCCTCAGGTGGGGCTGGGCTGTGCCGCCTTTCCTCGCTGGCTTCCAGCTGCCTCCCGCCAAGGGCAGGGTAGGAAAGCAGGGTGCCAGGCAGGCTCCAGCGCTCCTCACCCCTGCCACGTGCTGCTGCACTGAGAGGACTGGGCAGCAGTGGTGGCCAGGGGCTCCTGGTGCTCAGCAGGCTCCAACGTGCACGAGACATGGCAAGGCCCTCAATCCTCACGGCCCGCGAGGTGGCTGCCAATGGTGGGGAGACTGAGGCATGGCATAGTTTGGCGGTCACATGTATGATCAGTGCCAGGGTAGGCTGGCTCTAGTAGCATCCCCCCTCCCCTTCCCTATGACAAATTCCAGTCCTTCCAGGTCATCAGTAAACCAACTGGGTTCACCTCTCTGCCACCAGAACCTGAGGCTGCATAGTATCCACGTGATCTGCCTGACACACACATGGGCTGGGTGCGTGGCCCTGGGGTGCAGCCTCGGCCTCCTCTAGACATCTGCCCCACCAGGGCCAGTGGCTGCCTTGGCTCTGCACACTCCCACGGTATCAGAGTTGCCTCCTTCAGGGAATCAGGCCATGAGTTCGTTCACACTGTGCCCTTCCCACAAGCCCTCCCTTGAGCCTGCAGACAGAGGGGGCCTGGGGACCCACACACATACTTATCCTTGGTCCAGAGCCTAGGCAGGCCCCCAGGATCTGGCTAGTAGAAGGTAGGGCTTCCGGGGTGGGCCCCTCGCTGAGGTATAGCTTCTCAGGGAGCTTGCTGGGCCTCAGCCCCGGAGGAAAGAGAAGAAATGATTCCCTTTTCCGGATGTGGGAGAAAGCAACATGAAGGGCTGAAGTCTTAGCACCAAAGAACAAGCGGGTGAGATGTCTCAGCAGTTCCCAAAGGGAAAAGCTAGTGAGGCAGCCTGGCTTGAGCCCAGAGCAGCCCCAGATTGGTCCAACCCCTGAGGAGGAGAGTGCCTGCAGGACACCTTGAGCCCAAGAGGCCGGGCCCCGAAGTCTCCTTGAGCTTTTGGGACAGACAGGCTGCCCCTACCACACACTGGGGAGAGGAATAAGTATTGGAAGGTGACAGGGGACACCTTGAGGTGGTGGGCCATTTCCAAGAGAGAGGCAGCCACTCAGCCCAGGGCTGGGGGCGGGGGCGCCGGTGCGGCTAATTAAACAATGACTGTGATGAATTGAGAGAGGTTGCAGTGTGCTAATTAGAGGTGCTGTGTCTTGCCTAGCAAGGATGGAAGGTTCCAGAAGCTCTGGATTCACGACAGGGACCAGGCCAGCAAGGCTGGAACTTGGCTTGGCCACAGCCTCCCACCGTATGGGTTCTGGTTTGGTCGTCCTTCCTTGCTCTGCCCCTTCCAGCAGGGCAGGCCCCCCTCCTCACTTCCCTATCTCTCCTGCCCACCTTGCCTATGAGTCTGCAACTTCCCTCCCCACCAACCCAAATCCTCTCTAGATAAGGGTGGCCATTGGGGAGGTGGAGCCTGTGCTGAGCCTGGGGTCCTCAGGTGGACACTGTACTGAGCACGGGTGTGAGCCCCTTTTCACCCCAACTCCCTGTGTATCACCCTCGGGCCCTGGAGTCCATGTAGGAGGGAGACTGGCTACTGGAACAGAGCTGCAAAGGTTAGTTTTCGAATGCTAGGTTCTGAGACTCACAGGGGCCTCCACGCACCACCCCAACCCCCTGCCAGCCAGAGCCCTTCATTAGTCCAGAGCCTCGGGATGGGAAGGGGCGAGAGAGGGTGTGTAGAGAACAGAGAGAAAACTCCTTTCTGGTGCTGACATTGGAGCCATGAGTAGGAAAGGTTGAAAATCACAATGGCCTGTGAGCCTTGATGGTTCCCAGAGAATTAAAAGAGAAAAATCTTGGGCTGGAGGGATGGTTTAGCGGTTAAAGCGTTTCCCTGCAAAGCCAAAGGACCCAGGTTTGATTCCCCAGGGCCTACGTTAGCCAGATGCACAAGGGGGTGTATGTGTCTGAAGTTCGTTTGCAGTGGCTGGAAGCCCTGGTATGTCCATTCTCTCTCTCTCTCTCTCTCTCTCTCCCTCTTTGTCTGTCAAATAAATAAAAAATAAAATATAAAAAAAGAAGAAAGAATGTCTTAAGCTGTCTGGCCCTAGCCCTGCCCCAAGTTGGTTCCAGGTACAGGGGAAGTTCAATGGCTCCTGGAGCCAGACACCTGAGTTCAAGTCCTAGCCCCACTATTTACCAATTGTGTGATCTTGGGCATGGGAAATAATTGTTCTGTGCCTCAGTTTCCCTACCCTCAAGGCCAGAGATGGTGGTAATGCCTCCTGGGAAGGGTCAGGGAGAGTATCAAGAAGACACAAAGGGCAGTATTTGACCAGGGTCGGGGCCGGGCTGGTGTAGCTGGGGCTGGAGAGATGGGTTATGGCTCAGGGTTAAAAACACTTACCTGCCAAAAACCCAAGGGCCCTGTTCCCTTCCCCGGACCCCCAAAAAAGCCAAGATGCACAAGGGGGGAAAGGTTTTGAAATTCTTTGCAGTGGCTGGGGGCCCCGGATGCCCCCTTTTTTCTCTTCTTTCTAAAAAAAAAAAAAAAAAAGAGTGGGCGTGGTGGAAAAGCCTTTAATCCCAGCACTCCAGAGCCCGAGGTAGGAGGGGTTTACCATGGTTCAAGGGAAAACTGGAATCCCTTTGTTAATTCCCGTTCAGCCTTGGGGTTTGAGCGGGACCCGGGCCTCAAAAAAAACCCCCCAAAAAAAAAAAGCAAAAAAAAAAAACCCAAAAAAAACAGATCCCAGGGTGCAGTTTGAGCGCGGGTTTACAAAAGAATTGCTTGACATGAACAAGGCTCTGGATTTAATCCCCTCTGCTGAAAAAAAAAAAAAAAAAAAAAAAAAAAAAAAAAGAAGAAAGAAAGGAAAAGAAACAGGCCTCAGAAGCCACCTCTAGGGAGAAAAGCGAGGGAGACGGGGTTTTATGCTCTCGGAGTCCCAGGTCACACATGGTGCCTGTCCCAGGGCAGGTGGAGTACTCTTCCACAGAGCTGTCCTAGGCTGACCTGAGGCCTCATACCGATCGCAGTTTCCTGCTGCCTGCTTGGTCCCGTCTCCACAAGCACCCCATGCCCAGCACTGCCTTTCTCCCCACCTCAGGTCCTGGAGCAAGGCTCCAGATCAGCCTCTGCCTCGGGACGGAGGGTTTCCCTCTAGTCCACGCTGACCTGGAATTCACTATGTAGACTCAGGGTGGCCTTGAACTCAGTGATCCTCCTGCCTCTGCCATGTTGCCACCATGTCCAGTGCAGTGCCCCCTTCCTTCCTTCCTTTCTTTCTTTCTTTCTTTTTTTTTTTTTTTGGTCTTTCTTCTTTTCTTTCTTTTTTTTTTTTTTTTTTTTTTGATTTTCAAGGTAGGGTCTCACTCTAGCCCAGGCTGACCTGGAATTCACTATGGAGTCTCAGGGTGGCCTAGAACTCACAGAGATCCTCCTACCTCTGCCTCCCGAGTGCTGGGATTAAAGGCATGTGCCATCATGCCCAGCTCTTTCTTTTCTTTTCTTTCATTAAAAAAAAATTATTGATATTCATTTATTTAAGAGAGAGAGAGTGACAGAGAGAGACAGAAAGAGGCTGCAGGGATGGAGTGGGCCGGGGCAGGGGGTGGGAATCAGGACCTCTAGCCACTGTAAGTGAACTCAACACATGCAATACCATGTGCATCTGGCTTAAGTGGGGACTGGGGAATTGAACCTGGGTCCTTTGGCTTTGCAGGCAAGTGTCTTAACCACTAAGCTATTTCTCCAGCCCTCTCTTTATTTTTATTATCTAGTTATTTGACAGAGAGAGAGAGAGGGGAGAGAGAGAATGAATGCATCAGGGCCTCTAGCCATTGCAAATGAACTCCAGACGCATGTACCACCTCATGCATATGGCTTATATGGGTCCTGGGGATTCAAACCTGGGTCCCTTGACTTTGCAGGCAAGCACCTTAGCTACTAAGCCATCTCTCCAGTCCCTCTTTATCTTTATTTTTATTTTTATTTTATTTTATTGTGGTAGGGTCTCACTTTAGCCCAGGCTGATCTAGAATTCACTTTGTAGCCCAGGATGGCCTAGAACTCAGAACTCAGGGAAATCCTCCTACCTCAGCACCCAGTGTGCTGGGATCAAAGGTGTGCACTACCACATTCAATTCTCCCTTCTTTTATTTTTTTTTTTTGAGGTAAGGTCTCATTGTAGCCCAGGCTGACCTGGAATTCACTCTGTAGTTCCTGGCTGGTCTCAAACTCATGGTGATCCTCCTACCTCTGCCTCCTGAGTGCTGGGATTAAAGGTGAACACCCCTTTATTTGAGAATGAGGGGGAGAGTGGGGAGAGAATCAGCATACTACTGCCTCCCGCTGCTGCAAAGAACTCCAGACACGACACGTGTCACTCTGTGCCTCTAGCTTTATGTGGATCCAGGTGGATTGGACCACCATACCCAGTAGGGAATAATTTTGAATTCTCAGGGAAGTTGGACCAGACAGAGGGTTCTCACTGGCCCTTCACCAGGGTCTCCTGAGGCCTGTTGACCACCTCCAGGCAGCGCCATTGCAAAACCGGGAGGCGGATGCTGAGCGACCACGGCTGCGCGTGGACTCCTCAGGTGGGGCTGGGCTGTGCCGCCTTTCCTCGCTGGCTTCCAGCTGCCTCCCGCCAAGGGCAGGGTAGGAAAGCAGGGTGCCAGGCAGGCTCCAGCGCTCCTCACCCCTGCCACGTGCTGCTGCACTGAGAGGACAGGGCAGCAGTGGTGGCCAGGGGCTCTGGTGCCCAGCAGGCTCCAACGTGCACGAGACATGGCAAGGCCCTCAATCCTCACGGCCCGCGAGGTGGCTGCCAATGGTGGGGAGACTGAGGCATGGTATAGTTTGGCGGTCACATGTGTGATCAGTGCCAGGGTAGGCTGGCTCTAGTAGCATCCCCCCTCCCCTTCCCTATGACAAATTCCAGTCCTTCCAGGTCATCAGTAGACCAACTGGGTTCACCTCTCTGCCACCAGAACCTGAGGCTGCATAGTATCCACGTGATCTGCCTGACACACACTGGACTGGGTGCGTGGCCCTGGGGTGCAGCTTCGGCCTCCTCTAGACATCTGCCCCACCAGGGCCAGTGGCTGCCTTGGCTCTGCACACTCCCACGGTATCAGAGTTGCCTCCTTCAGGGAATCAGGCCATGAGTTCGTTCACACTGTGCCCTTCCCACAAGCCCTCCCTTGAGCCTGCAGACAGAGGGGGCCTGGGGACCCACACACATACTTATCCTTGGTCCAGAGCCTAGGCAGGCCCCCAGGATCTGGCTAGTAGAAGGTAGGGCTTCCGGGGTGGGCCCCTCGCTGAGGTATAGCTTCTCAGGGAGCTTGCTGGGCCTCAGCCCCGGAGGAAAGAGAAGAAATGATTCCCTTTTCCGGATGTGGGAGAAAGCAACATGAAGGGCTGAAGTCTTAGCACCAAAGAACAAGCGGGTGAGATGTCTCAGCAGTTCCCAAAGGGAAAAGCTAGTGAGGCAGCCTGGCTTGAGCCCAGAGCAGCCCCAGATTGGTCCAACCCCTGAGGAGGAGAGTGCCTGCAGGACACCTTGAGCCCAAGAGGCCGGGCCCGAAGTCTCCTTGAGCTTTTGGACAGACAGGCTGCCCCTACCACACACTGGGGAGAGGAATAAGTATTGGAAGGTGACAGGGGACACCTTGAGGTGGTGGCCATTTCCAAGAGAGAGGCAGCCACTCAGCCCAGGGCTGGGGGCGGGGGCGCCGGTGCGGCTAATTAAACAATGACTGTGATGAATTGAGAGAGGTTGCAGTGTGCTAATTAGAGGTGCTGTGTCTTGCCTAGCAAGGATGGAAGGTTCCAGAAGCTCTGGATTCACGACAGGGACCAGGCCAGCAAGGCTGGAACTTGGCTTGGCCACAGCCTCCCACCGTATGGGTTCTGGTTTGGTCGTCCTTCCCTGCTCTGCCCCTTCCAGCAGGGCAGGCCCCCCCTCCCCACTTCCCTATCTCTCCTGCCCACCTTGCCTATGAGTCTGCAACTTCCCTCCCCACCAACCCAAATCCTCTCTAGATAAGGGTGGCCATTGGGGAGGTGGAGCCTGTGCTGAGCCTGGGGTCCTCAGGTGGACACTGTACTGAGCACGGGTGTGAGCCCCTTTTCACCCCAACTCCCTGTGTATCACCCTCGGGCCCTGGGAGTCCATGTAGGAGGGAGACTGGCTACTGGAAACAGAGCTGCAAAGGTTAGTTTTCGAATGCTAGGTTCTGAGACTCACAGGGGCCTCCACGCACCACCCCAACCCCCTGCCAGCCAGAGCCCTTCATTAGTCCAGAGCCTCGGGATGGGAAGGGGCGAGAGAGGGTGTGTAGAGAACAGAGAGAAAACTCCTTTCTGGTGCTGACATTGGAGCCATGAGTAGGAAAGGTTGAAAATCACAATGGCCTGTGAGCCTTGATGGTTCCCAGAGAATTAAAAGAGAAAAATCTTGGGCTGGAGGGATGGTTTAGCGGTTAAAGCGTTTCCCTGCAAAGCCAAAGGACCCAGGTTTGATTCCCCAGGGCCTACGTTAGCCAGATGCACAAGGGGGTGTATGTGTCTGAAGTTTGTTTGCAGTGGCTGGAAGCCCTGGTATGTCCATTCTCTCTCTCTCTGTCTCCCTCTTTGTCTGTCAAATAAATAAAAAATAAAATATAAAAAAAGAAGAAAGAATGTCTTAAGCTGTCTGGCCCTAGCCCTGCCCCAAGTTGGTTCCAGGTACAGGGGAAGTTCAATGGCTCCTGGAGCCAGACACCTGAGTTCAAGTCCTAGCCCCACTATTTACCAATTGTGTGATCTTGGGCATGGGAAATAATTGTTCTGTGCCTCAGTTTCCCTACCCTCAAGGCCAGAGATGGTGGTAATGCCTCCTGGGAAGGGTCAGGGAGAGTATCAAGAAGACACAGGTCAGTACTTAGACCAGGGTCTGGTCCGACTGGTGTAGCTGGGGCTGGAGAGATGGGTTATGGCTCAGTGGTAAAGGCACTTACCTGCAAAGCCTAAGGACCCATGTTCCATTCCCCAGGACCCACGTAAGCCAGATACACAAGGTGGCACATGCATCGGGAGTTCATTTGCAGTGGCTACAGGCCCTGGCATGCCCATTCTCTCTCTCTCTCTCTTCTCAAAAAAAAAAAAAAAAAGAGCTGGGCGTGGTGGCACACGCCTTTAATCCCAGCACTCCAGAGCTGAGGTAGGAGGATCACCATGAGTTCAAGGCCACACTGAGACTCCATAGTTAATTCCAGTTCAGCCTGGGTTAGAGTGAGACCCGACCTCAAAAAACACAAACAAAAAGCAAAAACAAAACAGATCCCAGGCTGCAGCTAGAGCGCAGGTGACACAGAATGTGCTTGACATGAACAAGGCTCTGGATTCAATCCCCTCTACTGAAAAATAAGAAAAAAAAAAAAAAAAAAAAAAAAAAAAAGAAGAAAAGAAAGAAAGGAAAAGAAACAGGCCTCAGAAGCCACCTCTAGGGAGAAAAGCGAGGGAGAGGGGGTTTTATGCTCTCGGAGTCCCAGGTCACACATGGTGCCTGTCCCAGGGCAGGTGGAGTACTCTTCCACAGAGCTGTCCTAGGCTGACCTGAGGCCTCATACCGATCGCAGTTTCCTGCTGCCTGCTTGGTCCCGTCTCCACAAGCACCCCATGCCCAGCACTGCCTTTCTCCCCACCTCAGGTCCTGGAGCAAGGCTGCAGATCAGCCTCCGTGACTCGGGAGGGAGGGTTTCCCTCTAGTCCACGCTGACCTGGAATTCACTATGTAGACTCAGGGTGGCCTTGAACTCAGTGATCCTCCTACCTCTGCCATGTTGCCACCATGTGCAGTGCAGTGCCCCCTTCCTTCCTTCCTTCCTTCCTTCCTTTCTTTCTTTCTTTTTTTTGTTTTTTTTTTTTTTAGTTTTTTTTTCTTTTTTTTCTTTTTTTCTTTTTTTTTTCATTTTTTTCATTTTTTTTCTTTTTTTTCAAGGTAGGGTCTCACTCTAGCTCAGGCTGACCTGGAATTCACTATGGAGTCTCAGGGTGGCCTTGAACTCACGGTGATCCTCCTACCTCTGCCTCCTGAGTGCTGGGATTAAAGGCGTGCGCCACCACGCCCGGCTTTCTTTCTTTTTTTAAATTATTTATTTATTTGCAAGCAGAGAGGGATAGAGAGAAGAAAGGCAAAGAGAATGGGTGTGCCAGGGCCTTAGGCCACTGCACACGAACTGCAGATGCTTGCACCCCTTTGTGCATCTGGCTTTGTGTGGGTGCTGGGGAGTCATAGTCAGGTCGTTAGACTTCGTAGGCAAGCGCCTTAACTACTGAGCCATTTCTCCAGCCCATTGGGTTTTTTGTTGTTGTTGTTGTTGTTTGTTTGTTTTTTTTGACACAGATACTCACTGCATAGCTCAGGCTTGGTCTCAAACTTGCTATGTAGACCAGGCTGGCCTTGAAGTTGTAATCCTTTTTATCTCAGCCTCCAGAGGGCTGGGATCATAAACATGAGTCACTGCACTTCGACAGTCCCATCTTGACCGTAAGAGCAGGAAAAGAATAAAAGCTCAGCAGGACCCTGCCAGCAAGCCTTGAATACAGATGTCTCCTTTCACCTTCATACCAAGCCCCAGAGAGCACATACCAAAGGCTCTGTTGTAGAGTAAACCGAGGCAGGTTGAGTGACTCACTCAAGGTCACACGCTGGCTCTACGTGGGTAGAACAACTGGTCTCAGAGACTCTCTAATAGCATGGAGATGAAGAAACCGAGGCACAGAGATGGTTAATTATCAGCCTCGGATGTTCCAGAGAGGGAGCTGACCAGCAGCCTGTGTTTCAGAGTCAGCCTGACCCGGGAGCAAGGCCCACTACCCCTGGGCCACAAGGTATCAGGCAAGTCCCCACTCTTCCTGGCTGGGGCAGAGCCCCTGAGCAGTTGGCACCTCCAGAGGCGGGTAGGAGGGAGGGACATCACCAGCGCAGCAGGGGAGGCTCTCAAGAGGAGGGGTGGAGCTTCTCTCTGCCCACAGCCTTGGGGCCACGCTGCTTGCCCGCCTGGAGCTCTGGGAAGCAGAGAAGCTGGCAGTTCACTTCAGGACACTACCCTGCCATGAGGGGTAGAGCCGTCAAGAACAACAGGAGGGGCTCGAGGGATGGCTTAGCGGTTAAGGCGTTTGCCTGCAAAGCCAAATGACCCAGGTTCGATTCCCCAGGACCCACATTAGCCAGATGCACAAGGGGGCGCACGCCACGTCTAGAGTTCGTTTGCAGTGGCTGGAGGCTCTGGCGCGCCCATTCTCTTTCTCTCTCTCTCTCCCTCTCCCTCTTTCTCTGTCAAATAAATAAATATTTAAAAATAAAATATTTAGGCAGGCGTGGTGGCACACGCCTTTAATCCCAGCACTCGAGAGGCAGAGGCAGAAGGATCACTGTGAGTTCAAGGCCACCCTGAGACTACAGAGTGAATTCCAGGTCAGCCTGAGCTAGAGTGAGACCCTACCTGGAAAAACCAAAATAAGCTTGGGAGGAGGTTCCCAAGCTTTGTGTGCTGGGCCTGCCTCACCCCAAATGCTGGCAGGCTCATGGGCAGCAGGCAGGGAAGGAGGCTGTGCCAGGGAGTAGCCAGGGTGACTGTAAGTTTTGGAGCCCAGCCAGATGCCCTTTTCGTCCGGGTCCCTAGGAGGGCTTCCTGTTGGCAGGGTCACCTAGGGCTAGTGGGCTGTGGCTTAGTGTGCTCAGGACATTGACTTATCTACAACCCCACCAAGACGACTAGATCATGAGGCGGAAACAGCCAGATTCTCCAGGATGGTGACTGACAAATTCAAGGTTCAGTTTCTTTTCCGTCGTTTTTTCCTTTTCCTTTTCCTTTTCTTTTCTTTTCTTTTCCTTCCTTCCTTCCTTCCTTTCTTCCTTCCTTCCTTCCTTCCTTCCTTTCTTTCTTTCTTTCTTTCTTTCTTTCTTTCTTTCTTTCTTTCTTTCTTTCTTTTTTAAGTTTTTCAGGGTAGGGTCTCACTCTAGCTCAGACTGACCTGGAATTCACTCAGGGTGGCCTCAGACTCACAGTGATCCTCCTACCTTAGGCTCCCCACTGCTGGGATTCAAAACATGCCACCATGCCTGGCTTTAACATATTTTTTTCTTTTTTTTTTAATATTTATTTATTTGACAGAGAAAAAAGGAGAGAGAGAGAGAGAATGAGGATGGGTGCACCAGGGCCTCTAGCCACTGCAAACAAACTCCAGATGCATGCGCCCCCTTGTGCATCTGGCTAACATGGGTCCTAGGGAATCGAACCTGGGTCTTTTGGCTTTGCAGGCAAATGCCTTAACCTCTAAGCCATTTCTCCAGCCCTTAAAATATTTTTTAACTTATTTGAGAGCTAGAAAGAAGCAGACATACATAGAGAGGGTATGAGTGCCCCAGGGCCTCCTGCCACTGCAAATGAACTCTAGATGTATGTACCACTTTGTGATCTGGCTTTTACTGGGGAGTAAACCTGGGCGTCCAGGGTTTGCGAGAAAGTACCTTTAACCACTGGGCTATTGCTCCATCCCTTTTTAATCTTTTATAAAATTTAAATATTTATTTATTTGACAGAGACAGAGAGAATAGGTGTGTCAGGGTCTCTAACTACTTCAAAAGAACTCCAGACAGACACATGTGCCACCTTGTACATCCGGCTTTTTGTGGGTACTGGGGAATTGAACCTGAGTCCTTAGGCTTTGAAGGCAAGTACCTTAACTACTGAGCCATCTCTCTAGCCCTCCTTTTAATTTTTTTTTTTTTTTGAGGCAAGCCCAACAGACTAGCTTTTTTTTTTTTTTTTAAATGAGAGAGCGAGAGCGAGAGCGAGTGAGAGAAAGAGAGAGAATTGATGTGCTGAGCCAGGGCCTCCAGCCACTGTAATCAACTCCAGATGTCTGTTCCACCTGTGCGCATGTGCGACCTGTGCTCGCGTCACCTTGTGCATCTGGTTTACATGGTATCTGTAGAGTCAATCATGGGTCCTTAGGCTTACAGGGAAGTGTCTTAATCGCTCCAGCCCTTTTTCTTTTCTTTTCTTTTTTTTTTTTTGGATTTTGAGGTAGGGTTTCACTCTAGTCCAGGCTGACCTGGAATTCGCTATGCAGTCTCCGGGTGGCCTCGAACTCATGACGATCCTCCTACCTCTGCCTCTTGAGTGCTGGGATTAAAGGTGTGGGCCACCACGCCCATCTCCTTATCTCCTTTTTTTTTTTAGTTTTTCAAGGTAGGGTCTTACTCTAGCTCAGGCTGACCTAGAATTCACGATGTAGTCTCAGGGTGTCCTTGAATTCACCCACAAGGATCTTCCTGTGTCTGCCTCCCTAGCATTGAGACTAAAGGCATGCACCACCATGCCTGGCTTATTGCTAAATTTTGTTTGTTTGTTTGTTTGTTTGTTTGTTTGTTTGTTTTTGGAGGTAGGGTCTCACACTAGCCCAAGCTGACCTGGAATTCGCTCTGTAGTCTCAGGCTGGCCTTGAATTTATGGCCATCCTCCTACCTCTGCCTTCCAAGTGTTGGGACTAAAGTCTTGTGCCACCATGCCTGGCTCTCATTACTAATTTTTTTGTTTATTTTTATTTATTTATTTGAGAGCGACAGACAGAGAGAGAAAAAGGCAGAAAGAGAAAATGGACACGCCAGGGCCTCCAGCCACTGCAAATGAACTCCAGATGCATGCGCCACCTTGTGCATCTGGCTTACGTGGGTCCTGGGGAATTGAGCCTTGAACCAGGGTCCTTAGACTTCACAGGCAAGCGCTTAAACGCTAAGCCATCTCTCCAGTCCCTCATTACTAATTTTTTTAAAGGCAGGATCTCACTCTAGCCCAGGCTGGCCTTGAACTCATAGCAGTTCTCCTGCCATAGCCGATTGGGTTAAAGGCATGCGCCACCATGCCTGACTTTTTTTTTTCTGTGTGTGTGTGTGTGTGTGTGTGTGTGTGTGTGTGCGCGCGCTCGCACGCGCACATGCGCACTGCCAATGTTAGTATCATAGGCTAGCTTGCCAGTTTCTTAATCTACAATGCGGGCCAGGCTCTTTGGGGCCTTTGTGGGTTCTCGTCCTCCATCCCAGGTGCTAAGAATGTGGGTGAGCAATGAACAAAGCTCTGGGGAACAAGGTAGGGCTTAGGGCCTGGGGTCATCTGTGGACACCTCAGGCAGATTGCAGAACTCTTCCGTGGAAGGGCTGCGCGGGGCCGGGGAGCCACGGCTCGCCTCGGAATATGAGGTCCAGCCCTTTGGTGTCTCTGGACATGTTAACTCAGCACTGTGAGCCTCAGGGTAACCCCACCCCCGTCTATAAAATGGGGTTCTGATCAAGATGAGCTGAGATCGCAGCACACACACAGTGCTTCTTTGTTTATTTTTATTTATTTATTTGAGAGTGACAGACAGACAGAGAGAGAAAGAGGCAGAGAGAGAGAGAGAGAATGGGTGCACCAGGGCCTCAGCTATTGCAAACCAATGCCAGATGCATGCGGCCCTTTGTGCATCTGGCTTACGTGGGTCCTGGGGAATTGAGCCTTGAGCAGGGGTCCTTAGGCTTCACAGGCAAGTGCTTAACCGCTAAGCCATCTGTCCAGCCCACAGTGCTTCTTATGGAATATACAACCGATAGTAGGGTGCTCAATAAATGTCACTCTCCACCATTGATTGGCAGACCCCACAGGGCTTGGAGAAGAGGCCGTCTGGGAAATGCAATCTGGTTGCCGAATGCTACAATTACCTACGTATCGACAGGGAGACATAAGAGGACACTTGAAAGTGGTTCTGTTCCTCCTCATTGACCCTTGGTCACCGGGCCTCCTCTGCAGGTTCAGGGGACTCTTGATCCTCCCACAGGCCGTCTTTGCCTGAGGCTGGATTGGCTCAACCCACACAGCTCTTTTCAGGCAACTCCTTTTCTAGGAGGCTTTCTAGCCGTCTGTCCTGACAACATTTTGGTGTTCTGTCTGGTCTGTGGGAGCTGGAGGCAGCTGGGGGGTGGGGGTACATGGGGGTGATAGAAGGGAGCAGAGCCAGGCCTGGCTAGGCCAGCCACAGATGCCTCAGCTGTTTCCTGATCTGGGGTGCAGACTTTGAGGTTTGCGTTTCTTCCTCTTTGACTCATTTGTTCCTAAAGGTAGCACTGCCTGCCATCTGTCTATCCGCTGTCCACTTTCCCTGGTTACCTGTCACAGGCCAGGCCTTGCGAAGCTTGCTTTCTATCCTCTCAGAGTGGGAGCAAGGCTCCAGGTGATTCAAGGTGTTCTTGGAACCAGTGTGGTGGCACACACCTGTAGTCCCAGCACTCAAGAGACTGAGGCAGGGCCTGGAGAGATGGCTTAGTGGTTAAGCACTTGCCTGTGAAGCCTAAGGACCCTGGTTCGAGGCTTGATTCCCCAGGACCCACAGAAGCCAGATGCACAAGGTGGCGCATGCATCTGGAGTTTATTTGCAGTGGCTGGAGGCCCTGGCGCGCCCATTCTCGGCCCTGGCGCACCCATTCTCGGCCCTGGCGTGCCCATTCTCTCTCTCTGCCTCGTTCTGTCTCTGTCTTTCTGTCGCTCTCAAATAAATAAATAAAAATAAACCAAAAAAAAAAATTAAAAAAGGAGACCAAGGCAGGAGGATTGCAAGTTTGATGCCAGCACACAGTGAGACCTTGTCTCTAAAGTTAAAAAAAGGGGATGGGTGGGGCTAGGGAGATTGCTCAGTGGTTTAAGGCACTTGCTTGCAAAGCCTGCTAGCCCAGGTTCAGTCCCCTAGTACCTATGTAAAGACATACAAAAAGTGGTGCAAGTGTCTGGAATTAGATACTTTTTCTTTTTTGTTTGTTTGCTTGTTTTTATTTTTCAAGGAAGGGTCTCACTCTAGCCCAGGCTGACCTGGAATTCACTGTGTCTCACCTCACCTCTGTCTCCTGAGTGCTGGGATTAAAGGCGTGTGCCACCATACCGGGTTGAGTTGATGTCTTTTACTGATCCGAGAATTTATTTTTTTCCATGAGTTCTGATGGTTCTCCGAACTTGGTTCTGCATGGGACTGAGGTTACAGACATGCAAAGCCATGCCCCTCTGTTTATGTGGGCCCTGGGGATCAAACTCCAGTGATCTCTCAGGCATGCTCTGGACTTCGTTTGCAAAATGCTATTTTTTTTTTCTTTTTTTGAGGTAGGGTCTCCCTTCAGGCCAGGCTGATCTGGAACTCACTGTGTAGTCTCGGGCTGGCCTCAAACTCACAGCAATCCTCTCGAGTGCTGGGATTAAAGGCTGAAAGTGCTTTTAATCATTAACTGTTGAGTCTTCTCTTCATCCCCTCCCCACCTTTTTGTTGAGACCCAGTTTCATGCATTCCAAGTTGGTCTTGTACTCAATATGTAGCCTAGGATGATCTTGAATTTCTGGCCTTCCTGCCTCAGTTTCCCAAGTGCTGAGATTATAGGCCTATACCACCCTGTCTGGTTTATGCAACACTGGGAATGGAACTCAAGATCAGTTGAGTATATCCTTAGCCCCTTTATTACTACTTTTTGAGACATTGTCTCTATCTCTTTATGTAGCCCAAAACTGGCCTTGGGCTCATGATCTTCTAGCCTCAGCCTTCTGAGTGTTGCAATTACAGGCATTGCTACCACACCTGGTTTCAAAAAAACATAATTAGGCCGGGCATGTGGCACACGCCTTTAATCCCTGCACTCGTGAGGCAGAGGTAGGAGGATCACTGTGAGTTCAAGGCCACCCTGAGATGACAGAGTAAATTCCAGGCCAGCCTGACTAGTGTGAGACCCTACCTCAAAACACCAAAAAATTAAAAAAAAAAAAAAAGAAAAGAAAAAAAACAACAGCCAAAAACATAAATAATGGGCTGGAGAGATGGCTAAGTGGTTAAGGCAGTTGCTTGCAAAGCCTAATGACCTGAGTTTGATTCCCTAGTATCTACACAAAGCCAGATATACAAATGACACATGTAGACCCGGGCGTGGTGGCATACTCCTTTAATCCCAGCACTCGGGAAGCAGAGGTAGGAGGATCACTGTGAGTTTGAGGCCACCTGAGACTACATAGTGAACTCCAGGTCAGCCTGGGCTAGAGTGAGACCCTACCTTGAAAAAGACAAAACAAACAAACAAACAAAAAAAACGAAGTGGCACATGCATCTGGAGTTTGTTTGCAGTAGCTGGAGGCCCTGGTTTGCCCATTTCCTCTGTCTCTTCCTTTTTTTTTTTTCGAGGTAGGGTCTCACTCTAGCCTAGGCTGACTTGGAATTCACTATGTAGTCTCAGGGCGGCCTTGAACTCATGGTGATCATCCTACCTTTGTCTCCCAAGTGCTGGGATTAAAGGTGTATGCCACCATGCCTGGCTTGTCTCTTCTTCTTTTTTTAAAATATTTTATTTATTCTTGTTTGTTTTGGGAGGTAGAGTCTTGCTGTAGCCCAGGCTGACCTGTAATTCACTATGTAGTTTCAGGGTGACTTTGAACTCATGGTTATCCTCCTACTCTGCCTCACAAGTGCTGGGATTAAAGATGTGTGCCACCACCCCCAGCTGTATTTTATTTTATTTATGAGAGAGAGAGAGAATGGGTGCACCAGGACCTCTAGCCATTGCAAACCAACTCCACACGCATATGCCACCTTGTGCATCTGGTTTATGTGGGTACTGGGGAATTGAACCTCGGTCTTTAGGCTTTGTAGGCTAGTGCCTTAACTGCTAAGCTGCTTCTCTGGCCCTGTCTGTATCTTTTCTATCTCTCTCTACTTGTAACTAATATATATATATATATATATACACATATATATATGTATATATATACATACACACATATATATATACATATATATATATACATATATAGATAGATATAGATAGATAGATAGTTACAAGAAAATTTCAGTACCAGGGTGAGACACTGTTGTAGTCAGCTTCACATTATTTTGGCTTATAGACTCAAGGGGAAGCTCCATGATGGCAGGAGAAAATGATGGCATGATCAGAGGGTGGACATCACCTTCTGGCCAACATCAGGTAGATAACAGCAACAGGAGAGTGTGCCAAACACTGGCAAAGGGAAGGTGGCTATAATACCCATAAGCCTGCCCCCAACACTACACTGCTTCGAGGAGGCTCCAGTTCTCCAATTGCCACCAGTTGAAGATCTAGCATTCAGAACACATTAGTTTATGGGAGATACCTGAATCAAACCACTACAGATGCCTTCTAGCAACTTGTAGGTTAGGGAGGCCTCTAATGCACCCTAAACATTCCAGGCTATTGCTCAGGTTTTTGGTTGCACACCAGAACTAGAAGGTAAGATCCTATTGCTTTTTTTTAAAATAATTTAAAAAATATTTATTATTTATTTATTTATTTGATAGAAAGAGGCAAAGAGAGAGAGTGAGGGAAAGAATGGGCACACCAGGGCCTCCAGCCACTGCAAACGAACTCCAGATGCATGCACCCCCTGGTGAATCTGGCTTTACATGGGTCCTAGAGAATTGAACCAGGATCCTTAGGCTTTGCAGGCAAACACCTTAACCACTAAGCCATCTCTCCAGCCCAAGATCCTATTGTTGAAGACACCATGTTCTTGGGCTGTAGGACACTGAGAGCTGAACTCTAAAGCCTCCTCCCTGTTGACTAGCTGTCAGATGCTGGACAGGGCTGTGCAGCCTATTGCAGGAGAAAAGTCAGCAGTGGTCTTAACAAGCAGTGGATCCTGCAAGTCTGATGGCTGGATAGCCATAGCCAGGACAAGTGCACCAGCTGGTACAATGGTGGCATGTCTGTTATGGGGAAACCAACTGCTCTCTGTACTTGAGGCCTGCTCCACGGGAGGGAATTCCTGAAAAGCTAATCAAAAACCTATGGCAAAAAAAAAAAAAAAAAAAAAAAGCCAGGTGCGCGTGGTGGTACACGCCTTTAATCCCAGCACTCGGGAGGCAGAGGTAGGAGGATCACCGAGAGTTCGAGGCCACTCTGAGACGACATAGTGAATTCCAGGTCAGCCTGAGCTAGAGTGAGACCCTGCCTCGAAAAACAAAGCAACAACAACAACAACAAAAACCTATGGTGTGGTGGCACATACCTTTAATCCCAGCACTTAGGAGGCATAGGTAGGAGGATCCCCATGAGTCTGAGGCCACTCTGAGACTACATAGTGAATTCCAGGTCAGCCTGGGCTAGAGTAAGACCCTACCTCAAAAAAAAAAAAAAAAAAAAAAAAAGACCAAACAAACAAAAAATTCTATGGCTAGTGAGGTCATAAGCCCTAAGGGGAAAACTACTACTGTTGTCTGGCTAAATAGATATATTATGCCTACCAAACTGCCCTCTAAATACTTATATTTATGCCCATATATTAATGCTACTTTCACTTTTGGTTAGAGAAGCTTCTCTGTTCAGATAGCAGTGACCACTGGGGTGACTCAAAACTCACCAAGTTCTGAAAAGTGACAGTGGAAGGTTTAGTACTGAGACATCTCTACCACATATATATATATTTTAAAACTTTAAAATAGTGCTGAAGGGCTGTGGAAATGGCTTACCGGTTAAGGTATTTGCCTATGAAGCCTAAGGACCCCAGTTCGATTCCCCAGGACCCACGTAAGCCAGATGCACAAGAGGGTGCATGCATCTGGAGTTTGTTTGCAGTGGCTAGAGGCCTTGGTATGCCCTTTCTCTCTATCTGCTTCTCTCTCTCTCAAATAAATAAATATTTTGAAAAATAGGGCTGGAGAGATTGTTGTGAGCTTGAGGCCAGCTTGAGACTACATAGTGAATTCCAGGTCAGCCTGGGTTAGATCAAGACCATACCTCGGAAAAAAAAAACAAACAAACAAACAATAACGACAAAAAACAATGTCTTTCACAAACACTCTACCACTGAGCTACACCCCCAGCCGTAGTCAGGGCATCTCAGGTCTCATCATGGAGTTCCAGAACAGAACACCCTCTGATTGTTTCCAACACATAGACCGATGGAGCCTAATTTGGGGAGAGAATCATTGAAATGTGAACAGTTTTCCCTAGGTGACAGGTTATAGGACTCAGACAAGAGCATGCAGGCATAGGACAAGTGACCCTGCATGTCCCTCTTCAGGCCTAGTAGGAAGCTGCCCATCTGCCCAGAGGAAGCACTGGAAACGAACGGTCAGGGCCTCTGCTCATTGACCAGGGAGACGACAAAGGCAGCTACCCTTGTGGAGAAGTCTGTCCCATCCCCTCCAGGCCTAGTTCCTCTCGCTCCTCTTTCAGGACAGCTGCTCTGTACCTAGCTGCCACCTGGCCTGGGTCTCTGCCCCCCACTACCTCCTGTTTCCTCTCTTTGGCCCTATGCAGCCTCTCTTCCAGGATAGCCTGCTAGGGGTGGGACCTCAGCCATCCTTGGAGTTCGTTTTCTTTTTTGTTCCAGGTAGGGTCTGGCTCTAGCCCACATTGACCTGGAACTCACTATGTTATCCCAGGCTGGCCTCCAACTCACAGCAATTCTCCTACCTCTGCCTCCTGAGTGCTGGGATTAAGGACACACACACACACACACACACACACACACACACACACACACGGTGTTGCTGTCTATTGAGCAAATTAAGAGCTAAAAGGTGGGAAACAAAGATCATGAAGCTTCAACTTTTGCTGGGAAATGCTTCATTCATTCATTCATTCAATCACAACTTACTCTGCACCTACCACACCAGAAACCAGAGACTGCAACGAGCAGATGGGACAGTGAAGAGATAAATTGGGTGATGAGGGAGATGGCACAGTGTCATTTGAGATAGGTGACCAGAGAAGGTCCCTTAGAGAAAGTGACATGGAACAAAGATTCATAGGAGGCTACTGTTCATTCATTCATTCACCTATTCATTCATTCATTCCTGCAGCTAATCAGCCAAAGTCAACACATATGTCCCTTGGACCTGTGCTGGGGCCTGGCCCTGACAGAGTGTGTGTGGGGGGATCCAGGTACAACATGCCTCACCCTGAGTGGTCCCCAGGCTTCTGTTTCCTTGCAGTGGGACGAACACACCCCACCCTCCCAGTAAGAGTCAACAGAAGCTAGGGAGACTGATCATCTTGGTTTGTGGGAAACCAGAGAGTTTTAGGGTGTAGAACTTTCAGCGCCACGTTGAGACAGTCCATGACAGTCAGGGTGAGGGGCCCCGGCAGAGGAGGCTGCTCGTGGCGCCTTAGGGAAGGAGGACGGGTGAGAGGAATAGTCACTTCTCTGAGGATGTGGAAGGGAAGGCTGTGTGCTCTCACCAAAGGAGCCCGAGAGCCCGAGGGCAGAGGCATGCTCCACCACACCCGGCTTTATTTTTATTTATTTGAGAGACAGAGACAAAAAGAATGGGCACACCAGGGCCTCCAACTGCTGCAAATGAACTACAGATGCATGCGCCACCTTGTGCATCTGGCTTATGTGGGTCCTGGGCAATGAAACCTAGGTCCTTTGACTTTGCAGGCAAGTGCCTTAACCAGTAAGCCATCCCTCTAGCCCTGTATTTTTTTTTTTTTTTTTTTGAGGTAGGGTTTCACTCTAGCCCAGGCTGACCTGGAATTCACTATGGAGTCTCAGGGTGGCCTCGAACTCACGGCGATCCACCTACCTCTGCCTCCCGAGTGCTGGGATTAAAGGCGTGCGCCACCACACCCGGCTCTAGCCCTGTATTTTTTAAAATATTTATTTAGTTAGTTGAGGAGGAGAGGAGAGAGAGAAAGACAGAGGGCTGGAGCAATTGCTTAGTGGTTAAGGTGCTTGCCTGTGAAGCCCAAGGACCCAAGTTTGGCTCCCCAAAACCCATGTAAGCCAGACACACAAAGTGACACACATGCACATAAGATGGTGCATATGTCTGGAGTTTAATTGCAATGACTAAGGCCCTGGCATGCCATTCTCTCTCTCCCTCATAAAAAAAAGAGGGAGGGAATGGGCATTCCAGGGCCTCTTGGCATTGCAAATGACCTCCAGATGCATGCACTACTTTGTGAAGCTGGCTTTACATGGATACTGGGGAATTGAACCTGGGCTGTCAGACTTTGCAAGCAAACACCACGAAGCCATCTCTCCAGCCTGGGTTTGCATTTCAGAAAGAGCAGAGCTCGGTTGAGCAAGCTGACAGGGGGCTGAGAACAGAGGTGGCATTACTATTTCTTTCTTCTTCTTCTTTTTTATTATTAATTAATTAATTAATTTGTTTGAGAGAGAGAAAGAAGCAGAGAGAGAGAGAGAATGGGCAAACGAGGGCCTCCAGCCACTGCAAACAAATTCCAGATACACGCGCCCCCTTGTGCATCTGGCTTATGTGGGTCTTGGAGAATCAAACCGGGATCCTTTGGCTTTGCAGGCAAACGCCTTAACCACTAAGCCATCTCTCCAGCCCATCATTACTGCTTCTGTGCTCCTTCCTTAGGTCATTCCAGAAAGCACTGAGCACCCTTCAGCTCCCTAGCTCTGGCCACGTGTCCAGATACCCATGTACACTAGTTCATTAAGACAGAGCTGGGGCAACAAATTGTACAGAATCCAAGTGAAGGGTGTTTGTTGGATTTTCTGCAGGTTTGAACATTTTCAAAATGAAATATTGGAAGGGTGGATGAAAAAAATTCTACTCTGGGGGCTGGAGAGATGGCTTAGAGGTTAAGGCGTTTTGCCTGCAAAGCCAAAGGATCCCGGTTTGACTCTCTAGGACCCACGTAAGCCAGATGCACAAGGAGGCGCGTGCATCTGGAATTCGTTTGCAGTGGCTGGAGGCCCTGGTGCACCCATCTACTCTGGGCCCCTTGAGACCTCCAAAGAGGAAGGAGCTTACGGTCCAGGGAGGGAGCTGGGTGTGTGAGCCCATCTTTCAGCAGAGGTAGCATAGTGCTTGGTGTGTGTGTGTGTGTGTGTGTGTGTGTGTGTGTGTGTATGCGCAGTAGGCCCAGTAAAAGATGGAAAGGCAAACCTGGGGGCCCAGAGGAGTGAGAGGGGAAAGGACAGCGGAAGTCAAGGCACAGTGCTCTTGGGGGCAAGTGCGAGCCTGTGAGTGGTTTTGTGTGGATCAGTGGAAGGTCTGAGGGGCTGGGAGGTTCACGCAGGAGGAGGCTGGGAAGGGAAGCTGTGACCCTTGGAAGGTCCTCCTAGCATTATTCAATAGTCACTAACTCAGGGAATACAGTACTTTTATTTATTTATTTATTTATTTATTTATTTATTTGAGAGAGAGAAAGAGGCAGATAGAGAGAGAATGGGCACACCAGAGCCTCTAGCCGCTACAGAGTCCAGACGCATGCGCCACTTTGTGCATCTGGCTTTACGTGGGTCCTGGAGAATCAAACCCGGGTTGCAAGTGCCTTTAAGCCATCTCTCCAGCCCCAAACAACTGGCACTTTCAGAAGGCCACATGCTGTCCCCCACAGTCAGCCTGTTCGTCTATTACACTGCAGCTCCCGTCCCTGCCAGCCTTGTGAGGCTCTGCCTTGCCCTTCCCGAGCCCAGCACAAACTGCCCTGGAAGTGTCCCTAGAACGCACAGGTGGTGACTTGGACCAGGGCCCACGGCCATGCGGCCTCCGTGCCTCCCCTGGAGTTGTACTCTCTGGGGGAGCAGTGTTGTTCCTCCATTGTTTCCTCCAGCCACAGGAGGTCAAGACAAGGCCAGATTCGTCAGTGCACTTCCAGCACCGGGGGTAGAGAGCTGGCTTGATCAGTTTCCCCGAATGTTCGAATGTTCGTTGAGAAAGGCAGGAGGAGCTGGACAAAAGAACGCGGGGCAGGCCAGTGCTGTCTCGTGGGGCTCTAGCCCAGGGGTAAGGGCATGTGAGCCGGTGCAGAGCTGGGTCTCCAGGCCAGGAGTGAGGAGACAAGACTTTTGTAAAAGGAGGCTCAGAGCCCTGCATGGCGGCACACACCTTTAATCCCAGTGTTTGGGAAGCCCGGGTCGGAAGATCGCTTGTGAGTTTGAGACCAGCCTGGGACTGCAGAGTGAACTCCAGGTCAGCCTGGGCTACAGTGAGATCCTACTTAAAAAATAAATAAAGAAAGAAAGAAAAATAAAGAAAAAGAAAGAGAGAAGCGTGCCTGGGGTCTGAGGAGTGCGGTGCAGTGAGGGAAGGAGGCCGAGCTGGGAAGGCAGAGGCAGGAAGCGCCAGTGAGTACTAGGGACCATGATGTTGGCGAAGAGGAACCCTTGTTTGCCTGTCTGGGTTCAGATCCTACCTGCCGCTTGTGAGCTATGAGAGTCTGAGCCAGTGACTTAGTTCTCTGTGCCTCAGGGGCTAAGGATACGGCTCAATTGTGAATGAATGCTTTTCAGACATGCACAAGGCCTTTGATTCCATCCCTGGTACGAAAAATCAAAACCAAACACAAACCAGGTAACTTTTTCTTTAAATTTTTGTTTTTTTATGTTTGAGAGAGAGAGAGAGAGAGAGAGAGAGAGAGAGGGTTGGCATGCCAGGGCCTCAGCCATTGCAATCGAACTCCAGATGCTTGCGCCACCTAGTGGGCATGTGCAACCTTGCGTTTGCCTCACCTTTGTGCATCTGGCTAACATGGGATCTGGAGAGTCAAACATGGATTGTTAGGCTTTGCAGGCAAGCGCCTTAACCACTAAACCATCTCTCCAGCCCCTTAGTAACTTTTGGTACTTCACTCATTCATTCATTCACTCACTCACTCATTTTTCCCCTCAACATTTATTGAACATCTGCTATGGGACCAGGAGAGCTTAAGAGAGTCACATAACAAACAGACCCTGTCACTGAGGTAGAACCAAGATTTCTATTACTAGTCCCTTTTATTCCCCCCGGTTTTTCAAGATAGGGTCTCACTCTAGTCCAGGCTGACCTGGAATTCACAGGGTAGCCTTGAACTCACGGCAGTCCTCCTACTTCTGCCTCCCAAGTGCTGGCATTACAGGCACTAGTCACTTAAAAAAATTTCTTTTTATGAGAGAAAACGAGCAAGGGAGAGAGAGAATTGGGGCACCAGGGCCTGTAGCCGCTGCAATCGAACTCCAGACTCATGCAACACCTCTGCCCACGTGTGACCTTGTGCGTATGCGTCACCTTGTGCATCTGGCTTATGTGGGTTCTGGAGAGTTGAACCTGGGTGCTTAGGCTTCTCAGGCAAGCACTTTAACTGCTAAACCATCTATCCAGCCCCCCCTTTTTCTTGAGGTAGGGTCTTGCTCAAGTCCAGGCTGACCTGGAATTTGTTATGTAGTCTCAGGGTGGCCTTGAACTCACAGTGATTCTCCTACCTCTGCCTCCCAAGTTCTGGAATTAAAGGCATGTGCCATCACCCTGGCTCTTTTCTTTCCTTTTTTATTTTTTTAAAAAATATTTTCTTTTTCTTTATTTATGAGAGAGAGAGAGAGAGAGAGAGAGAGAGAGAGAATGGGCATGCCAGGGCCTCTAGCCACTGCTAATGAACTCCAGATGCATACACCCCCTTGTGTACCCGGCTTATGTGGGTACTGGGGCATTGAACCTGGGTCCTTTGGCTTTTCAGGCAAGCACCTTAACCACTGAGCCATTTCTCCAGCCCAATTTTTTAAAAAATATTTTTTCACTTATTTATTTGTGATGAGAGAGAGAGTATGGGCATGCCAGGACCTCTTGCCACTGCAAATGAACTCCAGACACATAAACCACTTTGTGAAACTAGTTTTACATGGATACTGGGCAATTAAACCTGGGTTAGCAGACTTTGCAAGCAATGCCTTTAATCCCTGTGTCATCTCCCCAGCCCCACCAGTTCTACTCTTGATGTCTTCTTGTCACTGAAGCAACTGTTGTTATTGTCCTCAGACAAGAATGTCACCATCAAGGGAATTTCTGTTTCTATCCGGGGCTTGTGCTGACCAACCACAAGGCTTTGGAGAATGTCCTTCCCCACCCCCCACCCCTGAAGCTGTTTTTGTTTGTTTGTTTGTTTTTTAATTTTTTTTAACTTAAGAGAGAGAGAGAGAGAGAGAATTGGTATGTGAAGGCCTCAGCCACTAAAATCGAACTTCAGACGCTTTTGCCACCTAGTGGGTATATGTGACCTTGTGCCTGCCTCACGTTTATGCATCTGGCTTAGGAGGGATCTAGAGAGTTGAACATGGGTCCCTAGGTTTCACAGGCAAGCGCCCTAACCTCTAAGCCATCTCTCCAGCCCTGAGGCTATTTTCTTTAGGTGGGCCAACTTATTCTGGTTTGCCTGGGACAGAGGATTGGTTACCCTGTCTGCTTTATCTGTCACCTGGGTACCCTCTGCCTGCCAGGGCTGTTGGCATACAGGAAAAGCTGTGGGACAGAATTCTGAACTTGGTTACATGAATATTCATTTAATTCTGTTTTCTGGACACTGAGTCTCACTATAGTCCAGGCTGGCCTCATTCTCAAGCTCCTTTCCCTGAGCCCCTCAAGTGCTGGGTTGCAAGGCTGAGCCACCATGCCCAGATGGTTCTATGAATATTAAAGTCTCTTGTATGCCACAGAAGTCCAGGCAAAAGGACCCATACAGCTCCCATACACTGCAATGGAGGAAGAGAGGCACATACTTTTAGTGAGAAAAGCAAGGCCCAGAGTATTGTGGGACATGCACGTGCACGCGCACGCGCACACACACACACACACACACACACACACATTCACGGGCACACACAGATTATCTGGGAAGGTACTGGGAGGCTGGGGAGAAAGCTCGGGAAGCCCTACTTCTTGCCATCTGCCTCTTGCATGGTTGCCATTATGTTAACCATTTATCTTCAGTGTCTGATAGAACAACCTTTCAAACTTCTGTGTGTCAGAAACAAAAAATAATCACAACAGACCCACTCTGTACAAAATCAAAAGGCCCGTTACCATGTAAGACAAGCAGCCGGAAGCCATCAGGAGAGGACCTCTCGTCTCTTGCCCATGACCTTGCTGACCTCTGGGAGTTCAGGGGGCCACAGAGGTATCCTCTGGGACAGTGTGGCGAGCTCCGGGGCAAGCCCAGGCTGGGAGGACAGCTGCAGGCTCCACACAGCACCCCACCTCAAGGCCTAGGGATGCCGGAGGCCACAGGCTCACTTTGCTGCTTGTGAGTCCAAGGTCACCCTCTGGCCACCATAGCCTGTTCTGCCTGGAGTGGTGGAGGCGGTCCCTTTCAGGGTAACGGAATCAGTTTTCCTAAGTCTGCAGTCTGCTGCTGCCACCACGGCAGCTGGTTCTCTCTGGCTCTGGGAGAAAGGGCCACAGCTGAGTCGGGAAGAGGCTCCTGGGAAGCCCGAGACACCCAAGACAGCCAACGCCTACAGACGCTGCTTCTCATCCTGTGAGCTGCCAGTCATGTGGCCAGGCCCTATACGGGGAATATTGCTATTGTAAAAATACCAAGCGTTAATAAAAGGTAGCTAATAAAGACCCAGAAACTTCCCTCCGCTTCCTGAGCTCTGCTCTCTTCAGACCATTGTTATTAATTGATGGGAAAAGAAATGTTTTCCTGTGGTGGGCATATAGTGAACTGGACCTGTGATGGGCCATCCACCTCCAGGCCTGGGTCTCTGAATTTAGGTGAAAGTGTATGTTGAAGTCTACTTCTCACAGAAATGAAAACATTCTATGCTCTCTCTTTCTCTCTCTCTCTCTCTCTCTCTCTTTCTCTCTCTTTTTTCTTCAAGGCAGGGTCTCATTCCAGCCCAGGCTGACTTGGAGCTCAAGATTGGTCTGAAACTTACAGTGATCCTCCTACCTCTGTCTCCCAAGTACTGGCATTAAAGGCGTGCACTTCCACACTCGGCTACTTTTTTATTTACTTATTATTAAAAAAATATTTTAGGGGGCTGGAGAGATGGCTTAGCAGTTCAGGCATTTGTCTGCAAATGGATCCCAGTTCAATTCTCCAGGACCCACGTAAGCCAGATGCACAAGGGGGTGCATGTGTCTGGAGTTTGTTTGCAGTGGCTGGAGGCTCTGGAACACTCATTCTCTCTCTCCCTGTTTCCCTTAAATAAATTAAATTAAAAAATAAAAAATATTTTATTTATTTATTTGCAAGCAGAGATAGAAGAGAGAGAGAGAGAGAGAGAGGGAGGGAGAGAGAATGGGTACGCAGGGCATCTAGTCACTGCAAACAAACTCCAGATGCATGTGGCACTTTGTGCATCTGGCTTTATGTGGGTACTGGGGATTTGAACTCTGGTCATTAGGCTTTGCAGGCAAGTATCTTAACTGCTGAGTCATCTCTCCAGCCCATGGTCGCTTTTTTTTTTTTTTTTTTTTTTTGGTTTTTCGAGGTAGGGTCTCACTCTAGTTCAGGCTGACCTGGAACTCACTAAGTAGTCTCAGGGTGGCCTCGAACTCATGGTGATCCACCTACCTCTGGCTCCCAAGTGCTGGGATTAAAGGCATGTGCCACCACGCCCGGCTTTTCTTTTTTTTTTTTTTTTTAATTAATTTATTTATTTGAAAGCAGAGAGAGAGAGAAGAGAGACAGATAAAGAGAGAATAGGCATACCAGGGCCTTTAGGCACTGCCAACAAACTCCAGACACATGTGTCCTTGTGCATCTGGCTTACGTGGGTCCTGGAGAATCAAACCTGTGTTCTTTGGATTTGCAGGCAAATGCCTTAACCACTAAACCATCTCTTCAGCCCTGTTTTTTTTTTTTTCCAAGGTAGTGTTTTGCTCTAGCCCAGGCTGACCTGGAACCTGGAATTCACAGTATAGTCTCAGGGTGACCTCAAACTCATGGCGTTCCTCCTACCTACTCTGGAGTGCTGGGATTAAAGGCATGTGGCTGCTTTTTTAAAATATAATTTTATGATTGCTGGGCGTGGTGGTGCACGCCTTTAATCCCAGCATTGGGGAGGCAAAGATAGGAGGATTACCATGAGCTAGAGGCCACCCTGAGACTACATAGTTAATTACAGGTCAGCCTGGACCAGAGTGAGACCCTACCTCATAAAAAACAAAAAAACCCATATATATATATATATATATATATATATATATATATATATATAATTTTACTTATTTATATATGGAGAGAGAGGGAGAGAGAGCAGTATACCAGGGACTCCTGCCACTGCAAATAAATTCCAGATGCATGCACAACTTTGTGCATCTGGCTTCACGTGGGTACTTGGGAATTGAACCTAGACCAGCAGGCTTTGCAAGCAAGTGCCTTTAACCACTGAGCCATCTTTCCAGTTCCCGTTCTGTGTTCTATGTTCTGTAAGATGCCGCTGGACACATCATGGACGTTTTTGCGTGTTTAGAGCCAGGGCTGGGGAGAGGGCTGGCTCAGAGGTTACAGGCACTTGCTTATGAAGTTTGCTGACCTGAGTTCAATTCCCCACCCACCCATATAAAGTCGGACACAAATACTGGTGTAAACAACTGGCATTTGTATGAAGGGCAAGAGATCCTGGCACACGTGTGTGGACACACACAAATAATAAATAATTAAAAATGCATATAGAGTCAGTACTTTTTAGTAGTTTATCAGTGCTCCTCCTTATTTCTTTTGAGGAGGGACCCCTATGTTGCCTAGTCTGGTCTCAAATTCCTGGGTTCAATCACATTTCTTTTGTTTGTTTGTTTTTGGAGGTGGGGTCTCACTCTAGTCCAGGCTGACCTGGAATGCACTATGGAGTCTCAGGGTGGCCTTGAACTCATGACAATTCTCCTACCTCTGCCTCCTGAGTGCTGGGGTTAAAAGCGTGCGCCACCACGCCCGGCTGCAAGTCACATTTCTGCCTCGGCCTCCTGAGTAGCCGGGACGATACGTGCTTGCCACTGCACAACCCGTGCCCAATTCCACGATTTGAGCTGACCCCTTCTTCCCTGCAGTGGTGGAGATGGAACCCGGGGCCTCCCATATGCTAAGCAAGTGCTCAAGCAATGAGCTGCAGCCCTGCCCTGCCCGGTCCTCGGTTGGTGAACATTTAACCCATCTCTAGTGTTTAAATTCTGCAAGCAGCCTGGTGGCCTCATGGGATGTTCAAGCCATTCTCTGGGAAAGATGTTCCCTAAACCCCTGGCCTCCTGAGGCAGGCAGGTTCTGAAAGTAAGCTGCTCTCTGAGAAATTGGACTTAAGCAGTCCTTATCTCCAAGTCCCAGCCACTCTGTTGGAATAACTGTCCCATCTCCCCAGGTCCCATGTAAGCCAGATGCGCATGGTGGTGCATGCATCTGGAGTTCGTTTGTCGTGGCTAGAGGCCCTGGCACACAATTCTCACTCTGTCTCTCTCTGTCTCTGTCTCTCTTTCTGTCCTTGTCTCTGTCTCTAATAAATAAATAAATGAGAAAAAAATATTTATTTATTTGAAAGACAGAGACAGCCGGGCCTCTAGCCTCTGCAAATGAACCCAGACACATGTGCCACCTTGTGCATCTGGCTTTACATGGGTACTGGGGAATCAAACATGGGTCTTTGGCTTTGCCAGCAAGCACCTTAACTGCTAAGCCATCTCTCCAGTCCCTGGGTTGACTTTTATTTTACTTTATTTTTCTCTTTAGATAGAGAGAATGGGCACACCTGGACCTCCAGCCACTGCAAATGAACTGCAGATGCATGTGCCACCTTGTGCCTCTGGCTTATGTGGATCCTGGGGAATTGAACCTGGGTTCTTTAGCTTTGCAGGCAAGTGCCTTAACCACTAAGCTATCTCTCCAGCCCTAGGTTGACTTTCTCTCTCTCTCTCTCTCTCTCTTTCTTTCTTTCTTTTCTTTTTTTTTTGAGGTAGGGTCTCGTTTTAGCCCAGGCTGACCTGGAATTTACTATGTAGTCTCAGGGTAGCCTTGAACTCAGGGCAATTCTACCTCTGCTTCTTGAGTGCTGGGATTAAAGGCATGCACCACCATGCCCAGCTCCTGGGTTGACTTTTAAACCTGAGAAGAAGAGTCTTCCAGCCATCTTGGCCTGCCCTGCTGGTAAGATGTAAGCTCTTGCCTGGGGTGAGTTCGTGGGAAGGGGGAGGAACCTTCCCACCTCTATACAGTCTAGCGTAATGTCCTCGGTCTTGAAGTCCCTTCACCAAGAATGGGGTTGGGAGTAGCTTGCTCCTCTGGGAGTCCTTCCCAGTGCCTTAGGTGCCTGACTTCCTGTCCCAAGGACAGTGGAACAAGGGAGGGGAGAACTTGGGAGGTAGAAAGCAGCAGACACCTAAGGGGGAGAACTATTATGCTGGCCCGTTCTTCGCACACACATGGGGGCAGAAGTCATAATCACTCACTCGCAGGCAGGTGGCATGGGCTCACAGGACTGGGTTAGGATCAAGCTCAGCTGTGAGCCACCCCTGCCTGGCAGTCACACCGCAGTGGGCCTGGTCTCCTGGCATCCAGCAATGACCTTGCAATGAGGTAGACCAGGCTTGGCTGCCACCAACATTCACAGGATTCAGACCCTAACCGCCCCAGCCCCAGCCCCAGACCCCGTGGTCACAAGAGCTTGGATGTGGGCTCAGAGTGCCCTCTCGGCCCTGGAAAGTCTCCATAAAGGAAGGCTGGAAAAGTGGGGGGTGGGCACCGTCTGCCCCAGAGGGTGGCATTCCAGGTGGCAGGAGCAGCCTGAACAAAAGCTGCGTTGGCGGTGACTCTGGCCTGTGGGCGGGTGCCAAGCCTGTCTAGGTCACTGTGTGATGGCAGAGCTGGATGCCAGGGCGCCAGGCTCATGCTCTGATGCCAGTGTCATGTGAGAGTGGCTCTCAGCTGAGCTCCATCCTCATTTTCCTCTGGGGTCCGTGACAGCACTAGCATTCATCCAGCTGTCACCACGGGACCCCCAACACCCAGGGTATGGACATCATGCTGTCCACCCAGACAACAAGGACGTCATTAGACAAGTGTCCCATGGGGTCAGAGCTCAAAACACCTGTAGCCAGCCCCGAATCTGGATTTGCCCTCAGGAGGAACAGCAAAGTGGAAGGGAAGCAGGGGAAGAGACAGAGGCAGGGGTGAGATGGACAGATGTACAGATGGATGGATGGGGAGGGAGGGATAGATGGATGGACAAATGATCTGGGACAAAAAAGCATAAGGGCCTTTGAGCATGGAGCAGGAAGGACAGGTCGATGGCAGGGAGCATTTTTTTTTTAATTTTAAAATTTTTAAATATTTAATTAAAGAGAGAGAGAGAGAGAAAGAGAAAGAGAGAGAGAATGTTAGCGTCAGGGCTCCAAAACCACCGCAAACAAACTCCAGATGCATGGGCCACCTTGTGCATCTGGCTCACGTGGGTCCCGGGGAATTGAACCTGGGTTCTCAGGCTCCACATGCAAGTTCCTTAACTATTAAGCCATCTCTCCAGCCCAGGGAGCTTCGAGGCACTTGACCTAAGCCCTCCAGGCGGAAAGCAGAGCCAGGCACCCCAGCATGCCCTAGGCTGGTGGGCACCAGATAGAGATGGCAACGGCTGCAGAAACTATGCTGAGGAGAATGGGAATGTTCTAGATGGACTTTAAAAGACAACCTAGGCCAGGCATGGTGGTGCACGCCTTGAATCCCAGCACTCAGGAGGCAGAGGTAGGAGGATCACCTTGGATCGTTCAAGGCCAGCCTGAGACTATATAGTGAATTCCAGGTCAGCCTGGGCTAGAGCAAGACTCTACCTGAAAAAAAAAAAAAAACAAAAAATCCCAAAGCCCCCCCCCCAAAAAAAACAAACAACCCCCCAAACCCCCTAAGATGGACAGAGCATAGCGACCTGGAGCATCAGGCTGGGGAGGGCAAAGAGAGTCTACTAGGGAGGGTCTGTGGAGTGCTTGAGGACCTTTATGTCAGGTTAGAGGTAGAGAGTGGGCACTGAGGGTCAGAAGCCAGCAATCGGCTGTGCTTTTCACCTCTGTCACTTATACCCTTGTGTAGGTGACCACTTGGTGTCTGAACTTGTTTCTCGATCTCTACAATGAAGGTGACCGTAGAGCCTCCCTCACACAGTCACTCTGTGGATGGAACAAGCGCAGCCCAGGTCAGAGACTCTGCATGCAGGAGGCCCTGGGTTCCAGCCCCAGCACCATGGCACTGTGGCACTGTGGGGTGGGGCGTCTTGGCAAGTGTGTCTGGAGGCCTCAGGATGTGACAGGTACTCTTTGTTGTCATCATTGTTGTTTTGTCGAGGTAGGGTCTCGCTGACCTGGAATTCACTATGGAGTCTCAGGGTGGCCTCGAACTCACAGCGATCCTCCGACCTCTGCCTCCCGAGTGCTGGGATTAAAGGCGTGCGCCACCACGGCCCGCATGACAGGCACTCTTTGGAGGGCTCCCTGCCTCTTTTTAGGTATGGTGGTCTGCACACACCGTCACTGCCACTTGCACAGTCTTGAGCCCTTGGCTGGTGCTAGCTCACTGCTCCCAATCCAGGTTCTTCCTCACCCATCTAGCAGACCCCACTGGCTGCATGACCAGCTGACCCTACAGAGACTGGGGTCAGCGGAACTCACCCACTTAGTCTGGGCTGTCTAGGATGTGGGAAACAGCAGGCGGTTTGGGACTGGGGCTGACCAGAGCCTCAATTTCCCATTTGTAAGATACAGGGTGTTGCAGTTCGGTTCGCATTGCTGGTAGAAATCACTTAACCAAGAGCAGCTTCTGGAAAAAGAGATTTATGTTGGCTTAAAGGCTCGAGGGGAAGCTCCACGATGGCAGGGGAAAACGATGGCATGAGCAGAGGGTGGGCATCACTTCCTGGCCAACATAAGGTGGACAATAGCAACAGGAGAGTGTGCCAGACACTGGCATGGGGAAACTGGCTATAACACCCATAAGCTCGCCCCCAACAATACACTCCCTCCAGGAGGCATTAATTCCCAAATCTCCATCAGCTGGGAACCTAGCATTCAGAACACCTAAGTTTATGGGGGACCCCTGAATCAAACCGCCACAGAGGGGTTTGTAGTCCAACTGAACTATTCCCAAGGACCTTGCCATTTGCTTTAAACTCCTATCCTTGCTTCCTGGCTGAGGTTCCCAGACATGAGTGATGGGTGCTTCATGCTGAACTCTCTTCCTCTTTCCCATCTGGATGTGGTATGTCCGTTCGCCAAGCCTCAATGTGCCCACCTGTAAAGGCTCCCTCTCCTTCTGCCTAGTGCTCAAGCTGAGGGATGGTGGAGTTTTTCCTACTGGGAAGATTTAGTGCTGTGATGTAAGTGCGAGGCCCAAAGTCGATGAGGGCTGAAGGCTGTAGAGGCTTGGCCGTTCTCCACTGAGCGGATGGCCTCCCAGGGCCCCAACACATGCCACCCACCAGGCTGGGCTTCCCCTTTCATTTCAGCATGCTGTCCCCCATGCAGGGGCCTGGTAAGCGCTTAGGTGAACATGGTGGGGGGTGGTCTTACCCTCACGTTCAATCAATCTTTCCTCTTTTTTGTTTTTTTAAAATATACATTTTATTTATTATTATTATGTTTAGTTTGGTTTTTCGAGGTAGGGTCTCCCTCAAGCTGATCTGGAATTTCCTCTGTACTCTCAGGGTGTCCTTGAACACACAGGCGATCATCCTACCTCTGCCTCCCGAGTACTGGGATCAAAGGTGTGCGCCACCATGCCCGGCCTTTAATATATTTTATTTATTTATTTATTTGAGAGAGAAAGAGGGAGAGAGAGAGAGAGAGAGAGAGAGAGAGAGAGAGAGAATGGGCGTGCCAGGGCCTCCAGCCACTGCAAATGAACTCCAGATGCATGCACCATTTTGTGCATCTGGCTTACATGTCTCCTGGAGAATCGAACTGGGATCCTTTGGCTTTGCAGGCAAACGCCTTAACTGCTAAGCCATCTCTCCAGCCCTCTTTTTCATATCCCCCCCCCCTTTCTCTTAGATCCACTGTTCCCAAGGATCCCGCTCTTCCACGTTCCCTACCACCTCTGGGCCTGCTGCACATCTGCTCAGCCTCCAGGCACTCCTGGACACCAGGATCCAGGCCGACCTCTTCTTCCAAGTGCCTGCCAAGGTCAGCCTGTGCCAGGGGGAGAGGTGTTCCTATGCTCTGTGGCCTGCTGACCCAGCCACAGACCGTGCCCTTCACACAAGAAACTGTCCGAGGGCCTCTGCATTTAGGTCACCCCTGCCTTGACCCTGATGTGTTTGTGCCCTTGCCTCCTCCATCAATCCTTCCTCAGGCCCCCTTTTATTTTCTTGCTGCCCCCAGGCTGGGCGAGGGGACCTCCCCTCGGTGTTCACTTGGAGAGAGCTAGCTCAAGTCATATGTTTGTGTACTATGAACCCTGAAAGTTGAAGCGCCCCTGATTCACAGGGTTGCATCAAGCCTCGCCGGGTGCCTTGGTGCTGCCTTTGCTGGACACCCAAATGAATGAAGGGTCCCTCTCCTCTCCTCCCCACGGCCACCCAGGGCAGTTAGGAAGGAGTCTGTGTGACTTCAAGCACAGCCAGGGTGAGCTATATTTAGACACAGGGGCTGGGACGAGCTTCTGGGGCAGAGGAGGTGGCAGAGCCTGCAGCGAGGGGCCCCAGGGGACCTCCTCGTTCCCGGGGACAATCCCTGTGTGAGCAGCCAGCGCCATTCATTCCACTCTCACAAGCCACCCCTCACCCTGGGACAGGCTGGGACAGCTTCATGCATGCCTGAAGGCTCTCAGACCGGCTTCCTGCACGGCTAGCAACGTGAAGTGTGGCCTGGTTGGTCAGCTCCGAGCGCGGGGCCAGGCTGGGGCCAGGGGCGATAGTGGGGGCTCATGCCGTCTGCTCCCACTGCTCTCCTGGCTTCCTTCCCTCTCCTCCTCGGTGGGCGCCCAGCCAGGCCAGCCGGGTGCGGCCAGCGGGTGGTCAAGGAGAGGCTGGCCTGGCCCTGGCAGCCCGCTACCCAGCTCTGGGGCGGGCAGGAGGCAGGATGGATGTTCGCAGTAATTACCCAGCTGCAGCCTCCCCAGAGCTGCCGCCATAGCAACGGGGCTGGCGCCCCAGCCGCGGCCAAGGGCCAGGGTGGGGGGATGTGGGCACTCTGGGCAGGTTGAGGAGGGGTGGCACGAGCCCCAGGAACAGCCTCCTTCTCTTTGTTGGCACCTTCACCCACCCACCCCATCCCTAGGGGCGGAGGCGGAGGCTTTTTCGGCACAGGGAGACTGGCACTGCCCAGGGGAGGCTCCGGAGACGCCCCATCCCCTCTGCCAGGGCCCATGGGGCAGCGGGAGCAGGTGTCAGAGGGTAGAGGTGCACAGGGTTCCAGGGCTTAGGGCACAACTGGGGCCATGCTGGTTCCCTTTTCCAGCTGCTTACCGCGGGCCCTGGGACACCTGGTCTTGCCATCCATAGTGTCATCTCTTTCCAGGGGGGCCACACCCATGTGGTCGCTGGCACCCCCCCCCCCTTGGGAGGGGTGTTTATGGCTCACTTATTGAGATCTTCTCAAGACAGGCACCCAGCAGCCTTGCGTAGAACTGACTCCGAGTGGGGATTTGCCCATGGGGGAGATCTTGAGGACTTCCCTCACTCTATAGTAGCAGGCCCTGTTTCCCTCTTGTTAACATGGGATCTGATGAAAACACTGTGTTTGTATTCATTTTATAAAAAGAATATTTATTTATTTATTTAAGCCGGGGGAGGGGGAAGAGGCAGATAGGTAGATAGAGAGAGAGAGAGACAGACAGACAGAGAGAATGGGCACACCAGGTCCTTCAGCTACTGCAAACCAACTTCAGACTCATGTGTCACCTTGTGCATCTGGCTTACATGGGTCCTGGGGAATTGGGCCTGGATCCTTTGGCTTTGCAGACAAACGCTTTAACAGCTAATCCATCTCTCCAGCTCCCACCCCCCTTTTGCTTATTTTTATTTATTTATTTGAGAGCAACAGAGAGAGAAAGAGGCAGAGAGAGAGAATGGGCACACCAGGGCTTCCAGCCACTGCAAATGAACTCCAGACGTATGCGCCCCCTTGTGCATCTGGCTAACATGGGTCCTGGGGAATCGAACCTGGAACCGGGGTACTTAGGCTTCACAGGCAAATGCTTAACTGCTAAGCCATCTCTCCAACCCCTCCCCCCATTTAAGATAAGTTCTCACCCTAGCCCAGGCTGACTTGGAATTCACTATGGAGTCTCAGGGTGGCCTCCAACTCACAGCGATCCTCCTACCTCTGCCTCCCCAGTGCTGGGATTAAAGGCGTGTGCCACCACGCCTGGTCCAGCTTTTTTTTTTTTTTTTTTTTCTTTTTCTGAGGTAGGGTTTCACTCTTGCTCAGGCTGACCTGGAATTCACTATGTAGTCTTAAGGTGGCCTTGAACTCACGGTGATCTTCCTACCTCTGCTTCCCCAAGTGCTAGGACTAAAGGTGTGTGCCACCATGCCTGGAAATTTTTTTTTTTTTTCTATTTTGAGGCATGATCTCAGTATGTAGTCCATGCTAGCTGTGAACATGTGATCCTCCTGCCTCAGCTTCCTTAGTGCTAAGATTGGATTATGGCATGTGCTACCCTGCCCAGGATACTTCATTTTTTTAATTTATTTTTATTTATTTGACAGAGAAAAAGGGAGAGAGAATGAGAGAATGGGCGCACCAGGGCCTCCAGCTACTGCAAGCGAACTCCAAACACGAGCACCCTCTTGTGCATCTGACTTACGTGGATCCTGGGGAATTGAACCTGGGTCCTTTGGCTTTGCAGGCAAACGCCTTAACTGCTAAGCCATCTCTCCAGCCTAGGATACTTTACTTTTATGGATAACCAATTGAGGCTTAGATGTTATCTAGCTTGCCCAAGGTTCACACAGCAACCACAGTGCCCATGTTCTCAGTTACCCCAGCTACCCCAGTTGGGGCTGAAGTTGTAGAGACAGGTAGAGAGGGGCTACAGAGGGCCAGTGTGTCAGGACCTAATTGTGCAACCCGCCAGAGAGCTGTGGCAGGCCTTGAGTAGGCAGGGTGGGTGGCTGATGCCAGCTTGGCGGCAGGTAAACAGTGGGAGCGGTGGTAGAAGGAGATGTTTGGAGAACTGGATGAAGGGTTGTCTGGGGGGGTACACAGAAAGGCAAATTGGTGGCTGTGGGAAGAGGGAAACTCCTGGGTGGAGATGTGAATCACAACTGAAGTTCAAGTCCAGGGAGTTCTAGCAGGAAACTGATATGCTTTTCTCCTCTCCAGACGGTCATTTTTTTTTTTCACTTATACAGTGATGACTTCATGTTTTCTTTTTGTGACATTATAGGTATTTTCTTTCCATGATGTTATAAGCATAGTAGATTTTAAAAAATTAAAAAATGGGCTGGAAAGATGGCTTAGCGGTTAAGGCACTGGCCTTTGAAGGCTGAGAACCCAATTTCGATTCCCTAGTACCTATGTAAGCCAGATGCACAAGGTGGCGCATGCGTCTGGAGTTCATGTGCAGTGGCTGGAGGCCCTGGTGTGCCCATTCTCTGTCTCTCCCTCTCTCATATATCTGCCTTTCTCTCTCTTAAATAAATAAAATATTAAAAATAAAATAAAAATGATTTAAAAAGAAATTAAAGAAAACATAAAGCAAAGGCAGGTGGGACATGGCCATCTTTAACCCAAATGATGCTACCTGAAGCCCCCATCTTAGGCTGGTGGTACCACAAACCGTGGGTTTCCCAAAGTCCCAGGGCTTGTAACAAGCCACAGGCAGAAGTTATCACTATGGGTGGTAAATACCCCTGAGCGTGCCTGTAGCAACGGGCGTTTATGAGGGTCCAAGCAGGGATCAAGCTGCCTTGGGTCCATTCCAGATGCTTCTGGGGCTGCAGAAATTGGAGAAGCTTCTAGAAGCCTGGCAGCAGCATTCCTCACCTCTCTCTGGGGTTGCCAGGGCTGGGGCAGTAGACTGAGGCCTCCGATGTGCCCGCTGCTCCAGAAACGTTCAGCCTGCAGGACAGGCAGGTGGGGGCTCGAGCTGCAGGTGGCATGTGTCACCTGAGCCGGGGTCATGGCTGCCCCATAGGGAGGGGGAGCTGCGCTGCTGCAGTCTGCTCTGCCTGGCAACCCACCGCTAAGGAGCCATGGCTGGGCCTCCCCTGGCCCAGATTCTGGGGCGAGGGTGCTGCTCTGTTAATTCCCGCACAAGCCCTGCGCAGCTGCTTGGAGCCAGTGCGGCCTGTGTCTCTGTGGGAGGGGCAGATCTTGAATGCCTGGGGCCTGAGTGGGGAGAGCTTACCTCTGCTACCTGGCACTCAGGTGCCCTTGGCTGAGTCCAGTTTCTCTGAGCATCAGTTACCTTACCTGCTGCCATCTGGGCTGGGACAGGACAGATTGCCACTGCATGCTGAGGTGGGTGAGAGTGAGCTTGTGGGGGGGGGGGGGACAGGCGTGGTGGCTTTTAATCTCACCATGGGGGCCGGCAACGGTGTGCAGAGGTAGGAGGATCGCTGGGAGTTTGAGGCCACCTGGGACTACAGAGTAAATTCCAGGCCAGCCCAGGCTAGAGCGAGACCCTACCTTGGAAAAATAAGTTAAAAAAATAAATAAGTGAGTTCCAAGCCCGGTGCGGTGGCGCACGCCTTTAATCCCCTCACTTGGGAGGCAGAGGTAGGAGGATCACCGTGAGTTCAAGGCCACCCTGAGACTACACAGTGAATTCCAGGTCAGCTTCAGCTAAAGTGAGACCCTATCTTGAAAAAAAAAAGGCGTTCCCTCCTCCTTCCCTTCTGTGGCAGTGAACTGAGACAGGAATAACCCAACCCAAACCAAGCCTATCTCAACTGAACCCTGGAGGCCAGTGAACTGAACGGCTGCTTGAGAGAGACTGATGTGCTGTAAGCTCAGGGTCCAGATGGGCACCCAGAGCAGAGCCCCCTGGCCAGTCTCTGTGCACAGATGGCTGAGGCCCAGGAGGCCAGGGCCTGGACTGCAGGACCTGAGACAGCCTGGCTCCCTTGGCCTCCAGGCCCTGCTTCCTCCTGTGGCTCAGCTGCCCTCGGGAGTTTCCACCAAAGGCCGTGGGATTGCTGGTCTGGACGCCAAACCACAGCAGCCTTTGGAAGCCCTCTGCCCACCACGGTGTCCCGCTATGACGAGGCAGACAGCTGAGCCCCAGGCTGGCCAGGCTTGCGCTCCATGCCTGGGGACAGGCAGAGCCAGGTCACTGAAAGCCAGACTTCTGTCTCCAGGGCCAGAACCGTGCTCCAGCATACCCCATGGTCCTCGGAGAATAGGACCGTTCTCCTCAAAACCCTCCATGGCTGGCTGTCATTCCTGTAGTTGCCCACCACCCACATTTTCATCTCATCCACCTCCTGTTTCACTCCCCCTTTTTATCCCCCTTTTTTTTTGTTTTTGGTTTTTCGAGGCAGCGTCTCGCTCTAGCCCAGGATGACCTGGAATTCACTATGGAGTCTCAAGGTGGCCTCGAACTCATGGCGATCCTCCTACCTCTGCCTCCCAAGTGCTGGGATTAAAGGCGTGCGCCACCAAGCCCGGCATCCTTTTTTTCTTTAAATTTTGAAAGTCTTGCTACGGGGCTGGAGAGATGATTTAGTGGTTAAGGCACTTGCCTGTGAAACCTAAGGACTCAGATTCAACTCCCCAGGACCCATGTAGGCCAAATGCATATGTGTCTAGAGTTCATTTACAGTGGCTAGAGGCCCTGGTGTCCCATTTATAGTCTCTCTCTCTCTCTCTAAAAGTAAATAAAAATAAAAAACAAATTAAAAAAAAGCAAGGGCTGAAGGGATGGCTTCGCTGTGAAGGCACTAGCCAACAAAGCTAAAGGACCCAGGTTCGATTCCCCAGGACCCATGTAAGCCAGATGCACAAGGTGGCACATGCTTCTGGGATTTGTTTGCAGCAGTTGAAAGCTCTGGCCCACCCATTTTCTCCCTCTCTCTCTGCCTGTTTCTCTCTCAAATAAAAATAAAAATAAAATATACAAAAAATATCAAAAGAAAAAAAAAACAAATTTATAAAAAAAAAAGCAAGTCTTGCTATGTAGTCTAGGCTGACCTGGAATTCCTGATGCCCCTGCCTCCACTTCCTGGGTGCTGGGAATGCAGGTGGCTTCTGCTTTTCCTTTTTGCTGCCATCCAAGCACTCTAAGCATGAGCCAGCGCCTATCCCTGCACCTACTGTTCCCTGAGTGTGTGATGGCCTCCCTCGGTGTGGACAGGCAGCTGCGCACCTTCCACTCACTTCTCTAGTGATTCCGCCCTCTGAGGAGTCCACAAGAAGTCCTCCTCTTTCCCCGTCGCTTCTTCTCCACTTTGCTATTTTTTCCTTCCTTCCTTTCTTTTTTTTTTGGCTTGGTTTTTTTGAGGTAGGGTCTTGCTCTATCCCAGGCTGACCTGGAATTCACTCTGTAGTCTCAGGGTGGCCTCGAACTCACAGCGATCCTCCTACCTCTCTCTCCCTCCCAGTGCTGTATTGAAGGCTCGCGCCACCACACCCGGCTCTGTTTCTCCCTTTCTTCCAAGCATTCCCATTGACAAATGGGTTCATGTTTGTGATCGTCTGCCTCCCCGCATCTCCGCTCTGAGAACAGGAGCTCGGTGAGTGAGGGTGGTGATCTCTCTCACTCAAGGCTGACATGCTTGTAGAATGAGGCACATTCAAACTCATCACTTGAGAGTCGGGCATGGTGGTTCATTCCTTTAATCCCAGCACTTGGGAGGCTGAGATCCAAGGATCGACATGCGTTTGAGGTCAGCCTGGGCTACAGAGTGAGTTTCAGGTCAGCCTAGGCTAGAGAAAAACATTACCTCAAAAAACAAAACAAGGGCTGGAGAGATGGCTTAGCAGTTAAGCGCTTGCCCATGAAGCCTAAGGACCTGGGTTCAAGGCTCGATTCCCCAGGACCCACGTTAGCCAGATGCACAAGGGGGCGCATGCGTCTGGAGTTGGTTTGCAGTGGCTGGAAGCCCTGGCGGGCCCATTCTCTCTCTCGCTCTCTGCCACTTTCTTTCTCTCTCTCTCTCTGTCGCTCTCAACTAAATAAAAATAAACAAAATAAAAATAAAAAAACAAAAAACAAGGGCTGGAGAGATGGCTTAGCAGTTAAGCGCTTGCCTGTGAAGCCTAAGGACCCTGGTTCGAGGCTCGATTCCCCAGGACCCATGTTAGCCAGATGCACAATGGGGTGCACGCGTCTGGAGTTCATTTGCAGTGGCTGGAGGCCCTGGAGTGCCCACTCTCTCTCTCTCTCTCTCTCTCTCTCTCTCTCCCTGCGTCTTTCTCTGTCTGTCACTCTCAAATAAATAAAAATTTAAAAATATATATTAAAAAAAAATCAAGCCAGGCGTGGTGGTGCACGCCTTTAATCCCAGCACTCGGGATGCAGAGGTAGGAGGATCGCACTGAGTTCAAGGCCACCCTGAGACTCCTTAGTGAATTCCAGGTCAGCCTGGGCTACAGTGAGACCCTACCTCAAAAAACCAAAAAAAAAAATCAAAATCAAACAAAGCACTCAAACATTTGTGAGCACCTACTCCTGAGGAGGAGGACATGGGAAACTGATCCTGGACGCAGCAGAACAGAGAGGGAGGCAGAGGAGACCCTGACAGGCCTGGCTTCTCATCCAAGTCCTCCTCCGTCGCCTCGCTGTGTGGGCTGGGGCCTAGCACTCGTCTTCTCTGGCCCCCACAGTCCTCGTGTAAAAAGCCCACGGTGCTGCCCTAGCCTCCTGCCTGTTTCAGAACAGTCGCCTGGACACCTTTAATTCAGTATCCACCAGCAGCCAAAGGGACCTTTCTCGTCCATTTTTTTTCCCTTTCTTTTTTCCCTTAGTGTCCCAAAAAGCACTCATTCTTTTGGAGTCAGACATGCTACCGTTGTGCCACGAGGCCTGCTTGGATTCATCCTTTTGTATAGGTCACAAATTTACATGGCTCAAAATACAGAGAGAATGTCTGTGTGTGTGAAAGCACGTGTGTAAGCCTGTGTGAGCATGTGTGTGTTTATCTCTTAGGCCAGATATGAGTTTTTGCACATACAAACCAGTGTATGCGGGGTCTCCTCCTGTTTTCTTTTCTTTTTTTTTTTCTTTTCTTTTCTTTTTGGTTTTTCGAGGTAGGGTCTCACTCTAACCCAGGCTGACCTAGAATTCACTATGGAGTCTCAGGGTGGCCTCGAATTGAAGGGGATCCTCCTACCTCTGCCTCCCGAGTGCTGAGATCAGAGGTGTGTGCCACCATGCCCTGGCTATTTGTGTGCTTAAATTCTATTTATTTTAAAACATTTTAAACTTTTTTTATTCACAGTTTCCATAATTGTAGGCAATAAACCATCCTAATTTCCTCTCCTACCTCCATTTCCCCCTCTCAAATCCACCAAATCCCCTCTCCTTTCAATTAGTCTCTTTTATTTTGTTTTAAACATTTTACTTATCTATTTAATTTATTTATTTGATATAGAGAGAGAAAGAGAGAAAGTGAGAATGGGCATGCCAGGGCCCCCAGCCACCATGTACATCTGGTTTACATGGGACCTGGAGAATCGAATCTAGGTCCTTAGGCTTTGCAGGCGAGAACCTTAACCACTAAGCCAACTCTCCAGCTCAGTCTCTCTTTCATCTTGATGTCATCATCTTTTCCTCCTATTATGCAGGTCTTGTGTAGGTAGTGTCAGGCACTGTGATGTCATGAGTACCAAGTCCATTTTGTGTTTGGAAGATTGCATTGTAAGCAGTCCTGCAATCCTATCTTTCCACCTATTTTTTTTCTTTTGGTTTTTCGAGGTAGGGTCTCACTTTAGCCCAGGCTGGCCTGGAGTTCACTATGTAGTCTCAGGCTGGCTTTGAACTCACATTGCTCCTCCTGCCTCTGCCTCCTGAGTGCTGGGATTAAAGGTGTGCACCACTAGGCCTGCTCCTTCCTTTGGCTCTTACATTTTTTCTGCCACCTCTTCTACCATGTGATAGAGATGTCGCAGTGCTGAGCACTCCACTGTCACTTCTTCTCAGCACTATGGTGACTTTTGAGTCATTCCAGTGGCCACCTCCATTCGAAAAGAAAAGCTTCTCTAACCAAAAGTGAGAGTGGCATTAATATATGGGTATAAACCTTAAAAAAAGTACTCACAGGACAATTTGGTGGGCATAATATATGCATTTAGCCAGACAACAGCAGATGTTACCCTCCTAGGGCTCATGGTCTCCCCATCCATAGGCTTTAGACTAGGTTTTCAGTGCCAGGCATGTATTCCCCCCTGTGGAGCAGGCCACCAGTCCAAGTAGAAAGTGGTTGGTTTCTCCCCTCACAGGACGCCACTATTGCACCAGTTGGCACACTTGACCTGGCTGGCCAATCTTAAGGCTTGAAATGTCCATTGCTGTTTAGCCACCATTGATGACTTCTCTCTCCCATAGGGCTACAGGCAGTGTAGCTTTTTCCAGCTTTCTGACAGCTAGTCAACAGGGAGGAGGCTTCCAGCTCAGCTCCAGCTTGATTTCTCAGTGAACCTGCAGCCCAAGCATGTGGAGTCTTCAGCAATAGGGTCTTAACCATCTAGTTATGGTAGGAAACTAAGAGACTTGGCAATGGCCTGTAATGTGTTTGGGGCATTATTTATTTATTTATTTATTTTAAACTTTAAAATATTTATTTTATTCATCTCTCCATCCCCCTGAAAGAGTCTTTTTAAAACACACATGCCTTTAATTCCAGCACTTGGGAGGCAGAGGTAGGAGGATCACCATGAGTTCAAGGCCACACTGAGACTACATAGTGAATTCCAGGTCAGCCTGGGCTAGAGTGAGACTCTACCTTGAAAAACCAACACACACACACACACACACACACACACACGCACACCATACATCCATCCACCTTTCTGTTTTGTGTTCCTTAGCACCTGCCATGTAGCAGGCCATGTGGAGACCCAGGACCAGAAGGCTCATTGTTTCAGCCAGCTGTCAGTGGGAATCCTGAGGTGCAGTTTCAGCAGGAGGTCTTAGAAATGATTGGAAGAAGCCTTAAGAGATCACTGGATCTATTCCATTGTTCCTGGGACACCGAGACCCAGAGAAGTTCAGAGCTGCATTTGAAGTCACAAGGCCAGGCAGCAGAAAGATCAGGTCTGGAACCAGACAGACCTGTCTCCCACCGCAGGTTTGGAAACCCTATCTGGGTTCTGCAGATCACCAAGGAGGCTTTGCAGCCTGGTAGGGAATAGCTTCTGGCCCCACAGGACCCTCCGTGAAGACATCTTTTCCCACCCTTAGCCCTGGGTCCCACAGCTGCCGGAGGGGCTCGCTGGGTATATACTTCTATCATGGATGCCTAAAGGGTCCCTAGCATGCTGGTTCACACTGTCAAATATGTGGAGTTGGGCTGTGACCTAAGCCTGTGCCTTTAAGGGTCTCCCTGAGCAGCTGGCCATTTCTGAGGAACAGGAGCTGGGCAAACTTGGTGGCTCCCCTGGCTTTGGTGAAATAACTCCAACCTGTTAGGGCAGTCTGGGAGTGTCCTGCCATCCTGGAGTGGGGCTCAGAGGGGAAGGGAAAGTACCCAGGGCCTACCACTGAGCAGCTTTCTAAAACCTGGGCTTGTGGCTTCTGAGCTGGGGTGGCTAGTGTCCAGTTTGCCAGGCCCTGAGGGGTACACACTGTGACCATCCGTCAAGCCCAGAGCCATCCGGTGCCCTGGGCCAGGCAGCCTTTCCTGCTGACCCAGCTCTGCAGGGTGCATTAGTCCCAGGCTCCAGAGCCTGCCCCTCATGGGACACAGTTGTGTGAACTTGGGCAGGCCACTAATCTGTGTGTTCCCATTTCCTCAAATGTAACATGAGGGTGGGGCTACTGCCCAGTCTGTCTCAGGCCAGCAGGAGGCACAGGGGGGTGCTGGCTAGCAGAGGGCCTTTGGATTCATGTTGACTGCTTCAGTCTGTGCACTAGAGGCCTCAGATGTCCCTGGGCCTCTGGACAGGCCAATTTGGGGGCAGAGCCTCACCGATTCACTCCACACAGGGCCTGGCAGGAAGAACTCAGCACCTCTGTGGATGAGCATGCAGGTAGTCAACTCCTTTCTGGGCAGAGCTGGGATTCAGAAGAGCCAGGTTCCTCTTGGCTTTTAAGGAGATCATCTTTAAGGGGAGGGAGACAGAAAAGAAGTCCAGAGTGACCCCACTTGGCACCCCTAGGCTGGATTCCTTGTGTACAGGGGAAGATGGGAAGATGTCCTCTCTGTCCCTGTGTCTCTGTCCCAGGCTTCCATACTCCCTATCCTAAAGCAGCATGGAGGCCTGCCTCTTCCTCACAGGGCCGGAAAGGGAAAGATAGGCGAAAGCTCTCTGGGCGGCTGTGATGATTGTTTCCTGAGGGAGGCAGGTGGGAGGAGAGGAGAGAAGTTGCCAGGAGGAGGGGGTAGTGTTGTAGGGAAGAGCCAGGAGCCTTAGGGGTGACCTTGGGGCTTCTCAGAGCATCTGGGGCTGCTGGCCTGGGTGTCTGAATAGAGATTTCAGGAGGCTCAGCTCCTGTCTGGGGGTGTGAACCTCCCTGGCACGAGTCCCCTCTGTCTGTCTCGGGCTGGGTCAGGCAAGGGATTGGACCCAAGCATAAATCACGTGATGGGCCACTGAGCCCAGCAGCCTCCAGCTAGGCATGGCTCATACTGCCAATCCCCAGTCACTTGGGGCACACCAGCTGCCCGAAGAGCCAGTTGGGTCACACTTCCTGCCCCAGGCCCTGTCCCACACAGACCTTCATCCTCCTCCGGCAGAGGAGGATGCTGAAGACCGAGGGTCCAGCACATCTGCTTGCTGGGATAGAGGCAGCCAGCATCTGCCGTCCTGAGCCTCATGAGACTGCTGGGGCCAGGGGTAGGCATCAGGGTTTCTCACCAGCGGGAGGATGCGCAGAAGCATGGGGCTTTATCAGAGGCCTCCTCCCCCGTGCCAGCAGGCTCACTGCCTGCACTCTGGTGGTGCCCAAGGCCATCAGTGTCTTCCCTGCTCCTGGGCTTCCCCAGGGTCCTGTGGCCAGGCCTGCTCATTATGCAAAGGCCAAGGTGTGTGTGTGTGTGGGGGGGTATTCCTAGCCAATTCTATTCATGGCCCAGGGGAACCAAGCCTGGAGACAGGATTCCACAGGGAACTAAGCAGGCCACAGAGCTGAGGCCTGCGGCTGTACAGGGCAGACAAGGGTCCGAGCTACTTCCGGGCACCAGTTCCCTTGCTCGGCAGCATTGCCATAATTATCCAGCCGTCCCCTTCAAGTGTACAGCAACCATAGCAACAGACAGATGTTCTGTCCCAGCCACAGTCCACAGCAAGGCAGGAGCCAAGCGCAAAACTTAACCCCTTCCAAGCTCAGCTTGCAAGGGCAAGACTGGACCGAGGACCCGGAGGTCTAGAAGCGCAGAGGCCCCAGGCCAGCTTCTCAACCTTGCTGGACTGTTAGGTGGGGCCAGGCGAGTCCTAGGGATCCATTCATCTCTGATGCTCACGCTTCTCTCTTGGCAGCTCCATCCTTCCTACCCATTATCTGTCCTTCTCCCTAGGATGGAGCTAGTGCTTAAGGGCGGAGGTGGTCTCTGAAAGGCGAGTGCGGAGGTCACTGAGCCCTGAGTGTAGGGTAGCCTGAGTGTAGGGTAGCGGAGGAGCATAGTCAGGTGAGCTTTGCTAGGCTCCGCCTGTCATTCTCCTGGCTCATGTGACCTTGAGCAAATGACACACCCTCTCCGAACCTCAATGGCTGCCTCTGTACAGGGAGACGGGCCGACTCAAATTTCACAGATGTATATTGTTTATCTACTGTATGCCAGGCCCTGGGCTAGGCCCTGAGGAAACTCCAGGGAACATGATTGTGGGGCACTTACATCCCAAGGAGGTCGGGACTCTGATAACAGGCAGACCAGTAGCCATGGGATGACTCATTTTCGTTAGAGGCTCTGAGAGACCCAAAAGAGCCTTGTAATGGGGAACAAAGGCCCCGAGGACAGGCCTGCCTGGACAGGTGGACAGGGAAGGTCCTAGGAAGAAGCTGTTGCCCAGGGCTGAGGACTGAGTCCCCTGGTGGAAAGACCCACAAAGGCAAAGGCCGCACGGATGGAAGGGGTGAGCGAGGCTGGCTGCAAGCCGAGGGAGGCCCGTGTAGCCACAGGGAGTGGCTCCAAGGAAAGGGAAGGGAAGACAGTTGGGTCCCAGGTATGGCCTTGCCCCTAGGCTGCAGTGTGTCGTGATGCCCTTGGGTGGTAACGTCCCGGCCACTACCCTGACTTCAACAAATCGAACCTCCTCCCATGTCAACAGTTTCAAGGGGACAGTGGCTCTCTTCCTCCAGCCAGCCCCTTGTTGTGCTTTTTCCTGGAAGCCACTAGGCCCTCCCTAACCCAGCAGGGTCCTACCTGGGTTACCTACTAATAAGCAGAGTGACCCAGAGGCCTATGGGGAGAGGAGCCCAGAACCTATGGTCCCACATCCCAGCAATCCCAAATCTGGTCCCGCCTCTGCCGCTTCCTTGTTTTGTGGCATTTAAGTACCCCCGTGCTTCAGTTTACCCTCCTAGAAAGAGGCTCAAACTTCTGTCCGCCCTGCTATACCCTGGGTGGCTCAACGGCAGCCAGTCAGCATCCGGCCCGGGCTCCCTACTGCCTCCTACACCAGAACATTCCTGCCCAGCACGTGCGCCTGGTCCTTGCCATGTCCCCTGCTCGGGAGAGGCCTGTGGGACCACCCAGCTTAACACAGAGCACCTGCCTCCAGTGCGGGGGGGGGGGGATGGGGGATGCTTCACAATGTGGCCAGGAAGACTTTCTCTGCCTGGCATTGTCCTTGATGCTGGGGACAGCACAGACGTCCCTGTCTGCCGTTCCTGGAGGCCACATTCTGGTGGCGGAGACAGGCAAGACAGGGAAAGCAGGGAGGAGTCCCGAACGGCTGGACAGAGCTCTCAGAGCAGCGGAAGTGGTCCTCCATCGCTACAGTGCGGTGCGCCTGGGGATCAAGGGCCTGCGCCTCTCTTCATTGTCTGCTTTTCGTGAACCACTGGCCCAAGAGCTCCTGGCGTGGGTCTGCACCCCAATGGCAGCCTGTAACCAACACGGGCACAAGGCACCTGTTGGAGAAACGTGTCCCAGGGGCGGGGCTTCTGGAAGTGGTGCAGAGAACAGAGTAGATGGTAGGGGGCTGAGCCAGGTGGGAGGCGGAAGATAGGGAGAAACAGCAGGAAGTGCTCCCGAGCTGGTGCGGGGGGGGGGAATACTGCTAAGGACCAGATGGGTCCTGCCATCCTCTCCTCTACTGAATGACCTTGGCCCTAGACCCTCCACCACAAAGAGCTCACCAGCCTGGAGAAACAGGGCTTGGCCACAAGGCTTCTGCTCTGGAGCTTGGGCAGGGGAGGGGGGAGGGGGTGCACCAGGACATCAGTATTAGTATGAGGAGTTGAAGCCCACCATGGGGGAGGCGGACACAGAAGAACAGGAGGCCCAGATGAGCTCATGGTCCACACTGGGCAGTGAGCCACACGCCCATCCAGCCCCACTTCACAAACCAGAAATCGCAGCTCAGAGAGGCGGGTTCTCCTGCCTGCCAGGCAGAGAGGGTGGCCCCTCAGGTCTGCTGTGCCTGTCCTCAGTCACACGTAGGCTAGTTCTGGGTTTAGCAGGGAAGGTTGGATATTAGCCCATTCACAGAGCATGCTAATGCCACATTAGGAGGTCAGTGTAGTGTGCTGTGGGTGATGTCAGGTAGCCTGGGCCTCAAGTCCCTTCCGGGGGCCGGAAACCTGGAGAGGAGATACCTTTGGGAGATGTGGAGCCTAGTCAGCCATGTGTGGGAGTCACCCCAGCTGGGAGAAGAGGCTGACCAGACTTGACCTCACAGGAGCTTCAGAAATAACCTGGAAGAACAGGCCCTTCCCAGTGAGTGTCCAGAGGCCACTTGAGGCTGCAGGAGGGATGTGCGTCGGCTCTTGTAGGCAGGGGCATGTGCCAGTACAGTTATGAGGCTGGCTGGGCAGGGACATGAAATCTGGGTTTCAAAGCTATGTGAGCCCTTGGGGAGCCTTCCAAAGAGCCTCAAGCCTGAGCTGGTTCCTTGGTTTCTCCTAGGGACCCCAGGAGCCCTTAAGTAACTGATGGTGGGGAATCTCCGAAAGAAGAGCATCCTGGGAGAGACCCTTCCTTCTTGAAGCTTCAAGTTGTTCCCTATAAGAAGGCCTTAGTCCTGCTTGTTGGTACAGGATGTGTCTGGGTGTCAGATGTGCTCTGAAGACAACCCCCCCCCCCCGCCATCACCACCAGTACCCTTGAGGCAGATGGCATGAGTGAAGCCTGGCACAGGAAGTCAAGAGACCTGGGTACCCTCCCTGCTTGGTCCCAATTTGTTGTGTGACCTAACCTTTTTGAAGTCTATCTGGAAGCCTAGATGCCATTAGGGCCCCCTGAAGACTGTTGGCACCATCCTTACTGTGAGCTTCGTGACTTTATAAGTGAAAAGTCCCCGGATATATTTGGCAAAGTTTTCTGCTTCTACGACCTGCTTCCCATCAGGCAAGGGGTGAGGAAGGCAGGGCACATGCTAGTGCTGAGGTGGCCTCTCATCTGGGACAGAGAAGCCTTATATCTCATTTCTCAGTGCTTCCATTCTGCAGATGAGTAAACCGAGGCTCAGGGAAAACCTGCCTCCTCCCCTCAGAGCCATCTTCTTGTTTTCTCTTCCCCCTCCCCCACCCCAGCAAGGACTGGGCACAGAGACCAGACCCTCGAAGACGTCCGTCACCTTCCACCCGTACTTCCCCTTTTTATCTCCAGGGTGGGGCACCACGTGTTAGGCCCGTAAGCTGGACCCTGAGCCTACCAGAAGGGGCCCTGGCTGCCTCTCACGGAAGATACGTGTGGACAGAAAGTAAGAACAGGGCTGCAGGACTGTGGATCCAGGGTGGGAGCAGCTCAGCTTCTGTCTCAGTGCAAGGTTTCCCGGCTCATGGGCTAGAGCAGCCATGGCCAGGAAGGCATGGCCTGTTCCCAAACCCCTTCATCCCCAGACCCTAGAGGTGGGACCACCCACATGCCCCAGCCTCTCCCAGAGGCCCAGATCTTCCTCTGGCCAAGCCTTCACAGCACCCACTTTCACTTCCCAAAAAGCAGACCTATTTTGGATCTCGCTGACTTCCTTTGTCATCCCTGGCCGTTCAGGCACCAAGGGCTGGGCAACTGTAGAATGGACTTGGCCTTTCCCAATGCCCTCTTGCACCACTTGGAGCCACAGAGCTGCACCTGCCGCCTCCTTCTCCCTACTGGCACTGGTTCTCCAGGGAGGAGACTCCAGGGGTGAACTCCAGCTGGGCTGGACAGAATGGGAGGCTTGGCTTAGGGTCCAGGTCCTGCCCTTTTGTGTGTTGGCCTTGCGCCTCATGCAATTGCCTTTCCCTGAACTCCCACTTCCCTTTGTGTGAGAGGAGACTCAGCAGTCCCCCTTCCAGCTGCTAGGAGAAGCCCTGGGATTCAGTGGAGCTGAACAGCAAAGTCACCAACCGCCTGCTTTGCAATAGAGTGGTTTGGGCCAGGGGAGGCTCAAAGAGTCTTGTCCTCAGAAAGCTAAAATACTGACGGGGTGTGTGAGTCGAGAATGATAGAATGTCAACCAAATAGGTTTTTTGAAAGTGATGTAAATTTTCCAGAAGGATGTATGTGTGAAGGGACAATGGCTCTCTGCCTTTTTATTTTCTTTTTCTTTTTATTGATTTTCAAGTGCTAGAGATTGAACTCAGAGCCTGGTACATGCCAGGCAAGTGCTCTAGGCTGAGCCAGCCACCCCCCCCCCCTCAACCAGCCCAGGTTTGCCATCAGGAAACAGGGAGGACTCTTGAGAAGATGGCAGTGGCTGATATGCAGGTGCACTGGAGTTGGCCTCGCAGGCAGAGGGTACTGCGGGCACCAGGCAAGTGTGAGGAGCAGGTCGCAGTGGGCAGAGGCTAGAAGACAAAGACCAGCCAGAGCAAGGAGACCAGAGCATGACAGCCCCAAGGGGTGAGGGGGAGGACTTTAGTCAGAGAGAGGTGGGAGTCACAGGAGGCTCTGTGATAAGGCACGGTATGGCCTGACACTAGCTTTAGCCATCTTCTTCTGGCTGCTTTTTTTTTAATTTAAAACTTTTCTTTTAAGACTTATTTTTATTTATTTATTAGAGACAGAGAGAGAGAAGAAGAAGAGAGAGTGAGAATGGGTGTGCCAGGGCCTCTAGCCACTGCAAAAGAACTCCAGACATAGCACCACCATGAACATTTGGCTTACGTAGGACCAGAGAATCTAACCTGTAGGCTTCACAGGCATGTGCTCCAACCATCCAACCATCAAGCCATCTCTCCAGTCCTATTTTTTTTTTCTTTTTTGAGGTAGGGTCTTGCTATAGCCCAGGCTGACCTGGAATTCACTATGTGGTCTCAGAATGGCCTCGAACTCTTAGCAATCCTTCTACCTCAGCCTCCCAAGTGCTGGGATTAAAGGCATGCACCACCAAAAAATATTTTATTTTTATTTATTTGAGAGAGATAGAGACAGATAAAGAGAGGGGAGAGAGAGAGAGAGAGAGAGAGAGAGAGAGAGAATGGGCACATCAAGATCTCCAGCCACTGCAGATGAACTCCAGACGCATGCGCCACTTTGTGAATCTGGCTTAAGTGGGTCCTGGGGAACGGAACCTGGGTTCTTTGGCTTTGCAGGAGAGTGCCTTAACCACTAAGCCATCTCTCCAGCCCCTTCTGGCTGCTTTGTAGACACACCGTGAGCATGTGTGTGTGTTGGGGGCGGTGGCTGAAGGCCTTGAGAGCTGGGAGAAGTGGAGAGACTGAAGCTACTGTGCTGACAGTGACTTCAAAAGGAGTAAAACTGAGGTGGAGGGACGAGCCAAAGGGGTCTGTGGATAGCTCTGCTGTCAAGGGCAGGGTCAAGCATGACTCTGAAGCTCTGGCTAAGTGACAGGTGGCCTCAGCTGTGCTTGCCAAGATGGGAGGGAGCTGGAAGGATGGGCTGAGGGTGGGATCTGGAGTTTAGGTTTGGACATATCCTACCCAGATGTCCAGCAGCCTCTGAGTGGCAAGGCTGAGTTCAGCAGAGGACAAGCAGGTCTGGGGGTAAGGCAAGAGGACCAGGCTATGTACCTTCCCAGCTCGCTGCCAGGCCTTTGGACTCCTGTCTCATCCTCCTCAGGCAAACAGTATGTGGTAGCACAAGTCTGAAGGGTCATTTTTCTTTCCTTTTCTCCTCTCTTCTTTCCCTTCCTTCCTTCCTCTCTCCCCCTTCTCTCTCTCTCTCTCTCCCAACAGGGTCTTGCTATGCAGTCCTAGCTGGCCTTGAACTTACATCAATCCTGCCTGCGCGTCCTGAGTGTTGCGATTACAGCCATGTGCCCCCATACCTGGCTTGCCAGAGGCATTTGTTAAATACCCAAGCAGAATGGTGTTGAGATCTTTCCAAACCAATGGCTTCAAACTGGTCTGGCTCAGAGTCCAAACTTCTTGCCTGGCCAGGCCCCTGCCTTCCTCACTCTGGCTTCGGGTTATAATTTGTGCCAACCACAGGGTCTTTTCACTTGCCATGCTGAGTTCTGGTCTGTTCCTCTTCCATTTGGTGTTCTCAGCCAGATCTTTCCCTTGGCTTGTTTTTTTCCATCTGTGAGAAAGGGGAGTATATAGTTCCTTTGGTCCCTAAAGAAGGTCCTTAATGTTTCCAAGCTTCAATCTCTGAGATCTTAGATACCTTCTCTGCCTTTCTCTTGCCTTGGTGAAACCTGGGGCTAAGTGCCTCATGTCGACTTGCTTTCTGGGGGTCTCTCTCTCTTTTAATATTTATTAAGTTATTTGAGAGAGAGAGAAAGAGGAAGATAGAATGAGTGCCCCAGGGCCTCCAGCTGCTGCAGATGAACTCCAGATGCATGCACCACCTTTTGCATCTGGCTTTACATGAGTCCTGGGGAATCAAACCTAGGTCCTTTGGCTTTGCAGGCAAACCGCTAAGCCATCTCTCCAGCCCCTGGGGTCTCTTAAAGGCACTTCTTGATGAAGTAGGAGAAGAAGGTTTCCTACAGTCCTGGGTGGTCTAGGGCAAGTTCCTCCCCTGCTCTGAGCCTCAGTTTGCTCATCTATGATGACACTCATAATGACTGGACGGTCTAGTGTCAGCAGAGCTGGGTGAGCACCTGTCTGGAAGAGGCACACCGTGTGACTGCCAAGCAGAACCAGCCACGGTCCAGCCAGGAAGAGGGGCTCTGACTGCATTTTCCCTGGTCCTGGGCCACATCTGACTCCCATCCCCGGAGCCAATGTTTCTGCACTCCTTAGCCCCTGGACCCTTCAGAGTCAGGTGACCGCAGGAGGCGCCCCACGCATGCGCCCGTGGGTTGCAGGCTTCCACATTCATATGCAGGGACAATCGAAGCGCCTGCTCTGCAGAGTGGCGAGGACACCTTAGAGGACTCGCTAAACAGACACTGCAGCCCAGGCTGGCCTTAAACTTGGGATCATCCTGCCTCAGCCTCCCAAGTGCTGAAACTCCAATTTTGCAACATCTGGCCTGGAGGGGTGGGCTGTGAGTCTCGAAGTCCCTCTCATACTCCTGTCCTGTGCACCTGAGGGTAACTGGGGATTGACAGCCTACATCCCTGGTGGGGAAGCAGGAACTCTCTGCTTCTGGTTTTGGATATGACAGTTTGCAGGCACCATGTGGATAGTCTCAAGCCACTCCCTGCTCTAAGTGTCATGTCTTGATCACTTATTGGACCAAATCTGGCCACACCCAGCTGGAGAGTTGCAGCATTCGGGGTCCACCCTATCCCCCCCCCGACTTAAGGAGCATCCTTCAGCTGTGTGCCTCAGTGGGGTGGGGTCCTCTGTCATAAGGTGAGAATCCTTTCTCTCAGCCTCAGAAAGGTCAAGAGGTCAAGTATGACAGACCTACATCCCTAGTGTCAATGCCAATCTCTTCCCCCCTGTGTCTCAGTTTCCACTATGGTCAACTAGTCTGTCCACCCTGGGGCCCTACCATACTTCTGTGAACCTGTTGTGTGGCTTTCCTCCCATTAGCATACCCTCAAACAGAGCTGGCAGAGTGTTAGAGGGGAGAGGGGGTTGTTGAGCCTGTATTGCAAACAGCCTGCCCATCAGGGGCTCCACACACTGAAGGGGAGGCTGTCCCACCTCAGCTCACTACAGTGTGGGACTAAGGTGGGTCATCAAGAGCCACCTCGCTGTCAGAAGGCCAGGTCTGCTCCACGCTGCCCTGCACAAGTGCCTGAAGTGGCCGGGAGAGCCCCCAAAGACCCTGAGGTCATTCATCCACACAACTCACTAGCTGCCTGCTGAGCATCTGCTCTGTGCCAGGCCTGGAGACACAGCGAGCCCTTGCCCTTAAACTTCACAGCAGGTCACTCTAGAGCCACATGAATGTAGACGGCATGGTGGGTTACACAGGCAAGGTCCAGGGCTCCGCGGGGGTCCTGAGCTGTGTGTGTGGGGGGGTCTCTGGACAGTTGCCCAGGGTATGGTGACTGAGCTGCGAGCTTCCTGCAGGAGATGGAACTAACTAGACGGATCTGTGATGCGAAGAGGGGAGGGCTTGTGAAAAGGCCCTGGGGTAGCAGGGAGCCGAGAAATGAAGAACGGAAGAAGGTCAGCGTTTCTGAAACCTCCAGAGACAGCCGAGGAGGTGGACAGGTCAGTCCTCGCAGGGTCAGTGATGGATTTCACAAAATCAAGATAAGGGGACCTTGGAGACCCTCCAAATCCTCAGGGCATGGATGGAGAAATTGAGACTCAGTCAGGTTAGGGACATGGTCCGGGACAGACCAAGCCAGGAGCAGAGGCAGGGTTTAGCCCTCAGGATTCCTGACTGCTGAGGGGAGGGGGACCAACAAATGTGAGCAGAGGTGAGGTCCCAGGTCCCTGGGCCCAAGTTCCAGGCCTGGCTCTAAGAGTCCCTTTCATAAAGACAGGCAGAGGAACCTATTTGACAGAGGCCCCCAGCCCCACCTCCAGCCTTACCCACTGTCTCATTGGAAGCCTTTGTTGGAAGTAGAAAGGTGTGCACCTAAGGGGAGAAGGGGAGGTGACTGCAGCTACAGCCCTTACGGCTCCCACTTGAGGGCTTTTCCTGGGCCACACACAGCCCAGCCCGGGTTGTAGCCATCTGTCAAGGTGGTGAGATCTTCCTTGCTGTCTAACTGAAGTCTGTCTTGCTGTCTGTCGAGCTTCAGCTTTCCTGGTTTGGTGGGTGGGGATGAGACACAGCCCCGTAATCCATCTCATTGCTGCTGCGGACTCTCCTTCTGGGCCTGAGCGGGCAACTAACTCAGAGACCTCTCCCAGGTCCTAGTCCCAGGCTGTGGGTATGCTGACACTGGATGGGGATGGCAGCTGTTGTGGGGGGGGGGGGAGTTCCTCTAAGGCAAGGTTCTAGGAAGCCTGTAGAAAGAATTCCCCAGGGAAGATGTCCCTCTAGACTAGCCCAAGGACAAACGCTCCCTGGGAGGCAACTGCCCAGGGCTGAGTAGCAGTGAGAACCTACAGAGCTTGAGGTCTTCGATCCTCTGTGGCCAGAGGCAGCCTGGCTTCTTCCCCACAATGCTCCAGTGCTGTGAGACCATGTAACAAAATCCAGCTCAGAGAGTCTCTGTGAAATGTGGACAGCCCACGGGAACAGACGACAGGGTGTGCCTCTTCTCAAACCCTGAGAAGCCACTCAGCACTGGGCCGCAACAAACTAGGGAGGGAAGCCTGGCCTAGAACTGGGACTTGCGGGGGGGTGGGGGGTGAGTTTTTTTTTTTGTGTGTGTGTGTGTCTAGCTCTGAGTCTAGCTTTTTTGTTTTGTTTTTTTTTTTTTGTTTTTTTTTTTTTCAGAGTAGGATCTCTCTCTTTCCCAAGCTGACCTGGAATTCACTATGTAGTCTCAGTGTGGCCTCAAACTCATGGCGATCCTCCTACCGCTGCCTCCCGAGTGCTGGGATTAAAGGGGTGTGCTACCACCCCTGACTCTAGCATTTATTTATTTTTCTTTTTTTTTTGTTTTTTTTTTCCTTGTGTGTATATGTGTGTTTGCAAGTCTGTGGGGCACACCATGCATGCATGTGTGTGTACATGCATGTGTGTGCACATGCATGTGTGTGCACATGCATGTGTGTGTACATGCATGTGTGTGTACATGCATGTGGAGGCCAGGGGACAACCCAGCAGTCATCCTCAGTAACATCACCCACCTTTGTTAGGGACAGGGTCTTAAGAAAGTGCCCCAATCCTACCCCACCCCTGTCTCTCTCTCTCTCACACACACATTAAAGAAAAGTATTTATTTTGGCCTGGAAGGATGGCTCAGTAGTTAAGGCACTTGTCTGCAAAGCCTAATGGTCAGGGTTTGATTTTTCCAGTATGCATGTAAAGCCAGATGCACACAGTGGCACATGCATCTTGAGTTTGTTTGCAGCCACTGGAGGCCCTGGCATGCCCATTCTCTGTCTATCCCTCTTCTCTGTGTCTCTCTCTGCTTGCAAATAAATAAATAAATAAAAATATTTAAAAATAAAATTTATTTATTTATTTGTACACCCATGTGTGTACATCAGAACCTCCTGCACTGAAAACACCAGACATTTGTGCCACTTTTTGTGAGTGGCTTGGGAATTGAACCTCAGCCTGCAGACTTTGTAAGCAAGTGACTTTAACCACTGAGCCATCATCCCAGTCCCTCTTTTTTTTTGTACTAACAATCATAACTTTAAAAAATTAAATATTTTATTTATTTATTTGACAGAGAAAGAGGGAAAGGAGGAGAGAGAGAGGGGTTGGGGCATGTCAGGGCCTCCAGCCACTGCAAACGAACTCCAGACTCGTGTGCCTCCTTGTGCGTCCTGGGGAATCGAGCCTCGGTCCTTTTGGTTTTGCAGGCAAACACCTTAACCGCTAAGCCATCCCTCCAGCCCAATCATAACATTTTTTTAAAAAAACTTTTTTTTTTTTTTTTTGGTTTTTCGAGGTAGGGTCTCACTCTAGCCCAGGCTGACCTGGAATTCACTATGGAGTCTCAGGGTGGCCTCGAACCCACGGCGATCCTCCTACCTCTGCCTCCCGAGTGCTGGGATTAAAGGCGTGCGCCACCACGCCCGGCTTAAAAAAACTTTTTTATTGACAGCTTTCATAGACAATAAGCCATGATAATTCCCTCCCTACCTCTACTCGCCCCCTCACAAGTCCACCCTCCATCATATCCCCTCCCCCTCTCAGTTAGGCTGTCTTTTTATTTTGATGTCATCTCTTTTTGCTCCTATTATGAAGATCTCATGTCAGTAGTGCCAGGCACTGCAAGGTCATGGATATCCAGGCCATTTTGGGTCTGGAAGATTGCATTGTAAGCAGTCCTACCCTTCCTATGGCTCTTACATTCTTTCCATCACCTCTTCCGCAATGGACTGTGAGCCTTGGAAGGTGTGATAGAGATGCCTCAGTGCTGAGCACTCCTCTGTCATTTCTTCTCAGAACCATGGTGATTTTTGAGTCAACCTAGTGATCACCACCATCTGAAAAGAGAAGTTTCTCTAACCAAAAGTGAGAGTAGCATTAATATATGGATATAAATATTAAGAAAAGTGCTTACAGGGCAGTTTGGTGAGCATAATATATGCGTTTAGCCTGAACAACAGCAGGCAGTACTCCCCTAGGGCTCATGACCTCTCCAGCCATAGGTTTTTGACTAGGTTTTCAGTACCAGGCATACACTCCCTCCCATGGAGTGGGTCCCAGTCTAATTAGAGAGTGGTTGTTTTCCCCCATAACAGACATGCCTTTTTTTTTTTTTTTTTTTTGAGACAGGGTCTCACTCTAGTCCCAAGCTAACCTTAGAACTCACTCTGTGACCTTGAACTCACGGAGATCCTCCTACCTCAGCCTCCTGAATGCTAGATTGATAGGCGTATGCAACCACTCTTGATTGACTTCTTTCTTTTTTTTCTTTTTTTCTTTTTTTTTTTTTCCCAAAGTAGGGCCTCGCTCTAGCTCAGGCTGACCTGGAACTCACCATGTAGTCTCAGGGTGGCCTCGAGCTCACGGCAATCCTTCTACCTCTGCCTCCGAAGTGCTGGGATTTAAGGTGTACGCCACCACGCCTGGCTCTGACTTCTTTCTTTAGAGAGACCACAGCTCTCCCAAGAAGCTTAGGACCTGTGTGCTCAGTATTTCCAGAGAAGGTCAAGGTCACAGTGACGCTGATCTGCTGAGGGCCTACTGTGTGCTGGGCATTACACTTTTGTGCATACTACTTGCCTTGGATCCTGCCAACAGGAAGCGTGGATTTGGTCAACACCTTTGGGAAAAGGCCACGGAGCCTCAGTGAGGTTAAGCCATTCAGTCAAGGCCATAGCTGTTGAGAGGGAGCTCCAGGTGACTGGCCCATGCCTATAGTCCCTGAGGTAGGGAACGGTGAAGGGCAAGCACTGGCTGAGGGGACAGGAGGCCACTCTCTCTGGGCCACTCCAGAAATGGAGAAGCTGGGTCAGATGATCTCAAGCTGGTGGCCAGCCCAGCTTTGGCTTTCTCTCCGTTTCTTTGGATTTGAAGTCCTCATTAAAAGCTCTGAGAAGGCCTGCAGTACCGAAAACCCAGTGTGTGGTTAACTGGGAGAGGCGACCAGCTAACATACCTGACGAGGCCTTTGAGAGCACGGTCTGGGCTGAGTGTCCTGTCTGTAAGCCACTCAGTGGACGCCTGTTTGTTAGAAGGCTGTTTGGGAGGCCATCGATTCACAAGGAACGCACCTGTCTTTGAGCAGCCGAGCACAAGGCTAACCACACTTGGTGTCTCTTCCTAACGAAGGAGGCCAGCCGGGGGAGCTTAGTGCTGGAAAGACAGATACCTCATCCTGGCTTGGAGACCAGGGAAGTATGACAGTTAAACAAGGTCATGAAGGATAGATACAAAGGAGTTCTCCAGGAAGAGAACTGGTGGAGGAGGGTCATCCCGGGGCGAGGAACAATATATACGAATCATAGGGGAATGTCTGGAACAAGGCAGCGAAAGGCCTTGAATACCAAACAAATGAGCTTGGGCTTGGTTCTGGTATACTGTTGAGAAACAGAGGGAGCTGGAGTGGAAGAGAACCCTAGAAGCCAGGAGGCCAGTGAGGAGCCTGGCACAGACGCTTGGGCCAGTGCCAAAGAGGTAGGGCAGCACTGAACTTGTAGCCTTGGGTCAGGTGGCAAGAAACCAAGCTCCAAGAGACAGAGGGGAATAAAGACGGCTTCAGGAGTAGCGGGACCCAGGACCCCACAGCGCTGGGGGGATTTGCTCAGGGGGTGTGGCTCAGGTCTGCCCTGCTTTAGCAGCAACCCCTGAGAAGCTGGAGGAGAAGGAGGCGGTTCTCAAAGGGTTGTTGGCACGTTGGGCCAGGAGGCAAAACAGCAGCATAGGTCACCAAACACGGCAGTGTGGGCAGAACACAGCCTTGCCCTGACCGGTCCTGCAGCGCTGACCAAAGGCATATGTGAGGACTGTGGTCAGTGGCCGGTTCCTGAAGGATACAGGCCTGGGGGCACAACCTGGAGAGATGGAGTGAGTCCTGTGGCAGGAGGTACCTGTGGGAGAACGGACGTACCCAGCAGAGAATGAGCCTCCCAGACCCATGGCTAATGAAGGGCAGTGGACGGAGGTGAGGCTGGAGCTAGATATGACCATCCTTGAAGGCCACACCCCAACAGTTCCACTAGCTGTTCCCTTAGCACCTATGAACTGGGGGAAACAACAGCTCATTGCTCAACACTTCCCATGGCTCCTCATAGCCCACCTAGGGGCAATGACCTTCTACATGGGCAGGCCTCCATACCCCAAACAAACTGCTGCTTTCCTGTCCTAAACACATCATGGCCAGGTGCCTACTCTCTCTCTTTTTTTTTTCCCCCTGTGGATGCTAGGGGTAGGCAACAGGAAGGCAGGAGACCATCAGCAGAATGGACACTTTCTTACTTTGAGCACCCAGAGCTCTTTTTTTCTTTTCTTATTAAAAAAAATATTTACTTATTTGAGAGACAGAGAGAGAGAAAGAGGCAGATCAAGAGTGGGCACACCAGGGCCTCTAGCCACTGCAAACAAAACTCCAGATGCTTGCCCTACCTTGTGTATCTGGTGATAAGTGGGTATGGGGAATTGAACTCCAGTCCTTAGGCTTTGCAGGAAAGTGCCTTAACTGTGGAGTCATCTCTCCAGCCCCTCTTTTCTTATTTTTAAAAATATTTTAGAGCCGGGTGTGGTGGCGCACACCTTAATTTCCAGCCATGAGTTCAAGGCCACCCTGAGACTGCATAGTGAGTTCCAGATCAGCCTGGGCTAGAGGGAGACCCTACCTAGAAAAATTAAAAAAAATTTTTTTTTAAATTTAGCCAGGCATGGTGGTACATGTCTTTAATCCCAGCACTCAGGTGGGAGAGGTAGGAGGATCACTGTGAATTGGAGGTTACATAGTGAATTCCAGGTTAGCCTGGGCTAGAGTGAGACCCCACCTCCCCCCAAATTTATTTATTTGAAAGGAGAGAGAGAAGGAGTGGGGAGAGAGAGGAGAGAGAGGCAAATGAATTGGGCATGCCAGAGCCTCTTGCCACTACAAAGTCCAGATGCATGCACCTCTTTGTGAATCTGGTTTTACGTGGGCACTGGGGAATTGAACCTAGGCCAGTAGGCTTTACAAGTAAGCCCTTTAACTGTTGAGTAATCTTCCCAATCCTCACCCTCCCCTTTTTTTTGGTTTTTCGACTTAAGGTCTTGCTCTAGCCCATGCTCGTCTGCAATTCACTATGCAGTCTCAGGATGGCCTGCAATTCACAGTGATTCTCCTACCTTGGCCTCCTGAGTGCTGGGATTAAAGGTGTGTACCACCACACCCAGTGCCCCCCGCTTTTTTTTCTTTTCAGTTTTTCAAAGTAGGGTACTACTCTAGTCTAGGCTGACCTGGAACTCACTCTGTAGCCCAGGCTGGCCTTGAACTCGTGCCATCCTTCTACCTCAGCCTCCCCAGTGCTGGGTGTAAAGGTATGAGTTGCATTCCCTGGCTCCTTTTCTTTTTTTCTTTCCCCTTCCCTTCTTTTTCCTTTCCTTTTTTAGTTACTTTGTTTTTTGAGGTAGGGTCTCACTCTAGCCCAGGCTGACCTGAAATTCACTACATACTATCAGGGTGACCTTGAGCTCAAGTTAATCCTCCTACCCCTGCCTCCCAAGTGCTGGGATTAAAGGCGTGCGCCACCATGCCCAGCTCATCTTTTTTTTTTTTTTTTGAGGTAGGGTCTCACTCTAGCCCAGGTTGATCTGGAATTCACTATGTAGTCTCAGGGTGACCTCGAACTCACAGTGATCCTCCTACCTTGGCCTCCTAAGTGCTGGAATGAATAGCATGTGCCACCATGCCTGAGAGAGAGGGAGAGAGAGAGAGAGAGAGAGAGCAGGATATGGGGGAGACTTTGTGCATTTGGCTCTACATAGGTACTAGCAAATCAAACTCAGGTAGTTAGGCTTTGCAGGCAAGTGCCTTAACTGCTGAGCCACCTCTCCATCCCCTTCAAGCTCATTCTTTAGACCTGCTTTGTTTCGTACCCCTTGGCCAGCCACCCCACCCAAGCCATGGTACTTCATGCATGGGGCTTCGTACCAAGCTTGAGTGTGGCTGCAGGTATGAAGTCCTGAGCACACAGCAGGCACTAGGCAGGTCTCGGTGTTTAAATGACGTACATCCCACCCAACGCGAGCTCAGGCAAGGCAGGGACCCGCCTCCCCAGTACCTGGCACACAGCAGGGGTCATGTAGAGGCTGACCGGGCAACTTTTCTACACTGGGTAGACCCGTGCTCCCCACTCTGGCCCTAGCTGGTGAGGCAGGGGAAGCCCCAGGGCTGTACCCTGTTCTGTTGAAGCTGGTTCAAGGCGCTGCTGGGTGTTGGCATCCAGCATCAATAAATTACTGGCGAGTTCAGGTGACGGGGACAGATCCAGTGTCAGCTTCCTTTGTGTCCTGCAGGAAGCCTCAGGTCCCCCTTTCTTAGCCTTCCTCACCAAGGGTTCCATCTGTTACTCTGGTGACATCTACTGCTTGTCAGGCCCCATCTGGGCACTGGGCTGCACATTGGGATGGCACCCCACTAAGATTCTGCCACAACAGGTACGCACTCCATTTTACAGATGAGGAAACTGAGGCTTGGTGAAGAGAAGTGACTTGCCACAGGGAAAATATTTTAATAGAGAGAAAAGACTTCCCCTCCATTGCAGCAGAAATCCCCCAGACTTCATAGTTGGTTATAAGAATCATACCAGGCACAATGTGTGTACACACAGTTAAGGCTTCTTTTTTTGTGTGTGTTTGTTTTTTATTTATTTATTTGAGAGCTACAGACAGAGAGAGAAAGAGGCAGAGAGAGAGAGAGAGAGAGAGAGAGAGAGAGAATGGGCACGCCAGGGCCTCCAGCCACTGCAAACGAACTACAGACGCATGCGCCCCCTTGTGCATCTGGCTAATGTGGGTCCTGGGGAATCGAGCCTTGAACCGGGGTCCTTAGGCTTCACAGGGAAGCACTTAACCGTTAAGCCATCTCTCCATTCCTTTCTAAATATTATTTATTTATTTATTTATTTATTTGAGAGAGAGAGAGAGGGAGAATGGGTGCGCCAGGGCCTCTAGCCACTGCAAACGAACTCCAGATGCATGTGCCACCACGTCCTAGGTGGGTCCTAGGAAATCAAACCTGGGTCCTTTGGCTTTGCAGGTAAGCACCTTAACCACTAAGCTATCTCTCCAACTCCACTCATTCATTCTGTTGGGGGTTGAAGTACTATATAGCTCAGGCTGGCTTCCAACACGTGATCATTCTCCTACCTCGGCCTCCCAAATGCTGAGATTACAGGTGTGTGCCACCACATCAGCTCATCCATCCATCTATCCATCCATCCAACAACAACTTTGTAGTGAACTCATATGTGTTCTGGATATTGGAGATATTATAGTGGTATAAGGTCCTTGACCTTTCTGAGCACACAAGCAAGGAAACAGGTGCACAGGTGTCACAATGGAGAGAGCCACTGAATCTGGGAAGGTGAATGGAGCAGCTCCCTCTGAGGAGGTAAGCTTGGACAGAAATGCTGAGGACATAGGCAGAGCAGTGAGGGAGTAAACACTTCATATTTCCGTCTAACACTTCTCTCTCTCTCTTTTTTTTTTTTTTTGAGACAAGCCCATTTATTCATTCACTCATTCACTCACTTGATAACTATTAAATAGCAGTGCTGGGCACTGCTGGAACCCGGGAATGGGGCACCACACTCGCAATCATGTCAGAGGCAGCGTGGGGAAAGGCCAGGGAGTCTGTGAACGGCCAGAGGACGTCCTGGAGACAACCGAGAGGTCAGGAAGCCCCCTTGCTGGATGGGATGGACCTGCAGCAGCAGTAGCCAGGTGGCTGGGCAGCCTGCTGTGGGAGACGCTTGATGTGGGGGTGGCAGGCGGCCTTGATGGCAGCGGCACCAGCTCTGGCACTGGTGACATCTCCCCAGGGCTCTGAATCTGTGCAGGGCAGGCCTTTGTGCCCGCCTGAATCCTGGGGCAGCCTTGGGGCCACCTCACCATTGTGCATGCCCATTCTCTCTTCTTCTCTCTAGCTGCCTCTTTCTCTCTCTTTCTGTCAAATATATGTATGTATGTGTATGTATATATGTATGTATATATATGTGTATATATATATATATATATATATATATATAGATATATAGATAGATAGTGGTTTTTTGAGATATGGTTTCGCTCTAGTCCAGGCTGACCTGGAATTCACTATGTAGTCTCAGGCTGGCCTCGAACTCACAGTGATCCTTCTACCTCTGCCTCCCAAGTGCTGGGATCAAAGGCGTGAGCCACACCATGCCTGGCCAAATGCATAAAATATCTTTTTAAAGTATCATCAGTGTTCATCTTCCCCCTTCAATACTTTGTGGCCCCTATGAAGAAGGCAGTCGTTAGGCACGTGTTATATGCCAGATACTCTCAGATCTAGTATCCCCGTGAATTCTGTGACGTGCTGCCTGCTCTACAGAGGATGAAGTTGGGGTAGTGATGATGAAGTGGACTGAGGCTCATTCACGGGGAAACAACCATGTGGAATATAGGAGTATGGAGCACGCTATGCCAGCTCACAGCCGGGATTCAGTTCCACGTCTGACTGTGGACACAGCTTAGGTTCTCACCAGACACGCTGAATGTCTGCCATCCCTGACTCAGCCCAGGAGTCACAAGCAGGTGTCTAGGCAGGAGAAGGCCTGGCGTGGTGAAGAGACGGTCTTGTTCACTAGTTATTCAGGTGGGCTCAGATGGGCAACTCACCACCTAGGCTCATTATCATGACCAGCGCTCATTATCATGACCAGGCAGAACACATTGCTCTCAGGAAGCTGTCAGCTGGAGGGAAGGTGTACAGGAGAAAAGTCAGGCAGAAGCCCGGCTACCGCAGGGCAATTCATCTTTGGGTAATGCCTTCTCTTCTCCGGGCCCCAGTGAGTAAAGCTGACCTGAAATTCCACCTGAAGTGGAGACTGGCCTTGAACTCATGGTTCTCCTGCCTCTGCCTCCCGTACTGCCACACTCAGCTCCCAGTGGCCACCTCTTTAAAGTGGGCATGGCTGCATGGATGCAAAAGGAGCCCTTGGGAAGATGAAGAGGAAAAGACTGTGGCGTTTCGATGTATATAAAGTAACATGGAAATGTAAATTAGCTAAAAATAATTCATGTGACATGCAGAGAGGTTGGAACTTGGAAGACCCCTCAGGTTCTTCCATCATTTATTGGCACCTACTGTGTGCCAGCTGCTGTGCTAAGGGCCCAAAAATTCAAGGATGAGTCAGATAAGGGCCCCCGAGCATCTGGGCCCCCCTGTCTGGGGGCGCTGGGGAGGGGAGTGAAGCAGAGCTCCCTCCCTGTGATATGGTAGCAGGCACCGGGCAGAACCAAGCAGAAACCCTCATGACCTTGAGCAGGTCAGGACAGCTCGCTAAGTCCCAGGCCTTCATCTTTAAAATGGGGATGCCCTTTTCTGTCTCTCAGAGCTGACTGGATCTGACACAGTAGTTCAATGTGCTCTGCGTTGGGTACCCAGTAGTTCTTAAGCAGAAAACGATCTTGGGTCAACATCTGGGGATCAACTCTTGAGTGATGACTTGTCTGTAAGAGCCACCTGGGAGTGGACCCCAGGGGACAGCAGAGAGAGAAGGGCAGCAACCTCTGATGCCCTGCTTAAAAAGGAGGGCAGCCTGGCGTGGTGGTGCACGCCTTTAATCCCAGCACTCAGGAGGCAGAGGTAGGAGGAGTGCCGTGAGTTCAAGGCCACCCTGAGAATACATAGTGAATTCCAGGTCAGTCTGGGCTAGAGTGAGACCCTACCTCGAAAAACGAAAAAAAAAAAAAAAAAAAAAAAAAAAGAGGGCAGAAATGCTGAGGAATTAGCCTGCGCCTTTATTTGTTTGTAATTTCCTTGGGGGAGGGGGAGCAGGGGCAACAGCTCTATCCAAGGTCGGGTAGGGTCTGCTCAGGTGGGAGGGGGATGTGAGGTCACCTAAGTTTATTCCGCAAGGGCTGCTAGGCCAAGGTGCACCCTGGACGACTGTTTCCCTGACTGGGTCTGTGGGTGTGTCAAGGTCTTCTGAGGCACAGTGGGAGTACCGGCCACCGGCCAGACTTCTGTGGGGCCTGGGATTGCCCCAGAGCAATGGGGCCCCGCAAAGGCAAGACCAGATAAACTTTGGGGGGGAATTCGGATGCGGCTAAAGGAGAGGAAGTTTGGGTCTCTCCCAGCCCCAAGGGCAGCCGCTTGGGGTTCCCCAGTGGCACACTACCGTCCTGGCACCCGAGTGACAGGAGAGAGAGAGGTCAGGCCAGTTATGGGAGGAAGGGAGCGAGCCTGTGTCCTACCACCCGGCTAAGCTAAATCTGGAAGCCAGGGACGCCGGTAGCTAGGCCAAGGTCTATGCCCTACTGCCCGCGGGACAGCAGGGCACGGGCAGAGCGGGTAGAGCGTAGCCTTCTTTCGAGGCTCGGGTTGGCCAGATGGAAGGCGGTCCCTAGCTGGGCACCGCGCGCCTGCGGCTGCTGCCCTCCCGGGCGTTGCGGGTGCGGCGGCCCCTGCTCCCCTTGGGGCCGGGCCGGGCGGGGGTGGGCCGGGCGCGCGGGCGCTGGAGGGAGGGGGGCGGGCGGCGGCGCAGGCTGCGCCGCTCTAACAGGTGGGATCCCGCGGCGTGGTGGAGGCGGGCGCGGGAGGAGGAGGAGGAGGAGGAAGAGCAGCGGCAGCGGGAGCCCGAGCAGGAGCAGGATGAGCCGCGCTAGCTGACAGCCACCGCTGCCGCCCGCCCGCGCCCAGGCTCGGTCTCGCTCCCCGCGCCCGGGGCCGCTCCCCGCCTCTCGCCTCCCCCGGCCGCCCGCGGGGCGGCCCGCCCCCTCTGCACCTCCGGGCCCGGAGCTGCCTCCATCGCTCCTGCATCCCGGCCGGGGGGGAGGAGGAGGCGGAGCAGGAGGCGAGCCGGAGCCGCCGCCGCCAACGCCGCCGCCGCCGCCCGAGCAGGACAGAGCGCGCCGCAGCCCCGCGCGTCCGGCCGCCGCCCGCGCCCATCCAGCAACCGCTCCGGAGCCACACCGCGGGACAGCCCGGCCGCGGTGCGCCCCGGCCCGGCTCGGCCCAGCACAGCCCAGTCCTAGTACCGGGCGGCCCGGTGGCCGGCCCGCCCCCGAGGGCGCCGGGCGCGGCGGGAGGATGCCGAAGCCGACGCTGCTGCTGCGCGGGGGCTGGGAGCGCGAGCGCAGCCCCGGAGACTCCGAGCTGGGCCGCCAGTTCCGGGACTGGTGCTTGCGCACCTACGGCGACTCAGCCAAAACCAAGACGGTGACACGCAGCAAATACCAGCGGATAGCCGAGGTCCTGCAGGGCGGCGGCGGGACCGGCGCGGGCAGCGGCCCGGCGGCCGGCGAGAAAGGCAAGTTCCAGTTCTGGGTGCGCTCCAAGGGCTTCCGCCTGGGCAGCGGCCGGGAACCCAAGATGGGCCAAGTGGTGTATGTGCCGGTCAAGACGGGCTCGGTGAGTGCGCGCGCGGCGGCCGCGGGCCGGTCCCGCGGCGGGGTTCGGGGCGGGTGGGGATGGAGTGGGGTGTGAATGTGTGTCCGAACGGGTGTTCCTGGGGTTGTCCGTGTGTCTGGCCCACCCGAGGCGCACGCATCCCTGCTCATCAGCCCTCACTGGCTAGTCTGGGTAGCGCTCCGGGTTTGGGGTGTCCCTGCCCCCCTCTCTGCGCCTCTGCCCGGGCCGTGGCCGTGACGGGCGGGCTGTCCCGGGCTGTTCACCCCAGCGTGTTCTGTCCTCCCGTCCCCTCCCCCCGCCAGCAGGCGGCTGCTCTGGAGCCCCAGCCTCTCCCCCGCCGCCCCCCGCTCGCCCCGGGGCCGCCTGTCCCGGGCGCCTAGCGCTCCCGCCCCCGGGCCGGCTGGGCGGTGTGTGTGTGTGTGTGTGTGTGTGGAGGGTGGTGCCCCGGGGGTGGGGAGACCGGGGCAGCCGCGGGACGGGGAGTCCTCTGGGCCTCCCAGCGTCAGAGGATGGGGCCAGCCGGGGCACTGTCGCCCCGACCCCACCCGGCACTGGCCAGGGGAGGGGCGGCCCGAGCCGCAGCCTGGCGCAGGAGCAGCTTCGGAAGGGTGGGTGGGTGGGGCGACCCCCCCCCCGCGGTCCACCGTCTCCGGGACGGGGGCGGCCTGACCTATCCATCCCCTCCCCCGTCCCCCGGTCCGGGCGGGGTGGCGTGGGGGAGGGGGCGGGGAACCGCAGCCACCCGGAGGGAGGAGACCGGCGGCCAGGGCGGGGGCGTCCCCTCCGGCCCGGGGCGCTCCGGAGAGGGCGTGCGGCGCGGGGCCCCGCGGCTCCCCCGCCGGGACCTCATTGTTCTGCAGAGGGTGGGGGGCTGGTGTGGGGGGGTCAGCCGTTCTCGGGGCGCTGCTGAGCTTTGAACTTTCCATCGCCCAGACCCTCCGTCAGTGCGTTCTAGCACCCCCCCCCCCAGGCCCGGCCCGGCTCGGCTCGCCTCGCTCTCTTGCCCGTCCCTCCCGGCCTCGCCCGGCCCGAGCGCGAGAGCCCGGCCGCCCCGCGCCGGCCTCCCTCCTCCCTCGCTCTCCCCGCCGCGCTCCTCCCCCGTCCGGCCCGCCCCGCGCTCAGCCCTGTCCCCCCCGGCCGGAGCGGGCTCTTCACACACAATTGATTCGGTCGTTACGAAAAGTGCACTTGTCCCCTCCCCCTCCCCCTCCGGCGGCCGCCCGGGCCGGGCCCGCGGGGTGATGGGGCGGCGAGGGAGGGAGGCAGGCGGGAGCCGGGGAGCAGAGCTTGGAGGCGCCATCCTCCCCCCCCACCTCCACCTCCACCACCACCACCACCACCACCACCACTCCCGCGCCCAGGGGACGGGGCTGCAGGCCGCGGCGAGTGGGGAGCCGCGAGCGCGGAGGGCGGGCGGCCCATCTGCGAGGAGCGCAGATAACCGCGCCGCTGCCGCTGCGGCCGCCAGCAGCCCATCTGCGCCGTTGCCGCCTCCGGGCCGGCCGGACGGGGGAGCAGGGGACAGGGCCGAGGGGCGCGTCCGCTGGCTTCCCGGAGCGGGAGGTTGAGTCGAGTCCCCAGACGCGCGCGGCAGAGAGCACCCCTCCCTAGCCGAAATCGGCACTCGTCCCCAAACCCACGGAGTCTGGGTCATTGTCCCCCCCCCCCCACACAACCCCCGCCGCTTCCTCCAATGAGTCAAGGACCCTCCCTCAACCGAACCACTTGTCCATATGGGGTGTGTTGGCCATCACCTAGCTCAGCTCCCCCTCCCCACGTTGCCAATTTGGGGAACCCCCTCGGCTCTCTCCTTCCTCTCCAGTCAGTGTTTCATCACGGTGGCTCTTCCCAGGACAGCAACCCACCAGATGGTTGGTCAAAGTCTGTGACTACCATAGATCCTGTGCCCTTGGCCTTCAGGGGGCTTCCCAGGTCAGTCCCGGCCCCACCTTCCTACTGGTTATTTACCCCTGCATCTGAGAGTCTCATCCCACCTCCTCAATTTGAAGCAGGAGCCCCAGTCCACCCACCCCTGGAAATGGGGCGGGGGGGAGATGCTGCTCCCACACCTGGCAGCTGGCTTAGTGGCTTTCTGTGTGTGTGTGGGGGGGTCACCCTCTCCTAGGAAGTGGGCATCATGAGGCAGCCTGTCCATTCCCTTATCCACAAAACTGTCACGGCAGAGCCATCCCCCCCCACCACACACACAGGCTACATGCAGAAACTGGGCATTGGTCCTAGGCTCAGGTCCTGCCAGGCCAGCTAGCCACTTCAGATGGTTTCTGAGGACTTGGACAGGCCTGCCTGCCTGTGGCAGCAGAGACCTCACAAGCCTCCACCTTGACTCTCAGACCAATAATAAACCCTCCCCAGGGGACCACCTGTCTGGGAGGCAGAGAAAGGGGACCCAGGTCTCCCCTCTCAGGCTGTCAGGAGCACAGCAAACACAACAGTGCCCTCCCGTGACAGCTTGCCCCTCCAGCTCCCCACACTGCCTGCCTGGCCTGCTGGTCCCCAGAGAGCCGGTTAGTTACCTGCCACTTGCCTAGCCAACCGGAGCCAGCCACAGAGATGCCCAGAGTGCTGCCACCCCATCTCCAACTACCTTCCTGGGGCTCCGTTATCATTTTTTTTCCGATTTCCATTTTCCTTTTCACTGATCCAAAGGAGCAAACCCTGCTGGGAATTCTGGGGGCAGCCAGGGCCTCTTCCTGGGAGGGAGTGAATGGGACCTTTTATTAAAGATGTAAAGGTCACCCACCCCGTCTTCACCGGCCTACACACACGTGCAGATTCACACACACACACACACGCACGTGCACACACACGCAATTAAAGTTGTCGTTGCTTCTGGTGTCCATGGGAGAGACCCTGTAGTTTTGTCTTGGGTGGGTTCTTATGAAGGTCATTGGGCCATAAACCTTTGTCCAAGGCATTTGTTTGGTGTTTCCAGGTTTTAGGGTGGACACTGGGTGATTGGGGGTGGGTGGAAGTCTACACCTGCTCCTGGGACACCCAAGCTGGTGGGATGGGGGGGAGGCTGAGAGGCTGGGTGAGAGAGAAGCCTGCAGCCTGCAGAGGCTCTCTAGAGGGCGGGCAGGTGGGAGACATCAGGGGAGAGAGGCTGCAGGAGTTGGGCCCAAGAGTGGCCATTGAGTGGCATCTTTCCCTCACTCTCTTGCTGCTCCCGCCCTGTGTCTCCTTTACTCCCCTTAGAACCATATGCAGAGCTGTGGGGCGGGGGTTAGGGGGGGTGCTTTCCTAGTCCGGGCCTGCCGGCTGTGGGTCGATGGTCTGACACCACTTGTCCTGTCCCATCTGGCCCTGAGCTTTTCTGGGTGTGTGTGACAAAGGCTTAATCTGTCCGGACGGGCCAGGGCGGAGAGGAGGGCGCAGGGAATTACACTCTGCAGGGCCTCCTGCAGCTGGGGCCCACGTGGGGGTGGGGCTGGGCTGGGAGGGAGCCTGGCTGGTCTTCAGTGTGCAGGGTGTCACCGGAAGTCGAAGGTACAAGCAAAAGACCCAGGGAGGAGGGCGGAGTCCTTCGTCAGTGCTCATGGGGACAAGATCTTTTTATGACAAGAGCCAGCCAGGGCTTTTGGCTGGGCAAAGCTTGGTCGATTAGGATTTATTATTTCTTGTGTTTGGCCTGTTCTGGCCACTGTAGGATGCTAAGCAGGGGATGCGAACCCTTTGGAGCAAACACCCTTTGATACCATTGCAACCACAGGATGAGGCCACCCCTCTCTTTTTTCCCCTTAGCTCTTGAAGTGGGACTGCCTTCAGGGCTGAGAGGGCTACAGGTTATGTTGGGGCGAGACCCTGGGCCAGCTGCCAGTTCCTAGGACTTGAGAATCTCAATGCTCTTTGGAGAAAGACGGTTTTGGGCGAATGGAACCATCTTCCCAGTGAGCACGTTATAGCTGAGCCATCTCTCCAGCGCCATGGTACCATTTTCCAGATGGGCAAGCTGAGGCCCTGAGGGACGGGCAGTTCCACTGGTGGCCAAGGATCGGAGCACAAGTTCTCTGTGCTCCACTGTGGCCTCGCAGGTGCCACGGAGCCCACCATGAGAGTCCCATTCCTCCAGGGGACCTTCTGTGATGGCCCAACGGCACTGTCAACACTAGGCCTCTGTAAGCTGGACCCCAGGTGTTCTGCTGGCCAAATTGACTAATGGTGGTCTTTTCCCAGTTCGCAGACGACGTTCATTTAGTGGAAAGCATTTTCACAGTGTGGAGTCTTTCTCCCCAGAGCTTTTGTGTAAACCTTTGGCACCTGCGGCCACTGGCCTGGGCAGGAAAGGGCCTCTGACAGCGCAGTGTAACAGGCTGTGACCTTCTGGTGGATTCTTCAGTACTTCTGGGTTTTCTCCAACTTGTAACCTCTGGCTCCGTGGCACACGTTTCCGAGTCCCATTGCTGTCAGATTGGTAAACTGAGGCTTAGGGAGCTTGAGAAATCCTCCTGGGTCACACCACTGATGGGGAAAAGCCTTGTGTCTGCATATCACTTTCTACACATTCCCTCCCCCCCTCCCAAGGTAGGGTCTCACTCAGGTCTAGCCCAGGCTGACCTGGAATTCACTATGTAGTCTCAGGGTGCCCTCGAACTCTTGGCAATCCTCCTACCTCTCTGCCTCCCGAGTGCTCGGATTAAAGGCATGCACCACCATGCCCAGCTACGTTTTACTGTCTTGATCCTGAGGTGTCTTGCAACCTGATCCAATTTGAATGTCTAAGTCTTCCATGATAAGCTTTCAGTCTCTTACGCTTTAGTCAGAATCAGTTTAGAAGAATCTCTGTGGTCAAGCTGTCTGGAATCACACACTGATGCCCGGGGCCATCTAAGATGTCCGGGGCTAGGATGGGCATGAGATGGAGAGTCGGGTGGGAAAGTTTCTGTTTTCCTGGGTGCCGGGGGACTTTGAGGAGAAAGTTGACAGTGATGTCTGAATAAGTGGCAGAAGGAAGCCTTTTCACGAATTAAGCGTCCATAATTTGGGTGACATGGTTCTGGGGACTCAGGCCGGCATTTTCGAGCTGCCTGGATACTAAGTGTCCTGCTTTGCCTTCCTGGAGCCTCCCCTCAAGGTCATGGGTCACTCTTCTAGGTGGGGATGGCAGGCTTTCTTTTTCTCTAAGTCCTTGCCTGCTCTCTCCCTTGGCATCCCCTCCTTGAGGGCCCCCATGGGCTGTTTTCCTGTCCCTTCATGTCAAGAAGGTCTGAGGGTAATCTGGGTCTCTGGAAATGTTACCGGGAGGACTGGGGACAGGGCTGCCTGTGGAGGAGCCATTCAGGGACAAAAGCATGCTTGGGCCTCTCCTGTTGAGCCTGTGCCGGTGATTCAGGACCGTGCACAGGTGTGAGCTCTTGGGGCTAGAACCTGCGTGGATAGTACGCATGTACAAGTCAGCTATGCAGGCGTGAGTGACGCGCTCCTGTCTACGTGCAGGCTGGGAATGCTGGTGTGAATGTGTGCCCGGGCACGGGGTATGCACAGGTGGTGTGTGTGGCTGTGAGGGTCTGTGCTGGCAGTGTGGTTGCTGGCAGACCCCGGCGTGACTCTGTGTGAGGCTGTGGTGGGAAGCCCTGTGTGTCTGCTGGTGTGCCGCACATGAAGGTGTCCTTCCAGTGGCCACCCTGGCCCTGGCGCCCCTCTTAGCTGGCTGAAGGCGAGTTTGAGAGAGGGACTGGCCAGAAAAGATGGGAGTCTCGCCCCCCCTCCCCCACACCGGGGCCAAAGCTTATGATCTTTGCTGTGGTTACACAAAGCCCCAGGAGCAGGACTGTGAACTCCATGTGGCAGGTCGGGACCCGTGGACGGGATCGTAGCTCTACCTGGGTGGCAGAGGGTAGCCTGCCTGACCTTTCTCAGCCTCAGTTTCCTCATCCTTGCAAATTGGAAGAGGCTCTGCTGTTATTGAGGATGGTGGCTAAGGAACATGCTCAAGGTCACGCCGCTGGTGTCAAAGTCAGGCCTGGCCCCTGAGCTCCAAAGCAGGTGAAAGTGCTGAAGGAAGCGCAGGCCAGCGGCTTGCTAGATGAGGGCCTGCACCTTGACCCAGGGTGAGATGAGGCTCGAGGGCTTCCCAGCCACAGGGCTGTGTGTTTAAATCCCTGCTCTGACTGTTCTCGTGAGCCAGGTGTGACGTTCACATTTTTTAAAAATTTCATTTATTTATTTGAGAAAGAGAGAAAGGTGTAGATAGAGAATGAGTGTGCCAGGGCCTTCTGATGCTTCAGACAAACTCCAGACGTATGTGCCACCTTGAGCACCTGTCTTATGTGGGTCCTGGCGAATCAAACCTGTGGCTTTACAGGCAAGTGCCCTAACCCCGCTGAGCCACCTCTCCAGCCTGAAGTCCGTATCCTAATGCCTCAAGAGGCAAGTCTTTGGGAGTGTTAGCTGCTGTGTGATCTTGCTAAGCCTCGGTTTTCTCATCCAGAAAATGGGGGCGAAGCTACCTTAGACACTGGGTAGGAACAGTGGAGATGAAGCATCTATGACCCAATCCCTGGGATGCAGTCGGCAGCAGTGAGGCTGTTCAGCAGTGAGGCTGTTTCCTAGAGATGGTATCTGAAGGTCACAGCACCACCGGGAGGGCCTGGGAAATGGGACAAAAACCAAGTAGAGCCCCCTTTTCTGAAACCCTTCCTGATGTCGGGAAGGTTTCTGGACTATGTGGAGTATTTCCCAGGGCCTACTGAGCAACCCCTCCGCAAACTCTGGTAGGAACCCCAAGTTCTGTGCTCTGGAGGACAAAGAAGCCGATTCCTCGGGCCAGGGCCCTAGCAGGTCCTCCCCCCCCCCCCAGTTGGCCAAGTGCATGCCATGTGCCAATGAATTCATTTAATCCTCCTTGGATTCGGCCAAGTAGATGAGAACCTGGGACCAGGGAGGCCAGAGGGCCTTCCCTTCCCAAGACACCCCCCCCCCCCCAGTAAGCAAGTGTCAGGGCTGAGGTGTCAGGGCTGTATCTGGTTAGCTCAGCGCCCAGGGAGAGGCAGCAGGAGGGTGTTCTCAGCCTCCACCCAGCCCTGGCTCAGTGAGCCCTTGCCCGAGGGCACTGCTGAAGCCTCCCTGGGCTCTGTGCGCCCCAGTCCACCTGCCCCGTTTGCTCCTCCCTCAGCCACCCTGTTCTGCTGCAGCTGCGGGCCAGGCCGGGCTGGGCCTGGGCTAGTGCAGGGGGCGGGGAAGCTGCCTGGCTCTTATGGACAAGGTCACCAACCCCTCAGCCTTCAATTCTCTTGGCCACCCTGGGACGGGGGCTCCTCCTCTGCTGCAGATAAGAAAACTGAGGTGGGGGGGTGTTGGGGGTTACTCTAGGTCTCACTGTGTTGTCCATGCTGTGTTCAAGCCATGCTCCTGCTTCAGCCTCCCGAATGATGAGCGCCTCACTACAACTGCGTCCTCCTGCTTCTAGGATGGAGGTGGGGTCTTGGAGGGCTCTGGGCAAATGACCTGATTTGCTTTTAGCCAGGCCTCCTCCTCTGTCTGTGTGGACAAAGAAGGGATCCTGGGGCCAGCGAGGACTTGGGAACAGGTGGGAGGCTGCCACCACCTCTGCGGGCTGGGCTGGGGGCTCAGGGAAGGGAGGCAGTGAGGTAAGAGGTGAGGTGTGGTAGAGCTTGAGATGTGTTTTGAAGGTAGAACCAGGATTTGAAAATGGGCTGGTTGAGAAGGGAGAAGAGCTAAGAGAAAGGGGGGGGGAGGAGAGAAACAAAACAAGACCCCACCTCACTTAGAGCGAGAGTAGAGGCTGCAGAACCCTTCCTGGCCCACCTGGCTGCCTTGCCTGCCTGCCCTTACCACGCTCCATTCTCCTTCATGCATCTGACCTGCTATTCTGCAAGCCTGGTCCGCCCCAGGGCCCTCGCCTGGCTCCTCACTCACTTTCTGAGTTCTCTGTAGGGCTGACGGGTCCCCTCTCCCAGTAGGCTTTGCTCAACTCTCACCTCCTCAGAGAGGCCTCCCTGGAGTGTCTTGGATGCCGTCCCCATCTCTCTAGTCACTTTTCCTCTGTCCACCCTCATCAGCTCCTGACGCAATAGACATTTTACTGCCTCGGTGTTTAGGATCTGTCTCCTACTAGGCTGTGAGCTCAGCCAGGGCCTCTGTTTTGTTCACTTTGCATCCCAAGGGTCCAGAACAGCCCTGCCCTTTAGGGACTCCCCACAGGGAAGCAGGTACGGCAGGCAGACACCCTAAACAAGATTCTGAGAACCGTGTCAATAGCTCCAGGTACAGATCTAGAGACCCAGCCTTTTGCTGGAGGGTGCCTGGGAAGTCCTCAAGGAAATGACCTTCGACCTGAATCTTGAGGGCCAAAAGCGTTGTTTTTGGTTTTTTATTTTTTTTTTTCTTTTTGTCATTGTTGTTGTTGTTGCTTTTTTGAGGTAGGGTCTCACTGCAGCTCAGGCTAACCTGGAATTCACTATGTAGTCTCAGCGTGGCCTCGAACTCATGGTCATCCTCTCCTACTTTGCCTTTGGCATGCGCCACATTAGCAAGAGCAGAAATGAGGACATTCATCCTGGAGGGGGGGTACCCTGGGTGAGATTTTGTTGCTCAAAACCTGTGGGCGGGGTTTTGACAGTCAATGGTCCTGTCTGCTGAGAAGGGCTGTGGGGTCCTCAGAGCTGAGCTCATGAAACTTTGCTGAGACCAGTCAGAGTGGAGGAGAAGAAGCCACTTGGAGGACAGCAGGGTTGGTTGTGGGAGAGTGCTTGAGTAGAAGGAATTAAGGCCAGGTGTTGGTTCAGAAAGGAACCTTGGGGCTGGAACCACAGGGGATGATGGGCTCCAGAGAAAGGGAAAGAGAGATTCAAGAAACTGCCGCCAACCAGGACTGGTGGCGCACGCCTTTAGTCCCAGCGCTTGAGAGACAGAGGCAGGAGGATCACTGTGAGTTCGAGGCCATCCTGAGACTATATAGTGAATTCCAGGTCAGCCTGAGCTGGAGTGAGACCCTACCACATAAGACCACCCCCCCCAAAAAAAAAACATGCTATGAGAGATTGAAGGCCTGGCAGCTCTCCTGTGGGACAAGGGGACGGCAGGTGGGGCTGGGTGACAGATGGCAGTAGAGCAGGAAAGCAGGGAGTTGAGGGGCTTGGAGGAGTAGGGCCCTGGTAGGTGTGGGTGAGGCTCAAGGGTGGGGTTCCATGAGCAGAATCTACAGGGTGTCTTCAAGGCTTGCGTTGGCTGTGTGAGCCCATGAGGGAGGCCTGCTGACTCAGGCCTAGTGGCCCAGCTCAGGAGCTGCCATGTGCCCTTGGCCAGCCTGGAACCTTCCTGTGGAGCTGGGACAGTCACAGGCTTCTGGGAGGCCTCTGCTTGGGTGGATGACTCATCATGTTTCTCAGCATCCCAGGGCTGAGCAAATGTTCAAGGAAACATAGGGCTTTCCCTCGGCGGGTCGGGTCTGACTGGGTGCAGGGTGAACAAGAACACGGTGGCCGTTGGGCCTTGTCTCAGAATGCCTTGTAGGGTGTCGCCAGGAGCCCTAGGTTTCCACAGCCCCACACGGTCCTCAGCCACCCTGAAATGCCGACATGACCCCATTCTGCAGGTTAGCAAGCCGAGGCACAGCCTCTGTGGAGCACCCAGCTAGGTACCCACTCTGAGGTTTCATTTCTTCATCTGAAAAGTGGATCCAGGGTGGAGAGGTGCTTAGTGGTTAAGGCGTTTGCCTGAGAAGCTGAAGGACTCAGGTTCAATTCCCCAGAACCCACGTAAGCCAGATGCATAAAGTGGCGCACATGTCTGGCGTTCATTTGCAGTGGCTAGAGGCTCTGGCGTGCCCATTCTCTCTATCTGCTTCTCTCTCTCAAGATAAAAAAATAAATAAATAGGCCAGGCAGGGTGGCGCATGCCCTTAATCCCAGCAGTCAGGAGGCAGAGGTAGGAGGATCGCCATGAGTTCGAGGCCACCCTGAGACTACATAGTGAATTACAGGTCAGCCTGGGCCACAATGAGACACTACCTTGAAAAACCAATAATAAATAAGTAAATAAATAAATAAATAAAAAGTGGATCCAGTGGTTGTCCCTGTCCTCTGGGGTTGATGGGAAAACTAAAGGCAAGAATTGAGTGAAACATTTATGGGGTGGAGTTGACATTCTCATGGGGATGTGGAAGGTAGTCTATCCAGGCACTAGGCCTATGGAGCCACAGGGAAGATCTGAGAGCCACAGGGCAGACCCGCCTTCAGAGCTCTGGCAGGGGCTGTGCGGTCCTGGGCAGATGGCTCACCTGCTCTGAGCGCGACCCTCCTGTGCGGATAAGACCTGCCTCACATGAGGTAGCTTGGAAAATGGCATGAAGCCAAGCCCACCAGGCAGGCTGCTGCTCCATCTCAGGAGCCTTAGAGGCAGGCAGCTGTCAGCCTCCTGTGAGGCCCTGGGTGGAGTGACAGGGAAAGCTGGATGAAGAGTGAGGATGGGAGTTCTGGGATCTCAGGCTCAGGCAGGCGGCTCCGGGGGGCTGGAGGTCTCCTGAGCTCCGTGCCTGGGGCCTGTGAGGTTTAGGAGTTGTTTTGTTTTGATGCTGGGGATGGCACCCAGGACCCAGGGCCTTGTGCGGGGGAGGGCGGGGTGAGGGGGTGAAGTTTAGATCGACTCTGAGGCCCCCAGCAGGTGGGCGGCGCAGTGGAGAGTTAGGGGCAGAGGTCGGGGCTCTGAGTAAGGCCAGGCTCTGCCGTTTTCTACTGTGCAATCTCTGGCGTGTCCCCTTTCTGGCCCGCAGAAAATGGGATGATGGGGCTGGAGCTCAGTGGTACAGCTCTTGCCCAGTATGTGCGGGGGGCCTTGAGCTCCATCCCAGCACCACAAAAGAAGTTTTAAAAATAAGATAAAACGGGCTGGATTTTGTGCATCCCCTTGTAGACTCTGAGCTGCGTGTAGACACACCCACAGGAGGGTGAGGGCGTGGTCCCACCCTCCACAGCAGGCAGATGCAGTGAGGATTCCGAGGGGATGGCTGGGTGTGGGGGGGATGGCTGTGTGTCGAGCTACCCAGTCACCAGAGCGGTACTGCCCTGTGACACTTTGAGCTGAGGTGGCCTCAGCTTCCAAATGAGCTCTGCAACTAACTGAACCACCTCGAGAAAGTCAGTGCCTCCCTCGGAGGCAGCTTTCTGTTCTGTAAAATGGGCCCAGTGGTGTTACCTGTCCTGGGGAGCTATGGGAGGTAAGGGAGACTCCAGGGAATCAGGACTGCCTACCACGTGGCCCGTGGCAGCTGGAGTGTTGGCATGAAGTCTGGGCAAGAGACACGGAGCAGGGGGTTGTGCGGCAGTGGGGCCGAGGTGGGAGAGAGCGAAAGGGGAGCGGGTGCAGGGATGTGGTGGAGAGGGGTTTCTAGGAGGAGGGAGTGAGCCGTCCATGTCTAGGGTTAGCAGGGCCCTGGTTTTCTCAATTTGGATATGGAAGGCACTGAGCCCAAAGAAGGCTTGGGTCCCACTGGTCCAATCGGAAGGTGGCTGTCAGGAGGGGAGGAAGGCAGTGGGCTTCCAGGAGCTCAGGTTGCACATTAAGAGAGGTGTGCTACTTGGGGTCTGGGAGCCCTGGGTTCAAATCCTGGATCTCCAGCCAGTTTTTTTCTTCTTTGTTTTAAAAGTGGAGACAAGGTTCTGGGGGGGGGGATGATTAGTGGTTAAATACACTTGCTTACAAAGCCTGATGGCTTGGGTTCAATTCCCTGGCGCCACATAAAAATTAGATGCTAGGCTGGAGAGATGGCTCAGCAGTAAAGGTGCTTGCCTGCAAAGCCCAATGACCTGGGCTCAAATCCCCAGTATCCCCGTAAAGCCAGATGCATAAAGTGGTGCATGTGTCTGGAGTTCGTTTGTAGTGGCTAGAGGCCCTGGCTCGCCCATTCTCTCTCTCTTGCTCTTTCTGTCTCTCTCTTGCTCTTTCTGTCTCTCTCATAAGTAAAGTCAGATGCAACGTGGTGGTGCATGCTTCTAGTGCTTGTAGCTGCAAGAGACCCTGGTGCACCCATGTATAACATACATACACACAAATAGACAAATTTGAGACAAGTTCAGGCTGTCCTCAAACTCATTATGTAGCTGAGGGTGACCTGGAAGTCAAGATCCCCCTATCTCTACCTCTCCATTGTTGAGATTACAGCCGGTTGATTTGGTGTTGCTGGGGATCAAAGGATCAAACCCAAGGCTTTGTGTGTGCTAAGCAAGCACTCTGTCAACTGAGCCTACAGACAGCTCCTTCAGGCCTTTATTTTCAATCTGTGAAATGGGGATAGTGATGTCAATAACCTCTTGAAGTCATGGGGATACCTGGGGTATACAAAATACGCAGCCGGTGCCCACTGTAGAGTGACTGCAATGACAGTGATGACACAGCCAACATTGTTGAGCACTTTGAAGGTGCCAGACCCCATGCCAAACCGTTTAGCTGAGCAAACCCACGTGACTGTCCAGACACACTTGCCTTTACCATCCTCTCCTTGCTGACGAGGAGTCGGTTTCAGAGAGGTCAAGAGGCTGCATGACTGTAAGAGGCAGAGTAGAGCCTGGGGACCATGAAATGAAGAGAGGCCTCAGCTCCCTGCATCACCCATCCTTTTGATAGGCTGACCTGGGATGTTACATGGGCTTGTATTGTGGCTCTTATCAAGATGGGCAGGGTGATGCGAGTCTGTACAGCAGAAGTGTACTGACTCTGGGCCGTGCTGACACCACACACACGCTGAGGGACAGGGGGATGGACCTGGTGCCAGATCTGTTGGGACAAGGCTCCAGCTCTCAGCTGGTGGCACCTAAAGGAGATATGGTCCCTCACACAGGCTTGCTGCCTGCAGTCCCAAGAGGACACCATGGCCAGAGTGTGGTCTGGGTGACACTAGAACTTGGGGCTGGGAGAGGGTACCATGAGGGCAGGGATGGAGTGGGTGGAGGCTCTTGCGATCTGGGGACTAGGGAGTTGATGGGATGGGGACAAAGGTACTCTGCAGAAGCTTACTTAAAGAGTGAGTGCTCAGCACTGCAATATCTCTATCACAGCTTCCAAGGCTCAGGGTCTATTGCGGAAGAGATGGCGGAAAGAACGCAAGAGCCAAAGGAAGGGTAGGACTCCTTACAACGTGATCCCCCAGACACAAAATGGCCTGGATATCCATTACCTCACAGTGCCTGACACTACCTACACAAGACCATCAGAATAGGAGGAAAAGATGATGACATCAAAATAAAAGAGAGACTGATTGAGAGGGGGAGGGGATATGATGGAGAGTGGAGTTTCAAAGGGGAAAGTGGGGGTAGGAAGGGAATTACCATGGGATATTGTTTACAATCATGGAAGTTGTTAATTATTTAAAAAAAAAAGAGTATACATAGCTTACCTAGCCTGGAGTGGTGGCGCACGCCTTTAATGTTGGCACTCGGGAGGCAGAGGTAGGAGGATTGCTGTGAGTTTGAGGCCACCCTGAGACTGCGTAGTGAATTCCAGGTCAGCCTGAGCTAGAGTGAGATCCTACCTCGAAAAACAAACAACAAAAAAAAGACTGTACATAGCTTGGGCTGGAGAGGTGGCTTAGCGGTTAAGGCACTTGCTTGCGAAGCCTAAGGACCCAGGTTCAATTCTCCAGGTCCCATGTTAGCCAGATGCACATCGTGGCACAAGCATCTGGAATTCATTTGCATTGGCTAAAGACCCGGGCATGCCCATTCTCTCTCTCCCTCTGTCTCTAATAAATAAATAAATAAAATGATAAAAATAATAAAAAAAATAGTATACATAGCTTAAGGCAACAGCAGTCTGGAGGTGTCACCCTCGCTTCCCCTGCCTCAGAGATCCAGTCCCTTGTGTGACCTGCTTGGGGTTCTGGAGTCAGGCTGTCAAGTTTGGATCCCGAGTCCACCATACTTGCTTAACTTCTGAACCGTGGGAGTTATGGGTTACGTGGGGGGCTCTTGGGGGATCTGAGGGCGTGTGGTTGAGGTCTAGTGTCAGTTCATTGCCACTACTACTGATATTATTGTGTGGGCGTAATAGTGAGAGTTTAAATGCTTGCCCCACTCCCTTCAAAGGTCTTGAAGCTCAGTTTTCATGGTTTCTGTCTCCTGGGGAAAGAGGCAGAGGGGAGAGGTCAGCCTGAGGTCAGCCTGTGCAGAGGAGATTTCTGGTTCCTGGTGGGCCCTAGGACCTACTTCATCCAGGATTTGTGGTTGGGGACTTCCTCCCCTGCCACTGTGCTGGGCACTGAGGGTGGTAGTGCTGGGGAGTGTAAGAGAGGAAAACAGGGCACATGACCTTCCCTGCCTCTCAGCTCTGTCCTTTTTATTTTTTTTGTAATTATTTATTTGAGCTGGGCGTGGTGGCACACACCTTTAATCCCAGCACTCGGGAGGCAGAGGTGGAAGGATCGCTGTGAGTTCAAGGCCACCCTGAGCCTATATAGTTAATTCCAGGTCAGCCTGGATCAGAGTGAGACCCTACCTCGAAAAACCAAAAAAAATAAAAAAAATATTTATTTGAGAGAGAGAGAGAAAGAGAGAAAAAGAGAGGGAGAATGGGCTTACCAGGGCCTTCAGCCACCTTGTGCATCTGGCTTAAATGGGTCCTAGGGAATGGAACCTGGGTCCTTAGGCTTTACAGGCAAATGCCTTAACCACTAAGCCATCTCTCCAGCCCAGCTCTTTCCTTCTTGGAAAAGCTCCCGAGCTCGGAACTTTGGGCTCCTTCTAGGGAACATGGTTCCAGGCTGCTGTGAGGAGGTGACGGAGGGCTGGAGTTGCTCATCAGGGACTCCACCAGTAGGCCTCTGCCCTTGGGAAGATTTGCAGCCAAGCTGGGAATGCTAGTACCCTTGGTGATCCTAGCTTGGGAAGTATTCAGGTATAGCTGAGAAGAGCCCAGCTGCTATGCTATGTAACAGCAGGCGGGGCGGGGGTGGGGGGGAGTTTAATGGACCAGTCTGGACCTCAGTCTCCTCCTCTGTAGAATGAACATGGCAGTAAACTCTGACATACATGTGATGGGTTGTGGGCTGGAACCTGGCCTGGCGGCCGCTGAAGATATCAAGGAATGCAGACTAACATGGAAACCACCAGCAAGTGGCACGGGACTACTGGGCATGTGGCCCCCACCCATAAGTCCAACACCCAGGAGGCAAGTAGGAGAACAGCTTGGGCTACGTTGCAAGACCCTATCCCAAAATAGACCAACCAGTACAGGCTCCCGGCAGACCAGTCCACTCGTTCACCGCTATCTACTAGGCTCTGCTCAGTCACTGCACCTGGGGAGTGGGCTCAGGACTTGACCTCTCCCAGAGTGGGGAGCCTAGAGGCTACGGGCAGGCAGCCAGCCCTGTCTTCTTGGTACCAGTCTTGCTGAATTCCATGGGTCATTTCTGCCAGCAGGTCCTAGTGCCAAGCCTGCTACCCCACGTCTAGCTGCTCTGAGCTCCCTTTCCATAAAAAGTAGACTCTGCAGGGATGAGGAGTTCAAGGCCTTTCTCAGCCCCCCACCCCAGCCTGGCAGAAAGGAAAAGTACCCCTTTAGAGGACATTAGAACAGCAGAAATTATGGTGCTGAAGCACAGGGAAAGTTTTCCAGTTTGGCCTGGATTATAGAGTTTTCCACCAAAAAAAAAAAAAAAAAAAAAAAAAAAAAAAAAAAAAACAAGGCAAGTGAATTCAAAACGCAAATAATAACAATATAAGGACCCATGTGCTTTTATGGTACACTCCTAAAGTAAAAGTATTCTAAGTCTAAAAAGCTGGGCGTGGTAGCACACAGCTTTAATCCCAGCACTTGGGAGGCAGAGGTAGGAAGATTGCCGTGAGTTCGAGGCCACCCTGAGACTACATAGTAAATTCCAGGTGAGTCTGGGCTATAGCGAGACCCTACCTCAAAAAAAAAAAAAAAACCAAAATTAATAAAAAAAACGTATTCTAAGTCTATACATGGGTCAATTTATAGGGCAACATCTTCTAGAAATAAAGAACTCTAAGTTAAAGTCAACCAATATAGGCAAAGTTCATTTTACAAATATTCACTTAGCAAATATGAAAATAACTGGAGTTCTAGAGGTGATCCCAATGGACAGAGTTCTCATTACCTGTGGCAGTTTGAACAACACTAGAATTCCATTTCAGAAAAAGTCTTGAACCAAGTAGTAGGTGGACAGGGTTGTAGGAGAGAGGGCAATCCCTGTTCTGTCTCCTCTTTCACAGTAGCAGCAGCAGCAGCAGCCACTGACCCTCCTCTGACCTTCCCACCACCACTTTAGCTTAGACCCCCACAGGTGTGGCTTTGGCCCTGGCAGAGTTTAACAGGACCCATTGTCACGGACAGATAGATGCTGCGTGGCTTGTGGTGGCGGCGATGGGGGTGATGGTGATGATGGGGAGGTGATGAAGATGATGGTGGTGATGCAGAGGGTACTGGACATATAGCAGGGGTGGTGGAGGTGTTGCGGTGGTGCTCATGGCGATGGGGGATGTGGTGGTGGTGATGGAGTAGTGGTGAAGATGCTGGTAGCGGTGATGGTGATGATGGTACCGGTCATCGCCGTGGTGACGGCGGTGGTGGTCTGGATGGTGACGGTCACAGTGACGGTCGTGGTGATCAGGATGAGGTGGCTTATGGCAGCGTTGTGTCAGCTCACACTTAGTGAGCACTTCCGGGGCCAGTGTGTCCTACGAGCTTCCTGTGTGTTTGCGCATTGGGCCCTTGCGCCAACCCAGCAGGGCATGGAGACCTTACACACACTTGCCAAGTTTCCTGGGACCCCCGAGTGGCACTTGGATGTGAGCAGGCTGGGTGCTCAGCAGCTGCGCCCAGCTGCTTGCAGCAAGTGGTGACCTCCCTCAGTGGTCTAGCGTAGGCCAAGGCCGGAGAAAATGGCCAGAGTGTGATTTGCCTGAGCGGGCTGGAGTCCCCCCCCCCCGCTGCCCAACAGAGCCCCAACTTGTCTGCCCCCAGCGGCATCCCTGTGGGGGCCACTGGCCAGGGACTGCTGGCATTTCAAGGGGAGCTCCCGCTCCTAACGCAGAAAAGACGAGAAGGTTCTGTCCTTCACCCACCTATGAGATCCGAGGGGGTGTGGTCTGCAGAGGCCAGGGTCCTCGGAGGGCACACTGCTGTGCCACCTTACTGCTTCCCTCGCACAGGCCCCGTGGAGGGAGATGCTGCCCTACCCACTGTGACTCCATACCTGTCAGGAAGGGAGAGAGGAGGGACCCAGGCTCTCGCATCCTCTGTTCTTGCACATCCAAGCCGATCCCCCATGCCAGTGAAGATGGGTGTCAGAACCTGGGCAGCTGGGGGCAGAAGGCCAAGACACGAAGGTGGCGCCCAGCCATTCCCACTCTGGCCTGGGCCTTGGCTCTGTTCACTTTTCCAAGCATTTTCTGAGCATCTCTTCTCTCCTTGCTGGATGCTGTGTTCTGGAAGCTCAAAGAAAACCTCTGTCCTGGGAAAGCTGACGCTGCAGTGGGGCTGACACTGCACGGCAAACAAGGAAAGCACCCCATTTGTCAGGGGCTGGTAATGCCGCAGAGGGAGGGGGAGAGAAGGCCAGGGGAGGGAATTTTAACTAGGGCTTCGGGGAGGGCTTCTCTGAGAAGCAATGTCTGAACAAGGCCCTGAAGGAGACACCAGAGGAAGGCACGCCAGTGTCTGGTGGAAAAGCCTTCCAGGTAGGCAGGAGAGCAAGTGCAAAGGCCCTGAGCTAGGTGTGTGTCTGGTGGGTTTGGGGAGCAGTGAGGTGGCCAGAGTCCCTAGCTCCTGCTACCCTTTGTATTTGGAAACCAAAAAGACAGCATTTTAACCTTTCCAGGCCTTAGACCTTTAGAATAAAATGATTTATGAGTCCTTATAGCTCTTTCCTGAGTGGAGCCTGGCCTATTTCTTCAACTTATAGAGAGGGTTTTATGACTCATGGTTACTGGCAAGAGAGAACATTGCCATCCTAACTCCTCACTGGAATAGTTGTTTCTTAGCGGGCCCTGGGTGTTCAAATCCTGGGTCTGCCACTTTTCCAGTGAGATCTCAGGCAAATTGTCCTCTGAATGTCAGTGTCCTCAACTTCCAAAAGGGGACTGGATGCCTGTAGATCAGAGTGATGATGGATTGCACACGGGGGGGCGGGGGGGGGGCGGTGCTCAGTAAATGTTTAAAACCAGAGCCTGACCTTCTGGTTCGACCTTGAATCGTGTTCCTGGCCGTCAGAAGTTTGTCGTCTCACTTGAGCTGCAGGAGGAAATGGGGGCGAGAAATAACAGTTCCAGCTCGCAGAGGGGTAAACTGAGGCCTGGAGAAGGGTCCAGGATCAGAGTGAGGCAGGACCAATGGAAGCCAAGACTGGGGTCTCCCTGGCTTCGGGAGTCCAGCGGCTTACAGGGTGTGTGGGAACTGTCCGGTGCTAGCCCACCATCATAGTCCAGGGGCTTACAGGGTGTGTGGGAACTGTCCAGTGCTAGCCCACCATCATAGTCCAGGGGCTTACAGGGTGTGTGGGAATTGTCCGGTGCTAGCCCACCATCATGGGTGTGCAAGTCCCCTGAGCACACCAGGCCAGCTGCACGCGCCCATCCATGGTAACAGTGACTTTCAGAGTTTGCAAGACATGGTCAGAAGGGCTGTGGTGAGGATGGTGGGAGCTGCCCAGAGCTTGGGGAGCTCAGGCTGCAGGTGGGTGGGGTCATGTGATTGCCCACTTGGCCTGTTTGTCCATCTGGTGTCTGGCCTTACTGGGAAGGGAGAGATGCATGGCCACTGTAGAGGTTCATCCCTGCCTACCTCTTGAGCCTCAGGAAGGCCCCGAGAGGGGACATCACAGCTGAGGAAGCAGCAGGGGCAGCGGAGCCAGAATCTGGAGTGGGTCTGTCTGACCCCAAGCCCCAGCCGCTGACAGGCAGGCCTTGTGTGCAGGGGACTCTTTTTCTCCTGGTGGCCCACCTTCTGAATGAAGGCCCAGCCCACCAGCGCATTGGTTGCTACAGCCCCAGCCCTCAAATTATGGGGCTCCTGATTCCCGCCCCGCCCTGCATTAGCCTTCTCTAGGACGCCAGACGGCCTCGCTCCTGGGAAGGAGCGGCCAGTGAGCCCATGTTGGTTCATACCTTGAAATATCTACACATCCTTCCCCAGTACACCACAACTCTGTGTTCTAGGCTCATTTTATACATGAAAAAACTAAGGCACAAAGAGGGGAGAAACTGTATCCTGGAGCACACGAGACAGAACCAGAGCTGAGACCCCTAAGTCTATGCCTTTTTATTTATCTTTTTTTTTTTTTTTTTTTTTTTTGAGACACTTTCACTGTATAACCCAGGCTGACTCACCATCTTCCTGTCTCAGCCTCCTGAGTGCCAGGGTCACAGCGTGAGCCACCATACCCAACCAACTCTGTGCTTTCTGGTTTTTTTTTTTTTTTTTTTTTTTTTTTTGGCTTTTCGAGGTAAGGATCCACTCTAGTCCAGGGTGACCTGGAATTCACTATGTAGTCTCAGGGTGGCCTTGAACTCATGGCGATCCTCCTGCCTCTGCCTCCCGAGTGCTGGGATTAAAGGTGTGCGCCACCATGCCCAGCTTTGTTTTCTGTACTTTGTAGCCTCATTCCTTAGTTCCTGTAACTGCATCTGATTGTGGGGGCGGGGGGAGTGAGGTTTGGGCTGGGCACTCTGGGAGCACAGTTGGAACCTTGTGGATGTGGCATGTGCTAGGTGAATTTTATTTATGTTTTATTTTTGTTTTGTTTTGCTTTGTTTTTTCAAGGTAGGGTATCACTCTAGCTCAGGCTGGCCTGGAACTCACTATGTCTTCTCAGGCTGGCCTAGAACTCACGGCAATCCTCCTACCTCTGCCTCCCAGAGTGCTGGGATTAAAGGCGTGTGCCACCAAGCCCGGTTTAGCTGAATTTCAATCTGGCGCCTTCACTTCCTTAGCAGTCCACTTCATCCCTTTGTGCCTCAGTTTCTCACCTGAGAGCAACATCGCCTTAGCTGCAGCGAGGTGCACAAAGCAAGACGTACAGAACTCCCAGAAAAAGATGCGGCACCGCGGGAAGTAAATACACGCATAAGGCCTGACCTGTTCCTCAGTGAGGGCAGGACCCTCCCTGCTTCTCCAGTGCCTCCGGAACATGCTGGAGCCGCAGCAGTTCCTGTCAGAAGAGTGGGTGGTGTCATGCCAGGGTCTCCCCCATTGTTTGTTCCTGTTCCTTCCCTGCTAGCTTTTGGCCTTTTAGGGGTGTGGCCAGGTGACCCACACTGCGTGGGAGCTGTGTGTGGATGCCGCTGGGGTATGGAAGCCCGGGAGGGAGCCTGCTGTGGCTCACGGTGCATGATAAGTCCTTGAGGAGAGGAAACCAACTCAGGTTGCACCTTGCGGCCAAGGGCCTTTCAAGGGCCTTTGTCCTCTTTGTCTCTTCTCCTGCCAATTAGCCATTACCTTTCCTGCTCCTAAGCTCCGCCTTTTCTGGGCGAATTGCTCCAAAGTAGCCTCTGAGGAAGCAGAAGCCACCTGGCTAATTAGTGGGTGGCCACCTGAGACCAGCTCGGCGGGCCTAGTGATCAGAATTGGGGCCACAAATGCCCAAGAGCTGGCATCAGCTCAGGAGAGAGACGAGGTAACGTCCTGGGCTCCAGGACAGGGTGGCTTTCCTCTTCCAGAGCCCAAATCCTGGTGCTGCGGCTTGTGAGCTGTGTGACCTTGGATAAGTCACTTTGCCTCTCTCGACAAGTTTCCTTGTTCTTTCGCTTGGGACGGTGTGTGCGGTTTGGAATGTGGCGCCTAAACAAAAGGCACCCGCAGTCAGACGGTCTCCCTGCGGCTCTTACTGTCAACTACTGTCTTTGCCCTGGGCCTCTTCTGGCGCAGGTGAGGGAACACGAGAAATGCCAAGCCCGGTGACAGCCACTGAACCTCTGTCATGCCAGGGTCTCCTTTTGCTCCTCCATGAGATGAAATAATTGAGAGCCATGGCTGCACGCTGTGAACACATGAACCTGACCTGTTCCTCAGTGAGGGTGGGACCCTCCCTGCTTCTCCAATGCCTCCAGGACATGCTGGGGCAGCGGTAACTCCTGTCAGAAGAGTGGGTGGTGGAAAAAGGCCTGGGAAGATGGGTCTTGACCTAGACCTAGTGGGACAGAGGGGACCGCTTTGGCCTATGGGAAGAGGTTGGGGTGCAAATGACAACCCGTGTGCAGAGCCACGTGAGCCTGGGGCCCAGGACGGAGGGTACTGGCGTAAAGCTCTAGAGGATATGGGTGGGCTGAGACTAGGAGACAGGGACAGCCTGTTGTCTCAGAGGCCAGGCCAGGCTGGCTCTCCCGTTGGCCTGTGGCTGCAGGGAGCCGTCTCAAGACTTGGAGGGTCATGAAACACAGTTGAGAGTCCCAGCTTGGCCTGGGGAAGGCTGGGTTGGAAAAGATTTTCTGGAAGCGTGACCCATCAGGACCACAGAGCTTAGTAAGGAGCTAAGCAGAAAGTGGGTGTCCCCAGCAGTGATGCAGCCGTCCACAGCAAGGGCATGCCATCTAAAGGAAGGGAGCGCAGGGCGTCCCGCAGGTCAGGCAAGTGCTCCGCCACTGAGCCTCATCCTCAGCCACCAGACTGCGTTCTGTCTTGGCACTGGAGGACAGTCACAGGTTTGGGGCAGGTGGCGTTGGGGTGTAGTTTTCAGGGAGGGCAAACGGTCCTGACAGGAAGGTGGAGATAGTCCAACCAGAAACCCAAGGAGCTGCCAGCCTCCCTTTCCCTAGTGTGTGACCTGTTCAAACCCATCCTGCAGACACCTCAGTTTCTGCATGTGGCTACTGTGTGGGTGTGGAAATCCTGTCTCCCCAACCGCTTTTGGGGGGAAGAGTAACAGCGATCCTTATGACACACTTGTGGTCATGGACCCTGTGACATTCACTGAGAAGGAAACTGAGGCACAAAGAAATGACCTGCTCAAGAGGCCGAGCTGGAATTTGAGTCCATGCTATTCTGAGCCCAAGTTCTTTGCTGTTCTCCCTTCCATACTCCTTGTCCCCAAGCCTGGCTGGGGCGTGTCCCAGCCCCCAGGCTTTTCCCCCAGGGCCCAGTTAATCCCCTCTCAGGGCCCACCAGCCCAAGAGCCAATTAGTGCCTGTGTGCTCCGGCTGCACCTGTCCCCTGCTTGGGGAGGCCCGGCCCAGCGCAGATCTTTGGGCCCCACCCTCGGCTCCTGAGGTGGCTGCATCCAGAATCTGGAGAAAGAACTAGCTCGGCTTAGGCCTGTTGGCTGGGGGTGGGGGGTGGGGGGGGGGAATAAAGCCAGAGAGAGAAATGTCCCAGCATCCTGGTTTTCCCTGGCCTGGCTGGACCTCCCACGGAGACCCGGCGACCCGACTCTCTCGCTTTGCAGGCTTCCTTCCCTCCCCTCAGTCTCTCCCTGCGCATGCCTCCCTCTCCCACCTGGGACCATGGGCCCCCCCTGGTCCCCAGTGACAGGGACTGCCGGTGGCATTGGCTGCAGTTTCTCACCTGCGTGCAGGGTCTGGCTCCAGTGAGAAGAGAGGAGGAGGGAAAAAAAAAAAAAAAAAAAGGTCCTTGAGATGGTGACAAAGGTCTGAGTGTGGGCCGGGAGAGCAGTCTGTTTCCAGGCAACTGCTCTACCCTGGGCTCCCCGCGGCGGCGGGCACATCCGTCATGCTGCAGCTCTGCTCAGTGAGGGAGCTCGGGCTGCCCGCCGGCAGCCCAGGCACACGTCCCATGGCCCCCAAGCTCGGCCCTGCTGCAGGCGGGAGGCCCTCGGTCAGGGGTTGTGTAAAACGCAGTGTGTCGTGGGCCACTGCTGGCCAAACACCTACAGGGAGCCAGCCTCGGGCCTGAAGCACGGGGGACAGAGCTCCCACTGCATCCCCTCCCGCCCGCCTGTGGAGTAGAACAGTGGCTTCGTTTTCAAGGCTTCAGGCCGCTGTATTGGCTGTTTGTCCTTAGCCATGCTTCCCTGCCTTGCTGGTCCTCAGTTTCCTCATCTGTGAAGTGGACGTGACCGTTCTTTTTTTTTACCTTAAAGGATTGTGGTGGGGATTCGGCGACCTGTAGACAATGCCCCAGGCACAGTGCCCAGCACAGAGAAAGGGCTTCATAAATGAAAGTTGCTTCTTCTGTAAAGAGTTGGTGGGGCTGGGTGTTGTGGTACACATCTGTAACCCCCAGCATTTGGAAGGCTGATGCAGGAGGATCATGAGTTCAAGACCATTTAAAGAAAGAAAGAGAGGAAGGAAGGGTAGAAGGGAGAGATGGGGGGGGGGGTAAGAAGTGGACCGCAGAAAAGCTGGTGAAAACAGTGGGAAACGAGCCGTCTATTGCAGTCGGATAGACCTGGGGGAGTCCCGTGTACCCTAATTTTAAGCAGAGGAACTTAAGCAAGTCACTCTGCCTCTCTGAGCCTCAGTTTCCCCATGACTCAGGTGGGGAGCTCAGTCATAGGTGCCTGTGCCCTGCCCTCGCAGTGTATGTTGGAAGTTTATCTGGAGCTGGTAGGACTCGTGATGGCACAAGTGGTGTGGCCCGGCCCCGCCCTAGCAGTGCTCAGGAACCAGAATGGTCTTTCTTTACTCAGCAGATCTCAGCTGGTGCCGACTGGGTGGCCACCTGAGAGCAGCAGGGAGAGGTGTCCAACCTGCCAAGCCCATAGCACCCCCCCCCGCCCGCCCCCAGCACGCGCCTGTTTCCTGGTGGGACTTGCCCTTCTCCCCCCCCCCCCCCTCGCCCCAGTCCTCATTAACCTTCCCAGTCGTTCCGCCTGTTCCAGCTTCTGCTGTGTGGTTGCCCATCCCTGGCCCTCACCCTTCCCTCCACCCGCTTTGTGGAAACAACCCCTGCCAGTGCCCTGGAGAGAGAGAGGAGGAGAAGGAGGCTGCCCGAGGGCCAGGGGGACCGGGCATGCCGCCGGCCTTTGTCTAGGCTGGGCAGCCAAGGGAGGCTCTGTCCTCTGGGGTGAGCCATGCTGCTGGCCTGCTGGCAGCACAGGGAGGCCGTGTGGGCGGCTGGGCCTGGACAGGCCTGGGCTGGCAGTGGCCCCCTGGGACAGCCTGGTCCACTTGGGCAGGAGGGAAGGCTGAGTTTAGGAGAACAGCGGTGTGTGTGTGTGTGTGTGTGTGTGTGTGTGTGTGTGTGTGACTGTTTCCTTCCAGGGCCCGTTACAGGCATGTCTGAGTACCTCTTACCTTCTAGGAGTGGGACAGTCTCAGAATTGGGCCATACAGTCTGGTTATGGGGCCTGACAACTGGCTGTACTATTTTTTTTTTGTTGTTGTTGCTAATTATTATTTGGTTTTTTTTGAGAGAGTCTTGTAGCCTGGGCTGGCCTTGAACTCTCAGTCCTCCTATCTCGGCCTCCTGAGTGCTGGGATTATAGGCCAATGCTACCAGGCCTGGCCTGTTGCTCTACTGTCTGATTCCTGTGACCAAGACATGTTGCCCTACCTTTCTACCCATTTGCGGGCCTGCAAAATAAACCCAAGCATAGTTCTATCTCAGTGCTTACAGAGTATGGAGGGGAAGAAAGTTCCCAGTGCTGCTGCTGTTTCTGTACTTGAAAAGTGGTTGAGCTCCTACTGTGTGTCAGATCTTTGCCCTGAAAGAATCCTCCTGAAAAAAAAAACCCCACCTACTGAGCCCCTACTGTGTGCCAGCATTTGAACTGTGCATTGAGGATACCAGAAGAAAGACTTGGAGCAGGGAATATTGGGGCAAGAAGGACACGGAAGGAAATGGGCATGGTGACAGCTGCCTGTGACCCTAGCACTCAGAGGGCAGGAGAGGACAGTCACCATGAGTTCTAGGTCAGCCCGGGCTCAAGAGAGGCCCTGCCTCAAAAGAAAGGGAAGGGGGGCGGAGAGATTGCTCAGTGGTTAAGGCACTTGCCTGCAATGCCTGATGACCCGGGTTCAGTTCCCCAGTACTCACATAAAGCCAGATGCACAAAGTGGTGCACGTATCTGCAGTTTGTCTGCAGTAGCTTGAGGCCCTGGAACAACCATTCTCTCTCTCCCTGCCAATATTTTAAAAAAAGAAAAAAGAAAGGGAAAGGAGAAAGGGAAGAGAAGGTGGCATGGGAGGTCCTCCTGTGTGCTAGGCTCTTTGCTGAGCCCGGAATCCACAGGGGAGCAAAGCAGCCCCCGCTCTTCTGTGGGGGAAAGACGTGGAATTCCAGGACTTAATTATGACCTATGGGGGAGGTGTAGTGGCGTGCTAACCTAGTTCAAGGGGCTTCGAGGAAGGCTTCTTGGAAGGAATTGACCTGCAATCTTGGCATTGTGGTCCCACTCATTGAGTCCCCTCTGAAACGGCTCTTTGATGCTGTGGTCGGCCTTCCTTTCTATGGGTTTGGGGATGAGGCACTCGCTGCCCCCAGGAAGAATATACAGTTTCCATTTGCAATCAGCTGAGCTGCCCTGGCTCCACAGACCTGCCCGATTCCAGAGGCAGATTCTTCTGCATCAGCCTGCTGGCTCTCCCTCGCGTCTCCAGCCCCTCTTCCAGCAGCCAGAGCAATCTTCTGAAACATAAATCAGGCAGCACCAGTGCCTAGCCTAAAACCCTTCAGTGGCTCTCTGGGGGCTCTTAGGACACAGACCAGACTCCATACCACAGCCTGTGAGGCCCAGCCAGGCCCAGTGCTGCTGACCTCCATCCTGGGTGGCAGAGGAAGGGAATGTGACTGGCTGGAGCCTCCACCTGCCCACGCGGCCTCTTAAGGGCACTGGGGATAAACGGAGCACAGATAGGCTCCACCTCTTACCCGGCTGTGGAGGGGTGGGTGGTGCAGGATGGCCAGCGTTCAGTATCGCTGAGCCTGGCTGTGTGGCCTTGGTTCTTAGTTCCCTTAGCTCTGTGCCTCAGTTTCTCCATCAGCTAAACAAGAGGCGCCTGGGTAATGCCAAGAGCCACATGCAGAGTGCGGAGGCCCCTGGGGCTTTCACACACCCTGCAGCGATGTCGCCTCCTATCCCATTTGACCCACAGCCAGTGGGGGAAGGCTACCCTGGGGACTCTGGCAGCTCTGTTGACCCAGAGGCAAAGACTCTCTTCCTGAATCCACTGTATCGCCAGGCAGCCCCAAATAACAGAAGGCAGGGACCCCTACATGACAGGTCACGCAAACTTAGGAGGCTGGGAATTTTCATCCCTTCACCTGGAATCTAGATTTTGTTTTTCTTTTCCACTTTGTGCACCTGTATTATTCGCCCTACTACTCCTTCCCCCAGCCAATTAGTTCCCATTCAGAAGGCGCCACTGTGACCAGCCTGTGAGTTCACCCAGAGATTGCTGATGCCTGTGTAGGCAGATTGGGAGCTAGACCTGGGCAGTGAGTGTCCCCTGGCCATTGTGAAGGGCTCAGAGCCTGCAAGAGGTGGAGCCTCACCATCCCCTCCAACCAACCGGAGCACCAGGCAGCCCTGGTTTACTGAGGGTTTACTGCCCTGTTCCATGGTCCCTGCAGGGGAGCCAGGGGCCTGCTTCAGAAATGCCTCTGTGTGAGTAGTAAGTAGAGATCAAGGACAGGTGGAGGAAGTTCTGGCTGGCTACCCTGGGTGTCTGCAGCACCATTACAGAGCAAGTGGTGGGGACAGTGGGTGCCGACACTCTGCACTGGGATCCAGGGCCACAAGGCATCTTCTAGGAGACGCACCCATGGTGGGGGTGGTGGCAGGAGGGCGGCTCTGCTTTATGGAGCAGACTCAACGGGTGAGCTTTGCTTTGTGATGTGGCAAGCTATGGCCTGGGCTTCATGAACCCTGTTTCATTTAGCGTCACCCTGTCTGTCTGCACCAGGTAGATGCCATTAATTCCATGTTACAGAAGCGGGGTGTGTGTGTGGGGGGGGGGAGGCCTGAGATCACATCATGACTACACTTGAACTCAGGTCAGTTGATTGCTGGGATTTGCACCCTGCTCCAAAGTGTGTATCTCATGAGGACTGTAGACTCAGTTCCCGTGTGGTTCCTACACCTGATGCCGCAGGGGCCAGTCAAGTAAGTGATCGTGTGGGCAGGGGCTCAGCTCTGGGATCTCCACCTCTGGTTCCATGGTTCACCTGCTGTATGGCCTTGGGTAGGTCACATGCTCTCTGTGCAGCCGGACCGCTGCTGCTGGCCTGAGCTCAGCTCCTGCTAATCCCGCTTCAGTTCGGATCAGAGCAGTCGAGTGAGGTGAATGGGCAGGGAGCAGTAATTCCTCCTGAGGCTCAAGGTATTTGTGTGGGCAGAGGCTGGAGCTGTGGACTCAAGGGCATGAGACTAGGCCCGAGCTGAGATTCACAGAGGCACCAGCCTCAGTTTGCCTGTGCGGCTTTGGGCCACTCTCTTTCCTTCTCTGAACCTCCATTTCATGACTCTAGGCTCCCCTGAGGTGAACATTTGTTGGAAACAGGTGCTGAAACTTTATGGCAGATCCTGTGTGAGGAGTAAGAGGAAAGGTGTCAACAAGTTTGGCAAACTGTAAAGTGGGGTTCCTCTGCAAATCCCTTGTGTTTTCAGAGCCACCTTTGGCTGAGCCCCGCAAATCATAAACCATGGCCTTGATTTTTATCTCTCTCTCTTTTTGTGTGTGTGTGTGGGGGGGGGTTGTTTCGAGGTAGGGTCTCACTCTAGCCCAGGCTGAACTGGAATTCACTCTGTAGTCTCAGGGTGTCCTTGAACTCATGAATTCATGACGATCCTCCCACCTCTGCCTCCCGAGTGCTGGAATTAAAGGCATAAGCCACCACACCTGGGACTTTGGGTTTTTCAAAGTGTAACATTGTCAGAGGTAGGAGAATCTCATTCTTTCAAAAACCCAATTCCCAATTCTTCAGGTACAGGGCCCAAAAAGGCTTCTTCTTGGCATTGGCACCCAGGGCCACAGGAACGTCTCAGGAATCCTTTCAGAGTTGTTTCGTGCATGCATACATATGCATGGATATTTCTGGGACTTTGTTTCTATTTTTACACAAAATATGTTGTATACTGTTTTGTAGGGTGTGTTTTAAAAATATAAAGGCTTAGCCCTGTGCAGTGGCTTATGCCTGTGATTCCAACACACAGGAGTCTGAGGTAGGAGAGTGGCTGTGAGTTCAAGATCAGCTTGGGTTACATGAGTGAGTTTTAGGTTAGTCTGGGCTAGAGTGAGACCCTGCCTCAAAAAAAATATATGTATATATATATATACATATATTTTATATATATATATATATATATTGGGTTTGCTGGCGCATGCCTTTAATCCCAGCACTCAGGAGGCAGAGGTAGGAGGATCACCAACAGTTTGAGGCCACCCTGAGATGACATAGCGAATTCCAGGTCAGCCTGTGCCAGAACGAGACCCTACCTTGAAAAACAAAAAAACAAAACAATATTTAGGGTTGGGAAGATGGCTCATGAGTTAAAGGCAGTTGCTTGCAAAGCCTGCTGGCCTAGGTTCAATTCCCCAGATTCACAACGTGGCACATGAATGTGGAGTTTGTTTGCAGGGGCAAGAGGCCCTGCCACCCATTCTCTCTGTCTCTCCCATCTCAAATAAATAAATAACTAAGCCGGGCATGGTGATGCACGCCTTTTTATAATCCCAGCACTCGGGAGGCAGAGGTAGGTGGATCACTGTGAGTTCAAGGCCACCCTGAGACTAATTCCAGGTCAGCCTGAGCCAGAGTGAGACTCTATCTCGAAAAACCAAAAATAAAATGAATAACTAAAATTAAAAATAAATAGATAAATAAAATTGAGATATAGGTCCCATGCTGCAAGTTGTATTTTAAATACAGTTCAGTTTGTTTTTTTAGTATATGCAGAGGAGTACAGCCGTCACCACAATTTCAGCACTTCTCATTGCTTCAGGAAAAGCCCCCATAACCCTAGGCGCCCACTCCCCAAGTGTGAGCCGTCTGCAGACCTGCTTTGCGTTGCTGTAGACTTGCCTTGTTCGGGCATTTATCATGAATGGAATCGTCTGATGTGTGTCCTTGTGACAGACTTCTTTCAGGGGTATTTTCGGGGTTCGTTCATGTCCAGCATGCATCGGTACTTCATCCCTCCTTTCCTTCCTTCCTTCCCTCCTTCCTCCCTTCCTTCTTCCCTCTCTCCCTCCCTCCTTCCCTTCTCTCTCTCTCTTTCTTTCTTTCTTTCTTTCAGGTAGGGTCTCACTCTATCCCAGGCTGACCTGGAATTCACTATGTAGTCTCAGGCTGGCCTCAAACTCAGCAATCCTCCCACCTCTGCCTCCCGAGTGCCGAGATTAAGTGCTTGTGCCTCCATGCCCCGGTTCTTCATCCCTTTTTATTGCCAAATAATATTTCATCACATAAACATACCATATATTTATTTTATTAACAGTTGATGTGAATTTTCCTACATTTTGCCTATTACGAGTAATGCTGCTATGCACAGCTGTGTGCAGGGTTTTTATTTATTTATTTATTTTTGGTTTTTCGAGGTAGGGTCTCACTCTAGCTCAGGCTGACCTGGAATTCACTATGGAGTCTCAGGGTGGCCTTGAACTCATGGCCATCCTCCTACTTCTTCCTACCGAGTGCTGGAATGAGCGCCCAGCTTGCTTGCCTTCTTTCTTTCTTTCTTTCTTTCTTTCTCTCTCTCTCTCTCTCTCTCTCTCTCTCTCTCTCTCTCTCTTTCTTTCTTTTTGAGGCAGGGTTCCATTCTAGCCTAGATTGACCTGAAACTAACTCACTCTGTAACCCAGGCTAGCCTTAAACTCATAGTGATCTTCCTACCTCAGCCTCCCTACTGCTGGGATTAAAGGTTTGCATCATCACACTTGGCTTGAAAAACTTAAAAAAATATATTTTGTATTTATTTATTTGAGCGAGAGACAGAAAGAGAGAGAGAGAGAGTGTGTATGAGCGTGCCAGGGCCTCTTGCTGCTGCAAACAAAATCCAGATATATGCACCATTTTGTTTATCTGGCTTTATGTGGATACTGAGGAATCAAACCCAGGCCAGGAGGCTTTACAAGCAAGTCCCTTTAAGTGCTGAGCCATCTCCCCAGGCTCCAAAAGACTTTTTTTTCAATTTTTTTTATTAACAACTTCCATGCTTATAAAAAATATCCCATGGTAATACCCTCCCTCCTCCCACTTCCCCCTTTGAAACTCCACTCTCCATCATGTCTCCTCCCCCCTCAATCAGTCTCTCTTATTTTGATGTCATGATCTTTTCCTCCTATTATGATGGTCTTGTGTAGGTAGTGTCAGGCACTGTGAGGTCATGAATATCCAGGCCATTTTGTGTCTGGGGGGAGCACGTTGTAAGGAGTCCTACCCTTCCTTTGGCTCTTACATTCTTTCCACCACCTCTTCTGCAATAGACCCTGAGTCTTGGAAAGTGTGATAGAAATATTGCAGTACTGAGCATTCCAGTCACTTCTTTTCTAGCACCATGATGCCTTCTGAGTCATCAGGTCACTGCCATCTGAAAAGAGAAGATTCTCTACCAAAAATGAGAGTAGCATTAATATAAGGGTATGAACATAAAGAGAAGTGCTTACTGGGCAGTTTGATAAGCATAGTATATACTTTTAGCCAGACAGCAGCAGACGTTATACCCCTAGGGCTCATGACTAACCCTGTTTTAAGTTTTCAGTATCAGGGATGTATTCCCTCCCATGGAGTGGGCCTCCAGTCCAATTAGAGGGCAGTTGGTTTCCACCATGACAGACGTGCCACTATTGCACCCGTTGGCTCATTTGGCCTGGATGGCCAAATATAAGGCTTGCAGTGTCCACTGTTGAGTATCCAAAAGACTTATTTTTTAAAAAAATTATTTGAGCTGGATGGATGGCTTAGCGGTTAAGGTGCTTGCCCGCAAGGCCTAAGGACCCAGGTTCGATTCCCCAGTACCTACATAAACCAGATGGTGGCGCATGTGTCTTGAGTTTGTTTGCAGTGGCTGGAGGTCCTGGCACACCCACTCTCTCTCTCTGTCCTTCCCTCTCTTTCTTTCTCTCTTAATAAATAAATAAGCAAATATTTATTTTTATTTATTCATTTGAAAGCAGAGAGAGAGAGACAGACAGAGAGAGAATGGGCATGCCAGGGCCTCTAGCCACTGCAAACAAACTCCAGATGCATGCGCCTCCTTGTGCATCTGGCTTACATGGGTACTGGGGAATCAAACCTGGGTCCTTTGGCTTCACAGGCAAATGCCTTAACCGCTAAGCCATCTCTCCAGCCCAATATTTATTTTTTATTGTGTGTATATGTGTGCATATGTGTGTTTGTATGTACGCACATATGCTAGGATCTCTTGCCATTGCAAACACATGCCAGACACATGCACCACTTTTGCATTCAGCTTTACATGGGTGCTGGGGAATCAAACCTGGGCTGACAAAAAAGGGTGTTGCAAGCAAGTGTCTTTAATTGCTGAGCTATCTCTTCAACAACCCATGTGCAAGTTTTTAAAATAATTTAAAAAATATTTTTATTTATTTATTTGAGAGAGGGAGCTAGAGAGAGAGAGAGACAGAGAAAGAGGCATCTAGGGAGAATGGGTGCGCCGGGGCCTCCAGCCACTGCAAATAAACTCCAGATGCATATGCCACCTTGTGCATCTGGCTTATGTGGGTCCCATAGAATCAAACCTGGGTTCTTTGGCTTTGCAGGCAACCGCCTAACTGCTAAGCCATTCCTCCAGCCCCTAGAATAATTTTAAAAAATTTTATTTATTTGCATCTCTGTGTGAGTATATGTGAATGGGTATGCCAGGGTGTCTTGCTGTTTCACCAGATGCACCACGTTTAAAAATATTTATAGCCGGGCGTGGTGGCGCACGCCTTTAATTCCAACACTCAGGAGGCAGAGGTAGGAGTATCGTCGTGAGTTCGAGGCCACCCTGAGATTACATAGTGAATTCCAGGTCAGCCTCGGCTAGAGTGAGACCCTACCTCAAAACAAACAAAAAAAAACTTATTTATTTGTAGAGAGGATATGAATGGGCATGCCAGAATCTCTAGCCACTGCAAGTGAACTCCAGATGCATGTGCCAACATGTGCATCTGGCCTTATGTGGGTCCTGGGGAATCCAACTTAGGTCCTTTGGCTTTGCAGGCAAACACCTTAACCACTAAGCCATCTCTCCAGCCCATTCTCTGTCTTTTTGACTAGAGACACTTGTGGATGTGAAGTGGAATCTTACGGTGGTTTTGATGTGCATTTTCCCAAGAGCCAATCTTATTGACCATCTTCTTATGTGCTTATTGGCCGTTTGTATATCTGACTTGGAGAAATATCTGCTCACATCTTTTGATCCTTTTTAAAGTTATGTTGTCATTTTATTATTGAGTTTAAGAGTTCTTTATACATTCTAGATACAAGTCCCCTCTCAGACATTACACACACAAATGTTTTCTTCGAGTTTGTGAATTGCCTTTTTAAATTTTCTTTTCATTTATATTCACAAGCAGAGAGATACAGAGAGGGAAGGAGAGAACCAGGGCCTCCTGCCACTGCAGACAAGCTCTAGACACATGCACCACCCTATGCATCTGGCCTTATGTGGGTACTGGGGAATTGAACCTGGGCTGTCAGGCTTCGTGAAACAAGCACCTTTAACTGCAGGGCCATCTCTCCAACCCTCTTTTTAAAAAATATTTATTTATTTATTTGAGTGGGGGAGAGAGTGAGTATGGGTGTGTCAGGGCCTCCTGTCATTGCAAACAAACTCCAGATGCATGTGCCATTTTGTGCATCTGGCTTTACATGGATATTGGGGAATCAGACCCACGCAGTCAGACTTTGTAAGCAAGTGCTTTTAACTGCTGAGCCATTTTTCCAGCGCCCCATTTTTTTCCCCAGTGTTGCAGGTTAAACCCAGGGCGTGAGCTACAACCATCCCCTCATCCCCAGCCCATTTTTTTACCTACTTTTGGAGACAAGATCTCACTGAATTGCCCAAGCTGGCTTTGAATTTGTGATCCTTCTGCCTCAGCCTCCAGAGGCCTATACCACCAGCCCTGGCTTGTTTTTATTTTCCTTATCTCTTTTTTTTTTTTTTTTTTTTTTTCTTTTGGTTTTTCGAGGTAGGGTCTCACTCTGGCCCAGGCTGACCTGGAATTCACTATGTAGTCTCAGGGTGGCCTCAAACTCATGGCAATCCTCCCGAGTGCTGGGATTAAAGGCGTGCACCACCACGCCCGGCAATTTTTCCTTATCTCTTTCCTTTTTCTTCCTCTTTCCCCAGTTCAGAATCTTGATGTGTAACCCAGGCTAGACTTGAACTCATGGATCCTCCTGCCTCACCCTCATGAGTGCTGGGTCTTTGTTTTCTTGATAGTGTTCACTGAAGCACAGCTAAAAAATCTTTTTAGCTGGGCGTGGTGGTGCATGCCTTTAATCCTAGCACTCGGGAGGCAGAGGTAGGAGGATTGCCATGAGTTCCAGGCCACCCTGAGACTACATAGTGAATTCCAGGTCAGCCTGAGCTAGAGTGAGACCCTGCCTCGAAAAGCCAAAAAAAAAAAAAAAAATTGTTTGTCTAGAAGCAGGGTCTCATTCTAGTGTAGGCTGACCTGGAATTCACTCTGTAGTCCCAGGCTGGCCTTGAACTCATGGCGATCCTCCTACCTCTACATCCCAAGTGCCAGGATTAAAGGCATGCACTACCACCCCTTGCTGTTCCTTATACTTTTAGTGTCATATCTAAGAAACAATTGTCTAATCCAAGGTCGCTGAGATTTATTCCTGTTTTCTTCTGAGAGTTTTATGGGTTTAGCGCCTACATTCTTCAGGTTGTTTTTGTACTAAGCAGTAAATATATGCACTGTCAATGTATGTATGTCAGAGCATAAAGGAACTTTCTCATTTTCTCTTTTAAAAAAAAATGTTTCATTTTTATTTATGTGTCAGAGAGGGAGGGAGAGAGAGAATGGGCACACCAGGGCCTCTAGCCACTGCAAACGAACTCCATAAGCATGCGCCACCATGTGCATCTTGTTTACATGGGTACTGGGGAATTGAATCTGGGTCCTTAAACTTCACAGACAAGCACCTTAACCACTAAGCCATCTCTTCATCCCCTCGTTTTCTCTCCCTCTCTCTTTTTTGTTGTTTGTTTTTCAAGGTAGGGTCTCGCTCTAGTCCAGGCTGACCTAGAATTCATTACGTAGCTTCAGGGTGGCTTTGAATTTACAGTGATCCTCCTACCTCTGCCTCCCGAGTGCTGGGATTAAAGGCGTGCGCCACCACGCCCGGCTCATTCTCTTTTTTTTATAGCTGTGTAGTATTCGGTTTTGTAGGTGTACTACAATTCATTTACCCCATTGTCGGCTGATGGATATTCAGTGTCCGGTACTTTGCCCTCGCAGGACTTCAGTGAACATGCTTGAATGTAGATGTCCATTCCGCACTCCAGTGAGTTTGTAGTGAGGAGTAGAATTGCTGGGGTCCAAGGGCATTTGCTTTTGGACCTGATGCCACACTGTCCTTTCCTCACGGGAGACCGCTTGCCACTCTCACCAACAGTGTGTAGAGTGAGAGCCGCTCACTGCGCATCTTTGTCGCTGTGTGTTCAGTGCTCAGCGCAGACCTGCACTGTGTCCCCACAGTGACTCCGAAGGTCAGAATGCAAATCTGCACCTTACAGAGATCTGAGGTCCTATGCTTGGTCCAGATATTGAACCTGTTCGCTCTCCATCGCCCCATTCAGCACCCGCTGTCTTCTGAAGGCCTCAGCCAGTTCTGAACTAACTCACAGAAGGCTGAAGCTGGCAGGAAGCATGCCAGATCCGTCTTCTGGGGGCTGCAAAGGCACAGTGGTCGCTCAGTTGAGCATCATTGCCTGCCTCCTGCTACTTCTGGGCCTCTGTCTTCTGGCTGCCTCTCCTAGGAAGGGGCAGTGGACCCACAGATAGATGGGGGTGTGGCTTGGTTTCAAGGCTGGGAAGTCTAGATGTTCACGTTACTTTCTATTTTGGCTGCCCTGGGGATTGGAGTATTGAAGTCCTGGAGTGTGTTAGGAGAGTGTTCTAGCACAGAGCTGCACACTCAGCCTGGAAATGCAGCTTCAGGTCAGACAGGTCCGGGCTTAATCCCAACGCCTGTCTCTAGTCATATTGTCCTGAACGTGCCTGGTCTCAGCTCACTCCATCCCCTTTGTCTTTGGGCGGCTCACTCATCCAGCCCTTCAGTTCCCCCAAGTGAGTGGGACCTACTGGCTTATCGAGAGCGTAGGATACTGGGCTGGGTAGATGTCTCGGTGGATAAACCACTTACAGTTCAAGCTGGAGGACTCAAGTTCCATCTGCAGACCCCATGCAAAATGCCAGAAGCTGGCCGGGTGTGGTGTCGCACGCCTTTGATCCCAGCACTCGGGAGGTAGAGGTAGGAAGATTGCTGTGAGTTCAAGGCCACCTGAGACTACATAGTGAATTCCAGGTCACCCTGAGATAGAGTGAGACCCTACCTTGAAAAACCGAAAAAAAAAAAAAAAAACAGAAGCTGTGGCAGGCTTCTTGTCTGGGGGAGGTGGAGACTGGAGAATTTCCCTGGAAATTCATGCCAAGAGCAGAACAGCAGAAAGAGGGAATCCAAAGGCCGGGCGGGATGGCGCGCGCCTTTACTCCCAGCACTCGGGAGGCAGAGGTTAGAAGGATCGCCGTGAGTTCAAGGCCAGCCTGAGACTATATAGTGAATCCCAGGTCAGCCTGGGCTAGAGTGAGACACTGCCTCAAAAAAAACAAAAACAAACAAACAAAAAAAAAAAAAATGAGGCAGACAGGCAAGGACTGACCTGAAAGTTGCCTTCTGACCTCCACTTACACAAATAAATAACAATAATAATAATGAAGAGCGATGACTGGATATCAGATGTCATTGTCCTTGTTGGCAAAGTGCTATAGGAAATGAATGGGAGAAAATATGGTTGGGGTTGCAGGGAGAGGTCAGGGAAGGCTTCTCAGGAGAGAAAGGGTTAAAGAAAGGGCGTTTAGGTGGACCCTGGATTTCTCACAGCAGGTGATATCATTCTTGAATGTCCTGCCCTTAGCTCCTGAGAGACAGCCAGGGAGCTGAGCCTGCAGGGAGGAGCCACCAGAGCTCTGGGTGTCTGGGTGCCATTGGGTGCATGGTCGGGAGCTGTGTGGCTGGCAGCTCAGCATCTGTGGAAAGGAAGGAGCTCTTCACACCTCCTTACTTCATCCTCCTCCTCCTCCATACATGCATGTGTGTGTTCTTGTGTGGGGGGGTACACACATGCGCTCCTATGGAGTCCAGAGGTCAAAATCAGTTGTTTTCCTCGATCCAGTTACTTTGGTGTGTGCAGTGTGTGTGTGCGTGTGTTCGTGGGCGTGTATGTCATGGTGCTCGTATGGGGGTCAGAGGACAACTTTTGGGTCCGTCTTGCCTGCGCACCTCATTCACGGCAGGGTTTCTCGCTCTGGTTCTTGCACTGAATTCTCGCCCTCCTGTTTTTTGCTGCTCCTGGCTCAAGCTTCCAGGGACATTCTCTTCTCTCCATCCTGCATGGTCAAGAAGCCTACCACAGCTTCTGGATTTAAATATATATATATTTATTTATTTGTTTGAGAGAGCAAGAGAGGGAAAGATGAGAGAGAGAGAGAGAGAGAGAGAGAGAGAGAGAGAGAGAATGGGTGCGCCAGGGCCTCCAGCCACTGCAAACAAACTCCAGACACGTGTGCCACCTTGTGCATCTGGCTAAAGTGGGTCCTGGGGAATCGAACCTGGGTCCTTTGCAGGCACATGCCTTAACCGCTAAGCCATCTCTCCAACCCCAGCTTCTGGATTTTTACATGAGGGTTGAGAATGGAACCCAGGTACTCCAGCTTAAGCAGCAAGTGCTTTATCCGCTGAGCCATCTCCCCAGTTTTTCCAGGTTGTTCCTCACCTTTCAACTCATTTGAGGCAGGGTCACTTGTTTATTGTTCACTGTTGTGATCTCAAGGCTAATGGTCCTCAGACTGGCAGTAAATTCTCCTGTTTCCCCCTCCCTTCTTGGCATTGGTGTGCTAGGAGTATAGAAGGTCCACAGGTTTCTGGCTTTTACAGTGGGGCCTGGGGTTCTGAACCCAGTCAGGTATTCAGAATGTTTTAGCAGCACAGCCATCTCCCTAGTCACCACCTTATTTTTATTTTTGAAGATAAGCTTCCTCATTGAATCCCAGGGACCCTCCTGACTATGCCTCCTCAGCGCTGATATTACAAACCCTGCCCAGTTCTTATGTGGATGCTTGGGATTTGAACTCAGGCATTTTACCAGCTGAAACCATCTCCCTAGCCTCAAACCTCATTTCTTTTTGAGGAACATCTGGAACAATGTTTAATAAGAATGGGGGTCCTGCCAGGCGTGGTGGCACACGCCTTTAATCCCAGCACTCGAGAGGCAGAGGTAGGAGGATCGCCGTGAACTCAAGGCCACCCTGAGACTACATCGTGAATTCCAGGTTAGCCTAGGCTAGAGCGAGACCCTACCTCGGAAAAAAAAAAAAAAAAAAAAGAATGGGGGTCCTCCCAGGTTTGATTCCCTAGTACCTACATAAGCCAGATGCACAAGGTGACTTGTGTGTCTGGAGTCTATTTGGAGTGGCTAGAGGCCCTGACATGTCCGTTCTCTGTCTTTCTCTCAAAACAAAAACAACAACAACAACAACAACAAAAAACAATGTTTGTCCTGGGGTCAGGCTGCCTGAGCTGTCCTCTAGCTCTGCCACTCATGAGCTATGTGACCTTGACCATTTTTGTCACTTAACCTCTCTTAGCTGCTGTTTCCTCAGTCTTAAGGAAGTTGTTGTTACCCCTGGGGTCGTAGCGAAGAGTGCAAAGCCCTCAGGCCAGTGCTTGGTCAGTACAGAGGAAGGAGGAGTGCTCTCTCTCTCTTGCTCAGCGGGGAAAGCGGGGCCTTCTGAGAGACAGGGAATGTTGAGGTCCCTTTGGGGGATCAGGAGGGCCTGCTCATCACTTACTCTTTCAGCAGATGTTTCTGAACACTTGCTCATGCCAGACTCTGACAGGTACTGGGGGTTCCATCCCAGAGAGTTCCTGACCTGACCTAGGGTGATGAAAGTCAAACTCATTGTCTCAGATGCCCATAGTCTCTCTCTCTTTAAAAAATTATTTATTTATTTAAGAGAGAGAGAGAACGAGAGCAAGAATATGAGCGTGCTAGGGCCTCGAGCCACTGCAAATGAACTCCAGATGCATGCACCACCTTGTGGATACTGAGGAATCGAACTTGGGACCTTAGGCTTTGCAGACATATGCCTTAACCGCTGAACTATCTCTCCAGCCCCATAGTCTCTTGTTTCCCACCTGCATTCTGACCAGGTCTCATGCCTGCTAGGTAATTGCTTTACCACTGAGCATGCCCTTAGCCCAGGAATTAGAATTAGAATTTTATTTTCACATGGATGTGTGTGTGTGGGGGGGAATAGGTATGGTGTGCATGCATGTGTGTATGTGTGTTTGCATGTGCATGGGTACATGTGTGTTCAAGTATGCAGGCACATGAATGTGGGGGTCAGAGGTTGACGGTGGGTGTCTTTAGTGATCTTGATCTTATTCTTTTTAAAATTTTATTATTTATTTATTTCATAGAGAGAGAAAGGGGGAGAAAAAGAGAGAATTGGCCCCCCAGGGGGTCTCCAACTGCTGCAAAGGAACTCCAGACGCATGTGCCACCTTGTGCATCTGGCTTACATGGGTCCTGGGGAATAGAACCTGGGTCCTTTGGCTTTGCCTTAACTGTTAAGCCATCTCTCCAGCCTTTCACCTTATTCTTTCTTTTCTCAATTTTTATTAACATTTTCCATGATTATAAAAAATATCCCATGGTAATACCCTCCCTCCCCCCACTTTCCCCTTTGAAATTCCATTCTCCATCATATCCCCTCCCCATCTCAATCAGTCTCTCTTTTATTTTGATGTCATGATCTTTTCATCCTTTTATGATGGTCCTGTGTAGGTAGTGTCAGGCACTGTGAGGCCATGGATATCCAGGCCATTTTGTGTCTGGAGGGAGCACGTTGTAAGGAGTCCTACCCTTCCTTTGGCTCTTACATTCTTTCTGCCACCTCTTCTGCATTAGACCCTGAGCCTTGGAAGGTATTTTCACCTTATTCTTTGAGATAGAGTCTCTCACTGAACCTAGAACTCACTGATCAGTCAGGGGTCTGCTGTCTTCCCCTCCTCAGTGCTGGGATTACAGGTGTGTGCTGCCACACTCCTCTTTTATGTGAATGCTGGGAATCTGAACTCGGGTCCTCCCACTTGTGTGGTGAGCACTTTACTCACTAAGCATCTCCATGATCCAGCAATTAGAATTTTAACATGGTGTCTTGTCACTTATGCTCTTGCCAAGCTGCAAAATCTGTTTGCTTGCTTTTTCCAAGGTAGGGTCTCACTCAGTCCAGGCTGACCTGGAACTCACTCCATAGTCCAGGACTATCCTCAGACTCACAGCGATCCTACCTCTGCCTCCCGACTGCTGGGATTAAAGGCATGCGCCACCACGCCCAGTTCCAAGCTGCGCAATCTGGATTGAAGGATAATGAGAATCAGATGACCTGCTCTGTTCTACCCTTCTCACAGACAAGGGAACAGACCCAGAGAAGAGCATGGGAGCTGGGCCCAGATGGTGGACACCTAGCACACACCTCTTCCCAGCCCCTGTCATACCCAGTGCCCCAGCACCCAGGGCAGGTGTGCAGGAGTGGCGCAGGTGTTAGAATGCCCAGCGCTCAAAGGTGGAGTGGACAGGATTTGCTAACTGATGGCCTATGTGTTACACAAAAGAAGAGCTGGGGTGTCTGGCCTGAGCAAGGGGTGAGGAAAAGGCTCTTAGTGTAGGAAGTTGAATGGTAGGGCCTGTGCTTGTGCACAGTGGAGGGAGGGTCAAATGCTTGTCAAACTAATGGATGCCTTTCCTGTTCCCCCACTTGCCAGAGGGGCCTTAGACCTATGCTGGCTTTCAGAGATGTCCAGTTGGCTCTCCGGAGGCAGAGGAGACTCCCAAGCTGGAAGTGTGAACTTGGTGTCACCCTTGTATGGCTAGGAAATGGACAAGACCCTTGGACTGATCCCTGGAGATGCCAATATCAAGAGTTTCTTCTTCCATGAAATGTCCCAACTTTTTAAAAATATTTATTGGTGAGGAGAGAGCGGGAGGAGGGAGATATTGAGAGAATATGGTCATTCTAAGGCCTCCTGCCACTGCAAATGCATGCTTCTACCACTTTGTGTATCTGGCTTTATGCGGATGCTGGGGAATTGAATCCGGGCCATCAGACTTCGCAAGCAAGGGCCTTTCACCATTGATCCATCTTCCCAGCTCCCAACTTTGTAATATTAGCAATTAATTAAAAATTGTAGGGGCTGGGAGATGGCCCAAATAGGTAAAGTACTTGTCACTCAAGCATGAAGACCTGAGTTCAGATCCCTAGCAACCACATAAAAGCTGGGCAGACCTGCGCATGCCTGTAATCCCAGCAGATGCTGCAGATCCCTGAGTTCCAGGTCAGTGAAAGACCCTGTCTCAAAATATAAGGTGGAGAGCAACTGAGGAAGATACTTGGCATTGACCTCTGGTCTCCACCTACACGTGCACACATGCATGTGCACCTGCATACACGCAAGGGTCCACATACATATGAACACAAATACATATGTACGCACACCACATACATACAACACACAGAGAATTATTTTTATTATAACAAACCCCTCCTGGTTCCTGCAGCATATCCATGGGCAACTATTTGGTCTGTGGCCTCCTGGCTAAGGCCTCAGTGGTGGGCGAGTTAAGCTGCCTGGATTTGCTCTGTGCCTTTAGGAGAGTGATTTCGCCTCCCAGAGCTCTGCTTCCTGTAAAATAGGGAGGACAATAGTACCTCCTCCTGGTGCTGGAGTAGTTTCTGTGGATGACAATTCAAATGGACTCATGATGGCTTTTGTTAGTGATCAATGAGGATGACTTCAGATGGGAAAGGAGCACAGGTTTTGACCCTGGAGTGGGATCTTGTCTCTGCCATTGGCAAGCTGCATGACCTTGGACTGGTTTTAGACCTTTCTGAGAAAGCAGTTGGTTGCTCTTGGAGTTGGGGGGGTCCATCGTGAATGACTGCAGAAGCTTCTGAGTGTCCCCCACAAACCGCCCTCCCTCCCTGTCTCTCTTTCTCCAGCCTCGCCCATCTGCCACCTCCCACTCTCTGTCCTGTTACCAACATGATCTATCAAAAGCCACAAATCTCAGCATGGTCTTTTCCTGCCTGGAAAATATTGCTGTTGGTGACCCATTGCCTTCAGGAAAAAGCCCAAGAGCCCTGGCCTCCATGGGCAGGAGCGGCTGACCCTCACTTATCTTCTACTCTCTTCCTATCCACCCCTGCCTCTGCTCATGTCTCAATGGCTACGTGTTCTTTGGCACCTCCGCCCTCTGCTGTAGCCCATACCTGTCTTTCTTGTGCCCACCCAGAAGTCACCCAGTTACCCAGCACCTGCTGTTGCTTAGATTCAGTACTTTCCTTCTCCCAGTGATCCATTCACTCCCCAAAGGCCTCCCTGTTTTCTTATCTCTTTCCCTGTAGACCATTCTCCATAAGCAGCCATAGGGATTCTTAAAAATGTAATTGAGGGCTGGAGAGATGGCTCAACAGTTAAATCACTTGCCTGCAAAATCTAAGGACTCTGATTCCATTCCCCAGTACCCACTTAAAAAGCCAGATGCACAAGGTGGTGATGTGTCTGAAGTTCACTTGCAGTGGCTGGAGGCCCTGGTGTGTCCATTCTCTATCTGCCTCTCTCTCTCTCTCTCAAATAAGTGAAGAAATAAATAATTTTTTAAAATCCCTTAGCGATAGCAGGACATGGTGGCACACACCTTTAATCCCAGCACTTAGGAGGCCGAGGTAAGAGGATTGCCGTGAGTTCGAGGCCAGCCTGAGAGTGCATAGAGATTCCAGGTCAGCCTGGGCTAGAGCTAGACCCTACTTTGAAAAAACCAAAATAAATAAGTAATAAATAAAAATTCCTTGGCAGCTGCCTGTGCCACTTTGAATAAAGCCACCACCCTGTTCCATGCTTCCAGCCTCATTCGGCACAGTTTCCTTAGTAGCCCACCTACTGCCCTTCCCACCTGCAGGCCCTTGCGTGGCTGCTGGCCTTCCAGGGCAGCTTGAACACCAGCACTTGGGCAGAACCTCGGGCCACCACACCCCTTTGACAGGTGAAACTGACTCCTCTCAGAGACCAGGCCGCAAGGGCTGCTGGTTAACTCTGTAGCCACCCTTTTGTTGGCAGAAAGGTCTCTGAAGCCTTCTTTCACGCAAGCTCGCACTCTGCCCTGTTCTGACATCACCGGGGATCATACTTTCCCGTTGCACCTGCCAGCAGCAGATCGCTCCGTGGTGGCTCCCGTCAGTTTAACCCTCTGCTCTCTGTCCCCCACACTCCACAGCGCAGTTCTCAGCGGAATGCGAGTTGCCAAGGGAAGCTCCATGCTCAGCCAAGTGCTTGTATGCACCCTTACTGTTACCCTTACAACCCCGTGGGGTCAGTTCCCCTAAAATCCTCATTTTAAAGGGAAGCCTACGGAGGTTTAGAGAGGTTTAGTCATGTGCCCGAGGTCACCAGCCAGTCTGCCACCAGAGCTGGAGCCTTTAATGAATAACAGCGAGAACTATATATAGTACCTTTCACTGCCAGGTACTGGGCTCAGCCGTGCACAAGTGTTTCATCCTTACAATCACTTCTGCTTGCACCTCCGCCACAGGGCTGGGGAAACTGAGGTACAAAGTGCTTAAGAAACTTGCAAATGCTTGGGAAGCCAGTCCCTAGAGGAAGAGGCTTTGTCCTGTGCTCTCTAGTTTCTTGGTCATGCGCTCACACGCTACGTAGCAGGTAAACTGGGGGACACAGCCACCCTGAAGTCCTGTGTCCCAAAGAGGCAGCCACCCCTCTTCTAGCCTCAGTGACCCCCCAGCACCCTGTTGTCCAGACGGCCCCAGGAAAGGAGCAGATCCATAAACATGAGGCTCCACGAGGGCCCAGGAGGGGCACCGGGCACTGTACAAGTCCTCAATATTATTGCTTTTTTGTCATTTAAATGGAGCCTGCCTCAAACAGGCCACCCAGTTCTAGCCACCAGCGCTGGACAAAACCTCCTTTGAAAAGCCAATTACAATCACTCCATCTAAATTGTCATGGATTTGTATAGAAAAATTACATCTCCATTTAGTCCTGAAGCGACGGCCTGGGCATGGACAGAGGGGAGGCTGGCCCACTTACCCCCGCCAGCTCGGCTCGGTGCTGCTGCTGCACGGGTGCCGCAGGCGGAGAGAAAGCCCAAGCTGCCGGTCTCGGCCGGCCCCGGGAACAAAGGCCAGTTTGTGGGGGCCCAAAGAGAAGCTGGCCTCTGAGGGCGTCTCAGATTCCAGGCCTGGGACGGTGGACCCTGCACCGCCAGCTGGTCTCCCCTGCTGGCGGCACTGGCCAGACGAGCTCCTGACAGCCGGCTTTAGGCAGCCATCAGCCTCACTACCATCCGAGGGACCTGGAGCTTGGCTCATGTCCATGCTGCCAGGCAGTGAAGGTGGTTAGTCCAGAGATCCCTGGACAGGGATCCGGCAAGTTTAGGTTCTTCATTCACTCACTCACTCACTCACTCACTCACTGTCACTAAGGGTATAGAAATGAGCACCAGCTGGGCGTGGTGGCGCACGCCTTTAATCCCAGCACTCGGGACGCAGAGGTAGGAGGATTGCCATGAGTTCGAGGCCACCCTGAGATTGCGTAGTTAATTCCAGGTCAGCCTGGGCCAGAGTGAAACCATACCTCAAAAAAAATAAATAAATAAAAATAAATAAATAAATACGCTGCAGTCTTAGAGGGTGCCATTTCAGGTGCTGTCCATAGTAGTCCTGTCAATTCTGAAATAGTTGTTGTACACCTGGTGTGGTGCCAGAGGGCAGAACTTGACAGAAGCCAGGATGAAATGGCCCTTCTTGGTGGTCAAGTCTAAGGGGAACTCTGACTCTGTGAATGACCCATGTTCTGAGGGGATGCACAGGAGCTGCCTGGGCTTTGAGAAGTGGTGTGAGTAGACAGCTGTGTACATCCTTGAGGTGGTCACTCCAAAAGCAAGGGGGAAGGGCGTTTCAGGCCAAGCGAACAGTTGGGGGCGGGTAATGAAGCAGGCTTGAGCAGCAGAGTGAGAATGTTACCCTGTGGCCTCTACAGGCTACTTCTATTATCCTCAGTTTCCTCATCTGTGAAGTAGGGGCAAGGATTCAGGAAGAGACTGTGTATGGGATGCTTGGTATCTCTGCAGACGAGGGGCTTCACATGCATTAGACCTTACTACCCAATAGCCCTTGGACAGGGCTCTTATCACATTTCATAGAAGGGGGAATGGAGGGAACATACCAGGTCCAACTATTTTTTTTGCTGTTTCAAGGTAGGGTTTCACTCTAGTCCAGGCTGACCTGGAATTCACTCTGTGTTCTCAAGGTGGTCTTGAACTCATGGCGATCCATCTACCTCTGCCTCCTGAGTGCTGGGATTAAAGGCTTGCGCCACCATGCCCGACTCAACTATTTTTATTAGGAAATATCACAAGGTCTGGTACAGGCAGACCCCCCAGGAGTGTGTGCTCAGTATACACTCATGCTTATGTTGTGCACATTGCATGAAACAGAAGGCTCTGATACTGTGTACTCAACTGTATCTACGTGTGTAACTGTGTGCAAGACTACATGACTGGCCAGGCCGTGTGACTGTGAGGCCATGCGTCCATGTATGTAACTCCATGATGGCAGCTGAGTGTGACAGTCACACACATTGTTTCCTAAGTCTTCACTTACACACTAGTGGCTTCAGGGCTCTATTAGACTGACTGTGCGTGGTTCGGTCAGACTGTGTGCCACAGCCTAAACATGTCTGCCTGTGTCCAGAGGGACACCTGACGCACTTCCTGGGTGGCTGGAGATCCCGGAGGCTGTGGTGAGGCAGGACAGGCAGGTGCAGAGGTGAAGAGGGCAGAGTCCCCTTCCTCCACCACCAGGCAGACTGGCAAATGTAAACACACTGGCACCCTGGCCGGGCCGGGCCAGGCCAGTGGCTGCCCCACCACAGATCACTCTGTACAGAAAACAAGTCCTTCTGGTATCAGCTCAAGTTTGGCAGGAAGTGGCTTTTGGGTGGCAGGAAGCTGGATTCAGCTCATATCAGCCCCCTGCCTAGGGGCAAGAGAGCAGTTATCTAGGGTTAAACAGTTACTGAAAAGCAGGGCCCCAGCTCCTCGTACCCGATAGTGCTGAGGGCCAGCCCCACCCCTCCTGGTCATTTGGGATGTGGATGGTGGAGGAAAGAACTGCTACCTTCAAGTGCCCACTCTCCATTTCTCTTTACCCCTGTTCAGCATGTGTGCGGAGACTGTAAGAGTCAGGCTTGTCCAAGGTCACCAAGACAAGCAGAGAGAAAGAGAGGCTAGGGAGAGCGCAAGGAAGGCACAACTGCCTACAGACAAGAAAAACCAGGCCGAGGAGCAGAGAAGAGGAAAGAGGCAGATAGGACCAAGACAGTGGTCACAGCACTGCAGGGCAACGCGACTGCCTTAGGTGGGAGAGTTGTGGCATGCTCACTGTGTACACGCGGCTGACCCTGAGGTCCGGAACCCATTTCTCAGATGCAGACAGAGGACCTCAATGGCTGAGCCAACCCTGGAATCTAAGTCTGATTGCAAAGCCCCAGTTCTTTCAGGTCGTGTCCCTGTGCCCAACTGCTAGGGAAGAGAAGTGGCCCTCCTAAAATGAATGCCCAGCCCCACCAGCTGTATGCCTGGGTGCTCTGCTGAGGAGTTCACCCAATTGTCTTGTGGGGAGCCAGAGTCAAACCTGAGTAGAGTAGCTGCTTTACCACGCGGCAGGGTGTGTCCAGCACTGGCAGAGCAGGCAGAGAAGGCCAAGGCCCTTTCCTCCAGCTGAGACCCAGCCACTGGGATGGAGTCCCACAGCTGGCCAGAAACTGAGTCTCAGGGCCCAGCTTTGGATACCCTGTGCCCCCTGCCCCCTACCGGAGCCCCCCTGACAAAGGGGCGGTTGGTCCTGCTGTCATCCCCCAGACAGCACCAAGCTAAGATGCTGATTTGAAACCCAGTTTGCATGTCGTTTGCACATTACTCAGTGCATGTCAGAAGGTACGAACGAACATCTCCCTTTCCGGGAGAAGGCTGCCTGCTTGGGGGGGGGGGCACTGCCCTCCTCCAGACAGCAAAAATGCCAGCCGGCTAGACGGGAGCTACGCCCTGGCCTCTGACAGCACCCGCCTGCTGCCACCTCCCCCATTCCCTCCTCGAGCCAAATTTAGGCTGCTCTGCTACTGAGAGATGGGGAGAGAGGAGGCAGGAAACGGTGAGGTTGAAGGCAACCGAGCAGAGGCCCTGTGGCAGGGTGGGGCTGCCCTAGGGGTGCCCCCTGGCCCTAAAGCCCAAGGCCCGGTGCCCCCCAACTGGACTGTAGCCCAGTTGGAGAACACTGGGTTCTCTGCTGCAGTCCAGGGTGCTGGCTGCCCTGTCCATGAGGGAGGAGAGAGAGAAGAGAGGGAGGGAGGGGGAGAGAGAGAGAGAGAGAGGTCATGGCTGGGGCAGTAGGGACAGGATCAGATAGCGTCCTCCTGCCCCAGACACCCGCCGCCACTAGCTCTGCTTCTCTACATTTCCTGCCCCTCCTTGGCACAACCCCCCCTCAATTGTGCTGTGGGGGGGGGCTGTGGGCACAACCAAGACTGAGGGGACTGAACTCTGCTCCACAGTCTCCACCAGTCCACCACTCTGTGGGCCAGTTTCTTGTCTTGGTTTGTCCTGGTTTTCCTATTTCGAAAATGGAGAAGTTGACAGAGAGAATGATGTTGAAGTGGCCGTCTCCACTGAAAACAAGGGTTTCTGGAAAGCTGGACAAAAATTAGGGATGGGACAATTTAAGGCCTAAGAACTTAGTATCTGAGGTTTTTCAGGTATGACTAGGAGTGGTGGCTTTTAATGATGCTGGGGACAGGACATAGGTGAGCTGAACAGTCACGCGGGGGAAAAGACTAGGTTGGATCGCAATCACGTCGAATCCCGAGGTTCCTTAGCAGAGATGGGCATGGACCCCGGGGTTGGGCAGGCTGGGTTTGGAGGCTAGCATCAGTCTCCCTTGTTTCTCTTCACTCATCTGTAAGATGGGGGCAGTAAACTCCCTAGGACTGCCAGGAACGTGAAATGAGGCAGTGAATGCCTAGCACACAGTAGGTGCACCGCAACGCCAAGCCTCCAGTGTGATTTGTCCCCTAGAGTGGTAGATCGGCTGCAGGTGGTTGGTACCCGGCTATGGACGCGAAGGGGAGGCATTTGTAGCTCCCATGGTGGTTAAACAGGCACCCTTGCGATGCAGGTTCAAGTCTGCATGACCCTGGGCAAATGGCCACACCCTGCTGAGCCTTAGGCCGGGAGCCCAGAGGCACCTACCGTGGAGGGTCTGTGAGGATTACACGAGATCAGGCTTGGCACAGAGCCTGGCACATAGCGGGCGCTCCCTAAAGAAGAGCTGGCAAGATCGAATGGTAACCGCCCCGCACAAAGGACAGGTGGGCAGCGTCGGGGTGGAAGGCGGAGCTGGGCAGAGCAGGGCAGGTGTGCCAGGAGAGTGGGGAGGCGGGGCGGGAGAGGGAGGGGGAGGCCTAGGAGGGCGCGCGCCCGCGCGCGCGCAGCAGGTGCGCATGGAGTGGGCGGGGCCGCGCGTGGGCGGGGTCTCCAGGTGAGCGCGGGCGCGCGTCGGGAGATCAGAGAGGGAGATGTGGGGTGCGGGGAGGGAGTGGGGAGGGGGTTGGCCGCGGCCCATTGCGGCAAAGCGTCCCTGTGTCTTTAACGGCCTCCGCCCCGCGTCCCCCCCCCCCACACACCCCCTTTGTGCGCTCCCCCCCTAACGGGGCTGCAGCCGCGGAGCCGACCCCCCTGCACTGACAGCTGGTATCTAATTACTGTGTGAGAATGGAAAGTCAGGCTGTCCCAGCTCCGGGGAGAGGGGATTAACGTCTCCTGCAGAATACACTTCCTCTGGTGGGTTGCCATGGTTACTCTCATTACCTGCCTGCCCGCGAGGAGCCGCGCGAGCCGCTCGAGCAGGCCCTTCCGAACCCGGGCCGGCACGCGCACGCACGCACGCACGCACGCGCGCACGAGCGGGCCTCCCCGCCGCCTCCCCGCCCCCTCCCCCGCCGTGGCGCACGCGCGTGCGCCGTGGGAAGCGCGTGCAGCCTCACCCCGGCCCGCCCCGCCCGGGCAGCTGTCAGAGGCGCGCGGCCCCGGGCAGCCCCAGCGCGCGCTGTCAACAGTCATTAGCGCGCGGGCCGGCCCCTCCCCCTCCCTCCCCTCCCCTCCCCCTCCCGCCCCGGCCCAAGGTGGGGTCCGCACCTGAGCCCCCCCACCCCCGCTCGTTAGCGCACGCGGGCCGGAACCGCCCTCTTCCGCCAAAACCCGCTTCCTGCGGCGCGGTGGGCTCCGGGAGTGCGGGTCCTGAGCCATGGCCCCCTCGGGAGACGGCTCCGCCGGAGTCCCGGGGCGAGCGCCCCTCCGCCGCGGTGCTGGCGGACGGCGGTCACTTGTGGGTGTCTCGCGGGGGCGGGCATGTTTCCGTGCTCCGCTCGGGTTCCCACAGCCCCTCTGTGAGGTGACGAAAGCCATTGTGCACACGGTGTCGCTTCACACACGAGGTATCTGGAGTCCAGGCAAGCGTTTTCCCCCCCCCTCACCCCCAAACCCGCCCCACAACACCAGCCCTTGTCTGAGATGAGCACCGAAATGAGGCCCGGACTCGCCTCCTCTATCTAGAACGGCGTCCTGGTGCCCGGCAGCCGGGCACCCTGTCCTGTCTGGCAAAGGACTGTCCATGCCTCTCCTCGTCACCAGGGTTGGCATTTCCCCAGCCCCTCTCCTCTGCACAAGAGTCACTGAGGCCCAGTGCACCCGTTTTCTCTCTTCTCCTTCAATACTCTGTCCACACACTCCGCCCTCCTCCCAGAGTTAGAATTGAAAGAAAGGAGAAAAGAGAGAGGGACCAAAAAAAAAAAGAAAGAAAGAAAGAAAGAAAGAAAGAAAGAAAGAAAGAAAGGAAAAGAAGAGCTGCTGGGAACTACTCTCAGGCTATGGCATCGCTCACTGTTGTTTGGGGCCCGACCCCAGGCACCTTTCTGGGGTGAGGTGGGGGAGCATGGTGCGCATTTCGGTCCTCGTCGTGATTTAAAAAGAAGATGGAGGTTCGGCGAAGCAGAAAGGAGGTCTTGGGATATGTGAGGCGCTTCCAGATGGCAGGTGCGACTCGGCGGTGGCAGTGCTCCGCACTAACAGTTGGAGATTGAGCACAGGGGTGGAGAAGAGGCAGGGGCCCTCACTGCCTTGTTTATGTACTTGTGTATTTATTTATTTATTTATTTATTTATTTATTTATTTATGGTGTGTCTGCCCCACCCTGGGTCAGTGCAACTTGGGGTGGGGGGAAGCATAATAAGTTAGAACCTTATTTTGAGTCACAGCCAATAGAAATGAAAATAACTGTCATTGTCCCATATGAGCAGTGCCCTCCTCAGGTATCTGGAAACCCTTACACATCATTCCCAGTTTATCTTTGGGGGTTGTGAAGAGGCTTCCAGGAGGAGGTTTGGGTGCCGTTCTTCATTCTGCTTTTCTTTTCCTTCTCTGTTTCATGTAGCTTTAAATTTCCTCTCCACCTCTTTTGTATCCTTCTAGAGCTCTTTTGCAGGGGGCTGACTCCTCTACCCCCAAGGTCCTCCTTTAGCCCCACACAGGTTTGGAATAAGATTTTGCAGGATCCTCCTTCCTCTATACTTCCAAAATATGAAATCTGGCTAAATCCCCTCCCCCCCCCCCCCCCCCCGAGGTAGGGTCTCACTCTGGCTCAGGCTGACCTGGAATTCACTATGTAGTCTCAGGGTGGCCTCGAACTCACAGCGATCCTCCTACCTCTGCCTCCCAGAGTGCTAGGATTAAAGGCGTGCGCCACCAAGCCTGGCTTTGGCTAAGTTTATTAAAGCAGGGTTTGGGGAGCAGGTTGAAGGGCCCCATTTAGATTTTGGAGGAGCTGGCCCAGAAGCATGCTCAATGGCTTTTGGTGTAGCCTCAGCTTCGTTGCTGGCTGGCATGGATGGGACAGAGCACATCCTCACATTTGTGCAGTCAACCCCCCGAAAGTCCTGGACTCCCACGCAAGTGGAAGCCAGAGGTTTGTTGCTGGCTGACACCGACCTCTAGCAGCAATTCATTGATTTTCATGCCTCGTAAGACTTGGACCTGGAATGCACCAAAAGGACATATTCTACGGACTTTCTCCGTAGTCCCTTTCTCTCTCATAGGAGGAACCCACTTGAGAAATGTCCCCACTATTTAGTGACATCCTCTCAACCATGGCCTCCTTGTGGCTGCAGGCATACTCCCCTATTATAGCGATGGTATTGTACTAAACGGTGCCCTGCGGCCTGAAACGGTATTCCCACCTTGATAAGTACGTAACTTATTACCAGCAAGCGACTTCAAACTTCCAGTGCTCGTGACAGAACTGCCATCCATTAGCAATCGCACTGCACTTGCCATCAAGGGCAGGGGTCCGTTTAATTGGATTCTGTGGGGAGACAGGATTCCATCAGAGGAGCTCACCTCTCAAGGATGGCTCATGAGTTCACCCAGCAGGAACCTAGTGGCCTGCTAAGACAAGCTGGTCCCCCTCATTGGACCATAGCTCTGGACATATTAGTCTCCTCGTGATGAGCATTCGAAGCATTTGAGGAAACTGAGGGAGCCAGAAAATGCTTGTCAATGGGTGACCTTCCTAATTAAGTTTGCCAGGCAGAAGTAAAAAATTCAATGTGAGGGTGCTGGAGACTCCTGCCCTTCCTTTCATCTGTAATCCACGTAAGTCTCTGGGTTGATGTCATGTATTTATGCTAATGTTGCCCAGTAAGATTGTCTATTGTTCCCACAATTAGGAAAAGTAGCCTTCACTGAAGATGAAAATATTAATATATTAGGCCAGGAAGCACAGAGCTCAGCCATGTTTAATGAGCCAGTGTCGGTTCCCTTACTGGTTACCTTCCTGCCTCAATCTAATCCGTGGTTCTCAACGTCTCTTGCATCAGAACCATCTTGGGGGGGAGGGGCCTCTGTTAAGACCCCCAGAGCATCAGATTTGTTAGACTAGAACCTGAAAATACACATTTTAAACACCTCCCCATACACGACCAACACTGCTCATCAAGGGCCCACACTTCGAGGGCCAGTGTTCTAAATATTTTGAAATGTCAGCAGCATGTAAGGTTGGCATTTGGTGATTTGCAACCCCACTTTTAGATTAGAACTCAAACAGGCCAGCTTTAAGGGTGCTGGCGATGCTCAGCAAAGTTGGTAGCTCTGTAAATCTTCAAAACTATTGCCATGTCTGGATTTGTTGGCCTGGTTCTGGTTGGCTGTTTCGGATGGTTCTAAAGGAAGAGTATGTTACCATGGCAATGTTCTCCACAGAGGAAGACCCCAGAGGCCTATCCTGCACAAGTGATGGGGTGTTTCTCATGGCTTTTCCCATAGAATGCTACAGAGTTATTCCTGCTTAGCATTACTGGGAAGCTGGGATAGTTAGGAGACTCCAAGGCCCTCCCTACTCCAATTGTGTAAGTCAAATGAACTTCCTTTGTCAGTCCCAGAGCTCAGCTTGTTTAGAGCAATGGATTAGGTGAAGCTAGTTGAGGTACCAGACAGAAGTGGGTTGGCAGGGACATCCTAAGGATATGAGGAGGACTAGATACACAGCTCAGTGGCAGATCACTTGCCTAGCATGTATAAGGTTTAATCTCTAGGACAGAGGGGAGGGACAAGGTTCTTAAGGATATAGGGAGGGTGCTCTCTGCTCCCTTCATAAGTAGCTCTCTCCTTATAACCCCATGTGCATTCTCAGCTAGGGAGAGCATGCCTCTCCTGCTGCATTTAGCAAAAAGATCATTTATGGGCTGGAGAGATGGCTTAGCAGTTAAGGCGCTTGCCTGCAAAGCCTAAGGACCCAGGTTCAATTCCCTAGGACCCATGTAAGCCAGATGCACAAGGTGGCGCATACATCTGGAGTTGGTTTGCAATGGCTGGAGGCCCTGGTGTGCCCATTCTCTCTATCTTCCTCTTTCTCTCTAATAAATAAATAAAAAATAATAAAGATCATGACTTCTGTGGATGCAGGGCATGGAAGAGATGACCATGACATGTGACTGCTGTCAGGTCCCTTTTTTTACCATCTTCCCAGATTCCTCACTGAAGAGCACACAGGCATCCTGCTGTTCTTCCCTTAGGATCTTGCAGGTGCAGTGTCCTCCACAGCATGTCTCTGCCAACCGTGTGGGATCTAGCTCATTACTACATGCCCTCTCCTTTCCTGCATTCCAGTCTGAGGATGGCAGGACCTAATCATTTTTTTTTTCAAGGTAGGGTCTTGCACTAGCCTGGGCTGACCTGGAATTAGTTTCAGGCTGTCCGCAAACTCACAGCAGTCCTCCTACCTTAGCATCCCAAGAGACAAGGTTTTTCTATTGCCTAGGCTGGCCTAGAACTCACTATATAGCCCAGGTCAGCCTTAGCCTCAAACTCATGGTAATTCTTCTGTTTCAGCCTCCCAAGTGCTGGTATTACAGGTGTATACCACCATGCCTGGCTAAGCAATCCATTTTTAAAAAGGGAGCTACTGATAACTACTACTTCCCTGAAGGTTTGCAGGGATTATTTGTTTGTTTGTTTATGTACTTGAGAGAGAGAGAGGGAAAGAATGGATGCACTAGGCGCCATCTTGTGCATCTGGCTTATGTGGGCACTGGGAAATCGAACCTAGGTCCTTAGGCTTCGCAGACAAGTACCTTGACTGCTAATCCATCTCTCCAGCCCTACAGGGATGGTTTTATGGTCACATTGGGCCAGGTGCAAAGCCACTGCTTACCCAACTGTGCCTAAGCATGGAGTTAGGATTCTGGGACAGAGATGGGTCAAGGACTGGGAAGTTTAGGAAAGCTTATTCCACGTTTGTGGACAGCCTCAGCATAATTATTTAAGAATTAAATAAGACTACACACCTCTTCTGACGGTGGGTATTACCTACCCCAGGGGACCTATTTCGTAACTGAGTGGGTCAGAAGGGCAGGAAGAGGAGATTCCTAAAGACAACATGTCCAAATTCAACTAGGTGTACCCAAGGGAAGACTCCGACTTTTACCAAAGCTGTGCTGATGTGCCAGGTGGCTCACACACACTCTTACTTGATCTTTGGATCATCCACTTAGGTCTTTTTAGGTCTGTTTTTCAGGTGAGAAAACCATTTCAAGACATGAAAAAGTCAAAGTGACCTACCTGCCTCCGGTCCCCGAGCTGACGAGAGGGTACTTTCTGTCTCATCTCTCTAACATATGGTCTTTTCAATGGCATTGATTTCCTCGTTCCTTCCCACCGAGTTGTATCTTCCTTTTCCAGAAGGATCTGTGTTGCCTAAGCAGGGAGATTGAGCTGCCTTTCAGCATCTAGTGTTCCTCTGGATTCAGATGCTCAAAATGTAGAAGTTATCCCTTTAGACCTTCCAAGATATTAACAGTTTTTTTTTTTTTTTAAATTAAAGCTTAGCCAGGTATGGCGGCTCACACCTTTAATCCCAGCACTTGAGAGGCAGAGGTCATGAGTTCAAGGCTACCCTGAGACTACAGAGTGAATTCCAGGTCAGCCTGGGCTACAGTGAGACCCTACCTTGAAAAACCAAAATAAATAAATCAATTAAAGTTTAAATAGGACATACAGAAGAGGACACAGGTTGTCAGTGTTCTATTTAGTGACTTTTTAAAATAAACTACAGACACCTTTATAACCATGCCCAGATTGAGAAGTAGAAATCCAGTTGTAGTCATTGTCAAGGTTCATTTGTTTTTGCTAGTGTGAAACCCTGCTTAAAAGTGGATTATGGGGCCGGGCGTGGTGGCGCACGCCTTTAATCCCAGCACTCGGGAGGCAGAGGTAGGAGGATCGCTGAGAGTTCGAGGCCACCCTGAGACTACAGAGTGAATTCCAGGTCAGCCTGAGCTAGAGTGAGACCCTACCTCGAAAAACCAAAAAAAAAAAAAAAAAAAAAAAAAAGTGGATTATATGGAGGCCAGGCATGGTGGCGCATGCCTTTAATCCCAGCACTTGGGAGGCAGAGGTAGGAGGATCATCACAAGTTTGAGGCCACCCTGAGACTACATAGTGAATTCCAGGTCAGCCTGGGCTAGAGTGAAACCCTACCTCAAAAAACAAATCAAAAACAAAACAAAAAAATGAGGATTATATGGGGCCAGAGAGAAGGCCTTTGTAAAACCTAAGGACCCAAGTTCTATTCCCCAGTACCCACATAACCCGGATGCACAAGGTGGTGCATGAATCTGGAGATTGTTTGTAGTGGCTAGAGCCCCCCCCCCTCAAATAAATAAATAAAATATATATTTTTAAATTTTTTGTTTATTTTTATTTATTTGAGAGCAACAGACAGAGAGAGAAAGAGAGAAAGAGAGAGAGAGAATGGGTGTGGCCTCCAGCCACTGCAAATGAACTCCAAATGCGTGGGCCCCCCTTGTGCATCTGGCTAATGTGGGTCCTGGGGAATTGAGCCTCGAACTGGGGTCCTTAGGCTTCACAGGCAAGTGCTTAACCACTAAGCCATCTCTCCAGCCCTAAAATATATTCTTTAAAGTGAGTTATATGGACTGGTGTGATGGCACTGTGGTAAAAGTTGCTTGCTGTAATGCCTGCTGTCGATTCCCCAGCACCATGGAAAGCCAGACACAAAGTAATGCATGGGTCTTGTATTTATTTGGAGAGGCAAGAGACTGGCTCAACTCCCTCCCCCACCTCGTGAAATAAATAAATAAAATTTCATAAAACGAAGTATATTATAATTGAGGTGGGCATGGCAGTACATGCCTATAATCCCAGCTTGGGCTGTGGTGATAGAAGAATCAGGAGCTAGCCTAGGCTACAAGAAACCCTGCTTCAAAAAAAAGTATATTATGGGCTGGAGGGATGGCTTAGTGATTAAGGCACTTGATTGTGATGCCCGGGGATCCAGGTTTGATTCCCCATTACCCACTTAAGCCAGATGCACAAAGTGGTGCATGCATCTGGAGTTCGTTTGCAGTGGCTGAAGGCCCTGGCACACCCATTCTCTCTATTTGCCTCTCTCTCCACCCTCTCAAATGAATGAATAAATAAAAATTTTAAAAGTATAACCAATTATAATATTCATACTGTCTCAACTCTGTCATGGCATATTTGAAGATCTTTCAAATGCCTGATCAGCTAGTGAACAAGCTGGCCATTGGTGGGACCTTAAACATGGCTCAAGACCAGAGGGCTGGGATGCTCCTGGGAATGAGGTAAAAGTAACTCAAAAAAGAAAGAGTTTAAATCTGAAAAGCCATGGAACTTCACAGCTCATTCATAAGCGAAGCTCAGGGAAATTGAAGGGTTTGCTCATGGTCTCAAAGCAAGGATGCCAGGCCAGCAGCCAACTTTCTTGTACATGTGTGTGCGTGCACACACACACGAGAATATGCATGTGCTCACACAGAAGCCTGTTATCTGAGAAGTCACCAGTGCAATGGGTACTGACAGGCAAGAGGGCCTATACAGGGCTGGTCAGGCCCCAGCCCAGGGTCACCATGCAGGCATGATGCCCAGGAGTTGTGGGGTTCGGTAGCCTGCACCACAGACACCCAACTGATCTCTGCCCTCAAGCAGGCCAGTGGAAAAGAGACGTTCCTGCTTACCTACCACTGCATGTCTAGAAAGCCACGAGATAAAACCAGCGCATGTCTGCCAGCAAGGACTCCCGAGTCTGAAGGTCTAAGCCATCTGTGGCAGTCCTCAGACGCCTTCCCCCAGGCAGGCCCTGACGCTGGCTCATGACTTCCTGGAGCTGTGATGTGCATCTGTAACCCACCTGGAGAAACGTGGCCAGCCACAAAGCACAGCCCCAAGAACGGCATTCACGGAGACATCTCTGTGTGACAGGCTTGGTGCAAAGTGCTGCAACCATAGCTCATCTATTCCCCATGGTTCGAGTTGGACAAAGGGGTACTTTATCCCCATTTTGCATATGAAGGGCCTGAGACTTAGAGAACCAAGATAACTGCTGAGGGTCACACGTTACCTAATGGGACTGACTACATCTGAACCACCCTGCTCTGCTTTAACTAACTCCTTGCTAAGCCATTGTTAATCAAGTGCCTACTATGTGCTCAGCATCTGTCTTAGTGTGAGTCAGCAAATGAATCCTGTACCTTCTTAGAGTTGCTCTCTTTGGATGGGTTCCTCTGAAGAAGGATTCTTTTGGAGTTGTATTTTTTGGTAGTTTTAGAGAAAAAAACAAAAACAAACAAAAAGCGTGCCTCCTTTTTCCAGTCACCTTGCTTTCTGCTTAACTCTTGATCTCTGAAGACCCGTAGAGTCCTCTCAGTCTCCTGGTAGGGAGATGATGGCTGAGAGCCTGGTGTCCCTGGGTCCATGTGTACCTTGAGCCCTGTGGACCAGAAACTGCATTCACGGAGCAATGACTTCACCCAGGCTCATGCCCTGGAGTTTCCCCTGCAGCCTCCCTCCTCTTCTTCCTCCTCCTTCTCAGTGGGGAGGGCACAGCTGCAGCTGTTTGCTTCGAAAGGCCCAGTCTCCATCCTGGCACACCTTGTCAGGCCAGCTGACAGCATTCATGCCAGCTTGATAAGAGGCTCAGGGGCCCATGACTGCCCCATTCGCAGCCCTGCCACCTCCACATGGCCTCACTTCTGTTTTTCTGTATATCTCCCCACACAAAGAGCCCTGGTGCTGTGGCTGGCGCTCAGCTGCTTGAGTGGGGAGGGTGGGCAGTGGCGAAAAGCTTTTCAGAGAGGCTGGGTGGAGGCAGGAGCCACCCAGGTGATGGGAGCCAGTCTCCTGGGACCCTAGCCCAGGCCCATAGTGAAAGGTTACTGCTAATTGGCGAGCTCCTGATGGGGCTGCATCTATTTAGCACTCCCCCCTCCCCAGAGACTTCCAGGATGGTCTTGGCACAGCATGTGATTCGAGAGCTCCCTAAGAGTCTGGCACAATCTGTCTGGAATTGTGAACATGGAGCCTCTTGGTTTTCTAATTTGTACTTGCGTTGTCGTGCTTCTCTGCCTATTGTTGCTGGTATATTTAGTGGCAGCAGCTACCCTGACTCTGATACCCTTTCCCTGGACCCCCTGCAAGCTCCCTCCCCTCCCCAGCCCCCCAGATGGGCCATTGGAGGCCTTGCTGGGCCAGGGAGCAGCACAGTCCCTGTCCCCGACCTGTGGCCTGGCCCTGGGGCCCAGCTCTCACCCGCCATCAGCCCTGACACTAACATAGCTTGTCCACCCTGTCACAGGGGGCAGATGGCCTGTCGGAGCCCGAGGGCATCTCTCTGAAGCGGGTTGCTGTGGTGGAAGATTTCTTTGACATCATCTACTCAATGCATGTGGAGAGCTCTGCAGAGCCAGGCAAAGCCCCCAAGCACGCTGGGCAGAAGAAAACCTACCGAGCGGTGAGATTTCTGTCTCTGCCTCCGCTGGCAGCCCCGGGCCTTGGCAGGAGGCCACGGGCTCCGCACATGTTGGGCGGGAGGCGGGGCGGGGAGCTGAGGCGTGATGAAGCGGCCTTTGGGGATCCAGGGGGGCACGGGGCAAGGGCATGGCAGCCAGAGATGGCTCACGGGGTGAGGGGCGGGCTCTGCGGTCACAGCACAAAGGAGAAGCAGGTTGAAGGGAGGGAGAGGGAGGGAAGGAGAAGGGCAGGGCTGGGAGGAAGCCCTCCTCTTCCCAGTTTCTGTTTTATTCGTCCCCCAACCCCTTGCAGCCTGCTGGGGGGGGGGGGGATTGCAGATAATAGGAACAGCAAGAGCCAGTGCTTCCACAGCATGGCATGGACCGCATGCCAGCCTGTGCTAGATGCTTCCTGTGTGTGAGTTTAGCCAGGTCCCCACAGCCCTGTGAAGTCAGCACTGTGAGTTCCCCAGGGGCTGTGGGTCCGAGGACCTGCTGCTGTCTACCCTCTTACCCCCCCCTCCCAGAGGGTCACAGTTAGATTTGGGTTGGGGAGGCTGGGGGCAAATCAAGGCACACAAAAGCAGACAGGTCTCCCCAAGACCAGCAGTGATAGAAATGAACCCAGGGACCTGGAGAGCTTTGGGTGGACAGAAGAGTAGACATGGCAGTGTAGAGTGAGAAATGTCACACGTGGGGGAGGTGGAAGACAAGGGGACTGTGGGCAGAGCAGAGGCCCTAATCCTGCCCTGCAGGAAGGGCTTGCTGTGTGGGGTCTTCCCACCAACCCTCCCCCCCCCATTCCCATCGGCTTTTGAGTCTGCCTCTGTGGCTCATGCCCAGCTCTGAGCCCACAAACCAGGCACTTTATTCTCAGCCAAGCCTCAGGGCACTGTGGTCCCATTTCCCCCATTAAAGAAACAGACCTCAACTAAGGTGGTTATGAACACCCCCCCCCCACAAGCTCTGTGTGTAGGCTGTAGCAGAGGTGACCTGTGTAAGTATGATGTTGCCATGAGGCCTGATTCAAAGCAATCTGGGTGTCCTTGTTCTCAGATGATGGCTTTTGCCCTGAATGGGTCTATAAGATGGGGACCCCATGCTGGGGGCCTCAGAGAGGTCTGCCCACCCCACCTGCTGCTCAGCGTGTGTGTGGTTGGGGAAGTGAGCAGTGAGTGTGAGGGTATTTTCACCCGAGGCAATAGAAGGGAGGGCTGCCAGGCTAGGAGCAGCAGGGTCCCCTCGGGATTGACAAGACCCAGCTTGTTGGCTGAGCATCGAGCCTACCATGGTGCTGGGCATTCAGCATGTGGCGGGCTCTAGACCTAGCACTTGCTGTGCCCACCTCACTGAGACTCGCCTGTGTGAAAGCTGTGTACATGAAGCAGGTGCTTCCTGTTTTAAGATGAGATGAAGGCTCACAGAGCCACAGCCTGCCTGAGGTCACTCGGCTGGTGTTCAAAGCCAGGCAGCTGACCTGCATCCATCCTGATGTTCCCCAAGCCTCCCGTGGCCAACTAGCAAGTTGCCAGGCAAATGGGCTCAGCTGGCTTGGTCTGGTGATTTCCCTGGTCTCTTGGGACCCAGCACCAAGCACCCACAGGCATTTCTCAGCAGGGTCTGTAGCCTCTGCAGTGAATAGGCCCAGGCTAAATTGGGCTGGTCCTGCCAGCCCTTAAATCCCCGGGCCAAGTGGACATCCATCCCTTTGCTCTGTACTTCCTGGCTTCTTGTCCATATGCCCGCCGTGTGCCCCACTTCCCGATACCCAGCCTGGAGCTGGCACATGACTGGCGTGGAGCCAGCTGGGCTACACACAGAGCTGGAATTTCAGCAGCAGGGCCAAGGCTGAGCAGAACAGGCCAGGGCCCTCCTGCAGTGGGTGTGAGGCTGAGAGACCGGCACTCCCCCTTCCCTATGTGCCTCCTCCACTTTCCCTCCTCTTCCCCATCTGTCACCCTTCTCATGCCACCCTTTTCCTTTTGGGGGGGGGGAGTAGTGCCTGGATGCTTTTGTCCCCTCTTTTCATCTGCTTCCATATTCCTCCACCCAGGCCTAGCTCCTCAGCCCTGCTCAGCACACATAGCCCCCACTGCAGCCTACCTGTAGAAAGAGCCCCCAAGAAAAGCCCATGTTGATGGCTGCAGAGGGGCATGGCCTAGAACCTTGGGGGTTTCATCAGGCCCTTCCATGAGCAGCGTCTGGATCTGTCCCATGTGTTCTGCCAACGCCGAACGCTGGGTCTGCCTGTCAGTCTGGAGAGCACCGGTACTTTCTGGATTCTTGCAGGCTTGGGCGTCTGTAGGGATTGAGGAACCAGTAGGGAGGTGAGTAGCCTTGCCAAGGCACCAAAGGAGGGCCATTCTTCACCTGTGGAAAGAACTTTCCTACCACTGTCCTGCCATGGGTCAGAGACAGGGCAGGCAATGAGCTTTTAAAGCCTGAGGGTGCTTGAGCCAGAGGCAGATGGCCGTTTACATCAGATAATGCAGGAAAAGTACTCTTTTAAACAAGAAATCCTACCTCTCATGCAGGATGACCCGAGGTTCCAAGGATCCCAGGGGTCTCCTCACAAGCCTGGGGACGGTTTCCGGTGGCCCCACCAAGTTCCCTGGGCCGCCATAGCAAACTTGTCCTTTTCCAAAGGGGCTTTCTTGCTTGTCTGATCTCTGTCCATCTGGGTTGGAACCCTCTTTCCTTCTTCTTCTTCTTTTTTTTCTTCAGGGGTGCTGGAGGCCATATTAGCTCCCAGAGCCCAGATCTGGCTCTCCAGGCCACTTTGGAGTTTGGGCCAGATGTGGTCAGCAGCTGCTCCAGGCCCACCGCGTGCTAATCCACCACAGGGCAGAAGGAGGATCTTGTAAAGTGGTGTAAATCCCCCCCATTGGCCTCATCTGTCTTTGTTGGCCTCTGAGTTGGGGAGTGAAAACAGGGCCTTGCAAGTCAGCGACTCTGCAAATAGCTCCCACTCTCCCTCTCCCTGCCAGCGAAATCCCTCTCTCTCTCTCTCTCTCTCTCTCTCTCTCTCTCTCTGTTTTTACCACTAAGAAAAAACAGAAAACGAAAATTTACACGGGCCTCAGAGTCCAGGCAGCAGGCAGTCCTGGCACTGAGGGAGGCCGACTGGGGAACAGGGTCCTAGAGCCTCCCCACCTGAAATAGACTGCTCCGTCTTTATCTGCTTTGTACACTGGAGTCTATTTCTAGAACAGGGTCCGCAGCTCTGGAACCGTCATCCTGTCGATGAGAGCATCTTCTGAGGACTGCCCTTTTGGTTTCACTCCATTTTGTGGTCCTGTCGCCTAAGGCATCCGTGCACTCAAATAGAAATAGAGGCCCCATTTCTGGTCCTGGACCAGCCGAAGGGTGAACAGAAGATGCTGTGGAAGGTCGGTGAGGGCATGTTCTCCTCCATAAGGGTCTCTGTGATAGCACAAAGCTCACGCCGCAGGGAGCTAGCAGCCAGGCTACAGGCATTCCAGCTGTGTGGGACCGGGCTCTCTGTCCACTCCCCACTTCGCCCTCTGACAGCTCCAAGAACTTCTCACCTCTTCCACCCTTCTGTAGGACTCAGAGCCATAAAGTGCATGCCCTGCATGCCTCCACCCGCCCCCCTCCCCACTGGCACATCACCAGCCCTGGCCCACTGCTGGGGACCACACCAAGCCCCAGAGATCTTGTCGTCACCACCCCGCCCTGGAGAGGAACTCCTTCCTATGCTCTCTGCAGGCCAGATGGCAAGAGGGAGATGCCTGTCATCTGCCCAGCCCTCAGCAGAGCAGCCAAGCCAGGAGCCCTCCATGAACCCTTTCAAAAGTGTGTCTCTGCCCAGCGCAGGGGGTGAGCAAGCTTCAGGTCAGACTGTGCTGTGACGCTCACCCTCCTCCTCCTGGATGACTGCAGTCCTCCTCCCTACATCAAGCCGGCTTTTCTGAGGCTCAACCCGGGGAGTCAGGTCCCAGGGAGTACAGGGTGTCATCTCTTGGCCATTCAGCCCCAGGCCTGGTTTTGCCTGGCACACACTCTTCCCTTGTGCCCTCAGGCAGTCGTCATCATCCGCCCAGCCCACCTTCAGACTCAGCATGTTCTGATAGCTCTAGGCAGAGTCAGTCTTCACATCCCAGGTAGGCCAGCCACGCCCACTCCTGTGGCTTTTTCTTCAGGCCTCTAGCCAGGGGTGCTGGGGCTCGCCCTTGTCCCTGACCTCTAGAGCCATGCGGTCAGGATTTGGAAGGGAGGGAGATAACTCTTCAAGGAGATTGCCTGCTAGAGAGAGCATCACATCAGCTGAGATGTTACAACTGTGTCACCAGGATTAACTCATATTTGCAGCCCAAGTGGCCTGAAACTCTCTGGTGGTGGGAAACAGGCTGAGCTGGGACCTCACCTAAAGTGGGTCCTCAGGGCTGGCTGCAGCCTAGAGTGTCCCAGCCTTCTATGTTCTCCCTACCCCTAGCCATCAGAGGTACAGCAGGGTATCCACGCATCCCATCGTCCCCATAGGAACAGACCACATGCTGTCCACCAGTCAGAAAGGGCCCCTGCCCACCAGAGTGGCCTGCTGCCCTCGGCCAGCTTTCCCAGCTGGGCTGCAGTGAGGACGGGAACACTTGGGCGATGCTGCCCCTTAGTGGAGAGGAGTGGGAGGACCCGGTCTCTAGGTAGCACAAGAGAAAACTGGTTACCAGGCCGCCATGGCTGAGGGATGCTGGGATCAAAGGAACCCTTTGGCCCCTGCAGACAGCCAAATCAGGGCCAGGGAGTTTCCCAAAACCCAGAGCAAGGAGGAAGGGATGGACTTCTGGCCCATAGCCACCTCCGCACTCCTTCTCACGTGTTCTTCCTACTCTACTGCTATCTTCCCTCCCTCACAGCCTCTCCTCCCTAGCTGTGAGGTGGTATGACCTGAGCACTGCCTCTCAGGAGCTGTGCCCTCAGGTGAGTCAGCTCACCTCTCTGGGCTTTAGTCACAAGGAACATGAAGGGCTCTAAGAGACTGTACAGGATGGAAAATCAGGTGCCCCCATGATAGCCTTCCACAGTTTTCCTTGTAAAGATCCTTGTCCTGTTAACTGGCACTGGAAACTGCTTGTAGAAGCCTGAGCTCTGTTCTGTATCTTGAGCCTCTGAATTTATAAGTGGGCCTCGGTTTATCCATCTATAAGTGGGGAAGCTGTTCACCTGCCCTAGAGCAATGTTCGTGAGCTCACATTATGGTGACAGCGATAAAATATTCCGAGAATGTTAACTTCTTAGAGGTGAAAAACTAGATCATGCTCAAATGCTTTGTTTGCTCAGGTTTTAATCTCCTTTATTCAAATCTTTCAAACAAAACAGCTCATTTTCACAGCAAAGAGTAGATGACTCCTGCCCCTTAGTTCGGGGACCCGGCGGCCAGGTCGCCCCCCCACAGCTTGCCGCACATGACATGCAAACTGTTTTTCCGCAGATCGCGGAGACCTACGCCTTCCTCCCAAGAGAGGCTGTGACCCGCTTCCTCATGAGCTGCACGGAGTGTCAGAAGAGGATGCACTTTAACTCCAGCGGCCCGGAGCCCAAAGGTGGGGGCCACCTATAGGCCAGCATTAGCAGTACAGGACAGCCCAAGTCCCGTGGTCATCACTAGCCCCAGAGGCCAGTGTGGGTGGTGGTGCTGCCTGGAGAGCTCTGTTTGGATTTAATTTTGAAGTTTTTATTTAATATTTATTTATTTATTTATTTATTTATTTATTTATTGAGACAGGGTTTCTTATGAAGCTCAGGCTGGCCTAAAACTTGCAATCCTCTTGCCTCAGCCTCTTAAGAGCTGGGATTATATGTGTGTGCCACCACACCAGCTTGGTTAACTTTTTAAAAACATATTTTAAAATTTATTTTATTTATTTGAGATAGAAAGAGAGAAAGAGGCAGATATATATAGAGAGAATCGGTGCGCCAGGGCCTTCAGCCACTGCAAGTGAACTCCAGATTCATGAGCCACCTTATGCATCTGACTTATGTGGGTCCTGGGGAATCGAACCTTAATCCTTTGGCTTTGCAGGCAAGCACCATAACTGCTAAGCCATCCCTCCAGCCCCCCAAATTATTTTTACTTATTTATTTGCAAGCAGAAAGAGACAGACACAGAGAGAATTGGCGCACCAGGGCCTCTAGCCACTGCAAATGAATTTCAGCTGCATGCACCACTTAGTGCATCTGGCCTTACATGGATCGTTAGGCTTTGCAGGCAAGTGCCTTAACCACTGAGCCATCTGTTTAGCCCCTTGGTTAACTCTTTTGTTTTGTTTTGTTTTGTTTTTGAGGTAGGGTCTCACTCTAGACCAGGCTGACCTGGAGTTCACTATGTAGTCTCAGGGTGGTCTCGAACTCTCGGCGATCCTCCTACCTCTGCCTCCTGGGATTAAAGGCGTGCGCCACCATGCCTAGTTTAACTTTTGTTAAATGTTAAGTTTCATGCAAAAGCCAACAACCCATTGGTCCTGCCCTTCAAGGCTCAGGCCAATCTCTCTCTTCCTACCCAGGTTCCATGGTTATCCTACCCATCCTCCCTGCGCCATCCTCCTGGCCACTCAGGCCTTGCCCCCTGACTGATTGTTCACTCTTGTGCCTGTGGGCTTGGCTCTCAGAGGATAGGAACATGTGTTCCATGACATGTGTTCCTCCTGCCTTTTGGCCATAACACCTGCGAGTGATGCGCTCTCCTCAGGGGTTGCTTCTTCCTTGTGCACACCCACATGGGTTTGGTAAGTGGATCCATGGGGATTAGAATTAAAATGTGACCAGCTGAACTTGGTCCATGCTCTGTTCTGCCCAGTGAGATCAGCAAGCCCCCCCACCCCCTTCAGCATTCCCTACTATACCATTATCTTGGACAGTTCATCAGAGCCCCTCTACCTGCAGGTGGTTTGGGCTCTGTGTCACTGACCACCACATTTGGTCGTGGCTCTGCCCTGAGAAATGATACTCAAGTGAGCCACTGAAAATTTCAGCCACTGTCCTCAGCATGCTGTGCCAGCCCCCTGACAGCAGGCCTGCGAACCAAGCTGAACTCCAAGGCAAGGCTTGCAGAGACAGACTGGGAACAAGAGAGGGCATGGTGGTTATCCAGGTGGCATCAATTCAAGTGGCATCCATCAACCTGGGAAGGTACAGTCAACCACAGAGCCCCGGCTGACCAGAGCCAGGCATTGGAGCAGACTTATCAGGCAGTGTCTTCCTCTCAGAGTGTCCCTGAGCCATGTGAGCAACTGCTGACACCAGCTGACTCACCAAGTCTAGAGACTTGGCTGCCTTTGAGCCACCAGGCTGTGGCTACCTCATCAGACACATTGGGCAGCGTCTAAGGTGCAAGGGACAGAAGCTCGTGGATGCTGGGCACAACTCTGTGGAATGGGATCCCACCTCAGAAGACGGATGAGATTTTTGAGAGGTCTTCTGTGAACCTGGCACGGGGCTCCAGTCCAGTGATGCTGCCCCATGTGGCCTGCCCCCGGGGCAAAGATAGCTTTTCCCTACTCACTCCAAAAGCTGCTGCACTGGAGACCTGGGCCCTGGTGCTGGCTGCTGGATCCTGCCCACTCCTGTGCCTGTCCTTTCCCACTCCTACCCTAATTGTTTCCATAGCAACTGGCGGAGCCAGACAGAGAACTGCTGCCTGGAGGAACAGAGGCAAGGCTGCCCTGGGGGACAGCAGGCCTCACAGCTCCTCTGCTCTGCTTCCAGCCACGGGGAGGGCGTACCTCCCCAAAGGCTGCGAGGTCCTCAGGCTGTGGGCTTCTTTGTGGGCAGCCCAGCAGCAGCCTGCTTCCGCTCCTGGATGGTTTACCACCGCTGCCTCTCCCCCCTGCCCCTTCCAGGAAGGAGGAGGTAGGAGAGGAGGAGGAGGAGGAGGAGGGAGGGAGCCCACAGCCATGAGCTGCCTAGAATACAAACCAGACCAAGGGCTGGGTGCTGAGCCACTCTCCTGGGGTCTATCCCGGCAAAGCAGAGGACAGGCACCTGCCCGTCCTCAGTCCCAGGCGGCAGCTGACATCACCATGGCAGGAAGAGGACCCCAAGGGAGCCAGACAGGTCATGGCCCAAGAAAGAGTGTGGGCTCCAGGTTGGGTGGGCCTGGTGTGCAGCCCTGTTCAGGACTGTGCATCCTGTGGCAGGTTAGGGAGCTTTCCTAAGTCATAATGAGCTATCAGTCTAGGCGTATAGCTGAGGAGACAGGAAATGAAGGCCCAGAGAGGTGCTGGGTGAAATCAGTCACTCATCCAGGCGAGGGAAAGAGGAGAGAGAGACAGAGAGAGAGAGAGAGGCGGGGGAGGTGTGTGTGTGTGTGTGTGTGTGTGTGTGTGTGTGTATGTGTAGGTAGAACTGCCTTCTCATTAGCAAAGTGGAAAAATGACTTCCTATCAGGGCGGTGGAGATGCAGGTTTAAGAAAGAAGGCCACCTGAAGGGCACTTCCACTGTGACGTGGAGAGCAACCTGGGAGCACTGGCCTGTGGTTGCATCCCAGTGCCGAAGCCCAGGCAGCCCCATCAAGGGTTGGGTCAGTGAAGCCCCCCCGCCCCGCCAGGCAAGCGTGCTGGGTCTGTAGTGTAGAATGGAAGGTTTCGTTTATGGAAGCCGCCAGTGGGGATCTCTTGAGTTTGTATGCATCAGTCCCTGGGCCCTTCTTGCCAGCTCCCTCCCCAGCAGGAGCCTGAGCTAAGCTCTCTGCCCTCTCTGCCCACTCTGCCCGCCCCCATGCCTCTCAGGATACAGGAGCTGCAGCAGACCCCTGCCTGCCACCTCTCCCTTCCCCCTGGCCAGAGGCAGGCTTCTTGTTCCTGTCCCAGGAAGATGGGGAAGGAGGGGGACAGAGGACAGGATGGAGACTCCTCTGAGGCTGCTGGGAGAATGCCCCATTTCCTGGCCTCATGCTAGAAAGAAAAGAAGGAAGCTGAGCGGCCTCCCTACTCAGTGACTTGCCTCCCTCCAGCAGAGTATGAGGCCCGCAGCCTCTCTGCTCCCCACCCCACTAGGAATATAAACAAAGGAAGCTGCAGAGGTCTGGAAGTCCTCGGCTACAAATACCAGGGCCTCCTCGCTACACTCCTCTCCCACCAACGCAGAGAACTCTAGCAGAAGAAGGCAGTCCTCACACCAGCCTGGCTCATGCTGGAGAGGAACCTCTGCGGACACATTTCTCTTTTCTCTGGCATGACAACGTATTGTCACATGGTTGCAAATCCTGAGTTGGCAATGGGTAACATTGGTTACAGTTCCTCAGGGAACGAGCTTTTCTATCAGTGTGGCTCCTCACAGCCAGGGCAGACCTGTCTGCATAGTTCCCAAGGCCCTATGCCTGGCCCCTCCAGATGCCTCCGTCCTAGACTTCCTACCACAGCCCCCTTGCAGCCTGTTCCTCTCCCTGGCAGATCCTCACCTGTCTCACCCCATGGCTGACCTGTCCTCTCCCCACTGTCATACTTGCTGTGCGACTGAGCAGTCCCACAGTCTCTTTGTGCAGCCTTATCCACAAACTCCAGCACCACCTCCTGCAGTTCACATCACGCAAAGATGGCCCGTGTGGAGCACTTAGCAAGTGCTCAGTGGCTCTTAGCTGAGAGATTGACGACGAGTCCTTCCAGTCCTCTTCACAAAGCTTTCCCAAGATGCTCTCGGCCCTTTTAGCTCTAATGCACTCCTGTCCAGCCTGTCCCACCCTGCTTATCGAACCTCACTCATTTCCCGAGCTTGGGGACTGTGCTATACACGTGCCCCTCCCTCCCCCTACCTGCGGGTGCACCAGAAGAAAGGCCTGCCCTCCACCGGGTCCCCTTCCTGACCCTGGGCCTGGGACCCCTGCTTTGTTTGCAAGTCCGAACCCTATGAGATGATGGACTCGTGCCTTCTCTGTCCAGCCGAGCTCTTACACCTCAGCCACTAGCACCCAGAAGCTTCTACCATCTCCGGTCAGAGGGGTTTTGTAGGCAAAAGGTCATCAGAAGCTCCACTTTATGTTCCACCCGGAGACCATGGGGGCCACTTCACCATTGGAATGTGCCCTGATTGATGGTGTCACTTGAGCCCACAGTGGAGGCTGATGCCTGGCCCGGAGTGGCTTGTGCTGTCCTGGGTGCAGGCACTGTACAGCAGCCCCTTTTCAAAGCTGTGAGAACCTGGCCAAAAGCTCGAGCTGGTTTCTGTTCCCCTTTGCAAGCTGATGTTAAAACACTTCTTGGGCCACTTCTGCCTCTCTTCCGGAGCAACCTGCTATGACACTCAACCTCCGTGACTGGAGCTAGGTCCTAACTCAGCCCTCTCCGTGGTGACAGTGTCCAATGGTGTGGCATCAGGCTCTTTGCACTGGCCTGGGCGTGACCACCACGTGTCAGCACAGCAGACTGGCTTCTCCAGTGCGGCCCTGGGAGTCCCCTCTTCCTGTGTGCACCCCGCCTTCGCTTGTCCTACCTTGGTGTTCACCCACCTGCGACGGTTACTTACTTCACCCAGAGCCCGCTATCCCAGCCCCTCCTGTCTTTCTCCTCGCTGTGGTGGTCCAGCTCTGACCTCTCATGCCAACCAACCCCACGGCTCCTTGACTCTGCAGGAGCGTCCCCTGCCTTCCATGGCACTGCCTCCTGACTTTTTTGGACCAAGCACTTCGTAGAACACCAGCAAAGATGCTTGCTGAAGTTTTTCTGTGTTTGGCCACTCCCCACCACCAGGCATCCTGCCCTGCCTCTTTCTGAGTGCTCCTGCCACCCACCCCTTGTGTCCCGGATATGGCTTCTGTGCCATGTTGAGAAAGGACGGGCTAGGGAAGACCTACCTCCCACTCCCAAGCATGCCGTTCTGGCTACTTACTTTTTTCTCCTAAGCCAAACTTTCAAGGCCTTTATTAGTACTTTCTAATAAGTAGTCATGACATTCAGATAGAATGTGGGTGATATCAGAGAAAGCATCTATCTCCCTGCCTCCACAGACAACCAAGGACAGAGAGTCCCTGTACCATGAGGCCACTAGAGCTGGGTGACACTTCAGAGGGGCCATGTTGTTTAATGTCTTCTAACCCTGCTCAACTAAACCTCTGGTGTGTGAACCTTTAATCCAGGGTGAGGTGTCTGAACTCAGACGTGAAATATCATGGGTGCACAAAGGCAGGTCAAAGGTTGATAAATATTAAGAAATGAGGGCCAGGCGTGGTGGCACACACCTTTAATCCGAGCACTCGGGAGGCAGAGGTAGGAGGATCACAGTGAGTTCGAGGCCACCCTGAGACTACAGAGTCAATTCCAGGTCAGCCTGAGCTAGAGTGAGACCCTACCTCGAAAAACCAAAAAAAAAAAAAAAAAAAAAAAAAAAAGAAGGAAAAAAAATGACTTGTTTTGGGGTTGGAGAGACTTAGTTGTTAAAAAGGGCTTACAAAGCCTGGCAGCCTGGGTTCAATTCCCCATTACCCACATAAAGACAGATGTACAAAGCACTGCATGCATCTGGAGTTTGGTTAACAGTGTAGCAGGTGGCCCTGGCACATCCATATTCATTTTCTCTGTTTTTCCTTCTTTATCTCTCTGTCACACACACAAATATTATTAAAAAAAGAAATGACTTAAGGCAGGCATGGTGCCTCATGCCTTTAATACCAGGCTGCATAGGAGGATCACCATGAGTTTGAGGCCAATCTGGGCTACCAAATGAGATCCAGGTCAACCTAGGTCAGAGTGAAACCCAACCTCAAAACAACAAAAAGGGAATTGCTTATTTGCACCAATAATGTTAAATTCATTTTTGATGGGTTCACATGTAAAATCTGCCATTTGGGGGCTAGAGGGATGGGTTAGCAGTTAAGGCGCTTGCCTGCAAAGCCTAAGGACCCATGTTTGACTCTCCAGATCCCACGTAAGCCAGACGCACAAGGTGACACACGTGCACAAGGTTGCACATACACACAAGGCTGTGCACGCTTCTGGAGTTCAGTTACAGTGGATGGAGGCCCTGGTGTGCCAATTCTCTCTCTCTCTCTCTCTCTCTCTCTCTCTCTCTCTCTCATTAAAAAAAGGCTAGTCTGTTGGGCTTGTCTTAAAAAATGCGATTTTGAATCAGTATCATCAATATGATAATTTAGGATTTAAAAGGTGACAACAAGTAAACTTTCTACATAGTTTATTTGTAGGCAAGTAAGACTTGAGAGTTTTGGGAAAAAACAGCAAGCTTCTTCCTTCTTGCCTGTTTTTAAAGCTTTGGCTGCCCTTGAAACATGTTTTTGCATTAGCTGTCCAAATTCATGAAAATATACTCATCATCATTAAAAAAAAAAAAAAAGTAGAAGAGAGGCTGGAAAGATGGCTTGGCAGTTAAGGCGCTGGCCTGCAAAGCCTGGGGACCCAGGTTCAATTCCCCAGTACCCACATAATGCCAGATGCACAAGGTTGCACATGCATCTGGAGTTTGTTTGCAGGGGCTAGAGGTCCTGATGTGCTTGCTCTTTCTCTTTCTCTTCTTTCTTTCTGCACTCTCTTTTTCTGTATCTCTCTTCTTGCAAATAAGCAAATATTTCAAAAGAAGTAAGACGGGTGTGGTGGCGCACGCCTTTAATCCCAGCACTGGGAGGGAGAGGTAGGTGGATCACCGTGAGTTTGAGGCCACCCTGAGACTACATAGTGAGTTCCAGGTCAGCCTGGACTAGAGTGAGACCCTACCTCGAAAAACCATAAAAAGGAAAAAGAAAAATGAAAGCAAGGCCAGTCAAAAGAATTGGGGGTGGGGAGGCCTCAGTCCACTTCAAGCCAATTTCTAAGACATTCTGTTAGTGACACTGACCTCTTCCCTCAAACAACAAAGATGAAGCATTCTCTCTGTGGCACATGGCTTTAAAAAGCAAGACAGGGCTGGAGAGATGGCTTAGCGGTTAAAGCATTTTCCTGCAAAGCCAAAGGATCTTGGTTTGATTCCCAGGACTCACGTAAGCCAGATGCACAAGGGGGTGCATGTGTCTGGAGTTCATTTGCAGTGACTGAAGGCCCTGGCACGCCCATTCTCTCTCTCTCTCTCTCTCTGCTTCTTTCTCTGTGCAATAAATAAATTAATTAATTAAAAAAAAAGACTAGGCTGGAGAAATCGCTTAGGTGTTAAGGCACTTGCTTGCAAAGCCAAAGGATGCAGGTTCGATTCCCCACAACCCATGTAAGCCAGATGCATAAGATGACTCATGCATCTGGAGTTTGTTTACAGTGTCTGAAGGCCCTGATGCGCCCATTCCCTCTCTCTATCTCAAATAAATAAAATAAAAATTAAACAAAATAAGAAGCAAGACAAGGTTTTTATATGTTTATAAACTTGATTTAAAAAAAAAAAAAAAAACAGGGCTGGAGAGATGGCTTAGCAGTTAAGGCATTTGCCTGCAAAGCCAAAGGATTCCAGTTTGATTCTCCAGGACCCACATAAGCCAGATGCACCAGGGGTCGCTTGCATCTGGAGTTCCTTTGCAGTGGCTGGAGACCCTGGTGTGCCCATTCTCTTCCTTTCTCTCTCTCTCTGCCTTTTTCTCTCAAATAAGTAAATAAGATATATATATATATATATATATGTATGTATATAATTTAAAATGTTTAAGAAAAACCCAATAACCTGCTGCTCAGTCAGCTTCATGTGGAGGCCCTTGCCTCAGAGAGCCAGGTCTAGTCTGGATTGTGCTATCTGCAGGGCTGTTCCTACCCTGGCAATATAGAAGCACCCCTTCTCTTTGGGTGCTTTCAGCCCCACGTTTATAGAAATCTTTCTATTTTCCTTGTAGTAAAATACCTCGAAAATTTACCATTCTAGCAGTGTTTCATTGACCCTCTTTGACGACTCATTCACAATCCTAGATAATCTCACCCAAGGGCAGTGACACTGTACTTGTCCTCTTGTGGCTTCTTTCACTTGGCATAGTGTGCACAGACCTCTCTGATTTGTCCTCTGGCTGTGAAGGGACGAGTGTTAGCAAATTACAACACGGTCCCCTCTACATCCAACACTACCCCTGCCTCCCCTCCTTTGCTCTGGGCTGGCGTGGTGGTGGGGAGGGCAGGCTTTGGGTAGTGGGAAGTTGTTCCCATTTCTCTTCACTTGACCCGTACTCCCACCTCTTTGATGAAGCAGGGATCTCAGGCCTGGGTAAAATCAGCTTGGCCCAAAGTCCCCAGAGGCAGCTAAAAGCCAAAAAGTAGGCAACCAGGACAATTTCCCAGGCACTTTAGCCAGAAATTCAGGAATTAATCTCAACCTTCTGACCCATGAATCCCATCCCTTAGAATCAGTTCTGCAAAGGAAAAGACCAGAAATATGGACCCACATTTACATGTAGAGATGGTCCCTGTGGTGTCGTGTATAACAGCCTTTACTGAGCCTCTCGTGTGGGGGTAATTTAGAAAAATTACAGTAGTGCTGGAAGATGGCTCAGCAGCTAAAGGTACTTGCTCGCAGGGCCTGTAGGTCTGGGTTCAATTCCCCAGTATCCACAGATGCCAGTTGCACAAAGTGGCACATGCAGCTAGAGTTCATTTGCAGCAGCAAGAGGTCCAGGCACACGCATACTCTCTCTCCCTGCTTGAAAATAAATAAAACTATGTCAAGCCAGGTGTGGTGGCACATACCTTTAATCCCAGCACTTGGGAAGCTAAGGTAGAGTGAGACTCTATCTCAAGAAACCAAAAAATTAAAAAAACAAAAAACAAAACGTTGCTGTTGTTGGTTTTTTGAAGTAGGGTTTCACTCTAGCCAGGCTAACCTGGAATTCACTATGTAGCCTCAGGGTGGCCTCGAACTCACGGTGATCCTCCTACCTCTGCCTCCCGAGTGCTGGGATTAAAGGCGTGCGCCACCACGCTCATTTTAAAATAGGATTTTTAAAGCCAGGTATGGTGGTGCACACCTTTAATCCCAGCACTCGGGAGGCAGAGGTAGAAGGATCACTGTGAGTTCGAGGCCACCCTGAGGCTACATAGTGAATTCCAGGTCAGCCTGAGTTAGAGTGAGACCCTACCTCAGGGGGAAAAAAAAACAAACCCTATTTTAAAAAAGAAAAAAAATATGGCAAAATGTTATACAGCTCTAAGAATTATATATTAGAGTAAGCTATGATGGTGAAGGAAGATACCCAAGACAAAATGTTAAGGAGAAAAATAATATTTCTAGCACTTAGGAGGCTGAGGCTAGAGGACCATGAGTTCAAGACCAGCTTGGGCTACATGTAAAGAATGATCCTGTCTGACACCCACAAAAGAAAATAAAATGCCTTTTTAGAAAGCAGACTATAAATCTCTGTGCATCATGATAGCATGTATGCAAAGAAACATCATAGGGAAACACATAAACAGAAGCATATGCCACGCTGCTTGGTGCAATTACAGTTTTTAATTTTTTTTTTCTTCACATCTTTCTGCACGGCGCAGATTCTCTACAAAAAGAACATGCCTGACTTTGATCTTCAGGACAGCAGAGCAATAAACAGGAGGAAGACGCCTCCTCTGCATGCGATTCCAGAGGAACCAGGATTGGGGAGGGTGGCAGGCACTAGAAGCCTGGCTCAGATCTGCAAGCCATATGGTCCCTGAGGGTACTTTAGGGGAGACTCGGCGGGGCTGGGGTGGAGGCAGAGGCAGGTGTTCACCAGCAAGAGAGCTGACTTTGGCCAGGGTTAGAAACTTCCAGGCCTTCAGGGGGCCTGGCAGGTGGCCCAAGTGTGCCACATGATGAGAAGTGGTACTAGGAGTGAAGCAGCCCAGCAGTACTGTTGTCACCATTAGGCCGTGGTCCCCAAAGTGGCCAAGCTGTCCATGTTCTTCAGTGCAGCAAAGGCTTACATTTTTTAACATGTGAAGTCTCTTGTTAAAAGTCACTGGCGGGGCTGGAGGGATGGCTTAGAGTTTAAGACTTTTGCCTGAAAAGCCAAAGGACCTTGGTTTGATTCCTTAGGACCCACGTTAGCCAGATGCACAAGGGGCATACGCATCTGGAGTTCATCTGCAGTGGCTGGAGGCCCTGGCGCACCCATTCTCTCTCTCTCTCTCTCTCTCTGTCAAATACATAAATAAAAATAAAATATTTTTTAAAAAGTCACTGGCACCTAACTGGAAAACACTGCCAGCACCATTCAGTCTGTGTCTAAACACCAAATATGGTGGACAGTCAGCCAGTCAGTGGCCTTGGCCTGTTTCTTCCCAGAGGAGGCGCCCCCCCCCCCACACACTTGGTATTCCCCATGTGGGCAGCAGCCCCCAGCACAGACTGAAAGGGGTTTCTCTTTGTTCTTGCAGAAAATGAACCTCCATCTCCTCTGGTCTCTGGGATTATTGACTACAACATGCCCCTCACCTCCACCTACTTGAAGCAGATGAAGTTACGGGTGATGAACTCCCAGGAGCAGGTAAGGCCCCTTCCATGGAGGTGGCTGACCTTGCCTGGCTGTGGCAGAGTCTTTCCAGGACTGGGGGCCTCAACCTGTCTAAACATTGGGGAAATCACAGAGACCCTTATCTGATCATCGAGCCCCAAAGCCAGCAGAGGGGGAGGAAAGGAAGGAAAGAGCCTTGCTCCTAGGAGGGTCTTCAGTGAGACCCTGGAAAGTTGACCTTGTCAGACTTTCCCCGAGGTTCTGCAAGAGTGAGGTATGCAAGAGCCTTAGACCTTGAGTCTTAGGTCTGTGTGTGGGTGTGTGTGTGTGTGCCTGCTGCGCCACTCATTTCTTTTCCCCAGGGAGGTGAGAGAGAGGCCCTGGCTGCCTGCCTGTGGCCTCTGTCACTCTTGAGTCCCAGATAGACCAAGAGGATGGGCCTTGGAGGGTGGCCCAGGCTTGATAAGGCCCTGGGGCCTGCCGGCTATCCAAGGCTCCCAGCTGTGGTTTGCTAAGGGCTGTCAGGCACCATGGAAACGGGCTATGAAAAGAACCCTCACACACATACATGCCTGTCTCCCCACACGGTCCACCTCCTAACCCCTCGCGAAGCAAGTGGCTTGTCTTTCCAAGAAGACCCGGGTGAACGCTGCCCTTTCTCTCTGCCGCTGCCTGGATCCTGGCAATCCTTCCTCATGTTGGCATTAAACATTCCCATCTTTGGTGACATCTGAATATCCCCCCACCCCTACCCTTGGCCCTTAGGTCTCTGAGGACTGACCTGGGGAATGGGCTCTTGCTTCCCTACGGAAAGTAGGTCCGAACTCTTGAGTGCATGCTGTCTTGCACTGCCATCCTCCTTGACGATGTGCGCATGTGTGCAAAGGGATGGGTGGGGTGGGGGCCTCATGGCTGGTTCCATGGTGATGTAGCAGGGGGTGTCTGCATAGCAGCTGGGCCCATGCTGCCCAGTTTGAGGAGGATTTAGCTGATCAACCAGACACATGGAGCTCTGACCCCACACTCGTGCCATGCCCAGTCCTTCGAGACTGAAGGAAGCCAGCTTTGCTCTGGGAGCCAGCCTCTTGCATCTGTTTGCCTAGAGTCCTCTCCTGACAGTGCCCGTCCTGAGATGGGTGCATCTGAAACCACATTGCTGGGGGAAGGTGGAGCCTGTGTTGTTTCTACTGTGGGGACATCAGGAATCAGGTGTTGCTTCTGATAATATTTTAAGAAATCTCAGCCCCACTGCAGGTCTCTGATGACCACAAGGAGGAACTGTGGCCTTTCTTTTCCTGTCGCCATCCACACTCACTTCTCACACATTCTTGTCACTGCGCTCATCTGTCATGCGAAGAGCGAGGCATGCAGAAAACCACACAGCCCGGAGCGCAGCCCGCGGTCCCGGCCACTGCTGTGGCTAGTGTGGTGGAGCTGTGACCCCTCCTTCATGGATCCTCTTGTATTTGGCTTAGTTTTAAAAATCATACAGTGGATTCCCTTGCATTGGTGGAAGGAGGGGGTTTAGCACCCTTGTTTAGGTACCTTGACACGGGTCCCCTCACTCACACATGTGCATGCAACCCTATTCCATGTTCCTGCACTAGGAATGAGCAGATGTCAGCCTTCCTATCGTCTGACTGGTGGGGACAGACAGTTATGTCCAGCAGGTATCTGTGAGCACCGAGGAAGTAATGAACCTGGCACCATGGTGCTGTCGTGAGGATGGTCCTCTGGGACCTGTGGGAGCACGGGTGCTCGGGCTGTCCAGTAGAGGAGCCGTGGCAGAGGTTGGGGAAGGCTTGCCATAGCGAGGGATGCCTTAGTTGAGATGTGAGTATGAAAGGAGGAGAGGGTCCAGGCTAAGGGAGGACAGGAAGGGCCTGCGGGAGACGATGGGTTCAAGAACAGGCGCGCAGCTGCCGAGGGGCACAGGGGAGCTCACAGCAATGCTTGAGCATTTGGTCCGTATGTGAGAGGACCAGCGTTCACGAAAGGAGACCAACAAATTGTCCTGGCAAGGCTGAAGCTGCTCCCACCGAGAGAGAGGACTACAAGGGTTGTGGGCTCCAAGTGTGCGCGAGTCTGGCTGGGATCGAGGGCGGGGAGGCCTCCGAGAGCAGCCAGCTTCCCCCATGTGCCGTGGGCCGTCCAAGGGCACACCCACCTTGCACACCCAGCAGGTGAAGCAGCAGCACAACCCCAGCCCAGGCCTTCCTCACGTCAGGCACAGCGAGGAGCTCTCAAGGTCTCAGCCTCTGAGGCAACGCCATTGTCCCTCCTTTACAGCTGGCACATGGCAAAACAAGACAGGGCACTGCTCACCCAATTGCTGTTTACCAACTGTAGCCAGGAGGGGCCAGGGACCACAAACCCTGGATTCTTCAGTTTGGGATGGGATTTAAAAAAAAAGAAACAGGGCTGAAGAGATGGCTTAGTGGTTAAGCGCTTGCCTGTGAAGTCTAAGGACCCTGGTTCAAGGCTCGATTCCCCAGGGCCCACGTTAGCTAGATGCACAAGGGGGCGCACGCGTCTGGAGTTCATTTGCAGTGGCTGGAGGCCCTGGCGCGCCCATTCTCTCTCTGTGTTTGCCTCTTTCTCTCTCTGTCGCTCTCAAATAAATAAATAAATAAATAAACAAATTTTCTTTTAAATTAAAAAAAAAACATAGCCTTGTAGTAGTAGCCTCCTTACATAGTGAGGGCAGAGAAGGACTCTCCTTGGGGAAGGTAAATGTCCCCTCATCCAAAGCCAGCCTTGGCACAGCTTCTGGCTTTGTCACATCCCATGTCCCAAGACAAAGGCATTTTCAAGTAGCTTAATTCCATTACTGTGGCCGCAGAATGCCAATCGAGAACACCTGTAGTGTTTGCAGATCGCTAAGAAACCCAGGTCTACAGTAACTGGGGACCTGGATAGATGATGCCAACAGTAAACAGAGCTGTGCCTCCCGGTACTGTGGAGGAGCAACATCCCAGCAGTGCCTTTTGGTTTTTCCAACACTGTGTGTCCAGGAGACAACAGGAATACAGAGAGCATGGGTGTCCTCGCCCTACTCTGATCAGACAGCGAATAGGAGGTAGGATTTCCTTATACTCTGAACAGAGCCATAGTGCTTGTATTCAGGTTAATATGCTGGGAACTTAGTCCTTGTTCATGGAGGGTGTTAGGAAATATGGAAATCTGATCTCAGGGGCTGGCACCTGGCAGTTTCCCCACCCTAACAGGAAGCTAGTGACAATATTCACACAGAGGAACGAGCTTCTTCTCGAGGTCTGGCTCACTGCAGCAAATACCTTTAATGTCCTTGACGTACAAGCTGGTGTGGGGGCTATACCCCACCCCCCATGGAGACCTCCTATGAGGTCCAGGACTGTGGGCACTGTCTCTAAAGGGGCCACAATGATTTGACATATGCCAAAGGATTTTTTTAAATATTTTTAAAATATTTTTTATTTTTATTTATTAATTAGAGACAGAGGGAGAGAGAGAATGAGCACGCCAGAGCCTCTAGCCGCTGCAAATGAACTCCAGATGCATGTGCCAACTTGTGCATCTGGGTTACGTGGGGCCTGGAGAGTTGAACCTGGGTCCTTAGGCTTCACACTAAGCTATCTCTCCAGCCCAAAAGGAATTTATTTTTCCCTGCCAAGCGTGCTGACCTAGTAATCTGAAGCTAGAGTCAGGAGGATCTGAGTTCAAGGCCAGCCTGGGCTCACAAACAAACAGAAAGAGGATTTTTCTTACTTGTAAACGCTTATGCAAATGCAGCACAGTTGTCTACATGTCTGTAGTTGTGCAGAGGACAGATTCATTTTCTTGGAGAGGGCAAGGGTAGGGAGACTTTGTGAGATGTGAGCTGTCTCAGAGAATGGTCAAGAGCATTCTAGAAGATAAGGTCCAGGGAGGGGTGCCAGCTGCACTCTGGGTCAGAGTTGGCCAGCAGGTGCATCCCAAACTGCTAAGTCTTCAAGTTCCCGTCCAGGGAGTGTGCAAGGCACACAATTGCTGTGCTACCTACCTCTCATCTTCATGTACTCACTAGTTTGGTTTTCATCTCATTTGGCTTTCTTTCATCTGCTTTTTATTTATATTTATTTATTTGAGAGAGAAAAAGAGGCGGGGGTGGGGAGGGAGAGAGAGAACTTGTGTGCTAGGGCCTCCAGTCGCTGCAAACAAATTTGAGACGCATGCGCCACCTTGTGCATCTGGCTTACATGGGTCCTGGGGAATCGCACCAAGGTCCTTTGGCTTTGCAGGCAAACGCCTTAACTGGTAAGCCATCTCTCCAGTCCCCTCATCTGTTTTTTAATGTTTTTAAAAAATTTTTTTTTGTGAAGAGAGAGAGACAGAGGAAGAGAGAATATAGGTACACCAGGGTCTCTAGCTACTACAAACGGAACTCTAGATACATGTGCCACTTTGTGCATTTGGCTTTATGTGGGTACTGAGGAATCAAACCCAGCCTGTCAGGATTTGCAAGTAAGTGACGTTAACTGCTGATTATGCAATTAGGCAAATAACGCATGGCCTCAGTAGAAAACTCAGTAGCGCAGAAGCAAGGACACAGTGACAAAGATGGCCATCGTTCCCCACTGAGACCTTGTGAGCACCCCAGCATCCTCTTTCTCAGACGGCCAAGTGTAAGGAGAGCGGCTCCTTTGCCCCTCTGTGGCTGCTTTCTCTGTTCCGAGTCTCTTTCCCCCTCTGGGTCAGCCAGTGACACGTCCTCCCATCATTCACTCGTTTGTTCATTCACATATCCGTCCACCCGTCTGTCCTTTTGTGCTCTGTGAGCCAGGGGCAATGAGATGGGGGCAAGCAGGGTCATGTCCCTGGCCATGTGGCTCTGTTCTACAGCTCAGTAAGAAATAGCTGGACATGGTGGCACACACCTTTAATCCTAGAACTTGGGAGGCAGGGGTAGGAGGATCGCTGTGAGTTCAAGGCTAGCCTGGGACTATAGAATGAGTACCAGGTGAGCCTGGGCTAAAGTGAGACCCTACCTCGAAAAAACAAAACAAACAAACAAACAAACAAAAAAAGAAATAGGAAAAGCTTAAGTCGACTCTGGGGACTACAGGAAGATCTCCAAGAAGAGAAGAGGAGGGTATAGGGTGGGGGTTAGTAGGTGCATTCTGGTTCAGGTAGAGGATTTGTTAATTGGGTGCCTGTTTTATGTCCAGTGCATTACACACTTGAGCCCTTGCCCTCAGACTTCAGGGTTGTGTATAGTCCTCATTCTGCTGAGGCTCAAAAAGGTTCAGCTCTGGCTCAGAGTCACAACCACCAAAATGAATGGAAATCCAGGTCCTTTCCATCCCCAAACTTTACATCAATGCACCAACCCCTGTCCTATGTAGAGAGAGCTAGTACAGTTGGTCAGTAGAGAGCTGTACTTGGCCTGAGACCAGGGAACCACCTTAAAGAGAAGAAAAGGGACTTAGGAAAGAGGGGGGACTAAGGGGCATCATCCCCAACTTATGACTGCCTTGTCTGCAGGGGGTCCGTGTGCAGTGTGATGTCCCTGTTGCCCTGATCTCTCCTGAGATGCAGTGTTTGACCTGAGACCCCACTGTAGAAACCCCTCCCGCATTTGGACTTCCCTGCTTAGAAGCCGAAGCTGGCTCGGCCCTGCCTGGGGCCCCTTTGGTTCCCACAAGCCAACTCTGTTCTGTCCTGGGGAAGGTTGTCGTCACCTGTCTCCCTCCCCTCTCCAGTTCCTGGAGCAGGGCTAATGTTCCCTAATGGTTTTACAGTTCTTGCAAGCACCCTGAAGTGGTGCTGGTTCCATTGTTCAAGCCCACTCTTCCTTGCCTCCAGTAACCTCCGCCTGCCTCTCTCCACTCTGCTCTGGTCTAGAGTTTTCTCTGAGTCCTGGGGAATGTGCGGTAGGGCAGACCCACCTTCCCGGCATCTGCAGGCTTACTTGAGGCCTCCACATAATTGGCCCTCCTGCCCTGCCTCAAAGCAAGCCAGACTGGCACTGCTTCCTGCCAGAGTTCTAGCCCACTCACTCACTTTACTTGATTCAGCTCTTCACCCTGAAGGCTCCACCACCTGGAGGCTGTGTGGCTTTGATTAAGGCATTTGCCTCTCTGTGCTTCTTTATGTGATTATAAATACACAATCATAATATAATATGCCTCCCTCACAAAGGTATTCTAGGAGCTAAGTGACCAGAAAGACAAGGCAAGCACTAGACTGGGCTCATTAGCAGCATGGAGGAAATTCCAGCGACCACAACTGTGTTGGCAGGAATAGTGTGCAATGCTTGTTTAATAGACATATTGGATGACCTTGTCTGAGAGATCAGGGCCATAAAAACAGAGATGGGTACTGGAGAGATGGTTTAGCAGTTAAGGCGTTTGCCTGGGAAGCCTAAGAATCCAGGTTCAATTCCCCAGTACCCATGTAAACCAGATGCACAGAGGTACATGCATCTGAAGTTCATTACAGTGGCTGGAGGTCCTGGCATGCTCTCTCTCTTTCTTTCCTTGCAAATTATATATACGTGTGTGTGTGTGTGTGTGTGTGTGTGCGTGTGCCGCACACACATGAAAACACAGAGCTGTGGGGTTGGGGAGATGGCTCAGTGGTGAAAGTGCTTATTGCACAAGCATGAGGACCCAGGACATATGTAAAAATGCTTGGTATGGTAGCATACACCTGTAATCCTAATGCAAGTGCTGAGGAGGCAAAGACAGGTGGATCCCTAGGGCTTACTAGCTAACCAACTGGTCCAGCCAAATTGGTTATCTGTCTCAGATTGAGTGAGAGACTCTGTGTCAAAAAAATAAAATTAAATTAAAAAGGTAGATAGTGACTTAGGAAGAAGACACCTAATGTTGAACTCTGGTCTCCACACACACATGCCACTCACATATGAACACGCACACACATATACACCACGCACACTCAAATTGGAATATTGTGATGTGTTTGCTGTACTGAATCTCTTCTTTGTAAAGAGGGTAAGACAGCAGAAAACAGAGGTAAATATGGTCCAGAGATCTGCCAGGTTGTTCAGAGATACCTGCTCATCTTCACAATGGGGCCTGGGCCGGGCCAGGGGAGGGAAGAGAAGCCAGAGATAACATTGAAACAGGACCAGGGTCTTGCTTGGCCAGCCAGCCAGCCTTGGCTAAGGGGGTGGAGGAGACCCAGGCCAAGGGAGAGTCCCTTCTCAGTATGGGACCAGCCAGGAGCCAAGCTATCTTGAAAAACTTTCCACAGTCACTTTTAAAATAAATTATCAGGGGCTAGAGAGATGGCTTAGCGGTTAAGCCTCATGCCTGTGAAGACTAGGGATCCAGGTTTGATTCTCCAGGTCCCACATAAGCCAGATGCTCATAGTGGCACATGCATCTAGAGTTCATTTGCAGTGGCTAGAAGCCCTCATGCACCCTTTCTCTCTCTCTCTCTCTCTCTCTCTCTCTCTCTCTCTCTCTGTGACTGTAATGAATAAATTAAAAAAATAAAAAAATATTTAAAATAAGTTATCAGCTGGCATGGTGGTGCACACCTTTAATCCCAGCACTTGGGAGGTAGAGGTAGGTGGATAGCTGTGAGTTTGAGGCCACCCTGAGACTACATAGTGAATCCCAGGTCAGCCTGGGCAAGAGAGCAAGACCCTACCTCGAAAAACCATTAATTATAAGATAAGATAAAATATGATTGTTATGACCATTGTCACTATTGTTATTGCAGTGCCACAGGTGGAACCCAGGGACTCACATGCTGGGCAGCAGTTCTCCCACTGAGCCACGCCCCCAGCCCCTACATTCACTTTTAAAATTTCATTATTCTTTTGTTTGTTTTTATTTATTGATTTGAGAGCAACAGACAGAGAGAAAGAGGCAGATAGAGAATGGGCGTGCCAGGGCCTCCAACCACTGCAAATGAACTCCAGATGCATGCGCCCCTTTGTGCATCTGGCTTCCATGGGTCCTGGAGAATTGAACTGGGATCCTTTGGCTTTGCCGGAAAACACCTTAATCACTAAGCCATCTCTCCAGCTCTCAAAAATATCTTTTGAAGCCAGGTGTGGTGGCGTACACCTTTAATCCCAGCACTCAGGAGGCATAGGTAGGAGAATCACTGTGAGTTCGAGGCCCTGAGACTACATAGTGAATTTCAGGTGAGACCCTACCTCGAAAAACCAAAAACACAAAAACAAACAGAAAAACAAACTGTATGTGTGTTTGTGTGTGTGTGTATCTTTTGAGGCTAGGGAGATGGCTCAGTGGTTAAGAGACTTGCCTGCAAACCCTAATGACCTGCATTCAATTCCTCAGTACCCCTATATCGCCAGATGCACAAAGTGGTGCTTGCATCTGGAATTTATTTGCAATGGCTGGAGGCCTTGACACATCCACTCTCTCTTTCTTTCTCCTTCTCTTCCTCTCACTCCCTTCTCTGACTCTCTCTGCTTGCAAATAAATAACAAATATATATTTTTAAATATCCTTTAGCTGGGTGTGGTGGCACACGCCTTTAATCCCAGCATTTGGGAGGCAGAGGTAGGAGTATTGCTGCAAGTTTGAGGCCATCCTGAGACTACATAGTGGATTCCAGGTGAGCCTAGACTAGAGTGAGACCCTACCTTGAAAAACCAAAAAAGGAAAAAAGAAAAAAATATATATATCCTTTATATGGGAATGGCATTTCCTTTATCCATTTATCTGTTGATGGACATTTGAGTTGTTTTTACTCTTTGTCAAAACCATATTCACTTGTTTGTTTGTTGAGGTAGGGTCTCACTCTAGCTCAGGCTGACCTGGAATTCACCATGTGGCCTCAAACTCACGGCGATCCTCCTACCTCTGCCTCCCAAGTGCTGGGATTAAAGGCATGAGCCACATTGCCTGGACACATTCACTATTTTTTATTGACAATTTCCATAATTATAGATAATAAACCATAATAATTCCCTCCTCTCCCTCACTTTCCCCTTCACAAGTCTACTGTCCATCATATCTCCTCCTCTTCTCAATTAGTCTCTTTTTTTTATGTCATCATCTTTTCCTCCTATTATGAGGGTCTTGTGTATGTAGTGCCAAGCATTACGAGGTCATGGATATCCAGGCCATTCTATGTCTGGAAGATTGCATCGTAAGCATACATTCACTTTTTGTTTAATGTGCGTGTGTAGGTGCACATGTGTGTGTAAGTGCAAAGGCAGATGACAACCTTGGGTGTGGTTCCTCAGAACACTGTCCACCTTTTATTGGCCTAGGGCTTACCAATTCAACTAGACTGGCTGGCCATGAGCTCCAGGGACCTTCCTGTCCCTGCTTCCCCACTGGTGGGATTACAGGAACCACCAGGCCCCAGCTTTGTTACGTGGATTCTGAGGATCAAACTGAGGTCTCCATTCCTGTGAGACAAGCACTTCACCTCCCCAGCTCCAGTGTTTTTTACTTTTATTTATTTACTTTTTTAATGCAACAGAGAGAGAGAAAGAACTGGTGTGTTAGAGCCTCCATCCATTGCAACTGAACTCCATATGTGTGCGCCACCTTGTGCACATGAGCAACCTTGCATGCTTGCATCTCTGTGTGTCTGACTTATGTGGGGCCTAGAGAGCCGAACATGGGTCCTTAAGCTTCACAGGCAAGCACCTTAACCGCTAAGCCATCTTTCCAGCCAGTGCTTGCTTTTTAATTATCTTTCAGATCAGGTTTGGAGCAAGGAGGCATTCAAGCAGGATTCTATTCCTTCTCTCCCTGAGCCCTTCCCCATCCTCCTGTGCTTCATGAGCTTTCTCAACCTCCTCTTTGCTTTAGGACCCAAGAAAATGGGCAGCCCCACAGTCCCTGGGTCACAGAGCCGGACAGTGCTTGCCTGCTGAGCTCCTCAGCCAGCAGGGGCCGTGGGTGTCGGCCTGTAGCCAGGCTTGGGAGCCTGACAGTAGTGCTGCTTCCCTGTCCCTGCATGCCTCCGGAGGGCTTGGAAGGAATAGCAGCACCCGAAGGTGGCTGTGTCTCCTGCTGTAGCTCGGTGTGTGTGTGTGTGTGTGTGTGTGGCTTTGGGTGGCCTTGTGAGCAAAGGTTTAATGCGTCTCCTTAGAGACCAGTCTGCAAGAAATAGAAATGGAACAGCACTTCTAGACCAGTTGAGAAAATTAAAGAAACAAAGAAAACTTGATCAATGAATGCAGCAGGAATGGTTCAACAGGAGGACCAGAAGAGATAAAATAAGTAGAAAACATAAAGTAAGTTAGCAACAGGAACCGGGATGGGACTGTGACTCAATGGTAGAATGTTTGCCTAGCAAGTACAAGGCCCTGAGTTCAGAAACCCAGCACCAAAAAATAAAATTAAATTTAAAAAATGCTGCCAGGAGCAAGACCAAACACTAGAAAATGACAAAAAATATGTGTGGGTTGAAACTTACTACAGAATCAAAAAGGCTCAGATGGGTTATTTTTTTTAAATAACAAAATGCAACCATTTGGTATTTACAAAATATGTTTTTGATGGCACAAAAACAAAAATGAAAATTAAATAGAGAGGGGGTGTTAATATTAATGCCAAACAAGGGAACATTGGTGGTAGACAAGTGCTGTGTCAGGCAAAGTGGGTTTTGCCACGATGCCAAGGCAGTTTCCCAGGGAAGCTCAGAGCCACTTCTCCTTGTGAGGCCTTGGGTGGGGAGGTCAGGGGGCTGACCATCTTTCTCTGTGGCCCTTGGCGTGGCTTTGTCTCCATCAGCCTCTCTCGCCATCTCTGCCAATGCCCACCGTCTACATCATGTATATGCATCAGAGCATATACATGAACATGGAGACATCTGTGAGAGTGTGGGGCCTCCAGCCTCCTTCACCCTCTTACCCTGGGCTCACCTGCCAAGGGGCACCAGGCCTGCTGCCTTGTCCTCTGCAGCCCCCCCCCCCCCACCACCAGCCTTGCTGGTGCCGCTCCATCTCTTGTCTCCTCACAGACACCCTTTGCAGCCTCTGGGATGACTCCCCCCCCCGCCCACCATTCCTTGCCATGGAGCTGAGTGAGGGGCTCAGCTCACTGCCCCAGGAGCACAAGGAGAGGCCCAGAAAATCACTGGCCACATTTTCCAGATCTGACTCTCCTACCTCAGTAAGTCCTTGGCACTGTGGAGGAGGTTACACTGCCACAAGAAAAGCAGAAAGCGATGGAAACATTGACCTTGGCCAAGGCTGCTGCTTGGATTTCTCCCGGCAAGTGCAATAGTGCAGTCCTTGAAGCATTTCCGCCAGGGGAGACATGCCGACAAGGTCTACCCATGACCCCAGGGCAGCTTGCCCTCAGAAATGTCCTTTCGAGCAGCCTCTTATCTTTCCTGTGTTTTTATTTGTATTCATTTTTATCAGTAAAAAATATTTTTAAAAATAATGTAGAAACGAGGCCATGTGGGGTAGCGCACGCCTTTAGTCCCAGCACTAGGGAGGCAGGGGTAGGAGGATGGCTGTGAGTTCGAGGCCAGCCTGAGACTACACAGTGAATTCCAGTTCAGCCTGAGCTAAAGCGAGACCCTACCTTGGAAAAAAAAATTACATAGGCCACTACCCTGTGATTCCTTTTATTTACTTATTTGTTTGTTTGGAGGTAGGGTCTCACTGTAGCCCAGGCTGATCTGGAGTTTACCCTGTAGGCCCAGGCTGGCCTCGAACTCACAGTGAGCCTCTTAACTCAGTCTCATGAGTGCTGAGAGTAACAGCATGTCCCTGCCATACCCGGCTGTCATTTAAATTTTTATTTTTATTTATTTATTTTTATTTTGTTTGTTCAAGGTACGGTCTTACTTTTTTTTTTTATTTTTTCGATGCCTGTGTGTAGTATGGTCTGTGTGTATGCATACATGTGCTCCATGCATATCACTTTCCTATGTAGTCCTTATATTCTGGTTTCTCTTCAAATCGTATAAACTGTTCACCCTTTACTCTGTAGTCCTTGCTCTTGGTCCCCTTACCAGCTGAGATTGGCTAACCAATCAACCTCAGCAATTCTTTTGTCTCCACTTTCCACAGGGCAGAGATTACAGGGGTACTTAGCCATGCCTAACTTTTTACAGGGGTTGGTGTTGGGTAGTTGAACTTAGAGCCCTTATGCTTGCAAGGCAAATACTCTTAACTGCTGAGCCGTCTCCCGAACCGCTCCATTTCAGTAATTTTAACCTAGTCCTTTTCTGTTCCGGATTCCTTGCAGAATGTATTACATTCAGCTGTCCTGTATTTTTAAGACTCCTCTCTGAGCTGTGACAATTTCTCAGATTTTCCTTGGTTTTGATGACCTTGACAGTTTTTGAAGGGTACTGGTCGCATATTTTGTGGCATTTCAGAATTTCTCTGGTGTCTTTCTCAATATAAAACATAACACTTCAAGCCAGGAATGGTGGCGCACGCCTTTAATCCCAGCACTCCGGAGGTAGAGGTAGGAGGATCACTGTGAGTTCGAGGCCACCCTGAGACTACATAGTGAATTCCAGATCAGCCTGGGCTAGACTGAAACCCTACCTAAAAAGACAAAAAACAAAACAAACAAACAAAAACATAACACTTGGTCTTTGTGAGGAAGACCATAGAAAACAGAGACTGATTTCCTCACATCCTCACATGGCTCCAGACTATCAACTATCAATGAGGTTTATCTGATATTGGTCTTGATCACACCTGGCTGAGGTACTTTGTTTTTTTAATTTTATTTTTTCTCAATTTTTTTTAATTTTAAAAAGGGGATTTATTGGATCAGCTTACAGTAGTTCAATAGCAGTTGCAGGCCCTTTTCTCAATTTTTTTTAAAAGAAAAATCCCATGGTAATACCCTCCCTCCCCCCATTTTCCCCTTTGAAATTCCATTCTCCATCATATCCCCTCCCCATCTCAATCAGTCTCTCTTTATTTTGATGTCATGATCTTTCCCTCGTCTTATGATGGTCTTGTGTAGGTAGTGTCAGGCACTATGAGGTCATGGATATCGAGGCCATTTTATGTCTGGAGGGAGCACCGTTGTAAGGAGTCCTACCCTTCTTTTGGCTCTTACATTCTTTCTGGCTGAGGTACTTTTTGTCAGGTCTCTTTCCTCTCAGTTGTTCCCACGTGCCGTTTCCTAGCTGGGCACTTGGGAGGAAGTCAGTGTGTGCAGCCTAAGCTAAGGAGCGGGACCTTAGGTTGGGTTGTTAAGGACACCTTGACAGTGAGGCAGCAGCACAAGTTGTCTGGAGCCCTTGTGCTCAGGAGAGTTCGGCCATCCTCATGCATTTATGGTCTTGTTCATTTCTGTCAGCATACACTCATTGTTTTTTACTTCCCAGTGCCCCTTCATTTTGTTGATCAATCCTGACCCAGTTTTGGCCATTGGAGCTCTTTAATCTCCACAGTAACTGGGCGTGGTGGTGAACAACTTTAATCCCAACACTTAGGAGGCAGAGGTAGGAGGATCGCCATGGAGAGTCTGGGACTCTATAGTGAGTTCCAGGTCAGCCTGCGCTAGAGTGAGATCCTATCTTCAAATAAATAAATAACCACAATAGCCTGCTCTTACCACATATCTCTGTCAGTGTTTGGGTTCTTCAGGAGGTTTGGTTTGGTGTTTAGTGTGTCTCTACCTTCTGATATTGTAAAATGTTCTAGGCTCATCTCATATATTTCCTGCCTCAGCTCCAGAATCAGCCATTTTTCCAATGAGCTCCAATTCCTCTTCTCAGGGAATCATACTTAACCCCCCGTGTGGTATGGAGTGTGCTTGCTGTTGTGGTGTCCTTTCCTGTAGGCCTTCTCAGCTGAAGCTTATCCTGGTACACTGTAAGGTACAGATCTTGCTTCACCCTTTTTAAAATTTATTTATTTAGCTGGGCATGGTGGCACACACCTTTAATCCCAGCACTCCGGAGGCAGAGGTAGGAGGATAGCCATGAGTTCGAGGCCATCCTGAGAATACACAGTGAATTCCAGGTCAGCCTGAGCTAGAGTAAGACCCTACCTCAAAAAAAATTATTATTTGTTTATTTATTTGAGAGAGAGCAAGAGAATCTCAGAGAGAAAAACAGGCAGATAGATTGGGGGTGGGGCAGAGAAAGTGAGAGAGAATGGGCACTCCAGGGCATATAGCCACTGCAAATAAACTGCAGACACATACAGCACTGGGGAATCAAACCTGTGTCCTTAGGCTTCGCAGGCAAGTGCCTTACCTGCCAAGTCATCTCTCCAGCCCTTGCTTAGCCCTTTTGTATCAGTATCTTGTACTAAATAACCTGTTTGGGGGAAGGGATATAGCACAACGGTAGAACACTTGATCAGTACATGGAAACCCCTGGATTTCATCCCAGCACCACATAATAATTAGTAATAATAATAACAATGAAGAGGAAGAGAAAGAAGAAGAGGTGATTGTGGAGAAGGCAGAGAAGGTAGAGAAGTGAATGGTGGAGGGGAGAGGAGGAAGAGGAGAAGGGAATGGTGGAGGGGGAGGAGGTAGAGGAGAAGGAATGGTGGAGGGGGAGGAGGAAGAGGAGAAGGAATGATGGAGGGGGAGGAGGTAGAGGAGAAGGAATGGTGGAGGGGGAGGAGGTAGAGGAGAAGGAATGGTGGAGGGGGAGGAGGTAGAGGAGAAGGAATGGTGGAGGGGGAGGAGGTAGAGGAGAAGGAATGATGGAGGGGGAGGAGGTAGAGGAGAAGGAATGGTGGAGGGGGAGGAGGTAGAGGAGAAGGAATGGTGGAGGGGGAGGAGGTAGAGGAGAAGGAATGGTGGAGGGGGAGGAGGAAGAGGAGAAGGAATGGTGGAGGGGGAGGAGGTAGAGGAGAAGGAATGGTGGAGGGGGAGGAGGTAGAGGAGAAGGAATGGTGGAGGGGGAGGAGGTAGAGGAGAAGGAATGGTGGAGGGGGAGGAGGAAGAGGAGAAGGAATGGTGGAGGGGGAGGAGGTAGAGGAGAAGGAATGGTGGAGGGGGAGGAGGTAGAGGAGAAGGAATGGTGGAGGGGGAGGAGGTAGAGGAGAAGGAATGGTGGAGGGGGAGGAGGTAGAGGAGAAGGAATGGTGGAGGGGGAGGAGGTAGAGGAGAAGGAATGGTGGAGGGGGAGGAGGTAGAGGAGAAGGAATGGTGGAGGGGGAGGAGGTAGAGGAGAAGGATGGTGGAGGGGGAGGAGGTAGAGGAGAAGGAATGTGGAGGGGGAGGAGGAAGAGGAGAAGGAATGGTGGAGGGGGAGAGGAAGAGGAGAAGGAATGGTGGAGGGGGAGGAGGTAGAGGAGAAGGAATGGTGGAGGGGGAGGAGGTAGAGGAGAAGGAATGGTGGAGGGGGGAGGAGGGAAGAGGAGAAGGAATGGTGGAGGGGGAGGAGGTAGAGGAGAAGAATGGTGGAGGGGGAGGAGGAAGAGGAGAAGGAATGGTGGAGGGGGAGGAGGTTGAGGAGAAGGAATGGTGGAGGGGGAGGAGGTAGAGGAGAAGGAATGGTGGAGGGGGAGGAGGAAGAGGGAGAAGGAATGGTGGAGGGGGAGGAGGAAGAGGAGAAGGAATGGTGGAGGGGGAGGAGGTAGAGGAGAAGGAATGGTGGAGGGGGAGGAGGAGAGGAGAAGGAATGGTGGAGGGGGAGGAGGAAGAGGAGAAGGAATGGTGGAGGGGGAGGAGGTAGAGGAGAAGGAATGGTGGAGGGGAGGAGGTAGAGGAGAAGGAATGGTGGAGGGGGAGGAGGAAGAGGAGAAGGAATGGTGGAGGGGGAGGAGGAAGAGGAGAAGGAATGGTGGAGGGGAGGAGGTAGAGGAGAAGGAATGGTGGAGGGGGAGGAGGAAGAGGAGAAGGAATGGTGGAGGGGAGGAGGTAGAGGAGAAGAATGGTGGAGGGGGAGGAGGAAGAGGAGAAGGAATGGTGGAGGGGAGGAGGAAGAGGAGAAGGAATGGTGGAGGGGGAGGAGGAGAGGAGAAGGAATGGTGGAGGGGGAGGAGGAAGAGGAGAAGGAATGGTGGAGGGGGAGGAGGTAGAGGAGAAGGAATGGTGGAGGGGGAGGAGGAAGAGGAGAAGGAATGGTGGAGGGGGAGGAGGTAGAGGAGAAGGAATGGTGGAGGGGGAGGAGGTAGAGGAGAAGGAATGGTGGAGGGGGAGGAGGTAGAGGAGAAGGAATGGTGGAGGGGGAGGAGGTAGAGGAGAAGGAATGGTGGAGGGGGAGGAGGTAGAGGAGAAGGAATGGTGGAGGGGAGGAGGAAGAGGAGAAGGAATGGTGGAGGGGGAGGAGGTAGAGGAGAAGGAATGGTGGAGGGGGAGGAGGAAGAGGAGAAGGAATGATGGAGGTGGAGGAGGTAGAGGAGAAGGAATGGTGGAGGTGGAGGAGGTAGAGGAGAAGGAATGGTGGAGGGGGAGGAGGAAGAGGAGAAGGAATGATGGAGGGGGAGGAGGTAGAGGAGAAGGAATGATGGAGGAGGAGGTAGAGGAGAAGGAATGGATGGAGGGGAGGGAAGAGGAGAAGGAATGATGGAGGGGGAGGAGGTAGAGGAGAAGGAATGGTGGAGGGGGAGGAGGTAGAGGAGAAGGAATGGTGGAGGTGGAGGAGTAGAGGGAAGGAATGAGGAGGGGAGGAGGTAGAGGAGAAGGAATGGTGGAGGGGAGGAGGTAGAGGAGAAGGAATGGTGGAGGGGAGGAGGTAGAGGAGAAGGAATGGTGGAGGGGGAGGAGGTAGAGGAGAAGGAATGGTGGAAGGGGAGGAGGTAGAGGAGAAGGAATGGTGGAGAGGGGAGGAGGTAGAGGAGAAGGAATGGTGGAAGGGGAGGAGGTAGAGGAGAAGGAATGGTGGAGGGGGAGGAGGTAGAGGAGAAGGAATGGTGGAGGGGGAGGAGGTAGAGGAGAAGGAATGGTGGAGGTGGAGGAGGAAGATGAGAAGGAATGATGGAGGGGGAGGAGGAAGAGGAGGAGGGAATGGTGGAGGGGGAGGAGGAAGAGGAGAAGGAATGGTGGAGGGGGAGGAGGTAGAGGAGAAGTAATGGTGGTAGTGGAGGAGGTAGAGGAGAAGGAATGGTGGAGGGGGAGGAGGAAGAGGAGAAGGAATGGTGGAGGGGGAGGAGGAAGAGGAGAAGGAATGGTGGTAGTGGAGGAGGTAGAGGAGAAGGAATGGTGGAGGGGGAGGAGGAAGAGGAGAAGGAATGGTGGAGGGGGAGGAGGAAGAGGAGAAGGAATGGTGGAGGTGGAGGAGGAAGAGGAGAAGGAATGGTGGTAGTGGAGGAGGTAGAGGAGAAGGAATGGTGGAGGGGGAGGAGGAAGAGGAGAAGGAATGGTGGAGGGGGAGGAGGAAGAGGAGAAGGAATGGTGGAGGGGGAGGAGGAAGAGGAGAAGGAATGATGGAGGGGGAGGAGGAAGAGGAGAAGGAATGGTGGTAGTGGAGGAGGTAGAGGAGAAGGAATGGTGGAGGGGGAGGAGGAAGAGGAGAAGGAATGATGGAGGGGGAGGAGGAAGAGGAGAAGGAATGATGGAGGGGGAGGAGGTAGAGGAGAAGGAATGGTGGAGGGGGAGGAGGAAGAGGAGAAGGAATGGTGGAGGGGGAGGAGGTAGAGGAGAAGGAATGGTGGAGGGGGAGGAGGAAGAGGAGAAGGAATGATGGAGGGGGAGGAGGAAGAGGAGAAGGAATGATGGAGGGGAGGAGGAAGAGGAGAAGGAATGGTGGAGGTGGAGGAGGAAGAGGAGAAGGAATGGTGGAGGGGGAGGAGGAAGAGGAGAAGGAATGGTGGAGGGGGAGGAGGAAGAGGAGAAGGAATGGTGGAGGGGGAGGAGGAAGAGGAGAAGGAATGGTGGAGGGGGAGGAGGAAGAGGAGAAGGAATGGTGGAGGGGGAGGAGGAAGAGGAGAAGGAATGGTGGAGGGGGAGGAGGAAGAGGAGAAGGAATGATGGAGGGGGAGGAGGAAGAGGAGAAGGAATGGTGGAGGTGGAGGAGGAAGAGGAGAAGGAATGATGGAGGGGGAGGAGGAAGAGGAGGAGGGAATGGTGGAGGTGGAGGAGGAAGATGAGAAGGAATGATGGAGGGGGAGGAGGAAGAGGAGGAGGGAATGGTGGAGGTGGAGGAGGAAGAGGAGAAGGAATGGTGGAGGTGGAGGAGGAAGAGGAGAAGGAATGGTGGAGGGGGAGGAGGAAGAGGAGAAGGAATGGTGGTTGCGAAGTGGGTAGAGGAGAAGGAATTGTGGAGGCCGAGGAGGTAACGGAGAAGGAATGGTGGAGGCGGTAAGGAGCCTGTGTTTCCTCACAGCCTTGAGGTGTCACCTTTATACCTTTCCACATTTTTATCTGAGTCAGCATCTGTTTGTGTTCAGTCCACTGGCTTTGTTCATATAGGCCACTACCCTGCTAAGCATTCAGATTTATCTTTTTATGTTCCTTTTTTTGTTTGTTTGTTTTTCCAACGTAGGGTTTCGCTCTAGCCCAGGCTGACCTGGAATTCACTCTGTAGTCTCAGGGTGGCCTCGAACCCACGCAATCCTCCTACCTCTACCTCTCGAGTTCTGGGATTAAAGGCATGCTTCACCACACCTGGCCAGACTTTATCTTTTAGTATCTGACAGGAATGGGTCCCCTCTTGTTAATTTTCATTTTGCTTGGTGTGTGGGGCGGGGCAGGGGCGTCGATGGCTTCTTTAATGCCTAAACATTTTTGTGCCTCTTCTTTTTGGAGAAAGCTCACTGACCTGTCCATCTGAGAACTAAACTGGGCCACTGGCCTCTTGCAACCCCGGGTTGACAGTGTGGCCTGATGCATCATCACCCCAGAGCTGGGGTTTAGGGGCTGTAAACAGGACAGTGACATTTCCACCTTCCTGGACATGGTGGCAGCCCAAGACAAAGTGACTTCTCAGATGCCTGTTGTTTATAGAGGACAAAGAAAAGGGGGAAAGCTCACAGTGTCCTGTAACAGAGCATCATTGTCAAGATGAATCTACCACTGAACACAGGTGTTGTCTAGAAACTTGCTGTGACTTCCAGACTCTCCAAGAAAACAAGTGTTTCTGTGGTTTAGTCAGAGCAGCACAGGTTCGCTGAGGCCTGGGCCCGCTTCTCCTCTGGCTCCCTAAAGCTGTGCAGGAAAGAGACAAAACAGCCAGTGTCATGTTTCCCTCAGCAGGCTAATAGAGCTGCTGAACCCAAGGGCCTGCTGTCCCCACAGCTCTTCAAGGCTCCATCCCCTCCTAGGCTGCCTTTTAACTTCATTAGCCAGGAAAAAAAATGTCTGTCCGCAGCACCCATAATTTACCAGTGGAGGCAGGGCGGCTGCCTGGGCTGGGAGTAGAAATCCTGTGCGCAGGCCTGGCCAGCAGAGCTTATCTCTGTCTAGGGAAAAGCTGGGCTGGAGGTCAGGAGCCATTCCCTGCACCTCCATAAATGAAGGGAACAGTTCTTTCCTCTAAGAGATCTGTGAGGCAGCCTGGGTAGCTGATGCCCAGCTGTGTTCTTAAGGATAAGAGCGACCCAACAGGAAAGGAGGTGTCTTTCCTGGGCTGGGCCAGGGAGGAGCGGCTTGCAACGTCCAGATGGTCACTGAACCGAAGGCCGACCTTGTGACCCTGCTCAGGGTGCAGCCTCATGGAGACCCAGGGGGATCTGGGATCTTGTGCTTATGGCTCATGTTTTGTTTTACTTTTTCCATGCTATTTTTGTGCCTTCCTCTTGGTGAGGGACTACTCCTTGTTCCAGTTTTGGGGTGCCTCTTTCATCCAGAGCTAGGGGAATATTTGCGGCAGTGGGTTTTCTCCAGCCCTCACTGGATTATTTTTTGGCTTTTCAAGGTAGGGTCTCAGTCTAGCTCAGGCTGACCTGGAATTTACTATGTAGTCTCAGGGTGGCCTCAAACTCACAACAATCCTCCTACCTCTGCCTCCCGAGTGCTGGGATTAAAGGTGTGCGCCACCACGCCCGGCCTCACTGGCTTTTTATCACCTTCACATTTCTTTTCTTTTTTTTTTTTTTTTTCTTTTTTCAGGGTGAGGTCTGCCTCTCAAGGCACTGAAATGAAGGCAACTTTTCCTGGGCTGTGGCTTTCACACTCTTGACAGTCAGTAGGCATTTTCCTTGTGGGGCCCCCAGGCAGGCCGGCATGTCCCCCCAGCAAGGAGGGGCTCCCAAGCCTTGACTCCACGTGGTGGGCGGGCGCCTGGGGCTTTGTAACCAGACCTGGAGGGTGCAGGAGGGATTCAGACACTCCAGCAGCTGATGTCTGGAGATCAATTAGAGATAATGGCTTTGCGTGGACTCGGAGAAGCACGGCCAAGCTTTTGCCTGGTTGTGACTGTGTTTACCTCATTAACAGGCTTGCTCTCTTTTGAGGGTGGATTTGCGCTGGCTGCTTTGTTCGGTGCAGGGGGACCAGCGTAGACCTGGAGCGAGCTGGTAGCTCTTCCATCCCATTCAGACGGAGAGACAGAGGCCCCAGACCCTCACCTTCCCATGGCAGGTGCTTCTAGGGAAATTCCTTCCTTGGTTCACTCAGGAGTCCTTTGTTAGGTTCCTACTATGTGTTGGGCGCCATTCTGAATGCAGGGGATATATCAGTGGAGAAGACAGGTAACACGTCCGCCCTGAGGTACTTGTAGGCCGTGGAGATGACAAATAAGTCAGAAAGAAAAAAAATGCAAAAGGGAGGTGTTCTGGGTGGGCTTGAAATGGAGTAACGTGTGAGTGAGGGGCCTCTGAAAAGGCTGTGTGAGCCCAGCCTGGCTGTTGAGCGCCAGCTAGCCTCTGATGGTGACGGCAGGGCAGATGGCAAGGACCAGGGCCCTGAGGTCGGACAGTTGTTGGGGGACTCAGATGAAGAGCATAAGAGAAGAGGCGTTTAAGAAAAGAAGGAATCTGTCAGGCGGCTCTCAGGCGCGCGCCGCTGGGCCATGCTGTATGCCATGGGCAGCCTGGCTGGGCATGAGGGCAAGTGGAGACAGCTCAGGAGAGGCTGTCCAGCAGCTCTGGTTCTGGGTGCGGCTGTCTCACTTGCCCTTCTGCACGCTGCAGATCCTCATACTAGGAGGAATGGCAGGTTGGGGTTGCAGCATGTTGCAGTCTGCTCTTTACAGAGGAGCCCTCTTCTCCAGGGGGATTCCCTGGGTGGAGGAATCCGGGGTGTCCTGGATTGACAGGCATGTCATTGGCAAAGCCAAGGCAAGGGCCCAGAGCTTGCCCACTTGGCCCTCATCCTAGAGGGGCTCTTCTGTATACCCCTGCTGCCCTCAAGTCCTAGAAGAACCTTGAGTTGGGGAGAAGGGCATAGCTGCCACAGCTCCCCTCAACAGGACAAGTAACACAGCCCTAGCCTTGCCAGCTGTGGCCATTTCAAATGACTGCAGGTATTCTGAATAGCTCAAGTGCGACACACTGGCCCTCTTCTTGGTCTAGCTCTGTGCCAAGGAGGTTTCCTCACTCTTCCCTCCTGCAGTGCAGTGCCCATGGATGAAGGAATGGAGGCTCATCTCCCTCGCCCCCACCACAAAATACACAGCAGGTGCCTGGCCCCAGCATACCCCGCGCAGGAGTGAACACTCCAGAGAGAAGGCACGTGGGAGTGGGTGTCCTGGCTGCCTGCTCCATCCACAGCCAGGAACCCTGTGAATCAGTAAGGAATGCTTTGAATGCTAAGTACAAGAACACAGTGGCTAGTGTAGTGGCTAGCGTAGCAAAACGTGGGTGAGAGGAGTAGAGTTACTGCTTGGGGTTCTGACCTCTGCAGAGTGGAGTCCGGGTCTCAGAAGCTCTGCCGACCTTTTGCTTCTGGTTGTAAGGTGGCTACTGTTGCTGCGACTGTTTTTCTCATTCGCGTTGAGAAGATGGTGGGAAGGGGTGGGGTGAGCCTATTTCAGCAAAGCAAAAGCTTTCCCAGAGAGTCGCGGGCTCTTGTTGCTGTCTCATCGTCCAGAACTCCTAAGGGACGCTGGCAAAGAAAGAATTTCATTTTCTATCTGTGTCATTGAGAAAGACAAGGGAGAATGTGCATTTTGGGTACCAGGTAAGCAAAATTCTGCCACGCTGTCTGCATGTTCACCCAGGTTTGTCCTGCTGGAGGTCGATGAGGCTCAGCACCCCATGGGTAGTCTGGCTCAGGGTGGGGGGTCCTGCCTTAGCACTCCGGAAACACACATCTCACTCCAAACCCAAGCATGGCTCCTGCTTCTAGCTCTGTGACTGTGGCACCCTCCCTGGTCTCTGAACGCCAACCTATGCACCGATGGGTGACTGAGTCCCCTAGTTTCCTAGAGCTCTCAGCCTTCATGTGGCCCTGGCGTATCGCCATTGTTTCTGGCGGACGGAATAAGAAAGCATGCACAGAAACCCAGCCCAGGTTGGAGGCAGACTGGGTCACAGGAATCAGTTCCGGGTACTCTGGGGTGCTGGGCATGGTGGCTGGCCTGGCTTACTTCCCTTCTCGAGCTTCCAGTGGACACATGTTGTGTCTGCCAACACATGTGCAGAAGCAAGTGTCATGTAGTCGACAGGTTCTCATGTTTGTGGTGCAAGTACTCGAGCAACCGAGCCATCTCCCCAGGCCAGGCCTAATTTGAATAGCATAGGATTGGCTTGTCTGTCCTAGAACTTCATAGGAGCCCTGGTGCGCACCGGCCGGTGAGCGTAGTCTGCTCAGCAGCGAGCAGCGGTGTGGTCCTTTGCCGCTCCCCTCCTCTGGCCCTGGCTTCCTGATGAGGATCGCTGTGACGGGTACAGCTCTAGGGCGTGTTCTTCGGGGCCATCTGCACTCACTACACACACGCAGCAGTGGAAGCCCGCGTGCACACACACAGAGTGGCCCTTTGCCTCATGATGGAGCCTCTCTGAAGTAAGCCAGGAAAGAAAGGACAAGGGGCCACTTGTGCTCATGCACTCTGTCAGAGTCCCAGCATGTGACCTGTGTTCACTGTGTGCCCGAGCCAAACTCTGCTGAAGTCACGGATGTGGGTTCCTAATGAGGGCATGGCGAGTCTCTGCTATGTGAGGACACTGCTATTGAAGGGAGTGCCCCACCTCCTAGGTTTACAGTCCAGCTGTGGAGATAGGGTACAGTGCAGGACACCAGCAGCACTACAAGCACATGATGTGATAGAAGACTTACAGGGACCTACCACCCAATAGGGTATCACCTCAGAGCCAGCTGGCTGGCCTGTCACCTTGCCACTCAGTTCAGAGAGAGCTGGGTTTGGTGACACTGGACAGGGTCTTTGTTGACAGTCTAGGTACCTTCCCGCCTAGCTGCCCCTCCTTCCCCAATGCATCTGTCAACATAGCTTACATGTCACCTCCCTGGAGTCCCTCCTGCATCCACCACTTCCTTGAGAGCAGGCCCCACAACTGTCATGAACAAATGGGACACCCCCATAACCAGCAGCAGATGAAGCAACCACATGGTCATGGTCACCTGCTGGCCTGCACGCTCCCCCGGAGGGGGGGGTCGGGCAGCAGGTGACCTGCATCATCCATGGCTGCGTCGCCTGCACTGGCCAGGGGCCTGCCATGGGGAGAAGATCCTGCAGTGTCTGTGAAAGAAGTACAGGCATGACCAAAGGCGTGGAAGGACCGCTCACAGGTGAGGCAGAGAAGATGGCTGCGTGGCCTGCAGAGTTCCTAGAGAGGAGCCAAAGATTAGGAGAGCAGGACTGCGCCAGGTCTAGAGGAGAGAGAGGGAGGAAGGGAAGAAGGGGGAGAGAGAGGACCTGATTCTGCCAGCAGCTGGGAGCTATTGAAGGTTTTGTAGTGGGAGAGTGACCACAGAGTAACTGATGACACTTGAAAGCGAGACATTTCAGAAAAGAAGAATAATGGAATTGTAACTCCTACCTTTGACCGTGGCTGACAGGGGAGTGCATTTCAATGTCAGGCTCTTTTCATTGTATTCATAATGGGACATCTCTAACTAGAGAGGGAAGGAGCACACAGGACTGGACTGCTGCTCCTAGAGCTCAGTGAAGGTGTCAGAGGTCGCTGCCAGCTATGCCGAAATTAGCTAACACAAGGAACTGGTGGGTTAGCTGAGCTCCTGCGAACCATCCCAGTGTTGTGTGGAGCCAAGGTGTCCTCTTTGGTTCGGAGGAGAGTCCCCTTTTTCAGGAACCTTCCCAGCTCTTTTCTCCATGGTTGTGCTGTACCTAGAGTGGTCTCCCTCCTCTGACATTGGGCTAAGTGTCCCCACTGTGATGTGGGCAAGGACAGTTCATGGGGACAGAGGCTGGTGCTAGCCCAACGAGATATTAACAGATTTTTTTTTCATTTTTATTTACTTTTTTGCACTTGTGTGGTGGTGGGGGGTCATGCTAGGGGGTCTCTTGCCACTGCAAACAGATGCCAGACTCATGTACCACATTTTGCATTTGGCTTTATATAGGTGCTAGGGAATTAGACCCAGGCTGACAGGCATTGCAAGCAAATGCCCTTAACTACTGAGCCATCTCCCCCACCTGTTAACATATATCTTTGTGTGTGTGTGTGTGTGTGTGTTGTTTTCCTCTCCCTCCCCCATGGGTAGGGTCTCACTCTAGCTCAGGCTGATCTGGAACTCACTCTGTGGCCCCATGGCTGGCCTTGGACTCCTGAAAACCCTCCTACCTCAGCCTCCAGAGTTCTGGGACAAAAGTGTGTGCCAGCATGCCAGGCTCCCACTAACATCTATCTTAAAGCTACCATAACAAGACAAGAAAAGAGAGACCAATATGACAGAATTCCAAAAACAATGGGACATTAGTGTATTATAATGATGTCATGTCCAAGCAGAATTTTTTTTTTTTTATTAGCAGTACTGGCCATCCATGCCAGAGCCTCATGCACCCCAGACAAGCACTCCACCACCGAACCATATCCCTTGTGTGTGATGAGAAATTTAAACAGATAGCATTAGCCAGGGTGTGATGGCTTATGCTTGTACTCCCGGCACTTAGGGGTCTGAAGCAGGAGGATCACTGTGAGTTCAAGGCCAGCCTGGGCTACATAGTAAGTTCCAGGACAACCTGGGCTAGAGTGAGACCTTGTCTAAAAAAAATGTAGTGTTAAGGGGGCAGTGGAGATGTCTTAGTGGAAAAAGCACTTGCTGTGCAAGTGTGAGGACCAGTGTTTAGATCCCCAGAACAGCATACATGCTGGGCAGGCGCTGGTGGCCTACCTGTGACCCCAGGGCATGGGCAGTAGAAACAAGGGACCCCTGAGGCAAGCTGGCCAGCTGCACTCTCTCTGGAAAGAAACCAACCTCTTGGAGGACCTAGCCCCAGAGGTCGCGTGTAAACCACTGTCCCCGTCAGTTACTTCCCACCGTCACTGTGACAGCGCAAGGAGACTGTCGTGGATTACCAGGGCCATCTTGGAGGCTAGCTATCTGGGTTCGTTAGTCGGTTTGCTTTTTTCTTTTCTTCCCTCCTTTCTTTCCCATGTGTATATATGTGCGATGTGCATGCTCATCCCCAGCCCATCTTTTTCTTTTTTTTTAAAGGCATGGTCCCAAACATTCTGTGGCTAAGGATGCCCTTGCACTTCTGATCCTCCTGCCTCCACCTGCGCAGTGATGGGATTGCAGGTGTGCACCACCATCCCTGCTTCCTGCAGTTCTAGACATTGAACTCAGGGCTTCATGTGTGTGCTGGGAAAACACTGTACCAGTTGAACTCCATCCCTAGACCAGGGGTTTCTAATTGCAGAGGGGAAATTTTGGTGCCAAATGCTTGGTTAAACACACTTTATTTATTTGTGAGAGAACAAGAAAGAGGCAGAAAGAGAGAGAGAGAATGGGCATGCCAAGGCCTCTAGCTGCTGCAAATGAACTCCAGACGTATGCATTACCTTGTGTATCTGGCTTATGTGGGTCCTGGGGAATCGAACCTGAGTCCTTGGGCTTTGCAGGCAAGCGCCTTAACTGCTAAACCATCTCTCCAGCCTAACGTTTTTTCTTATTTTGAACTCCTTGTTTTTAACTAATCTAGCTTCTAGTTTGATGTCTTTTTTTTTTTTGAAGTACACTAGCCCAGGCTGACCTGGAACTCACTTTGTAGTCCTAGGCTGGCCTTGAATTTACATCAATCCTGAGTTCTGGGATTAAAGGCGTGCACCACCACACCCAGCTCTTACATTTTTTTCTGCCCCCTCTTCCACAGTGTGCCCTGAGCCTTGGAGGGTGTGATAAAGATGTCTCATTTAGTGCTGAACACTCTACTGTCATTTCTTCTCAGCACTTTGATGAGCTTTGTACCCCCCCCCATTTTTTTATTTTTCTGATTGTCCCCTCATCATCAGAATCAGGCCAGCATTTTGGGGGGGATAATCTGACAAAGGGAGACCCAGCCATGGGCAATGATATCTTCTGCCACATTCCTTCAGAAGATGAATGTATAGACTGGTGGCCCACTTTTTTTTTTTTTTTTGAGATAGGGTCTCATTCTAGCCCAGGCTGACCTGGAATTCATTATGTACTCTCAGGGTGGCCTTGAACTCTCAGCCATCCTCCTACCTCTGCCTCCCAAGTGCTGGGACTAAAGGTGTGTGCCACCACGCCTGGCCCGTTTTGTTTTTTTGACTTGGTTGGAAGGTGTCTTCATCACTCCTTTGGGCAGGTACTCTTCCCACTGTCAGTAAGTAATTTGCGATAATAAATGGTTTTTCAAATGTCTTAAAATGCTTGAACGGTGTCCATTCTGGTCATACTAAAATCCTGTTATTTTTTTTTTTATTTGAAAGCAACAGACAGAGGGAGAAAGAGGCAGAGAGAGAGAGAGAGACAGAGAGAGAATGGGCACGCCAGGGCCTCCAGCCACTGCAAACGAACTCCAGATGTGTGCACCCCCTTGTGCATCTGGCTAACGTGGGTTCTGAAGCCTCGAACCGGGGCTCCTTAGGCTTCACAGGCAAGCGCTTAACCACTAAGCCATCTCTCCAGCCCAAATCCTGTTATTTTTAATAATAGTAAGCCTCTGGGTCCCCTGGCCAGGTCCCCACTTTGGGGACATGGTCATAGAGCCTTGTTTGCTGCTTTGAAGATGCTCCACACACGGACCACGTGCCCCTGGCAGGTTTACAAAAGCACCCACTGTAGAACCTGGAGGTGACACAGAGGTAGTAATGTCCCCTTTGATAGGGCCAGCTTTCTCTGCCTTCCCATGGTCTCTCCCGCGCCCCCCTCCAAGGCTGGGAGCCTGGGAGAATTCATGGTCAAGAAACTGGGTCACCTAATTCCTTGTGGGGACCCACACTGCGGCCACTTGAAGGCTAGAGGGAGTTGGCCAGAGGAACAAGGAATCTACCAGCCACCAGTACAAGGTTACTGAAGGAGAAGCAGCCCCTGCAGGGAGGGGCTAGGAGGTTCCCTCTCATTCCCAGTAAGGCTGCTCAGCCAAGGCCGCCAAAGGGCTCTCCCCTGAGTTCTGTGAGCTGCAGGGCTTGGGACTGTTTTTATCAGGGATGGTAAATGAGTGCTGCACATTTCATGCCTGCAGAAGAAAACTGCAGCTGTGCCCTCCTGGCCGGCACTACTCTCTTTCATAGTCGGAGAAAAGGTGGGTTATCTGGGTTCAATTCCTCTTTTGAACTTCAGCTGGATTAGGCTTTATATTTCAAGCCCAGATGTCGACCAGAGGTCAAAGGGCTCTAGAAATGTGTTGGAAAGGGACAGGAAATCCTGAGCCCAAATTATCTCATTCAGAGAGAGGAAGGATAGTTTCTATGGTGGAAACGCCCACACTTCCCTGGGTGAACTGAGCAGAGTTGTGGCCATCGCATGTGTGGGTGTGGGGCCAGTCAAGCCCCACAGACTCTCCCACATCCCATAGGGTGGGAAGAGTGAATTGGTTAGAAAACATATTTAATTTCAGGAATAAAATTCGCTAATAAATACCACGTTCAAATTCATCTTTAAAAAAGCGTGAGTTTGCTGGGCGTGGTGGCAAACACCTTTAATCCCAGTACTCGGGAGGCCAACGTAGGAGGATCGCCTTGAGTTCGAGGCCACCCTGAGACTAGTGAATTCCAGGTCAGCCTGAGCTAGAGTGAGACCCTACCTCGAAAAACCAAAAAAAAAAAAAAAAAAACCCGCGAGTTTCCCATTGACAGTAAAACCCTTAGCATATGCGGAATGAAGTCTGTGTGCTGTTAATTTGAAGTGTCATCTTTTCTAATGGGTGAGCCCTGAGCTACGAACCTGTAGTGGTGCAGTTCCAGGTCTCACCTGTAGAGGGAGCCTTGCCTACCTTAGATTGTTCACAATGCAAAGCTTTCAGAGAAAGAAAGAAAAAGGCTTTTTAGAAGAAAAAAAGTTAGAGGGTTAAAGGCAGGCTGTTTCAAAATTGCAAACAATCGCGGTGGCTGTCTCGTTTTCTCTTCTTCGCTGGCTGCTCTGTGAATGAGTTATGGCGTAAAGGAATCTGTAGAAATTGCCCTTCCTCTTCGGACGCGACCGGAGGAACCAGGAGGTGGGATCGTTATTGGATTTCTTTTTGGGGGCGGGGCATCTCCCCACAGAATTCCACGGACATCTCTATCCCTGCCTAAAACACAAGCTTTATCTGAGGCCGCTCGTTGTAACGGAGGCTTTGCACTTGGTGTGTGTGTATGCGTGTGTGTTGGGGGGTGGGGACTAATCTACCCGTAACTCGTCTTCTCGGTCGAGGTTCAATTCTGCTGTTTTGGGACTAGCCTGTGAGCTCTCAGGCGAGTCTGTGGTTGCCCGTGGGGGGTGGGTGGAGTTGGGGGGGGGGTCCAGGGTACCCTACTGGCCACCTCGCGCCGTCCCCATCCGTGTCCTAAAGCCGAGGGCTGTTTGCCCAGAGGGCTGGACCGCCGGTCCGCGTGCGTCTTCCCTCTCCCGCGGCAGTCGGTCCCTGCGGACAGTGCGCGTCCGGGTCTGGGCAGCTTTCTTGATACCGTCCCACGACTTTACAACTGTAGCGGGAGCCGGCCCCGGGTGGGCTGGAGGAACACAATGACCCGACGAGTGGGGCGGGGGACGGCGGAGGGAGCCGGGAGCGAGCTGGCGGCCGAGATGTTTGGGTCGAACAGGTGAGAGCGCTGCCGGGACGCGAGCGCCGGCGGCGGGGCGGGGAGGAGGGGAGCAGGGGCGGGTGTAAACTAAGTGGTGGGAAAGAGACAAAGGAAGAGCTCCGCGAGACGGTGCGGAATAGAGGGAAGGCGAGGGGAGGGGGCGGCCCGTGGGTAGCGCGCCGAGGAGCTCAAGCTTGAACTTGATCGGGAAAGGGAGACCCGAGGTGGGGGCGGGGGCCGGTCGGCGAGCGGGCCACGTGCCCGGCTTTTCCCAGGCCCGGGGTCTCACTCGGACCTCCTGGGGCTGAGCGCCCCGGCCCTCAGCCGCCCGTCCCCCGGCCAAGACCCGCGTCCTCTGGGAATCTGGAGACGCGTTGGCATTGAGGGCTGTCCGAAGGCCCACCGGGGCACCCAGAGTTCCTGACGATGCCTGAGTCACTTTCTTTGGGTCAAGTCTCCCTCTCATGCCCTGAACGCAGACGGCGTGCAGGCCAAGGGAGGAGACCCCCCCACCCACACACACACACAACACACACTCTACCTCCCGCCCCGGGATCTGAAGACCGCAGCCCCCGGAGCTCCAGGCGAGGGCAGATCCCACCGCCCGTTTCCCCCCAGCTCAGCCCCTTGCAAGGATCGTACTCGAAGCGCTTCTCCCTTAAGAGCGCTCTCGCCCCGGAGCGCACGGCGGCGCGTCCAGCGAGCCATCATCCCTCATACCTGGCCCAGGGCCCCCTCCTTCCTCCCCTTCTACCCCACCTTCCTTTCTCCTCTCCCCTCTCCCTGGGTGCCTCCTTTTCCTCTCTTCCCCCTCCCCCCCGTGCCCACTCCTCCTCGCCCGCCCCTCCACCTCCTCCTGCTGCTCCTCCTACTCCCCCTCTCCCCCTGAGTGCGTCCTCCCTACGCTCCCCTCCCCCAGGCCCCCGCCCCGTGCCCGGTCCCGCCCCCTCCCCCGCCTCCCCGTGCCCGGTGCCCCCTCCCCCTTCCTCCCGGGCCGCGGCGCCGCCGCCGCCGCTCGCCTGGGCCCTCCCCCTGGCCACCCCCGCCCCCGGGCCGGGCAGTGACGCGCCGCGGCGGTGCCAGCCCCTCTCCCCGGGCGGCCGCGGCGGCAGCAGCAGCAGCGGCAGCTGGAGCCGCGGGGCTGTCACCGCCGCCCGCCCCGCTCACTCGCGGAGCCCCACCGCCAGTCTCCGCCTCGCTGCTCGCCCAGGTACGGAGTCCGGCGGGACCCGGCGATCGGGCCGTTTCCGGGCCCCCGGCCGCCGCCCCCCTCCTCCTGCCGTCGGCCGTTGAGCTGCGGTTAGGGGGACGTGGGGCTGGGGCGGGGGGTTCCGAGGAGGGGCACTCACGGGGAGCTCCTGCGCCGGGGCCGAGCGGGGGGGGGGGCGCGGGCGAGCAGCGGCGTCCTGGGTGGAGTGGGCTGGGGCGGACGAGTGTGACCGGGAGTGGGGAGGGGGCGACGGCTGCGCTCCGGGGCCTGCGGGGCACCGGGAGGTGTGCGGAGCTCCAAGTGCCTGGGGTGGCCGGGCGCACCCCACTCGGGCCGTGCGCGCCGCCGGTCCTGGGGGGCGGTGATTGTGTGCGCCGCGCCGCGCCGCGGTATTGTGCGGCGGCCACGCCGTTTGCAGCGAGCTCGGCACCGCGTCCCCGGGAGGAAGATGTTCGCGGGCGGCGGGGTGGGGGCCGGGCCGCCGCCGCCGCGGGGAGAAAGGAAGTGGAGTGTGTTTGGGGATGTGAGGACGGGAAGCCCGGAGTGGCCGGGAGGGGTGCCCTGCCTAGGCGCGGGGAGTTAGGACGCAGCTGGTGGAGTTGAGGATACTTTGGCAGGCCCCTGTCCCTCCGCCAGAGGGGTGAGTGCCCTTCGGAGGTGCCCTGTCCGAGCGAGCGGAAGCCGCGGTATCGGCGGCCCCGAGTGGAGGGGCGCTCGGGGTAGGGGGCAGCGGCGGGCTGCGGGGCGCGCGCGGGGGTTAATGTGGATTTACACCTCCGCCGGCTACTCGCCGTCCTCCACCGGCTCCTCCCGGGCCGGGACTTGGGCTGGTGGGGAGGGGGGCGGGGCGGGAGGGAGGAGTGCAACCCACCTTCCTATGCCAGCCGCTTGGTTTCAGAAGTGACCCTACTCCCACTCGGAGCTGCGTTTGCGAGTCTCGCCACCCTTACCAGGCCGAGCTTCCTGGGGGAAGCTCTCATTAAGCTTCACTAATTAGCATTATTTCTGGAGAAAGGTTAAGGTTAGACTGTCCTTTCCTTACCAAGAGACCCCCCCCCCTTTCTGTCCCTTTCTCCTCCCCTCTCCCTCAGAGCACAAAAGCACAAAAAGAAAGTGTGAAGAGGGGCAGATCAATGGAGAAGCCACAAACCCATTAATTCAAATGGAACCCTTTCCCCCTCTACAACATTGATTTTTCTTTCTGTCTGCTCTGAGAGGAGATGAATAACCTCCTGATCTCACCTGAAATGGTGTTTGGACTCTGTGATTTCCTCTTTCTGAGGATTGTGGCCTGAAATAGATTCTCCCTTGAGATAAAGCCTTTCTTACTTATTCAGAATCAGCTGGAAATGCCCCCACCCCAACACAGACACCAAGTAGTGGGCCTGGGGACTGACTGTGTTGGGACTCTCCCAACTCTAATGGACAGAGCCTCTAGAGATGGCACCAGGTCCCTTGACCTCTGAAATGTGCCTACTTTCTGGCTTGTAGGTTTGGGTGAGGGAAAGGCCCCAGCGGGTAGCTTAACCCCGAGGTAGTAAATTACCCCTCCATTGGAAAGCCTTTTGAGCCTAAATGTGTCTTTGAATGAGATCCAGACTGCTCTGCTGGGCTGTCCTAAGGAGTCATCTCCTGCTCCTCTGCCCCGTTCAGCACCTTCCTACAAACCAGCCACAGAAGAGCGAGTGACCTTCCCAGTTGAGAAGGCTGACTGGGAGGAACTTCGCCCCAGGGCCCTCACCCAGGGAGCTGGTCCACCCCCGAGTTGCTCAAGAACTTTTTTTGTCTCCTCTGGGTCCTTTTCCTGGAAGGACAGTCCTGCAGGGGACTAGCTCAGAGTAGCTCCCCTCTTGCCATCTTTCTGCCTGGAAGAACCTTGCTTGCAGAATTCCAGACCTCTGTTGATGGCAGGAGTCTGTGGTAAGGAATGCTGGGAAAACAGCCCATACAGGAACAAAAGCCCATACATACATGAGTGGGAGGATATTGGAGATGTTCACTCCAGCATCTACGCATCCATTAGGGCAAGGGCAGGAGAGCATGCACGGGGGTATGTGAGCACGGTTCTGACAGACCGTGTGAGTGTGTGTGTAAGAGAGAGAGAGGGAGAGACCATCCACAGTGTGGTGGGTGATTGGCTGGATCACAGCCCTCCTTGCTTCCCTTCTCCATGCAGAGCTCTTGGCTAGTAAGCAGAGGAGGTCTTTCAGCAGGAGAGAGTGGAATTGTGTGGGGTGTGTCTCAGAAAGACTCATTTCCCCACCACCCACCACCATAGCCTGGTGGGCTTGGGGTGAAGCTTGAAGCAGCACCCTTGGACACCCCATGGGCCCCGAGGCTGATTCAGAACCCCACCATGTTTCTCTCACACAGCCTTCGTCACAAACAGTGACACGAACCCTTGCTACACTGGATGGGTCATGGGGGTTTTCAGCTTCCATACATAGCCAGCTGATAGCTGAAGTGGTTAAGCTGGGCTCAGATGTGCTTCGGCACTCCTGGCATACTCAGAGGTGGCATGCACAGGGCTCACCCTAAGGAGATCAGAAGCTGGTGCATTCTGGAGCCTGGCAGGGCCCACAGGTGCCCCTGAAGGAGGTGCCTAACACTGAGTTGAGAAGCCATCTCTCATATCTTGGTATGTACCTACTCAATGTACAGCCCACACCGGGGCAACTGCCCATACTAGTGTTCTTCCTGGCTGCCCAGCAAACCTGGGGGTGGCACAGAGCAGGGTCTGTTTCCGGCTTGGCCCTGAAGCATCCCTTGCACATCCGTCTCCCCCCTCCACCCCTTCTGAAACCCACACCCAGGGCTCTGGGTCAGGCCTGATGGCTTACACTTGCACTGAATTCTCAGCAAATCCTCCTTTTCTTTCTCAAGCAAGTGGTAGAGATAGAGTTACAGCTGTGAGGAAAGGCCTGGAAAATGCTGTGGGAGGCACGCCCCAGGATTCTGACTCCTGGAGGATGCAAATGGCTCCACTTCAGAGGCACCAGGAACCCAGTTCCAGAGAAGTTGACCCCAGTTGTAAAATAATCAGGTTACTGATAGCACCTGCCTGTAGTTACAGCCATGGATACAGGCCCACTTCCACCTTTCCTCCTCTGTCTCCCACATTCCCCTCCTCCAGGCTGTGCAGTGGTTGGTGCTAGCTTGCCTACAGAGGAGGAAGGGCCTCAGAGCTGGATAGGAGGTTGAACCTGCCCCTGAATTTTGGACTGAAGATAAGAGGCCTGAGGGTTTAGTCAGCACCTCTCTGTCTGCCTAGAGTCAGGGCTCCCAGGTTGGGGTGTGTCCTCGATGCTGACTAGGTGCTACTGCCCTCTCTGCCAACCCAAGTTCCCTTTTCAGAAGGGTAGTTAGCCCTGTGACCTGTGGCAGCACAGGCCCTGGTGTGCCAAATCTGATGAACTTTTATTGCTAGGTGGGCATGGCCACAGGCTTCAGGGTGACAGGAGCAAAGGCTAGAAGGACCCAGGGACAGCTGCCTGGTCAGTGACATAGGGGTCTTAGGATAGTGAATCCAGAAGCATGGAGTGCAGACAGTTTTATTTTCTAATGAACATCCCATTGAAGTTTGTAAACAGAGAGGGGAAAATTAGTGGCCCACATTCCCTTGTGATTTACAAAGGGAACAGGAAGAGGTGACCTCTTGGGGTCGCAGGGGAGCGCCTTGGGGCTGTGCACAGGCCCGAGGCTACAATCCTTCCAGTCCTGCACTGGCTATCTCCCTCCCTCCCTCCCTCCCTTCCTCCCTCAGGTCCCTCTAGACTTAGGTGATGGGTCTGAACTGTTGTGTTGGTAATTGCCTGTATAATTGGTCTGCCTTGTCAGCCTTGGCTCAGGAGCAGGTGGGTGAGTGGAGTTAGTCTGCCCCTCTGGCCACTGGCCTTACCCCAGGAGCAGCCAGGCGGTGCTGCAGCAGGAGCCGCAGAGGGCTCTGGAGAAGTCTCCTTTCCAGGTCAACACTGAAAATGTGGCGGTCCTAAAGGTAGTTATGTTAGTCTGATCACAGCTTACTTGGTTTTGTTTGTTTTCTGAAAAGTTAGGTTTCTCCCTTAAAAAACAATACTGTATTAGGGCTGAAGAGATGGCTTAGCAATTAAGGTAAGTGCTTGCCTGTGAAGCCTAAGGATCCATGTTCGATTCCCCAGTACCCATGTAAAGCCAGATGCACAAGATGGCTCATGCTTCTGGAGTTCGTTTGCAGTGGCTGGAGGCCCTCGTGTGCCTATTCTCTCTCCCTCTCTCCCCTTTTTCTCTGCCTCTTTCACAAGTAAATAAAAATAAAATAATAAAAAAGAGAGCTGGGCATGGTGGCGTGTGCCTTTAATCCAAGCACTTGGGAGGCAGAGGTAGGAGATCATTGTGAGTTTGAGACCACCCTGAGACTACATAGTGAATTCCAGGTCAGCCTTAGCTAGAGTGAGACCCTACTTCGAACCCCCCCAAATCTACATATGTATATGTATGTATGTGTATATATATATATATATATAATATTTTTAAATGCTGTCAGGGTGGCACAAAAAATCTTAGGACCACTTCTGACAAAGCTGGGGTCGGGGTGGCAGAATCCTGAGAGCTTTGGGAAGAGTTTCTGGGGAGAGAGCCGTTGGTGTTCAGTAACTGTGCAGGGGTCCCACAGCCTGCTCCCATACCTGTCTGTGGGTCCAAAGTTGTGTCGGAAGGTAAGGAGCCCCTCATCTAGGTCCATAGGCACCAGCACAAAGCGTGCTTGATAACGTGCGTCAGCTCTCTGAGGAGGAGAGCAGTGTGCGCATGTCTTTACGCACAGCTCAGGCTCCGCTGCCCGTGCATTCCTTTGGGTACCATCTTGAGACACTCTGTCATTACATAAGCACGTTCTTTACGTTGAGGGTGGAAGTATGGTATGGTGGCTCTGGTGCACTGTCTGGGTTCTGACCCCTGCTCTGCCACTGCCTCTGTACCCTGGCAGTTGGGGCAAGCCTTAGAGGGGCAGTGGCCAGACCTGGCGATAGGTTGCCCTAGGTTCCTGCCTTGTGTGTGGGCAGAGGGGGCCCATTGTGAGGGAATTTCATGGACCCCTTGCCAAGAAGTTCTGAAGCCTCCAGGCATACAGGCCCTGGTTGGTTTTTCTTACCAGGTGATTTCAGTGTCAACGTGAAATAATACCGCCCATCTGTTGGGGCAGAGCAGGGCAGGGTGGAGTCCACTTTGGACAGTCTGGTCGTCTAAGCCAAAGCAACCCTAGGCCGTGTGTGGGGTGACTGGCAGCTGCAATAGGGGAAGCACGTAGCTGCTGGCCCACCAGCTAGGGTCCCAGTTTTCATATGGCCCCTGTTCAAGAACTGCGCAGTGGGACCCTAGCCCTTAATTGTCAAATTAATGTAGCATCCTCATTAAATACTAGCATCCTGCCAGCCAGTTTAGTCACTTCAACAAGTCTTGCCGGCCTCATGGGGAATTCAGAGAGCACACGGCCTGGCTCCCAGTCTTGGAAGGGCCTGGGGCTTTCTGGGGTCCCACGGTAGTTGTGGGCTATGCCTAGGCTAATGGTACAGACAGGTTCGTTGTTTGAGAAGAGGAATCGTGGAGAATGAGGTGGGCAGGATGGGCAGAGGTATGAAGGGGTGCCTGGGCCTCTGCAGTGCTACAGAGCTGGCTCTGCCACTTGGTAGAGCATGGCTTTGGGCATGAGCCTTGGCGTTCTCACCCATTGGTGGGCCTGGGGAAGTACAGTAAGGGGAGCTGTCATTAGTGCTCGGGCTGCTTTGTCACCTGCTATTACTGAAAAAACAGTGTGCATGGGCATGCATGTGCCACTGTGTGCAAGTGGAGGTCAAGCTCAGGGTGTTAGTGAGTGCTTTCTACCTTGTTGAAGACAGGGTCTCTTGTTGCTTGCCACTGTGCTCGCCATACTAGCTGGCACTTGAACTTCAGGGCTCTTCTGACTCTGCCTCCCAGTGCCATAGGCACCTTGGGCTTACCGATGGCTGCATCACTGTGTCTGGCTTGAGCTGGTGCTAAGAATCCAAACTAGGGCTGGAGAGATGACTTAGCAGTTAAGGCAGTTGCCTGTGGAGCTTGAGGACCTAGGTTCAACTCCCCAGAACCCACTGGAAGCCAGAAGCCAGACGCATATGGTGGTGCTTGCATCTGGAGTTCATTTGCAGTGGCTAGAGGCTCTGGTGTGCCCATTCTTCCTCCCTCCCTGCATCCTTCCCTCTCTCTCATAAATAAGTAAATAAACTTCCACAAAAAAAAAAAAAACAGAAAGAAAGAAAGAAAGAAAGAACCCAAACTAGTCAAGTACTTTTAGCCACTGAGCTCCCATCTCCTCAGCCTTTCTGCTCTTACCGATGGGACCTGGCTTGAGCAGCCTTTAGCGCTGCTGCTGCCATCCTGGCCTTGTCCCTGCCCCTTGGCCAGCTGCTCTGCAGTGAAATGCTCCCCGGCTTTTGTCAAGAAAACAGGCACTGACCTGTCCAGGGTTCTATGCCCCTTGGGAGGAAACGAGGATGCCCATGTGGCTCTGCTGCCTCATGTGCTCATCTGTTCCCAGGCACAGCAGCATATGCCTGGCATGCGTTTTGCCTGTGCCTGAAGCAGTACCCCTACAAAACCACACAGTCCCCTCCCTTCTTTCCTCAGCCTGCTCAGTGTTGTTCCCTTGACCAGCAAGGTCTTTCTTGACTGTCCTGGTAGGTGCAGCCCAGCAAGCTGTTCTTCCTGCACTTGATTTTGCACTGTTGCCATCGTGACCACTAGCATGAGGCAGTTTTCTCCTCATGGTCCATCTCCTCCATGGATGCGGCGTGCCAGGCAGGCCAGGACTGTGTCTTCTCCACAGCTGGATTTGCAGCATCTAGCAGACACTTGGCCCATAGTTGGTATTCAGGGACTACTTGCTAAATGAGTGGGATGGATGGATGGATGAGTGAATGAACAGTTTGAGTAGATGGTACTTCCCAGCTAACAGGAGCCTGGTGTGGGAGTGCTCAGCTGTGATCACAGTAGTCGTGACACTGAGAGACTGAGGCAGGAGGCTCGAGTCAGGGCCAGCCTGGACTCCATTGGGAGACTCTGTCTCAAAAGTGGAAGGGGCTGGAGGGATGGCTTAGCGGTTAAAGCTCTTGTCTGCAAAGCCAAAGGATCCAGAATTGATTCCTTAGGACCCATGTAAGCCAGATGCACAAGGGGGCACATGTGTCTGGAGTTCCTTTGAAGCTGCTGAAGGCCCTGGTGCGCCTGTTCTCTCTCTCTCTCTCTCTCTCTCTTTCTCTCTCTCTCTCTCTCTCTCTCTCTCTCTCTCTCTCTCTCACACACACACACACACACACACACACACAAATAAAATAAATATTTAAAAAATAAAAGTGGTAAGAGAGAACCAGGTCTTTTAATTCATGTGTTCTAGCAGTACCTAAGAGTTTCCCTATTTCACCTAGAGCAGGGCCCCAGCAAGAAGCCCTTCTGCCTCCCAGAGCCCACCCCCAGAGCCAGCTGGGAAGGCAGAAAGCCACCAGCCAGTGGCCTTGTCCTATACCTCTAAGGAACCCTCCCCTGCTATACTCTATGCAGGGAGAGCCTTTTGAGCACACGCATCCCTGCAGATGTGAGCTAGCTTTTCTTGAAGGCAGGCAGTGGGAGGATGAGTGTGTACACATTGAGCAGGCAGCTGGGGTGCCAGTGTGAAAGTGCCCAGTGCTTGTATGGCGGGAGCACCTTGGGCTCTGTCCCTGAGGCTCTGAGAATGTGCCCAGACTGCCACGGTGTTGTAGACAAGCTTCTGTGCTCTGTACTCTGCACAGAGGGTCTACACTGCTGCACAGAAGCTGTGAATTCCAGCAAACGCCCTGCCAGCCTTGGGGTCGAGGAGGGAGGGGAGGTCGAGGCTCCTGTTCCCCAGCACTTAAGAGCAGATGTGTCTGCCCAGGAGCAGCCCCACAAAGTTCTCAAACCAAAGTGTGATTGTTCACCACAAAAGATGTCTGTGAGGAGGCCCTGGAGGGTAGGTTTGGGGGATACTCTGCCATGAGCTATTGTGTCTTGCTGGCTTGTGGGGGGGGGGTGAGGTCTGGATTTCCCATGTGGCACTGTTGGGCCATCTTTCACATGTATTATAGCGCACACCTAAGCACAGTTGCTTGCTGCTACATAGAGGCTAGGCCAGCAGGAGGTGGGGTCCTTTCCTGCTGGAAGGCTGGATTGAAGGGGCCCCACCCTGGGGGTTCCCGGATGACTAGCCAAGGGCACACCAAAGCCAGCAGCAGCCCAGGAGAGGAGCAGGCGTGGTCTTCTCCTGCAGGCCATTCAGCTGTTTGGAAGGCTCTGGAGGTTCCCCCCACCCCCAGGCCCTTGAGCAGAACCCCTTCTGATCAGAAACCTGGCCCACCCCACCCCTTCATTCTCTGCACTTTTGGGGCTGGCCTGCTCCGCTCTGGAAGCTGCCCAAGCACAGCTTAGGAGGAGGAAGACAGGAAAGTCCTCTGGGCCGGGGCCGGGGGAGTGGGAGAAAGGAATTCCATGCATGCTCCACAGGAGTTGGCAGCAGGCCTGGTAGGGGACTCCGCCTTGGCCTCCTCTGTGCCCAACATGTCCCTCTGCCCAGTGCTGGCCACAGGGCACTGTGTGGACTGAGCCTTCTTCCCTGGGCTGTGGGCGGGGAATGGTGGCCCTTGTTTACAGCGCTCATTTCAACCTTGGCTCACAAGGGTAAGTAAGAGCCATTCCCTGCTATCCGCCCTACAGGATGTGAGACCTCATAATTGTCTTCAATTACAGAGAGCTCAGGGCCCTCAGCCCCAGCTTCCGCCAGGAACCAGAGCTCAGGCTGCTTCCAGGGGGGCAGGGGGAGGGCCACTGAGCTCTCACTGCAAGGTCCTGGGGGCTCCCCGTGCCCTCTGGGGCCTTTCCAAGCCTGCCCACAAGGCCACTTGAGCCGCAAGTGCGCATGCCCCTGATCAACACCTGCCTTCTTTGTCTCTGCTCAGGATGAGACTTCTGTGAGCAGTGAAGATTTTGATATGAATGACTCCACATGGATGTCAGCTGACCCCCACCTGGCCTCCAGCCTGAGCCCCAGCCAGGAGGAGAGGATGCGGAGCCCACAGAACCTTCATAGCCAAGAGGATGGTGAGTGCCCCTCAGGGGAGCTGGCAGGGGAGGGGCCGCATTTTCCTGTGAGCTCTGGATGGTGAAACCCAGGTGACACTGGGGTGATCTCTCTGGACTTAGAAGCCAGCCCGTTGTGGCCAGCATCTCCACAGATCCCACTGCCCCCGTCCCTGGTTCCTGAAAGAGCAAGTTGCTCCTTAGGCAGAGCGCCCATCGCCTGTGAGCTGAGGGAGTGTCGTGCCTGTCTGTGCTGATGGGTTTGTGGGATGAAGATCTGTCACCATGGTTCAGGTCTGGGAATGTCAGTGATGTGTGACCCACAGTAGTACAGACTGCACAGCAGTGAAAAACAGCAGTGTCCCTGTGGTCTGGGTGAGGCTGGCTGTGGGGCAGTCGCCTGGCGAGTGGCCAGACAGCACAGGTGTATATAAAAAGCACACTGGGGCTTTGGTGGCTGACCAGGATGGGTCCAACTGCCTCCTCTGGCTTTCTTCTGGTGGTTGGAGAGTCCAGGTCAGAAGTCAGATCCCAGGGGTGCACTCCACAGCTCCTACATGGGGCGTGGGGAGTGGGCTCTTAGGCTGCATGTCTGCTTTGGCTTGATAAGATTGGGGATGTGGGATGGCATCTGTAGTCAGAACTCCCAGAGAGGCTCGTATTTCCTGGGAGGAGATGACTGGGGTTGAGGGATGAGCCAAAGCTGGGCCCCAGAGAACTGGGGTGTAGGAGCTGGCAATTAGGAGAGGTCAAAGGTCAAGGCTTGGAATGTGGGAGGGAGGCACTGGGTTAAAAAGGGGTGTAATGTTAACTCTGCAAAATGGGTGAGCCTTAAAGAGTAAATAAGGGGTAGGAGCCTTGCAGTTTGGGTCAAAGTTCGTCTCCATGGCAGAACCCACATGCCTGTCCTCCCAGCCTGAATCCAGCTTTGTCTGGGAGGAGTCCAGCCCGGAGGCAGCTGGAGGTGTCTGGGCCAGGGGCTGGGGAGCCTGAGGGTGGCTGTGTGAGGAGTGGGGTACGAGACTACTAGAAAAGAAAAGGCTTTTGTGCCTTGATGCCTTGTGAGGTCAGCGAGACCCCCTCGTGCTTCAAGCTTCCAGACCTCTACTTTCTTCCAGTGTTCCCACGGGGTGGGGCCTGGTGGGGGCTGCCAGAGGCTCCGGAGGCTCTGGGGCTGGGACAGCCTAGCAGCTGACCTCCAGCCTCATCTGAACTGATTAAGAGCCACACCCAAAGGCATACCACGATCTGTGCCAGCAATACTTAGCAAGGACCATTGGCTATACCTTCCCAAGAAAGATACAGAGATACAAGTATTCTCTGTACTTGTTCCCAAAAAACGTCTTGCTGCACTGTTGCTCCTCGCCACACCCTCTGGGAGTCTGGCCATTGTCTGAGATACTTCCAGGGACACTGAATGGAGTGGAGCCCTCAGGACAGGCAGCAGAACACTGGGTTTCTGTGAGCACCACACGTGTCCTCGGCCTCCCCCCACCCCGCCATTGCCCAGAGGTTGGTGATAATGCAGAATCTGAGGGGGTCAGTTGTCCTACAGCCACCCACAGGAGACCAGTGTGGGCATCCTGGGTGTGGTCATGTACATCCCAGGCCCTGCCTGGCCATGGGCTCCTGGCTGAGGACAGCTGGCCTGCTGACAAAACAAGGGTGTTTATGAGGATGGACAGTGGAGTGGGAGACAGGGAGGATGGTGTTGATCATGAACCCACCAATTTAATTATTTAATCAGTGGCTGAGTCTGGAGGCTGATGTACTGGCCAGTGGTTGGCCTAGGTGTGTGGGGTGGGGGAGGTATGTCATAGGCTATAAGGAAGCCCAGACAGCTGGTCTTGTCTCATGTGCACCCCCCTCCCATGTCCTTTGGCCCTGCTGGTGACCACTGTGTCTGGCCAAAGGATTCCTCGGAGGGTTTTTGGCTTGGTATGAACACAGCATGGAGTCTTGTCCCAGCCCTATGGCTGCTCTCTCATCTACAGTATAGATGTGGGCTGAAATCTGGCCCCCTTGCGTGAACTCAGGTGAAACCGTGGGCATTTTCTTGTCTGCTGCACTTCATGAAGGGCTAGGGGGTGGGGACAGACCCTGTGCGAGGCTCTGGCCAGCCTGCGTTCCACACTTGCTCATGTGCCTTTATCCTAGAAGCTTCCCGCAATCTCACAATCTCCCCCCAGTGGACTTGGTGGGCAGCCTCTCACCCACAGTCCTCTGAGGCACACTGGACAGGTACTGTGTGTAGGCGCTAGCCTTCTCTCCAGATACGTGCCTGGCCCGTTACAGGGGCCTGCTGAATGTTTGTGGTACAGATGAACAAGCTCACTGTCATTTATAGAGACCTGCCCCCAGACATGTTATCAGGGGAAGTAGGGATCCCTCCTTGTTGGGGACAAACTAGCTTCTTTGTCTGCTGGGGCTACAGGGCTCCTGTGTCCATTCACCCAGTTTATCCACTCTGAGCACTTAGAAGAAACCAGCTCGCCTCCCCCTTCTTTAAATTTTTGTTTATTAAAAACAATTTTTTGAAATTTTTATTTACATATTTGCAAGCAGAGAGAGAGAAGAGAGACAGAGAGATTGGGCCTGCCAGGGTTTCTAGCCACTGCAAACGAACTCCAGATACATGTGTCACTTTGTGCATCTAGCTTTACATGGGTACTGGGGAATCAAATCCAGGTCCTTAGGCTTTGCAGGCAAGCACCTTAAACCTCTGCGCCATCTCTGCAGCCCTAAACATGTTCATTTTCTTTCTCCTCTAGCGACAACAAATTGCAAACAAATTCCATGCACTCATGCACCACCTTGTATATCCGCCTTACAAGGAGAATGGGAAATCGAACCTGGGTCCTTAGGCTTTGCAGGCAAACACCTTAACCACCAAGCCATCTCTCCAGCCCTGTTTGTTTATTTTTGAGATGTGTCTCACCACCTAGCCCAGGCTGGCCCTGAACTAGAGGCAGTTCTCTTGCTTTAGACTCCTGAGTGCTGGAATTACGGGTTTGTGTCAGTGTACCCATCTTTTCCTTTTAAATTTGAAGAAAGGTAGATGTAGGCTGGTTTTGGAAGAACAGGTCCCATGGCTGGGACAACTGAGCCCAGTGAATAGAAAACACACTGGATTTCGCCCTGGGGGCCTTGTCTTAGAGGCCTTGTCAGGCAAGGGGCCCTCTCGCCCTGAGCCACAGTTGAGCTTTGTCCTCTCCTGCCCCTGACTCCCAGTCTTCCCCTTCTAGACTTCCTATGGTAACTTCCCCACCCCCACTGCATCATTCCCATAGGACCCTCAATCAGGACCGTGGCTACCTGTGTGAAGACATCACTTAGGAAATTGAGGACTAGGGGAGACACTGGGTATCTGACCAGCACCAAGAGGAGAGGGCACTGGTGCTCCCCCACTCTCCATGGTGCAGACATAGTGGTACGGTGCCCGGTCTCCACACACTCAAGAACAGTGGCCTCTAGGGCCTCGGGCAGTGCCGGCTGGCTCCCGCGGCTGCCTCCTGCCCACACCACACAGACTAAACCCTGCTAGCCGCTTTGCTCTTTATCCTGGGTCTGCCAGGGCTGCTTGTGGGTGTGGAGAGAGGCTGCTGAGGACAAGCCAGCTGTTGAGACTTCTTGTAGAGTCCCTGAAATGTCTAGTGTTGCCTTGAAGCTGAAAAGCCCATCAGCCTATCATGATTTTTCTGTCTGTGGGATTCTCTGCTTGATAGCTATGTATATATATATATATATATATATATATATATATATATATACATACATATATATATATACATATATATATATACATACATACATACATACAAATTCTATACTTACAAACAACAAAACATGGCATTTTCCTCCCCCCTTCCCCATTTTCCCCTTCACAACTCTGCTCTCCATCATATCCCCTCCCGCTCTTTGTTAGTCTCTCTTTTCTTTTGTTGTCACCATCTTTTCCTCCTGTTATGAGGGTCTTGTGTGGGTATTGCTAGGGACTGCGAGGTCCTGGATATCAAGGCCAAATTCTGTCCAGACAGTTGTATGTAAGGAGTGGTACCCTCCCTTCCTTTGGCTCCTACATTCTTTCCGCCACCTCTTCCACAGTGAACCCTGAGCCTTGGAGGGTTTGAGATGTTTTGTTGCTGGACAGTCCGCCACCCCTTCTTCTCAGCACTGTGTTGCCTTTTGGGTCATCCCAGTGGTCATCACCATGTGAAAAGAGAAGCTTCTCTAACCAGAAGTGAGAGTAGCATTAATATATGAGTATGAACATTAAGTGTCTTGCTTTCAGAGCAATTTGTTGAGAGTAATATATGCATTTATCCAGAGCTGTGTCTTTTTGTTGTTGTTGTTTGCTTATTTGTTTTTCAAGGTAGTCTCACTCTAGCCCAGGCTGACACCTGGAGTTCACTCTGTAGTCTCAGGGTGACCTTGAACTCATGGCGATCCTCCTACCTCTGCCTCCCGAGTGCTGGGATTAAAGGCATGCACCACCACGCCTGACTTTTTTTTTTTTTTTTTTTAGTTGTCTTTGCAGGTAGGGTGTCACTCTAGCCCATGCTGATCTGGAACTCACTCTGTAGTCCCAGGCTATCCTCCAACTCACAGTGATCCTCCTGAGTGCTGGGCTTACAGGCTGGAACCCAGGGCCTGGCACAGAGCAGTACCTGGGAAGAGGTTGAGTGAAGGAGTGGATGAGTGCATGGAGAGGTGAAGGCACGTGCATACCCAGCATGTGAGGCAGCCTCCCAGAGGCCAGGGCTCAACTGTGTCTACAGGGCCCACCTTCCATTCCCCATAACCATGGCTCCACCAGCCCCTTCACCCAGCCTCTTCCTGAATGGAAAACGTGAGGCCTGGCCTCCAGAAGGGATGTTTGGGGGCAGGGAGCGGACATTACTCACCTCCCGGCAGACAGGAAGCTTGTGCCAAGGGACAGTGAAGGGTCTGACTTCCGCCTTCTGCAGCGTAGGCTGTTGGGAGTTGCTGGGCAGGAATTGTGTGGAGCCTGGAGCATTTCAGGGCTCATGTGTGCGCCTCTCAGAAGGTGGCTGAAGCTCCTGCAGCCTTGCCTCCAGAACCTACTGAACATGAGCGCTTCCCTCAGTCAGATTGGGCCTGCGGACCAGAGCCTCCCCTGGGGCCCAGAGTGAGGCTGGACAAAGCCAGAGAGGGCTTTCATCAGTTTGGCCAAGTGGATATTGAGCACTGTGACACACAGGTCAGTGGCCCCATCCTGCCTGTGTATCCCAGGAATCTCGCCTTGGTGGAGCTCAGGCACGCAGAAGGGGGACCCCTGCTGGGCCATTGGCTTCTTGAAGGCAGTCCTTGTATACATCCTGGCCTTCTGCTTCCTTCCCCAGTGACATGTCAAGTGTAAAATACTTAGAAAAAGATAAAGGAGTTGACGTGGTGGCGCACGCCTTTAATTCCAGCACTTGGAAGGCAAAGGTAGGTGGATCACCATGAGTTCGAGGCCACCCCAAGACTACATTAAAGTGAATTCTAGGTCAGCCTGAGCTAGAGTGAGACTCTACCTTGAAAAGCAAAAAAAAAAAAAAAAAAAAAAAGCAAAGGAGCAAAACAAGAAAGAGGGGCTGGAGAGATGGCTTAGCAGTTAAGGCACTTGCCTACAAAGCCTACTGACCTGGGTTCAGTTCCCCAGTACTCACGTAAAGCCAGATGCACAAAGTGGTGCAGGCATCTAGAGCTGGTTTGCAGCAGCTAGAGGCCCCAGTTTGCCCATTCTCTCTGACTGTCTCTCCCTGGTTCTCTCTGCTTGCAAATAAATAAAAATATTTTTAAAAAGAGAAGAAGATTTTTTAAAACTTGAGATATTCAGGGTATGCTTTTATCAGGCTTTTCAACACGTGTCGTCATTTCAGTTTGTTGGGGTGGACCATTTGTGTTGTAGCCCCCCACCATCATGGCATTTCTCTTCCCCTCAGTTGCTGATGTGGCTCTGCTGTAGTCTTTTTGTTTATGTGTATGGATGTGTGTGTGTGTGTGTGTGTGTGTGTGCGCGCGCGCACGTGTAGGCACGTCCACACACACACATGAATGGAGGTCAGAAGACAACCTTAGAGGTTTTTGTCCTTCTACCTTTTTATTATTTTTTTAAACATTTTTGTTTATTTTTAAGGAGAGAGAGAATGAATGAATGAATGAATGAATGAATATGGGCTTGCTGGGGCCTCCAGACACTACAAATGAACTCCAGACGCATGTGCCACTTTGTGCATCTGGCTTTACCTGGGTACTGGGGAATTGAACCTGCGTTGTTAGGCTTTACAGGCAAGTGCCTTAACCGCCAAACCATCTTTTCAGCCTGTGGGTTTTTTTGTTTTGTTTTGTTTTTTTCCGAGGTAGGGTCTCACTCTAGCCCAGCTGACCAGGAATTCACTCTGTATTCTCAGGGTGGCCTTGAACTCATGGTGATCCTCCTACCTCTGCCTCCCAAGTGCTGGGATTAAAGGCATGTGGCACCATGCCCAGCTGTTTGTTTTTTTTTAATTAATTATTATTATTTTTTTTGGAAAGAAAGAGAAAGAACAAGAGCAAGAGAGAATGGATGTGCCAGGGCCTCTTGTCATTGCAAACCAACTCCAGACACATGTGTCTCTTTGTGCATCTGGCTTTGACATGGGCAGTGGAGAGTTGAATGTAGAGTGTCTGGCCTTGCAAGCATGCACCTTCACCACTGAGCAATCTCTCCATCCCACTTCCTTCTTTTTTTCCTCCCTCAGTTCTACCACACTTACCTTCTCTCTTCTTTTATTTTATTTATATGAGAGAGAGAGAGTAGGTGCACCAGGGCCTCTGGCTCCTGCAAACAAACTCCAGACACATATGCCACCTTGTGCATCTGGCTTACATGGGTCCGGGAGAATTGAACCTGGATTCTTAGGCTTCACAGGCAAGCGCTTTAACCACTAAGCAATCTTCCAGCCCCTACTTTCTTTTTGAAACAGGATCTCTTGTTTTACCACTGTGAGTGCACAAGTCTAGCTGCCCTACAAGGTTCTGTATTCTTCTGACTGCCTCTGTTGCCCTGTCAGTGCCACAGGCCCTCAGGGATCCCAGCCTGAGCCACTGCGCATCCAACTTCATGTGGGTGCTGGGGAACTGAGCTTGCTTTGACAGACTTTTATCACCAGCCCATCTCCCAGCCCATCTGTTGCAGTCCTTTTTTTTTTTTTCTTCATATTTTATTATTTTTTGTTTGTTTTTTGAGGTAGGGTCTCGCTCTAGCCCAGGCTGACCTGGAATTCACAGTGTAGTTCCCATGGTGGCCTCAAACTTGGCGGTCCTCCTACCTCTGCCTCCTGAGTGCTGGGATTAAAGGTGTGCACCACCATGCCTGGCTATATTTTATTTATTTAAGAGAAAGGGAGGGAGGGAAGGAAGAAGGGAGAATGGCCTCCCCAGGGCCTCTAGCCGCTGTAAATGAACTGCATATGCATGTGCACCTTGTGCATCTGGCTTTACATGACTACTGGGGAATTGAACCTGGGTCCTTAGGCTTTGCAGGCAAACACCTTAACCACTGGGCCATCTCTCCAGCCCTCTGTTGCTTTCTTTTTTTTCTTGGTTTTTTGATGTAGGGTGTCAGTCTAGCCCAGGCTGACCTGGAATTCACTGCGTAGTCTCAGGGTGGCCTCAAACTCATGGCAGTCCTCCTACTTGTCTCCCAAGTACGGGGATTAAAGGCGTGCACCACCACGTCTGGCCTCTATTGCATTCTTAAAGGTCATCCATTGTATCCAGCCCCAGCTCCATGAGCTCTTAGTTCTATTCCCTTGGAGATATCTCTGACAAGGAGTTAATTTGTCCAGGCCACAGGGCGTAGCCAGCTGGAGCCACTTGCCCTGGCTTTTTTCCTAGCCTCTGGCACGTGTAGGTGCTCTCAGCAAGTGACCATTGAGTGGCTATAAGTTGATGGGGGACAGGAAGGGTTCTTGGCGGAGTGTATGGTATGGGCAGCAGGGCCGGGCGGCAGTGTGCTCCAAGAAGGCAAGCACCGGGGCTCCCTGTGATCCCAAGCTCTGACCAGGAAAAGCAGAGCAGGGCGACCACCAGCAGCCTGAAGGGCGGGCTGCCTGAGGCTGCCTCCACCGGCAGGCTTGAGGACGCCCCTGGGCCTGGCTTCCTTGTAAGTGTCCTCTGCCTGCCGCTGTCCTACCTCAGCTCCTGTCTGAGGTGTTGCTGGGTGGCTGTGACCATTGCCCCTGGTGTGTCCCCTCAGGAGCTATCCTGTTGCCTCAGGTGGGGTCTTCTGCCACCTAGAAAGCCATGCTGACAGCTGAACAGCCCCAGCCTGTGTCCCAGGCCGGCAGGAGGCTGATCAGGCAGCTGTGAGCAGGACTTCTATCCAGAGAGGGCATCCGGGCCTCACCCCACCCTTCTTTGAGACAGGGTCTCTCACTGGCCTAGAGCTCATCAAGTAGGCTAGATTGGCTGTAGGCAGTAGGCAGCTCGGCTAGAGCTTTCTGTGCTTGGCCTGTAGCAGATCCAGGAGGACAGTGAGCCCCAGGGATCTGCCTGTCTCCACCTCCCCAGTGCTGTGGTGACAGGCACACCCCCTGCCTGGCTTTTAAAAGTGTGGGTCTGGGGATCAAACTCAAGTCTTCATTCCTTTCACAGCAGACACTTTACCAACTGAACTATCTCCCCAGACCCCACAGTTATTTGTTTTTATTTAAAAGTTTTTAGGCAGCACTTGGGATTGAGTCCAGGTCCTCACACATGCTCGCCAGCATTCTACCACACAGCGACATCCCTAGCCCTCCACAGTAGCTTGTAAGACAGAGCCTCTCTGCCCCCTCCCCTCCCCCCCCCCCCCCCCCCCCGCCGCACCAGTGGAGCTTGGCCCTGTCCTTCGTCTTGATTCTGCTCCTCTCAAGTGAGCCTGGAAGCTGGGTCTGTGTCCATTCACCTTCTTCTGAAGTGAGAGCAGTGTGCTCCTATTCAAGGCCCCAATCACCTGTCCACACTGGTAGAGAGACAGTGGCCTCTTCTCCCCTCCCCCCAGGAGCAGAGGGCTGGGGCCCTAGTCCTTGTAAGCGATTGGCTGTCTGCATGGCAGTCCCGGGTCACAGGAAAGTGTCCCTCAGCTGGGCTGCAGGCAGCACAGACAATGCTGGGCTGTGCTGGACCCAGCCTGCCTAGGGTAAGAGAAGCTGGGAGACAGCTCCAAGAGATCCCTTTATCCCAGGAGCAGGCTGGGCCTGTACAACCCCGGCCTTGTCCTGGCTACTGAGGCCCTGAGGGGATGAGGATTACCTGCTAAGGAAGGAGGAGGGAGACCCTGGCTTCCTTTCCTCCCCCACCTGGAAGATTAGCCTGGGTCCTGGGGCCCACCTGTCCATTCAGAGCCCTGCCCCTGGCAGACTCCCCTCACCCAGCAGTACACATAGCCATCAGCTGGGGTGGCCTTGCTGGGGGGTTGGGAGCCAGGTACCACCCCAGAGCCTCAGGGGTGACTCTCCCAGGAACCAGGAAGTGACCAAGCCACGTAGGCATCGTCACCCTGACCTAAGGACTGGGATGCACCGGCCCTCCCCTGGCTTCCGGAAGGATTGGCTGAAGGCCTGCTAAGGGGCCCTCCGACTCTACACACAGGCTCCTGGGTAGGGCCCTGCCCCATGAATCATTCACACATGGTGGCCTGAAGTAGCTGTGCTTGCCCTGAAAACACATGATTTGTGGGGGTTGAGGGTGGCAGGCATTAGGCAGCTCCGTGAGAGCCTTCTGTGCTTGGCCTATAGCAGACCCAGGAGGAAAGACTGAGGGCTCCATCCTAGAGCAAGTTCCCTTGGGTGTAACTGGCCAGTGTGTGTTGGGGGACTGTAGGACCTGGGGCGGGGATGAGCGGGGTCATTCTTTGTGAAGCCATCTGGGCGCTGTTGTTCACTGTGGGGGCCAGGCTTGTGATCACTGCTGTGTCTGCTGTGACACCAGGCTCAGCTCAGCACCTGACATTCAGGACCTGGTATCCACTGCCTAGCAAAGCTGGCATCTGTCCCCAAGGCCCTGCTGTCCAGGCTACTTATTCTAACGCCCTCTTATCTGCAGTTTGAATACTTTTCCAGGGGACTGGGCCCCTGTGTCTCTGCAGAGAGAAGTGAGGCCAGTTCTAGATGCACAGAGCTGGGCCTGTGTGGCTTGCACTGTCTGAGACAGTGGTCACCAGCAGCTGCTTAGCATTCTGAAAGGGTTGGTGGAAATGGAGGTGTGGAGCACATGCAAGACTATTGGTGCCAATGGTCATAGCTTGAAAATGGAAATTAAGCCGGGCGTGGTGACACATGCCTTTAATCCCAGCACTCGGGAGGCAGAGGTAGGAGGATCGCCGTGAGTTTGAGGCTACCCTGAGACTCCATAGTGAATTCCAGGTCAGCCTGGGCTAGAGTGAGACCCTACCTTGAAAAACCAAAAAAAAAAAAAAAAAGAAAATGGAAATTAAAACATTTCCACTTTATGGATTACTTGTTGAAGTGATATTTGGACATATATTTTAAATAAATTCAACTCTTCTTTGAGGCAGAGACTAGCTCTAGCCCAGGATGGCCTTGAACTTGTTATATAGCCTAGGCTAATTCTCTTGCCTCAGCCTCCTATAATGATGGGATTAGATAGGATTGTACCACTGCAGCTGGATTTTATAAAAAATACTTTTTATTTATTTATTTATTTATTTATTTATTTGACAGAGAAAGAGGGAGAGAGAGAGAAAGAGGGAATGGGTGCACCAGGGCCTCCAACCACTACAAACAAACTCCAGACGCATGCACCCCCTTGTGCATCTGGCTAACATGAGTCCTGGGCAATCAAACCTGGGTCCTTTGGCTTTGTAGGCAAATGCCTTAACTGCTAAGCCATCCCTCCAGCCCACAACTGGCTTTAAAATAGGTTGTTAAAGTTAAATTTTGGGGGGCTGCAGATTTGGCTTAGTGGTTAAGGCGCTTGCTTGAAAAGCCTAACAACCCAAGTTCAGTTCCTCAGTACCCACATAAAGCCAGATGCACAAAGTGGTTCATGCATCTGGAGTTTGTTTGCAGCATGGGAGGCCCTGGCATGCCTATCCCCCGCCCTTGAACATAAATAAATATATTTTAGACGACTTTTAAAAACTTTTCTACTGAGCTTGTCATGGTGGCACACACCTTTAATTCCAGCACTTGGGAGGCACAGGTAGAAGGATTGCTGTGAGTTCAAGGCCACCCTGAGACGACATAGTAAATTCCAGGTCAGCCTGGCCTAGAGTGCGACTCTACCTTGAAAAAACAAAACAAAAAAAAAACCTTTTCATTAATAACTTCCATAATTATAGACACTAAACCATGATAATTCCCTCTCCCCGTACTTTCCCCTTCACAAATTTACTCTCCATCATATTCCTTTCCCCATCTCAATAAAAAAGATGCTTTTTAAAAAATTAAATTTGGAGGGGCCTGGAGAGATGGCTTAGTGGTTAAGGTGCTTGCCTGCAAAGCCAAAGGACCCAAGTTTGTTCTCCAGGACCCATGTAAGCCAGATGCACAGGGTGGCCAGCCATGATGTGCCCATTCCTTCTTTCTCTCTTTGCCTCTTTCTCTCTCTCTCTCAAATAAATAAAAATAAAATATTTGTAAAAATTAAAAATTTGCCTAGCATACATGAGGCTGGCCCTGGTTTTGATTCCCAGCACTACAAAAATGAACAAAATCTTTAATTCCAAGCAAGTACCTATAACCACTGGGCAATCTCCCCATCCCCCAAACTTTAATTTCAATTACTTCTCTTTACTTGAAAACAAATATAGCCCCTCTTCCCCAATTATAGCGCCTCAAGAACTCAGACCCACGTGTGTGGCTCACGTGCTGGGCAGCACTGCTCCTGGCGGAGAGCCTAGGCATCGTCAACCTGCTAGTTACAAAGGATTGGCAGGAGCACCAGGGAACACACGGGCACCGGGGTGCCAGTGTCATGGCTGTGTGCTAGGAAGCACAGGTGGATGGCACAGGGCATTATCTAGGTGTGATGGAACATTCCCATAATTCCACCACTTGGGAGGTAGAAGCAGGAGGATCAGGAGTTCAAGGCCACCCTGGGCTATATATCAAATTTGAGGTCAGCTTGGGATATATAAGACCCTGTCTCAAAGAAAGAAAAAAAAAAGGAAGGAAGGAAATAAGAATGGAGCCCAGGAGGGGGTCATGGGCTGTACTCCTTGCCTTGGCCTGCTAGGCCAGTTGAACAGGCAGTAGGCCACGGCAGGAGCCTGAAGGCCAAAGGGAGATGGTGGGTCTCATGTGACGGGGCACATGCCCAGTATGGCTTCATCACATAGATCAGTGGGATCCTGTTGGCCCCCATTTGAACCCTGGGTCTCTCTGCTTTGCCTTCCAGAGCAAGAGTCCAGTAGGCTGCCAGGAGCTCAGTGCTCCTTGGAACTATGCGTTGTGTAAACATGGCCCAGGCCACTGGCCTTTGTCAAAGCAGGCATTGGGGGTGGGGGAGTGCCAGCCCTGGTGAGGTGCGCACCCCAAATTCAGAGCGGCAAGTACCCAGCCTACAGCCCAGAGCCGCCCGTCAGGCCTTCAGTGGCTCCCGCCCTGGCATCTTGGCCTCCCTGGTGGCTGTGGGGGCTGCGGGCTCTAGCACTCTGCTCTCCTCCCCTCCTCCTCCCTGGCTTGTGGCTTTTGTATGTGAATTATTGATGCCCCTGCTCACCCCTGCCTGGCTGCTCTGACCAAAGCTTACTAAGGGGCCCTCACTGCCTCCAGCCCCCCACATCAGCCTTAGGAGCCAGCCTGCCTGTGTGCCAAGCATGCGGGCTCTTGTGGCCTGTGCTGCACGATGGCAGTGGGCAGTGGCAGCCCTTGCCACCTTCCTAGTCTGGCCTGAGGGCCGGGTGGGTCACCCACCGGGAAAGGGTGCTGCTGGCTATGGCCCCAGAATACAGCGTGGCGATTGGCGGCTTGCACAGAGCTGGGCCTGTGCGGGCTGCAGGGCGCTGGCGCCCACATAAGGGCATTGTTTGATGAGGTAAAAGGAGTTTTTGTCTCCTTCTGGAGACGGGACAGAGGGAGGAACAATTTCCCCCATTCATCACTAATTCCCCCATTTGAATAGCAGCACATCGCCCCACGTTACAGTAGATAGGCATGGCAGGCCTTCCTTGCCCGCAGGCCCTCCAGGCACAGGTGGTGGGTCCCGGGTGTTCCCAGCTTGAGGAGTCGCCCCTTGCCAAGCTGGGAAGAGTCCTGGTTTTGTGGAAATACACTGAAGGGGTGCATTCCCACTGCTTCCCAGAGGGCATCTATCTGTGCTGTTTGCACATTCATAGGTGGGGCAACCATGCCCTGTTGGCATCAGCATTCTGGGTTTGGATAGGGTGGCTGTACTGGAGGGCCTCCCTGGTACAGTAGCGAGATGAGGACCAGGTGGGGACAAGAGGGCCTGGGCACCCTGGGTTTCTAGCTGCAGGTGGGTCTGACCAGAGCCACCAACCTGCCCAGAGAACACCTCAGGTGACATGGGGCCTGCTGGTGTTTTCAGAGTCATAAAAAGTTGGAGCCCAAGAGGGCGGCTGCAACAACTCCCTGACTGCAGATAAGATCCCAGGAGGTGCTGCACCCAAGGTCGTGCAGACAGTAAGGCCCCGCAGCCACTCAGCCAAGCCTGCCTTGTGCCATCCAGGCAGGGGGTTAGGTACCTGTCGAACTCTGTCTTATGTCACATTCTTTGGATGGGGAGAAAGAGTTTGGAATGGGTCAGAACTCAGTTGCTAGGTCTCTCTGTCCCCTTTCCCCAAACCATACAGGGGTGTGGGTGTGACCACAGATCGTCCCAGGGCAGGTACCAGCAGCTTCACAATGGGTGGGACGGGGAGCTGAGCCTGGCCCCTGGTTACTCAGAGACCAAAGCAGGCCCACGTGATTCAAACTGGCCTCCAGCTAGCTTTGGCAATAAGGAAGTTATTGCTCCCATAACCAAATAGTCCAGGATTGCCTTTGGTTTTAGGCCCAGATAGATTTAGCGGGGGCCTCCTCTCCCCTCCTCTCCCCTCCCCTCCCCTCTGCAGCTGCCCCCAGGTGAGGAAAACTCAGGACTGACTTTCATGGGTCCATTACCAGTGGCTGTGATGAAAGTATTGACTGTCCACTTCTGGGGCACGTGCTTACCCTGGGGAGCCCTGGAAGATCTGGTGCTCTCACTAGAGGAAGGACTATGGCTTGTGACTTGCCTGTGGGCAAGCAGGAGCGATCCAGGCCTACCCACAACAGCTCTGCCAGGGCTGGGGGAAGCTTATGGACAGACTGGGCCCAGGCCAAAGACACAGTAAGCTAATAGTATTGTGAGAAGATAAGTGTGCTGGAAAAAAAAAAATAGGTAAAGGGGTCAGCGACAGTTCTCGACACAGTGACCTTTAAGCAAAGCTCTGGAAGTGAAAGAGCCAGGGCCAGTGTAGCAGTGAGAGAGGTGAGCAACACAGTGTACAGGCGCGGGCCACCATCAGGGCCATGTGCAGGCGAGCAGCAGAGATGGACCTGCGTGCGCACAGACGGGAGAGGGGCCGTGGCCAAGGCCAGGAGGACAACCGCCACGGCGGGGCCTATGACAGATGGAACCACCCTCCCTTATTGTGCCAGCACTCTGCCACCTTCCTTGGAAGTGGTTCTACAAAAAAAACAAAAAGCAGTGAGAGTTGGTGCAAGGAAAGGGAGGGCTTCACTGAGGAGGCGGCACTCAAGAGAGCCCTGAAGGACAGGCAGAGTGGGGGCTTGGCTGGAAGGTAAGAGTGTTGTCACCCTCCTGGGCCTGGAATCCTTGACTCATTTACGCTTGTCCCCAGTGCCCAGTGCAGCCTGCCACTGAGCATTGTTGAGAGGAAGGGAGGGCAAGGCGGGTACCACCCCTCAGGATCTCTGTCCTAGACGAAGGGGTGCACTGTGCTGGCCCTGGGGGCTCCAAGAATCCATGTTTTAGCCTGAAGAACATGGATATAGAAGAGTGTGAAATAAGGGGTGTGGTGTAGGGAGCCAGCTCTCGCTTTTGGGTGCTGTTCCATGCCAGGCAGTGCTGATACCTTAATAAGTCCCACTTTATTGGAAACTGGGGTGAACGAAGTGCCTCCTTGAGGCCACAGAGTTGACACCCACACTGTTCACGCTCCTTTGCATTCTGCCAAACCACACCAGCCTCCCTGGTTGCCAGACGTGGGCCTCCCATCAGGTAGCTCTGAAGCCGGTTGTGTAGGATGGCAGGTAGCCCGCCAGGTGAGGCCACCGTAGTGAAGCGTCAGAGTGGACAAGACTTTGGGAAATTGCTTGTTCATCAGATGTGGCTGTGTATGTGTGGCTGGCTTTTCCTGCCCAGGTGCAGCATAGGTAAAATGAGGGCCTACGGGCCTGCTCAAGGCTACCCGCCCCCCCCCCCCCCCGTTAAGTGGAGAAGTTGCCATCTTAACCATTTTGAAGTGTAAACAGTAACTGTCTTTACAGCGCTGTATCAGCACTAGTATTTCCAAAACTTTACACACCACCCTACACAGAGGCAGTGGCCCATTCTCCTCCCCCTGCCCAGCCCTGGGTGTCCTCTGATAGAGTTGGTCACTGTGAATATGTGTGTAAGTGGAGACATTCCCTGTTCATCCTCCTGCTCCTGTGTGTGGCTTCTTTCAGTTACCGGAAAGTTCTGAAGGTTCATCCGTGTTGTAGCATATAGCCAAACCCATTCATTTTTAATTTATTTATTTGAGAGGTAGCGGGTCAGATAGAACGGGCACACCAGGGCCTCCAGCCTCTGCAAACAAATTCCAGGTGCATGCTCCCCCTTGTGCATCTGGCTTACGTGGGTCCTGGGGAATGGAACCTGGGTCCTTAGGCTTCGCAGGCAAGCACCTTAACCTCTAAACCATCGCTCCAGCCCCCTCATTCACTTCTAAGGCTGGATCTTCCACTGTGCAAACACCATTTTGCCTATTCATTTATTTCTGGAGGTTTTTCAAAATGCTAATAATGTAAACCAGTCATGATGAATGGTGTGGTGTGGATTTCCAAGTCTTCCACAAACTTGGAATATATTCTGGTGCCTCATTCACCCAACTACCTCCCTTGCCAGGTGGGGGTGGCATCTGAGGACAGGGAGGTGTGTATCCTTGCTGTGGCCAGTGTCTGCTGTCCCTAGCCAGGTAGTACAGGTCAGCAGCCCGGCATCACAGCTGATCAAGCAGTATGAGGCCCCTGCGCATCCTCAGCAGCTCCACAGCGAGGTACCTGTCATTCCAAGGAGGTCGCGCTGTGCCCCATACTGCGTGAATGTAGTTGGCTTTGGGCCCGATGCCCATGGTGCCTGAGAACAGTTTCTCCTTCCAGAGGAATCTGGGGTCAAGCAGGTGGAAGCCACCTCTTTGAAGTGAATTAAGGGAACGTAGCAGGCCTGCAGACCAAGCGCGCAGGGTTCAGGGTGGAGGCGGGCGGGAAAGCTGCAAGGTCAAGTCACTGGAGCTTGGCCATGACCCAGAGGAACCCTCAGATGAGTAGGCCTGAGCTGTGAAAGGACGGGAGGGCCAGGGCCGTGGTGTGCTTTGACAGTGGCTGCGCAGGTGCCACTCTCTCTGGAAACTCACTTTCCCAATTTCTGGTGGGATTCAGTAAGTGCAACTGGAACCCTCCTTGTCTGTGTCTGGGGTCCGGGCCAGCACACACTAGGTACTCAGTTAAAACTGCTCTGCAGTTTCTTCATTCCACAAATATCTAGATTGGTTACTGGAAATACTGCCTGAGAAAAATGTGTGAGTGGAAGGGCGAGGCGGTGAGATAGATCCCAGAGATGAACGCTTGGGCTTGGGCCAGAGCCCACAGGAGAATGGAGGGAGGGTGAAGAGGCTCAGCCATGATACAGAGGAGGCCAAGAAGCCTGGCCCCAGGGGACCTGCGGCAGCTGAGGGGGAGGGGGATCACTGCACCAGGCTTTCCCCATTCCCCTCCACCCAAGGCCTGGGGTTGTTTGATGGGCAGCTTGGTCCCGCCCTCCAGGCAGCATGGAGGCCAGTGATTGGTCGGGGCGCTAAAGCCGCTCCATCACCATGGGGACGCTCAGGAGGCGCGTGCCCAGTGCTCCACATCAGGGACTAAATCTTCATAATCTGCTGGCGGTGGGGGTGGGGTCCAGCGCGACCCTGGCCTGGGAGGAGGGGGTGGTCTGGGAGGCCTCCACCCTGGGTGCTCACCTGACAGTGACCTACGGCGACCCACCCTGCGTAGTTACAGCTCCCGTGGTCTCGTGCCCTGTCTGATGAAGCAGGAGATTGGGGCATGTGGGAAGAGGGGCCTGGAATTTATCTGAAAATGTCTGTTTGGGGAGTTCAAGTCACCCTCCAGATCCTGCAATGTGCTGCCTTTCACAGCAGAGGGCTCCCGCCTCAAGAAAGCGGGAAAGCCATTAAAGGCGCTTGGAAGGCGGACCCAAACCTTGCAGCGGGCCGCTCTACCAGGCACAGAGCCAGGATGTGGCTAGACTGTGCGCAGGAAGGCATGGGTGACTGTGAGGGAGTGGTGTTACAGTGGAGTCATCCTCCTTCCTCAAACAGCTTTAAAGGAGAAATTCAAGAACCTTGCTGTGGGTTGGGGGCCATTGAGGGTGGGAAGAGGTGAGGCAGAGAGGGACCAGGTGGGTTGGAAGGGGCCATCTTGCAGCTCGGGGAGAGTGTCTCGGGACCTGTGGTGCGCTACTTGAAGCTAAGCCTTGCATTTGTAGGTTTGGAGGGCAGAGGCCTGCCTGGTTGCCTGCTACTGTGGCCCTGCTACCTGTCCTTGCCTCAGCCCGCATCCCAGATCATCTGGTGTGGAGCAGAGAGCATACTTCTGCCCTATGAAGATACTCAGAGGGGGCTGCCAAGGCCCGCAGGCCGAGCTGGGCCTCTGGAGACAGTAGATGCTGGGATGGGGTTTCACGCGCAGGGCTCTTGTTCCAGATGACTCCTCCTCTGAGAGCGGCAGCGGCAACGGCTCCTCCACCCTGAACCCGTCCACCTCCAGCAGCACGCAGGGTGACCCCTCCTTTCCTGAGATGAATGGCAGCGGTGCTGCGGCCCCCATGGACTTCACTGCCACTGCCGAGGATCAGCCCATCAACCTGTGTGACAAGCTCCCACCAGGCACTGCGCTTGGCACACCCTCCTACCCCTCAGATGGCTGCAGTACTGACGGGCTGCGGAGCCGTGTCAAGTACGGGGTGAAGAGCACCTCTGAGGTGTGTAGGGCCTCTGGGTAGTTGGGAGGTTGGAATTCAGCCCACGTGTGACATCAGGCCAGGGTGGGGGTTGTGGCCATTTCATCACTTTCTAGAGAGGCCCCAAAGTGAGGGATGTCTGTGTGCCCCAACCAGGCCCTGCTTCTCCAAGGCTGTGCAGCAGGGCTGACGGCTCCTGTCTTGGTAGAGGTGGCAAGTGAGGTGTGTCCCTAGGGGCTCATTCCCTCCCATGGAGCAGTCTGATGTGAAGATCAGCAAGGGGCCCATTTGGCCCAGAAGACAAGACCTTGGGAGTCCAGTGGTGCATGCTCACAGCCTCACCACTCTGAAGGCTGAAGCGGGAGGAGAGCTGGAAATCTGAAGTCAGCCCTGCACTGCAGTGTGTTTAGGCCAGCCTGGGTTACTTAGCCCAGGTTCTATAAAACAAAAGACGTCAAAGGTCTCTCACTGCCTGGTTACTTACTCTGCCCGGCCCATTTTGTGGATTGTACTGCAAAAGGGTGAGGCCCCAGGATGAGGGCTGTGGAGCTCCCTTTGACTAGCTGATGGGGACATCGGGTGGTCATAGTGGGTCCTCACACTCATGCTTCCTACACTGTGTCTGGGCCACTAAAGTTGCTCCCCTGGAGCCTTGCTGCCCTGGGCTTCAGCTACCTTCCCCACGGGCTTTCCCCTGCCCTGGGCCAGGTTCTTTTCTTCAGAGGGTCTCATGGGGATGGCACAAGCCTTGAGAACCAGCCTAGCAGCATGTCCAAGGAGCAGGCGGAGTGGCTCTCATAGTAGGGGCTCGGTCTGCTCAGCAGGGAACTCAAGCCACTGTCACTGTGGCTCCAGGGTGGTCCCGGGGCTTGGGTGCCAGGGAAGTGGAATGAGAGCAGGATGCCTGTGCGCAAGAAGGCATGGGTGACTGCGAGGGGGGGGTCACAATGAAGCCATCCCTCCTTCCTCAGCAGAGGAAGGAGAAATTCAAGGACCCTGCTTTGGAAAAGGGGACACTGAGGGCGGGAACAGGTGAGGCAAATGGCTTGTCTGGCCTTGGCCAAGGAGTTGAGAATCTGACTTGTCCATGGTCAGAGCCAAGTGGTAGCCAGCACCATACCCCACAGGTCTTTTCTCCCCAAACTGTGATTCTGGAGGGCTGTGGTTCTGCCCTGTCACGTCTTTGCACAGATGAAGAAACTGGGAAGACTGGCCCCAGGGGCCTGGGAGCCATGGCTGCGGGACTAGGGCACCAGATGTGTCTTCATGGAGTTTTGCTCAGTGACACATGGGGTCCTTCTGTGCCATGCTGGTGCCACATCATGGGTGCAGTGCTGACACGGCAGCTGCGTGTGTCCTGGGTCCAGCTAATCACTGCCAACCTCCTTCGGGGAAGGGATGAAGTCAGGACACAGCACAAGTGCACACTTCCTAAGTGCAGATGATAGCAGGCCCTGAGCTAGGTGCTGTGGCACTGGGTCACAAAGGACACCCTGATGAACAGGAAGCGATCAGGGACCGAGAAGAAACTGGTGACTGGCGCGAGAGGACTGGTTGAGGGAGGAGTGTGGGTGGAAGGCCCCGGCCTTCTCAGCTTTAGGACAGGGTGACACCAGGCTAGAGCTGGGTCCCTCTCCCTCCCCGCACACCTGTTTTCCCAGCTCACAGTATCTTCCTGGGAGGCAGACCTGAAGCAGCCCAGTGTGGAGCTGGGGAATGTACCCTGCTTGTGGACCTGCCCACTTGGCTGGCTCCCTCTCCCAGCCCATCTGTTCCTCCTCTCAGACAGACAGCACATTCGCTGCTCTAGTGACAGCTCACTTGTCAACTCAAGGTTGCAGTCCTTTGGGAATCTAGGAGGAAACTCAGAAGCCAAAACAGATCCTGGCACACACACACGAGGTTGGCTTGTGGGAATCTTTTTGTGCCCCTCCCACAAGGTTGTAGGTCCTGATGTGGGCACCGCGCCCCGGGAAGCTGCTGCTACCCCGTGCCCAGTGCCTTGCCCAAGGAGCAAGGTCCCTGCACGCTGCTCTCATCACAGCAGCCAAGTGGGAGCAGGACAGCTACCCTGGTTCAGAGTGGGAGGGAGGTCGACTTGCTCAGGGCTTACAACTGAGACTTGTGGTAGCTGGATGAACTCACCAACCTGGTCCCCAAGCATACCATGCCCTGTAGGTGATCAAGGTCACAGGCAGCCACCTGACTTGTCCCTCTGCTTCTTACCCTGTTTCAGTCCCCCCCTTATAGCTCTGGGAGCTATGATTCCATCAAGACCGAGGTCAGTGGGTGTCCTGAGGACCTGACGGTGGGCCGGGCCCCCACTGCGGATGACGACGACGACGACCATGATGACCACGAGGACAATGACAAGATGAATGACTCGGAGGGCATGGACCCTGAGCGTCTCAAGGCCTTCAATGTGAGCACCAGGCAGGGTCAGGTGGGATAGGAATGGGTCCATGGCAGGGCCAGCCCCTCCAGTGGCCTGTGTCTCCCCTAGATGTTTGTGCGGCTCTTTGTGGACGAGAACCTGGACCGCATGGTGCCCATCTCCAAGCAGCCCAAGGAGAAGATCCAGGCCATCATCGAGTCCTGCAGCCGGCAGTTCCCCGAGTTCCAGGAGCGGGCCCGCAAGCGCATCCGCACATACCTCAAGTCCTGCCGCCGCATGAAGAAGAATGGCATGGAGATGGTGAGTGCCTCTCGCTGCCCGCCACCCTCTCCCGCAGTGCTGCATCTGCCCTACAAACCATGCCCTAGCCAGACTCCTTCCCCCACACCTCCCAGTAACCGTGTCTCACAAATGAAGGAACTGAGTAGAGCCCCAACCTCAGCTCTGATATCCCCTGCCCCTGGCCAGGATTTCTGAACAAGCCCAGAGCCCTTCCAGCCCCAACACCAGCTTCATGCCCGTTCTGCCTGCAGACTAGACCCACGCCTCCCCACCTGACCTCAGCCATGGCAGAGAACATCCTAGCAGCTGCCTGCGAGAGCGAGACAAGGAAAGCAGCCAAAAGGATGCGCCTGGAGACCTACCAGTCCTCGCAGGTACCTGCTCACAGCTGGCCACGCCAAGGGGCAGAGGTCGTCGCCATCCCACAGGCACTGGTGGATGGGGTGCAAATGGAGCTGAGGGGGCAGCGATGGGGACAGGAAGGGGATCAGAAAGGTAGGTGGGAAGGTTAGAGGGGTCAAGCCATAAAGGTACTGTACACTTCCCAAAAGGAAGTCCGGGCTGGGCATAATGATATACCCCTGTAATCCCAGCTCTCAAGAGGCTGAGGCAAGAGGATCACAGGTTTCAGGCCCATACATAAAGGATCTTCAGGCTGGGCAGGACAGATATGTCCCACAGGTACATATGCACAGCTAGCAGAGATCCCTGGGGCAGGGTGACCAGGGAGAGGGATCAGACAGCATGTCAGGGTGACGCCACATCATGGGGTGAAGAGTCCCGGCCCCTTAGCTGCGCCAGCACTGCTCTCTCTCCTCTGCAGGACGAGCCCATAGCCCTGGACAAACAGCACTCCCGGGACGCCACAGCCATCGCTCACTCCACCTACTCACTGCCAGCCTCCGCCTACTCCCAGGACCCCGTGTATGTCAACGGCGGCCTCAACTACAGCTACCGCGGCTACGGGGCCTTGAGCAGCAACCTGCAGCCCTCCGCTTCCCTCCAGACAGGAAATCACAGTAACGGTGAGTGGGGTCCTGAGCAGCCCCCCTAGCGCTGTCCTTGCGCAGGCCGGTCAGGAAGCCCAGCTCCTCCTCCTCCCTGATGGCCCCGCACGTCCACCCAGCACTGCGGCCGCTTCTGTCTTGCTCCACTCCCTGTGCGTACGTCCTCTGCACCCGACATGGTGTGGGGACGGACAGCAGGGTTCAGTGAGGTCACACTGGGTTGGCTGCAGCGCCAGGATCTGGCCACATTGCAGTCTTAGTCAAAAGGCAGAGAAGCAATTACAAAGATCCAGCGTAGCCTCTGCACCCCTGAAGCCCGTATCTGAGTCATCTTGGACAGTGGTTAAGTACCAGGTCGTCCTGTTCATGCCCTAAGTTGAGGGGTTCAGCAAGTGCTTCCCAGGTAGTTCTGCTGCGGATGAGATGCCCTGGAGAGGGAAGTGGGGAGGGGGAGGGCAGAGAGGAGAGAGACCTTCTTATGGAGATAGACAGACACTGCCTGGTGTGCGGGCAGCAGGGTAAGAATAGTCACAGGGCCTTGGGTTTGATTGGGTCTGGGGGCTCACAGGATTGAAGCACCGATGGGTTGTCACCTGTGCTTAGCCTCTGTCATTCTGTTCTGTCTGCCCTTGTGATGAGAACATGTGTTCAGAGGCCAGAGGGAGGGAAGAGTTGAGGTCACCAAGCTGCGGCTTAAGGAACAGGTGGGAGGAAGGGCCCCTGGCAGGCTGGGGTGCTCCGGTGCTTGGTCTTGACTGCAGCATGCCTGAGAATTTCTTAAACCATCCTTGACTTCAGGAGACCTCTCACTGTACCTGGGCAACAAGGGAGAGAGACAGACTCTAGCTGTGGCAGAAAGCACATGCCTTCTCCACTCAACGCTTACTGGCCTGGGCCCCCATACTCACTGTGCCCCAGAACTGGTCCCTGGAAGAGCCCTGCCTAGGCTTAGCTTCTCATCCCTTCTAATGCCTCTTAACCTAAAAGAGGCTGCCTGGCCCTAATCCCTGAAGCCAGGCCAGAGTGGCTCGCACAGCTAGGGTGGAGTGGGTGCCCTGGAGCTGCTGCTCTCTCTCCAGGAAGGGCTGTCCCACCCAGTGGGTCCCTTGCTAGAATGTGTGAGGTGGGTTCCAGGATCGAGTGGGTTAGAACCCCCTTTTGAAGGACATAAGAGGACACTGGAACTCAGCAGAAGGAGGGATGACCTGGTGCCCAGTCCTGCCTAGGCAGAAATGATGGCAACAAGTCTTCACATGTACTTACTACCCAGCTTGGGCCTGTCTTAGGATTTCGGCTGCAGAGATTTCCCAACCTCTCCTGAGAGTGTGGGTCTGCACTCCAACCCTGTGCACACCTGCCGGAGCATCCAGCATCCATCAGGAGGCAACTGGGTGCTGCCCTGTGTATCCTGGGGCCTTAAGTGTCCCACATCTGAACATGCTGGTACCTCAGAGCTGGGTGGAATCCAGATCTGGCCATTTCCCTCCTTGTCCAGAGAAGCGATGCCTTATATGAAGGACACCGGGGCTGGGCGGAGGGAAACGATAAGCGGCCGCAGCGCTCTACAGCCGCCCTGCCTCCTGGCCCTGCCCCATAGCGGTCCTCACTCACTTGACAGCTCAGTCCTGCAGCCTTGCTAGTGGCTCAGAGCTCCTCATTTTGCTCACTACGTTGGCACCTACAGATGCAAATCAGCCTAGATAGAGTCAGGCTCTGCCTGTCTTACTTGGGATGCTGGGCAGCTTGTGCCCACTACAGCTCCTCAGTGACCAGCCGCCTGAGCACCTGGCTGTAACCAGAGGCTGCACGGAATGAGTCCAGATCAGATTGGCCACAGGAAACAGGGACCTTCTCCTGTCCAGTCTTCAGTACAGCCTAGGAGAGGAGGAAGAACACTGAGTATAGCAGTGAAATGGTCAACTGGGCAAGACTTGGGGACAGAGAAAGAGGAAAACCCTGGGCCACCACTCATGATTGACTGTGGCAGGTGGCCTTGGTTATCCCAAGTATTGCCTAGGTAGAGAGGCCCCAGAGGACCAAATCTCCCCCTTCTTCCACCTCTCTGGGCCCTGCCCCTGCTACATCCAGAAGCCAGTGGAGGCCATCAACACAGGACTGTGCTTGACTGTGTCCTCAATTCCAAGAACTTATTTTTTCAGTGCTAGAGATTGAACCCAAGGCCTTGCATATACTAGGCAGCTGCTTTGCCACTGAGCCACATCACCAGCTATAAGAATATTCTTTAGCAAACCAGCTCCCAGACCTCCTCCTTGACATCCATATTCTCCGGTAAGAGGGGAAGTAAGCCCTTGTGGCAAACTTTCCAATCACATATGCCAACTTCCTTCCCCAGTTTGAGGCTGCACCAGTGTACTTTTAACAGCAGTCAAGTTTCCATAACTTATCCCAAGATGTTACTATTGGTCTAGATGTTTCCAGTGACAAGGGTGTGTCTATCTCCATGGCAGTATAAAACCTGCCTGTGTAGATGCAAGAATGAGTGAGCCTGGCCATCAAAACTCACAGGATGGGAAGGACATGGCTGATGACCCATAGGAGCCTCACATGCACCTATAAAATAACATCCAGGAGATGGCTGAGGGTGTGGGGACAGGACTCCAAGGGAGAATGGGGAGCAGCAGGAAAGCTGAGATAGCTGGGCTGGTGATGGCCTTAGCACGGGTTCTGGAGCCCACACTCCCCAGCTCTCTGGGCTGGAGAGATGGCTTAGCAGTTAAGGCACTTGCCTGCAAAGCCTAAGGACCCAAGTTCAATTCTCCAAGACCCATGTAAGCCAGATGCACAAGGTGACACATGTGTCTGGAGTCTCTCAAATAAATAACATATTCAAAACATGTACATTAAAAAGGTCTTTCAGGCTCCAGAAACTTCCTTGTCTACTGGGAGCCCATTTCAAAATCCCAGACTGCTGAACACCACAGCTAGGCTGAGAGCTTGTCCGCTGGGCCCCAGCCTATCAGGGTTTCCCAAGTCTCACTGAAGCTCCCACATCCCCGAGCCTGCTTGCTCTGTGGACAAGAGATCTGAGACTTCGATAAATTCAGGTATTCCCCATAAAATGACTAACAGAGCAGTATTCTAATCAACTTGCCTTATCCAAAACCAGCAGCTTTCTCCACAGAACTTGTGAAAGGCTGGGAGAAGGCCTGTGGTCCCCTCTCCACACTGCATCCCTAGTTTCAGGCTCTCTTTGCTGCCACCATCTGCCAGCAGAGGGCAGACGATTTCTCTAGAAATCTCTGGATTCTGTTGTAAGCATTCTAGCCCGTCAGGCATCCCACACGCTCTTCCCGCAGTGGAAGGTACCAGCCTTCCTCCTCCTTCAGCACAGAGGAACTTCTCCTAGGAAGGGCCAGTGCTGAGGCCCCTCCTCCAAGCCCAGGCGCCAGCAGCGCCTCTGAGGGTGGGTGCTCACTACATGGCCAGGCTGGGCAGCAGGCAGTGCTTGTCTGCTGCCCCCAAAGCTCATGGCAGTGCCACTTTGGCTGGTCTTCTGTAGTTCTGTTGTAGATGGTGCCTGGCATTTAACACCGCCCCCCCCCTTCTGCCCTCCTAGTAGGAGGGACAGCACATACATCCCTACTACCCCCGACATACCAATAGACTTGAAAAAAAATGTTTGAGAGTGAGTGTGCGAACAAGAGAAGTGGGTACAGCAGGGCCTCTAGTCACTGCAAATGAACAAACTCCAAATGCATGCATCAGTTTGTGCATCTGGCTTACACGGGTACTGGGGAATTGAACTAAGTTTTCGGGCTCCTTAACTGCTGAACCATCTCTCTAGCCCCAACCAATGGATTTTTTTGTAGCATCTCCTCAGTTTCTTCCTGGGGCCCTCAGTCATGTTCTCAAGCTTGCCTGCCACACAGGAGGCAGGGCGCAAGCATCACTGGGATGATTTCTTTGCCCTAAGGCCGCCTGTTCACCTGGGTACCACAGCCGGGATATATCTGGTGGGAGTCCTAAGAAAGTAATGGCGGGCATGGTCAGAGGTGGGGAGCTAGGGTAGGACCCCTGCCTGATGCCACTCCCCTCCCCCAACGTTAGTCACCGTGCAGACCTTTCAACCTCCTGTGCACCAGTCATATATGGCAGCATTGTGGTAACTGGTATTGCGAGATCCCTCGGGGTCATCATAAGCCATGTCCTGTGCAACCTCATTCTAGATGTTAGGGCAGCAACCATCAAGACTCTATGCCCACCCCACAGAGGCACCCAGGGCGTGGCTGTGAGACACACCTCCCAGGTGCCACCTCTTAACCCTCTTTTCCTTTCCACAGGGCCCACGGACCTCAGCATGAAAGGCGGGGCCTCTACTCCCACCCCTCCCACGCCCACGCCTTCCAGCAACAGCACCAGCAGGACCATGCCCACGGCCCAGCTCAGCCCCACGGAGATCAGTGCTGTGCGGCAGCTCATCGCTGGTTACCGAGAATCCGCAGCCTTCCTGTTGCGCTCTGCGGATGAACTGGAAAACCTCATTTTACAGCAGAACTGACCCCACTGGCCCCTGGAGTGCACTACGCCAGGGAAGGTGGCTGTCCCAGCCCCGGACCCAGCCTCCTGCCTCACCAGTTGGTACATAGTTTTCTGAAAGAGGTGGGATCCAAAAGAGCTGTTTCTAGCCACACTCCGAGCATCTGAGACTTTGGGCACAAGGACACTTTTTCTGGGAATCTTACCACACGGGTGCTCTGACCTGCTTGGAAGAGGCCAACAGGGCAGCTCTGGAAGGATTGGGGCTCCCCTGACAAGGCAATGGGGCTGCAGCTCTATTTAGAATCACCTTCGTGGACCCTGATGTTAGAATACCACCCCCCCATAATTACCTTTCAAGTCTTAGGTGAGCAGAATTGCATATTTATTGAGAAAAGCAAAGTGGACCCTTTCTTCCTCTCCCCTAGTAATTTATTTTTCTGAAAATGGATTCTTTTGTGTTTGTACAGATTGCCAGTCTGTGTCTGTCTGATCAGAAGGATATCCCTGTACCTAACATTCCATATCACTACACTGATGTGGGCTGGGGACCAGCAGGGTCATGTGGGCTCCAGCTGGCTGTCTCCCAAGTGCCCAGCAAGCACATCCTGGGGAAGGCCACTACCACTCCACCAGGCTGTCTTGTTGCAGATCCCAGTGCTGCCACAGGGACACTGCCAGGCACTGCCAAACAAGAGGACCTCACCCATACCCATTGCAAGGCAAAACAAAAAGGCACTCACCCATTCTACAGAGCCCCAGTCACACGGTCACCTGTATTCTACCTCACACTCCAGCGTGGGCTTTTCCAGGATGTGCCCCCAAGCCCATTCTGAACAGCTGTCTCCCAGCTCCCATGCAATGTGTCTGCCGGGAGGTAAGTCTGACCCAGTGCCCAAGAGCCAGCGCCTAGAAGGGTCTGATGGCCCTCACAGCCAGCAGCTTGCCATTGCCTGGCCCTGGCAGCTGCTTGACAGGATGGAATGCTGGGAACTGGTGGCTGGCCAGCAGGACAGTGGTCCTTAACTTGCTGCCAAGGACCCAGGTTTGAACAGTCAGTGGGTGCATAGGACCCCCGTCGTCCCCAGATACCTAAAAGGGCCACCTCCCTGTCAGGCAGCTTTGACCCTTACCTTGTGGTTGGAGTAAAGGGATTGTCAGTGGATGTGGAGAAGCTACTTGGGCTCTCACAGAACTGCCCTTTTTGTAAAAGGTCCTGTCCTGTAAGAAACCCAGTCCCTGGAGTGTGAAAAGGGGCAGAAAAGGCTGTCCTGGTTTCCTTCCTCCCTTAATAGGCACTTCCTCTTGCTCTGTGCAATACCTACCAGTGCTGCTAAAACCAGGGATTCACCCAGACCTCAGCAGGCCCTGGAGCCTCTCCTCTGCTCAACACTCCGTAGCCATGACAGCAGCACTCTGCTGCCCGTCCCTGCCCAGAGCAGGCAGAAGCCCTGTTGCCTTTTCTCCCCCAGAGCAAAGAGGCCCCAGGGGAGCCAGGGTCGGGTGGACATAGGCCAGCTTCAGAGAGCCACCCGAACCCAGAGCAAGTGACCCTTCCCAAAGCAGTTTTGTGGCAGTGACTGCTGTGGCAGCCTGGTAGACCACCCTTCAGCAGGGGTGGGCAGGCAGTGCCAGTGAGGGTGGCCACCTGGTCAGATCCAGGGCTGCAAGGCAGGGTGACACCCATAGACACTTCCACCCCGAGGTTAGGGCTAGTTTCTCCCTTAGTCTCCAGAGCCCACCCAGCCACACCACCTCTGCCTTCCACGTGCCCGCCCGCCCGCTCCCCAGGCCTCTGGTCAGGGCCAGGACACCTGAGCCCCCTCATACAGCACAAGCTCCAATGCCCAAGGCCTCTCCCACAGCTGGCCGGCCATGTGCCCAGTTTCCTACCTGCTCAGTAGGACTCCTGGATGTTTGAACTTGTGTAAATATTTATTTTTGTGTGTGAATACTACAAAGTAATCAGTAGATCTTTTGCAAAATGTTACCCCAGGCAATTTGTGAAAATCTTAATGTTAAAATCTGGCAGAGACAATCGCGCCCTAGAAAATCCTGGTATCGGTTGCTTATGTCATCTCTGCCCCCAGAGGCAGCACCCAAAGCAGACACAACCATTTCTTGGCAGGCAGGAGAGAGACTAGGCAGGGCTCCTCCTCCGCCCCACGAGACGCGTAGAAGGATCAGCGTCAGCTGTACCTGAAGCGGCGTTTTCCTGAGTGCAGGCCGTTATTACCAGACAGTGGCAGCCTGCCTCTGGGCTGTGGTGTGAGCACAGGCTCCATGTGTTTTCCAGAAAAAGGAAGCAAATGCCAGCGCTGATGGCCCTAGGGGGCCTAAAGGACCATGGATGCCTTCATGCAGAGAAACTGTATGAAAGCCCCAGAGATGGCCGAATCAGGAGTCAGCTGTAATGTGTGGAAATGAGATTCCATTAGCTAGGTCAGTCAGGAACAGGGTCTGCTTGCTGGTGTTACAGAAGATGCAGCATCAAGCCCTCCCCCTTGCTTGTTTGGAGAGTTTCACAGTTGGTTTTGATGGACTCAGCTGGCTACTGCCCCGCCCTGGAAGAGGGCTTGCCTTCTCCCGGAGGAAGCTCCCCAGAACCACTTTGGTCTTAGGGAGGGTCTCAGGGCACAAAGTAATCACTGCAGATCCCAAGTTCAGGCAGTGCAAGAGGACACACCAATGTCAGCCTGCAGGCCAGATCCCACAAGAAGGCACTCGGTCTTTCTGGTGGATGGTGACCTGGAAGACCAGTGATAGCATGTGTGACCCATCTGAAATCATTTTTGTCACCACTCAACGGTTTAATCCCAAGGATAGTGTTGGGGAGGGGAGGGGCAGGGCTAGGGGGACAATAGAGAACTTGCAACAGGTGGAAGTCATCTGTCCTTCCCTATTCTCAAGGGCCACGTACAACTCCACAGGTGGTTATAAGATTAACTACCAATTCATTCTCAAAATGCTGCTTTGAACTCAGAGGGTTGATAATTTTAATTTGTAATTTTTTGTAAAACTTTTTACAAGATAGTAAAGTATTTCACCAGAATACCAGTTTCAATCCGTCCGTGGTCTGATTTTTATATAATTTAGTGGTGCTTTAGACACTTTGTTTTGTTGTTTCTGAGCTCAGTAGCTCGGTCCTTCCTTGCCTGTATCTACCTAAGACCAATGTGAACCTTTGTATTTTGCTCCTAATTTTGGACTCAGTGGAAGTGTGCTGTTTACATGTACAGACGCCCCACCCCTGTGTTCTGCAAGACGCGCTCTTACGGAGGAAGATGCACCTCACTAAGCTCATCTGTTTAGCAAAGCCACAAAACAAACCTCTCACTTTGTACCTGTTTCCACCTAAAAACAAACAAAAACCTACACCACCCACAACTCAGACTTGCCGACACTCTGCCTGGTAGACGCCTGTGCCTCTACCACGCGTCCACTTAGGAGTCAGGATAGCACCTCCTGTCGGCTGGTGGGTAGCACACGGACGGAGGAGGAGCGAAGGTACCCAGCTCCCCAGCTCGGGGAGAGACAGTTATTCTCCAGACAGCCTGGCAATGGGAAGGTCAAGCGAAATCATGGGCCTTCAGGAGCAAGCCAAGCAGGATTTAGGGACAACTTAAGAGGTCATTAATCCTCTGGCATAATTGAGCCATGTTTTGGAAAAGCATGAATTGCATGTCAGAGGAGATTGTGACTTTCAGTGCTACAAGTATTACAAGCACTTCTTCAAGGTTCTAGAAGTGGCCCAATCAGGAGCCACCACCTCTGGGGAGGAGCAGGGGCTCCAGACAGTAAGCATAAGGCACTTACCGCAAGCAATGGATGGCACCAACTTTTAAAGGTGACTTTATTAATCAATGGTTTCACCTCTAAATTATATTTTTACAGATATGCACCTATGCAACTTAATGTGGCTCTTCTAAGCAGGTGAGGACTTCCTCCTCAATGCTCTCTATAAAAAGTATTTGTGTTCTATATAGTGAGTTTTTCAGTAAATGTGGCTTAATATTTTAACTCCTAGACTGTGTCTTTCTACGTGATGCGACTAAATTCTGTTTTGTTTGTGGAATGACTAGCACAGGCCGACTCCCTTTTTCCCTCACTTAACAGAAGACCAATGAGCTGTTAATCGAGCTGTTCAATCTCCATGGTATTACTGCTAAATGCACTGATTTCATAAGTATGTGGAATCCTTTTCCTTTTGAATCTGTATATCATATATAAGACTGAATCTACTTAATAAACACTGAACAAACCCAATGTTGTACTTCACTGTGTCCTCTCCATAGCAGCACTGCCAACTAGTTCTCATCCTTCTGAATCTAGTTTGGCTAGAAATGCCTTTTTTTTTTTTTTTTCCTAGCCATAGTCTGGATCATTCTCAATAGGTTTTCTTGAGCAAATAAATACACAGTTCTATTTTAGCACCCAGCCTGTAGGAAAGGAGCCTCTCTGAGGTGCCCATCATGGTTGGCAGCCCTTCCACACAGGTAGACAAGTCTCAAAGTCTATTGCTGCTTAAACAAAATGTGGCAGAGGCACACTGGATATCGTGCCTTGCCTAGATTCAACCACTAGCCAGGTAAGGACTGAACTGCACCCTTGTGACTAGAAGCCTTGCACCGTTGCCCCACCTGTTACCTCAGTGCCTGGCCAACAAACATCCAATCCCCGCAGCACCATGAGGAGCCAGTTCGCAAAAGCAAACAAGTCGCCATCTTGCAAGTTCAGTAACTGATTCATATCTTCTATGCAAAATCTTAAATCCTACCTTGAAGCAAAAGACACACTTCCCCCAAAATCTATTTGTATACACATTTTCCCCCTCCTACATGTATCATTTAGGTTAAGATTTTAGAAGACATTACTGGTTTTTAGAAAACATTACTGGATTTTAGAAGACATGGCTAGTTACCATGGACTTAAAAACAACTTTGTAAAAGTCAAAGAATTGGCACACCAGGCTTAGCCACTGTAAAGGAACTCTAGATGTGTGTGCCACCTTGTGCATCTGGCTTATGTGGGTTCTAGAGAGTCGAACCTCGGTCCTTAGGGTTCACAGGCAAGTGCCTTAACTGCTGAGCTATCTCTCCAGCCCAAAGCATAAATTTTACTGTTCAAAATGTGTATGCAGCTTGGAAGATGGCTCAATGGTTAAAGCCACTTGCTTACAGAATGTGTCTGCAATACCTATATTAGCCATTATTAAAACACTTTTAAAATATTTTTTAATATATTTTATTTGAGAGAAAGACGGAGCTAGAATGGGCGTGCCAGGGCCTCTAGCCTCTACAAACTTCAGACGCATATGGCACCTTGTGCATGTGGCTTACATGGGTACTGGGGAATTGAACATGGGACCTTGGGCTTCGCAGGCAAGTGCCTTAACCACTAAGCCATCCAGCCCTAAAATTTTTTTTTTTTTTTTTTTGCTTTTGTTTTGCCTAGGCTGACCTGGAATTCACTATGTAGTCTCAGGCAGGCCTTGACCTCACAGCGATTCTCCTACCCCTGCCTCCTGAGTGCTGGGATTAAAGGCATGTACCACCACATCCGGCTTAAAACATTTCTTTTTTCCTTGAGGTAGGGTCTGACTCTAGCCCAGACTGACCTAGAATTTACTATGTAGTCTCAGGATGGCCTTGAACTCACAGTAATCCTTTTACCTCAGCCACCTGAGTGCTGGGATTAAAGGCGTATGCATCATACCAGGCCAATTTATATTGGTATGACAATCCTTTTCTTAAAAAACAAAATAAAACCAAACCCACACACACATATAAATTCTGTGCAGTAGCCTAACGCCGACCTCAAAGACAAAGAGTCAGCAGTCTACGGCTCTTCAACTGTGCACCTGGGGCTGGGCCACACAGGGCAGCCACTATGGTGCAGCCAAGATGCTTCACCCTTCCCAGGCATGGGTGGGCAGCAAACCCTCAGTAATGCCAAGAAAGTTCCTATCCTATCCTGCTGAAACTTGCCAGGAGACCACAAAACTCCAGCACGCGTCAGCCACGCATCTCCGGAACACAGACCTGGCGTCCCAGCCGCACAAGACACTTACCTCCTTGGCCATGCTGCCCCTCCTCCGAGCACTGGGTTCTTGAGGACAAAATAAAGCGCTGGCTTGTCCCAACACAGCTTCTTTAGGCGGGACTCCAGACCACTGTTGTTAACAGTGGGACCCACAGGACATCACCAAAATGAAAATGACACCTTAGAGAAGTGACAAATTTCATCAACAATGACTTTACTCAATGAGAAAGAGGAGTATACATGTTGTCCTTAAAATCATTTAAAATTCGTTGGGGTCTGGGGCTGGAGCTCAGTTGGTAACACAGTTGCCTAGCCATGTACAAGTCCCTGGGTTCGATGCCATCTGACAACATAAATGACATGGCGGCATACACCTGTAATTCTAGCACTAGCACCAGAACTTAAGGATACATAATGAGCTTGAGGCCAGCCTGGAATACATGAGACTCTCTCAAAAAATAAATAGGGCTGGGAATATGCCACAGCAGTTAAGAATTTGCTTGCAAAGCCTGCCAGCCCAGGTTCACTTCCCAAATCACCTACACAAAGGAGGTGCAAGTGTCTGCTGGCGTTCGGCTGCAGATGCAAAAGGCCCTGGCATAAACTTACAACGTGCACACACGAACACATGTGCAGATACATATCTTAAAAATAAAATATACCAGGGAAACCTAGTAGTTACAGGAAATCTACAAAAGAAAACCTTGTAGAGGTCTGTTAGTTTTTGTTTTTTTGAGGTAGGGTCTTTCACTCTAGCCCAGACTGACATTGAATTCACTATGTAGTCTCAGGGTGACCTCGAACTCACAGCTATCCTACCTTGGCCTCCCAAGTAGTGGGATTAAAGGCGTGTGCCTCCATGCCCGACTCTCTGTTTTTGTAAGATCTCCCTTTAGATTAAAAAAAAAAAAAAAGTTAATTTACAGAAGGGGGAGGAGAGGGAATGCACCACTTTGTAGGTATTGAGGAATCAATCTTAGGTTGTCAGGCTTTGCAGACAAGCGCCTTAACCACTGAGCCATTTCTTCAGCCCTCCCTTCAGACTTTCTTAGCTTTACCAGCTAGGGCTTTTCCATGAGGAGCTCCAGTTGCTTGTGCACCCTGTGAAACAACTATGCAAGACTTGGTGAGCTACAAGGGACCTTCCCTAGAGAAGTGAAGACCCACCCAACGAGGCAGTGAGAGCCAATCTATACAAGTGCTACAGTGTGGGGGGAAACGTTCAGCATTCAGATTGATGTTCACAGACAGGAAACATGAAAACTCTGGGTTTCAAGTAGCCATCTCCAAAGTGACAATCCCGCCCTCTCTATGGCTCTCGACACTCATTCACGAGGGCAACCCAATCTGGGCGCTCACCTTGGATCAACCCAGTGCACCAGTCCATCAAGGCCCTTGACACAAGCCGCTCTGTGCATGTACACATGCCACACACCTCTCAAGTAAGGTCCTGTTTCCTCAGGAGTAAGTTGGAAACGAGTGCTTTTAACCATTGAGCCATCTCTCCAGTCCCAAGAGCAAGTTGCGTATCAAATTAATGACAGCATGCCAGGTTGGTTAAGATAGTGTCTTCTCATATTCCAAAAGAGCTGCTTTCTTTGTTCTTCCTACTCAGAGTAGAGTGCGCTTACTGCCCCAAGGCTTGGTCTTTAACCTTAGCACTACCCATAGTCAGTCCACCACAAATGCCTGCACCCCGAGTTCACAACTGGGGCAAGCTGGTAGAGCTATTAGGCTTGAACTGGCAAGCACCAACCTCCTGTGGAAATGGAACTACCAACCGTGTGCCAAGTCCACAGAGCTGCCATGTGGCAGAGCCTGTCCCCAAACACTGCTTCATTCGGCCTCTTGGACAACTGATAAGGTATAGTCCCCAGCTAGGTAGGGTTCTAAAGTTCCTGCAAACATAGGGGCAAACAGGTACGGGGACACTGAGTCACAAGTAGAAATCACCACCATTCACACTTGCCAGGAATCTTCAAATAGCACTGCAAAATGGCCACTGAACTTCCACAGGAGGGTTCCACTGTCCAAGAGACCTTCTCCCAACTCACCACAGAAGTTAATGGAGCTATACTTGAATTCACATCCTTCATTTTTTTCCCACTTCTAGATTATTCACACCCTCATAGGACCCTCCAAAGAAATTTGAGCACTTTGCGATGTGATCTTTGCAGCAAGCCCCTGGCACCCAGCCAGGACCTGCTTCAGTAGTAGTGCCCCAGCCCCTGCCCCATGCATGACAAGGCCAGAGTTGGCCATCTGAACAAGCAAGGAAACCCTAACTCAAGGGGACGGGAGGCAGGCAGGTAGCTGGAAGGAGGGAGGCTCATCTTTCTAGCTTCCACCCGCAGGGGAAAGCACTGTGCTCTCCAGTGCACAGTGGAAAAGTTCGCCAAGTCACTGACGGCGGTGGATCCAGAGAAGCTGCCAATTCAAAGGAGCCCCACAGGTGACGGGGGCCGTCGTCGGCTTCTCCCCATCCAGCTCTGCGCGGAACCCCACCTTTCCAGTACACATGGGCAGCCACAGAAGATGATGGGGAGACCACAAGTGCAGGTTGTACAGGTTTATTTTTCCAATACCAAAGAGACATACAAGAGCAGTACTTTTCTCCGGGCAGCGCACAGACCAGACTGGCGTCGAGTTGCATGTCTGAGGCGCCAGAAGCCCCAGGAGGAAGAGGACTGGACATGCTTGGGACCCTGCTCGTGGTCTTTGGTAAACCGACTCTTGAGCTGTCAATTTGGACTCGGCCAATACTGAATTCAAATCACATCATTGCCAACTTCTCACCCATGCTTCAGATGACCCATCCCTCAAAAAAAAAAAAAAAAAAAAAAAAGCTACCTCAGAATAAATTGGGAGGGGAGAAACTTTCAGATGAGATGAGACTTGCCCAAGGCATACAGATCTTATACTCCATACAGAAGCCCTCGCACAGGGACACAGACCTAATTTAAACAAGGACTCTCCACTCTGCATTAAGCACAGATACAAAATGGGATGAGGTCAAATACAGGAGTGCCTAATGCTGGGAATGGTGGGAGAGGCAGGTAGCAGGCAGGCATGGCTTGTTTCTTCCTAACCCTACTGTCAAAAGTAAGTCAAAAGGAGCCCAGTGGTCCCCAGTATTGCTTTGACAAGTGATAACCCTGGAGCCAGATCCAGTAGGCCTGCCTGGGGGCTGCCCAAGGAACTCACCCATGAATCCAGAAGCACTTAACACTGTTGGTGGTTTGTCACATATGGCAGCCAACAGCCATTAAAAACTGCAAGAGGGAATAGAAACGAGGAGCAAAAGTGTTCGCTCAGTGGTGTGTGAGCAGGCTGTCCGCGGTGCTGGAGGCCGTGGTAGATCCCCTGGTGACAGGTGACAAGGCACAGGCCAACTATAGATCACAAGTCAGTCACTTCCCTCTTGCATCAGGTAGCACAGCACTCAGTGGCTCTGACAATCGGTGTACAGAAGTAAACTACACCGCTTTAATGCAATGATGCCCAAGACGTAAAATAAGGAAGAGACACTCATGTTCTCTGTACAATACATCCATTTACAGAATTGGCCAGTACTGTGTACAACATATAAATACAGGATAAAACATTAGAGGTGCATAGAGCATACTTACAGAAGCCAAAAAGTTCACTTTATACATCCAAGAATAGAGAGTTAAAAATATAAAAATAAGAAACACACCGCTTGGAAATGTAAAATGACTTTCACATACACAAGTGCATGGAGGCCTACTCCCACAGAATCTGATGTGATGGGGTGGGCGGGTGACAAGCAGAGGAATCACCTGCAAACGTCTGTACAGTTGACTCACAAGGTCTACAGACAGCATTTCCATAGGAGATGGCCCTAGTTTCAGACCCTGCTGTCCATGCAGGGCAATTCAAGCTTCGGAAGAATCTGTGGATCTGTGGTAGGTGAGAGACGACAGAGTTCCACACTGGGCGCAGCACCAGAAGCAAAGGTCAGATCGGCTCCGGTAAGTGCGATTGATGCTGAGGTCAGCAATGTTTTATCCCCACGACGGGAGCCACGTTAACCTGCGTGGCTCCCCCAACCATCGACTCCCCAAAGTAGCAGAAGAAAGGATGGCAGCAAGGGCAGTGGAAGACTGACATTCATGCCCAGTTCAGGCAGTGTGTTCCCGGGGCGGAGACCCAACCTTCTGCTTCAGTTTCAAGTCCATCTGGAGGTCAGACAGCTCCCTGCCACATCAAGCTCTGTCTGCCAAGGGGTTCGGACTGGCTAGTCTTGGGCAACCCCAAAAGGATGGCCCCCCCCAGAAAGCCCCTCTAGCAAGACCAGGAAGGTTGACAAGTGACAGAGGGTTTTAGCACTATAAACTTTAGGGGGAGGCAAGATTATCTTACCTAGAGAGGCAAAGTCCATTATATCAATGATATTCTGTATACAGATTTAAGATCAATCATTATCAAAATACACACACTAAATATACATTTTTTTCAATGGCCATAATTTATTATCTCACCACAAGGCACAATACACAGAGCTTTGAGGGTCCGATACAGTCATCATGACAGAATGCTCCACAGCCTTGGCACATGATCATGGCTTTCAGGCTGCACGCGCACTGGAGAGAGATGCTTTCCACTGTGCTGCTATCAGTGAACATCTGCAGGGAGAGGGATGCACTGTGGCTCGCACCGAAGTTTGCTTTGTGGCTCAGCTGCACCACGCTGCCAGCAAGGCCTTTGGGAAAGGTGGGAGAGCTGGAGGAGTAATTAAAGCTGGTGGAACTCAGCTGGAGTTTAGAAAACTTCCCATAAAAAGCCTGTTTGATGTTTAGTTGGGAGGGGATGGAAGAAGGCTCAAGGGGCTGACTGAGCCCTTTCCCTGGCTCTCGGGGTAATTTCCAGAAAGGCAAGTCCATGACAAAGGGCATCCCTTGTAGGTGACCCACCACTTCCAGAGGATTGCGCCCACCGGTTTTTCTGTTCTCTGCATCTGCCTTAAAGGGACCCCTTGAGAAGGTCTTCTCAGTCTTGACACTGCCAGCAGAGGCAGGTGGTGGCTTTGGAGCCCAGTCTTCCCTTGCAGTCTGGACCCCATCAGACACACAGTTTTTACTTGGCCCTAATTTCCTACTAGGGAAGACTGGAGGGACCTCAGCCGGCAGGGGTGTTGGGTCAGCAGATCTGGGGCAATGAAGGGTGGCAGCCATGTTTCTAGGGCCAAAGAGCTTCTTCTCTGGGCCTCTAGCACTGCTGTGGTCACCCAGTGTCTCCGCTGTCTGCTCAGGACCAAAGGAGAGCACATCTGGGGAAGAGCGAGATGGCAATCTCGAGGTTGTGGGGTCTTGAGGTCGCTGGCCCGGAGCAGCACCTGGGTCACTGCTCTGGGACAGAACCCGGGCTTCCTCCTTCTCTTCACAAGGAAAGGAAGAGAAATGCTCTTTGGAGTCCACTTTGTCCAGGTTTCCAGAGGAGGGCATCAGAGCTGTCACTGGATGCAAGGAGTCTAAATTTGGGTCCTTCTTGGAAATCTTGGGTGTTCCAGGAGTTGGGGTGGCCTCTGCCCTACCAAGACCAGTGCTTGGCACACAGCCCTGGCCCAGTAGAGGAGGCTCCTTCAGTGCTTCCACAGAACCAGGGCTGCTTCTGTCACCTGGGTGATGGGTCTCCTCAGGACCATGCCGCGTTCCCTCATCCATGGGGTCCCGGCCTTGCTCTCTCAGGAGCAGCGGTCGTGGAGGTTCTGCTGGGCTGGCCCTGCGGCTTGGAGGAAGGACCTTCTCAAGGGGCAAGTTACCCTGCGGCAACTGCATCGCCAGTGGGTTGGTGGCCTCCACTGAAGACCCAGGCCCAGGCAGGCCCACTGGTCTCAGCTGGTGCTCAGTACTGGACAAGGAATCTGGGGCTTTGGGGGGGATTGCACACACTCTAGAGACCCAGCTCTGAGAAGTAGTCATGCCCTCTGTCCTTGTAACCAGATTCAAGTCACCACTTAATGTGGATGCCGAGGTGGAGCGGCTGCGGCCAGTCTTTTCATCCTCGTCCACCAAAGATCCCTTTGCTGCCGTGGTTTCAATACTGTCAGCCTCACTGCTGTCCTCAGTGAGGTCGCCTTCAAAGTCAGATGCTGTGTCTGTGGACTCACTGTGAGGACTCGGTGTTTCAGAGCTGCCATTAACTCTCACCTCTTCCACGTCTGCCCGTTTGCTGTTGCTGCCAGTGATGGGCATGCCTCCTCTAGGTGGTGCTGCCCAGAGTGAAGCACAGCTTTCAGGGGGAGCCCTACCTTCCTTGGCTACCGACACCTCAGGTGTGACATCAATGAGGGGAGCAGCTCTCTCCCACTCTACTCCAACCTGGGGCTGCACAGATGGCGCATTCTGTCTGGATTCTGGCTCAGACTGCTTTACTACCTCATAAGTTGACAGTGTGTGCCCCCAAGGAGCAGTACTGTTCAGTGTTAGAGCCTCAAGTTTCAAAGCTTCTTGCCTATTATCACTTCCCCTAATGAGTAGACCTGAGTCACCAAGTCCTACTTCATTGTCAGCAGACCTGTCCTGCTGGCAGCCAGCCAGTGACAATTCAGGTACAGAAGCAGCAATCACATTTACAGGATCTTTCGCAGTGGGACTGTTATCAAAAGCCTGATCAGTTCCTTCTTCAAATGCAGTATCTCCCACTCTTGACGGTACAGGCCCACTCTCTGGGGGAGTGCTAGCTCCTTGCTCCCCGTCACCCCTTTCACAGGAAGCAGAACCAGACTCACACTCAGTTCTGCTGCCTAGATGCAACTCAGGCGGCTCCACTAACCTCCCAATCACTGGGGTTTGAGAAGACAGTGGGGGTAAAGCTTGGAATGGCTGGTCCCCAGTGGGAGCAACAGGGGGGCTGGGAGGTATCTTCTAGCTCACTCGTGAGTACCCCGGGGACCCTCTGCAGTGGACAGCTCTCCTCCTTTCTGACAGAAGCCGGGTCCTCTCTCCTGGCTGTGGACATGGCAGTTCCAGCCCGAGTGCACTCCCCGTTCAGAGCACAAGGCGGCAGTAGTTGTGTTCGCTGTAGATCTGACGCACATTCTCCAGGGGTGCTTGGGACTCCCCTGGGTTCAGAGTGGCCACGGGCCTCACCACCATCACCACTGCCTCTACCACCTCCCTCATCGGTGGTCCCGCCGCCACCTCCACCCGGGCCACCCCCCCCTCCGATGGCAGTGGTGGCTGCCTCTCTATGGCAGTGGTGGCCTCTTGCCCCTCGGGCCTGCAGAGCACGGGCTTTAATGTCTGCGAGGGTCCTGGTACCAGTCCAGCCCCGGCAGGAGGACTCCGTGATGGGGACAATCCGGGGACATATCTGGTAAGTGGGCTGACCTTTAACCACCCAGGGTGGTTTGATACGTGAAAGTTGAATCTGCAAGAAAAGCACAAGAAGGCAGTTTTAACTGAGTGATCTGATTTAAACACTACAAACTTCAAAGCAGATCTGGAACATGAGTATCCTAAGTCATGACTTAGAGAAATTTAAATAAAATAATCATAATCAGATTAAAATGGCTGCCCGTGACATGGCTTCATTGTGAGCAGACTCTAAAGGACTGTTTATGCTGCACTTCAAATTTAATTCCTTCCTGCCTACACTTCAAAGTCCCTCTTTTCTTTTTCTCCCTTTCTTTTTCAGGTAGGGTCTTGCTCTAGCCCAGGCTGACCTGGAATTCACTATAGTCTCAGGCTGGCCTCAAACTCACAGTAATCCTCCTACCTCAGCCTCCCGTGTGCTGGGATTAAAGGTGCGCACCACCACCTTTCTCCTTTTGATACAAGGTTTCACACTGTAGCTGAGGCTGGCCTCAAGTTTGTGGCAATCCTCCTGCCTTAGCTTCCCAAGTGCTGTGATTTCAAGTTTAAGTCACGACACCCAGCTTTCAAATTTAACTTCTGATGGGAATGAGCCATAAAGCAAAGAACCTAACACCACCTAATAAAAGATTTAAAACCCCCAAAGGATTTTAACCTGAAAACAATTTTAACAGAATAAAATACAGAGGAAGAAAACAAGTGACTCCCTAGAAATACTTTAAGTCTATCAAGAAAAGTTCATTCAGGCTGGAGAGATGGCTTAGCAGTTAAGGTGCTTGCCTGTGAAGCCTAAGGACCTGGGTTTGATTCCCCAGTACCCATGTAAGCCAGATGCACAAGGTGGCACACATGTCTACTGTTTGTTTGCAGTGGCTGGAGGCCCCGGAGTGCCCATTTTCTCTCTCTCTCTCTCCCCCCGCTCAAATAAATATTAGAAAAAGAAGAAATGTTAGAAACTCTACATTCCACATCATTCATGCCAGGACTAAATATTCTCTGTCCCATCCCTGCCCCTGCCAAGGGGCCCTACAATCTCATGACCCCCAAAATCTGGTGCCAGGACTGCTAGGAATCAACTGGTCTCCTACCCGGATGGGCGGGACTTTGGGCTCCTCTTTAGTGGGCTGTGGCTTTTCGGTGTGAACACTTTCAATTGTGTTACGAAAGGACTGACGATCTTCAAGCCGGGGCTTCTTTTCGGGAAAGGACGCAGAGGCTGCCTGCTCAAAGGATTTCCTCTTCTGATCTTTTGGCTCCTGATCCACAGTGTCCTGAAGTAAGCAGGGAATTCTGTCTGGAGATACAGAGGTGCATGCCAAGTTGTCTGGTTCTGCTTGGATCCGGGAAGCCACAGGTTCGCCTGGGCACTTGTGACTTTCTGGGTTGGGTGCTGCAGAGGACACACCCGGCCCAGGGGCACAGCTCATCCCTGCTGAGTTGGTCTTAGATTCCTCATCATTAGAGGGTGCAACATCTGGAGCCACAGATTTTGATTCCTTTGCAACCCCTGCTTGTTCTGGTTCCTGTTTTTTGTATAGATTCCTTCTGGCTCTGGTTCGGAGATCTGGGCGAGAGCGTTTCTTAAAATGCCCGTCCCGTTGGCGGGTAGATGGACCACGCTGTGGCCGTGCTGATTCTCCTGGGACACACAAGCTGCTCTTGATTTTGGCCTCCTCCTGGCCCATGTTCTGCTGCAATGACTCTTCTTTGGTCAAACCCAATCTGCAAATCAAGCTCATACCATCAGTCACAGGTACAAACAGAGCTTACCTTTTTATTTTTATCTTTTTATTTCTCAGTAATGTGCCCTCAGATATACAGCCAAGGCACATGCTCTTATAGCTGCTCCGCTCAGGTGTTTTGTCCCAGCAATAAGAAGGTAATTGTTACCGTTCGTGTGCATGTGCAGTCATGTATGGAGGCCAGAGTATGTCTTCCTCAATTACTTTCTACCTTATTTATGTATTTTCGTCTACTTTATTTTTTAAGACAGTGTCTCACAAGGAACCTAGAGCTCACTCTTAGATTTGTTTCTCTTGTCTTTGAGCTAGGGCTTCATTATATTGCCCAGGCTAATCTTGAACTCTTGGGCTCACGGGATCCTCCCACTTTAGCCTCAAGTAGCCCAGACTGCCAACCATCTCCAGCTAACTTCTAATACCTAGTATAACATGAGTGAAAGTTATATAATACTGCTTTAGAGATGATAAGGAAAAAAATCTACAAATGCTTAGTACACGTGAAGTTTCTTTGCCCTAAATACTTAATGTTACAGTTGGTTGAATCTATGCCTGCAGAACCTATAGATATGGAGGAGGGCCAACTGTATTTGGACACCAACCGCCTATATCCCTTCAAAAGCCCAGACCAAGACTTATAGCACCCAGGAACTTACTTCTGTCCATAGTAGTCTTCAAAGAACTTTTCTTTCCATTGTTCCACCTTCTTTTCTTTCTCCATTTCCTGTCGTATCCTGACTTGCATCTCATGAGTGAATTCACCTATATAGAAATACAAACTTTCTGCTTAATGGATTTGGGATATTAATGTCTGTCCAACTGACAGCCAAGTCTTCTAGTTCTCTAGCACTACAAATTGTAAAAGGAGCTGGGCATGTGGCACACACCTTTAATCCCAGCACTCGGGAGGCAGAGGTAGGAGGATCACCATGAGTTCAAGGCCACCTTGAGACCACAGAGTGAATTCCAGGTCAGCCTGGACTAGAGTGAGACCCTACCTCACAAAAACAAAAAACAAACATATAAACAACAACAAAAAAATTTAAAAGGGGCCAACATGGTGGCTCACACCTTTAATCCCAGCACTTGGGAGGCAGAAGTAGGAGGACTGCTGTGAGTTCAAGGCCACCCTGAAACTACAGAGTAAATTCCAGGTTAGCCTGGGGTAGAGTAAGACTCTACATCAAAAAAAAAAATTAGTAATAATAAAATAAATTAATTAATTAAAGGGGCTGGAGAAATGGCTTAGCAGTTAAGGTGCTTGCCGGCAAAGCCAAGGGTCTCAGGTTCAGTTCCCCAATACCCATGTAAGCCAGATGCATATATATCTGGAGTTAGTTGTCTAGAAGACCTAGAGCGCCCATTCTCTCTTTATCTCTTTCTCGCTCTCTCTCAAATATTTTTTTAAAAGACTAATAATCATAAAACCATTCTTATTCCTTATGTAGGAAAAAGTTAACGCAGCAGGTTTGACTAGTTATCATTGAAAGGTGTATGTATGAGGATGGCCATTTGCTGACCTGGGAATTGGATTTCAAGCATGCCCACCACTCTAACTGACATGAGTACTCATTGTACTTAAACTATCTACGCCAACAATACTATTCATACAAAATATGCCCATTTTGCTGTTAGGGACCAATACCTTATATTAATGTTTCCGGATGAAAAATGAGTCCTTGGGTGTGGTGACACACACCTTTAATCTCAGCACTAAGGAGGCAGAGGTAAGAGGATCAGCCTGTGACTACATAATGAATTTCAGGTCAGCCTGGCCTTGAAAAACACACACACACATGAGTGTTTGGCTTCCTTTTAGGCAGAGCAATGACTACTAACAAGATCAGCTTCTAGTAAACATGCTGGGCATCAACTCTTTAGTAAGCTTTCCTGGTAGATACTTCATATGTATGGTCCTGACTTGTTTCTGGAATTATTATTATGTACGTGCTGTGTGACTCCAGAGGGCCTTAGAAACTTGTGCCTGGCAGACCCATCCAATATGCCTTCTCCCACTACTGATTCTACTTTTTTTTTTGGGGGGGGGGGGGTTGAGGTAGGGTCTCACTTGAGCCCAGGCTGACCTGGAATTCACTATGTAGTCTCAGGATGGCCTTGAACTCATGGCGATCCTCCTACCTCTTGTGTGCTGGGATTACAGGCATATGCCAGTTTGTATTCTTTTGCTATAATAAATCACAGTCCTCTAATACAGACTGTCAGCATTCAATAAACCTAGGGGCAATCTTGGGATCTTTTCCACGCAATCCTCATGAAGCTTCCACAGAAAATTAACTTAAGAAAAGTTTGCATTTCCTCTAAGTGACTATGCCCAGAAAGACAGCATGGTGGAACCGGAGTGTCATCCTCACGGTGCACTTTCTTCCATGCAACCAGACAATCCCATGATTACTGGAAGGAACAGGCATGTATAGTTTAGTGATAAAACGGACAAGACAATTAGAAATTAAAACATCCTGTTACATTTCCAGAGCTGTGTCTCATCCATGCTTATTACTGTGAGCAAAGTCTGCCTTATAATACTATCTCCTGAGAAAGAAAGAATAGTCAAAGATTAATGCTTCATTTTTTTTTATTTTAAATGCCAGGACACACACAATACCACATAAAGCACACATCTCAAGGCATGTGGGATGCAGTCTACTTACCATCAGCAAGGCGTTCTCGCCAGCTCTGAGCGGCATGGGTGAAGAACTCATTATTCAGTGCACTGCTGCTGAGGCGCAATAGGCCATCTGTCCCCACCTAACAGGATCGAGGGAAAAATGAAAATAAACAAACTTGAAAAAATAGGAGCCCACCTAAACAAAGACCAAGAGAAGCTGCGCCAGCACCGACCTGCCTGTCCACCTCAGGCAGGAGGAAGAGGAGCTGCTGCTGGAAGTGTGATGGCAGGGCATGAAAGGTCCGTGAGTTTATCAGAGCACGGAGGTTGGTGTTGACAAGAATGGACCCAGGTGTTTCAAAATCTACCTCTTCCCCTCTGTTGCGCTTCATTTGACCTGTGGTTTTTGGAAGCAAGAAGATGTATGTATAGGTTTCCAGCTTCAAGTGGAAAAAAAAAAAAAAAGTGCTAATTAGTGGGAAAACTTTGGTGGCAGCATCCAAGCTACCCAGAACTTTGCTCTGTACAATCTGCTCAACCATGTAGTCCATCCCAACCTGTATGTTCTCTCCTTCCAGCTGCTGTCATCGCTACTGAGCCTAAGCAGACACTCAGGCTCCCCTCCCTGGACAACATTCTCCCCATAGAAACCAGGTTCAGTGGGCAGGTTCTAAGCTTTGCTCTGGGGCTGAAGAACAGACTTCTCAAAGCCCAACTAAGAAAAGCTTGAAGATGTCTAAAAGCAAATTAGTGTACTAAAGAAAAATTTACAGAAGTAAATTTACAGAAGTGTTCTCCATGCGGAAACAAGCTAAGGGCTGTTCAAAGGCAAATGAAATGTTATACTTCTCTGAAGCCTAAAAACATGGTTTATGTTTCATGAGGCAGAGTCTCACTGTAGCCCAGGCTAGCCTCCAACTCCTTTTATCTCAGCCTGCGAAATGCTGGGATTAAAGGTGTGCACTACCATGCCCAATGCTGCAAATGTTACTTTTATTTGAAAAAGATCATTATAAACAGAATCTTTGAGACCTTAGATTAAACATTGCTGATGACCTGGAAAAGTAATAAACCTCACTGCCATTTGGACACTGATTTATTCTAAGTTTTAGAATCCAAACTAGTGTTAATATCCCATTCTTTCTTTTTCCTCTAACAAATATATATAAAAGGGAGGGAGGGAAGGAGGGAAGAAGGGAAGAAGGGAAGGAGGGAAGGAAAGGAATCCTGAAATAGCAAACAACACACTAGCAATGCAGATAACTGTACTGAGAGTAGAAGATACAAGAATTCAGTACTACTGAATTTGTTTTCACTCCCCAAATTTAAAGTATGCTTCTAATCAACACACTGAGAGCATCTGATAGGCTATGGATGGTGAGAGCAAAGATAGCAGGATGCTACCAAGAAAACAAAGTGAAATGTGAGGATCCTTCACTGAGAAGTTCAGAGTAATTCTCATTTCCTCAAGCACAAAGCAATACTGAGGCATGTTCAGGCCAGGCCCTATGAGGACAGAGAAGGAACAATATGGCACCATGTCTGCCCACAAAGAGCTTGCTCAGATCCAACATTAAATAATCAAAATACAAGGTGAAAACAAACAAACAAACAAAAAAGGAGGGTCACCCAAGAAGTAAAAATAAACTGGAAAAGACACTGGAACAGATGACACCATCTCCTCACAGGCCTGCAGAGGACCCCTTTACAGGCAGAGAAATGAGTGCCAAGCCACTCACCTGTGGCTGGCTTCCGGAAGCCTCTCAGGAGTGGGGCAGGGTCCCGGGCGACCTCAGCCTGGCCACGAATAGCAGCGCTGCCCAGGGCCAGAGAGCCGCTGCTGCCGCTGGATGGGCTACGGCTCTCGCCATCAGCTTGGCGGCCCGAGAACCCTGAAGGCACAGCATTCCACTGGTCAAAAGCATCACACGGCTGTACCCATGGTTCTCAAGACAAGATTACTTCTCCCAGTTTTCCCTAATATGCTGCTTCTGACTCATAGCCCAGTGCTGGCAGACCACGACTTCATGGCCTGGTTTTAAATATCACCTTAAGAACATCAAAACATGGCTTTTGTTTGTACAGCACTACTTTTTAAAAGCACTGGACAATCTACCACCTGATGCTCATGGCCCCCTTTGGAGGTCAAGAGAAGGGGCCAGATGAAGCCAAATATAAGACCCTAGGGTAGCCTCACCATATGCTGCCTTCCAGACAGGGTGGGTCTTTTGCTCTGGCCCAACAGCTCTACTGACATTATACTGTTAGGTCAGCAGCTGCTGATGGAGGGAGCCAAGTCCCTAAGACCTTAAGAAAAAGCACCACAAACACAAGTCTCCACATACCTGATGTAGATTCCACGTGGGCCCCATTTACCTTCAGAGGAGTCAGGACAACTCGCGGCAGCATGACCCCAGTCTTTTTCTTTTGTTTGTTTGCCTGTGTTCCCAGAAGGGATTAAAAAACAAAACAAAACAAAAAAACACACAAAAAGAGCCAGAGTCATATGCAGGGCCTACTTGTACCTACTCACTCTCCTGTAAGAGTTCATGTGCAACTGCATCTGCTGGGCAATGCTAGCAAGAGCACAGAGCAATGTCACTGAAAGAAGCATCACCCCAGCTGAAAAGCATGCATTCTACAGATGAAAAATGGGCAAGAGGGTTGGAGAAATGGCTTAGCGGTTAAGGTGCTTGCTCGCAAAGCCTAAGAACCCAAGCTTAAATCTCCAGTTCCCAAGTAGCCAGTCACACTGACACAAGCATGCAATGTCACACATGCGCCACAAGGGGGTGGACACATCCAGAGTTCATTCACAGCTGCTGAAAGGCCCTGGCGTGCCCATTGCGTGCTCACACGCGCTCTTGCTCTCTCTCTCTCAAAAATGATGATGATGATGATTATGATAATTAGAAAAAATAGACTGGAAGCCGGGCATGGTGGTGCATGCCTTTAATCCCAGCACTGGGGAGGCAGAGGTAGTAGGATCGCTGTGAGTTCAAGGCCACCCTGAGACTACTACAAAAAAATAAAAATAAAAATAGACTGGATAGATGGCTTAGCAGTTAAGATGCTTGCCTGTGAAGACAAAGGATCCAGGTTCAATTCCCCAGGACCTACATAAGCCAGATGCACAGGGTGGCGCATGCGCCTGGAGTTTGTTTGCAGTGGCTACAGGTCCTGGTGTGCACATTCTCTATTTGCCTCTTTCCCTCTACCTCTCTCTCTCTAATAAATGAATGAATGAATAAATAAATAAATAACAGCAGGCTGGAGAAATGGCTTAGCAGGTAAGGCACTTTTGCATGTGAAGCCTAAGGACCCAGGTTCTTTTTTCCAGTACCCATGGATAAGCCAGATGCACAAGGTGGCATGTGCAATATGGAGTTCATCTGCAGTGGCTGGAGGCCCTGGTGTACCCATTCTCTATCTGCCTCTCTCTCCCTCCAATAAATAATAAATAAGTAAATAAATAAATATTTTGTTTGTTTTGTTTTTAAATTAAGAAGCTGGGTGTGGTGCTGTACGCCTTTAATCCCAGCACTAGGTAGGCAAAGGTAGGAGGATTGCTATGAATTTAGGGTTAGGGCAAGGCTACCATGAGAATTCAGAGTGAATTCCAGGTCAGCCTGTGCTAGAGTGAGACCCTACCCTGAAAAACACAAAAGAGAGAGGGAGGGAGGAAAGAAGGAAAGAAGACAAAATGAAAAAAACTTTGATATTTATGGTCATCTATTAAAAAAAAAAAAAACCTCTTGCCACAGAAGCCCAGCATGGCGGCACACACCTCTAATCCCAACACTCAGGAGGAGGCACAGGTAGGGGTATTGCTGTTAGTTGGAGACCACATAGTGAATTCCAGGTCAGCCTGGGCTAGGTAGGGCAGGTAGAAGTGGCAGGGTGTGGAGTGTAGGGGGCATGGGCTGAGGATACAGCTCAGTGGCACAGTATTTGTCCTAAACACAACCCCAAGGACTTCAAAAAAACCCAGCAGGGCCATCATTAAGACTGCTGCCTCCCAGGCTTATGCTGTATCACACACCCTTTTGGATGTTTACATGCTGTAAGAATGGACAAAATTAGCCAGCCGTGGTGGCATGATCCTGAAATCTTAGCACGGAGGAAGCAGAGGAAGGAGCATTAGAAAAATCAGAAGTTGAGGTAGGCTAGATTGGATTACATGAAACCCTGCATCAAAAAAAGGGGGGTAGGGCTAGAGAGATGGTTCACCAGTTAAGACGCTTGCCTATAAAGCCTAACGACTGGGGTTCAGTTTCCCAGTACCCATGTAAAGCCAGATGCACAAAGTAGCACATGCATCTGGAGTTCATCTGCAGTGGTTGGAGGCCATGGCATGCCCATTCTGTCTGTCTCTCTTCTTGGAAATAAATAAATAAAAATATTTAAATTGGGTTGGAGAGATGCCTTAGCAGTTAATGTGCTAGCCTGAGAAGCCTAAGGACCCAGGTTCAATTCCCCAGTACCCATGTAAGCCAGATGTTCAAGGTGGCACATGCACCTGGAGTTCATCTGCAGTGACTAGAGGCTCTGGCTCACTCGCTCGTGCGCTCTCTCTCTCTCTCTCTCTGTGCTTCTTTTCTCTTAAATTAAAAAAAGTTATTTATGGAAAGAAGTGACTGGAGTACTGAGTAAAATCTCGATCACACCTTCCAAGGCTCAGAGTCTAATGGGGAAGAGGTGGCGGAAAGAATGTAAGAGCCAAAGGAAGGGTAGGACTCCTTACAACGTGCTCCCTTCAGACATAAAATGGCTTGGATATCCATGACCTCATAGTGCCTGACACTACCTACACAAGACCATCATAAGAGGAGGAAAAGATCATGACATCAAAATAAAAGAGAGACTGATTGAGATGATGGAGAATGGAATTTCAGAGGGGAAAGTGGGGGGAGGGAGGGTATCACCATGGAATATTTTTATAATCATGGAAAATGTTAATAAAAATTGAGAAAAAAGTTATTTAAATATTTTTTGTCTATTATTGATTTATTTATTTGGGAGCGACAGACAAGAGAGAAAAAGAGGAAAATAGAGACAGAATGGGTGCGCCAAGGCCTCCAGCCACTGCAAACGAACTCCAGATGCATGTTCTACCTACTTACGTGGGTCCTGGGGAATACAAGCCTTGAACCAGGGTCCTTAGGCTTCACAGGCAAGCACTTAACCACTAAGCTATCTCTCCAGCCCCCAAAATTATTTAAGTTAAAAAAAATTTAAATTAAAAAATTGCAGGGGAGGGGCTGGAGAGATGGCTTAGCGGTTAAGCGCTTGCCTGTGAAGCCTAAGGACCCTGGTTCGAGGCTCAATTCTCCAAGACCCACGTTAGCCAGATGCACAAGGGGGCGCATGCGTCTGGAGTTCGTTTGCAGTGGCTGGAAGCCCTGGCGTGCCCATTCTCTCTCTATCTATCTGCCTCTTCCTCTCTCTGTTACTCTCAAATAAATAAATAAAAATGAACAAAAAAAATTTTTAAAAAAAAGTTCTTTAAAAAAAAAGTTCTTTAAAAAAAAATTGCAGGGGATAGTCTCTTCTGCTCTGTTATATATATACCTAATATACAGTTTCTCCTCAAACATGTTCCTAAACCAATGGCTGAAGAAGAAAACCTTATCCTACTGCCCTGGTCACCAGTGTTCCTCCTTACCTGTGAGGGAGCTCTGTAGCTATCCTTAGGGTTGGAGATGGGCCGACTCTGAGATTCTGTAGAACAGGATGCATTTGAAGATGTTTCATCAAGAGATACTAGACAGAACACAGGGAAACCAAAGGCTTAGTCCCTAGGAACTACTTCCAACTCTTCCCCCATCTTGTTCTGGAACTTACCATCATTTTCACCACTCACGGTGCTGGTCTCATTGGACCCACAGCTCTCCACATCAGCTGAGTCCTCTGGCTCTTCTCCATCCACTGCAGCCACATTTCGAGACCACTGCAGGGCATCCTTCTGTGACAGAAAGTTAAGACTCAGGTGAATAAAATCTTTCAAACTCCTACAAAAGCATAGTTGTCATTCCTAAATATGAATGCTTTTGGAAAGTAAGTATTAAAAAAATTTCAGGTGCTGGGGGCTGGAGAGATGTCTTAATGGTTAAGGAGCATGCCTGTGAAGCCTAAGGACCTAGGTTCAATTCTCCAGGTCCCATGTAAACCAGATGCACATGGTGGCACATGCATCTAGAGTTCGTTTGCAATGGCTAGAGGCCCCGGCGTACCCATTCTCCCTCCCTCTCTCTGTCTGTCTCAAATAAAAAAAAAATTCAGGTGCATGCCTTTAATCTCAGAACTAGGGAGACAGAGGTAGGAAGATCATGGGGAATTCAATACCAACCTGAGTGAATTCCAGGGGAGCCTGGGCTAGAATGAGACCCTATCTCAAAAAAGCCACCCCCCCAAAAAAAAAAACTGCAGGAGCTCAGCAGTTAAAGGAATTGGCTTGCAAAGCCTGCCAGCCTGGGCTCAATTCCCCAGTACCCATGCCAAGCCAGACACAGAAAGTGGCACATGCATCTGGAGTTCATTTGCAGTGGTAAAAGGCCCTGGTATGCACATTCTCTCTCTTTTAAATAAATATTTTTTTAAAAAATAAAATTATTTGGGCTGAAGAGATGGGCCAGGGTTAAAAGCACTTGTTTGCAAAGCCTGATTTCCTGGGTTCAATTTTCCCAGTCCCCCCACAAAGCCAGATGCACTAAGTGGTACATGCATCTGGAGTTCATTTGCAGTGGCAAAAGGCCCTGTGTTCCCATTCTCTTTCTCTCTCCTTGCAAGTAAATATTTTTGAAAAACAAAATCACATTTTTTTATTTGTACATTCATTAAACACTTACAGGGTACCTCCATGTTAGCTCCTGAGAGATGAGTGGGAATCAGGGACTTACCTCACCTAAGCAGGAAGAGACCCAATGGATTACAACACAAAAGGTGGTGAGCTGACATAGGTACAGAGAGCTGTGGCAGCATAGAAGAGGGGTAAGCATAGGCTGGAGGACAGGGTAAGGGAAGATAGACCATGAGTAAGGATCAGGGAGGCCAGGCCTTGAAGGGCATTGCTTTAGCAGAGGCTTCTTAAAAGAAGCCAGCTATAGGCAGATGAGCTGGTCATAGGGATTGCAGGCAGGTAAGTTCAAGGTATAGGATGAGCAAATATGAGAAAACATGCCCACCCAAACTCAGGAAACTAGAGTGGTAACAAGAGGGCAGATGATACACTGAGCTGTAGGCCTTCATAGTGTTAAGCATAAGAGTGTGGATGTAAGAAGAGGCGATAGACCACAACACAGTCCGGTGAAAACTACTGACAAGATGGTAGTAACTACCGGGGAGGCTCAAAACCCCGCCGAATACTCAATGCTAAATGAGATGTCTCTAACACCCCCCCTTCAAGGGATCAGAGAACACTGAGGAAAAGAGGGGTGAAAAAATTTAAGAACCAGATGATGGAGAGGAGTGCTTACTTCTAGATATGAAGTGGCCACTGCATTCATGTTTTCACAGTGGCTCTTGTTACTTGTACAATATTGGGCCCATCGACAGTCCATCATGGATGGTGGAGGAAGGGGAAAAAGAGACAAGGTGGAAGAGGGACTAGTTGGGAAAAAGGAGTTCTTCAGTGAAGGGAGAAGGGACAAGAAAAGGCAGAGATTATGATCAAAATACATTATTTACATATATGAAAAAAGTTAGGAAACTAAAGGAAGGGAAGGAGTGCTGTGGAATGCTGTCTTCCAGCCATGAAGTGGCCATTGCATTCATGACCTCACAGTGGCTGACACTATGTACACAAGACCTGCACCATAGGATGACAGCAAAATAGAAGAGGGACTGGTTGGTAAGAAGTGGGGGGGGGGGGCAAGGAGGGAGGACAAAAGGGAGGTGGAAGTGAAAGGGTATTATGATCAGGGTTCATTGTGTGTATGAATGGAGGCTGTCAATAAAAAGTTAAAAAATACAAGCTAAAGCAAACTCAGTGACACACTGGAGCATAGAGGAAAGCTTCACCCCAAGTTGTCTCCAATGAGCTTTGTACATAGTGTCAAAACTGAATCCATGGGGCTGGAGAGAGAGAGGGCTTAGCGGTTAAGGTGTTTGCCTGTGAAGCCAAAGGACCCAGGTTCGATTTCCCATGATCCATGTAAGCCAAATGCTCAAGGGGCACATGCGTCTGAAGTTCATTTGCAGCGGCTAGAGGCCCTGGTGCACCCATTCTCTATCGATCTGTCTTCTCTCTCTCCCTCTCCCTCTCTCTCTCTCTCTCTCTCCTTGCAAATAAAATAAATACAAGTGTGTGTGGGGGGGGGGGGGGGCGGGGACTGAATCCACTGGTTTCCAAGGAAAGCTCAGTAGCTTCCTCACCCTTAAAATCTCGGAAGGAATGCTAGGATCCAGTTCAGTGACACAGTATATGACTACTATATGCGAGATTCTGGATTCCATCCTGAGAAATGTTAAGTCTCAACATGATTTTTTTTGTACATCTTTATTCCACATAGAAAAGCAAAGGAGTGGCCTCAAACTCATGGCAATCCTCTTACCTCTGCCTCCCAAGTGCTGGGATTAAAGGGATGTTGCCACCATGTCCAGCTTTTTTTTTTTTTTTCTTTTTGAGTTGAAGTCTCACTCTCACTTTAGCCCAAACCGACCTGGAACTCACTCTGTGGTTTCAGTTTGGCCTCCAACTGACTGTGATCCTCCTGCCTCAGCCTCTAGCATGCTGGGCTTAAAGCTCTTGTGCCACTACTCCCTGATTTGTTTTAACTTTTGATTTGGTGCTGGGGATTCAATGCAACGCCTCCACTCACCCACTCACTCCTCAAACAACAGAAAATTCGTCTGTCTTGCATACTGGTTTCTGCCCTTGCCTAGCTCCACAATCTCCATTTCCATCCTTTGGAACCATTTTCTCTCAGTTCTTGAGTGCTGTGCTTACTACCTGGGGCAGTAAGAAGACATCAGTTTTCAATCCAGATGTGCAACTAGTGAGCTGTGTGACATAAAAATTAAGTGACCTTTTGGAGCTTCTGTTGATCTGATCTGTACTGCGAGAGAGACTGAATTAGATTGAGTGATTCATTAAATCTAAAATCCCTTCTGATTATAAAATTAAAAAAAAAAAAAAAGAAAAGAAAAGGACCACAATAACAGGATGAGGAGACATGCTCTTTGAAGGAAACTTGACAATAATGGGTGGTTGCTAGGGACTGGAAGGAGGAAGGGAAGTGAACAATTCTGCCTAAGGGTATTTACTCCTTTGTGGGGGGAGGGGCCATTAAAATGTTTTGTGAAACAGACATCAAAACTTTTAAGAAAATGAAAGCAAATTTGATTCTGCATTTTAAAAAGATTGCTGACCTTTCCACACAAACACTAGAAGCTTGACATCAACTTTCCATGTATTAACTCTGTTATTTCTTCAAAGAAAATGGTCTACTTGGGTTTGGGGACATGGCTTAGTAGTTAAAGTACTTGCCCATGAAGCTGAAGGACACAGGTTTGATTCCCCAATACCCACATAAAGCCAGATGCACAGGGTGTTACATGGGTCTGGAATTCATTTGCAATGGCTATAGGCCCTGGTGCTCCCATTCTCTCCCCCCCCCCTCCTTCTTTCTCACTTTCATAAATAAATAAAACATTTTTAAAAAGAAAATGGCTGGGCATGGTGGCACACACCTTTAATTCTAGCACTCAGGAGGCAGAGGTAGGAGTGTCTCTAATAAATAAATAAATAAAATCTTTAAAAAAAACATAGAAACCTACTTTTTAGCAAGGAAAAAAAAAAAGCAACCACCATTAAAGACATAGAAAACATTTATAGGGGCTGGAGAAATTGCTCAGCAGTTAAAGGCACTTGCTTACAAAGCCTGAAGGCCTGGGTTCAATTCTCCAGTACCCACGCAAAGCCAGATGCACAAAGTAGCACATGTGTCTAGAGTTCATTTGCAGTTGCACTAGGCGCTAGTACACCCATTCTCATTCTCTCCTTGCAAATAAATAAATACAATTATTAATAAAACATTCATTGATCCAAAGTAAAAATTCAACCTTAGAAAATTGAGGCTAAAGTTCTATTAACTATGTTTTAATTTTGTTATATAAATTGTAAAGAATTAAAACTAGTAAAGCAACCTTCATGTGAAAACTTCATTGTTTTTTTAAGTACTTGATATAAAAAGTTCTACTGAATTTGAAATTCATTTGCATTCTCAAAAGCTATTTCAACATTGTAACTGTCAAAGAAAGAAAGGAAAGCGCTATTATTTTACTCTTGGAATACAGTTAAAGAGAAGACATTATATGAGCTCTCATTAATGACAAGAAAGGAGTTTCTATCAACCAGAAATAAAACAAATTCTTCATCTGTGATTTGCCACCCACACCTGCAAGCAAAGTCTGTCATGGCCCACGATCCCTCACCTGAAGTCCTGATGTTTAAATGTGTTTTATTTTGTTATTACTTATTTATTTTGGTTTTTCGAGGCAAGGGTCTCACTGTAGCCAAGGCTGACCTGATATTCACTCTGTAGTCTCAGGGGGCCTGGAATGCAAAGCAATCCGCCTACTGCCTCCCCAGTGCTGTGATTAAAGGCATGCGCCACTACGCCCAGCAAGAATTCATAATTTCTTGAATTTTAGAATGGCAACAGTGAAAATATATAAACATAACCAGAAAGATATAATCAAACACATTAATATTTTAAAATATTTTATTTATCTGACAGAGAAGGAGGGAGAAAGAGAGAATGGGCGTGCCAGGGCCTCCAGCCACTGCAAATGACCTCCAGACACGTGCACCCCCTTGTGCATCTGGCTAACATGGGTCCTGGGGAATCAAACCAGGGTCCTTTGGCTTTGCAGGCAAATGCCTTAACCGCTAAACCATCCGTTCAGCCCCACATTAGTATTTTTAAAATGAAATGTATACACAGAGCAATTGAAATATACTAAAAATAACTTGTCAGTTTAGAGAGAGTTTGCTACCAAATGAATTTAGACAGATTTAACTGCAAAATGAATGGTGGGGGGAGTTCTCCAAAAACAGATGATGGATATACATCATGAATTTGAAGGACCCATCATTTAAGTATCTTCTTTAAATTTTTATTTTTTTTATTTACTTATTTATTTGAAGGAGGGATGAATATGGGCATGCTAGGGCCTCCACCAGCTGCAAACAAACTCCAGATGCATGTACCATTTTGTGCATCTGGCTTACATGGGTCCTAGAAATTGAACCTGGGTCCTTTGGCTTTGCAGGCAAGTGCCTTAACCACTATGCCATCTCTCCAGCACAGGGTCCATCATTTACAAGATAAGGAATTGCACACAGATCTTTTTTCATCATAAAATCTGAAAGGATCCTCAAAACACAACAGGCCATTGTCAAGGGTCTTGGCTGCTCACCAGAACTAGATGGGAAGAGCCTCCTGCTGAAAATTCCACATGCTTGGGCTGCAGGTCACTGAGAAACCAAGCTGCAGCTGAGCTGGAAACCTCCCTGTTGACTAGCTGAGTGAATGCTGGAAAAAGCTATGCAACATACAGCCTTTAGGGAGATAGAAGTCATCAGCAATGCCAACCCAGACCAAATGTGCCAACTGGTGCAATACTATTGCATGTTTGTTATGGGGGAAGCTAACTGCTTTCTGATTGGACTGAAGGCTTGCTCCACAGAAGAGAATTCTTGCCTAGTAGTGAAAACCTGGTCAAAAGCCTATTGCTGGGGAGGTCATAAACTCCAGGGGAGTAATGACTACTAGTGTTCTCTGGCTAAATGCATACATTATGCCCACCAAATGCCCTTTAAGCACTTTTAAAAAATGTTCATACCCATATAATATTAATGCTCCTCTCACTTTTGGTTAGAGAAGCTTCTCTTTTCAGATGGAGGTGACCACTGGGGTGTTATAAAAAGTCACCATAGTACTGAGACATGACAGTGTTAGTATTCAGCATTGAAACATCCCTATCACACCTTTCAAGGCTCAGGTCCATGGTGGAAGAGGTGGCAGAAAGAATTTAAGAGCCAAAGGAAGAATAGGACTGCTTACAATGCTGCTTGTGTTCTAGACACAAAACGGCCTTGACATTCATGATCTCATAGTGCCTAACAATACCTACACAAGACCTTCATACAAGAATATGATGACATCAACATAGAGGAGAGACTGATTGGAAAGAAGGGATTCAGTGGAGGGTGGATTTGGAAGAGGGAACATTGAGTAGTGGGTGGGAATTATCATGCTTTATTGTCTCTATTTATGAAAGCTGTCAAGATTTTTTTTTTTTTATCTGATAGGGGGCTGGAGGGGTGGCTTAGCAGTTAAGGCGCTTACCTGTAAAGCCAAAGGACCTGGGTTTGATTCCCCATGACCCACGTTAGGCAGATGCAGAAGGGAGCACACATGTCTGGAGTTCGTTTGCAGTGGGTGGAGGCCCTGGTGCACCCATTCTCTCTGTCTGTCTTTCCCTCCCTCCCTCCCTTGGTCCCTTCCTCTTTCTCTGTCAAATAAGTAAAAATAAAAAATATATATATTTTTAAACCTGATAGGATCCTAAGAAAAAGCATGTTTCTCAATAAAAGTTTTGAAAGGAGTCAGACATGTTGGTGCATTCCTATAATTGCAGCACTTGGAAGGCTGAAGCAGCAGGACTATTGCAAGTTCATGGCCAGCCTGAGCTACGGAGCAAGACCCCGTCTCAAAAACATTTTAAAGGAATTTTAAGGTCTTATAATCCCCCTTTTCTCATTTACAGACTGAAAGGACAATGCAATGGACTGCTTTCATCAATCCCCCAAGATTTTGCAAGCACTTCACATGCTATGATATGAAAAGCAAAGACTTCACTCAACTTGCAGATGAAGGCTATAAGCACACATGTAACTTCTAGGAAAGAACAAGGGCCACTGGCTTGTTTGTATCCTCCTGAAGCTTCCCTAGAATGGCTACAAGAGAACAATAAAGGTATAAACACACAAAGAGAAAGCAGGGAGCAAAAGATAGCAAATGAGGGATGTGAATAGAATTCTGGAAGATGGCTAACAGGAAGGGAAGTAACTGGCTCAGCCAAGGAAGAAAAGCTGAAGTCTAAGGTTACAGAGGGAAAACCATTAAAAGCAAACCAGTTAGAACTGCACACAGTGAGAAAGGACAGAGCCTGAGAGGTACCAAAAAACACTACAGACAGAGGTGAAAGAAACATGGGGCTGTTGAGAAGAGAACAGGCTACAAGACTATACAGATTCCTTGGGTCACCTTCTGCCCCAAAAGGTCAAACAATGAATGCCTTTTTCTCAGCTCCCCAAAAACTGCAAGATTTATATTCTAGTTGGGCTGAACCAATGCGGTGCTAGACTATTAGACAGCAGGCACAATAAGGAGGTCCCACAATCTAAACAAGAGCAGCAAGTCAAAGACATATCAAGTGACAATGTAACCAGCTCCCCTCCCCAGCATGGCTCCCAAAGCTCCCACTAACAACCTCTGCCGAGAGCCAAGGAACACAAAGCCTGGTGACCCAAATCTACTGACGTAAACCCAAAGCTATTAGGGAGACTAGAGCAGGAAGATCCCAAGTCCAAGGCCAGCCTGGGCAAATTAACAAGATTCTCTCAAAATTTTATTAAAAAGTAAAAAAACCAAAAGGATAAAAAGAGGTTGGGTATGAAGCACTATGGTAGAGTGCTATTATGCCTAAAACATGGCAAGAACCTAGGTTCACACTAGGTAAGTGGGCAGGCAATGAAGACTGGCTAACCCTCTCTCTCAGGACCTCTACTGAAAGAAAGTGATAGCATAATGGAGAATATTTTCAGATACAGGTATCTAGGGAGTCCTCCCAAATTATGTGGGTTTCCATCTCTCTCCTAGCCACACAGAAGTGCCCAGGGCATAGAATCTGTCAATTGCCAATTCTCTCGATATAAAAGACCCACACCAATGTCTGTCCTTGAGCACAGCTGTTACATCAAAGATACCAAAAATAAACAAACAAAAGTAGGAACTGAAAAGGAAGTAAATGTCATACTAAACATCCTCTAAGAGCCCAAAACAAGCACAGGGTGCTACATTTCAAAAAAAATAAAGGCATTAAGCAAACATATACAATCTGTTGGAAAATAAAAAGGACATAAAAAAAACTCTCCCCCCAAATTGACTAAAATGAAATATAGAAGGCCAGAAAGAAAAACATTAAAATAAAACAGAAACACAAGAAATTTCCCCAAACATGAAAAAAATCTCATAAGTCCAGGTTTCATATATATGGCATAAAGCTCAGTACTACAAACAGAAACAGACCCATCCCATAGCGACATCATGAAATTTCAAAACAAAAGTGAGGACACATCACACACAAAGGAAGCAGGAAGATAAACTTCTCAAAAGCAGCTGTGGAGAATGGAACACAGGAAAATCTTCTGAAATTCTTAGCCAATCCACTCATATAGTGGAATTCAGAATTTAAAAAAAAAAAAAGAAGAAGAAGCAAGCAACTCTAGGGGCTGGAGTGACTTAGCAGTTAAGGTGCTTGCCTGTGAAGCTTAAGGACCCAGGTTCGATTCCCCAGAACCCATGGAAGCCAAACGCACATGGTGGCGCATGTGTCTGGTGTACCTTTGTAGTTGCTGTAGGCCCTGGTGTGTGCACTCTCTCCCACCCCCCAATAAATAAATGTGTTTGCATAAACGGATTATATAGAGAATATGCACATAAATGAGGGATTACAATAAAATGAGTCTTGAGGGGACAAGACAGAACATAGGAAAAAGGTGGAAACAACCCCACACATATCAACAAGGTTAAAATATTTTTATTTTATTTGCAGGGGGGTGGGGAGGGTGAGGGAGGAGACAGGCATGCCAAGGCCTCTAGCTGCTGCAAACAAACTCCAGATGCAAGCGCCACTTCATGCATCTGGCTTTATGTGGCTACTGGGGAAATCAAACCCAGGTCAGTAGCCTTTGCTAACAAGTGCCTTTAACGGCAGAGCCATCTCCCCAGCCCCAACTGGCCCCAGTTTTCCTGGGACTTTCAGAGTTAGCTCTGAAAGTAGTCCCCCTCCCCAGGGTACTCCCTCAGTCTGGGTAAACAAGGATGGCTGGCTCCATACGAAAGGTCCATACCAGAAACAAAAATCTTAAGAAAGAAAAAGGAAATCAATGTGATGGCTCCATCAAGAGACCTATTTTGGTTTTTGATTTCCCATCTTTGATAGTTGTAAGGATCAAAGCCAGGGCTGGAGAGATGGCTTAGCAGCTAAGGCGCTTGCCTACAAAGCCTAAGGACCCATGTTTGATTCCCTAGAACCCACGTAAATCCAGAAGCACAAGATAGCATATAACATCTGCAGTTTGTTTGCAGTGGCTGGAGGCCCTGGTACGCCCATTCTGTCTGCCTCACTCTCTCAAATAATAACATATGTTTTAAAAAAGAGTGAAGCCAAGCGTGGTGCGCACACCTTTAATCCCTGCACTCAGGAGGCAGAGGTAGGAGGACCACTGTGAGTTCCAGGCCAACCAGAGAATACATAGTGTATTCCAGGTCAGCCTGGACCATAGTGATCCTACCCCCCCCCCAAAAAAAGAGTCAAAACCATAATAAAGTCATAATTAGGAAAGTGACACTGAAGAGTTGGGTGTGGTGATGCACACCTTTAATCCCAACACACAGGGAATTCCAGGTCAGCCTGGGCTAGAGTGAGACCCTACATCGAAAAAAAAAAAAAAAAAAAAAGTGACACTGACCCCCTTTTCTGCCTTCACTACCACCTGCCTCCAGTTCTTCATCCAGATCTGTTCCCTGTCAAGAAGCTAACCCCATTAGTTTCTGGTTTCTTTTTCTTGTGTTTCTTGGTGTACAAATGATAATATACACATCTATTTTATTGATTTTCTCTTCAGTCTTAGTCCAAAAAACAAAATGAAATGAAAAAAACAACCCTGTCTGCCATACACAGTATTCTGCACTTTGCTTTTTAAATTATATTCTGGGGGCTAGAGAGATGGCTTAGCGGTTAAGGTGCTTGCCTGCAAAGCCTAAGGACCCAGGTTCGATTCCCCAGGCTCCATATAGGCCAGAAGCACATGGTGGCGCCTGCATCTGGAGTTTGTTTGCAACAGTTGGATGCCCTGGCGCACCCATTCTCTCTCTCAATCTCTCTCTCTCTCTCTAACAAATAAATAAATATTGTTTAAAAAAATAAAATATATTCTGGGACCAAGATTACCATTCCATATTCCTCATTCTTTTCTCTCTCTCTCTTTTTTAATTTTAATTTTTACTTGAGAGGGAAAAAAACAGAGAGAGAGAGACAGAGAGAGAGCGCGAGAGCGAGCAAGCTCATGGAAAGGGGTGCGCCAGAGCTTCTAGCCACTGTAAATGAACTCCAGGTGCAGGCACCCCCTTGTGCATCTGGCTTATGTGGGACCTGGGGAATCAAGCCTTGAAACGGGGTCCTTAGGCTTCACAGGCAAGCACTTAACCACTAAGCCATTCCTCCAGCCCCCTTTTTGGTTTTTTTTTTTTTTTTTTTTTTTTTTTTTTTTGAGGTAGGGTCTTACTCTAGCCAAGGCTGACCTGAAATTCACTATGTAGTCTTATGGCGATCCTCCTACCCCAAGTGCAGGGATTCAAGTCATGCACCACCATGCCCAGCTTGATTCTTTTTTTTTGGGGGGGGGGGGTTGTTTCGGGGTAGGGTTTCACTCTAGCCCAGGCAGACCAGGGTAGTCTCAGGGTAAACTGGAACTCATGGTAATCCACCTACCTCTGCCTCCCAAGTGCTGGGATTAGGCGTGCACCACCACGCCTGGCTTTGATTCTTTTTTTAAAAGTTATGTAATTTATTTGAGAAAGTGAGGCAGATAGAGAGAATGGGCTGCAGAGACATCACAACAGTTAAGGTGCTTGCCTGCAAAGCCTAGTGACCTGGGTTTGATGCCCCAGTACCCACATAAGCCAAATGTACATGGTGGTGTATGCATCTTTGTCTGCACTGGCTAGGGGTCCTGGTGGGTCATTCTCATTCATTCTCTCACACCGCAAATAAATAAAAATATATTTTTAAAAATGTGCCAAAAGGGCTGGAGAGATGGCTTAGTGGTTAAGGGATTTGCCTGCAAAGCCAAAGGATCCCAGTTCAACTCTCCAGGACCCACGTAAACCAGATAGATGCACAAGGGGATGCATACATCTGAAGTTCGTTTGCAGTGGCTGGAGGCCCTAGAGTGCCCATTCTCTTTCTCTCTGCCCCCCCCTCTCTCTCTCTCTCTCTCTCTCTCTCATAAATAAATAAATAAATAAATAAATAAATAAATAAAATATGTTTTTTAAAAAATGGGCCAAAAGGTAGATTCAGGTTAGGGAAATGGCTCAGTAGGCAAAGTACTCATCACACAAGCATAAGAACTTGAGTTTGGATCTCCCAAATCTACATAAAATGTTGAGGATTCTGGTGTGTGCCTGTAATCCCAGCTGAGGAAGCAGAGACAGAAGCCCTGGGCTCACTAGACAGCTAGTCTGACCAAATCTGTGAGCTCTAGGTTCAGCAGTTAAGGTGCCTGCCCATAAAGCCTAAGGACCATAGTCTGATTCCCCAGTACCCACACCAAGTAGGATGCACAAAGTGGCACATGCCTCTGGAGTTCATTGTAGCAGTGTACCCATTCTCATACTCTCTACCATTCATTCATTCATTCATTCACTCACTCACTCACAAAGATCCTTCTACCTCTAACTCCCAAGGGCTGGGATTAAAGACGTGCACTACCATGCCCACCTTTGTCCTATTGTTTTTAAAGCATTCTGCTATCATACCCATTGCTTCTACCATCAAATCCTTAACTACCACCACCACAGGGACTGATAGAGTCTTTTCTACCAAAACTGGTCCCTTTCATGGGTCCATAATTTGAATACTGTTGTCTACTGAAATTTCCAAAATCATTAGAATTCCAACCACTACCATACCTACTTTAGTTTACATGTCACTACTGCCTTCTTTAATGCTATAACCAGACCATTATTACACCAAAGATGCCACCATAACCTTCAAATCCATTATTCACTATTTCCTCCACTACCATAGCCTCCTCTTCCACTTAAGTTTCTTCCACAGCCAAAATTACCTACATAATTTCAAAATTTCAGACATAACCCATAAAGTTGCCATATCCACTTTTTTGTTTGTTTGTTTTTATTTTTTGAGGTAGGGTCTTGCTCTAGCCCAGGCTGACCTGGAATTAGTCTCAGGGTAGCCTCAAACTCACAGCAATCCTCCAACCTCTGCCTCCTGAGTGCTGGGGTTAAAGGCGGCGCCACCACATCCGGCTCAACTTTTTGTTAGACTGCATCACGGCCATCAAAAGTTAGAAAAGTGGTGACTCAAAACGCACCATAATGCTTACAAATAACAGTGGAGTGAATGTTCAGCATTATGTAAGACATCTCTATCACACCCTCCAAGGCTCAGGACCATCTCGGAAGGGGTGGGAGAAAGAATGTAAGAGCCAAAGAACAGGAGGACTGCTTACAATGCTGTCATCCACACAAAAAGTGGCCTTGATATTCATGACCTCACAGTGGCTGATACTTCTGCATAAGACCTAATAGGAGGAGGAAGGTATGGCATCAAAATAGAAGAGGACTCGTTGGAAAGAAGGGATTTAGTGGAGGGGTGGTTGAGAGAGGGAAAAGGGAGGATGGTAAGAGGTGATTATGATCATGATAAATTTTCTGTATTTATGGAAGTTGTCAGTGAATAGTGTTTAAAAAGTTACAAAAAGCCGGGCGTGGTGGCACACAACTTTAATCCCAGCACTTGGGAGGCAGAGGTAGGGATCAACATGAGTTTGAGGCCACCCTGAGACTACATATTTAATTCCAGGTCAGCCTGGACCAGAGTGAGACCCTACCTTGAAAAAACAAAATAAATAAAAAGTTACAAAAGCGAGTCTCATTTTTCTACTCTTCCTGTTCCCCATAATGTCTATGATTTCAATCTTGCCATACTTCCAAAGCAGTCTCTCAATTCTTGCCCTAACTCAGTATTAGCTGAGTCTTCTGTGTGTTTTTTAGTATCACCAGGAAAACTTTCTTCACTGTTATCTGGGCATCATGTTTTATAGACTCCTCCCTAAAAACCAGCTCACTTAGTTTCACTGTACCCACTGACCTTGTGTGGTGAAGCACACACTGCTGCATACACCTATTCAACACAAGAGGAAGTCACAAAACCAAAACCCTTGCAATGTTTAGCTTGGGATTTATCACCACAATCTGTAAGTATACTTAAGTGTTTGTTTGTAAAAGCCTGCCAGCCTAGGTTGGTCCAGGTTTGAGTCCCTAATACCCACATAAAGCCAGATGCACAAAGTGGAACATGTATCTGGAGTTTGTTTACAGTGGCAAGAGGCCCTGGCACACCCACTCACTCATATCTCGTTCTCTCATATTCTTTCTCTCTCCTCTTAAATAAATTAGACAACTAAGTAATTATTTAAAATGCTCTCTTAAACTCTCCTCTGTTGTTTCAAAGTTCAGACTACTGATAAACACTTTCCTCAATTGCCCTTAGATCTTTTGGATCATGGTCCTCCTTCCACCAGAAGAAGTTTTACCTCCATTTTGAAACTGGACTCACCTCATTTGGGACCATGAAGAAGAGAGAGAGGCAGGGCTAGTCAAGTATATTAAACATAGTATATATTTAACATATTCTAAAATTATTTTGCAAAAAAAAAATAGCATTCTTTACTGGTGACAGGGTCTCATATAGCTAGGCTGTACTTGTGATCTTCCTGCCTCAGCCTTCTGAGTGTTGGAATTAGAAAACCCAACACGTGTTATTGATGAAAACAAAAAGTTCCAACATTTATGTAAAACAAAACTACATTTTTTAGTGTCTTCCTACTGAGAAGCATCGCCATCACTAATCTAGATTCTAGATGTGTTTGCTCTTAAGTATCATCCTAGGGTCTCCATGAAAGGGCAAAATAGTACTGTGAACAGAGATACATTTTTGTCAAGAAGATAGAACTCCAAGTATGATGGCAATGTGTCAAAGGGACCAACAAAATTCCCACTGGGTAGCTGGGTCTGGTCCCAACACATGGGAGGCAGAGGAAGGAAGGAAATTCAAGGCCAACTTCAGGTACCTAGTGAGTTTGCAGGTACCCTGGGTAGTGGACTCTGTTTCAAGAAACCAAAAGATTTCCTACTAGCCAAGTATGTGATAATTTGAACATATATATAAGTCATAATAGATGAAACAAGGCTAAGGGTGTAACTGGTAGAACATGTGTTTGTAGCACGCTTTGGGCTCAAGGTACAACCTTTCACACCAGAAAAGATTACAACCTCCACTTCCCCCAGCCCAACAAACCCACCATGGACAGCCATGACTTCACACAAAAACTGAAAGAAGGGAAAATGTGCTATCAAAGAGCTCCAAAGTTCCTAACCACAAAACAATTATTTAAATCACCAAGGAGCGTAACAGTGATGAAGCCTGGCAGATACCACCTACTCAACTCATAAAAGTGAACAATCTGCCAGGCATGACAGCATACACCTGCAATGTCACCACTCAGAAGGCTGAGGCTACATAGACAGCTCCAGGCTAGCCTTGGCTACACAGACCCTCTGTCTCACAAAAAGAAAAAATAACAAGTGAGCTGGGCATGGTGGTGCATGCCTTTGATCCCAGCACTTGGGAGGCAGAAGTAGGAGGACTGCCCTGAGTTTGAGGCTACCTGAGACTACACAGTGAATTCCAGGTCAACCTGGACTAGAGCAAGACTCTACCTCAAAAAAACAAACAGACAGACAAAACAAATGACCATCATTAAAATAGGACAAATTGAATTAACCTGACAAAATGCACTAAGAACCCAGCACCACTTTGCTCATAGACCTGACAAAATATAAAGCAAGTAACTGTAAGAAATGACAAACTGAGAAACATTCTACAAAATAACTGGTCTATAGTCTCAGCACTCAGGAGGCTGAGACAGGCTCATTTGGACTACAGAGTAAATTCCAGGTCAGTCGGGACAGGAGTGAGACCCTATGTGGTAGTACGAATGGAGACTGTTTCCCCATATAACCTAATATGTTTTAAATACGCAATCCCAACTGGTGGCAATTGGGGGGGGGTGGAGCTTTGCTGGAGGAAGTGTGTTGCTGGGGGCAGGCTAAGGGGTTTTCTCACCCAGTTCTCCTTGCCAGTAGTAGCTCAACTCATTCCTGCTTTTTGTCAGCTACAGTGGCAAGACATGATGCCTAGCCTATGCTTGTGCCATGCTTTGGTCTACCATCATGAAACTTCCCCTCAAGACTGTAAACTGAAATAAACCCTTCCTCTCATTAGCTGCTGATGGCTGAGTGTTTTGTCCTAGCAATGAGAAGGTAACTATAACACTCCAAAGAAAAAAAAAAGCCTTTAATTTTTAAAAGAGCCAAAGTCAAGAAAAATAAAACAAATGGCCTAAAGGAGATCAAAGACATGAAAACGTGTATAAAGTTATAATGCAATTTTCTAAATTTGATGGCTATATTGTGGACATGTAGTATACATATATTGTCAGCTTTCAGTTAATACAATGAAAGACCTAAGATGGGCTACTTATAGAAAAGAGGGGTTTTCTAAGGCTCCTGGTTGTGGAGGCTGTTCAAGTCCAAGATCAGGAAGCCCCACATAGTTGGGCCTCCATATCACTGCAGGAGCACATTATCACATCTCAAACCAGAAAGCAGAAAGAATGGGTTCCCACAATTCTCTTTGTGGGCACATCCCCAGTGACTTGAAGGACCTCCTAAAGACCTTACAACTTTAAAGGTTCCAAAGCCTCTCAAAAGCATCATCTTGGGCCAGTGTGGTGGTGCATGCCTTTAATTTCAGTACTTGGGAGGCAAATACAGAAGGATCATCATGAGTTCAACGCTAGCCTGAGACTACAAAGTGATTTCCAGGTCAGCCTGGGCTAGAGTGAAACCATACCTGGGGTGTCAGAGGGGGCATGGAATACCATCTTGGGATCAAACCTTTAACACACAGATAGAGAACATTGGTCCAAATCACAGCTAACACAATGTCCTTAAATTATAAGGAGAACACACTAAAGTACTAATATTGAAAGAATTAAGGAGCTGGGTGTGGGGGCACATACCTTTAATCAGAGCACTCGGGAGGCAAAGGTAGGAGGATCACCTTGAGTTCAAGGCCACTTGAGAATACACAGTGAATTCCAGATCAGCCGGGGCTAGAATAAGAACCTATCTCACAAAAAATATATATATAGAGAGAGAGGGATTATAGTACTCTAATATGGCCCAATACTACCCCTATTGTAGGTTTTCAGTATCAGGGATGTATTCCCTCCCATGGAGAGGGCCTCCAGTCAAATTAGAGGGCAATTGATTTCCCCCATAACAGACGTGCCACTACTGCACCCATTGGCTCATTTGGCATGCCTGGCCAAATACAAGGCTTGCAGTGTCCACTGTGGAGTATCTTCACTGGTGATTTCTCTCTCTCCCATTGAACTGCATGCAGCATAGCTTTTTCTAGCTTTCTGTCAATTGGTCTACATGGGGGAGGTTTTCAGCTCAGCTCCAGCAGGATTTCTCAGTGGCCTTGCAGCCCAAGTACGTAGAGCCTTCAGCAATAGGGTCTTACCATCTATTCCTGGTGGGAAACCAAGGGCCTCGGCAATGGCCTGTAATGTTTTGGGGGCATCAGGGACCTCCCTGGCCAACTACTCACTGGAAGGTATCCCATCCCTGTCACTGAAAATTTTCTAGTAACAATCTATGGCTCCCTGTGTGTTTCACTGTCCAAAAAAGTAGGTCTCCATATGACTTACTTATATCCTTAGATTTTGATTGGCCCTCCCTCCACCTTTCCTTTACTCAATCTCTTCCCCTGACGTCACTTAAGCCTTTTCACCACCATTAATCTGTTCTTCTACTTACACATATACAATAGCATCCTATTAAGCCCCCCTCCCAATCTCTTTTCTAGATTACTGTCCTCTGCCACTGAGCTTTCTTCCTACTCACGTAGAAATCTAATCATTTGTATCTAGGATCCACATATGAGAGAGAACATGCAACATTTGGCCCAAGAGACAGTAAGGTCTTTGAATAAGTTTTTTTTTTTTTTTTTTTAAATTTATTTATTTGTTTTTCTGGTTTTTTGAGGTAGGGTCTCACTCTAGTCCAGGCTGACCTGGAATTCACTGTGTAGTCTCAGAGTGGCCTCGAACTCATGGTAATCCTACTATCTCTGTCTCTTGAGTGCTGGGATTAAAGGCATACACCACTACGCCCGGCATGTTTTTACTTTTTTTTGAAGCCTGGCATGCTTTTACTTTTTTTGAAGTTTATAGTCTCTAGAAAATAAAACCAAATTTTATTCATTTATTTATTCGAGAGACAGAATATGAATATAGGTGTGCTACAGCCTCTAGCTACTGCAAACAAACTCCAAACACATGTTTCATCTTATGCATCTGGCTTTTGATGGATGCTGGAGAACTGAACCTGGATCCTTTGGCTTTGGTGGCAAGCACCTTAACTGCTAAGTCATCTCGCCAGCCCAAAGTTATTTTTAAGTAGGCAAAAAATAACAGACAGCCGGACGTGGTAGCTCACGCCTTTAATCCCAGCACTTCGGAGGCAGAGGTAGGAGGAATGCTGTGAGTTCAAGGCCATCCTGAGACTACAGAGTGAATTCCAGGTCAGCCTGGGCCAGAGAGAGACCCTATCTCGTAAAACGAAAAACCAAAAGAAAAAAGGCAATACACACAGGTAGACGGACAGTAAGTATATGAAAAGGCATTCACAGGCTGGAGATATGGCTCAGTGTTTAAAATAGCTTATTTGCAAAGCCTGATGACCTGGATATGATTCCCCAGTACCTATATAAAGCCAGATACACGAAGTGGCGCATGCATCTGGAGTTCTTTCACAGCTGTAGGAGACCCTGGTATACCCATACTCTCTGTCCCTCACTCTCTCTCTCTCAAATAAATACATAAAAATAATCTTAAAATATTTTTAAAAGGGTATTATTATTCAGAGAAATGTAAATTTAAACAGATATTCAACATCAATAGGGAAATGCAAATTAAAAGTCTGATGAAGTAGGCTGGAGAAGATGGCTTACCGGTTAAGGCTTTTGCTTGCAAAGCCAAAGGACCCCAGTTTGATTCTCCAGGACCCACGTAAGCCAGATGCAAAAGGAGACACATGCATCTGGAGTTTGTTTGCAGTGGCTAGAGGCCCTGGAGCGCCCATTCTCTCTCTCTCTCTCTCATTCTCACTCTCTACCTCTTTCTCTCTCTGTCTCAAATAAATAAATAAAACATATTTTTTAAAAAGCCTGATAAAAGTGACTTTTAGACCTCAGAAAACCAAAGCAAAACAAAGACTTGATATACCAAATATTAACAGGAACAACTAAATAAAAATATGCAAATTTGTATAGTAGCTTTATCTGAAATAGCTCCAAATTGGGAATATCTCAAATGTTCTTCAATGGAAGAATGGATAAATGAACTATGGCATGCTTAAGAATGGAATTACCAGATCAGCAATAAAAATGAGCAGCATTACTATATACAATTTAGACCAGTCATAAAGCTATTATGCTAAGCGAAAAAAGTTAATGTCAATAGGTAACATATGGTAATAATAACATTCTTTTTAAAAAATATATTTATTATTTAATTTTATTTATTTATTTGCAAGCAGAGAGAGAAGAAAGACAGAGAGAGAACGGGCAGAACTCCAGACTCATGTGCCCCTTGTGCATTTGGCTTATGTGGGTCCTGGGAAATTGAACCTGGGTCCTTTGGCTTCACAGGCAAACACCTTAACTGCTAAGCCATCTATCCAGCCCATTAACATTCTTTTAAAAACTTTTAATATTTATTTTTATTTATTTAAGAGAGCAAGACAGATAGAAAGAATGGGCACGCCAGGGCTTCTAGGCACTGCAAATGAACTCCAGATGTATGAGCCACCTGTTCAGCTGGCTTACGTGGTTACTGAGGAATCAAACCTGAGTCCTTAGGCTTCACAGGCAAGCACCTTAATGGCTAAACCATCTCTCCAGCCCTTATATAGCATTCTGAAAATGACAAAATTATACTAAATGTGATTGAATTCAGGCTATCAGTGGTTACCAGAGATTGGGATTGGAGGAAAAACTACAAAGGCATTTCACCAAGATGATAAAACAGATTTATATCCTGATGGAGGCAATATTTAAACACATGATTGAAGTTTCACCAAGCTGGGCATGGCGGCACACACCTTTAATAGTTTTATAACTTTACTACAGTTCAGTAAGTAGTAGTAGTTACAGGAGAAGCAGAGTGCAAGTTAAAGGAACTAAATAATAGTATTTCAATACTTAGTCAACCTAAAATTATTCTTGAATAATAAAACACAACAGAGCTGGGCTTAATGATGCATGCCTGTAATCCCAGAGGCAGAAGCTACATATTGACTTCTAGGTCAGTCAGGGATAAACTATGGGGGGAAAAAACCCTATTCATCACCCCCCCCATACACATATACTTCAAACAACCCAAAATAAGAAAGCATGAAATTAAGTTTTCAAGAGAGTGCATATCAGGCAACATTCAACAGCGATCCCCAAGGGAGAACAAATCAATAGTTGCGTGGTGATGGAAATGCATGAAGTGGCAATTACATGGGAGAAAGGTAAAAAGACTACTGTTGTCACCTGACATTTACCATACTATTAGACATTATAGGAATACAATATAGATAGCGCCTCAAAAAAGGTCTTGATAGATAGCTCTGGTTGGTCTAGACTGGCTTCAAACTTCCAGTGAGCTTCTTGTTTTAGTTTCTAGAGTGCATGTGCCAACATGCCAATTTCATCAATTTTTTTTTTGTTGTTGTTTTCAAGGTAGGGTCTTACTCTAGCCCAGATTGACCTGGAATTCACTAAGTAGTCTCAAGCTGGCCTCAAACTCACAGTGATCCTCCTACATGAGAAGGCATACGTTTGGCTTGCTCCTGATTATGATGTTTTGGATGTTGCCAACAAAACTCAGATCATCTAACCTGGATCTGGCTGGTTACTTCTAAATACACTTTTTTTCCCCACTAAAAAACAGAAGGAAAGCCAGGTGTGGTGGCGCACACCTTTAGTCCCAGCACTCGGGAGGCAGAGGTAGGAGGAACATTTAATAATTTTACCCAAGTGTTTATTCTTTTAAAATATAGTATACTTTCATAATACTTTAAATTTTGTTTCAGGGCACATTTAACAATGGATATATAATGGAATATATTCTAACTTATATTAATAGTTACATGTTATAATGCATAAACAGAGACTGACAATGTAAGCTCAAATTTTATTGTTATTGCCATTAGGGAGTAATTTTTCTAAAATGTGAGTCCCACTGCTACAAGCTCTACAAAGCAATGCAGTGATCAGAGCTGACAGCAATTTATTTTTCGTATGTTTTTTGGCAAAAAACAGTTTTATTTGTGTGTGTGTGTGTGTGTGTGTGGCTTTTCAACGTTTTTTTTTAGGGTTTCCTTTTTTCTAGAAATAAATTCAGTAGTTTAACAATTCATTTAATGACAAGTGACAATCACAAAATTTCCCTGCAGTTACTACAGTCTTCAGAGAAGAGAGCAGATTAGCAAAGATCATTTGCAAATGATTATAGTAGCAGCACTGTCACTTCTTCCAAGGTCAGTAAGAGATAATCCAGAATCTTAGCCATCACAGGATCACACACAGTAGGACTCCTTACAACGTGCTCCCCCCAAGACACAAAATGGCCTGGATATTCATGACCTCACAGTGCCTGACAGTACCTACCCAAGACCATCATAATAGGAGGAAAAGATGATGACATAAAAATACAGACTGATTGAGAGGGGGAGGGGATATGATGGAGAGAGGAGTTTCAAAGGAGAAAGTGGGGGGGGGGAATTACCATGGGGTAGTGTTTACAAATATGGAAGTTGTCAATAAAAAGTAATAAATTTAAAAAATAAATAAATAAAAAGATTTATTTATTTAAGGGGGAGAAGAATGAGTACACTAGGGCCTCTTAACTATACAAACAAACTCCCAACACATGCACCACTTTGTGTGTCTGGCTTTAGCTTTAACGTGGGTACTGGGTAACTGAATCTGGGCTGAAAGGCTTTGTAAGCAAGCCCCTTTAACTACCGAACCACCGCCCCAGACCCTTAACAGCAATTTATAGACTGCATTAGAGAAGGCAATAATCTGAAAACTGGAGTTCTAATTAGAAAAAGGAAATTACTGCCTAAGTAAGCATGTTAGAAAAAGATTCTTGACCATTTAAGTAGGAATAAAAAGAACATATAAAGTTTACATTCGTAAAGGAAAGAAAGCAAGAAAACTCGTCTGTATGCTATCAAAAATAAATACAGGAAGGGTTAAACCTTACTAAACAAAACTTAAAAGTAAACCTTAAAAAGAATGTTACCAACTAATTTATGTGAATTCCAGAACAAAGCTTAAAAGTACTGACATGAATAGAAAAGTATTCATGACCCCAAGAGGAGTATATGTCTTCCAAACAAAAATAATATCAAGGGGTTGGAGAGATGGCTTAGTGGTTAAGCCACTTGCCTGCAAAACCAAAGGACCTCGGTTCGATTCCCCAGTACCCACGTAAGCCAGATGCACAAGCTGGTGCATGCATTTGGAGTTCGTTTGCAAGGGGCTGGAAGCCCTAGCACGCCCATTCTCTCTCTCTGTTACTCGGCCTCTTTCCTTCTCTCAAATAAATAAACAATAATAAAAATTATATCAAAAACAAGGAAAAATTTTGATCCAGTCAAGCGTGGTGGCGCACACTTTTAATCCCAGTACTCAGGAGGCAGAGGTAGGAAGAGTGTTGTGAGTTTGAGGCTACCCTAAGATTACATAGTGAATTCCAGGTCAGCCTGAGCTACTGTGAGACCCTACCTCGGAAAAAAAAAAATTAGTTCAAGATCATAAATACACAGCAAGTTCAAATCCAGCCTGGAATATATGACCCTCTCATCACTAAAGAAAAATGTGCAATTATAACTGTGAAATATGTGTTCAATACTAAATACAACATACAGAGACAAGTAAAGCACAAAAACATACAAACAATACCCAAAGTAAACTGTGAGATTTAAAAAGTAACTCTGCATGATATTAACAGATTCAATACTACAAGATGTATTAGTATAGGCTTCCCAAACAGAAGAAAAAGGCTTGAAAAGCTGTGAGTAGGAAACCCAGGAGCCAAGGGACAATTCAAACAGCCAAATATACACGTAATTACTCTCCACACAGGTCAAGAAGTGGAAGGATGTAGGAGGAAATTAGCTCAAGAAATAATGCCTAAATATTTACTAAATATGATACAAGAAAGTTCAATAAAACCTAGCACAAGAAATATGGAACTAAACCAAATAGTATCACAATCAAATTGTTGAAAGGCACTGATAAGAAAAATCTTCAAATTAGCCAGAAAAGCAAAAAAAACAAAAAAACAAAAAAACAAAGCATTAGTCATTGATAATAACTAAAAAGAAAGCAGATTTCTCATAAGAGATAGGACAACTAAGCAACATCTTAAAGTACAAAAAGGAAAAACTGTCAGCTCAAAATTATGTAACAAGTCCTCTGCTGGGATTAGAGGTATACACCACCATACCCAGTGAGTGCATCATTTATAAGTTTTTTGTTGTTGTTGTTTTTTTGGTTTTTCAAGGTAGGGTCTCACTCTAGCCCAGGCTGACCTGGAATTCACTATGTAGTCTCAGGGTGGCCTCCAACTCAGGGCAATCCTCCTACCTCTGCCTCCAGAGTGCTGGGATTAAAGGCATGTGCCACCATACCCAGCCATTTATAAATTTTGATACATGAAAGAAGGAATGTAGCTGGATGTGGTGGCCCACAACTTTAATCCCAGCACTCGGGAAGCAGAGATAGGACTGCCATGAATTTGAGGTTAACCCAAGACTACACAGTAAATTCCAGGTCAGCCTGGGCTAGAGTGAGAGCCTACCACAAAAAGCCAAGAAATAAAAATAAAAAATAAAGAAACATAATTTATTGAGGCTGGAAGTGTAGCTTGGTAGTAGAGTGCTAGCCTGACATGTGTGAAAAGCTCAGCACCAAAAAGAAAAAAGACAGTCCACAAATTCATGCATGCACCTGAGTTTGTTTGCAGAGCCAGTAGCCCTGGTATACCCATATTGATAGTCACAGTAATTCTCTAATTCTCTCTCTTAAATAAAAGAAGTTCTCTTAGCAGCAGGAACTACTGGGAAAGACTCAAAACGTATCAATGCACTGAGAAGAAATGACAGAATGTTCAGCACTAAATGAGACATCTACATTACACCTTTCAAGGGTCAGTTAGGGCGCACTGCAGAAAAGGTTGCTGAAAACCTAAGAGCCGAAGGGGGGGGGGTGGCGTTTCGGAACATTGTCTTCCAGACACAATATGGTAGTTGCACAGTAGCTATTGTTATCTGCACAAGCCCTGGATAACAGTGGGCCTATCAACATGTGTCATGGATGAGAGAAGAGCCACAAAATAATAAATAGATAAATAAATAAATAGACATCAAAACAGAGAGGCACTGGTGGAGTTTAGAGGAAAAGGGACAAAAAAAAGTAATCGGAAGTAGGATGATCACTGTGAGTTCAAGACCACGGAGACTACATAGTGAATTTCCATGTTAGCCTGAGCTAGAGTGAGACCCTACCTCAAAAAACAAACAAAACAAAAACAAACAAAAAAGTAATTGGAGGGAATTATAATCAAAGGAGACAGAGAGAGAGGGAGGGAGGGAGGGATGGAGTGTGTGTGTGTGTATGTGTGTATGTGTAAAGGCCCATGCCTTTAATCCCAGAACTCAGAAAGCACAGGTAGGAGGATCATTGTGGGGATTGTACCTGGGTCCTTAGGCTTCACAGGCAAGTGCCTTAGCTGCTAGGCCATATCTCCAGCCTGAGAGCTGTGTCTTTTGAGTCAACATGAGTTATACCTGTTTCACTAGATGTGATTACAAGTGAGTAAAACTGGTATAGATTTTCCACTGAATGTAGCAGACAAGGCTGACACAAAAGCACTCACCCCAAATATACTGAAAAGCTGTGCAAGGCTGGGCATGGTGGGGCACACCTTTAATCCCAGCACTCGGGAGGCAGAGGTAGGAGGATCACCATGAGTTCAAGGCCACCCTGAGACAAAGAGTGAATTCCAGGTCAGCTTGGGCTGGAGTGGGACCATATCTCAAAAGAAGAGAAGAGGAAGAGAAGAGTTGTGCAAAATTCAACGCACACAAATAGTCAAGCCCCAAAACAAGGGAAGGCAATCCCTGAGGTAGCTACTCAAAGCCAAGTAAATCCAAGGATCACACATAAAACTCAGAGCCTGTGGCACCAATTTATCACCTGAGAGAAGAAAAAAAATGAATTAGATGCACAAAATATCAGAAGCCACAAAAAAAAAGTCACAGTACTAAAATGAATGACAACCTTCATCCCATAGAAAAGCTTGCTGTTTTAAGAGTCACCTCTGGGCTAGAGAGATGGCTTAGCGATTAAGTGCTTGTCTGTGAAGCCTAAGGACCCGGTTTCAAGGCTTGATTCCCCAGGACCCATGTTAGTCAGATGCACAAGGGGGGCGCATGCGTCTGGAGTTCATCTGCAGTGGCTAGGTGCCCTGGCATAACCATTTTTTCTCTGTCTCTCTCTTTTCTCTCTCACCACTTGCAAGTAAATAAATAAATAATTTTTTTTCCATTTTTTTTTAAGGTAGGGTCTTTCTCTAGCTAGTAAATCCCCCCCCCCCCCAGGCAGGATTTCACTCTAGCTCAGGCTGACCTGGAATTCACTGTGTAGTCTTAGGGTGGCCTTGAACTCATTCATGGCGATCCTCCTACCTCTGCTGGGATTAAAGGGGTGTGCCACCACACCCGTCTAAAATATTTTTTTAAAGTTCACCCACATAAAGCCAAACAGGCCTTCGACTGCAGCCATACACACTCACACATATACATACATAGTTTAAGAAAATAAATAAAACTTAAATATAAAGTCAGGTTAACAGCGAAAGGGAGGAAAACTGCCACTGCAAACATCATTATGACAGTTGGATTGGCTGTAACAATATCCAGGTGGATTTCCAAATAATGACATTGCTAAGAAAAGCAGACATTTTACTAAAAACAAAAAGATTTGGGCTAGAGAAATGGCTCAGCAGTTAGGGTACTACCCTGCAAAGCCAACAACCAGGGTTCAATTCCCTAGAGGCCATGTAAGGTCAGATGAACAGTGGCACTTGCATGTAGTTTGTTTGCAGAGGCTAGAGGCCCTGCTGTGTCATTCTCAATCTCTTCTCTTTCTCCCACTCTCAATTAAACAAATAAATGTTTAAAAGTAGAAAGATTCAAGATGATAAAGCTATTTCTTTAAAAGATCAACAGAGGCTGGGCGTGGTGGTGAACACCTTTAATCCCAGCAATCCCAGTGAAGCAGAAGTAGAAGGATCACTGAGAGTTTAGGGCCATGCTGGGACTCACATGGAGTGAACTCCAGGTCTGCCTGGACTAGAGAGAGAGCACCCCTCCCTAGAAAAGCCAAAAATAAATAAATAAAATAAAATAAAATTAGGGTGCTTACATATCTGCATATTCTACACTGAGAGGGTCACTGTAATAATTTTCAAGGGAGAAGTACAAGCCAGCAGCATCAACATTTACTCCAGCAGTTGCACTCAAGTCACAGCATACATTTAAGTTGCACTAAAATGCCATCTAAAATGTCAAATAAATCTAAACTAAAATCATACAAACTTTTGAAAACCTCAGAACTGAAGCTGGCTGTGGTGGCATATACCTTTAATCTCAACACTTGGGAGGACTGCCATGAGTTCAAGGCCACCCTTAGACTACACAGTGAAATTTCCAGGTCAGCCTGGGCTAAAGCGAGACCCGACCTCTAAAAAACCAAAAACCTCAGAACTATATATTTATATATTTAAAAGGATAAATCTTACTAAGTATAATGTAAAACCTGAGGGTGAGGACTGGAGAGAGAGCTCAGTGATTAAGGCACTTGCCTGCAAAGCCTAACTACCTAGGTTTGATTTCCCAGTACCCACGTAAAGACAGATGTAAAAAGTGGCACATGCAACTGAAGTTTGTTTGCAGCAACTAGAGGCCCAGGCGTGCCCTTTCTCTCATCTCTCTTCCTGCTTGAAAATAAACAAATATTTAAAAATTAAAATTAAAAACTAAGGAGGAAGAAAGACAATACTCAAGCTATAGAATAACAGAAATTATGATATACTGCTAAGAGTATAAATTTATAGTCACTTTAAAAACCAAATGGACTACCTAGTAGTGACAACTGAGTATAAATGCTAATATTTGGTCCCATCCCAGCAATACACACATCCTGGAAAAACAAATGTACATCTACACCAGTGGTTTGCCAAAGCAAGAACTAGAAACCACCAGGAATAAATGTAGAACCAGCCAGCCATGAAAACACACTAGCAGCCTACACTAAAAGGACACTGTATCTCAAATGTACCAACACAGATTCAAAGTCAAAATGATAAGCAAAAGCAGCAAGTCAGGAAAAATAAATAAATAAACTCATTATCATTCTACTCACATAACTGTTTTCTAAGACATATGAACAACATTTTAAAACTTTAACTATACACACATATAGGTAAAAGTATAAATAAAATAAAGGGAACTGTTAATGTGAAAATCTGAGGGCTGGGCTGGAGAGATGGCTTAGCAGTTAAGTCACTTGCCTACAAAGTCAACGGACCCAGATTTGACTCCCCAGGACCCACATAAGCCAGATGCACAAGGTGGCACATGTATCTGGAGTTCATTTCTAGTGGCTAGAGCTCTGGCACAACCACCCCCCTCCTTTCTCAAATAAATAAACTTTTCTAAATTTTAAGAAAGAAAAGAGAAAGGAAGGGAGGAGGGCATTTATTATGTTGGTATTGTATATATGTAAGTAGAAAGATTGAGATGGGGAGGGGATATGATGGAGAATAGAATTTCAAAGGGGAAAGTCGGGGGGGTACTACCATGGGATATTTTTTATAATCATGGAAAATATTCATTAAAATTGAGAAAATAAAAATAAAAAAAAGAAAAGAAAAAAAAGAAAGTCTGAAGGCTGAGGATGTAGCTCAGTTGGGAGAGTGCTTACCTAGATTGCATAAAGCCCTGGATTTGATTCCCAGCACCACATAAACCAGGTATGGTGGTACACACTTGTAATACCAGCACTCAGAAGGCTGAGGCTAAAGATGAGAAGTGAGGCTAAAGATGAGAAGTTCAAGATTATCCTCAGGTACTTACTTAGTGAGTTCAAGGTCAGGCTAGGTTGCATGAGACTTTGCCTCAATCAACATCAAAGGCCAGGCAGAGTAGTGCATGCCTTTAATCCCTGCACATGGGAGGCAGAGGAAGGTGAATTGCCTTGAATTCAAAGCCACCCTGAATTCACTATATACTTTCAAGCTGGCCTCAAACTTAACAGCGATCTTCCTACCTCTACCTCCCGAGTGCTGGGGATAAAGGCATGTGCCACCACAACTGACTATTTTGCCTTTTATTTTATTTTATTTTATTTTATTATTTTACTTTATTTTATTTTATTTTATTTTATTTTATGAGAGACAGAAGGGGGGCAGAGAATGGGCATGCCAGGGCCTTTAAGCTGCTGTGAGTGAATTCCAGATGTGTGTGCCCCCTTGTCTGGCATCACACACTTAGGTTTGGCTACGTGAGATCTGCAGATTTGAAAAGGCATTCTTAGGTTTTGCAGGCAAATGCCTTAACTGCTAAGCAATATCTCTGGCCCTATTTTGCCATTCTTAAATGTTTTATTTTAGGGTTAACTTTAGACACTTTTGGTATTTTTTCATTTATAGGACCTTTTTTCTTCTTTCTTTCTTGGGGACAAGGTCTCACTCTGACCCACGCTGACCTGGAACATTGCAGCCCAGAACTGCAACACAGACTACTACATCTAGCAAAGCTATATACTATAACTGAAGGGGAAACACGAACTTTTCATGATAAAAACAGGCTAAAAGAATACATTAGCACTAAGCCAGGCCTGCAGAAAATACTTGATGACTTCTTCAGACTGAAGAGAAGGAAGTACACATACATGAGACCACAGGAAAGAATAAACCATGCTTAAATAATGGTTAGTGCCAAGAGAGAAAGAGAAAAGCAGCAAGTGCTACAAGCTCATGAAGAATGACAGGAAGGAAGAGACACGGAATCTCAACAGTCTAATGCCCCAAGCCAAAGACACACACTTGCAGACTAGATTAAAAAGCAGGATCTTTCTGTCTGTTGTCTCCAAGAAACTCACCTCTACATGAAAGATAGACACTCCCTCAGAGTGAAAGTTGCTGTCCTGCTCTCTGACAGGACAGACTTCAAATCAACATTAGTTAGAACAGGCAGGCAGTCACTTTACACAGTTGAAGCACACAATCCAACAAGAGGACATCACAGTTCTAAACATATATGCACCAAACACGGGTATACCCATTTCATTAAACAAAAACTACTAGATGTAAAGTCACAGATAACCCCAAGCAAAATTGTGGTGGGCGACTTCAATCTGCTGACAGATCACAGCAAAAAATAAACAAAGAAGCATCTACGTTAAATGACCTCACAAGAATAAAGGGACCTAATACAGAACATTTCATCCAAATACTACAGAATGCACACTCTTTTCAGGAGCACATGGAAACTTCTCTAAAACAGATCATACATTAGGGACACGAAGCAAATCTTAAATACTGGAAAACTGAAATAATTTATTGTACTCTTATGTGATCAAAATGGATTAAACTACATATCAACAACAAAAGACTATAGAACATATACACACTATTGAAATTAAACAGTACACTACTGAATGCTAAATGGATCATTGAAATCAAGAAGGAAATAAAAATTTCCTCAAATTAGCCGGGAATGGTGGTGCACACCTTTAATCCCAGCACTTGGGAGGCAGAGGTAGGAGGATTACTATGAGTTCGAGACCTGCCTGAGATTACATAGTGAAATCCAGGTCAGCCTGGGCTAGACTGAAACCCTACCTCTAAGACCCCCCTCCCAAAAAAAATCCTGGAATCAAATAATTAAAACACAACATACCCAAACCAATGGGATACAATGATGGCAGTCCTAAGAGGAAATTTATAGCTTTAAGTGCCTATATCAAGAAATTAAGCCGGGCGTGGTGGCACACACCTTTAATCTCAATACTTGGGAGGCAGAGGAAGGAGGATTGCTGTGAGTTTGGGGCCACCCTGAGACTACATACTGAATTCTAGGTCAGGCTGGGCATGAGTGAGAGCCCATCTTGAAAAACCAAAGGGTGGGGGAGGGGGAAGAAAGGAAAAGAAATTAGAGCAGGGCTGGAGAGATGGCTTAGTGGTTAAGGCACTTGCCTGCAAAGTCAAAAGACCCAAGTCTGATTCCCCAGAACCCACACAAGGTGGTACATGCCTCTGGAGTCTGTCCTGGCACACTCATTCTCTCTATCTCCCTTTCTCTTTCTCTCTCAAATAAATAAAAATAAATAAATATTAAGCCGGACACAGTGGCATGTGCCTTTAATCCTAGCACTAGAGAGGAAGAGGTAGGAGGATCACAGTGAGTTTAAGGCCATCCTGAGACTACATAGTGAATTCTAGGTCAGCCTGGGCTAGAATGAGACCCTACCTCGAAAAATCAAAATAATGAAAAGAAACTAAAGTAGGGCACAGTATCCCTGCACTAGGGAAGCTGAGGTAGGACTGTTGTGAGGCCAGCCTGAAAACTACGTAGTGAATTTCAGGTCAGTCTACATCAAAAAAAAAAGGAAAGAAAGAAATCATAGAAGTCATAAGCATTAAACAAACTTAATGCTACACCTTAAGGCCTTGGAAAAAGAACAACAACCCAAATAAAAAATCAGTAGACAGAAAAAAATAATAAAGACCAGGGAAGAAATTAAATAAACAGAAACCAAAACACAATACAAAGAGTCAATGAGGGCTAGAGGAATGGCTTAACGGTTAAGGTGCTTGCCTGCAAAGCCAATGGACTCAGGTTTGATTGCCCAGGACCCACATAAGCCAGATACACAAGGTGACACAAGTGTCTGGAGTTCGTTTGCAGCAGCTGGAGTCCCTAAGCATGGCCATTCTCTCTCTGCCTCTTTCTCTCTGTCAAATAAATAAAGAAAATATTTTTAAAAAAAAAAATCAATGAGTCCAGACGTGGTGGTGCAGGTCTTTAATTCCAGTACTGGGGAGGCAAAGGAAGGAGGATTGCTATGAATTCGAGGCCACCCTGAGACTAAATAGTGAGTTCCAGGTCACCCTGGGCTAGACCGACACCCTACCTTGAAAAAACAAACAAAGAAACAAACAAAAAGAATTAATGAAATAAAGAGTTGGTTCTTTGGGGCTGGAGAGATGGCTTAGCAGTTAAGCACTTGCCTGTGAAGCCTAAGGACCCCGGTTTGAGGCTCGATTCTCCAGGACCCATGTTAGCCAGATGCACAAGGGGGCGTACGCATCTTGAGTTCGTTTGCAGTGGCTGGAGGCCCTGGCGTGCCCATTCTCTCTCTCTCTCTGTATCTATCTGCCTCTTTCTGTCCTGTCACTCTCAAATAAATAAATAAAAATGAACAACAAAACAAATTGTTTAAAAAAAAGGGTTCTTTGAAAGGATAAAAAATATTGATAAACCCTTAGTGAAACTTACCAAAAGAAAGAAGAGACCCAAATCAATAAATTTAGAGGGCTAGAGAGATGGCATAATGGTTAAGGTGCTTGCCTGCATAGCCTAGGGACCTAGGTTTGACTCCCTAGACTCCATGTAAGCCAAATGCACATAGTGGCACATGTGTCTGCAGTTCATCTGCAGTGGCTAAATCAGGGAAACATTCTTATTCACATTTGCTTCAAAATAAATAAAAAACGAAACAACTGTGGAATAAACCTAACCAAAGAAGTAAAGGATCTCTACAATGAAAACTTTAAACCACTCAAGAGAGAAACTGAAGACACTAGGAAATAAAAAGACATCCCCTGCTCATGGACTGGAAAAAAAAAAACAATATTGTAAAAATGTTCATCTTACCAAAAGTAATCTACAGATTTAATACAATTCCCATCAAAATTCTAAAGGCATTCTTCACTAAGATACAAAATAAAAATCCCAAAATTCATTTGGAAGCACAAAAAACTTCCAATAGCCAAGACAATTCTGAGCAATAAAAACAAGGCTGAAAGTATCACCATACCTGATTTTAAAATACATAACACCTGAGGCAACATAGTAAATTCCAGGTAAGCCTGGGCTAGATAGAGTGAGACCCTGCCTCGAAAAACCAAAAATAAGTAAATAAAAAATAAAATAAAATATGTTAAGAGTCATAGTAACAAAAACAGCATGGTACTGACACACAAAGAGACAGGTAGGGCTGGGGAAATGGCTTAGCGGTTAAGACGTTTGCCTGTGAAGCCTAAGGACCCCAATTCAATTCCCCAGGACCCAAGTAAGCCAAATGCACAAGGGGGCGCCTGCGTCTGGAGTTCGTTTGCAATGGCTGGAGGCCCCGGCATGCCCATTCTCTCTTTCTCTTTGCCTCTTCCTCTGTCTCCCTCTCTCAAATAAATAAATAAAATATTTTAAAAAAACAGACACGTAGATCAATGGAGCAGAAGACCCATATATAAATCCAGGCAACTACAGCCATTTGATTTCAGACAAACATGCCAAAAATATTCACTGGAGAAAAGACAGCCTCTTTAACAAATGGTGCCAGAAAAACTGGTCATCTATATGTAGTACAATGAAAATAGATCATTATCTTTCTTTTTAAAAGTTTTTAAAAATATTTTTATTTATTTATTTGAGAGAGGGAAAGAGGCAGAGTGAAAGAGAGAGGGAAAGAGAGAGAAAGAATGGGCACTCCAGGGTTTCCAACCACTGCAAACAAACTCCAGATGCAGGCGCGACCTTGTTCATCTAGCTTACGTGGGTACTGAGGAATTGAACAGAGGTCCTTTGGCTTTGCAGGCAAGCACTTTAACCACTAAGTCATCTCTCCAGCCCCAGATCATTATCTTTCTATGCACAAGAATAAAATATAACTGGATCAAAGACCTTAATATCAAACCTGAAACACTGAAACTCCAAAAAAGTAGGGGAAGCATTTCAACATACAGGCATAGGTAAGGACTTTCTGAACCGAACCTCAGTCACTCAGAGAGTAAGGCACCTAATCAACCATTGGGATCTCATTAAATTAAAATGCTTTTGTGCAGCAAAGGACACTATGAATACAGCAAAGAGGAAGCCTACAGAATGGGAGAAACTCTTTGCCATATATCTAACAGAGGATTAATATGTAGGATTTACAAAGAACTCAAAAAGCTAAATAAGCCAGGCATGGTGGTACACACCTTTAATCCCAGCACTTGGGAAGACAGAGGTAGGAGATCTACATAATGAATTCCAGGTCAACCTGGGCTAGAGTGAGAACCTACCTGAGGGGGGGGGGGGTTAAGGCACTTGCCTGTGAAACGAAAGAACTCAGGTTCAATTCCCCAGTACACATGTAAGCCAGATGCACAAGATGGTTCACACATCTGTAGTTCAATTTGCAGAGGCTAGAGGCCCTGGTACACCCATTCTATCTGCCTCTTTCTCGGCCCCCCCCCCAATATATGTATGTATCAGGCCAGCATGTGCACACACACCTTTAACCCAAGCACTAGCGAGGCAGAGGCAGGAGGATTACTATGAGTTTGAGGCCAACTTGGGACTACAGAGTGAGTTCCAGGCTAGCCTGGAACCCTACCCTACCTTGTTTAAAAAGAAACAACAGAGCCAGGTGTGGTGGAGCACGCCTTTAATCTCAGCACTTGGGAGGCAGAGGTAGGAGCATCACCGTGAGTTCAAGGCCACCCTGAGACTACATAGTGAATTCCAGGTCAGCCTGAGCTACAGTGAGACCCTACCTCAAAAAAAACAAAAACAACAACAAAAAGAAAGAAGAGGAAGAATTCAAATAATCCGATAATCCGATCAGAAAATGGGCTACAAAACGGAATAGAGTTCTCAAAGAAATACAAATGACCAATAAAGTCTAAAAACAGGGCTAGAGAGATGGCTTAGCAGTTAAGGCGTTTGCCTGCAAAGCCAAAGAAACGCGATTAGACTCTCCAGGACAAACATAAGCCAGATGCACAAAGTGGCACATGCATCTGGAGTTTGTTTGCAGCAGCTAGAGGCCATGATGCAACCATTCTCTGTGTCTCTCTTCTCTCTCTCTCTGCTTGAAAACAAATAAAAATATTAATCAAAAATATCTAAAACCATGTTCTAGATCCTTAGCTATCAGGGAAATGCAAATTAAAACCAGGGATTCCTTTTCACTTCTGTCAGAATGGCTATCATCAAGAAATCAAATTTGGGGCTGGAGAGACGGCTTAGCAGTTAAGTGCTTGCCTGTGAAGCCTAAGGACCCCGGTTCGAGGCTCGATTCCCCAGGACCCACATTAGCCGGATGCACAAGGGGGCACATGCATCTGGAGTTCGTCTGCAGTGGCTGGAAGCCCTGGCATGCCCATTCTCTCTCTCTCTCTCTCCGTATCTGCCTTTCTCTGTCTGTCACTCTCAAATAAATAAATAAAAATTAAAAAAAAAAGAAATCAAATTTGATCCCCAAAGCTTATTGGCCAGCCAACCTGGTAAAGAACCAGGATGGGTTGGTGAATTACCATCCCTGCCTCAAAATGAGGGGAAGTGCAAGGTGAAGATAAACTTGAAAGTTGTCCTGTGACTTCATGTACTTGTGGCAGGCATAGGCCCACACTCAAGAACACACACGTATACAAAAAAAAAAAAAAAAAAAAAAATTGTGCCAGCCATGGTGGCACACGCCTTTAATCCCAGAACTCAGGAGGCAGAGGTAGGAGGATTGCCGTAAATTCGCAGCCACCCTGAGACTACATAGTGAATTCCAGACCAGCCTGGACTAGAGTGAAACCCTAACTAAAAAAAAAAAAAAAAAAAGGAAAAAAAGAAGCATACAGGTGTTGGAGTTTGAACTGAAATGTCCCCCATAGCACACTTGTTCCCCAGCTGATGGCACTATTTGGAGAAGTTGTGGGACCTTTAGGACATGGAGCCTTGCTATAAGGAGTGGGTCACTGGAAATGGGACTTGAGGTTTCACAGCCTATGCACTCTGCTTCCTGACTGGATACAATGCAGCCAGCCAACTTTCCACTCCTGCTGCCATGTGCTCTTTGCCATGACGGGCTATCCTCTGGAACTGTAAGCTGAAATAACTCTTCCCTTCCCTACACTGCTTCCTGTTGGATGTTTGGACCCACCTAGCAACGAGAAAAATAATAAACTGATGTATGACCTAAAAAAAAAAAAAAGAAAATTTGAGCCCGGCGTGGTGGCGCACGCCTTTGATCCCAGCACTTGGGAGGCAGAGGTAGGAGGATTGCCATGAGTTCGAGGCCACCCTGAGACTACATAGTGAATTCCAGGTCAGCCTGGGCTAGAGTGAGACCCTACCTCGAAAAACTAAAAAAAAAGAAAGAAAGAAATCAAATTTGCCAGGCATGGTGGCACATTCCTTTAAATCTCAGTACTCAGGAGGCAGAGGTAGGAGGATCGCTGTGAGTTCGAGGCCACCTTGAGACTACATAGTGAATTCCAGGTCAGAGTGAGAACCTACCTAGGGGAAAAAAAAAAAAAAAATCAAATGAAAGCCAAGCGTGATGGTGCACACCTTTAATCCCAGCACTCGGGAGGCAGAAGTAAGAGGATCACCATGAGTTTGAGGCCACCGTGAGACTACATAATGAATTCTAGGTCGTCCTAGACCAGAGTGAAACACTACCTCAAAAAATAAAAAAATTAAAAAAAATCAAATGAATAAATGCTGGTGAGGTTGTGGGGGAAAAGGAACCCTTCTCTATTGTTGGTGGCAACGTAAACTGATACAACCATTGTAGCAATCAAGGTGGAGGTTCCTGAAACACCTAAAAATAGATTTACCATAAGACTCAGCTATACTGCTCCTTGGCAAATACCCTAAGGATTCTACTCATTACTACACCAATATTTGCTCATCATGTTTACTGCTGCTCTATTCACAATAGCTTGGTAATGGAACCATCCTAGATGTTCTTCAACTGATGAATGGATAACACACAGGTGCAAGTACGTTTACACAATGGAATTTTATTCAGCTATAAAGAAAAATTATGAAATTTTCAGAGAAATTGATGGATCTGGAAAAGATACTAATGAGGTAACTCAAGCTCAGAAAGTCAAAAGCCACATGATCTCTTTCACATATGGATCCTAGCTTCAAATGCAAAATATAATCTAAAAATAAAAACAAAATATATACCATGCCCAGGAGGTCCTATAAGTATGTCCAACCAAAAAGAACAGTATCATAAAGACACTACTACAAACAATCAAGAAGGGAAAATAATGTAACTTTTCACCCCAGAACTGGACAAGTACAGATGCAAAGATCCTAAGTAAATTATTTATAATCTAACACAGTAATTATGAAGGGTTAAGGAACCACTGGTCTCAGACCACTGATCTCAGTGGACCATAAAACTTTCCAGGACCAAAGCATCATAAAGGACATCTGCTAAAAAGCAAGCTCTCAAAGATCCAGAGCTATCAGGCCACTTGGACAGGAGATTAGTAAGGAAAAGAAAAGCCCTTACCCTTAACCCCATTCTTCTGTCCCCAAGACCACCCCCATCCCTCACCTTGTACATCTCTACTCCCATGTTCAAACACAGCAGCTTTATCTAGTGTGGGGCTGCTGCCAGCCTAGAATAGATTCCCCAGTGCCCACGTAAAGCTAGACGCACAATGTAACACAAGCCAGAGTTCATTTGCAACATGCAGCAGCTCCTGACACACCCATGCACACACCATCTTTTTCTCTCAAATAATTTTTTTAATTTTTTTAATTTTTATTTATTTATTTGAGAGAGAGACAATACAGAAATAAGCAGGTAGAGAGAGAATGGGCACGCCAGGGCCTCCAGCCACTATAAACGAAGATGCATGCGCCCACTTGTGCATCTGGCTTACGTGGGTCCTGGAGAGTTAAACCTGGGTCCTTTGGCTTTGCAGACAAGTACCTTAACCACTAAGCCCCCAAATGAATTTAAAAAAGGTTCTCTTCCTCCCACTCCTCTCTCCTTCTACTTTCTGCCATGGGATTCCACAACAGAAAACAGACTAAGACACTTAGGACATTACAATAATCCCAGGGCCCATGTGAGACAGATGCACAAAGGGACGCAAGCGTCTGGAGTTCGTTTACAGTAGCTGGAAGCTCTGGCACACCCATTCACTCTCTCTCTCCCTCTCTCTCTCTCCTTTCTCTGTCAAATAAATAATTAAATATTTTAAAACGTTAAAAAAATAGTTTTTTAAGTTTTTCGAGGTAGGGTCTCTCACTCTAGCTGAGGCTGACCTGGAATTCACTATGTAGTCTCAGGGTGGCCTTGAACTCACGGTGTCTACCTACCTCTGCCTCTCGAGTGCTGGGATTAAAGGCGTGCGCCACCATGCCCAGCAAAAAACTTTTTAATTTTTTGTTTATTTTTATTTATTTGAGAGAGACACAGAGAGAGAGAGAGAGAGAGAGAGAGAGAGAGAGAGGAGACAGAATGGGCACACCAAGGCCACCAGCTACTGCAAAGGAACTCCAGACACATGCGCCCCCTTGTGCATCTGGCTAATGTGGGTCCTGGGGAATCGAGCCTTGAACAGGGGTCCTTAGGCTTCACAGGCAAGTGCTTAACTGCTAAGCCATCTCTCAAGCAACCCCCCCTCTTTTTGAGGTAGGGTTCCACTCTAGCTCAGGCTGACCTCGAACTTATGATGATCCACCTATCTCTACCTCCCAAGTGCTAGGAGTAAAGGCGTGTGCCATTATGCCCAGCCAAGACTGTTTATTTTTATTTTTATTGAGGCAGACAGATAAAAAGAATGATAGAGAAAGAGAGTGAGAATGCATGGGTATGCCAGGGCCTCTTGCCACTACAAACAAACTCCAAATACATGCACTACTATGTGCATCTGGATTTTCATGGGTACTTGGCAACAGAACATGGGCCATCAAGCTTTGCAAGCAAGTGCCTTTAAGTGCTAAGCCATCTCCCTAGTCCCATTTAAAGGTTTTGTGTCGGGAGGGAGGGGGTTTCTAGTTGTTTTCGTTAATTTTCCTTTTCTTACATTTAAACTTTTTAATGGTTGTTCCCACCTTCAGCAAAGGGCCAGATATGACCACAGCCTGGGTAAGAAAGATTACTAAGGTCAGCAGATTCTTTCACAGATTTAAGCAGAACTGCTCCAAAGGAAGGAGGAAAAAATATTCTTAGAAGTAACTTGCTGAGTGAGAAAAAAAAAAACTCAAAATACACATAGAAACTGAAACAGAAGCAAAATGAAATAAAGAAGAATTAGTTGGGTTTAAGATTATGGCAACACCATACTTTTCTTTCAGTTAAGACACTACCAGACTAAACAATAAATGATGAGATGTGACCAGAGTCGAGTCCTCCAGCCAGTGGGGCTAGTAAGTGCAACAGTTATGAAATCTACCCAGTTTTTTTTTTTTTTTTTCTCCAAGTAGAGTCTCACTCTAGCGCAGGCTGACCTTGATTTCACTATGTAATCTTACGGTGGCCTCAAATTCATCATGAACCTATTTCCTCCGCCTCCCGAGTGCTGGGATCAAAGGAGGGCGCCCACCACGCCCTGCCACACGCAAGTCTGAGGTGCTTCAGAAATAGACATGTGTCTGGAGGATAAAGAATGACCAAGAGAAAATGCTAAGAGAGCAGTACAGAGAAGCAGACAAGAGACAAGCAGGAAAGGGATATGATGCAGTTTGCATTTTAAAGAGAGAACACTGCTAGGCTGGAGAGATAGATGGCTTAGAGGTTAAGGCCTTTGCCTGCAAAACCAAAGGGTCCTGGTTCAATTCTCCAGGACCCACATAGCCAGATGCACAAGGGGGCACATGCGTCTGGAATTCATTTGCAGTGGCTGGAGGCCCTGGCACGCCCAATCTCTCTCTCTCTCAAATAAATAAATTAAATATATTTTTTAAAAAAGAGTGAACACTGCTGGGCACTCGGGAGGCAGAGGTAGAGGTAGGAGGATCACTATGAGGCCACCCAGGGACTAGTGAATTCCAGGTCAGCCAGGGCTAGAGCAAAACCCTCTCTCAAAACACCAAAAAAAAAAAAAAAAAAAAATTGAAAAAAAGAGAATACTGTATGTATCTACCAAAAATCAAAGTGGACTGATATTGCCTTTGAAATGACTGACTCTATGATTTTATCCTATCAAAATCTGACCTTACTCTAGTCTTTCTTTCCTTAGTATTTAATGGTAAGTAACCCTGAAAATGCTGGTGTGAAGTTGTATATAAAGACTGTACTTAAGCGGGATGTGGTGTTGCACACCTTTAATCCCAGCACTTGGGAGGCAGAGGTAGGAAGATGGCTGTGAGTTCGAGGCCATCCTGAGACTACATAGTGAATTCCAGGTCAGCCTGGGCTAGAGCAAGACCCTACCTCAAAAAAAAATTGTATTTAAGTAACACTGTAAGAATGTAGCAATTATCACCTTCAGTTTCACCTTTGCTTTTCCTGTAATGGGAAAACTTGCTGACTTTTGTTTGTGTTTTGTGGTACTGAAAACTGAACCTAGCTAGGTCCCCACATATTCTAGGTAAGCACTCTCACCACTGAGCTGTATCTCCAGTGCAATTGCTGAATTTTTTCTTTAATGGAAGAATCCTTAAAATGCAATCCTCTATTTTCTTTACCAACATTTTTTTTTCAAATTTTAAATATTCTAATGTAGGGCATGGTGAAACAGGCCTGCAATCCTAGCAATTAGGAAACTGAGGCAAGAGGATCATGTGCTTGAGGCCAGCTAGGGATACATAGGGAGTTCAAGGCCAGTCCGGGCTATAAAAAGAAATCTCAAAAAAAAAAAAAAAATTCTCCATCCCTCTTAAATGTAGAACTATGCCATTAATAGGAATAACTGTAATATATAGAATCTTTCTTTCTTTGTTTTTTTCAGGGCACTGTTTTACTCTAGCCCAAACTGACCTAGAATTCACTATGTAGTCTCAAGGTGGCCTCGAACTCAGGGCAATCCTCCTACCTCTGCCTCACAAGTGCTGGGATTAAAGGCGAGTCCCACCATGCCCAGATAGAATCTAAGTATATATAATTACATAACACTACATATTAATAGAAAAATGCCATTAGCAGTCAATTAAGGGTGAAGAACAAGAATATAAAAACTTCCGGTTGCTAAAAACTGGCTCAATGCTAGAAATTCAAGCGTCACAAAGTGCAGTCAAACTCATTCCAGGTTCCAAAGCTAGGGCTTGAAGGATTAAGGCTGACTAGAAGTAAAGCTTCAGCAGAGTGGGTGTCAGCATTCACCTGTAGTCCCATTGACTCTGGAAGGTGAGGCAGACCACTTTCCTCCAGAAGCTCACGACCAGTCTAAACCACACAACAAACTGTCTTAATGCACTTTTTGTGGGTGTGTTTGTATGTGCATGTACACCTGCTAGGGATCAAACCTAGAACCTTGGGTATGGAGGCAAGTGCCATACCTCTAAGCTATATCCCTAATGAGATCACATCTTAACAAAAAAGAAAGAGCCTGGTATGGTGGTTCACTCCTGTAATCCCAGTACATAAGAAGCTAAAACAGAAGGAAAACCACGACTTCAAGGCCAACAGAATGAGACTGTCTAAATAAAAATAACAAAGGGCTGAGGAGATGGCTCAGCAGTTAAGGCACTTGCTTGCAAAGCCTGTTAGCCTGGGTTCAATTCCCTAGTATCCACATAAAATCAGATTTACAACATGGCACATGCATCTGGAGTTCATTTCTAGTCGCAAGAAGCCTAGCACTCCTGTACACACTCCCTCAGGCCCCCTCTCAAATAAAATATTAGAAAGAAAGAGGACTGGAGAGATGGCACTCATCTGCAAAGTCAACGGACCCAGGTTTGATTCCCCAGGACTCACATGAGCCAAATGCACAAGGTGGCACATATGTTTGGAGACTGACTGCAGCAACTGAAGGCCCAAGCGTGCCCATCCCGCCCCCTCCCCCTTCTCAAATAAATAATAAAAAGAAAAAAGAAAAAAAGAAGTTGGGCATGGTGGTGCACGCCTTTAATCCCATCACTCGGGAGGTAGAAATAGAAGAATCACAGAAAGTTCCAGCCCACCCTGAGACTACATAATGAATTCTACGCCTTTAGTCCCAACACTCGGGAGGCAGAACTAGGAGGATCACCATGAGTTCAAGGCCACGCTGAGACTACATAATGAATTCCAGGTCAGCCTGAGCTAGAGTGAAACCCTACCTCAAAAAGCAAAAAAAAAAAAAAAAAAAAGAGAGAGAGAGAGAGAAAGAAAGGAAAGAAAAGAAAAGAAAAAAGTACAGAAATCTAAACATGAAATTAGGGACTATGTCTATATATCCTGGTTGCAAAGCACTTACCTATCATATTCTGGACTCAATGCTCATACCAACAAAAGCAAAACACAACAAAAATTTTCTTATTACTTAAGAAGCTAAATAAGGACCATTCAGGCCTGTAAGTTTGAGACCAACTGAGCACATAGCAAAACTTTGTTTCATTAAATAATAAAACTGTAAAAGGGCTGGAGGGATGCTCAGTGGTTAAGGCACTTGCCCATAAAGTCTAATGACCTGAATTCAATTTCCTAGTATACACATAAAGTCAGATGTACAAAAGTGGTGCTTGAATCTGGAGTTCAATCGCAGAGGCCCTAATGTACCCATTCTCTCTGTGCCGGGCATGGTGGCACATGCCTTTAATCCCACCATTCAGAAAGCAGAGGTGTTAAGATAGCAGACCTGTGAGTTCAAGGCCAGCCTGAGACTACATAGTGTCAGCCTGGGCTAGAGCAAGAACCGACCTCAAAAAAAAAAAAAAATAATAATAATAATAATAAAGATGGCTAGAGAGATGGCTTAGTAGTTAAGGCACTTGCCTACAAAGCCAAAAGACCCAGATTCTATTCCCCAGAACCCATGTAAGCTTGATGCACAAAGGGGTGCATACATCTGGAGTTTGTTTGCAGTGGCTAGAGGCCTTAGCATACCCATTCTCTCTCTCTCCCTCCCTCAAATAAATAAGAAAAATAAAATATTTTAAAAAAGAAAATAGCATCAAATGATTAGTATTCTCTAGTTCAACAAGTCTAAATCAAGGTCCAGCCAAACTAAACCCAAGGTCAAATTTGGCCCACCGTCTATTTTTTTTTTTAATCAATTAGAGCCTAACACATAGCAAATCATAAATCTTACTGATGCTCTAGGCACTAACTGGTCATCATTATTATTTTATTATTTATTTATTTATTTATTTGAGAGAGAGAGAGAGAGAGAGACAGGCAGATAGAAAATGAGGCAGACAGAAAGAGAAAGAGAAAGAGAAAGAGAAAGAGAAAGAGAAAGAGAAAGAGAAAGAGAAAGAATGAGCATGCCAGGGTCTTCAGCCGCCGCAAACAAACTCCAGACACATGAGCCACCTTGTGCATCTGGTTTATGTGGGTCCTAGGGACTTGAACCTGGGTCCTTTAGCTTTACAGGCAAGTGACTTAATCACTAAGCCATCATCTCTCCAGACCCACCATCTATTTTTGTAACTAAAGCAAACATTTATAATAAACACTTGTTTAATGGGACACAGCTTCATCCATTTGTTTGTATAGGGTCTATGGTTGCTTTCCTGCTACAGTGGCAGAGCTGAAAAGTTATGATAGAGACAACAGGCCAACAAAACACAAAATATCAGCCAAGCGTGGAGGCGTATGCCTTCAATCCCAGCACACGGGAGGCAGAGATAGGAGGATCGCTGTGAGTCTGAGGCCACCCTGAGACTGCATAGTGAATTCCAGGCAGCCTAGGCTAGAGCAAGATCCTACCACAAAAAACAAAAAAACCAAAAAACCCACAAAATATCAACTTTTTGACTTTTTACATAAAGTTTTCAGACTATGGTCCCAATGATAACCAAATATATCATCAGAAAGAGAAAAATTGGACTATTAATTTCACCCCAATAATTTATTTAATGTTTATGAGCTCAAACTCGTCCTTTGTAATTGTCACTTAGCAAATACTAATGTTCACATTTCAGTTATTTTCCATACAGTAAATATTACTTTAGCTGCCCAATAATTTATCCTTCACAGTATTGCTACAAACAAAATCCTAAGGCAAATTTGCAATTATCCCTACATACACTAATTTCTCAGTTCAATGGACAAAGATATAAACAAGCAAAGCTGAACAGAAATACTAGCTGATGAAACCTAACAACTGCTAATACTCGTTTCACACTAGAGCGTCTCAGAGCGCCGCTCAGGACCGTAACCACCACTGCTGCCACATTGTTTACTACAAGACCGCATTCACAGGTGCCAGGTTAGGTTTGAGAACTACTGCACTAAAATAGAATTCATATAACTTACCTTGAGAGTGAAAAGGCTGATTCGGCCAGGCAATTTATAAAACAAACCCTCTCCTCCTCTTGAGTTGGAATGTAGCATAGCATTGAGGCAAGCAAGAGGGGATGTCCCACTGTGAAACACAAAAGGAAGGAAAAGAGTCATACAAATCCACATGGCTTATTTACCAAACACCCAATCCCTCCAATTCATTTCAAATATAACATTTCCAATGCTACATCAGTGAAAGCACAACTCTAAGTTGTATGCAATCATATTCAGAGAGGTCTGTGGGCTGGAGAGATGGCTCAGTGGTTAAAGGCACTTGCTTGCAAAACCTGATGGCCTGGGTTCAATTCCCCAGTACCCATGAAAAGCCAGATGCACAAAGTGGCGCATGCATCCGGAGTCCATTTGCAGTGTCAAGAAGCCCTGAAGTGCCCATGATTTGTCTCTGTCTCTCTGAAGTAAATAAAATCATTAAAGCTAAATGAAAACATTAAAGCCAGGCAAGGTGGCACACTTTTAATCCTAGCACTCAGGAGGCATAGATGGGAAGATCAATGTGAATTTGAGGCTACGCTGGGACTACACAGTGAGTTCCCTACCTCAAAAACAGCAGGGCTAGGGCTGGAGCGCTGGCTTAGTGGTTAAGTAGCTTGCCAGCTAAGCCTCAGGACCCAGGTTCAATTCTCCAGATCCCACGTAAGCCAGATGCACATGGTGGCACATGCATTTGGTGTTCATTTGCAGTGGCTAGAGACCCTGGTGTGCCCATTCTCTCTTTTTCTTTCCCTTTCTCCCTAATAAATAAATAAAAATAAAATATATTTAAAAAACAAACAAACCAGGGCTAGAGAGAGGACTCAGCAGTTAAAGGGCTTCCTACAAAGCCTAATGACCTGAGTTCGATTCCCCAGTACCCATGTAAAGCCAGATGCACAAAGTAGCACATGCATCTGGAGTTTGCTTCCAGTGACTAGAGGCCCTGGTATGCAGATTCCCTCTCTCTGCCAGGAGTGGTGGTGCACAACTTTAATATCAGCACTATGAAGGCAGAGGTGGGAAAATCATGGTGAGTTCGAGACCAGCTAGAAACTACATAATGAATTCCAAGTCAGCCTGGGCCAGAGTGACACTCTACCTCAAAACAACAACAACAACAACAAATTTTCTAAGTATTTATTTATTTTTGGTTTTTCAAGGTAGGGCCTCACTAGCCCAGGCTGACCTGGAATTCACTATGTAGTCTCAGACTGGCCTCGACCTCAAGGCAATCCTCCTGCCTCTGCCTCCCAAGTGTTGGGATTAAAGGCATGCACCAACATGCCCAACTTTTCTAAGTATTTGAAAACATACATCAAGGGCTGGAGATGGTTTAGCAGTTAACGTGCTTGCTTGCGAAGCCTAAGGATCCATGTTCAACTCTCCAGATCCCATGTAAGCCAGATGCACAAAGGTGAGGCAAGCATAAGGTTGCACATGCCCACTAGGTGGCGCAAGCGTGGAGTTCGATTTCACTGGCTGAGGCCCTGGAACGCCAATTCTCCCTCTCTCTCTCTCTCTAAATAATATTAAGAAAGCCTACCTTGAAAAACCAAATAAATAAAATATTTAAAAATAAAATATGAGGCCCTAATTTGCAATGTTAAGTTCTAAGTGTTAAAAAAAAAAAAAAAGCCAGGCATGGTGGCATATACCTTTAATCCCAGCACTTCGGAGGCAGAGGGAAAAGGGGTCATCATGAATTCAAGACAGGCGTGGTGGCTCATGCCTTTAATCCCATCACGTAGGAGGATCACTGTGAGTTTGAGGCCAGCCTGAGACTACATAGTAAATTCCAGGCCAGCCTAGGCTAGAGAGAGAGAGATCCTTCCTTGTGGGGGAGGGGCTAGAAGGGAATGATGGTATACACTTTTAATCCCAGCACTCAGGAGGCAGAGGTAGCAGAAGCATTGTGGTTCAAGGTCAGCTTCAGAGTATAGACTGAATTCCAGGTCAGCCTGGACTAGAGCAGAGAAGCTACCTCAAAAAAAAGAAAAAACAGCCGGGTGTGTTGAGGCACGCCTTTAATCCCAGCTCTGGGAGGCAGAGGTAGGATTGCCAGAGGCCGCCCTGAGACTACATAGTCAATTCCAGGTCAGCCTGGGCTAGAGTGAAAGCCTACCTTGAGGAAAAAAACAAACAAACAGACCTGGAGAGATGGCTTAGCAGTTAAGATGCATGCCTGCAAACCCACTTATGATTCCCCATGACCCACATAAACCAAATGCACAAGTGGCACATGCATCTGAAGTTCATTTGCAGAGTCTGGAGATCCTGCTGTGCCCATTCTATCTATCTGCCTCTTTCTCTCTCTCTCAAATAAATAAATATTTAGCCAGGCGAGGTGGTGCCCAACTTTAATCCCAGTTCAAGGCCACCACAAGATTACATAGTGAATTCCAGGTCAGCCTGAGATAAAGTGAGATGCTACCTCGAAAAAAAAATTAAAGAAAAAGCCAAAATCAAAAAAATTTTTCATATATGTATGTATGCATATGCATAATTATTCTATATATATCTTAGCCAAGCACACTGGCTCATGCCTGTAATCTCAGAATTCAAGAGGTTGAATCAGGAGGACTGTCATAAATTTTAAGCCAGCCTTAGCTACATGAGTTCCAGGCCATTCTGAGTTACAGCAGGAGATCCTGGCTCAAAAACAGAAATGACAACAACAAAAAATAAACTTAATAAAAGTTTTTATAGTCCTTACATTTCAACCTGTATTATGCTTAGAAATTGACAAACGTTAGCAAGATGAAGACCACAGACTCAATGGTGTTCTCACATGAAAATAAGCAACCACACTTTATTTTTACAGTTAAAAAATTTCTAATAAAAGCACACAAGAAACAATATTTCATTTGGTTATTTCTTTGTTGTGAAAGTGATTGGTTGAGTTTTACTATGTATCAATACACATGTAAATTTAAGCACCAAGAAAAAAAATCCATCAAATGGATTTAGTACCTAGAAATGCTTAAACATTAAACTAAAGATGACTGAGAATTAGCGATTTCATGGTCTCTGCAACAACAGTGGATCACAAAATGAGAACTTGGTGAGATAGAGGATACTTACTGATTTTTAAAACAGAAAAGGTGTCAAAAATAGACAAATGCTGGCCTGGAAAGATGGCTTACCAGTTGGGGCACTTGTCTGCAGAGCCAAAGGATCCAGGTTCAATTCCCCAGGACCCATGTAAGTCAGATGCACAAAGTGGTGCATGCACCTGGAGTTCATTTGCAGCAGCTGAAGGCCCTGGCATGCCCATTCCCTCTCTCTCTCCCAAATAAATAAAATTAATTTTTTAAAAAAATTTTAAAGATGTCTTTAAAAAAATAGACATTTAAATGTTTATTATTAACTGTCAGTAGAATATTGGTGTTAGGGGTTGGAGAGATGGCTTAGTGGTTAAGGTGCACGCCTGCAAAACCTAAGGACCCAAGGTTCGATTCTCTAGGTCCCATGTAAGCATGATGCACTTGGCAGCACAAGCATCTGGAGTTTGTTTGTAGTGGCTAGAGGCCCTGGCATGCCCATTCTCACTCACTCACTCTCTCTCTCTCTCGCTTTAATAAATAAATAAATAAATAAATTCACTGGGCTAGAGTAAGACCATACCTCAAAACACACACACACACATAAACTCACACAAACCCTAAGGAGCCAGGCGTAGTGGCACACGCCTTTAATCCCAGCACTTGGGAGGCAGAGGTAGGAGGATCACTGTGAGTTCGAGGCCACCCTGAGACTCCATAGTGAATTCCAGGTCAGCCTGGGCTAGAGTGAGACCCTACCTCGAAAAACCAGAAAAAAAAAAAAATCCTAAGGAGCCAGGCATAATCACGGTGCACACCTTGAAACTACATAGTGAATTCCAGGTCAGCCTGAGCTAGAGTGAGGCCCTAACTCGAAGGAAAAAAACACAAAACAAAAAACAAAAAACTAAGGGACTAGAGAAATGGCTCAGCAGTTAAAACTCTTGCTTGCAAAGCCTGATGGCCTAGGTTTAATTCCCCAATATCCACATAAAGCTAGATGCATGAAGTGGTGAATGGGTCTGGAGTTCGTTTGCAGTGATAAGAAGGCCCGGTGTCCTCATTCTCTTTCGCGCTCCCTCCTTGCAAATAAATAAATAAAATTGCCTGTTAAAAAACTATGAAAAACTATTAAAAAAAAAACTATGAAAAGCCAGACATGATGGCACATGTCTTTAATCCCAGCACTCAGGAGGCAGAGGCAGAGGCAGAGGCAGGAGGATCACTGTGAGTTCCAGGTCAGCCTGAGCTAGAGTGAGACCCTACCTCGGAAAAAAATAAAATGAAATAAAAAAAGAAAAGAAAAACCTGGGGCTGGAAAGATGGCTTAGTGGTTAAGGCGTTTGCCTGCAAAGCCAAAGGACCTCGGTTCGATTCCCCAGGACCCACGTAAGCCAGATGCACAAGGTGGCACATGCTTCTGGAATTGTTCTGCAGTAGCTAGAGGCCCTGGCGTGGCCATTTTCTCTCTCTGCCTCTTTTTCTCTGACTCTCTCAAATAAATAACTTTTTAAAAAACCCTTAGGCTGGAGAGATGGCTTAGTGGTTAAGGCTCATGCCTGCAAAGCCTAAGGACCCAGGCTCAATCCTCCAGGTCCCACATAAGCCAGATGCACATGGTGGCGCATGCCTCTGGAGTTCATTTGCAGTGGCTGGAGGCTCTGGCACGCCCATATTCATTTCCTCTCTCTCTCTCTCTCATTTGCAGTGGCTAGAGGCTCTGACATGCCCATATTCATTTCCTCTCTCTCTCTCTCTCTTTTTTCTCTGCCTCAAATAAAACAAACACTAAACTATCATTGTCTGCATTCAGACATACTGAATGCAAGATAAAAACCTTTGCCAAAAACAAACCACTAGGGCTGGAGGGATGGCTTAGCAATTAAGGTGCTTGTCCACAAAGCCAAAGGACCTAGGTTCAATTCCCCAGTACCCACGTGAGCCAGATTCACAAGGTGGCACATGCGTCTGGAGTTTGTTTACAGTGGTTGGAGGCCCTGGTGTACCCATTTTCTCTCTCTCTCTCTCTCTGATAAATTTTTTTTAAATTAAAAATAGCTAAAACCTAGTGCACATCTGAACAACAAATAGGTATGCTGGCATCTCTGCTACAAGGGAACTACCAGGTAGCAGAGCCCTTCTATGACTCCCACACACTGTACCCTGTAGAGAACTGCTCACACAGCATAAACCACCATGACAGCTTCATAATTCCTGTAATAGCAAGAAGCAGAAATAAGTTAAGGTTCTCAATTCCATCTGTCCCGAAGGAATTAATTTACCTTCTATAGGCATAATGGTCCAACAGCAGTGCAGAGTCGCATGATGGGAAAGAGCCCATGAAAACAAAAACAAAGCACAATTATAAAAACCACACAATGCACAGGTTCAAGTCAAACACATCTAATGTAGGCAATCCTAACCTTCCCTCCCCCAAAATATCAGCTCAACAATATTTGATCTGAAAGTAGAAAAGTTCGCAACTTTTGTCAATTCAAGTGACTAGCTTGACAACAAAAACATGCACTGTTCTTGCAAATCTCAAGAAGGGACTGTGAGGGCTGGGAAGATGGCTCAGCAGTTAAAGGCACTTGCTGGCAAAGCTTGCTGGCCCAGGTTAAATTTCTCAGTACCCAGATAAAACCAGATGTAAAAAGTGAATCTGCATGACTCTGGAGTTCATTTGCAGTGGCAAGAGGTCCTGGAGCACCCGTACATATGCATGCATAAGTACACACAGTAAAAATATATATTTTTAATTATAACAAAAGCAAGGTCACTCCAAAATTTAGTATATTTGTATCATGAATGGCTAAACCAATGGTGAGGCAGCCATTGGGTTTTATGCCATTGAGGCCACTTTTCTTTGATCCTAAAGGAATGAACTATGGTGGTATTGCACAGAAAGAAAGGGTAGTTTTAGATTCAGAAGAATCTCTGGGGCTGCCCTTCTCTATTACTGAAGTAAGTACAAGAGAAAATTGTACCCGGACTCAAAACACACACATAGCTCTAGAGCAAGGTTAAGTACTATGAAAGGTATTATACCTCTGGTGAAAACAGATATTCACCCAATCTTACCCTCCACTCAGAACACATAACCTGGGCATGAGCAGTTCAACACTACCACCAGATACACAAATACAGATATACAAACAGGTGTATTTAATACTCCATAACTACAAAAAGATGTATTCCTGAGAAGCCTCCTATGAAGCAGCAAGAGCAATACAAACCTCATTTCCTTTAGTCCTTCTGCCTCTATGACCTGCAGAATCTGTTTTGGTGTCATTGGAGCATCCGAGTAGTTTTCTAATACCTGAAGAGACATAAATGCCCTAATTTCAGTGGAAAACTTCCATCAATATCACAATCTATGTACACCATGGGCTACAATACTGCTCTGACGTACTGACAGTTGGTGTTTAGAACAGTTAAGATTACTTGGGGGCCGGGATGCTGGTCCATGGCACAGTACCTGCCTAGCAAATGCAAGGCCTCGAGTTTAAGCCTCATCATGAAAAAAAAATTATAAAATTACTCAGAAACCAAATCACACACATAGACAATCTATATATTGACTTACTGCAATTAGGTGAAATGTTCTAATTCTAAGGACAAGTATCTCTTTAATTCTGTGTGTGTGCACATGTATATGTTTATGTTGGGGAGAGCAAGGGCACATGTGCCAGTGCACACACGTGGAGGTCACAGGACAACTCAAGCTGGTCCTTGCCGGTCCACCTCACTGAAGAAGTTTCCTGCTCAGGGTTCTCCTGCTTTCTTTGGTGGGCTTGCTTTGAGCTTTGGAAAAACTCTCCAGTCCACTCTTGCCACCAGCGTCAGCATGCTGGGATTACAGAAGCCTGCCACATGTGGGGTCTGAGGACTGAACTCAGGTACTTGTGTTTGAGCAGTGAGCACTTACCCACCCAGCCATCTTTCCTGCCCAAAAGATAGATCTCTTAACAGATGTATAATGGCAGAGAAGATCCTAGCAACTCTGGGGATGGCTTAATTTGATAGTGTTGCATTCTAGAATACATGCTGCTGCACAATAAGTACAATAGAAATGCACTCAGACGTCCTTGCCCAAGAAAGTCTGACGTGTTTTGTTTTGTTGAGATGATGTCTAGCATAGCCCAGGCTGGCTTCAAATTCACCAAGCAACCAAGGATGACCTTGAACTTCTGATTCTCCTGTCTTTACATCTACATCCCATGTACTTACATTACAGGCATGCACCTCCAAGTGCTATAGGTATGGGCCACACCCAGCTTTAGTACAACACTTCTGTGTGTGTATATGTGTGTGCGTGTATGTAGATAACACCTCAGTAGCACAAGCTGGCCACAAACTCTCTGTCACTGACAATGTCCTTGAACTTTTGATCCTCCAGTCTCCATCTCCCAAGTTCTAGGATTATAGGTGTAAACCACAACACCTGGCTTTGTGTGTGTGTATGTGTACATATACACACATTTTTTAAAACTTTATTTTTATTTATTTATTTGAGAGAGAAAGAGGCAGACAGGGAGAGAGAGAATGGGCACACCAGGGCCTCCAGCCACTGCAACAACCTCCAGATGCATGCACCCCCTTGTGCATCTGGCTAACATGGGTCCTGGGGAATTGAACAGAGATCCTTTGGCTTTGCAGGGAAACGCTTTAACGGGTAAGCCATCCCTCCAGCCTTGAACCTGTATTTTTAATGGTGTTTTTCATCACTGTACTGTAAGATTCCACAGTACATTTTGACTTTTGATGATATTATGCTATGATTTTGTATGACTATTATAACCAAAACAATGAGAAACATTAATCTATTAACTGTTAATCTATTACCAAGATCATCATATTTTCTTAGCAAACAGCTACACTTTTCTCACTTTAAGATGAGTTGCTTTAGAAATGTTATTCTTCGGGCTACAGATATGGCTTAGTGGTTAAGGCGCTTGGCCTCCATGTTCAATCTCTCTCCAGACACCATGGAAGCCAGGAGCACAAAGGTGAGGAATACACAAGGTCTCATCTGCACACTAGGTGGCACAAGTGTCTGAAGTTCGATTTCAGTGGCTGAGGCTCTGGAACACCAATTCTCTCTCTAGCCCTCTCTAAAAAAATAAAGTATGGGCTGGAAGCCAGGCATTGTGGTGCATGCCTTTAATCCCAGCACTTGGGAGGCAGAGATAAGAGAATTGCTGTGAGTTCAAGGCCACTCTGAGACTACATAGATACATGAATTACTGGTCAGCCTGAGCTACAGTGAGACCCTACCTTAAACAAACAAACAAAAAGTTGAAAACGAATGCTGTAGACAGCACTCTGTAAAAGAACGTTAAGTCCTCTGGCACTAAAAGAAATCAAAGTTTGGAGAAGTGGTAAAATCAACTTCTACTACCCATATGCCATCTATAGCTTGCTCTTCTCAATTTTTTATACTGTCATTGAATAACCTTTCAGTGTCAACTACTGCTAATACTGACAAACTCTGATACTAATCTCTGCCTCTAGCCCCTACTTCTCCCCAGTCTTCTGATTCAAGCAGCTCCATGTAAGACACAACCCCTTATTTCTTTCTTTCTTTTTTTTTTTTTTTTTTGGTCTTCTAAAGTAGGGTTTCACTCTAGCTCAGGCTGCCCTGGAATTCACTCTGTACTCTCAAGGCGGCCTCGAACTCACGGCAATCCTCCTACCTCTGCCTCCCAAGTGCTGGGATTAAAAACGTGCACCAGGGCTGGAGAGATGGTTTAGCGGTTAAGCGCCTGCCTGTGAAGCCTAAGGACCCTGGTTCGAGGCTCAACTCCCCAGGACGCACGTTAGCCAGATGCACAAGGGGGCGCACGCGTCTGGAGTTTGTTTGCAGCGGCTGGAGGCCCTGGTGTGCCCATTCTCTCTCTCTCTGCTTCTTTCTCTCTCTGTCTGTCGCTCTCAAATAAATAAATAATGAACAAAAAAAATTTTTTAAAACATGCACCACCATGCCAGGGCTTTGTTTCTTATTTCATTTTAATTCATCTTATCCACAACTCTAGTTCATCTGCCCTCCAAACCCACTCTCCCTATTTTCCCTACCTTGGTTGGCACTGGTAGCCTTTCTAATCCCTAATACAAGCATAGCATATTGTTACCCACCTCTTCCATCACCAAAGCCTGTCTTTTACATGACCCCTCATTAATATCCTGAAGTCCATTCCTGCTTTCCTCAAACCCATTCGTACTTCATGATCAACCTCTATTATTCCATCCAATCAACACACACACCTGCTTTGTGTCAGACACAATTCTAGGAACTTAGCATCCATCTTCATTGTACTCTTGCTTTAAAAACCCTTCAAAGCTCCCAAACCACATGTAGCAAAAACTGAAGTTTGGGGCTGGAGAGATGGCTCAACAGTTAAAAGTACTTGCCTGCAAAGCTTGACACCTGGGTTTGATTCCCTAGTACTGAAGTAAAGCCAGATGCCCAGAGTGGTGCATGCATCTGGAGTTCATTTGCAGTGGCAGGAAGCCCTGGCATGTCCATACTCACTATGTGCTTTTTCTCTCTGTCTCAAATAAATATTAAAAACAAAGCCAGCTGGGTGTGGCAGCACACGCCTTTAATCCCAGCATTTGGGAGTCAGAGGTAGGAGGATTGCCATGAGTTCAAGGCCATCCTGAGACTACATAGTAAATTCCAGGTCAGCCTGAGCTAAAGGGAGACCCTACCTCGGAAAACCAAAATTAAATAACTAAAATAATAATAATAATAATAATAATTGATCCATAGTGAGAAAACCAGAAAAAGAGTACAACCTTTTGGGGCTGGAGAGATGGCTTAGCAGTTAAGGTGCTTGCCTGCGAAGCCTAAGGATCCAGGCTCCATCCTCCTGGTCCCATGTAAGCCAGATGCACAAGGTGGCACGTGCATCTGGAGTTCATTTTCAGTGGCTAGACCTGGCGCACCCATTCTCTCTCTCTCGCTCTGTCTCAAATACATAAAAAATAAATATATTTTTTAAATGCCAGACATGGTGGCACATACCTTTAATCTCAGCACTCAGGAGGCAGAGCTAGGAAGATTGCCTTGAGTTCCAGGCCACCCTGAGACTACATAGGGAATTCCAGGCCAGCCTGGGCTAGAGTGAGACCCTACCTTGAAAAACCACACACACACTTACAACCACTAACACTTCCAGAGCCCACCCATTCACTAAAGCACAAGCTTTAGAACCAGATAGGCCTAGATTGAAATTCTAGCCTTCTAAATAGAGGTAAGTTATCTACCCAATACGAGCCAAAGTCTTTCACTTTTTAAAACAATTTTTATTTGTGTGTGTGTGTACACGAACGCCAGTCTCTTGCCACTACCATGAAATGCCAGTCTGGCTTTATGTGGATGACTATGACTAGGGAACTGAACCCTGGCCACGGGCTGTGCAAGAACCTTTAACCACTGAGCTATCTCCCCAGGCCCAAGTTTCTAGACACACTTGAAGTAAATCTTCGCGTGTGTGTGTGTAGGCATGTGCACACGACATATTTGCAGGCAGGTTCACTGTGTGTACACACCAGCACAATACATATCTGTGCAAAGGCATGTGGAAGCCAGAGAACAAAGTCTTTCCTCAAGGGACTGGAGAGATGGCTCACCAGTTAATGTGCTTGCCTGCAAAGCCCAAGGACCCAGGGTTGATTTCCTAGTACCCATGTAAAGCCAGATGCACAAAGTGGTACAGGCATCTGGAGTTTGTTTGCAGTGGCAGGAGACCCTGGTATGTCCATTCTCTCGCTCTCTCTCTCTATCAAATACGTAAATTAGTAAAATATTTGCTTGGCATGGCAGCACATGCCTTTAATCCCAGCACTCGGGAGGCAGAGGTAGGAGGATTACTGGGAGTTCAAAGCCAGGCTGTGACTAGATAGTGAATTCCTGGTCAGCCTGGACTAGAGCAAGACCCTGCCTAGAATAACAACAAAAGTCTTTCCTTAGCAACATCATCTACCCTCCCGTCCTTTTTTTAGACAGGGTCTCTCATTGGTCCTGGAGTTCACCAATTAAGCTAGACTGGCTAGAGCCACTACACCCAGCCTTAAGGATTCTAGGAATGGAACTAGGGCCCTCATGTTTGCAAGGCAAGCTATCGCCCCAGCCCTCAGTGCCAACTTACAGATTCGAGAGAACATAAGCAAATGTCTACAGTGCCTGGTACACAGCAGGTGCTTCGAAGTCTGGCATAGGACTTCCCAATCTACTCTCAGTCCATCTCTCCCCATAGGACTGCCACACTGACACACCCCAAGCTTCATCTCTCACCAGTTAATCACACATAGTTCTTTCTACCCTATTTCCACATTTTGAAAATATATTCACATTCATATATTTTCATTCCCCTCCTTACTGTTATTTCGTCTAGTCAGTTCTCGCATTTATGCCCTCCTCAGTGACAAGCCTACCCTTTACTCTTCAAGGTTTAGCTCTGCCTCTTGGAAGCTTTCCCTCATCTGTGCAAGGCACAGTCAAATAACTTTGTCAGTGTCCCCACCGTTGATTACCTTGAAAACTAGGATACTTAAAAGTAAATGGTGAAGCTCACACTTACACCTAGGCAACAGGCACTGACCAAGATATCTGCTTACATTTATCCTCCCACGACACCACCATGCCCGCAGTTCTGTTCACGTGTCTAAAACTCCTCCTTTCCATCCCCAGAAGACCATCTTGCTTCACACCTTGGAATTCTAAGAAGCCAAGTGCCAAGACAAACAGTGCTAACAGACCTACAGTAAACCTTAGTACACACTTCTAATGTTCACTATCACAAGACACTAATACTAATTGTGAGCTAAGCTAGCAAATAGTCTGGAATAATGTTTTTTAAAGCGTGACTGAAAAATCGCTACCAGTTATTTAAATAATAGTCAAGAAAAGCCTTAGAATCTAAAGGGGAAACAAAATCTCTTAAGGGAGGCTACATCAAAAGATCCGGAGTAGTCACTTTCATTTAAGCCATATATTACCTTCAGCTTTCAGTGCAAGAACAATTCAATAGTGTTCTGTTCCTAGTCTTTCTAGACTGCACAATTTATACCTTCAACTTTCAGTGTAAGAACAATTCAACAGTGTTCTGTTCTTAGTCTTTCTAGACTGAACAATTTCTTTAAAAGTATCTCTTCTACTTCAAAGGAAACAACTGTGTTTGATGTAAGAGGGTCAGTCACCAATCAAAGTGAAAGACAAAGCAGGCGCTGTCCTGTTTCTCACAGGCAGGGTGAAGCCATTTAATGTAGTACTCAATTTAAAGAGAAATTCCCTTGGGTATTTCTCCCAAACAACTATTCCTAACAAGCAGGAGGATTTACAACTATCTACAGTCCAGTCCTTACAGCTTGAAAAGGCAGTATGGTACTTCGTGGTAGTTTGAATAGATGGGCCCCAATATATCCAGTTTTATTAGTTTGTAGTTTGGATCTGCAAACACCCGGCTGGAGGGGGTGTCACTGCAGATCTTAAAGTGTGGTGGTGGGTTTGAAATTCCAATCTAAAGATATGCAAAATGCCTAGTTACACCTGGAGTTCCTGAAGTGCAGCTTTTGGCTTATGGCTTCTCTCCCTATCTCTCTCTCTCTCTCTCTCTCCTCGGACCTGTGAAAGCAGGGCCACCTTCTGCTATTATGGAACTTCCCCTGGATCTGTAAGCTTTAATAAATATCCCCTACTCCACAACTGTGCCAGGTTTGGAAGTTCATCTCATCCAACCTAAAACTGTCTGTTACATACTCCAAGACATTTCGAAGAGTATCCACTTCTCAACAAAGTTAACACACCCAAAAACCAATCTGTTAATTTATGCTACTCTACTGAAATTCTCCAGAATTCTTTCTTTTGCACCAAAATAGCTTTTTGTTTTGTTTTGAGATAGGGTCTTGCTCTAGCGCAGGCTAACCTGGAATTCACTATGCAGTTATAAAAAGCTCAAAACAGCCTTTTAAAGGGTCCCTAGTTCCTAGTCACTAGTCTAGGTGAGATCCTGACCTCTGAATCTGAAACTGCCACTTGACACGTGTATATTGTCACCACTGCAAGCACTCCAAATTCATCTGTCCAAAAAGTAAAGTAGTAAACATGCTCAGGTGACTGAATCAATCAACTGCCCCATAGTGCACTGTGGCTCACTCCTCTGCAGGTGTCCCTCTGACCAGCATAAACTGATAAAACTTTCACCACTCAGTGTTGACAGTATTTTTTTAATGGAAGAGGGCTCAAGTTCCTCCACCTACCAAGTTCCATCCAAAGGCACAGATATTCTACAACAAAACCACACAAAAGATATGCAAAACTGCACATCACATTCCCACAAGTCCTCTTCCAAACATGTAACTGTATTCCAAAGAAATTCCAATTCCATTTTCTATTTTTAATGAAGAGCCATCCAAGAAAAACAAAAAATAAAATAAAATAAAGAGAAGTAACTGAAGATAACTTGGCTTGAAAGTGAGCCAATGAGGACTAAGACCACAGGACATTTACGAACCTAAGGAGGCTTAAGCAGAACAGTGGACTCCTAACTCCTGGAGCCTCTCAACTAAGAGTCAGCAGAGCTTTAAGACAAGGAAACTTCGGAATTCTGTCAGGACATAAATAACATAGGATTTAAAAGTACTTTCACCTACCTCTGACAAGTACATTTCTGGCAAGCAAATTTCCTTTGGGTGCCCAGAGTCATAAACACCTGTACACAAGAAATCTAAGGAGAATTTCAGTGAACACTCCAGACTCCACCTCCAAGAAGCTCACATCTTTACAGCTTTCCCAGGCCATTCAGGCCTAAATTTGTTTCCAGGTGAACACTAAAGAAATCCTGAAATTCCAAGATCCTAAAAACTAGTCATAGCTTCCAATTCTGACTGTATCAGTTAAGAAAAAACACCACCCCACCTAAGAGCGTCAAAAACTTCAACTATCACATGCCAAACAAAAACAAATAAATAAGGTGCACCTTCACACAATTCCTGTTTCTGTTCCTAGGCCAATAAACAACCAGGGAAGAAGACCACCAGAGGAAATTCTCTGGTAGCTCAAACAGCCTATTCTTGTGAATCAATAGCTGAGTTTTGCAGACTCCAACAAAGAAAAAGGTGTAATCTAGATTTTTATCAACCCCCAACACCTTTAAGGCAGAAAACTCACTTCCCAGTAAGAGGACAAATTAGAAGGTTGCACTTCAATCATTAAAAACTAATTATAGCAATTACATATAACCTACAGAGACACATATATGATGCCCCATAACCCTGCTCTGTAGCAAGCCTGAGGAAGTGACATCTGTGGGAGAAGTACAAGCCGTTAATGTTGTCATCCGCAGCACTTTATAAGTACATGTCTCAAAGTGTTCTGGCTTTGCACTGCAAATCCAAAGAGAGGCTCACAAGTCCTCCAAGGCTCTGAAAAGCGAAAATTCACATCCGTTTTCAGCAGGCAGATGAAGCACTCAAATCACTCACTTTTCTAAACCCTTGGACGGTAGCTTCAAACAGAGACACTCTGTCCAGCACACATTCTTCGCAAAGTGTATTCAGTTCTGCAAAGCGCCTACCTCCAGGGGTAGCCAAAGCGTTTCTCCAAGTGCGTTCCGTGGGGCAAGTGGTTCAAGTACTGTTTCTCAGCAGAATGTGGGGCTCAGTGGGTGTTAAAGAGCAGCCCTAGAGCTAGCGTTTTTACCAAACTCCCTAGGTGTTAACCGGGCACCGAACTTTTAAGAACCACTAACTCAGGGTTCAAAGTTGGGAGTAAACACTTGCTTCCCACCACACACCTGGTTTAAATTGCAAAAGCTCCAAAGGTTCCTGGTGTCCTTGAAAACTGGGGGCGCTTTCCCATCCCATCACCCACCCACAAGCGACCGAGGCACTTCCGACCCTTCCCGGAAACCCAACTCCCCGCGACGGGGGAGCCCACGGAGCTTCCCGGGACCCCCGCACGCAGCCCGCGGTGGGGGAGGGGAGGCCGGGGCCCCGCCGCCCGGAGGGGGAGGAGCCGCCCGCCAGCTCGCCCCTCCGCAGGAATTCAGGGCTGGGGGGACGGCAAGCTGCAAAAGGCGCCACAGCCCGCCCTGGCAGGGGGTTGGGGGGATCGGACTTCGCGGTACCCAGAGCCTGGGGGCGGCGGGGAGAGCTGGGGGGGGAGGAAAGGGGGGGGTCCGTTCCAAAACCGAAGCTGGCCCCGCCCCTCCTGCGGTGGGCAGGGCCTCGCCCCTCCCCCTCCCGGTGAGGGTGAGCTGCGCGCCCACCCCCCCCCCGCCTGCCCCCCGCGGAGGTTCGCCCCCACCCCCACGCCGGGCAGTCCGCCTCACCAGGCGCGCGGCCTCGGCCCACGTGCGCTCCTTCTTCCTCTTCTGTTTGTCCTTCATCCTCCTCCTCCTCCTCCTCCTCCCCAGCGGCAGCAGCTCCACGCGGGACCTCCGGGCGGGGCGGGCTGGGGCGGCGGCGGCGGCGGCGCGGGGCTGGGGCGGAGGCGGCGGCGGGGGGCGCGTGGCGGCGGCGGCGGCGCGCACGAGGGCTCGGGTGCGGCCGGAGGGCGGGCGCGCGGGGACCGGCGGGCGCGAGGGAGGGCGGCGGTGGGGGAGGGGCGGCGGCTCCACGCGCCCGCGCTGCGTCAGGCGTCCACGGCGGCGGCGGCCCGCGATCGCTAAGGAATGCGGCGGCGGCGGCACCGCATAACCACGGGGTCAGAGGTCACGGCTCCGGGATCCGGGCTCCGAACGCCTCGGCTTGCCCCGCGCTCACGAGGAACCCCCACCGCGACTGGCGACCGGCGGGGATGGCGAGACGCGGCTTGCCTTTCGACGACGTCCGGGTGCGTGCGTGTCTACCGTGGGTGTGTGACTGAGTGTGTGTGTGTGTGTGTGTGTGTGTGTGTGTGAGAGAGAGAGAAGAGTGAGGGGGGAGTGTGGGGGTTTTTTTTTTTTTGAACAAAAACAAACCGAAAGGGTGGCTGGGACTCGTAGTCCTGACTGGGTTCCTGCCCTCCCCCGCTCCGGAAGAAAATGGCTGCTGGAAGTGGCTGGACCACACTTCCCGGCGTGCCCTGCGGCCGTGGGCCCCGCCCTCTCTCTTCCGGACCCGCTTCGCCCAGAGCTCTGGAGGAGGGCGGGCGGTAGTTGAGGGAAAGGGACTGGGCGGAGTCTCGCGAGGTGCGGGAAGTGGCCCAGGCCTGGCGGGGGGGGGGGGGGGGGGGGGGCTGGGAGGTGGTGCTGGGAAGGGGCGGTGGCTGGACTCCACTGGCTGCGGTTAACCCCTTCATCCCTTCTTAAGTCCCGGCTGCGGGTTCCGGGAGGGTGGGGACTGGGAGTTGGTAGATCGATCCCCTGCCCCCACTTTGTGCCTCTCTTTTTTTATCCATATGCTTCTCGTAGGTGACAAGAAGCAGGTCTTTCTCCTTTGATCCGCCCCTAAATGACTCACTGCCGCATAAGAGTCATACCAGTAAAAACGGTTATTGCATGATTGACCGCCCAGACGGATCCTCATTTCCTCTTGTGCTTTCAAGCCGCGGTGTAAATTTGCAAAGGCTGCACCTGCAGCCTGCAGCAAAATTACCAGCTGATGAACTTGGTGCTAGATAGTATGGTAGGTAAAGAATTTGAACTTTGGGACCAATGCAGATCATAATGCACCTGAGTATTTTTAGAGGCAGTAACCTGGAGAGAGGTCAGGCCCTAGTATCTCATGGACTAGACTAGAATCTTTGCTTTGTCACCTCCTGTCCCAGCATCTCTACCTCAGTTTTCTGTTCTGGTAGACTAGTATTTCAAGAAATAGGGGTCGAAATTAACATAAAATATCGTGACATCTTTAGGTCCATGTGATCTGGCTCCTGGTATAGAACAATGATACTGTTCTTACCAGCTGACAGTGAACAGTGTAGTCTCTCAGAGCCTTGGTTGTAGAGTGTTTAGTGAAGTTTGAAGCACATAGTGCATTTTTGTTGAATCAGAGTCCAGAAACATTTCTACAGTGTTTTGAATTAGATTGATGGCCCTTTCTTGGTAACGATAAAAGCAGGGTCAGTGGCCACATTTGAAAGACTTCCCTAGGTGAGGAAACAGAGCCAGTACTACATTGTGCTAGCACACAAGAGAGCCAGCACAGAGACAGAACAACCACGTAGGCCAACCCCTAACACCAGGAGTTAAGAAATCCTGCTTTTGATATTGGTTACCCAAGACAAATTAAGGAAGCAAAATGCTACAAAGTGAATAGATTGTAGAACGTGAACTAGGACACATTTGAAAACTGCTTCCATTCTGATTTCACCCCAACTGGGACAGAAGGAGAAACTTTGCCTTCAAATTTAAACATTTTTCTTTTAAGGTATGGTTGCATTCTAGCCCAGGCTGAACTCAAACTAACGGTAATACTATACAGCTTCCCTAGCTCTGGGATTAAAGGTATGAGCCATCACACCTGGCCCAAATTTGATCTTTTAATGTTATTACTTATTTGACCTTTTTATTTTTTAGGCTTTTAAAGATATTTTTTGTTGGAACTGGAGAGATGTCTCAGTGGTTAAAGGTGCTTGCTTATGCCTGACAAAAAGTGCCACAAGGGCTGGAGAGATGGCTTAGCGGTTAAGAGCTTGCCTGTGAAGCCTAAGGACCCCGGTTCGAGGCTCCATTCCCCAGGACCCACGTTAGCCAGATGCACAAGGGGGCGCACGCGTCTGGATTCATTTTCAGTGGCTGGAGGCCCTGGCGTGCCTATTCTCTCTCTCTCTCTCTGCCTCTTTCTCTGTCTGTCGCTCTCAAATAAATAAATAATTTTTTTTTTAAAAGTGCCACAAGGGGCTGGTATTCCATTTGCAGTGGCAAGAGACCTTGGTGTACCTATACATGGTTTTGAAAAACTTAAACTTTGGTCTGGAGAGATGGCTTAGCGGCCAAATGCTTGCCTGTGAAGCCTAAGGACCCCAGTTCGAGGCTCAATTCTCCAGGACCCACATTAGCCAGATTCACAAGGGGGCGCACGCGTCTGGAGTTCATTTGCAGTGGCTGGAAGCCCTGGCGTGCCCATTCTCTCGCTTGCTCTCTCTATCTGCCTCTTTCTCTGTCACTCTCAAATAAATAAATATGAACAAAAAAATTAAAAAAACAAACTTTTTCACACAGGATGTGGTAGTGTACACCATAGCACTTGGGACCATGTAGGACAGAGGATTAGGAGTTCAAGGTCCTCTACTACATAGTGAGGCCAGCCTGATCTACATAAAACTCTGTCTCAAAAAAAAATTTTTTTTGTCAACCTACAGCTGCAATAGTAATCTCTAACAAAATAATCAATTTGGTTCACTATTTTTGTTTGTTTGTTTTGTATTTTGAGGTGGGGTCTTGCTGTAGCCCAGGCTAACCTGGAATTCACTATGTAATTCCAGGGCGGCCTTGAATTCACAGCAATCTTCCTACCTCTGCCTCCAGAGTGCTGGGATTCAAGGCGTGCGCCACCATGCTCAGCTTGGTTCACATATTTTGAGAGCTGATTTCCAACACAGATACACTTAAAACTTGCAAAGATTAATAGGGAAGATTCACTCTAAAATACATATGGATTAAAAAAAATTTTTTTTTATTGGCCAGGCATAGTGGCATATGCCTTTAACAACAAGCAGTAGGAGGAGGATTACTGTGAGTTCAAGACCAGCCTGAGACTACATAGTGAATTCCAGGTCAGTCTGGGCTAGAGCGAGACCCTACCTCAAAATCCCTTGAAAAAATAAAAATATTTTTATTTATTTATTTGCAAACAGAGAGAGAAGAGAGACAAACAAAATGGACACACTAGAGCTTCCAGCCACTACAAATGAACTCCAGACACATGTGCCACCTTGTGCATCTGGCTTTACGTGGCTCCTGGAGAATTGAATCCTGGTTGTTAGGCTTTGCAGGCATGAGCCTTAACCACTGAGCCATCTCTCCACCCCACATGTGGGTGTTTTTTGTCCCCTGTATGTGTGGAGCTGCTGTCCAACCTCACTTACAGGCATGTATGTAGCTATACCCAACTTTTTTTTGTTTGTTTCTGTTTTTCAAGATAGGTTCTTGCTCTAGCTCAGGCTGACCTGGAATTAGTCTCAGGCTGGCCTAGAACTCACACAGATCCTATTACCTCAGCCTCCCAAATTCAGGGATTAAAGGGTGTGTGCCACTACGCCCGGCTGGTTTTGTTGTGGTGGTGTTGTTTTTGGTAGAGTCTCACTCTAGCCCAGGCTGACCTAGAATTCATTATGTAGTCTCAGGTTGGCCTCAAACTCATGGTGATACTCCTGCCTCTGCCTCCCCAGTGCTGGGATTAAAGGCGTGCACCAGCACACCTGGCTTTTATTTATTATTATTATTTTTTTAATGAGAGAGAATTGGCGTGCCAGAGCCTTAGCCACTGCAAACAAACTCCAGACATGTGTGCCACCTTGTACATCTAGCTTATATGTGGGTTCAGAGGAGTTGAACTTAGGTCTTTAGGCTTCGCAGGCAAGCACCTTAACCGATAAGCCATTTCTCCAGCCCCTGACTGGTTGGTTGGTTGGTTTGGTTTGGTTTGGTTTTTTTGTGTGTGTGGTTTTTCAGGGTAAGGTCTTGCTCTAGCCCAGGCTGACCTGGATTTCATTATGTAGTCTCAGGGTGGCTTCAAACTCACACCGATCCTCCTACCTCTGCCTGGGATTAAAGTCATGTACCACCACACCCATTTATTTTTTTTTAACATAGATTCTGGAGAGTCAGGCTCAGTAGTCTCTGCCCCTACTGGCCCTCATACTTTAGTGGCAAGAGAGCTCTTAACCTTTGAATCCAAATGCATAGCTTTTGTTTGTGATACTGACACATACCCTAAGTCTCAACTGTTCAGAAGGCTTAGGCAGGATTGCTGGAGTCCAGGAGATCTTGCCTATAGAGTGCTATACTGATCTGATACCCACACTAAGTTGGGTATCCATATGGGATCTCCTGGGAGCAGGGACCCACCAGATGGCCTAAGGAGGAGTGAACCAGCCCAGCTTGGAAAGTTAACATCATGAAGCTGTAAGTAGTTGTGATTTTTTTTTTTTTAGGTTAATAAGACTCGTGAGTTTTTCTTACCAGAAGTACCAAAACAAAAACATATATATTTTTATTGTGTTTTCTGGGTTTTTTTTTTTACATATTTAAGTGAAATTTTCAAAACATATTGTCAGAGATCAGAGAATTGGAAAGTTCGTTAGTTAGATCTCTTTAAAAACATTGGTGTCAGAGCTGGGCGTGGTGGCACACGCCTTTAATCCCAGAACTCGGGAGGCAGACGTAGGAGGATCGCTGTAAGTTAAGAGACCACCCTGAGACTACAGAATGAATTCCAGGTCAGCCTGGGCTAGGGTGATACCCTACCTCGAAAAACCAAAAAGAAAAAAAAAAATTGGTGTCAGGTCTGATTAATATTTTGGCTCTGCTAAGTTGCCAGCTTGTAACCACAGGTCACTGAACCACTAGAACTTAGCCTGGGGTATGGTCACACAAGGCAAGTGTTCAACCTTACTTTGTAGTCAGGCAAACTGCTATGATGGCCATGTTGTTTTCTGGTTTTATCTCAGTGCTATTATTACAGATTATCTTCAGAAGTTAACACAGGTGCAATGGGTGGTGTAAGATAAACAGATGTGACATTTGGTCATGCCCAGTCTGGTAATGAGTCACCGTTTCCAAACCTAAAAGAAAAGCACACATGCAAGAAAGCAACAAGCACACCACCAGAGGACACCCAGGGACTCCCAACAGGACACACACATGCCCTAACCCTCACACATTACCACTGGCCCTGAACTCCAGCAGGCCTGAATTTGAAACTCTGCAGTCTTTCTCTTTCTCCAATAGTGTGTCTTTGACAAGTTATGAAACCTCATCAACTCAATGCCATAATGTGGACCACAAGGTACACAGCAAGTTTGAAGGGTGACCTGGACACTGACATATGCCTACTTGGGAGGCTGAGGCAAGGGGATTATGTGAGCCCAGAAGTTCGAGACCAGACTGAATAACATAGCTAAGACCTCCTTTTCAAAAATTAAATAAATAAATGAAGAGCTGGGTATGGTGGCACACGCCTTTAATCCCAGCACTCAGGAGGCAGAGGTAGGAGGATCACTGTGAGTTCAAAGCCAGCCTGGGACTATAAAGTGAATTCCTGGTCAATTTGGGCTAGAATGAGACCCTATCTCAAAAAAAATGCTTAATGGTAATCTCTGTTTTGTAATATATAGTTGGGGAGGTGTTTTTTTTTTCTTTAAAAAGTATTACATTATTTTAATTAAAAATTTTTGTCAATTGCAAAATAAAGAATTTAGATTAAGTTGGCATATAAGGTAATATTTTCTTCTTTGCAATTGTCTCTTTTTCAAATCTAAAATGAGTATGTGCTACTTCTGTGATGGAAAAAATAAATTTTTGATTAATATGGATCAATAGTGGGAGAACATCTGTAATAATAAATTCCTCCTAGTTTTGCTTAGGATTGTTGGACCCCCTAGAATTCCTCAAAGGCTGACTTGAACTATTCTTTTTTTTTTTTTTGGTTTTTCAAGGTTGGGGTCTCACTCTAGCCCAGGCTGACCTGGAATTCACTATGGAGTCTCAGGGTGGCCTTGAACTCACAGCGATCCTCCTACCTCTGCCTCCCGAGTGCTGGGATTAAAGGCGTGCGCCACCACGCCCGGCTACTTGAGCTATTCTTAATTAGGCATGACAGTTCTCTGCCTGGTTAAGGTTTTCTGGTGGCAGTTTTGTTTTTAGCTTTTTATTGACAACCACTGAACTTATAGATAATAGCCCATGATCATAATAATCCCCTCCTAATCAACATGAGTTCAAGGCCACACTGAGACTACATGGTGAATTCCAGGTCACCCTGGGCTACAGTAAGACCCTACTTTGAAAAAACAAACAAAAAAATAATAAATTAAAATCACCTCCTACCACTCTTCCTTTTGGTAGACATTTCTTGACTTCACTAAGGCCTCATCCCAATTTTAAAATAATATTTTATTTATTATTGTTAGCTGTGGTGGTTTGATTGAGGTGTCCTCCATAAACTTAGGTGTTCTGAATGCTAGGTTCCCAGCTGATGGAGATTTGGGAATTAACACCTCCAGAGGGCAGTGTATTATTGAGGGCGGGCTTATGGGTGTTATAGCCAGTTTCCCCATGCCGGTGTTTGGCACACTCCCCTGTTGCTATTGCCCACCTTATGTTGGCCAAGAGGTGATGTCCACCCTCTGCTTATGTCATCATTTTTCCCTGCCATTGTGGAGCTTCCCCTCAAGTCTGTAAGCCAAAATAAACCCTTTTTTTTCCCAAAAGCTGCTCTTGTTTGGGTGGTTTCTGCCAGCAACGTGAACCTGACTGCGACATTAGCAGAGAGAGAGAGAGAATGAGAGCACCAGGGCCTCCTTCCTGCCACTGCAAATGAACTGTACATGCATTTGCCACCCTGTTCATCTGGCTTTACATGGGTTCTGCAGAATTGAACCCAGCCCTTCAGGCTTCGCAAGCAAATGCCTTTAACTACTGAGCCATCTCTGCATCCCTAATTCCAGGTTTTGTTTTGGTTTTTTTTTTTGGGGGGGGGGGTTGTGGTAGGGACTTAATCTAGCCCATGCTGACCTGGAAGTTGTTAGGGAGGTAGGCCCCTGAGGCCACCAAAATAATACAGGCTATTGCCAAGGTCTTAGTTGTCCACCAGAACTAGATGGTAAGACCCTATAGCTGAAGACACCACATGCTTTAGCTGTAGGACAATGGAAAATCAATATAGAACTGAGCTGGAAGCCTCCTCTCTAGTGACTACCTGTTGTACTGCTAGAACGTGTTATGCAGGCTGCTTGGGAAGAAGTCATGAACAGTCTTAACCAGCAGTGGATCCTACAGGCTACACGACTGGCCATCCAGGCAAGATGTGTCCACTGGTGTAACAGGCATGTCTATATGGAGCCGACTGCTATCTGATTGGATTTGAGGCCCATTTCACAGAAGGTAGTTCATGCCTGGTACTGAAGCCTATGGCTGGGAAGGTCGTAAGCCCTAGAAGGGAAGCTACTATAGTTGTTTGGCTAAATGGATATTTTGTCACCACCAAATTATCCTATAAGTATATATGCTTATGTGCACAAATTAGTTCTGCTCTCACTTGGTTAAAAAAGTTTCTCTTTGCAGATGGTAATAGAGAACCTCACAACTCATCAGAGCACTGAGAAGTGACAGTGGAGCATTCAGCACTAAGTGATCCATCTCTGTCATACCCTCCCAGGCTCAGGGACCACTGCAGAAGAGGTAGTGGATTTGTAAGAGCCAAAAGACAGGGAGGAGTGATTTAGAAAGCTGTCTTCCAGACACAGAGTGCCATCTGCAGTCATGGCTGCACACAGACTGCCATTACTCACACAAAACCTGCAATAGGTCCATCAGTATGTGGTCATCACAGGGCGTGGTGGTACACACCTCTAATCCCAGCACACAGTAATCCTACCTCGAGGACAGTCTGGACTACAGAGTGCTTTCCATGTTAGACTGGGCTACAGCGAGACCTGCCTTGAGGGGGGAAAAAAAAAAAAAAAAAAACAGAAAAACTGTGGGCTGAAGAGGTTGCACAGTGGTTAAGGCATTTGCCTGAAAAGTCTAACGACCTGGGTTCAATTCCCCAGTACCCACATAAAGCCAGATGCACAAAGTGGAGTCCATTTGCAGAGGATGGAGGCCCTGGGGCACCTATTCTCTCTCTTCTCTCTCTCTCTCTCTGCTTGCAAATAATAATCTTTTTTAAGCACTTGTCATGAAGAAGAAGAGCAAAGAGGGACTGGCTGGAAAGGAGTTGAGTAGAAAGAGGATGGGGCAGTGGAAAAAGAAAGTAATGGGGCTGGGCGTGGTGGTGCACACCTTTAATCCCAGAATTTGGGAGGTAGAGTTAGGAGAATCACTGTAAGTTTGAGGCCAGACAGTGAATTCCAGGTCAGCCTGAGCTAGAGTAAGACCCTTCTTCAAAAGACAAAAAAATAAAAAGAAAGTAGGAGTGGAGAGATGGCTTAGCTGTTAAGGTGCTTGTCTGTGAAGCCTAAGGAGCTAGGTTTGATTCCCTAGTACCCACCTAAGCCAGATGCACAAGGTGGCACATGCATCTGGAGTTCATTCACAGTGGCTGAAGGACCTGGTGTGCCCATTTTTCATCTCTCAATCTGCCTCTTTCTATCTCTCAAATAAATAAATTTAAAAAATTTTAATGAGCTGGAACTTCATATAAGTCCCAGAGCCAGGACTGGGGAGATGGCTCAATAGATAAGGCCTTGAGTTCACAGCCACATAAGGCCAGATGCCTGATGTTCCCAGTAGCAAATGAGACCCTTCTTCAAATGAGTGAACGGTGAAGACCTATACCTGTTGTCCTCTGACCTATATGTGCACATGTACACACCTGCATTCATACATAAATAATGCACGCATATACAAATGCACACACCCAAAGAACACTCAGATTAACTGGATTCCAAACCTAGAGAAACTGAAATTGCTGCTTTCAAAGGCCACTTAAATTTTGAGGTAATATATTACATACCAACTGAAACCTAATAAAGTTACAACACCTCCTTTCTGGGTGCTTGTTAAGTAAATGACCCTCTTTGCAAAAACTTTTGGAAAGGTTTTTATTTTATTGATTGATTGATTGATTGATTTTTTTGAGAGAGAGTCTCACTCTAGCCCAGGCTAACCTGAAATTCACTCTGTATTCTCAGGGTGGCCTCAAACTCACGGTGATCCTCCTACCTCTGCCTCCCAAGTGCTGGGATTAAAGGCGTGCATCACTATGCCCAGCCAAAAACCTGTTTTGTTTGCTTGCTTCCTTACTTGTTTTGTTACACATGAGGTCTCTTGAAGCTGAGGATGACTCTGGACTCCTGATCTGACTGATTCTGCCTCCTGTGTGCTGGGATTATAGGCCTACATCACCACATCTGGCTCCAAAAAACCTTTTTAAAAAATCTTATTTATTATTTATTTGAGAGAGGGAAAGAGGCAGACACACACAGATAGAGAGAATGGGCACACCAGGACCTCCAGCCACTGAAAACGAAGTCCAGACGCATGCGCCACCTTGTGCATCTGGCTTACGTGGATCCTGGGGCATCGAACCAAGATCCTTTGGCTTTGCAGGCAAACGCCTTAACCACTATGCCACCTCTCCAGTCCCCCCTCTCCCCAAAATAACTTTTATATAAAATTCTGTACAAGAGCTAAGGGTGTTCCCAACCCCTCCTGCCCATTTGTTGAAAGCACGCTGACAGCGCAGTAAGTGCAGCTGCAATGCTCCCTTGTATCCCGAGGTTCAGAGAAGGAACACCAGCTGTCCAGTGCTGCACAAGTAACTCAGAGGTAGAGCCTTCCCTTGACATGTGCAAGGCCCTGGGGTCAAAGAGACAGCCCACTTGTCCCAGCTCCTAGAGCTAATAGACACCAGAGTCAGGGCTCAAAACAACTTTGCCCATAGTGTGTGTGCCACCACCTTCCTGTTCTGCTTTCTTCAAGCCCTAGGGTCCAAACCATTGGAGCAGAGCCAGCAATGTGGTACTGGAACTAAATCCCACATATAAAGCAGACAGTGCTCTACTGCTGAGCCACACTCCCAGGTCAACCTAGGAGCCATGATCACCTCCTGTAACAACCAGAAGTCAATAGGGTTCTGACTAGTTCCAATACCAACTCTTTCCCAGCGCTGAGCCCAAATGCCATATCACAGGGCCTGGCACAAGGCAGGTGATCAGTATCTGCTGAACGGATTCATCAAAGCGGAGCTAGTGCTAAGGCTGGTCTCCACCAGGGAATGAAAAGCAAGATGAAGCTGCAGTCGTCCATGAAGCATCCTGGAATATCACTTCTCCATCAAGGTTCTCCCTGGTGCCTGTGCTCACTAAAGCCCCCATCTCCCATTCAAGAAAAAAAAATTCACTACTGGGCTGGAAAGAGGGCTTAGTGGTTAAGGCACTTGCCTGCAAAGCCTAATGACCCAAGTTCAATTCCCTAATATCCATGTAAACTAGCTGCACAAGGTGGCACATGCGTCTGGAGTTTGTTTGCAATGGCTGGTGCTCCCACTCTCTCTCCCCATTCTCTCAAATAAAAAATACAAAAATAGGGCTGGAGAGATGCTTACTGGTTAAGACACTTGAGTACAAAGCCAAGGGACCCAGGTTTGATTTCCCCAGGACCCATGTAGGCCAGATGCATGTGTCTGGAGTTTGTTTGCAGTGCCTGGAAGCCCTGGCATGCCTATTAAAAAAAAAGTTGGGGGGGGGGGCTGGAGAGATAGTTTAGTGGTTAAGGCACCTGCCTGCATCATATCACTCTTAATAATATATGCCTCCTCTTGCATGCCTAGGCAGTGAGTGCTAGCCCAGAGCTCTCTGGCTCCACCACCTTCCTACTCCACAGCAACCGCTCCTGCTAATCTACTGGCCTACTAGTTTGCCCTGAGGCCTTTGCTCCTTAACATGTGTAGACTTCTCTTGCAGCTATTTGGTTTGATTGTGATGCTTAAATATAGATTATGCATTTAACCATACTACCAATACTTACTTTTAGCACATTTTTAGAAACTAAATGAGAATATTGTGAAGTCTTAATTATCTGCCAACTTTTTCACCCAGCTCTAACACCTTCAGGTTGCCTCTGGCAGAATGAAAACAAAACCTGGCAGGCATGTATTTTCAGTCTGGCTCTCATAAACCTGGCTGTGAGGTGCCCTGGGGCCCTCCATTAAGCTACTGATCACATGACTCCTGGACTGTGCAACTCAACAGGACCAAGCCATTGGTCCACAGCAGAGCCCAGAAACGCCGCCTGTGGGGAGGAGTGAAGGCACTGTGAGAGCCAAATCTTTCAACCAGCCAACAGGAAAGTGCTTTAGAGGCCAAGTGCAATTTAATTTACTGCTAATGTCAAACTCAGAGATATTCCAGAATAGAGACACGGTAAGGCTGAAGTGAGGGTGGTAGGCCAGTCGTTGCCTTGAGGTCTACCTCTATTCAGTCAGGCCCAGCCTCACAAAGTGCCTTGACACCACTGTCCTGATGGCTACCATGTATAGGGAACATAGCACATGCAGGAACTGTTTACACATCTACTTCTGTATCTATGGCTTGCTTTGCAGTGCTGGGGATTGAACCAAAGAGCATGTGTTCTAGTAGTGACCTATATCCCTGGCCCTATGCATTGTTTTTTTACTTATTAGGATGATTATGATTACTACAAATATTTCCTTTCTCTTTCTACTAGCTCCACACAAGCTCCTGGAGGGAAGATTTCACTGGTGCATTCAAAACAATAACTTGCATGTTGTAGGTACTAAACAGGTCACTAAAGGAGTCTTAATACTTCTGTGTTTAGGCATACAATACATTTGTGTATTTTTCTTCCTGTTTAAAAAAATAATAGCCAGGCTTGGTGGCGTACACCTTTAATCCCAGCACTTGGGAGGCAGAGGTAGGCGGGTCACCATGAGTTCAAGGCCACCCTGAGACTGCATAATGAATTCCAGGACAGCGTGGGCTAAAGCAAGACACTACCTCAAAATAATAATAAGAATAGAGCCAGACGTGGTGCCACACACCTTTAATTCCAGCACTCAGAGACAGAGGTAGGAAGATCGCCATGAGTTAAAGGCCAGCCTAGGATTACGGAGTGAATTCCAGGTCAGCCTGGGTTAGAGTGAGACCCTACCTCTAAAAAATAAAATAGAACAGGGCATAGTGGCCCACATCTTTAATCCCAGCATTTGATAGGCTGAGGTAAAAGGATCTCAGAGTGAGTTCCAGGTCAGCCTGGATAAGACCCTAGAGTAAGACCCTGCTTCAAATAACCAAGATGATGATGATGATGTCTGATATGGGCACATACAAGTAACTGGCACATCCCAATTTCTTGGGAGGCTGAGGTAGAAGGATCACTTCAGTGCAGTTTGAGACCAGGCAAGACAGCACAGCAAGACTGTGCCCTAAACATAAATAGTTTGCTAAATTATCTATCGAACCCTATGAAGTAAGAATGATCTTACCCTCAGCTTGACGTTAGTGGAATATGTGGCAGATACAGATCCAACAAAAGGTAACCAAGGCTTAATGTCTTACCCTTGCAACTATTTGGATTCAGGAATATGCAGTCTGGCCTTGAAGCTGGGCGCTACCACCTGTGTGAAGCCTCCTTAATTGATTAATAATGAGCACATCATCACACCAGGTAACATTCAAGGAGCACTTGCTATATACCAGGCACTGGGCCCAGTGCTTTCCATTTTGATTTACAACAACTAAGTACACACTTGCTATCATCCATTTTTGATGGTTGAGGAATCTGAGGCTCTAAGGAGGCTAAGCAATGAAACCAAAATTGCAAAGACAGTGAATGGCATGTTCAGAATTCACAGTCCAGTGATCTGGGCCCAGCACCCACACTCATCACCATCACCCATGCTGCCTAACATGAGGTAGCCATCCTATTCTAGAATAGCAAGCCAACAGGCAGACCAGTCGGAGGGGTGGCATTTTCTTTCTTTAAAAAAAAAAAAATTACTGATTTATTTGCACATGTGTGGGTGTGAAGGGAGGCAGGGTTTATTGCTGCTGCAAATGAATGCCAGATACAGGAGCCATTTTTTTGCAACTGGTTTTACATGGGTGCTGGGGAATTGAACCTGGGCCAACAGACTTTGCAAGCAAGTGCCTTTAACAGCTGAGCCATTTCTCCAGTCTAAGGACTAGCATTTTCAATGCCCTCCTGCTTGCTTTTCCTGTTATCTCTTAAAACCTCAACATCACTGTGAGGCTGCAGAAGAGCAAATGGGCTGTGAGACACTTAATAGATAGGGCCAGAAGTAGACAGAAAGATTAGTGGTTACTTAGGACCGCAGGCTTAAGGGGAAAGGAGAATAACTGTGAATGGCCACTCTTTGGGATAATGAAAATCTTTTGATGGTGGTGATGGTTACACAACTGAATATACTATTAAAACGGTGAATTGGCCTCAACTAGTCCCAGCAGCATAACAGGGTCTCCTTAGCAGCTGCATCTGGAGGCCGAATGTTGCTCTGTAAAGACATTTAATAAAATCTTGCACAAAGGAAAAAAAAAAAAAAAACAAGCAGTGAATTGCACACTTCAAGTGGGTGAGCTGTAAGTGCATTCTATCTCAGTAAAGATGTGTGGGGAAGCCGGGTGTGGTGGCGCACGCCTTTAATCCCAGCACCTGGGAGGCAGAGGTAAGAGGATCGCCATGAGTTCAAGGCCACCCTGAGACTACATAGTGAATTCCAGGTCAGCCTGGACTGGACTAGAGTGAGACCTTACCTCGAAAAACTAAAAAAAAAAAAAAAAGATGTGTGGGGAATGTTTATTTTGAGTCAGGGTCTCATGAATCCTAGGCTGATCTCAAACAGCTAATGATGATCTTGAACTTCTAATTCTCCAGCCTTTTACCTCCTGAGTGCTGGGATTATAAAGCTGTGCCACAATGTCCAGTTCAAATCCAGGCGTTTGTGCACGCTGGGCAGTCTACCAACTGAGCTACATTCCCAGTCCGGTTTTTTTTTTTTTTTTTTTAAAGGTGGCCAGAGCTGGGTGCTGGGTGTGTGATGGCATGCTTGTAATCCCCACATTTGAGTGGTAGGGGCAGGAAAAACAATTTAAGGTCATCCTCCCCTACCCAATGAGTTCAAGGCCAGCCTGGGATACATAAGACTGTCTTTAAAACAACAAGGGCAGGAGGGATATCTTAGTGGTTAAGGTGCTTGTCTGCAAGCCAAAGCAGGTTTGATTCTCCAGAATCCACATAAAGCCAGATGCACAAGCTGGTGCATATGTCTGGAGTTCGCTTGCAGTGGGTAGAGACCTTGCACACCACCCATTCGCTCTTTCTCATTTCTCTCATTCTCTACTTCTCTTACATAAATAAATAAATACAAAATAAAACAAGGGGCCAAGGAAATGGTTCAGTGCTTAAAGGTGCTTGTTTCCAAAGACAGGCTGGATTCAATTCTCCAGTACCCACATAAAGTCAGATGCACAAAGTGGTGGGCACATGCATCTGGTGTTCATTTGCAGTGGCAAGAGACTCCTGTGTGCCTACAAATTTTCTCTCTGTCCAATAAATATTTTAAAAATAAAATAAAAGTGGGTAGCTACATAGAATAAGGTAGCAAGAGAGAGAAACCATGGAATTGTGGTTGCATTTTCTTCTCCCACTTCTCATATCCAATTATTGACAAAGGAAATGTATCTTTAGGGACATTCCCACATTTCTCCCAAGGCTGTGACTAAGTCACCCTCTCTTGCTTCTTGCTTTCCACCTTGTGTGCTGTGCTTTATCTCCACACAAGGGCCAGTAGGAGCCTTGCAAAGCATTCCTTTCCTGACATTTGTTTCCCTCCAGCTCAAAGGTCTCCAGTGGCCTAAAAGCAGAATTCCCTGACAACTCGGGTCTGGCCCCATTCACACTTAGCCAACTCGCCACTGCTCCCACAAGCTCCTGCTTCCAGGCCTTCGCAACTCAGCCTCCAGGTAGCAGATACCAGACCCAGCTTGCTTCCTCCTTTCACTCAGGACTTTGTTCCAGAGACACCTTCCCTATCTCCCAGTCTAGCCTAGTCACTCCCCAGCTTGGCTTTAACCCCTCACCCGCCTTCTCTTCAGAGCACTTCTGACCGCATGGCACTTTACTGTATATGACTTTGTTAACCATCTGTCTCCACCACAAATGTGACATTCTCTGGGCAGGGCTTCCTCCTGTACCCCTAGGCCAAGAACTATACCTACTATGCATAAATGCTCAAATGAATAAATGAGCCTGCCACCAAACCCTGGCTGCTGTCACGACTGCTGGGATAAGCTTGTAAAGAGAGTAATCTCTGTGTTTAACATACTTTAAAGAGCCCTCTAATCCCAGCCCTTGGAGATTGAGGCAAAAGGATCACCTCCAAAACCTGCATGGGATACATAGCAAATTCAAGACCAGCTTTGTCTTTATAGTGTGTTCCAGGCCAGCCAGGGTTACATAGCAAGACTTGGTCTCAAAAAAAATAAAATAAAATACACACACAAACATGCTGCCCTTTATCAAGATCTGCAACCTTCTCTATAACATATTATTGCCACTACTCATCTGAAATTTTATTTGTGAATCATGATAATTCTTTACCAGACCAGGAGCTTTGGGAAGGGCATGATCCACAGATGCAGCCCATGACATATAAACATGAACAGCATATGGAAATCTTTTGTTTCCCTGGACAAGGAAGATAAATTTCAAACCTAGTGGCAGTTTACCTCTCTCAATCATAGCAAAGGAGCCACCACCCTTGGAATTTCTTGAAGAGTACGCTGTGGCACAGAAAGCTCCTGGTGGAATAGAATTTGCCAACTGAGCCCAGGAAACCTGCACGAACAACCAGCAGGCTTAAAGCAGGCACTTAGCAAAATTACTTTCTGTCGTTTCCAAGGGAAACAATAGCATGTGAGGATTGCTTAGGAGAAAATGTTGGAGTGGCCAGGCATGATGGCTCATACCTATAATCCAATACTCAGCAGGCTAAGGCAACCAGGCTGTTTCAGAGTGAGTTCCAGGACAGACAGCCTGAGCTAGAGTGAGACCTTGTCTCAGAAAGAAAGAAAGGAAGAGAGGGAGGGAGGAAAGGGAGGAGGCAGAGGTAGGAGGATCACCTTGATTTCAAAGCTAGCCTGAGACTACATAGTGAATTCCAGGTCAGCCTGGGCTAGAGTGAGATCCTACCTTGAAAAAAAAAAAAGAAAGAAAGAAAGAAAGCCAGCCAACCAGGTATGGTAGCTTATGCTTTTAATTATGCCTTTAATCCCAGCACTCCAGAGGCTGAGGGAGGACTGCCCTGAGTTTGAGGCCAGCCTCGACTAGAGTGAGACCCTGTCTCAAAACAACAACAACAAAGGGCTGGTGAGTTGGCTCAGCAGTTAAGCGTGTTTCCTGTGCAAGCTTAAGGTTCTGAGGGGATCCGAGACCACCAGAATTTGAATCTCCAGGATCCATATAAACAGCTGAGTGTGGCCTCACATGCCTATAACCCCAGTCCTGTGGGGAGAAAAGACCAGAAACTTGCTGGGGCTCAGGAATGGCAAACTCTGGAATCTGTAAGAAGTTCTATCACAAGAAAAGAGGTGGGTGAGTGATGGAGGGACACCCAGTGTTCTCTGGTTGCTCAGCCAAGTTCATACAGCACTACAGGTAAGCACACAGGACGCCACATCAGCATATACATACATGTGCACACACTACACACTATGCACACACACAAAGAAAGAAAGGAAAAAAGGAGAGGGAGAGAGAAGGGAAGAACAGTGGAAAGTGCTGGAGTATAAATAGGGCTGTACTTTACTCAAGTAATGTATATGATATATTCTTGTGCCCTTCAAAGGCTCTTTTTTTTCCCTCAAACTCACAGTGATCCTATCTGTTTCCCAAGTGCTGGGACTAAAGGTGTGCACCATCACACCTGGCAAAGGCTCTTCTTACATCTATAAAATATGCCAAAGGCTTGAGACTCTTCCCATCCAGTTGCCCTCCACTCCACCACCTCAGACCTCACAGGAGTGTTCCAGATCCCTGTAATTCCTCTTGTCTGGAATGCTCTTCCCTCCTTCCTCTGTGAGTAAAAACTACTCATTCTTTTTGTTGTTGTTTGTTTTGTTTTGTTTTTGAGGCAAGCCCAACAGAATGGCCTTTTTACAAGAGAGAGAGAGAGAGAGAGAGAGCGCACACCAGGGCTTCCAGCCACTGCAATCAAACTCCAGACACGTGTGCCCTCTTGTGCACAGGTGCAACCTTGTGCACTTGAGTCACTTTGTGCATCTGGCTTACACAGGACCTGGAGAGTTGAACATGAGTCCTTAGGCTCTGCAGGGAAACGCCTTAACAACTAAGCCATCTCTCCAGCCCCCTACTCATTCTTTCTTTCTTCTGCAAAGCTTCCCTGCACCCCACATGGCATGTCACTCCTTCCTCAGAGGTGACACCTGCAAGTGTCAGCACTCATCCAACTCATCTAAATGCCAATCCCAGAGAAGAATGACAAGTCATCTTCTCAGGGAATTTGGCCGAGAAATACATAATTGCAAGGTGGAGAAAAGGTTAAGAAAGAAAGAATATGATGTGAGCTCCTACAGCCAGGTGGCAATGAGGGTAAAGGGGAGGACAGAGCAGATGGCTGGAGAAGGCATCTCTGTGGAGGTGACATTAAAGTGGCACCTGAGAGACAGGCATGCTTTATAAATGCCTGTCATCCCAGCAATCAGAGGCAGAGGCAAGAGGATCTCAAGCCCAAAGCCAGTTCAGGCCACATGGAAGGCTCTGTCTCAAAAACACAAAAACAGAAAACCTACCTGCCCCCCACCCCAGAAAACCCAACTGGGACCTAAGAATTAAATGGGAATTAGTCAAGCAGAGTGGGAAGAAAGGTCTTCAGGCAGAGGCACAGCACACAGCCCAGCCCAGCACACTGAAGTTGCTTGGCAGGAAGGCAGCCAAATGCAGGCCATGTGGCTCTAGCCTCAGAGGGCAGTGTAAGGACAGCGGCAGGCGTTCTCAAAGGTACCAAGCACTCAGAATTACTGGCCTCTTTTTGCCTCTCCACCCCTCAGAAGGGTTATACTACATCTTACTTCTTCTCCCTATGTCCTGGGCAAGAACATGACTCCTGGTACACAGTAGGCACACATTAGGTGTTACGGGCTACATGGTCCCCGGAGCTGCAGCCAGAAGCTCTTTCTGCTCGGCACACACCCACCTACCAGCAAGTCCCCAGCTGGCTTGCCTAACTGAAGCACCCAGGGGATGACCAGTCAACCACAAGACCGGCAGTTGAGAGAAGAGCAGCTGCAAGAGTGACAAATGTCACCAACAACCCTGTGGGCGGATGTGACTGGCACATGGTTCTTCGAGACCAGATACTCAGGGTAAACGTCAATCAGATGGCAACTCTAGACTGAGAGGACCTGCCAACTCCAGGGTCCCCAAGATTAAATGATCACTTAGGCCTCTGGCCTGGCTGCCCTTGGCACTTGCTAGTGCATGCTGCTATCTACCTTGCTGCCACTAACCTGACAGTGGAACCCAGCTTCACCAGCCTCCAACGTGGACTGGAGACCAGCCGCTTTCCAGGAATCCTCCAGGCCTGAAGTGCCAGACTGGGATTGCAGAAGCATCCGGCCTGGTGGACTGAGCAGTTAGCCACTGAGTTCTCAGCTCTCCAACATGAAGACAGCAACTGTTGGACTGCCCAGCTGCATCCTGTGAGCTAATCAATAAATGCCCTTTGTAATACATAAATGATCAGTTTGAAATTGAAAATATAGTTTCCAAAATTAGTAGTTTCTCATTCCTTTAAAAAAGTAATATAGCCGGGCATGGTGGCTCACGCCTTTAATCCCAGCACTCGGGAGGCAGAGGTAGGAGGATCGCTGTGAGTTCGAGGCCACCCTGAGACTACATAGTGAATTCCAGGTCAGCCTGGGCTAGAGTGAGGCCCTACCTCAAAAAACCAAATGAATGAATGAATAAATAAATAAATAAATAAATAAATATAAAAAAAGTAATGCCAGCCGGGCATGGTGGCACACACATTTAATCCCAGCACTCGGGAGGCAGAGGTAGGAGCATCGCTGTGAGTTCAAGGCCACCCTGAGACTACTTAGTGAGTTCCAGGTCAGCCTGAGCTACAGTGAGACCCTACCTCGAAAAACCAAAAAAAAAAATAATAATAATAATAATAATGCCAAAAAAACAATATAGCTGAGCTGGCAGGAATGTCCATGTCACTTGAGTCTTAGATCTAGCTCACTGATGGCTGATGAAATTGGCCCAACCCAGAATTCTGACATTTTTAAAGAAAATACAGTTCTTCAAATTGCCATTTAAGCTCTTGCTTTCTGACTAATGAATTCGGATTTGGGCTAACCCAGCTATGGGTTTTTCTTTGGAACAGGGGAGGAGTACACATAGCACATAATATAAGCACATTTATGAAGACAAACACCTAGACAGCTTTGCCTAAGTCACACAGGCCACTGCCCTTGTTTTGCTGTGTAAAATTTTCAGTATTTTTGTGAAGCCCTCTACTTTGACACTCCCTTCATACTTCCAGGTAGTGAGGGTAAAAGAGAACTTCAAGAGACTAGAGGGGCTTGGTAGAGGAGTACTCGCCCAAAGACTTGGGCCTGTCTGGTCCTTGGTACCAACAAATCTGCAATTTTAGTTCTCAGTCCTACAAGGCCTTCACATGTGCTGGTCCTGGTCTCTTCACAAATTCCTTTCCTCCTCTCTTGCCAGGCTTACTTCTGTACTCTTGCTCTCATCAAAATGCCATTTCTTTAGGAGCCCTACCATCTAAATTAGGCCCCCACTATTATCTTACAATACCTTATAATGTTACTTCATAGAATTTATCGAAATTCATAATTACATATTAATGTGCACCTGACATCTCCTCCTTCTCTCCCTTCAAGTGCAAGAACTCCCACTTTGCCATATGGGCAGGAACCACACTCGTCCTGGGCCTTGGCACATGGCAGGTACTCAATATTTAACTGGTTAGCAACATGTTGATCAAAAACCAAAAAAAGGGGGGGCCATGCAGAATGCTCAGCAGTCTAAGTGGCTTGCTTGCAAAGCCTGTTGGCCTGGGTTCAATTCCCCAGCACACGCATAAAGCCAGGTGCAAAATGGCCCATGCTTCTGTGATCCCAATGTGCCTTTAACAATGGGAGTCGAAGCCAGGAAAATCCTAAACTCATAGGCCAGCTAGTCACATGCTCCACTGCAGTCTGGCACTTCATTTTCAGCAACAAAAGACCCTGTTTCAAGGAAGGTGGGACACCCCGAAACTGTTCTCTGACCTCCACGTATGTGCAGTGGCATGTGTGCACATGCATGTGCACACAAATACACATGAATTAAAAAATTAAAGAATGTAACATCTGCTGATGTCTAGATAAGTGTATAGACTATGCTTATCAAACTGCCCAGTAAGCACTTCTCTTAATATTCATACCCTTATATTAATGCTACTCTCACTTTGGGTAGAGAATCTTCTCTTTTCAGATGGCAGTGACCTTGGGACGACTCAGAGGTATCATGGTGCTGGAAAGAAGTGACTAGAGTACCGAGTAACATCTCGGTCACATCTTCCAAGGCTTAGGGTCTAATGCGGAAGAGGTGGCGGAAAGAATGTAAGACCCAAAGGAAGGGTAGGACTCCTTACAACGTGCTCCCTCCAGACATAAAATGGCCTGGATATCCATGACCTCATAGTGCCTGACACTACCTACACAAGACCATCATACGAGGGAAAGATCATGACATCAAAATAAAAGAGAGACTGATTGAGATGGGGAGGGGATATGATGGAGAATGGAGTTTCAAAGGGGGGAAGGGGGGGAGGGAGGGTATTACCAGGGGATATTTTTTATAATCATGGAAAATGTTTTAAAAATTGAGAAAAAATAAAATAAAATAATAAAAATAAAAATAAATTAAAGAAGTTCAAGGTGGTGGGCTTGGTAGCACTTGGGAGGCTAAGGCAGAATCTTGAGTTTGAGGCCCACCTGGATCATACCAGGAGATCCTGTGTCAAGAACAAAGAAAAAAGAAAAAGAAAAGAAGAACTTTAAAGAAAAATAAATAAGCTGGGTGTGGTGGCGCATGCCTTTAATCCCAGCACTGGGGAGGTAGAGGTAGGAGGACTACTGTGAGTTCAAGGCCACCCTGAGACTACATAGTAAATTCCAGGTCAGCCTGGGCAAGAGTGAAATCCTACCTCGAAAAACCAAAAAAAAAAAAAAAAAAAAAAAGAAAAGTAGTTCAAGGTTATCCTTAACTATATAGTGAATTCAAGGCCATACTAGGATATAAAAGAGACTATCCAAGAAAAATTTGAAAGCATTAGTCATTTACAAGGACAGCTTTTTGTAGATACAATAAATCTGATTGATTTTATTACACATCTCAGTTTAGAATCACTTTTACATTCCTAGACAAAGAGATGATACAAATAAATATCAATTGTAAAACTTAAGAGTCCCAAGTATTGGCATAATCTCTGTCTAAAGATAGCCAAAGAGAAGGTCGAGATCAATAGTAACTCTTAAGGAGCCAAACAGCCCACTGCCTCTGCCTGCCCACCCACTATCACTCCTTTCATAGATAACCTCAAAAGCATTTCATTCAACAAACAAGGGCACAGAGAAAGGGGTCAGATTTTGAACAGGACAAAACAAAGCCTTGCATGACAGGTAACTGCCAGGCACTCTGTTCTCATCTAATTCCCTCTGAGGTTTTCAGCATGGTTTTTAGAGTACATTTAGCTCTAGTGTTATCCACGGATGGATATCCACTGTTTGGATGGTCCAAGGTGGTGTTCACAGTATACCTTGAACTCAAGTGGGAAATATGAGGCAGAAATGACATCCTATGTTAGCAGGGAATCGACACTTCTCAGAAACTTGGCAATGAGTGTACATTCAGTGAAGGAGGACTTACAAGAATCAGACAGAAGAGCAGACAGTAGCCCATGCCTGAGCTGGAAAAGCTCTGGCGCCCTTGGTCACAGAGGTGTGAGTGGAGCAATTCAAGCAGCATGCAGGCATCAGACAGGAGCAAGCCAACATCGGGTCAGTCTTAAGAAAGTGCTTCATGCCTATGATTTTGTGGCCTTAGGGTCTGCCTCTAGGGGTCTGGGAGGTGTGTGATTTTACAATATGATGCAAGATACATTCTACTGCTCAGAGTAAAGGAAAGTCCGACAAGGGTTGCAATACAGTTTCAAACTCCTCCCAGATGGTCTTCTTAGATCCTTTTCAAGATTTGCTTCCAGACTTCACTAGCTGCTGCTGGCATGAAGGCCGTCCAGTGTCGGGAACATTCTAGGTGATTACAGACATGAAAATGTGGTCCCTCAGTGAGCTTGGTCTGTCCTGTATACATTTGGCTCAATTCAGAACCCAAAGCAGCAGCATCCTGGTGACAGCAAACATTTTACCATCTGCTCTATCCCAATATTTATCGGATCCATTGAGAGAAGAGAAGCACCAGGAAAGGGCTTGGAAAGGGCCAGCTTCATCTCCACGTGGTGGCCTTTTACTGTTTCACAGACCACTGGCTGAACACAGCTGAGAGAGGACAAGGCAAACTTGCTTTAATAATCATGCCTGTCAGCCTGCCTTCTTTTGTCTTTCTGAAAAAGTTCCATGTGTCACTTGTCTGCCCTTGGGCACAAGAGCCACCTCAAGACAAGGTATGATACTATCTGCAGTTTTCAACTACATGAACATTTCGGCCTACAGAATTCAGCCTAGCTGTGAGGAAATGTGGTACGAGAGATGTCACTGTCACTCAGCAGATAGCTATCGTCCACTATACATTTCATCATTTGTTTCCTATTCAAGCCAGCAAATTCTTAGAAGGAAGAAGCAGGGTTTGAGCCTGAGAAAAGATGAGGGAAGGCTCCATTGTACCCTAGGAACTGCTGAACAGGGGGCCCTGGGCTCAGAAGGAATGCTCACTGATGAGGAGATAAGTGTGGGCAGCGGGTCTCCATTTCGCAGCATGCTAAGACATTGCACTTGGTACCTTTTCTTTCCCATGGGTTCTGATCCAGAAATGTACCTGGGGACTGAGCAGCTGAGTTAAAATGTAACTCGAGTCCCACGTGGGTCTCTCCATCTACCTGAGGCACCGTGCCAGCAAGGTGCACCAGTGTGGCAGACTTGGGGACTCAGACTGTCCCCTCAGGCTTGGCTCATGGACTCAGACACCCACATGGGAACACTTCCAGCCTGGATTAGTCATTCAATGGGCCTTTAATACAGACAAAGGCAGCAACTGCACATTAGAATATTTCTAAAACTGGGCAAGTTCTTGGTCTCTGTCTCTCTTACAGACACACATGGACACACTCAGCACAGGCACCACCATGCTCACACACCCATACACACTTACGAGCTTCTCTTGGAGGGAAAATGAGTTACTTTCATTAAACATTTTCATAAAACAAAGCTTGAATTGCAGTAATACAAAGAACTAAAATTTACAACCAAACTAGTCTATATAAAACTGGAATTGTGAACTCTTTCCTCTGAGCCTATTCAGTCAGTCTCTCCTTGCCAGCACCTTGGGCTCCACCAGGAGGGAGCTCTCTGCTGAAGGCAGACAGGGTTCCTCTACTCCCAGCTGCCTGTCTGCCTTTCCCCTGCTTGGAGCCTGTCTCCATCTCAGTGTCTGCCTACTCACTCTTCTATGCTGCCAAAATGGAAGCAAACTGGCAATTGAAAAGTACCACTCTCTGTCACTTTCCCCCAGCTCTTAGCTCCTCAGAGAAGGCAGAAGCAGCCTCTTTCTCCCACAACAGAGGCCTGCAGCAGGGCACACTCTGTAGGCAGAGGGTGGGTCTACACAAGGACGTTCAGAGCATGTGTTCCCTGGAAAGATGGTGACAATGAAGAGTAAAGTGACATGGCACTGGCTTACAGACTTGGGTCTTTGACAGGATGGTCATGGTTTTGAGGTTTAAAAGATGTTATTTCCATAAACTCTCCCAGGAGGCAAAGGGGATGTCATTTCTATTGCTTCCGACCTTGAACCCTCTTGGAGCAGCAACTGGAAGAGATTTATTTCCTCATTCAGCAGATTCCAAAGGCAAGGTGTACTCTGAGGGGTAAGAAAACTGGATCACTGATTGTGCCCTCCTAGGGCTTGGATCCAAGTGAGAATTCTCATTTCTCCTTTCAAGAACGGGTGCCTACTCAAGTTCTAGGGCTTGCATTTCAACCTCACTGTCATTCAAACCTGAGGCTCCCGTATACACGGTCCTGCTGAGGGGATGTCTGACTCCCTATTGTTTGTTTAGTAAGAAGGGAGACAGATGTGAAGTACACGCTAGAAAAGAAGAGGGGAAAAGGAGGGTGGGAGAAGAGAGAAAGAAGCAAGGTCATGGTCATTCTCTTGCTGTCACTTGGACTTTACCTTACCCATGCATTTCTGAGACGCTAATTAAAGGATGTTTCCCAGAGGAGCTGAGCGCCAGATTTGGACCAGCACATTCAGCCAGATGAAGTTGGCTAATCTGCAAAGAGGCCATCACTTCTCCTTGGGGGAATGGTTCTGAGATTAGGCTTAAGTCCTCTCTGCAGCTTTGTGCTCATCTCTTCTCTCAGAAGGCCATGCTGTTCCCACCCTGGAAGGGGGCGCTGGTGTTACTTGGGAACCAGCCCCCGAGACTGTGGGTAAAACTGAGATGCAGGAGTTCCTGAGGAGGAGGATGAAGATCCCGACTTCCTGCCACTCTTAGGCCTGTAAAAGTCAAGCACATTATGGATACGTCACCAAGCACCATACGTACACATTTCAAGGAAGCCTGAGAGCCAGGATATTTTGAACTACAAACCCACAGGACTGGCCCAACCTGACCCTCTGCACATGGCCAACTGGCCTGTCAAAAGCTTTGAAACCTGGGCTGGAGGGATGGCTTAGCGGTTAAGGTGTTTGCCTGCAAGGCCAAAGGACTCAAGTTCAATTCCCCAGGACCCACATTAGCCAGATGCACAAGGGAGCACACGAATGAATATTGAAATAGGCAGTGGTATGTACCTGTATTCCCAGCTACTTGGTAGACTAAGAAAGGAGGGTCACTTGAACCCAGGAGTTTAAGTCCAACCTGGGCAACACAATGAGACTGTGTGTTTTAAAAAAGTTTGCAGATAGAATTTCGCTTGTTTTGTTTCCTTTTTTTTTTTCCTTTGGTTTTGGTTTTTTTGAGGTAGGATCTCACTCTAGCCCACGCTGACCTGAAATTTACTATGTAGTCAGAGTATGGCTTCGAACTCACAGCGATCCTCCTACCTCTGGCTCCTGAGTGCTGGGATTAAAGGTGTGTGCCACCATGCCCAGTTTACTATTTTTCTTTAAAGTTCTTCTTCTTTTCTTTTTCTTTGTTCTTAACACAGGGTCTCATGGTACGATTCAGGATGGCCTCAAACTCAAGATTCTGCCTTAGCCTCCCAAGTGCTGGGATTACAAGTATGTGCCACCATGCCCAGCTTTCTTTCAGAAGGCACCATGGTGCTGAGAAGTGACAGAGGAGTGCTGAGCACTGCAATATCTCTATCACACCTTCCAAGGCTCAAGATCCATTGCATCTATGTGCTCTACAAGATGCTCCAGGACCAACAAGCATGTATCTGTCTTGGTTTGGCCTTATTCAAAGGTGCTTTTATTTCATTTTATTTTCTTGAGGTAGGGTCTCGCTCTAGCCCAGGTTGACCTGGAATTCACTACTTCTGCCTCCCAAGAGCTAAGATTAAAGGTGTGTGACACCATGCCCTTTATTTGTGGGCTGGAGAGATGGCCTAGCGGTTAAGCGCTTGCCTATGAAGTCTAAGGACCCCAGTTTGAGGCTCAATTCCCCAGGACCCACGTTAGCCAGATGCACAAGGGGGGCACACGTGTCTGGAATTCATTTGCAGTGGATGGAGGCCCTGGAGTGTCCATTCTCTTCCCCCCCCCTCTCTCTGTCACTCTCAAATAAATAAATAAAAATAAACAAAAAATATTTTATTTGTGAGGGGGGAGAGGGCATGGGCATACCAGGGCCTCTTGCTTAATGTGGGATCTGGGGCACCGAACCCAGGCCAGCAGCCTTTGCAAGCAAGCACCTTTAACCACCAGGCCATCCCCCAACCCTCACAGGTGCTCTTTTCCTTTTTCTTTTTTGTTTTGCTTTTACAGTGTGGGGCTCAAACCCAGGGCCTTCCCTAAGCTAGGCAAATGCTCTACCATTGAGCTACATTCCCAGCCTCTGTTTATTCTGAGAAAGGGTCTTGTAATACTCCTGCCTCAGCTTCCTGAGTGCTAGAACTGTATCTGCCACCACACTTAGCTCCAACATACTCTTTCAAACTTAGGTTACCAAAGGCCACTCACCTAGCCTTGGATTTCTTATTTGCAGTGCTTTCAAAGGATGATGCATCCACCTGTATCTCATCTTCATCCTGCAGAGCTGCATCCAGTGCAGCTTGGACCTTGGGGGCAATGGCCGGGCCCTCATAGTCTCTAGTGGTCCGACTGGGCATGTCCAGCTCTAAGAGTACGATGTTCTCTGCCTGCGGAAGCACAGCCATCACCAGCCATGTTGGCCTCCAGTCAGACACAGAAAGCACAAACAATCTAGACCCCTCTGAGAACAGAACTGCTAACTGCCTGCCACTGAGAGCTTCCTCAGGGCCTGCCCAGAAGTAATGGGTCTTTTATCATTTGTTTTGATTTTTTTTTTTCCAAGGTTGGGTCTCACTCTAGCCCAGGCTGACCTGGAACTTACACTGTACTCCCAGGCTGGTCTCAAACTTACAGCAATCTCCTACCTCTGCCTCTTCTTCTTTCTTTTTTCAAGGTATGGTCTCGCTCTAGCCCAGGCTGACCTGGAATTCACTATGTAGTCTCAGGGTGACCTCAAACTCATGGCAATCCTCCTACCTCTGCCTCCCAAGTGCTGGGATTAAAGGCATGTGCCACTATGCCCGGCTTACTTTTATAATTTTTTCCCTGGTGGGAATGCAGGTGATTTTGTTTTTCTTTGTAAGATATAGTATTACTAATTGCTCAGGCTGGCCTGGAATTTAAGGCAGTCCTCCTGCCTCAGCCTCTTGAGTACTGGGATTACAAGCATGAGCCACCACACCCAGCACAGGTGATTTTATATTCTTTTCTGTATTTTCCCGGTTTTGTCTGATTGTATAATATACATGTCTTATACAAAATATTAAAAAGTATAAAGAAGAAAGCAATCATCACCAATATCCTGCTACTACTTTTCAACTTCAAGGTAGGAGGCATTGTGATATGTGCACATGGAGTGCGTGTGTGCTTGAAATCCACTTGAAGAACCAGCTTTGACTCTAATTCCTAATGGGCCTGGTGGATCACCCTTTGCATGGGATATCCTGTGGTGAGCTGGTGATCACTTCATAGTTCACAAGATGTGTGTACAAAAGAAGGTGACCACACAGGTGGAGGTAGGGATCAGGAGTTCAAGGATGGGCTGGAGAGATGGCTTAGCGGTTAAGGCGCCTACCTGCAAAGGACCCAGGTTCAATTCCCCAGTACCCATGTAAAGTTGAATGCACAAGGTGGCACATACGTCTGGAATTCATTTGCAATGGCTCAAAGCCCTGGCATGCCCATTATCTCCCCCCTCACTTTCTGCCCCCCCCCATCTGTCTCTCAAATAACTAAATAAATAAATAAAATACTAAAAAGGAGACAGGTGTAGTGGCACATGCCTTTAATTCTAGCACTTGGGAGGCAGAGGTAGGAGCCTTGCCATGAGTTCGATGCTACCCTGAAACTACACAGTGAATTCCAGGTCAGCCTGGACTAGAGTGAGACCCTACCTCAAAAAAACAAAAAATACTAAAAAGAGAGTTCAAGGTCATCCTCATCTACATAGGGTATTTAAGGCCAGCCTGGGCTATATATATGAGACCAGAAAGAGAGGGGAGAGAGAATTTCTTTCAAAATACTGTTCTTAAGAACAACATGACAGCCACTGCTATAAATTCTACCTTTGGGTCAGCTTAACCCACTGGAAATGCACATATCTGATGTGTGGGTTTTAAAATCAAATTCTTAGCTGAGATACAAAATAACTGACAAGATATACACCATCTAAAACTGCCTGAAAAATGTCTGAGGCTTCTGATGGACACATTAGTCACCTTCCTCCATAAAAAACCTACCTAATAAATGCTTAATAAATGCTTTTTTATTCCTCTGCCAGGAAGAACAGTACCAGAAGACTCACCTAATTCTAACTTTTTAATTGGCTCAAGTTCCAGGGGAGATGAATTTTTTTTTCTTTTTACTTAAGTATAGGGGTGCTGGAGAGATGGCTCTGTGGTTACAGGCACTTGTTTGCAAAGCCTGACAGCCTAGGTTCAATTCCCCAGTATCCATGTAAGTAAATCCAGATGCACAAAGTAGCACATACATCTGGAGTTGTTTACAGTGGCAAGAGGCCCAAATGCACCCATACTCACTCTCTTGTCTGCCTCTCTCTCTCAAATAAATAAAATATTTTTCTAAAAAAGAATATTTTGAGGGCTGGAGAGATGGCTTAGTCGTTAAGGCGCCTGCCTGCAAGGCCAAAGGGCTCAGGTTCAATTCCCCAGGACCCACATGAGTCAGATGCACAAGGTGATGCATGCATCTGGAGTTCATTTTTAGTGGCTGAAGGCCCGGGCATGCCTATTCTTTCTCTTTCTATGTCTCTTTCTCTCTCTCTTGCTCTCAAATAAATAAACAAAATATTTTTTTTGAAAAGAGATTAAGAACAGCTAGGTGTGGTGGCACACTTCTTTAATCCCAGCACTTGGGAGGCAAAAGTAGGAGAATCATCATGACTTTAAGGTCAGCCTGGGACTATAGAGTGAGTTCCAGGTCAGCCTGGGCTAGAGTGAGACCCTGCTTCAAAAACAGAAAAATAAAGATTTAAGGGGAGTGGCTCAGAGGCTAAAGGCACTTGCTTGCAAAGCCTGCCAGCCTGGGTTCTATTCCCTAGTAGCCACACAAAGACATGTACAAAGTAACACATAGGTCTGGAGTTTGCAGTGGCAAGAGGCCCTGGTGCACCCATTTTTTCTCTCTCTAAAATAAATAAATAAAAATATTTTTTCAACTTTTATTTATTTATTTACAAGCAGAAACAGACAGACAGATAAAGAGATACATAGGAAGAGAGAGAGACTGGGCATGGCAGGACCTCTAGCCACAAATGAACTCCAGATGCATATGCCACTTTGTGAATCTGACTTTATTTGGATACTAGGTAACTAAACCTGAGTCGTCATTAGGCTTTGTAGGCAAGCACCGTAATGGCTGAGCCATCTCTCCAGCCCCTAAAAAAATATATTTTTTTTAAATTTAAGTATAACTGGGTGAGGTGGCTCACATTTGTAATTCCTAGCACTTGAGAGAATAAGGCAGAAGGATTTCTGTGAGTTTGAAGTCAGCCTGGGCTACAGAATGAGACCCTGTCATGAAAGAAAAAAAAAAAAAAAACATTAAAATGAAAATCAAATAACTCAAATAACTAAATAAATAAATAAAATACTAAAAAGGAGACAGGTGTGGTGGCGCACGCCTTTAATCCCAGCACTTGGGAGGCAGAGGTAGGAGGATCGCCCTGAGTTCGAGGCCACCCTGAGACTCCATAGTGAATTCCAGGTCAGCCTGGGCTAGAGTGAGACCCTACCTCGAACCCCCCCCAAAAAAAAAGAAAAAAAAAAGAAAATGAAAATCTTTTATTATTGGTTCATGCACATGGGTGTGAGTGTGAAGATCAGGGATTAATCTTGGGAATCAGTCTTCTCAGAAGCTGTTCACCTTTTTTAAAAACAGGATCTCTTGGGCTGGAGAGATTGCTCAACAGTTAAAGCCACTTGCTTGCAAAGCCTGACAGCCTGGATTCAATTCCCTAGTACCCATGTAAAGCCAGATGCACAGTGGTGCATGCATCTGGAATTCATTTACAGGGGCAGGAGGCCCTGGTATGCCCATACTCATTCTTTCTCTCTGTTTCTCTCAAAATAAATAAATAAATTTTTTTCATTGAAAAAAACAAAGAATTTGCCGGGCGTGGTGACACACGCCTTTAATCCCAGCATTCGGAAGGCAGAGGTAGGAGGATCACCGAGAGTTCAAGGCCACCCTGAGACTACATAGTTAATTCCAGGCCAGCCTGGACCAGAGTAAGACCCTACCTCGAAAAACCAAAAAAAAAAAAGAATTTTAGGGCTAGAGAGATAGCTTATTAGTTAAGTTGCTAAGTTGCTTGTCTGCAAAGCCAAAGGACCCAGGTTCAATTTCCCCAGGATCCACATAAGCCAAATGCACAAGGTGGCATCTGGAGTTCATCTTCACCAGCTAGAGGCTCTGGAGCACCCATTCTCTCCCTCTTTTCTTTTCTTTTCTTTTCTTTTTTTTTTTTTTTTTTTTTTTTGATTTTCGAGATAGGGTCTCACTCTAGCTCAGACTGACCTGGAATTCACTATGTAGTCTCAGGGTGGCCTCGAACTCATGACAATCTGCCTCCTGAGTGCTAGGATTAAAGACATGCACCACCACATCTGGCTCTATCTGCCTCTCTCTTAAATAAATAAAAATATTTTTTTAAAGAAAGAATTTTATTCTTTAAAACAAAAACAACAGGGTCTCTCACTGGCTTGGAGCTCATCAAGTAGGCTAAACTGACTGGTCAGTGAGCCCAAAGGATCCTTCTGTCTCTGTTTCCCTAGCATTGGGATTTCAAGTGGATGCCAGCTGGCCTGGCTGTGTGTGTTGCATGCATGCATGCGTACATGCATGTGTTCTGATGTACCAGCACATGTATGTCCACATGCATCCAAGCACACATACATGCACACACACACATACGTGTGTATGTAGGCTAAAAGTCATGTTATGGTGTCTTCCTCTGCTACTCTCCACCATATTTACTAGAGCAGTTTCTCACTTGAACCCAGAACTCACCAAGTGGCTCTTCTAGCCAGCCAGCCTGCCCCAGGGATCCCATCTCTGTCTCCTAAGTGCTGGGCTTGCAGGTTAGACACCATGTCCACCCAGCATTTATGTGGGTGCTGAGAATACAAACTCTGTTTCCCTTACATATGCAGCACTTTATACATTGAACCATCTCCCCAACCCTGACATTTTTTTATGTGGGGACTAGGGATCAAACTCAGGTCCTCAAGATTGCAAAGCAAGCACTTTACTTGACTGAGCTATATCGATAGCCTATAAAAATCCTTTATTACAAAAATAGTCACCTGGTATAGTGGCACATGCCTTTAATCTCAGCACTCAGGAGGCAGAGGTAGGAGGAGAGCTTTGAGTTTGAGGCCAACCTGAGACTACAGAGTGAATTCCAGATCAGCCTGAGCTGCAGCAAGACTTTGAAAACCACACAACAACAAAACCCTCCTCACCTTACATGAGGTTCTACCTTTCCATGTGCTGCTCATTACTCACTTGTCATTATCCTCATGCATTAGCTGTTATAATCATTGTAACCACCCTCAGTATGCTGGGACAAAGTCAGGATTCAGATTCTGTGACTTTGCAGGATGGTGTTTGAGGCCTTATTCAAATCTAAACTCCTACAAAATTGAAAGTATAAAGACCCAACAACAATTTTCTCACCCTGTATCGGGCCTCTGGCCGAATCATCATGGACATTCTTGCATGCTGGCTCAGGGGTCTCTTGTATCCCACTGCAGAGACGGGCCGCTTCATCATTTGCTGGTTCCTGCAAACAGACTGCAGTGGTTAAGGCCTTGCTGGAGTGTGTTCCACAACCAGGACTGAGCCTGTGGGACAAGTTCTCAGCCTCTGAGCCAGAGGGAACCTAAAGTGGTAACTCTGGGGGACTGACGCTGCTTCAAGTAGGGCAGGAGCCACCTGGATGTTTTTTGCATGAGGTACCATCTGACTGGGGTGTAAGCAGCATGCTTCTTAACCTGGAAGAGATTCTAGGCACTGTCTAGTTATCCCTTTCAGGTAGTAGGCACCCAACATAACTACCAACACTCCCTGAATCCTGGGCAGACCTTACCACATCCCCAGCACAGCCCAGGTGCAGAATAACATGCAAAATAACCCCTCTGTGCTGCCTCTATTTTGGCCCAGCACATCACACTTGATAGGGGAAAGGAAAATTTATTTATTTATTTATTTTTATTTATTTATTTTGTTTTTTGTTTTTTTGAGGTAGGGTCTCACTGTAGCCCAGGCTGACCTGGAATTCACTAAGGAGTTTCAGGGTGGCCTCAAACTCACAGCAATCCTCCTACTTCTGCCTCCCGCGTGCTGGGATTAAAGGCGTGCACTACCACACCCGGCTTTTATTTCTATTTTTTCGAGGCAGGGTCTCACTCTAGCTCAGGCTGACGTGGAATTCACTATGTAATCTCAGGGTGGCCTCAAACTCATGCAATCCTCCTCCCTCTGCCTCTTGTATGTTGGGATTAAAGGCATGTGCCACAAGGAATATTTAGAATCATGGGAAAATTTATTACTAGTTCATGGGTGACAAAGACTCCCAATTCCTAACATCATACTTGGCACCCAACTCTTACCTCGTGAACCTATGGCAGCCACAAAGCCAGAAATGCAATTGGCTCTGAGTTTCAATGAGTGAAAACTGTTCTCCCACACCTCACTAACTAAGTCTAGTTTATCAAAATTCGTTCCATCTTTCTCCCTGGCAAGTCTACTTTGAGGTCAAACAGTGACTTACTCTAGTCTGGTTATAGGATGTAATTTCCAATGATCTTCCTCTTCATCAAAAAATGATCTATTCATAATTTTATTCTTCTCTTCCAGAGGGATAAAGTTTTCTATAATAAGATGCCTGTAGAAACACACATATGTGAACACAGATAAGAATGCAAACAGAAAGCCAGGCATGGTGGCGCACGCCTTTAATCCCAGCACTCAGGAGGCTGAGGTAGGAGGATCACTGTGAGTTCAAGGCCACCCTGAGACTACAGAGTGAATTCCAGGTCAGCCTGGGCTACAGTGAGACCCTACCTCAGAAAACCAAAAAAAAAAAAAAAAAAAAAAAAAAAAGAATGCAAACAGAGCCAGGGCAGTGGTACATAGTCCCAGCTCCTTGGGAAGCTGAGGCAAGATGTTCACTTGAGCCTAAGACACTAACCTAAGCTAAAAAGTAAGACCCTGTTTCCAAAAACAACAATAAAACAAATCAAAGTGTTAGCTACCTGGTATCATGAATATGGAGGAAGTAGGTCGGAGTGAAGTCATGAAATGGGGGGATGGCTCAGTGGATAAAGCAACTGCCACACAAGCATAAGGACCAGCGTTCAGATCCCCAGCACCTACATAAATGCCAGGTGACCTTCCAGAGTATGGGAAACAGAGGCAAAGAATATCTGGGGCAAGCTAGCTAGCTGGCAAGCTCCAGGTTCAAGTGAGACCTTACCTCAGTAATCAAAGAGCAATCGAGGATGATACCTGACATCAACTTCAGATATCCACATGTACCATGCATCTACACACACCACACATCCATGCACATGCAAAAAGAAGAAGAAGCAGAGGAAGAAAAGGGAGGGAGAGAGGGAGGGGCTAGAGAGATGACTTAACAGTTAAGGCAGGGGTAGTCATGAGCCCTAGGGGTGTAACGTCTGCTGCTGTCTGGCTAAATGTATATGCTATGCTCATCAAACTGCCAAGTAAGCACTTCTCGTAATGTTCATTCCCATATATTAATGCTACTCTCACTTTTGGTAGAGAACCTTCTCTTTTCAGGTGGTGGTGACCTTGGGATGACTCAGAAGGCATCATGGTGCTGGGAAGAAGTGACAGAGGAGTGCTCAGCACTGCAATATCTCTATCACACCTTCCAAAGCTCAGGGTCCATTGTGGAAGAGACGGCAGAAAGAATGTAAGAGCCAAAGGAAGGGTAGGACTCCTTACAATGTGCTCCTCCAGATACAAAATAGCCTGGATATCCATGACCTCACAGTGCCTGACACTACCTACACAAGACCATCATAATAGGAGGAAAAGATGATGACATCAAAATAAAAGAGAGACTGATTGAGAGGGGGAGGGGATATGATAGAGTGGGAAAATGGGGGAGGGAGGACGTTGCCATGGGATATTGTTTACAATGATGGAAGTTGTTAATAAAAACAAATTAATTTAAAAAAAACAAAGCAACCGGGCGTGGTGGCGCACGCCTTTAATCCCAGCACTCGGGAGGCAGAGGTAGAAGGATCGCCATGAGTTCGAGGCCACCCTGAGACTACATAGTCAATTCCAGGTCAGCCTGGACCAGCATGAGACCCTACCTTGAAAAACCAAAAAAAGAAATTAAAAAACAAATAAATAAAAATAAAAAAACAAAGCAAAGGGCGAATATCATTGAAAGTTCTAGAGGACAGTAAGGAGACAGGCCATGTTCTTTTTCTTGAGCTTGATGGTGATTTATGAAAATACTGATCTATTTTTGTGTAATTTAAATTTTAAAAGGCTCCAAAATACTCCAGAAGTGTTCCATGTTGGTTAGGGAGGTAAATAAAGTCTCTGACACCTTGAAAAAAGAAAAAGAAAAAGAAAAAGAAAAAGGAGGGGAGGGAGGGAAGAAGAAAACAGTCATGTAACTCAGTAAATATTTTGAGCAGGTACAAAGAGCTAGCCTGAGATAAAAAGGTGACAGTATGGGTCAGGCATGGAGGCTCACGCCTTTAATCCCAGCACTTGGGAGGCAGTGGGAGGAGGTTTGCGTGAGTTTGAGGCCAGCTTGAGACTACATACTGAATTCCAGGTCAGCTGGGCTACAGCAAGACCCTACTTGACCCAAACAGGGGGTGGAGGGATGGCTTAGTGGTTAAGGCACTTGCCTGCAAAGCCAAAGGACCTACATAGGCCAGATGCAGAAGGTGGTGCATCCATCTGAAAGCCCTGGTGCACCCATTCTCTCCTCTCTCTCTCTACCTCTCTCTATCAATTAAATAAAATAAATTTTAAAATTTAAAAAACAAACAAGAAAACAAAAAAAGGTAACAGTATTACATAGACTAAAAGTAGTCTATCCAGAAATATGGAGGTCACTCCTGCACAGGGACCGAAATGTAAGGATGTGAATGGACTGAAGAGGGATGATGCCCAGGCTATCCTGGGGAAGCATTTGCTGTCTAAAGGTTCTTTTTTTCTTAAATATTTATTTATTTATTTATGGGAGACAGAGAGAATGGGCACACCAGAACCTCTAGCCACTGCAAACCAAACTCCAGATGCATGTGACACCTTGTGCATGTGGGTCCATTGGGGTAGTGGTGGCTGGAAAGAACGTAAGAGCCAAAGGAAAAGTAGGACTCCTTACAACGTGCTCCTCCAGACACAAAATGGCCTGGATATTCATGACCTCACAGTGCCTGACACCACCTGCACAAGACCATCATAAGAGAGAAAAGATCATGACATCAAAATGAAAGACAGACTGGGCTGCAGAGATGGCTTAGTGGTTAAGGTGCTTGCCTCCAAAGCCAAAGGACTTTGGTTCTATTCCCCAGGACCCACATAAGCCAGATGCTCAAGTTGTTGCATGCATCTGGAGTGCTCTTTCTCTCTCTCCCCCTTTCACTCTCAAATAAATAAATAAAATTTAAAAAAATAAGATAAAAATAAAAAAATTAAAGAGGGACTGATTGAGAGGGGGAAGGGTTATGATAGACAGTGGAGTTTCAAACGGGAAAGTAGGGGGAGGGAGGAAATTACCATGGGTTATTGTCTACAATTACGGAAGTTGTCTAAAAAATAAATTAATTAAATAAAATTTAAAAAATAAAAGAACCTGTTTGAAAGGAAAAATTTCCAGTTTCTGAAAGTCTGATACAAAAAAACATAACAAGCTGGAGAGATGGCTCAGTGGTTAAAGGTGCTTGCTTGAAAGCATCATTTTGCAACTTCTAATAAAATAATGGAGAAAGGCAAGATTTTGTTGGTTGAAACATTAATGTCACCTAGACAGCTGGGTTTCTTCTTGGTAGATGGGTGGGTAGGTGTGTTTATTTGCAAGCACAGAGAGATAGAAGAGAGAAAGACAGATAGAATGGGTGAGCCAGGGCCTCCAGCCGCTGCAAACCAACTCCAAATGCACATGACACTTTGTGGCTTTACGTGGGTACTAGGGAATTGAACAAAGGTTGTTAGGCATTACAGGCAAGTGCCTTAACTGCTGAGCCATCTCTCCAGCCCATGTTTTTGTCTCACTGTACAGCCCAGGCTGGTCTGGAACTTATGATCCTCCTTCCTCAGTAGTGCTTCAATTATAGACTTGTGCCACCACACTTTCTCGGTAGCAGACCTTTGCAATTCCAGCCAGGCAAGAAGGGACCTGGAGACAGGAGAATCTGCTGGAAGCACCAGGACTAGCTAGCTGGCAAAAGCAGCAGTGAATATTACATGAAATTCTGCCTAAAATGAGGGGAAGATAAGGCCCAACAAGCAAACACACACACACACACACACAGAAACACCCCTGAGGACAAGGCCCTTGCTGACTTCTCACCAGCTCATCACCTTCTGCTTTACTGCTTACTACTTATCCCTGAGAAAGCCACTATACATCTGTGGATCCATCTCTTCAGGACACTAGATATCTCATCCACACTTCCTCCTCCTCCTCCTCCTCCTCCTCCTCTTCTTCTTTTTTTTTTTTTTTTTTTGTTGTTGTTGTTGTTGTTTTTTGTTTTTCAAGGTAGGGTCTCACTCTAGCCCAGGCAGACCTAGAATTCACTATGTAGTCTCAGGGTGGCCTCGAACTCTTGGCAATCTTCCTCCTAACCTCTGCCTCCCGAGTGCTGGGATTAAAGGCATGTGCCACTACGTCTGGATTCCACTCTACCTTCTTGTTGCTTTTATTTTTATTTTCTTGTTGCTTTTAAAGGTTCTAGCCTCACCTCTGTCTACTGATGAGAAGAAATCTTTTATTTACTTGACTTTTTTATTACGAACTTTTTCTACAAACTAATATCTAAGTACTACTCATCACCCAGATTCAAACACACACTTTATACAACTGGCTTTATGTGGGTACTGGAACCCCAGGTCAGCAGGCTTTGCAAGGAAGTACCTTTAATCAACTCCCCAACCAGCCCACTATTCTTTTTTTTTTTTTTTGAGGGGGTGCTTTTTCAAGACAAGGTCTCACTCTAGCCCAGGCTGAGCTGGTACTCACTGTGTAGCCGTAGTCTAATCTTGAACTCAGAGCAATCCTCGTACCTTAGCCTTCCTACCACTGGAAACAGAGGTGTGCACCACCATGTCCAGCTCCCCTTATTTTTTCTTTCTTTTGGTTTTTTAAGGTAGGGTCTAACTCTAGCCCAGGCTGACCTGGAATTCACTATGTAGTCTCAGGGTGACCTTGAACTCACAGCGACCCTCCTACCTCTGCCTCCCGAGTGCTGGGATTAAAGGTGGGTGCCACCAAGCCCAGCCCTCCCCTTATTTAAATTTTTTTATTTGTTTGTGTGTATGTATGGGCACACCAAGATCTCTTGCCATTGCGAATGAATGCCAGATGCACAGAACCATCTCCCTAGCCCTCATCAGCCAGGTCCTCACACTTGCATGGCCCATACTTTATCCACTAAACCATCTCCCAAGCCCCCCAGCCCCCAAGCCCCTGGGGTGTTTGTTTCTTATTTTCTTAAGGTGTGAGCCACCACGCCTGGCTTTTTAAAAAGATATTTTATTTTTATTTATTTATTTACTTGACAGAGGGAAAGAGGCAGAGACAGAGAGAGAGAGAGAGAGGGAGAGAAAGAGAATGGGCATGCCAGGGCCTCCAGCTGCTATAAACAAACTCCAGATGCATGCGCCACCTTGTGCAACTGGCTTATGTGGGTCCTGGGCAATCAAACCTGGGTCCTTTGGCTTTGTAGGCAAGTGCCTTAACTGCTAAGCAATCCCTCCAGCACCCCCCCTCTTTTTTTTTCTTTCGAGGCAGGGCCTCACTCTAGCCCAGGCTGACCTGAAACTCACTCTGTAGTCCCAGGCTGACCTCCAACTCACAGCAATCCTCCTACCTCTGCCTCTGGAGGGCTGGGATGAAAGGTATGCACCACCACACCCACTCCCAGAGTGTTTCTAACTGGACAAATATGGCCAGTGACCCAGCAAGTGGCAAGGAGCTGTGGAGAGCCCAGTACTCACTTGAGTTTCAGCTCCCTAGTGAGCTCGTTCTGAGTCTGCTCCAGCTCTTGGCGTTCCTTGATGTGTTCTTCTTGGAGGTCATGGATCTCAGCCTTCACAGCCTGAAGCTTGGAGAAAAGCTGGGACCAAGAAGAGGCAGGTGAGGAGAGGCCATTAAAGAAGAGAGTTCTCTCCTACCCCCAGGTCTGAAAGTATCTATCTCAGCCTGGCCTCCCTTACCTTTTTGAGTTTTTTGGTCTTGATGTCTACCTCTTGCTGCAAAGAGCTATACGTCTCTTTAAGTTCCAAGGTCTCCTCGTCACGACTTTCCATCTGTTGCTGGATCTCTCTTTCTCGGCGTTTCTGAACAGTATCACAAAATTCATTAGAATGCCCTTTCAGACTTGGTCTATACAAGTATGCAGGTCAGATTCTCCTAAGTCAATCTCCAGCTTGGCATGAGGCTCACTCGCCTCCTTTCTATTCCCTCTGAAGACAGCCTCACACCAGAGAGAGATCTGCTTTGGGCACAACGCATGGCAGTCCACTCCTTTCTCCCCAGACAAGAATGCAAGGTTACCTGCTCTGCAATTTCCTGCCGTTTCTGCTCCAGAATTTTCTGCTGTTCATTCGTATGATCTACTATATTCTTTCCACCAACAAGCAGTTTACTCTCCATGGCCTGAGTGAGAAACAAAGTAGATGCCATTGTGAAAATGGTCTTCCTCAGAATGCAATTCCTCACATGGAAGTCTGAGGCACAAAAGATCACAGGACCAGCCAAGCATGGGGAGTGACATCTGTGGTCCCAGCACGCAGGAGGTCGGCAAATTCCAAGCCAGCATGAGCTACATAGTGAGATCCTGTCTCAAAAAAAATAAAAAGAGCCAGGTGTGCTGGCGCACACCTTTAATCCCAGCACTTGGGAGGCAGAGGTAAGAGGATCGCTGTGAGTTTGAGACCACCCTGAAACTACATACTGAATTCCAGGTCAGTGTGGGCTAGAGCAAGACCCTACCTCAAAAAACCAAAATAAATAAAATTAAAAAAAATAAAAACGAGAAAATAAAAAGGGAAAGAGGAAAGAAAGGGAGAAAGGAAACAGGGAAAAAAGAGGAAAACAAAATTAAAGAGAACAAAAACTGGGGATATTCAGAGGAAGTCAGGAAAAGCTTCCTATCTAAATGGACATCTACACAGACGACTAAGGTGAAAAATAGGATTAAAAAAAAAAGGAGGAGGCTAGAGAGATTGCTCAGTAGTTAAGGTGCTTGCCTGCAAGGCCTAACAACCTAGGTTCAATTCCCCAGATGCACAAAGAGGTACGTGCATCTGGAGTTCATTTACAGCAGCTGGAGGCCCTGGCATACCCATTCTGTCTGCCTGTCTCTCTTCTCTCACTCTCTCTGCTTGCAAATAAATATGTACAAATAGTAAAAAGAAAGAATGAAGAAAAAGAAAAGAAAGGAAAAGAAAAGAAGGAATTCACCAAGAAAAAAAAAGGTTTTTTTTTGTTTGCTTGATTTTTTTGGGGGGGGTGAGGGGTCTCAAGGTAGGGGTTCGCTCTAGTCCAGGCTGATCTGGAATTCACTATGCAGTCTCAGGGTGGCCTTGAGCTCACAGCCTCCCAAGTGCTGGAATTAAAGGCATGTGCCACTTCTTCCAGCCTCACAGTCCCATTGTTTGTTTGTTTGTTTTTTGAGGAGGTAGGATAAGGAGTGGAGATCCCCAAAGATGGCAAGGCAAGCAGAGATCGATCAGTGCAAAAATCTTATAGCCTTGCACGGAAAGGAGACTAAGCTTGATCTGGAGAGCTTGGGAAGGAGGAAGGTTTGTTGAGTATGAGGGAGGGCATCACTCCCTGCAATAGGAGGAAAAGCTGGAAGAGGGCACAATAACAGAAGGAGCTCAAGTGAGAGGCTGCTAGGGGCCAAGGGCCAGGGCTGGGCAGCAAGAGGAAGGGAACAAAGTAGCTGTGTCCAAAAAACCCTGATGAGGAAGATGCCAAGCACCTTGATACTGATAGGGGCATAAAAAGAGCCAAAGGTACAGGTAGCAAGGACAACTTTTAGGAATTCGGTAAGATAGCAGGCTCTGGTGGCTGTGGTCATCTCAGTGGGGATGTCAGGAGGCAGGAGGCTATGAGGCCTGGTGTTAGGAGACAGTTTGGAGCTGGCTATGCAGACTGGGAGCTTTCAGCATTTAGATGGGGCTGAGGCCAGGGAACTGATTTGCACTTGGAAAGCACAGACATCAAAATCTCCACAGCCTTGCTTTTAGGAAACATTAACTCTAGTCCTGCTGCTACCTTTCAGTCCATTCTTTGAGCCTGTTTCTTCTTCTCTCAAAACAATGGGGCTCTATTAGATTACTAACCACATACACTTTCCAGTTCTTGTGTTGATTTTACAGTATCCAGGGAATGAGAAAGACAGAAGTCATGTCATTTTCCCATAGACAAAATGCCCAAGAGGCGCAGTGACCTTGAGCTAACCCAATCCTAGCCATACGAGGCCTGAGAGTTTCCTAAGCACCTAGGTTGTTAAGAATCTAGGTGTCCCTAGCCCAGAGTAACAATAGATGCAATCCTTAAAAGAAAAAGGGCATGCAGCACTGGGCCTGGTGGCTCATGCCTGTAATTCCAGCACTTGGGATGCTGAGGAAGGAGGATCACCATGAGATTAAAGCCAGCCCTACGCTACAGAGTGAGTTCCAGGTCAGCCTGGGCTAGAGTGAGACCCTACCTCAAAAGAACCTAAAAAAATTTTTGTTTGTTTGTTTGTTTGAGGTAGGGTCTCACTCTAGCCCAGGCTGACCTGGAATTCACTATGTACTCTCAGGGTGGCCTCAAACTCGTGGCAATCCTCCTACCTCTGCCTCCCAAGAGCTAGGATTAAAGGTGTGTGCCACCATGCCCAGTCAAACAAAAAAAATGTAATGACATGCAAATCAAACATAAGCACATTTGGCTCTATTCCCAGTGCAGGAGCACAGAGGGCATTTGCCATGGAGGAGCACCATGGGAAGCCCTTCCTGAAACAAAGCTGCCTTCTCATTGTGTCTTCTTTTTGTTTTCGTTTTTTTTTTTTTAATTTACAGGTTTTATTAAATTATTGACAGAACTTAAGAGAAGGAAGGAAAACTGAGCTCATGTCCAAGAGTAGGCATGAGAGGGGTTCTCAGAAATGGGGAAGTTAGCCAGGCATGGTGGCATAGTCTGGGCTGGAGCCAGACCCTACCTCAAAAAAACCAAACAAATAAATAGAGAGAAAGAGAGAGAGAGGGGGAGAGAGGGAGTGTTTGGGCAGGAGTATCCTGTTGAGGTGGATAGTGTTATGCCCAGAAGCCATAGATTGTTATTAAAAAAAAAATCCAGTGCCAGGGAGTGGAATACCTTCAAGGAAGTTGCTGGCCAGGAGGGCCCTTGATGGTCCCAAACTATTACAGGCTATTGCCAAAGCTCCTGGTTTCCCACCAGATGGTAAGACCCAAATGCTGAAGACTTCACATGTCTGGGCTGCAGTCCACTGAAAAATCAAGCTGGAGCTGAGCTGAAAGCCCCATTGACCAGCTATTGGGATACTACAGAGACCTATGCAGCCTGTTGTGGCAAAGGTAGGAGGACTGCCATAAGTTTGAGGCCACCCTGAGACTACATAGTCAATTCCTGGTCAGCCTGGGCTGCAGTGAGACCCTACCTCAAAAAAAAAAAAAAAAAAAAAAAAAAAAACACTAATTGGCCTCCTATCTCTATCTCCCAAGCACTGGGATTAAAGGCGGGCACCACCATGTCTGGCTTAAAAATATATATTGTTTTTGTTTTTTCCAGGTAGGGTCACACTCTTGCCCAGCCTGATATGGAATTCACTATGTAGTTTCAGGGTGGTCTTGAATTCATGGCAATTCTCTACCTCTGCCTCCCAAGTGCTAAGACTAAAGGTGTGTACCACCACACCCAGCTGAAAATAATTTTGTTTTTTTGAGGTAGGGTTTTACTCTAGTCCAGGCTGACCTGGAATTCACTCTGTAGTCTCAGGGTGGCCTTGAACTCATGGCAATCCTCCTACCTCTGCCTGCTGAGTGCTGGAATTAAAGACATGTGCCACCATGCCCAGCTGAAAATAATTTTTAAAAAGAGAGGAGTGAGAAGGGAAGAAAGAAGAAAAAGAAAAAAATACATAAATTCAGTTCAGTAAGAAAGAACCCAAAACTGACTTGTGCTGCCAGTGGCTATCCTCTGCCATTGAAGCCCAGGGGCAGGCCAAGTGCATGCACTGAGTAAACAGTACACTACACCAGATGGAAGACACAAAGCAATGGGGTCCACATTCTAGAACACTGCTCAGACACTAGGTGAAACCAAGACAGATTTCACACAATGTATTAGCACTTAGAGTTCAGAGGTTGGCAGGGGCAGTGGATGGCTGTAAGGGAACAACATGAGGAAATTTAGGGGTAAGAGAACTGTCCTGTGTCTATGTAACCAGGTACTACTCTAAAACCTCACTGAGACTCCATTTTATACTCACCACATACACAAAGTTAGTCTGACAATCAACAGTGTTGGTAGAATGACTAACCACCAAAAATGACCCACTGGAGGACAGAGAGAAGATTCGGTTCATACAACCACTAAAAGGAAGAAAATGTGCTTGTCTAGTAACGTGGATGTTGCACATAATCAAGGACCTAGGGTGCCAGACAAGAAACTCTTGCACATCCACGTTCTGGAGTCAAGCAAAAGAATGTTAGCAGACATGGAACTAATCCACACTACCAGGAGAATGGAATCCCACAGAATGCTCAGCACAGTACTGATGAAGGACTCAGCGTGGGCACAGAATACAGGGCATATAAACACAAACTGCAGGTGGCACACTTACAGAAAGTAAAAGCTGGTGTGCAAGTAGGATATGATGTACTTAAACATATGTGCTTATGTGCTATGAACCTTGAACAGAAACACAAGGAAACAAGGAAGGGAACACAGGGTGTCTCAAGAAGGGGTGCTGTTCTATTCCTTACACTAGGGTGTTTGTTGAATTCCTGTTCTTTATATGTGCACATGTGACAATTACTCTGATCATGAATGCAGCTTTTAGCATCTTCAAATTGGAAAAACTTTCCTTCATTTTGATTCAGTAAATGCCTACAGAATACCAGCTATTGTGGCATGGTTGGAAATGAAGCACCAAGCTAAACATCATCCTACTATTTTCCTTTCTCCTTGTGGTGCCAGTGCCTTGTGCCTTGTGTATGCTAAGCAAGAGGGCTACCTCTCTAAGCCATATCCCCAGCTCTCACAAAAGAAGGAAAAGGTATGGTACCTTGATTTTGGCCCCCAGCATCTCGGCAGCATCCTTCTCCCGCCGCAAGTCCTCCATCTTTTTCTCCTTCTCCTTCAGCAGCCTCATCTTCTCCTCTGCAACCAAGCTGTGGTCCTCTACAATGGCCCGCTTCTCAATCTCCAGTTTCTCTTGCTGTTCCCGCCAGTAATCATCCTTATCATCCCCTTCCTCCTCACCCTCTTCTCCCTCCTCCTCCTCCTCTTCCCCACCCCCACCACTGCCACCACCTTCCCTCCGCTTCTCTCTCCGCTTCCTCCTGCCAATGGACCGTTTTTCCAGCTGGGCCTTGAGCCGAGCAATTTCTTCCTGGAATTCTCGAAGGAGGGCATCCTTTGGGTCCTCATTGACCCTTGGCTTGTTCTTAATGTTTTTGGCACGATTGGCATATCTCAGAGTGGTCAGGGTCTCTTCCACATTGTAAGAGGCAGGCCCCACATTGGCCACCATCACAGTCTTGGCATTGCCACCAAGAGAATCTTGGAGGAGCCTGGTCAGCTTTGAGTCTCTATATGGAATGTGGGTACTTTTGCCATCTACCAGGGCAGAGATGACATTACCCAAGGCTGAAAGAGACAGGTTGATCTTGGTCGCTTCCTTCAGTCTCTCCCCTTGTGCCCCAGTCTTGGCTTGCCGCTCACTACCAGCAAGATCTACGAGGTTCAGTTTCCCTACTCGGATGTGGTTTTCACCATCAAGGCCCACCTCACTACACTCTATAGTGATGACAAAGATGGCATGAGACCGTGAGCTGTGTTCGTTCATGTTGGTGGCACCGACAGACCGATTTTGGTTCCCCACATTCATTACATGCTCAATCTCCTTCACACTCTTGGTGACAAAGGAAGACAAGTCTTTCACATAGACTCCAGTATCAGGCCTCTCTTTGAGCTCCAGCCTTTTGGTCTGATCCTTTGAGAGCAGATCTCGGATCTCCTCCTGGTATATCTCCAAGTAAGATGCCCTGACCAGGTACTGCTGGTTCTGTGATCGAGAGATATGGGTGAAGATGTGATCAAATGAGTTGGGGATAACCCCTCTTTTCTCAGGGTCACCACGGATTCCTTCCATGGTATAAGTTTTCCCAGTTCCGGTTTGTCCATAGGCAAAAATCGTCCCATTGAAACCCTGCAGGACAGAGTCCACCAACGGTCGAAACGTCTCATCATAGAGTTCAAACTGCTTAGCATTCCAGTCATAGACAGCATCAAATGTGAAGGTCTTAGGCATCTCATGGGCTGTGCCTTTGGGGTTCTTGACAGACACCTGGCCCAACTTCACATCCACATCCACCACCTTGTCATAAGAAGCAGCTTTTTCTTTGCCATTCATGGGCCGACAGCGAACTACCACCCGGACTGACTCTGAACTTTTCAACTTTGACATGATGAACTCTGACCAGGTTGGCCTTGAGGGCTATGAATCCAAAATGGTTCAGGATGCTAAGGTCCTAGAAAAAAAGCAACAGTGGTAAGCATGGTACAGTTATCATCAAGGACTGCTTGACAGCAGTTGACACACACAAATCATCTTCACTTCTGAGCTTTTTTTTTTCAAGGTAGGGTCTGGCTCTAGCCCAGGCTGACCTGGAATTCACTATATAGTCTCAGGATGACCTCAAACTCACAGCGATTCTCCTACCTCTGCCTCCCCAGTGCTGGGACTAAAGACATGAGCCACCATACCCAGCCACTTCTAAACTTTTTTAAATCTATGTGTATTATTGTGTGTGCAAGTGTATGGAGACCAGAGGAAAACCTTGGGTATTGTTCTTCAGGAAGGCCATCTACCTTTTGTTGAGACAAGAGCTCTCACTGGCCTAGAGCATGCCCATCTGCTATCTCTGCCACCCCAGTGTTTAGACTGTAAATGCAGATCACGATGACTAGCATTTTATGTGGGTAGTGGATTGCCTGCAACACCTGGTTCCCCAGTCCACATAAAGCCAGATGCACAAGGTAGCACATGCATCTGGAGTTTGTTTGCAGTGGATGGAGGCCCTGGTATGCCCACTCTCTCTGTCTTCTCTGTCTCTGCTTGCAAATAAACAAATAAACAAAAATATTTTTTAAACCACAAAAATAAATAAAGACTTTTTCCAGAGGGAAAGAACGAACCAAAAGCTAGAATGGCCCATTTTCCTTTGAGGAGACTTGGTCTAGCTATAGTGTGCCTAATTCCCTACAGGCTTCTGCCTCCATTCCAACAGAGGCCTGCCAAAGCTGGTGTGAGAACAAAGGGAAGCCTCGGACGCAGGACCTCCTTTGCCTCAGATACAGCCAGACAAGATGGTGGACTCAAAGAATAAGGGAAAGTAAGGGCAGGGCATGGAAAAGATGGTTTCATCTGCATCACGTACCCCTGAGGAGGCAGGCTGTCCAACTTTTACCTATGGAAGCAATATGAGCCAACTCTTTCTTTTTCCAGATAAAATTAACTTAATGATATATTCTATGAAATTCAATTACATCAAACACATTATTCAACTTGCAATATAAGATATTAAGTCATAGCACTCAGGAGGCAGAGGTAGAAGGATCGCTATGAGTTTGAGGCCACCTTGAGACTACATAGTAAATTCCAGGTCAATCTGGGCTAGAGCAAGACCCTATCTCAATGGAAAATTTTTTTTAAAAAGATTATTAAGGAGGCATTTTATATCCTTTTGGGCACCACATTTTATAAACCCCAAGTGAATTTTACACTCACAGACAACTTAGTTATACTCCAAGACTCATCAGGCCCCTGGGTCTTATAGCTGCCTTGCGGATGACACAGGTCAGCTGCTAACTCTGCTGAAAGGTGTCTCCCTGTAAGCCTCTGCTACCTGGTCTCCATATGAGGATGACCATGTGGTCCACAGTCTGGCTGGGGAGGGAGTACTACATGGTGACGCCTGAGATGAGGTAAGGCTTGTCCTTACCACAGTTTACTTGAGCTGTGGCTGCTCTATGCCCTTCCACAGGTCTTATCTTACCCTTTGGGAGTCTATTGGCCTGTAGACTAGTGGTCACAAATAACTGAGAAAGAACAGAGAAGCCAACTGCACTTCTAAATGTCAATAGCTACCTTTTTTGAACTTTAAAAATTTATTAACATTAATTATACGTAAAAATGGGCTTTATTATGACATTTCAATATTTTGATCCTATTCAGACTCCCATTCCCTTCTCTGGTACCCTTCTCACTTCTACCGATCCTTGCCTCATCCCAGCTAGTTTCTACTTTCACCTCTACCTGTGTGTATGTCCCAGTGAGTTTAGTTAAGGCTGCTTAGGGCAGCACGCATGAGAGAGGATTTTCAGCAGCAAGGGCACTTGTCAGTGGCCACACCACTAAAGAAAATAACCTCCCGACCCTCACCAGTAATCACCAACTTCCAATAGCTCCTCAGGGGTGGGGCCTTGGGTGCTCCTCCCCAATCCATGACAGAATGTGATGGGCCCAACCTTGTGCAGGTCACCACAGCTGCTGTGAGTTCATGAGTGCACCAGCCATGCCATGTCTGGAAAACTGCTTCACAACACTCCACCCCTTCCTGGCTCTTTCCAGCCTCTCTATGGATGTTTCCTTAGCCTCGAAGGGAATGATATGACTGTCCCATTGAAGGCCAGGCATAGTGGTGTACGCCTTTAATCCCAGCACTTGGAAGGCAGAGGTAGGAGGATCACTGTGAGTTCGAGGCCAACCTGGGACTACACAGTGAGTTCCAGGTCAGCCTGAGCTAAAGTAAAAACCTACCTCAAAAAAAAAAAAAAAAAAAAGAGTCCCTTTAGAGCTGACCAGGTCTGTCTTATCAAAAAGACTGTGGCTGGGCTGGAGAGATGGAGAGATGGCTTAGCAGTTAAGCGCTTGCCTGTGAAGCCTAAGGACCCCGGTTCGAAGCTCGATTCGATTCCCCACAACCCACATTAGCTGGATACACAAGGGGACACACACATCTGGAGTTTGTTTGCAGTGGCTGGAGGCCCTGGCGCGTCCATTCTCCCTCCCTCCCTCCTTCCCTCTCTCTCTCTCTCTCTGCCTCTTTCTCTGTCTGTTGCTCTCAAATAAATAAATAAAAATAAAATAAAATAATAATAATAAAAAAAAACAGTGGCGGCCCAGGGCTAGAAAGATGACTTAGCAGTTAAGGCATTTGCCTGCAAAGCCAAAGGATCCCGGTTTGATTCTCCAGGACCCACATAAGCCAGATGCACAGGGGGCACATGCATCTCGAGTTCATTTGCAGTGGCTAGAGGCCCTGGCAAGCCCATTCTCTCCCTCTCTCTTTCTCTCTCTCAAATAAATAAATAAAATAAAATAAAATAAAAAAGACTGTGGCCCAGCCAGGTATGGTGGTGCATGCCTTTACTCTTAGCACTTGGGAGGCAGAGGTACAAGGATCACTGTGAGTTCCAGGTCAGCTAAGGATAAGTGAGACCTGGGGTGGGTGGTGTGGGAAAACCTGTGGCAAGAAGACATACAGGCTCTGCTACTTCATCCTAACTCCATATATTTTTTAATCTCAAAAATTGTAAAAACAAAGGAATGCTAATGATCTACATTCATCTTCAAAATCCTTATGAAAGAAAGAATTCCTAAAGCATGAGTCTTTTTAATTAAAGCTCCTGAATTCTGAACACATTTCTCTTCTGAACTCACCCAGCTAGGCTGAGCTAGTCATGTATTATTGATGCTTTACTTCAGGAAGATAGACTAATTTAATTTCCTGCCACCAGGGTTTAACTCTTGCTCTGGGTCCTCCTCAACAGAAAAGGTTTTCTTGGAAGGATGCCCTGATACTTTCTTTATTACTTTCTTTATTTTCTCCTAGCAGATCCAATTACAGAGTGATAAATCTTTAAATAAACTCTCTGCATTGCCAGAAAAGAAGGAACCACAGGTCAGCAGCTCATCACCTGTTTCCTGAATACCTTTTCTTTTAACTTGTTTTATTTATTGAGAGAGAGAGAGAGAGTGAGAATGGGCACATTAGGGCCTTCAGCCACTGCAAACGAACTCCAGACACATGCACCACTTTGTGCATCTGGCTTATGTGGGTCCTGGAGAATTGACCTTAGATCCTTTGGCTTTGCAGGCAACCACCTTAACCGCCAAGCCATCCTTCCAGCCCCTGAATACCTTTTCTGATAGAACTTGCATTTTCATGTTAACGCCCACTGTCTGAACTGCTATTACACATGAAAAGTTGAGTTTTCTCCAACCTCATCTCTGTGCCTGCAGAACAAACCAGCTAAAAATGTCCCTCTGTAGCCACACCCCTCCACACATTTCTCCAAATTTTGCATTTTGGTTTCATGCACCCTTGCCTTACTGGTTGTCAGGGACTCACTTCAAAGACTAGAAGTAGGTGTGGATTAGATTCTCAATAATTATTGGTTACTATGACAGAGGTCACAAACTTCACATTCTACCCAAAACATGTTCTGGGATGGAGTAGTTATGGAACCTAGGACTTTGTGCATACTACGAAAACTCTCCACCACTTAGCTATACACTCCCATCCCTCTGCTTAAACTTCTATTGGCCAATATCGTATTTTAAAAATAACAATAGGGAGCTAGAGAGATGGCTTAGCAGTTAAGTTGCTTGCCTATGAAGCCTAAGGACCCAGGTACAATTTGCTAGGACCCATGTAAGCCAGATGCACAGGTGGCACATGCATCTGGAGTTCGTCTGCAGTCGCTGGAGGCCCTGGCATGCCCATTCTCTCTATATCCATGCCTCTTTCTCTCTGTCTCTCTCTCTCTCTCTCTCATACACAAATAAATAAAAATTTAAAAATATATTTTAAAAATAAATGACTTATTTTTTTTTAAATGTGGCTGGGGGCTGAGGATATGGCTCAGAGGTTAAAGGTGCTTGCTTGCAATGCCTGTTGGCCCAAGGTTCAATTCCCCAGGATCTACCTAAAGCCAAATGCACAATGTGTTGCATCTATCTGGAGTTTATTTGCCGTGACAGAGGCCTTGGCACACCCATACTTCTCTCTCCCTTCACACACACACACACACACGTGCATTGTGCAAATAAAATATAGCATTGTGGGGCTGGAGAGATGGCTTAGCAATTAAGGCATTTGCCTACAAAGCCAAAGGACTCAGGTTTGACTTCCCAGGACCCACATAAGCCAGATGCACAATGTGGCACATACATCTGGAGTTCATTTACAGCGGCTAAAGGCCCTGGTGCACCCATTCTCCTTGTCTCTATCTGCATCTGTCTTTCTCCCTCTCTCTTCCTCTCTCTCTCAAATAAATAAAATAAATTTTTAAAAAATACAGTATTGGCCTGGAGAGATGGCTTAGTGGTTAAGGTACTTGCCTGCAAAGCCAAAGGATCCCAGTTCAACTCTCTAGGACCCATGTAAGCCAGATGTACAAGGTAGCACATACATCTGGAGTTCGTTTGCAGTGGCTGGAGGCCCTGGGGCGCTCCTTCTCTCTCTCTCTCCCTCTTTCTCTCTCTTTCAAATAAATAAGAGAAAAAAACTTAAAAAACAAAAAAAGCCAGGCATGGTGGCGCATGCCTTTAATCCCAGCACTCGGGAGACAGAAGTAGGTGGATGGCTGTGAGTTTGAGGCCAGCCTGAGACTACATAGTGAGCTCCAGATCAGCCTGGGCTAGAGCTAGACTCTACCTTGGAAAAAAAAAAAAATAAGAAAAAACCCTCAGTGATTCCAGCTTCTCTCTATATTCATGTCCTGATGAGAAACCCTTGCACACGAGCATGAGGAAATGTAGGCAAGGGTGCTTCCTACACTAGTATTATAACACCTATACACCTATGGTACACTCATCTTAGAGACCAATACAGTACACTAATCAATAGTTAAACAGAATAAATTAGGGGCTGGAGATGTAGCTCAGTTGGTAGGATCCTTGCCCCATGCCAATCTCCAGAACTGCCTAAAACTAAGTATAGTAGTGCACATCAGTAATCCCAGCACTCAGGAAGCTGAGGTAGGAAGATTGCTGTGAGTTCAAGACCAGCCTGAGACTACATAGTGAATTCCAGGTCAGCCTGGGCTAGAGCAATATCCTACCTCAAAAAAAAAAAAAAAAAAAAAAAAAGTAAGGGGTTTGGAGGGATGGCTCAGCAGTTAAGCGCTTGACTATAAAACCTAACAACCCAGGCTCAATTTCCCCAGTACCCATGTATAGTCAGATGTACAAAGTGACACATGCTTCTGGAGTTCGTTTGCGTGGCTGGAGGCCCTGAAGTGTCCAATCTGTCTCCCTCTCTCTCTTTTCTCTCTCTGTTTGCAAGTAAATAAATAAAAGTAAAAATAAACAAAAGTAAGGAAATATGATTTTGAAGCAACTAAGAAAAAACATTATTTTCAATTTTGGCTGCTTTCCATATTAATACAACTGATTTCACTTTTCTTTCATTCTTTTTTTTTAATTTATTTATTTGAGAACAACAGAGAGAGAAATAGGCAGATATATATATAGAGAGAGAGAATAGGCGCGCCAGGGCCTCCAGCCACTGCAAACAAACTCCAGACACGTGCGCCGCCTTGTGCACCTGGCTAACGCGGGTTCTGGGGAATCAAGCCTCGAACTGGGGTCCTAAGGCTTCACAGGCAAGCGCTCAACCACTATGCCATCTCTCCAGCCCTCATTCTTTCTTTTTTGAGACAAGGTCTTGATATGTAGGCCAGGATGGACTTGAACTTGAGATCCTCTTGCCTCAGTCTCCTGATTTCTAAGACTACAAGTGTATGCCATAACAACCAATTACCAATCTTTAGTTTTTTATTGTTTATTGACTGTCTTATAAAAAGATTGCAATTGTACATTTAAAAAGTAAAAACAGAGTTGGAGGGATGGCTTAGCGGTTAAGGCACTTGCCTGCAAAACCTAAGGATCTAGGTCCAATTCTCTAGATCCCACGTAAGACAGATGTACATGATGACGCATGCATCTGGAGTTCATTTGCAGTGGCCAGAAGCCCTGGCATGGCCATTCTCTCTCTCTCTCTCACGCTCGCTCGCTCACTCACTTGCTCGCTCGCTCTTGTTCCTTCTCTCTCTAATAAGTAAATAGTCTACAGCCTTACCACCCTGAACAATCCTGATCTAATAAGTAAATAAAAAATAAAGGTAAGTTTTTGTTTTTTTAAAAAAAGGAAAAATAGGGGCTGGAGAGATGGCTCAGAGGTTAAGGCACTTGCATGTGAAGCCTAACAACCCAGGTTCAATTCCCCAGTATCCACATAAAGCTAGATGCACAAAGTGGCGCATGTGTCTTGAGTTCATATGCAGCACTAGAAGCCCTGGCACATCCATTCTTCCCCCCTGCTTTCAAATAAATAAATAATTTTTTTAAGTAAAAATAAAAAGATCTTCTTCTCTGGAACAATGGGGACATGTGAAAACTCTTGACCAGAGCCCCACACAGCAGTAACGGAAGCTGAGCAACAATGCCCCTCTGATAGACCTGGTCTCTCCAATCCTCGCCAACCCTACTCAGTCCTCTTTCACATCCAACATACTTTACTCATTCCTACTTCTTGCCTGACTCCTGTAGGCATAACTATGACCAAATTCATGCACATATTAAGAAAGGCTTGCTGGTGCTGGGTGTGGTGGTGCATGCTTTTAGTCCCAGCACTCGGGAGGCTGAGGTAGGAGAATCACTGTGAGTTTGAGGCCAGCCTGAGACTACAGAATGAGTTCTAGGTCAGCCTAAGCTAGAGTGAGACCCTACCATGAAAAGCAAAACAAAACAGAAAATGGTGAGAAAAACACTGATGTCAACCTCTGGCCTCCACATGTGCACACACCACACAACAAAAAAAGCATAAAAAAGGATGAATGGCTTAGTCCATCTTTTAAAATAACATTTTGCAAGGGTCTATAATAAAAATGGTTATAAAAGAAAAGGCAATTTATCAAGCGCCGCATGTTTTCCCTCATATGTGGATCCTAGCTACAGATGATTGGGCTTCTGTGTGAGAAGGAAAAAACTCAGTAGCAGAGGCCAGTAAGTTAAAAAGGAGATAGAAAGGGAAGAGAAAGGAAGGGAGGAGGGTACTTAATAGGATGATATTGTATATTGTAAGTAGAAGAATAGATTAACGGGGGTGAAAAGGCCCAAAGTGAGGTCAGGGGAAGAGATTGAGTAAAGGAAAGGTGGAGGGAGGGCTAATCAAAATCTAAGAGGATGCAAATAAATCATATGGAATCCTCCAGTTTTGGACAATGGAGAACACTCAGGAGCCATAGATTGTTGTTAGAAAATTTTCAGTGCCAGGGATGGGATACCTCCAGTGAGTTGTTGGCCAGGGAGGTCCCTGATGCCCCCAAAACATTACAGGCCATTGCCGAGGCCCTTGGTTTCCCACCAGGAATAGATGGTAAGACCCTATTGCTGAAGACTCCACATACTTGGGCTGCAAGGCCACTGAGAAATCCTGCTCGAACTAAGCTGATAACCTCCTCCATGTAGACCAGCTGACAGAAAGCTGGAAGAAGCCATTCTACATGTAGTTCAATGGGAGAAAGAGATACCACCAGTGAAGATACTCAACAGTGGACACTGCAAGCCTTATAATTGGCCAGCCAGGCCAAATGAGCCAACGGGTGCAATAGTGGCACGTCTGTCATGGTGGAAACCAACTGCCCTCCAATTGGACTGGGGGACCGCTCCATGGGGGGGAATACATCCCTGATACTGAAAACTTAAAACAGGGGTGGTCATGAGCCCTAGGGGTGTAATATCTGCTGATGTCTGGAAAAATATATATACTATGCTTATCAAACTGCCCAGTAAGCACTTCTCTTAATATTTATACCCTTATATTAACGCTATTCTCACTTTGGGTAGAGAATCTTCTCTTTTCAGATGGCAGTGACCTTGGGACGACTCAGAAGGTATCATAGTGACTGGAGTACTGAGTAACACCTCGATCACACCTTCCAAGGCTCAGGGTCTAATGCGGAAGAGGTGGCGGAAAGAATGTAAGAGCCAAAGGAAGGGTAGGACTCCTTACAACGTCCTCCCCCCAGACATAAAATGGCCTCGATATCCATGACCTCATAGTGCCTGACACTACCTATACAACACCATCATAAGAGGAGGAAAAGATCATGACATCAAAATAAAAGAGAGACTTATTGAGATGGGGAGGGGATATGATGGAGAATGGAATTTCAAAGGGGAAAGTGGGGGGAGGGAGGGTAGTACCATGGGATATTTTTTATAATCATAGAAAATGTTAATAAAAATTGAGAAAGGAAAAAAAATAAAACATCAAAAAAAAAACCAAAAGGCAATTTATAAACTTGAATGAGTGCATGCAATCACAATTATATAAAAATAAGACACATCAAAACATCAGTAGTGATCCTCTTTAGATGGGAGTATAGGTAATTTAACATTTCTGCATTTTACAATTCTCTTTAACAAGAATGTGGCATCTTCAAATAGGGAGAAAAAAATAAAGGTCTGGCAATTCCCTAGAAGCAGCCTAGCAAGAAGGAGCCATCACAGACACACAGAGTGCATGCTAATGCAACACTGATCAATACATGGCAGCACGGTGTCCTCTCACATGACACCAGGCAACCACCTGGCCCAGAGTTCAAGGACTCAGTATCTGAAATGTAATCTGAGCCACAGATCACAAACACCATCAGAAAAGCACTACAGGGAGGGGGACTGCCGTGAGTTCAAGGCTACCCTGAGACTACATAGTGAACTGCAGGTCAGCCTGGGCTAGAGCAAGACCCTACCTCAAAAAAAAAAAAGGACCGGAGAGATGTCTTAGCAGTTAAGGTGCTTGCCTGCAAAGCCTAAAGACCAGGGTCTGATTCCCCAGTACCCAAGTAAAGCCAGATGCAGTGGTGCATGCATCTGGAATTCATTTGCAGTGGCTGAAGGCCCCGACTTGCCCATTCTCTCTCTTCCTCTCCCTTACCCCTATCTCTCTCTGCTTGCAAATAAATAAATAAATAATATTTTTTTTAAAAAATCTACTTGCCGGGTGTGGTGGTGCACGCCTTTAATTCCAGCACTTGGGAGGCAGAGGTAGGACGATTGCTATGAGTTCAAGGCCACCCTAAGAATACAGAGTGAATTCCAGGTCAACCTGGACTAGAGCAAGACCCTACCTCGAAAAACCAACATTAGTCTCTCTCACAAACATTCCATTTTTTTTTTTTTAATTTTGGTTTTTTCAAGGTAGGGTTTCACTCTAGTCTAGGCTGACCTGGAATTCACTACGTAGTCTCAGGTGGACTCAAACTCACAGTGATCCTCCTGAGTGCTGGGATTAAAAGTGTGTGTCACCACGCCCGACTCCAAATTATTTTTGAGTTAGCAGAACTCTGCAATCACTGAACCACACTAAGTTGGCAACTACATTTTAGGCCTCTGGTCCCCATGACGGCATTATCACAATGGAGTTCAACATTTTCCAGAACAGTTATTTCCAGCCAGGCATGGTCCCAGCACTAGGGACACTCAGCTGGAGGATCACCTGAATCTAGCAGTTTAAGACCAGTATTGACAATGTAATGAGATCTAACTACAAAAACAGAAAAACAATTATATATATGTGTGCTTGTGCACAGGTTTTTTCTCACCTCTATTAATAACATCACTGCCGTGAAGAATACTTAAAAGGACATGGGTAAAAGGCATAAATTATACCTGGAGAGTAGCCAGGTATGATGTCATACACATGTAATCCCAGCACTCAAGAGGCTGAAGCAGCGAGTCCATGTCAGGATAACTTTAAGGGCATAAAGGAATAACTGAGTATGCACAAAGATGTAGAAACATGTTTATGCTTATAACACCACTACCTCTGGCTATTAAAATACTCATCAATAAGGGATTGGTTATATTATGACACATCTATATAATGGGTCTCTCTGCGGTCACTAAGAATGGCATATTTTCTGGGGACTAGGTAGGGAAAATGTTCAAGACATACTGAAGCTATGAAACAGAATTACTATGATGTAATCTGTGTATGTGCATGCATGCACACATGCAGAGAGAGAGGGGGACATGTTAAAAAGCAAAAGTTGGGGCTGGGGAAATTGTTTAGTGGTTCAAGACACTTGCCTGCAAAGCCTTCAAGCCCTAATCTCCCAGTCACCCACATAAAGCTGGTTAAGCATTCATTTACAGTGGCAAAAGACTCTGCAGTGCCTACACACACACACACACACACACACACACACACAAATGGATAATTTTTTTGGTTTATTTTTATTTATTTGAGAGCGACAGAGAGAGAAAGAGGCAGAGAGAGAGAGAGAATGGGTGCGCCAGGGCTTCCAGCCACTGCAAACGAACTCCAGACGCGTGCGCCCCCTTGTGCATCTGGCTAACGTGGGTCCTGGGGAACCGAGCCTCGAACCGGGGTCCTTAGGCTTCACAGGCAAGCGCTTAACTGCTAAGCCATCTCTGCCATCTCTCCAGCCCACAAAATGGATAATTTTTTAAACACATGAGCTTTAGAATTCAAACTGAGTTTAAAATCTGTTTTGACATTTACTAATTCTAAAATCTTAAGAAAGTTCCATAAGTCATAGTTTCTTCTTCTGTGGAATGAGACTGAGACAAGGCCTACTCCTAAGATCTGCATACATTCAGCCCGGGATGCGTGCATGGTCAACACTCAGGAAGAACAAGATCCACTGGGTCTCTGGGTAGTGCGATGGCAAGTGCTTTTGTGCTTCTTGCTCTTTGAACTTTTTTAATTTTTATTTTATTTACTTTTAACTTCAGAGAGAGAGAGAATTGGCATGCCAGGGCATCTAGCTACTGAAATCGAACTTGAGATACGTGCATCATCTTGTACACATGTGTGACCTTGTGGGCATGCGTCACCTTGTGCACCTGGCTTCCATGGGTTCTGGGGACCAACCCTGTAGGCTTCTCAGGCAAGCGCCTTAACCATTAAACCATCTCTCCAACCCCTCTTTGAACTTTTTTCTTTGTTTTGTCAAGGTAGGGTCTCACTCTAGCTCAGGCTGACCTGGACTATTTGCTCTCAGGGTGGCCTTGAACTCATGGCGATCCTCCTACCTCTGCCTCCCAAGTGCTGGGATTAAAGGCGTGCGCCACCACGCCTGGCACTCTTTGAACTTTTTGATTAGCGTATGTATTTTGCTTTTTATAATTAAGGTGAGAAAAAAGAATAAATCTAGTAGTTTGGGGATAGGAAAAATCTAGCTGCTTGATTTTTTAAAATATTTTTATTTATTTTCAAGTAGAGAGAAGGAGATGGGCATGCCAAGGCCTCTTGCCATTGCAAACATATTCCAGATGCATGTGCCACTTTGTACATATGACTTTACTGAAGAATCAGACCTAGACCATCAGGTTTTGCAAGAAAGCACCTTTAACCACTGAGCCATCTCTCCAGCTGAGTGCTGGAATTAAAGGTGTGTGCGCCACCATGCCTGGCTAATTTTTTTAATGTTTTAATATATTTATTTTTTTATTTATTTGAGAGAGAAAAAGAAAGAGAGAGTGGGTGCACCAGGGCCTCTAGCCACTGCAAATGAACTCCAGACACATGCTCCACCTTGTACTTCTGGCTTTACCTGGGTACTGGGGAATTGAACCCAAGTCTTTAGGCTTTGCAGGCAAGTGCCTTAACCAATGAGCCATCTATCTAGCCAGCCCTAGCAATTTTGACTTAAGTGTCTTCAGATAGGCTCACTCTTAGAAAGTAACCAGTAAAGGACACAAGTAAGGTGAGCAGTAATGCTTGTCTTGAATTCAACCTTCTCTCTCAAATAACCAAACATTCTTCATCATTTGGTGACACAGACACAGAAAGCATATACCTAGGGTGGAGGATAGAAACCCCTTGTAGTGTTCAATTATGAACGTTCATAAATTTCATAAAAATATGAGCTGGGTGTGGTGGCACGTGCCTTTAATCCCAGCACTTGCAGACTGGGGGGCAGAGGTAGGAGGATCACTGTGAGTTTGAGGCCAGCCTGGAACTACAGAGTGAATTCCAGGTCAGTCTGCTTAGAGTGAGACAAAAAAAAAAAAAAAAAAAAAAAAAAAATCATAAAAATACACTCAAGCCTACAAGACAGCTCTCCCTCACAGTCAGTGTTTGGAAATTTACTATGCTTAATTGTTCCCACTCATAGCATATCATGCAGGTAAGGCTGGTCTTGAACTCACTATGTAGCTGAGGATGACTTTGAACTTCTGATCCTCCTACTTCCACCTCCCAGCTGTTGGGATTACAGACATGTGCCACAACTCTGGGCCTTTACCCCAGTTTTAATCCTCAAAATGACCTTACAAGGAAGACAGGCATTAGCTTCATTTTAAAAATAAGGATTAAACTGGATATGGTGGCACACATCTTTAATCCCAGCACTCAGGAGGCAGAGGTAGGAGGATCACCATAAATTCGAGGCCACCCTGAGACTAGAGGGAATTCCAGGTCAGCCTGGGCTAGAGTGAGACCCTACCTCAAAAAACCAAAATAAATAAATAAGGATTGAAGGCTAGAAAGATGGCTTAGTGGTTAAGGTGCTTGCCTGTGAAGCCTAAGGACCCATGTTCAACTCTCCAGATCCCAAGTTAGCCAGAAGCACAAAGGTGAGGCAAGCGTAAGGTTGCACATACCCACTAGGTGATGCAAGCATCTGGACTTCAAATGCAATGCCTGAGGCCCTGGTGTGCCAATTCTCTTTCTATTTCTCTAAAATAAAAAAAAAAAAAAAAAAAAAGGATTGGAGGAAATTAACTTACCCAAGATCACAAAGCAATTAAGTACAAGAGTCAAGACTCAAAACCAGGGCTAGAGAGATGGCTCGGCAGTAAGGTGCTTGCCTTCAAAGCCTGACAACCTGGGTTAAATTCCCCAGGACCCTCGTAAGCCAGATGCACAAAGTGGCACATGCATCTGGAGTTCGTTTGCAGTAGCTAGAAGCTCTGGCACACCCATACTTTCTTTCTCTTCCTCCCTACTTCCATCCCTCTCCCTCCCTTCTTCCTTCTCTCTCTGCTTGCAAATAAATAAATTTAAAAAAAGAAAGAAAGGAAGGAAGGAAGGAAGGAAAGAAGGAAATGGTTGCCAGGTGTGGTGGCATATGCCTTTAATCCCAGCACGCATGAGGTAGAAGTAGGAGGATCACCGTGAGTTTGAGGCCACCCTAAGACTACATAGTGAATTCCAGGTCAGCCAGGATTAGAGCAAGACCCTACCTAGAAAAACCAAAAACAAGGGCTGGAGAGATGGCTTAGCAGTTAAGGCACTTGCCTATGAAGCCTAAGGACCCATGTCTGACTCTCCAGGTCCCATGTAAGCTAGAACCAAGATGACACAAGTGTGCAAAGCTGTACATGTGCATTAGGTGGCACATGTGAGGGGGTGTTTTGTTTTTCAATATTTTTATTTATTTATGTGTGAGAGAGAAAAAAAGGCAGAGAGAGAGAGAATGGACACACCAGGGCCTCTAGGCACTGCAATGAACTCCAGATGCATGTGCCACCTTGTGCATTTGGCTTACATGGATCCTAGGGAACTGAACCTGGGTCCTTTGGTTTTGCAGGTCAGTGCCTTAACCACTAAGCCATCTCTCCAGCCTGGTTTTTTAAATTTTATTTATTTACTTTTATTTTTTTAATATTTTATTTATTTATTTGAGAGAGAAAGAGAATGGGCATGCCAGAGCCTCTAGCCACTGCAAACAAACTCCAGATGCATGTGTCACCTTGTGCATCTGGTTTACATGGGTCCTGGGGAATCAAACCTGGGTCTTCTGGCTTTGCAGGCAAGTGTCTTAACCGCTAAGCCATTTCTCCAGCCCTAAAATTTATTTATTTAAGAGAGAGAATGGGTACACCAGAGCCTCTAGTCAGTGCAAACAAACTCCAAATGCACAAACCACCTTGTGCATCTAGCTTTACATGGGTACTGGGGAATCAGGCTTTGTAGGCAAATGCCTTAACTGCTGAGCCATCTCTCCAACCCGGGTTTTTGGTTTTTGAGACACGGTCTCATGTAGTCTAGTCCACCCTGGTACTCAGTATACAGTTGAAAATGACCTTGAATTCCTAATTTTCCTACCTCTACCTCCTAAGTAGGTGGGATTACAGGTATGTGTCACCATATCTGGTTTGGTCCTCTACTTCTTTATGAAAAATAAATAAAGCCAAATGTGGTGGTGTACCCCTTTAATCCCAGCACTCAGGAAGCAGAGGTAGGAGACTTGTTGTGAATTCAAGGCCAACCTGGGACTACAGAGTGAGTTCTATGTCAGCCTGGGCTAGAATGAGACTCTACCTCAGAAAAAATAAATAAATAACACAGGTAGAAGTATACAATATACTATTCTACTCACTATACACTCTAGGAGAAACTACCCCCCCCCCTTTTAAAACATAATTCCAGTGCTTGGGAGACTGAGGTAGGAAGACCAACATGAGTTGAAGGCCCATCTGGGGCTATAAACTGAGTTCCAGATCAAACACAACTGAGCGTGGTGATATAGGCCTATAATCGCAGAACTCCAGAGGGGAGGCAGGATGATCAGCCTGGGCTAGAGTGATATCCTCCCTCAAAATAAATAAGAAAGAAAGAAAGGAAGGAAGGAAGAGAGGAAGGAAGGGAGAAAAGGAGGGGAGGGGAGGATAGGGGAGGGAGGGAGAAAGAGAGAGAGAGAAAGAAAGAAGAAAAAAAGCGCTTTTTTTTAGAAAATAAAGTATTTTCAGATAAAGTTATATGCTGTTGAAATCTGCTTCAAATAATCAGAGGTGGAATGGATAAAAGAGTATAGTTGGGCTGGAAAGATTGCTTAGTGGTTAAGGCTCTTGCCTGTAAGGCCAAAGGACCCAGGTTTGATTCCCCATAAGCCAGATGCACAAGGTGGCACATGTATCTGGAGTTAGTTTGCATAAGTGAAGAGATCCTGGCATACCCATATTCATTCATTCATTCATTCTCTCTCTCTCTCTTTTAAAGAAAACAAAAGAGTATAGGTGACAGGGGCTAGAGAGATGGCTTGGCAGTTACAGCACTTGTCTACAAAACCTAAGAACTCATGTTCGACTCTCCAGATCCCACATAAGCCAGACACACAAGGTGACACAAGCGTGCACAAGTACCACACACATCTGGAGTTCAAGGCCTTGGCGCACCAATTCTCATTCTCATTCTCTCTCTCTCATTAAAAAAAAAAAAAGAGTTTAGGTAACAGGCTGAAGAGATGGTTCAGCAGTTAAGGCATTTGCCTGCAAGGCCTAAGAACCTTCAATTCCCCAGTACTCACATTAAAAAGCCAGATGCAGGGCTGGAGAAATGCCTTAGCGGATAAGGTGCTTGCCTGCGAAGTCTAAGGACCCATGTTCTACTCTCCAGATCCCACATAAGCCAGATGCACAAAGGTGAGGCAAGCACAAGATCGCAAGTCCCACTAGGTGATGCAAGCGTCTGGAGTTTGACTGCAGTGGCTGAGGCCCTGATGCACCAATTCCCTCTCTCCCCTCTCTTTCTAAAAAAAAAAAAAAAAGATGCAGAGCCAGATGTGGTGTCACATACCTTTAGTTCCAGCACTCAGGAGACAAGAGATTAGGAAGAGCGCTGTGGGTTTGAAGCCACCCTGAGACTATATAGTGAATTCTAGGTTAGCCTGGGGGAACCCTACCTTGAAAAAGCAAAACAAGGGCTGGAGAGATGGCTTAGTGGTTAAGTACTTGCCTGTGAAGCCTAAGGACCCCAGTTCAAGGCTCGATGATCCCCAGGACCATTCTCTCCCTCTTTTCCTCCCTCCCTCCCTCTCTCTCTCTGCCTCATTCTCTGTCTCCCTCAAATAAATAAATAAAAATACAAACAAACATTTTTAAAAAGCCGTATGCACAAGGTAGCACATGTGTCTGGAGCTCCTTTGCAGTGGCTGGACATCCTGGTGCATGCATTCTCTCTTTGTCTATCTGCCTCTTTCACTCTCAGATAAACAAAACATTTGTTTTTCAAAAAGGGTGAAAGAGAACTGTAAGTGCTGGAGGAGTAATGGGTTCATGGTTCCTTAAACTAGTCTACTTATGTACGCTTGACATTTTCCAAAATGGGAAGGAAAAAAATATCACACTCCAGGCAATGACTTTTCACTAAATAATTCATGTATCTACATGTGTCTATGTGTATACAGTGTGTGTGTGCAATGTATATATGATATGTATATATGGTTCATGTGAATGTAATGTACATGCATGTGTGTGCATGTACATGTGGAAGCCAGAAGTTGATGTCAAATGACTCCCTCAATTGCTGTCCACTTTTTTTTTTTTTTTTTTTTTTGAGACAAGGTCTCTCACTAAACTTGGAACTCACTGATTTGGCCAACTAGATGGCTAGCAAGCCCCAGGGATCCTCTTGCCTGTCTCTCCAGTTCTGGGATTACAGGTATGCACTGCCTTACCAGCTTTTTAAGTAGAAGCTGAGAAATTAAACTCAGGTTCTCATGCTTGCAAAACAGGTGTTCTACTCTATGGTTTAAAAAAAAAAAAAGTTAGGAGTGATGGCACACACATTTAATCCCAGCACTTGGGAAATAGGAGGATCGCCATGAGTTCAGGGCCACCCTGAGACTACATAGTGAATTCCAGGACAGCCTGGGCTACAGTGAGACCCTACCTTGAAAAAAAAAAAGATAAAATGAATCATATATTTGCATATAGAAAGAAAAATCTTAACAGAAGGCTATTTCTGGGTGGTGGGATTTAAAGTAAACCTTATTAACTTTAAGTTTTCAGGATTTTCTTCATTTTTGCTCACTGGAAATAATAGTGACCACTATTTTTTTGCCTTTTTTTTTTTCAAAGCAGGGTCTCACTATTTATTATTTTCACAAATGGTGAAAACTTCAATTTTAAAGAGGCTGACAACTGAAGAATTAAAGAAGGGGGAAATACTGTATTTCATAGGCTTGAATCTAACTGGTTATTACTAAGTATGCAAAACCAGTAAGTATTTCCACCAAAGACTATCTTCTTGTGGTTAACTTGAGTAATCTGAGCTGACATTTGATCTTACTGATTAGTGTCTTTTATGATTTGCCAGGTAGCTTTTTTGCTTAGCTTCTTGAAATGGATTATAAAGTGATGATTACTACATACACTGAGCTGCTGGAGATGGTACTAGGAAGTTTTTTTTTTTTTTTTTTTTTTTTTTTTTTTTTGAGGTAGGGTCTCACTGTAGCCCAAACTGACTTGGAATTCATTATGTAGTCTCAGGTCTTGAACTCACAACGATCCTCCTACCTCTGACTCCCGAGAGCTGAGGTTGAAGGCACCCAGTTTAGGAGATTTTATAATTTGTGTTTACAAAGGTTCAGGCAAGGCCTTCCTGCAGCCAATGAAAAAAGAAGGTGATAGGAAGGACCCCAATGTGGGCAATACTGTGCTTGTGAATGGCCAAAATCCCACTAATCTTTCCATTTTATTTTATTTTTAAAATATTTTATTTGTTTGAGAGAGAGAGAGACAGAATGGGTTTGCCAGAGCCTCTAGTAGCCACTGCAAACAAACTCCAAACACATGCACCAACCTGCGCATCTGGCTTACATGGGTACTAGAGAACTGAAGCTAGGTCCTTAGGCTTCACAGGCAAGCACCCTAACAAAAAGTCATCTCTCCAGCCCTTATTTTATTATTTTGTTTTGTTTTATTTATTTATTTATTTATTTTAGTTTTGGTTTTTTCAAGGTAGGGTCTCACTCTAGCCCAGGCTGACCAGGGATTCACTATGTAGTCTCAGGCTGCCTCCCGAATGCTGGGATTAAAGGCGTGCGCCACCACACCCGGCTAATCTTTCCATTTTACTTGGACTGCTTCCATCTATGTACTACATTCAGCTATAAGAAAGTGCAAGATCTGCAGATACCTTGAGAAAACTTTTAAAAATAAAACCACGCTCACCCTATTATCACTGCTTCATTCTCTAATGCCAATTAGTATTTAAATAACTCAACATACTAAAGATAGATCTGCCTGTGGTGAGGAGCTCAAGGCCTGCAATTAGGGAAGCAAAGTGTGGAGACACAATGTGTCACCACATGATTATCTGAGCCTTACACATGAAAACCCCAAGCTGCAGTGCAGATGGGTGACACTGATGAGCTGATGGATGCTCTGAGAGCAAGAATCTTCCTAACTCAGCATTTCAGAGCCTACCCAGGAGGTCCTGGAGAATGCCAGCATGGCGTCACCAAGAGAAAGACAGTAGATCTACCTCAGGGCCCCATCTTGGCGGTGGCGCTGGGAAGGTGTGTCGTTAATCCTGTGTATACAAGTATGCAGACATAGATTTATGTGCACAAACAAAGAGACAGAGACAGACACTGAGGTCCACAAAGACTATTTTACTAGCCCACGTCACAAAGCAAGTGGCAGAATGGCTACGAAAATCCTGACGGCACTCAAGTCCTTTTCAACCAAAATGTCCTATGATAGCATGGACTTTAACCAAGAAATCTAAGACTCTGGGGAGAAGAGAGAAGCTGAAAGGAAAATGAGAGAAAAAAGAAAAAAGAGAGAAAACTGAGGCCCTCCAAGACTGAACCTTTCACAATCAGCTCTTCTCACCTAATGTAGATGAAATCAGAACCAAGAACCAATTTAGGGTGAAGTGACAAAAATAAGAATCAGGGACTGGAGAGATGGCTTAGCAGTTAAGGCACTTGCCTGTAAAGCCAAAGGACCCAGGTTCAATTGCCCAGGACCTATGTACGCCAGATGCACAAGGGGGCACACGCATCTGGAGTTCATTTGGAGTGGCTGGAGGCCCTAGCACCCCCATATTCTCTCTCTCTCTCTCTGTCTCAAATAAATAAAATTGTTAAAAAAAAATAATAAAGCTCAGGGCTTCAGCTGTTTCGGAGCTGGAGCTAGACTGTTAGCAAGCGTGAGGGCTAGCCTACCTTACCAAGTTAGGTTATCTGTGGCCTCATTCATCAAGTAACTGACACCCATCTTTATGCTAAAATAGCTAAAGGGGTTTTCCCTTGATTTCCTCAAACATTCTCTGAAGTCACTGGTGTGTGTGTTACGCGTGTGCATTTGTAGTGTGTAGCATGTACGACGTGTGGCGAATGCACATGTGTACAGACATGTGCAGGAATGTGGAGGCCAGAGAAGAATGTTGGATGCCTGCTCTTATCACTCCGTTTCCTTGAGATGGGGGTCTCTCCCTTAACCTGGAGTAGGTGTCCATCAGCAAGCCGTAGTGATTCTTCCATCCGTGCCATCACCCTCACCCCAGGAACTGGAGTTACAGATGACTTGGTGGTCTTTAGCCCAAGAGGCCCTCTGCTTAAGGGTCAAGCACCTAAACCATCTCCCTAGTACCGTTTTTTTGTTTTGTTTTGTTTTTTCATTTATTTATTTGAGAGAGAGAGAGAGAGAGAGAATGGGCATACCAGGGGCTCCAGCCACTGCAAACAAACTCCAGATGCATGTACTACCTTGTGCATCTGTCTTACATGGGTACTGGGGAATTGAACCTGGGACCTTAGGCTTCACAGGCAAGTACCTTAATCACTAAGCCATCTTTCCAGCCCCCATTTGTTCTTTGAGACAAGGAATATCATTCAGTACAGACTGACCTCAAATTAATATGTAGCTGAGAATAACCCTGAACTCTTGATGGTTCTGTCTCTATAACCTAAGACTCCTGATCCTTATGAGTCCTCCTCCAGAGTGATAGGATTAAAATTGTGTTTGAGGTTTTTTTGTTTGTTTGTTTGTTTGGTTGGTTGGTTGGTTGGGGAAGGGGGGTTGTTTTGTTTTTGTTTTTTTGAGGTAGGGTTTTGCTCTAGCTCAGGCTGACCTGGAATTCACTATAGTCTCAGGCTGGCCTAGAACTCACTGCTACTCTCCTACCTCAGCTGCCCAAGTGCTGGGAATAAAGGTGTACACCACCACGCCCAGCCTCTTGTTTTGTTTTGTTTTGTTTTTTGTAAATATTTTTTAAATGTATTTGTGACACAGAGAAAGAGAGGGAGAGAGATAGAAACTCAGTGAGTATATGGGCACACCAAGGCCTCCTGCCACTGCAAATGAGCTCCAGACACATGTGCCACACTATGTGCATTTGGCTTATGTGGGTACTAGGGAAATGAACATGGGCCAGCAGACTTTGCAAACAAGCATCTTTAACCACTAAGCCATCTTTCCAGCCCTGAAGTCCGGTTTTTGTTGTTGTTGTTGTTGTTTGTTTGTTTTGTTTTTTGTTTTTACTAATGAAGACCTATGACAAGCCCACAGGGATGTGGTCCCTGCCCATCTGAAAAAGAGATAGAGCTCCGTGGAGCTGGGGATATGATTTAGTGAGGAGAGTGCAACCCCATCATGAGAAAATCCCTGGGCTTGATCCCCATCACTCCATAAAACCAAGCATGGTTGCACACACCTATAATACCTGCACTTGGGAGGTAGAAAAAGGAGGATCAAGTTCAAGGTCATCTTCGGCTCCACAGCATGTTCAAGACTTCACAGGGCTCATAAAACTCTGCCTCAAAAACAAGAGGCCCTACAGTCCATCCTGAAAGGAGGGAAGCCCCAGGTGTGGTGGCGCATGCCTTTAATCCCAGCACTGTGGAGGCTAAGGTAGGAGGATTGCTGTGAGTTCAAAACAGCCTAAAACTACATAATGAATTCCAGGTCAGCCTGGGCTAAAGCAAGACCCTACCTCAAAAAACCAAAAAAGGAAGCCAGCATGGTGGCGCATGCCTTTAATCCCAGCACTCGGGAAGCAGAGGTAGGTGGATTGCCATGAGTTCAAGGCCACCCTGAGACTACATAGTGAATTCCAGATCAGCCTGGGCTAGAGCAAGACTCAACCTCAAAAGCAAACAAAAAAAAAAGGGAGGGGGGCTGAAGAGATGGCTTAGCAGTTAAGGCATTTGCTTGCAAAGCCAAGAGATCCAGGTTTTATTCTCCAGGACCCACGTAAGCCATATGCACATGGTGGTGCATGTGTCTGGAGTTCATTTGCAGCAGCTGAAGGCCCTGGAGTGCCATTCTCTCTCTCTCTCTCCCCTGCCCCCATCTGCTTCTTTCTCTCTCTCTCAAACAAATAAAGTTTAAAAAATAATAAATAAAAAGTAATAATTTTTTAAAAAGACTGAGTAAAGGAAGGGTAGGGGAGGGTTAATTAAAATTTAAGACTTGTAAAGACGGGCGTGGTGGCACAGGCAGAGGTAGGAGGACTGTCGTGAGTTTGAGGCCACCCTGAGACTACATAGTGAATTCCAGGTCAGCCTGAGCTGGAGAGTGAGACCTTACCTTGAAAAACCAAAAAATTAAGACTTGTATGTCAGCTGGCATAAAACTCGTTAGCAGAGGCCAGTAAACTAGAAAGGGGCTATAAGAGAGGGAGGAGAGGGGAGGACTTAAGGATGATATTGTATATATGTAAGCAGAACAACAGATTACTCAGGGTGGAAAGGCCTAAGTGGTCAGGGGAAGAGATTGAATAAAAGAAGGGTGGGGAGAGGGTTAATAAAAAATCTACAAGCACAGCCGGGCGTGGTGGCGCAGGCCTTTAATCCCAGCACTCGGGAGGCAGAGGTAGGAGGATCGCCTGTGAGTTCGAGGCCACCCTGAGACTCCATAGTGAATTCCAGGTCAGCCTGGGCTAGAGTGACACCCTACCTCGAAAAACCAAAAAAAAAAAAAATCTACAAGGGGGCTGCAGAGATGGCTTAGCGGTTAAGCGCTTGCCTGTGAAGCCTAAGGACCCCAGTTCGAGGCTCAATTCCCCAGGACCCACGTTAGCCAGATGCACAAGGGGGCCACGCATCTGGAGTTCGTTTACAGAGGCTGGAAGCTCTGGTGCACCCATTCTCTCTCTCTCTGCCTCCTTCTCTCTGTCACTCTCAAATAAATAAAAATAAAAAAAATCTACAAGGGTATGAATAAGTCATATGGAAACCTACTGTTTTGGACAATGGCACATCCAGAAACCACAGATTGTTATACTAGAAATTTTTTAGTTCCAGGGATGGGATACCTTCCAGTGAGTTGGTGGCCAGGGAGGTTCCTGATGCCCCTAAAACATTACAGGCTATAGCTGAGGCTCTTGGTTTCCCACCAGAAATACATGGTAAGACCCTATACTGAAGACTCCACATGTCTGGGCTACAAGGTCATTGAGAAATCTTACTGGAACTGAACTGAAAAGCTCCTTCATGTAGACCAGCTGACAGAAAGCTGGGAAAAAGCTATGCTGCATGCAGCCCTATGGGAGAGAGAGAGAGATCACCAGTGGAGATACTCAACAGTAGACACTGAAAGCCTTAAGTTGGGCCAGCCAGGCCAAATGAGCCAATGGATGCAAAAGGGGCATGTCTGTTATGGGGGAAACCAACCACTCTCTAATTAGACTGGAGGCCCGCTCCACAGGAGGGAATACATGCCTGACACTGAAAACCTATGACAGAGAAGGTCATGAGCCCTAGGGGTGTAACGTCTGCTGGTGTCTGGCTAAATGTATATATCATGCTCACCAAACTACCCAGTAAGCACTTCTCTTAATGTTCATACCCATATATTAATGGTACTCTCAATTTTTTTGTTGTTTGTTTGTGTTTTGGTTTTTTGAGGTAGAGTCTTACTATAGCCCAGGCTGACCTGGAATTCACTATGTAGTCTCAGCGTGGCCTTGAACTCCCAGCGATCTTCCTACCTCTGCCTTCCAAGTGCTGGGATTAAAGGCATGTGCCACTACACCCAGCTCTACTCTCACTTTTGGTTAGAGAAGCTTCTCTTTTCAGATGGTGGTGACCTGTGAGATAACTCAAAAGGCATCATACTGCTAAGAAGTGACAGGAGTGCCGGGTGTGGTGGCGCACGCCTTTAATCCCAGCACTCGGGAGGCAGAGGTAGGAGGATCGCCGTGAGTTCGAGGCCACCCTGAGACTCCATAGTGAATTCCAGGTCAGCCTGGGCTAGAGTGAAACCCTACCTCGAAAAAAAAAAAAAAAAAAAGGAAGTGACAGGAGTGTTCAGCACTGAAACATCTCTATCACACCTTCCAAGGCTCAGGGTCCATTGCGGAAGAGGTGGTGGTAAGAATTAAGAGTTAATGGAAGCCGGGCGTGGTGGCGCACGCCTTTAATCCCAGCACTCGGGAGGCAGAGGTAGGAGGATTGCCGTGAGTTCGAGGCCACCCTGAGAATGCAGAGTGAATTCCAGGTCAGCCTAAGCTACAGTGAGACCCTACCTCGAAAAACCGAAAAAAAAAAAAAAAAAGAGCTAATGGAAGGGTAGGACTCCTTACAACATGCTCCTCCAGACACAAAATGGCCTGGATATCCATGGTCTCGCAGTGCCTGACACTACCTATACAAGACCTTCATAATAGGAGGAAAAGATGATGACATCAAAATAAAAGAGAGAACTGGAGGGATGGCTTAGCAGTTAAGGCATTTGCCTGCAAAGCCAAAGGACCCAGGTTTGATTCCCCAGGACCCACATTAGCCAGATGCACAAGAAGGTGCACGCATCTGGAGTTCATTTGCAGTGGCTGGAGGCCCTGATGTGCTCATTCTCTCTCTCTCCCTCTTTCTCTGTCAAACAAATAAAATTTTTAAAAAGAGAGAAAGAGAGACTAATTGAGAGGGGGAGGGGATATGATGGAGTGTGGAGTTGTGAAGGTGGAGGTTGGGGAAGGGAGGGAATTATCATGGTTCACTGTCTATAATTAATGGAAGTTGTAAATAAAAAAAAGTTTAGCCGGGTGTGGTGGCACACGCCTTTAATCCCAGCACTCGGGAGGCAGAGGTAGGAGAATCACCGAGAGTTCGAGGCCACCCTGAGACTACATAGTGAATTCCAGGTCAGCCTGAGCCAGAGTGAGACCCTACCTCAAAAACAACAACAACAACAAAAAAAAGTTAAAAAAGAAAGGAAGAAAGGAGGAGGGAGTATTAGCAGATGTGTGACAGCTGGCTGACTTCTCAGTGCCTCTGCTTTCCTCCTCTAGAAACTGGGAGGAACTGAATCTCTTATGTGACAAGGTTGCTGTGAGGACTAAATGAAATACGCGTAAAGGGCTTAGAACAGTGTTTGGCTCAACAAATGTGAGTTCACTACCACCATACTGTTAACACTTTGTTGTCATCATTGGCAAGTCTGGTTTTGCTTCTGATTACCTAGCTGAGTGTACCTGCAGACCTTGGTGAAAGCCAGACCTGTTTTACTAGATCTAGGCCTAGATTCTGCGGTTCTAAGTGTCCAGAGACAAGAGTACCAGGCCGTTGTCATGCACAGCACACTTCAAACATCAAGAATCTACCTAACTTAGCACTGAGCAAATGCTTTATAGACTGACAAACAGGAGTGGCTTCCCTGAATCTCAACGTCCCCATCTCTAAACTGGGGATAACCCACACTCCACATGATCCCAACTGACTATTAGTCAATGACAATGCCTAGAGAAGAGCATCCTAAACTGCAAGAATGCTACACAAGTAGCAGTGTTAGGACTACTAGTCTCAGGCTGGGGATGTCGCTCAGTGGGTAGAGTGCTTGTCTAGCAAGCACAAAGCCCCACGTTCGATTTTCAGCACAATATAAACCAGTGGTGTTGGTGTATGCCTGTAATGCCAGTGCACAGAAGGCAGATGGAACCAAGAGGATCAGAAGTTCAAAGTCATCTCTGGCAACATAAAAGTTCAAGGTCAGCCTGGGATATATGAAAAAAATAATGTTGCTATTCATATCTTGAATTCATAACACTGCAATGCCAAATTTACAAAGACAAATTACTGAAATATAAGAAAATGAAGCTTAAATTCCCTTGCTGGCCGGGCGTGGTGGCGCACACCTTTAAACCCAGCACTCGGGAGGCAGAGGTAGGAGGATTGCCATGAGTTCAAGGCCACCCTGAGACTCCACAGTGATTCCAGGTCAGCCTGGGCTAGAGTGAGACCCTACCTCAAAAAACAAACAAAAAAAAAATTCCCTTGTTGAAAAGAACTACGACTTTCAAGAATCCTCTAGGAGAAATTCTGGCAGAATACAAGAGCTTTTCAAGAGAGTCCCAGTCCCAAAAAGCTCTGAAACTTTAGACCTACCATTCAGTGGCCAGGAAAGAGACTTTTTGGCAGGGAGGGCATGGCATCTGAGACACTCAATGTGAGCTGTGCTAGTGAGTCTACTCTCTCCCAGAGCTGGCAGTCCTCCTTCCAGTCTCCATTAGCCAATACCCTAAGTCAAGACAGCACTGCTAACAGCCTGAGACAGATGGGCACAACCAGCAAAGCCCACATACACTGTTCCACAAGCTGGCAGAGGCAGCCTGGGAAAGCTCCGGCCTTCTGGATGTCCAAGATGAGGGCTCTGTTAGATCCTCCTGGCTGCCTTCCTTTGGCAGAAGCTGAGGTATCCTTCCAAAGACTGAGGCACGATGCTTACACTGGGGTGAGCTCTCAGAGGAGAAGTTCAAAGTGAACCACAGGTAATTCTTTTCAAGGCACCCCACCAAAAAGGCCTCACATCATTTTAGAGGCAGAGGGCACCTCCAACATCTACCTAATTCACAGACCAAAAACCTAGGAGGCGCTGGTAACCCTCCCATCCTGCTGATCCCACCTCCAAAACACATCCCCTACCACCACCCTGGAAGGCCACTATCATCTCTCACTTCAACCTCCTGGAACCACTCTAACGGCCTCTAAAATTCATCAGCCATATTCAAGATGGCCACAGTGAGTCTGCTTTCTTTTGTTTGACTTTCTTTTGTGGTGCGCAGGGGCTGCTGATGTAGCTCAGTTGGTAGAGTACTTGTCTAGTACACATGAGGCCCTGGGTTCCATCCTAAGCACTACATGAATCAGGTGAGATGGAGACCAACCTGGTCTACATGAGACCTTCATCTCAATTGAAAAAATAAGTAAAAGCAAAATTAGATCACGTGGGGCTGGAGAGATGGCTTAGCAATTAAGGTGCTTGCCTGCAAAGCCAAAGGACCGGGGCTCAGTTCCCCAGGGCCCACATAAGCCAGATGCACAAAGGGGCGCATGCAACTGGAGTTCATTTGCAGCGGCTGTATGCCCCAGCGTGCCAATCCATATTCTCTCTCTCTCTCTCCCTGCCTATTTCTCTCACATGCAAATAAATAAATAATACACACACACACACACACACACACACTCAGTGCTTGCTTGAAAAGCTTGCTGGCCTGGTTAAATTCCGTAGTACCCACATAAAGTCAAACACACAAAGTGGTACATTTGTCTGGAGTTTGTTTGCAGTGACAGGAGGCCCACATGTGTCCATTCTCTCCCTTAAATAATTAAATGTTTTTAATTAGATTTAAAAGATTAGATCATGTCACTTCCTTCTCAAAAGCCTTCATTGATTCACATTTGTTCATTTTACTTACTCATTTATTTGGTGACTCAGTGAGTTTAATTAGTGTTGCCTGGATGAGCATGAGTCGGGGGCTATTTACCAGAACATAAGCAAATTACCAATAGCTACAGCACTAGAAAATGCCCCCTCCCCCAGTAACTATTAATTGTCTACAGATCCTCAAGGAGGACTGTGGCCTTGTGAGCCCCTTCCCCAGCAACTGTTAACCACCTATGATGCCTCAGGAAGGGATGAAGACTCATTAGTCCCGCCCCTCTCCATGACTGAATGGTGATGGATCCAATCTTGTGCAGGTCTTGCACAGGCAACTAGATCTGCTGAGAATCTAAGAACACAGCAGCCTTATCACCCAGAAAACAGAGTTCCACAACACTCCAGCTCTTTCCCTAGGGGGCTCTTGCATTCTTTCTGATGTTCCCTGAGCCTTGGCAGAGTGATAGAGATGTCCCTTTTAGGGCTGAACACTCAACAGTCATTTATTCTCAGCATTTAAAAAAATACTTAATTTTTATTTATTTGAGAGAGGAGAGAGAAAGCGAATGGATACACCAGGGCCTCCAGCTACTGCAAATGAACTCCAGACGCATGTGCTACCATGTGCATCTGGCTTATGTGGGTTCTGGGGAATCAAACGTGAGTCCTTAGGCTTTGCAGGCAAGCACCTTAACCACTAAACCATCTCTATAGCCCCCTATTCTCAGCGTTTTAACCAGTTAGGAGTCTCTGCAGAGATGTCACCCATTACAAAAAGTTTCTCTGACCCAAGCTGACAGCAGCACTGATCTATGGGCATGAACATAGAAGGCATTTTGACAGGGATTCCCACTGCCTTTAGACTAAAATCCCAAATCCTTACTCTAGGCCACAAGGCCTTTTATGATCTGAGACCCCCACTGGCACCTTTACCCACATCTCCAACCACCTGACAAGCCATTCTAGTCTCCTTGCAATTCTGGGGTTTTACAAGCTTGTTCCCACCTCAGAGTTTTGCCTCTGCTGTTCCTCTGGCACAACTTCAAACAGCGAGCCCCTTCCTGGGAGCAAACCACAGCTAAAATGCTAGCACCTCATAGAAGCCTTCTCTGATCACCCAGTTACATAGTGTTCCCAAGTCACCTAAACAAGTGACTCCCAGGGCTGAAGAGATGGCTGAGTGGTTAAGGCACTTGCCCTCAAAGCCTAACAACTAAGGTTCAATTCCCCAGGACCTATGTAAGCCAGATGTACAAAGTGGTGCATACATCTACAGCTCGACTGCAGGGGCTAGAGTCCCTGACATGCCCATTCTCTCTCCCTCTTTCTGTCTTTCTCTCTGTCTCTCCCAGATTGCCAATAAATAAAAAGAAAAGAAATGAAAAGTGACCCCCAGTAAGTCCAGCCATCACTGGTGTACTGTTTACCGTGACCATCCTAGTCAGATCACCTTATTTATCTACTGATTCATTTTCTGTGGCTACTGGAATGGAACTGTGAGAGCAAGGACCTTGGGTGCCTCCCTACCATCAAATCCCCAGGCTGTGATAGGCACAGGGTTGACTCACACACCTGTTGCTCAGTAAATGTCATGAGAGTGAAGATAAGAGCACTATGCTTGGAGTCAGAAGACCTGGACACCAGGCTGGAGATTGCTCAGCAGTTAAAAGCTCTTGCTTGCAAAACCTGAGGGCCTAGGATTCAATTCCCCACATAAAACCACATGCACAAATTGGTGCATGTGTCTGGAGTTCGTGTGCAGGTGCAAGAGGTCCTGGCGCACCCATACACACAACTCTCTCTCAAATAAATGAGTAAGTACAAAAATATATTACATACATACATATACATTTAGAGGGTTGGAGGGATGGCTTAGCAGTTAAGGTGTTTGCCAGCAAAGCCAAAGGCCCCAGGTTCAATTCCCCAGGACCCACGTTAGCCAGATGCACAAGGGGGATCATGCATCTGGAATTCGTTTTGCAGTGGCTGGAGACCCTGGGGAGCCCATTCTCTCTCCCCCTTCTCTGTCAAATAAATAAAAAAAATTTCAAAAGATCAATAAACATATATATTTCATTTTTTGAGGTAGGGTCTCACTCTAGCCCAGGCTGACCTAGAATTCACTATGTAGTCCCAGGGTGGCTTCAAACGGTAATCATTCTACCTTTGCCTCCCAAGTTCTGGGATTAAAGATGTGCACCACCATGCCCGGTAAAAATAAAATGTTTTAAAATTTTCTTTTATTTATTTGAGAGAGAGAGAATGGGTGCTCCAGGGCCTCTAGCCACTGCAAACGAACTCCAGATGCATGTATTCCCTTGTGTGCATGTGTGACACTGCATGCTTGCATCACTGTGTGTCTGGCTTACATGGAACCTGGAGATCCAAATATGAGTTCTTAGGCTTCTCAGGCAAGCACCTTAACCACTATGCCATCTCTCCAAAAATAATGTGTGTGTGTGTGTGTGTGTGTATGTGTGTGTTTTGTTTTGTTTTTCGAAGTAGGGTCTCACTCTAGTTCAGGCTGACCTGGAATTCACTATGCAGTCTCAGGGTGGCCTTGAACTCACAACAATCCTCCCACCTCTGCCTCTCAAGTGCTAGGATTAAAGGAGTGCACCACCACACCCAGCTAAAATAATATTTTTCTTAAATATTTTTACTTATTTATTTAACAGAGAAAGAAGGAGAGAGAGAAAGAGAGAATGGGCATGCCAGGGCCTCCAGCCACTGCAAACGAACTCCAGACGCATACGACCTCTTGTGCATCTGGCTAACATGGGTCCTGGGGAATCGAACCTGGGTCCTTTGGCTTTGTAGGCAAACGCCTTAACCGCTAAGCCATCCTTCCAGCCCTAGAATAGTATTTTTTTAAAAAACCTAGACACGAGCCAGACATGGTAGCACATGCCTTTAATAATCCCAGCACTCGGGAGGCAGAGGCAGGAGGATCACCGTGAGTTCAAGGCCACCCTGAGACTTCCAGGTCAGTCTGAGCTCGAGTGAGACCCTAACTCGGAAAACTAGAAAAAAAAAAGAAAAAAGACCTAGACACCCACATAAGGGGTTATGTCCATCAGCATAGCTTCTCTTACTTGGGGCTCATCCACTGTACAGTGGAGATCTTAAGTGGGCACCTTACCTTCCTTGATGTTAAAGGTAAGACTTTTTGGAAAGGCAAATTTCAAAAGTGAGTTCAGTGGATAGAGCATGTGTCATCAGTTCCTCTAAGACTCTTTCTCAGGGACCTAGAAATGAGTGGATGAAAAGGTGCAGAAGCCTGGTGTGGTGGCACATACTAGTAATCCCAGCATGTGGGAAGTTGAGACAAGGACTGTGATTTTGAGGTCAGCCTGGGCTACACAGCAAGACCCTGTAAAGAACAGAGAGGGAGGAAAAGGGCAAGGAAAGAAAAAAGAGAAAAAGAAAAGAGATGGAAAGCAAAGGAAGGAAAGAAGAAAAAAGGTGTAGGCTTCTCATCCAGGAGCTTAGTAGAAGTCTCAGGACATACAGAACTCTGACTCATAGCTTTCCTCTGAGCTCAGCTACAGCACGAGGCACAAAATCAGTTAAAGTCCAATCACATGAGACGTGGTGGCACATACCTTTAATTCCAGCACTCAGGAGGCAGAGGTAGGAGGATCACTGTGATTTCAAGGCCACTGAGACTACATAGTGAATTCCAGATCAGCCAGGACTAGAGTGAGACCCTATCTCAAAAAACCAAAAAAATAAAATAAATAAATAAATAAGAAAGGTCAGCCTGCATTAGAGTGAGTCCCGACCTCAAAAAACAAAAACAAAACAAAATGTGCAATCAGGCCTAAAAACTCAGGATCGATTCCCATGTAAAGCCAGATGCACAACGTGGCACATGCATCTGGAGTTCGCTTGCTGTGGCGGGAGGCCCTGGCGCACCCATTCGCTCTGTCTGCCTCTCTTTCTCTCTCTCTCCCTGTCTCTCTTCTACCTCTCTGCTTGCAAATAAATAAATAAACTTAAAAGTCCAATCCCAGCCAGGTGAGTTGACACGCACCTACAGTCCCACCTGTTCCAGAAGCTAAACTTTGGAATCAGAGAGAGCAATAAAGCAAGACACTTCTCCAACCCAAAATTAAACAAACAACCAAAAAGAACCCAAATCCAGGGCTCACAGTATAGCTCAGCTGACAAAGTACTTGCCCAGCACACACAAGGCCTGGGCGGGATTCAAACCCCCAGCACCAAAACCAGAAGAAGAACAAGAAGTCAAATCATGTCAAATGTCAGTGACTGGCAATTAAGCTCCAGGTTCCGTAAGTCTATGGAGATGGGACAGCCTGCATATCCCTGACATAGAGATTTGTTTTTAATGTATTTTGGTTTTTTGAGGTAGAGTCTCATTCTAGCTCAGGCTGACCTGGAATTCACTATGTAGTCTCAGGGTGGTCTCGAACTCATGGTGATCCTCCTACCTCTGCGTCCCGAGTGCCGGAATTAAAGACGTGTGCCACCACACCTGGCTGACATAGAGTTAATAGATATTTGCTGAACTGGATGTCCAGCAGCAAAATCTAATATCCACCTTTCTTTCTTTCTTATTTTTTTTTTCTTTTTAATTTTTAATTTATTTATTTGAGAGAGAGAAAGACAAAGAAGCAGATAGAGAGGAAGAGAGAATGGGCACGCCAGGGCCTCTAGCTACTGCACACGAACTCCAGACACATGCACCCCCTTGCACATCTGGCTTACGTGGGTCCCGGGGTCCTTAGGCTTCACAGACAACTCTTTAACCACTAAGCCATTTCCCCAGCCCTCTTTTTAATTGTTTTTTCAAAGTAGGGTCTCACTCTCTAGCCCAGGCTGACCTGAAATTTGTTATGTAGTCTCAGGGTGGCCTCAAACTCACAGCAATCCACCTACCTCTGCCTCCCAGGTGCTGGGATTAAAGGCGTGCACCATCATGCCTGGCTTCCTTTTTTTTTTTTTTTTTTTTTTTTTTTGAGTTAGGCTCTCATGTAGCTCAGACTAACCGCAAACTCACTGCGTAGCTTAGGATAACTTTTGCTCCTTCTGTCTTCACGTCCTGAGTAGCTGGGATTTCAGGCATGCACCATCATGCTCAGTTTGAACCCAGGGTTTGCTCATACTAAGCAAGCACTCCACCAACTGAGTTCATCCCCAGCCTCAGCTTTCCCTCTCATGGCAACACATCCTGGCAGGCAAGTGCTGGTTTCTGAGGCAACCCTGTAATAACACCAACATTTACACAATGTCATGATGATCACGTTTTATGCTTGCAATGACCTTGTGAGGTTCACAGACCTGTTATTATCACCACATGCTATACTCATTCACCAACCACAAACAGAATACACAGTATAGGTGTCGGTTAAACTCAAATAATGGCAGCTAATTGTTTATCAAACACGCCAGGCATTTCACATGAGTCAGGCTCAAGTCAACCTTCACAACAGCCTTACCTGACAGGTACTGTTACCAACCCACTGTATAGGTGGGAAGGCAGCAGAATGAGGTGAAGCAATTGCTCAGTGGCACATGGCTTGAGAGTGAGAGGCCAAGAGTTTATCCCAGCAGCCTGATTTGCATGCTTTTAGCCACAGCACCACTGACAGGACCCTTAGCATCGTCTAGCCAATACCCCTCATTAAAGAATGACCCTTTGGCTGGGAAGATGGTTCAGTGGTGAAAGGTGCTTGCTTGCAAAGCCTCCTGGCCTGAGTTCAATTCCCCAGCACCCATGTAAAGCCTGATGCACAAAGTGGTGCATGCATTTGGAGTTCCTTTACAGTGACATAAGGTTCTGACATGCCCATTTTCTGTGCCCATTCTCATTCATTCTTCTTCCCAAATAAATAATTAAAAAATCTTTTGTTGTTGTTTATTTTATTTATTTATTTATTTGAGAGTGACACAGGGAGAGAGAGAGAGAGAGGGCGCACCAGGGCCTCCAGCCACTGCAAACAAACTCTATATGCATGTGCCACCTTGTGCATCTGGCTTACATAGGTCCTGGGGAATCAAGCCTTGACCGGGGTCCTTAGGCTTCACCAGCAAGTGCTTAACCGCTAAGCCATCTCTCCAGCCCCCCAAAAAAAATATTTTTAAAAAATAGAATGCTCAAGCTAGGTGTGGTGGCGCCTGCCTTTAATACTAGCACTCGGGAGGCAGAGGCAGAGGCAGGAGGGTGGCTGTGAGTTTGAGGCCACCCTGAGACTACAGAGTGAATTTCCAGGTCATCAGCCTGGACTAGAGTGAAACCCTACCTCAAAAAATCAAAAAACCAAAAAAAAAAAAAAAAAAAAAAAAAAGGATGCTCCTTTGAAACATTCTAATTCTTTTTTTTTTAACTTCATTTAGAGAGAAGGGCAGATAGAGAATGGGCACACCAGGGCCTCTAGCCATTGCAAATGAACTCTAGATACACGCACTACCTTTTGCATCTGGCTTACATGGGTACTGGGGAATCGAACCTGGGTCCTTAGGCTTTGCAGTCAAGTGCCTTAACTGCTAAGCTATCTCTCCAGCCCCAAAATATTCCATTCTTTTTAAGATTCACACTTTGGATGGTATCTATTTAATGAAGCTTTCTGTGAGACCAGGTTTCCATGCCATTGGAAGAGAAGCCTCTAGACAAAGCAGTTAGAAGTAACCAGAGAATACCCTAGTGGCCTTGTAGCCATTACTGTTGGGAAAGCGGAGGCATCAGGGAGTGGAGGGTAAAAGACAACACTCGCCTGGAAGCATGTCCACCAGCACCATCAATATCATAGGCCTAAAATTCTGGCAAGGCATTCACATTTGTCTCAGTTTCCTCATCTGCAACATGGGGATATCACCAGCTACCTCACAAAGTCTATGTAAAGATTAAATGAGAGCTAAAGAGATGGCTCAGCAGTTAAAGTGCTTGCCTGCAAAGCCTAAGGAGCCGGGTCCAATTCTCCAGTACCCACATAAAGCCAGATGCACAAAGTGGCACATGCATCTGGAGTTCGCTTGCAGCCACTAGAGGCCCTGGTGTGACCATTCTATCTGTCTATCTCACACTAGCCCAGGCTAACCTGGAATTCACTATGTAGTCTCAGGGTTGCCTCGAACTCACAGCGATCCTGCTACCTCTGACTCCTAACTGCTGGGATTAAAGGCATGCGCCACCATGCCTGGCTGGAAAAGCACATTTTTATGCACTGTATGTTGTAATGTGTGTGCACGTGTGGTGTATGCACCTATGTGTACAGATGTACACACTCTGTGTGTATGTGTAGATGCCAGAGAAGACATCATATATCCTCCTCTATGGCTCTTTCCAAAAGCCTATTGTCCCGAGACAGTCTCTCTCTCTGAACTTGAAGTTTTTCAGTTAGACTGCCTGATCAGCAAACCCCAACAATCCTCCCTCCTCTGCCCTGCTCAGCACTGGGGTTACAGGCATGTGTGACCATAGCTGGCTTTCTACGTGGATGCTGGGGACTCACATCCTCATGCACGAGCAGCAGGCATTCTTGCCCTCTGAGCATCTCCCCAGCCCTGAAAAGCACTTAATTACAAACTTGTAAATAGTTATTACTGCCTTATGCATTTCCCAGAAGATGTAAAGATACCCTTTTTCTTCTGGAATGAGAGATAAGGCACAAAGAGAAAACAAGACCATAACCCCAACCATCTATAAAGTCTTGATCTCAGATTTCTCCCATCAGGGCTATTTGCAGAACCAACAAGCTTCCCCACTCTAAGCAGACCAAGAAGTAAAACTGGAATACCTATTTGAGCTGGCAAGCTACACACCTAAATCTTACCTGCCCCAAAGTCACCTCTTGCCTTCTAACAGGCTTGCCCATCCCGTTCCAGATGACTCACAACAACATGTGAAGCACTTCACATGTACCAAGCTAGTACACATACCCTGTGTACTATGTGTATGCGGTGGCTTCTCTCTCTCACCCTCTCTCTTTTTAATGTTTATTTACTTATTTGCAAGCAGAGAGAGATAGAGAGAAGAAAGACAGAGAGAGAATGGGCGTGTCTGGGCCTTCAGCCACTGCAAACAAACTCCAGATACATGTGCCCCTTGTGCATCTGGCTTATGTGGGTCCTGGGGAATTGAGCCTGGGTCCTTTTGCTTTGCAAGAAAATGCCTTAACTACTAAGCCACCTCTCCAGCCCTAAGCTCATTCTCTTGCTGATGCTTTCTAGCTGCTGTGGCGGATTGTGATGTCCAGTCTCTGCTCATGCCATGCTTTCCCGAACCATCATCAAGCTTCCCCTTAAGACTGTAAGCCAAAATAAATCCTTCATCCATCAGTCAGGTGTTTTGTCCCAGCAATGTGAAGGTAAACTACAATATCCTGTCTCGCTGAGTTCCCATTTTACAGATGAGCAAAAGAAGGCTCAAACACATCAAGTGGGCTCAGTGGTTAAAACTCCCTGCTTATAAAGCCTGACAGCCTAGGTTCAATTCCTCAGTACCCAAATAAAGCCAGATGCACAAAGTAGCACATGCATCTGGAGTTCGTTGGCAGTAGCAGGAGGCCCTGTTGTGCCCATAGTCTCACTCATTTCCTCCCTCAATCTCAATCTCTCTTGCTCCCTCTCAAGTAAATAAATCACTTTTGGTGCATACCTTTAATCACAGCACTGGGAGGTGGGAGAGGGAGTGGGAAGAGGTAGGAGGATCTCTGTGAGTTCAAGACAGGCCTGGTACAACAGAGTAAGTTCCAGGCCAGCCTGGGGTGGAATAAAACCCTACCTCGAAAAAAAAAAAAAAGCAAACAATAAAAATACAAAATAAAGATCAACTTCTTCAAGGCCACAAAGTTACTAGGTGCAGGAGCAGCCTCAAACTCAGGCATTCAGACTTCAAACAAGGTCTCTTGGTCCAAATGCTAGGATGCCCTAACAAATTTCCGCCTTTCACATAACACGTCTCATCAGCTTAACCAGCTCTGAAGCAACAAGTGATAGGGACCCCAGTGGACAAACAGGTCAGCTGAGGCCAGAGAAGGGAAGGGGTGTGTCCAAGGTCACACAGCGAGCCAGGGACAGCGCCGAAGTTCGGAACCCAGGTACTTTTCTTAAATTTCCCCCCGGGGCTCCCTTCCGAGCTGGAAGGCCAGACCACCGCCCCAGACTCCCCAGGGGGCCTCCGGACCCCGGGCGGAAAGAGACTGGAGAGTGGGCGGCGAACACGCGCGCCCGAGGAGAAAGAGGCCGTGTGGACCTGGCGAGGACGCCGGAGGCTGGGCAGAGGATGCTCCGGCTCGCAGAGGGCAGCCAGGCGGCCTCGCAGGCCTTTCGGGAAGATCCCTGGCGCTCCGAAAGCCCGGCGCCGCCCAGCGGGGCACCGGGCGCCTCCCCGACTCACCTGCCGGAGCCGAAAGCGGGCGGCGGCCGCGACGGCGGCGGCGACGGCGGCGGCAGCGGCGAACCCCAGGCTCAGCCATTCCCCGCTGCCCCGGATGGGGAGAGACCTCGGCCGCTCACTTCCTTAGCAACCCGGCTCGGCGACCCACTTCCTTAGCAACCGCGTCAATTTCAATAACTTTATTGGGACCCGGGACGCGGACAGACCTCCGCGCGCGCGGGGGTCGCGGCCCTGGTGTGCCTGGCGGGTTCCCTGCGCGCGGCCGTCGGTCCGTCAGTCCGTCCGTCCTGCCTCCGTCCACCCCGGCGGTGAGAGCTCCGTCCGCTGACATCTCGTGCCTCGGTTTCCCCACCTGTGTTGGGGAATGCAGTGCCTTTGTCACCCTAGGTGATTTCGCCGGCCTTGTGACCTTCCCTAAAGCTTTCACGCTTTCACGAGTATTATCTGACCTGTGTGTGTGCCTCTGTCTCCCCACACACATTTTTATTTTTATTTTTATTTTTTTCGGTGTAGGATCTCACTCTAGCCCAGGCTGACCTGGAACTCACTCTGTAGTCTCAGGCTGGCCTCGAACTCGGCGATCCTCTACCTCTGCCTCCCGAGTGCTGGGATTACAGGCGTGTGCCACCACGCCCGGCTGTTGCCTTCTCCTTCTCCTTTTTTTTCTTTTTTTAATCTGTGATTTTTAGTACTGAATAGTTCCCATTTAGGGTCCACCCAGCAACTTAAGCCAAACCCTTAGGGACCGTTCTTCACCCTTCACATCTAATCAACTACCGAGTCCCTTGGCCTGCCTCTCAAATATCTCTCCATCTTTAGTACTACCACTCCAAGCAAGGGCAGGCCATCCTCATCTCTAGCCTACCTGCAGTATCTAATACACGCTTCTAGTCTTTTTTCCACAAGGCAACCAAGTGATAATTTCGAAACCCGAAACAGATTATGTCACCGCCTGGTTAGCATTCCTTAAAAGAACCCCACCACTCATGACCAAACAAAAAAAAACCTTGTTAGGTAGTGAGGCGCACCACACCTATAATCCCAGTACTTGGGAATTTGAGGCAGGGGAGTCAGGAGTTCAAGGCTTCAGCTACATATCAAGTTCAAGGTCAGCCTGAGCTTCATGAACTCCTATCTCAGGAAAAAAAAAAAAAAAAAAAAAGCTGGAGGGGGGCTGGAAAAATGGCTCAGCAGTTGTTTGCCTGTGAAGCCTAAGGACCCAGGTTTGATTCCCCAGTACCCATGAAAGCCAGATGCCCAAGTTGGCACATGCATCTGGAGTTCATTTGCAGTGGCTAGAGGCCCTGGCACACCCATTCTCTGTAAATAAATAATATATATATATTTTGTTTTGTTTTTGTTTTTCTTGAGGTAGGGTCTCGCTCTAGCCCAGGCTGACCTGGAATTCACTATGTAGTCTCAGGGTGACCTCGAACTCATGGTGATCCTATTGGCTGCATAAAATATTTTTTCCTAAAAAAAAAAAGGCTTTAAAGCCGGGTGTGGTGGCACACACCTTTAATCCCAGCACTCGGGAGGCAGAGGTAGGAGGATCGCTGTGAGTTCGAGGCCACCCTGAGAGTACATAGTGAATTCCAGGTCAGTCTGGGCTAGAGCGAGACCCTAACTCTAAATAACGAAGAAAAATAAAAGGCTTTACTATCAGGGCCTGAGGCTATATCTCAATAGAACAGCATTTATCTAGCACATTCAAGATTTACAAGGGTGACCTATCTCCATAGGAATGATCCCAAGTCTGTGCATGTGAAAGCTCAGGTACTAACCACTTAAAAAAATTATTCATAGCCAGACATGGTGACACACACCTTTAATCCCAGCACTCTGGAGGCAGAGGTAGGAGGATCACCGTGAGTTCAGGGCCAACCTGAGACCACATAGTGAATTTCAGGTTAGCCTGGGCTAGGCAACACCCTACCTTGAAAAAAAAAAAAAGAAAAGAAAACAGAAAGAAAGAAAAAGCATTAAACAGAAAGGTCAGAGAAGGGGCTGGGGGATGGCTTAGTGGTTAAGGCATTTGCCTGCAAAGCCAAAGGACCCAGGTTTGATTCCCCAGATCCACAAGGGGGCACATGCGTCTGGGAAGGCCCTGGCTTGCCAGAAAGGTCAGAGAAAAGGAATAGAAAATATGGGGGAGACTTGCTGTTGTCTTGCTTTGTTTTTTTTTTTTTTGTTGTTGTTGTTTTGTTTGTTTGTTTGGGGTTTTTTTTTGGAGAAAAGGTGTGGCTCTGTGGTCCACATTTCCTTCGCCATTGTGATTCTCCTGTGTCAGTTTCCTACTTGAAAATAAGGCTTTTAAAACAAATTATTTATTTAGCAATGCTGGGTATTGAACCCAAAGCTTGCACACAAGTACACTACCACTAAGCTATATGCCCAGCTATGTTTTTGGTTTGTGGGTTTTTGTTGTTGTTGTTCTTTTGTTTTTTTGAGGTAGTGTCTCAAACTAGTCCCAGCTGACCTGGAACTCATTTTGTAGTCCCACTCTGGCCTCAAATTCACCTTCCACCTCAGCCTCCCAAGTACTGGGATTAAAGGTATGCACCACCACACCTGGATTTTTTTTTTTCCAGTCAGAGTCTTACTCCAGCCCAGGCTGTCCTCAAACTTTGTTATCCTCCTGCTTCAACCACCCAAAGGCTGATATTACAGACACCAGCCACCAGCAGCTGCTGAAAAGGACAGTTGAGACTAAAATAGAGTAAAACAGCTCACGGTTAGGGTGACCCAACTACATGGTCCATATGCATGTTGATCATAGGTATGTTTTGAAAACTTGTTTTGAAGCATATAGACTGCACAAGCTGGCACGTCCTGCTTCTGTAAGCCAGCTGCCCACTTGCTTGCTCAACCCTGCCCTTGGTTATGAACACTGTAAGATGCAAGTAAAACCTCAGCTTAACACCAAAGTTACTTTGGGGAACGATCCCAACTTTGGACCCCGGGAAATAAACTCCTGTACTCTCACTGATGCTGGCATTGGAGTGACCTTTTCAGAAAAGTTCCACAACACCACTTTGTGCATTTGGCTTTACATGGGTACTCGGGAATTAAACCTGGGTCATTAGGCTTTGCAGGCAAACTCCTTAACTACTGAACCTTCAGCCCCTTTTGCTCTTTTTTTTTTTTTTTTTTTTTTTTGAAGTAGGGTTTCACTCTAGCCCAGGCTGACCTGGAATTCACTATGTAGTCTAAGTCTTGAACTCTCAGCCATCCTCCTACCTCTGCCTCCTGAGCGAGCGCTGGGATTAAAGGCGTGTGCCACCACACCCGGCTCCCCTTTTGCTCAGTCTTATCCAAGGAAATGACAACTAAAATAGTTGTCAAAAGCTAGAGAGATGGCTCAGCAGTTAAAAGTGCTTGCTTGCACAACCTGCTGGCCTGGGCTCGATTCTCTAATGCCTACATGCAGCTGCAAGCACAAAGTGGCACATGCTCACATGTTTCTAGAGCTCGTTTGTAGCAGCAAAGGTCCTGGTTCATTTTCATTCCCTCTCCCTCTCTCTCTCTCTCTCTCGCACACACACTCTTAAATAAATAAATAAATAAATATTAAAATAAAGCAGCAACAAAGCTGAATGTAATGGCATATACATAGTAATCTCAGCTACTCAGGACACTGAGGCAGGATGATCCATTGAGCCCAGGAGTTTAGGACCAGCCTGGGCAACAATGAAATTGGATCTCTTAAGGAGAAAAAGAAAGTGCTTTTTTTTTTTTTTTCCTTCATGTATCAGAGAACAGGAAGAAAACCGAGGTGCCATTGCTGATGAGGCTCTGGTCTGGAGTCTACCCTTCACAAGCTGTAGGAAGCAATACAGAGGACGGGGTTAGCAGCAGTTGTTCATTACAGAGTGACCAACTTGACGTGGCTTGCAAAGGACTTTCCCTGTTTAAGCACCAAAAGTACCCCACCCCCAAGAACCCTTCATGACACGTGCTCAGAAACTGCCGCTGCTTGGGCCCACAGGTAACTAACTAAAGGCAGGATAAAAGTCTGACATTTCTGCCTTCATCTTGTGTCTGTCTGTCTGCTTCCTTTGGCTGAGCATACAGAGATAAGCCATTGTCCTTAACCTTTCCTCTCTCTCTCTCTCTCTTGAAGTATTTATTATTTATTTAACTATTTACTTATTTAGAAGAGAGAGAAAGAGAAGGCCTGTGAAAGAGAATGGGCACTCCAGGGCCTCTAGTCATTGCAAATGAACTCCAAATGCATGTAACATGTTGTGCATCTGGCTTTACATGGATACTGGGGAATCAAACATGGGCCATCAGGCTTTTCAAGCAAAATACCTTTAATCATGGGCTGGAGAGATGGCTTAACGGTTAAGTGCTTGCCTGTGAAGCCTGAGGGCCCCAGTTCGAGGCTCAATTCCCCAGGACCCACGTTAGCCAGATGCACAAGGGGGTGCATGCATCTGGAGTTCGTTTGCAGTGGCTGGAGGCCCTGGTGTGCCCATTCTCTCTCTCCTTCTCACTCTTTCTCTCTCTGTCTGTCGCTCTCAAATCAATAAATAAAAATAATTTTAAAAAATACCTTTAATCAATGAGCCTTCTCACCAGCCTCCCCTTAACCTTTCCTCTCGGTCACTTTGGATTCCAGGAAGCACAAGCCCTTGAAGGACAGACAGAGCAACCCCACCCCACCTAGATGAGAGCTTTTGTCCATGAGGAGGAGGCCACCCCGGGAGCATAGTCACCATCTTATAGGATCCAGATTGTTCCCTCCAGACCACGTGACCAAACCAGAACTGAGATACAGATCAAACGAACCACATCTTGACCAGGACTAGGTAATTCTGCAAACCTCTCTCTATTTAAACTCAAAAGTTCATGTCAATATCCTGAAAGTTAGCCGGGCGTGGTGGCGCACGCCTTTAATCGCAGCACTCGGGAGGCAGAGGTAGGAGGATCGCCATAAGTTCGAGGCCACCCTGAGACTTCATAGTGAATTCCAGGTCAGCCTGGGCTAGAGTGAGACCCTACCTCAGAAAACCAAAAGTATATATATCCTGAAAGTTAATATGGGGGTGGGGGATCACTGGATCCCTTTATCTGTTCTTCATCTCAGCATGGACACACTGAATAAATCTTTGCTTTTCACAATGACATCTCTTTAGTTGGCCTTTGAGGACAGTTGACTGAGGGTAGCTTGTTGAGACTACTAGAGCCCAGGCTTGACTCTAAAACCTGCTAAACACACTGAGGTGACTGGCCAACTGAGTATGGTGTGATGGTTTTCAAATATAGTACCAGTCTGTTTCCATTCCTGGCATTTCTTTTTCATACCTTCTCCCATTTCACATCCAGCCTGGACTGAGCCAATTATTGCTCAGTTGTTTTAGCAGAATAATCAAGAAAAAAGATGGAGTCCTGGACTGGGGAAATGGCTCGTGTGTAAGCACGAGGGCCTAAGGAAGCCTGAGAGACAGACCACTAGAGTTTAAGTCTCAGGACCACATAAATATCTGGGCATGGCCACACATGTCTGTAACCCCAATCTCATAGGGGATCAGAGACCCTAGAATAGCAGGAGCTCACAAAAGTGGGGCTCTAGGATCAGTAGGAAACTTTGCAGAAAAGTAATGGAGTAAGACACCCAAAGTTCTGCTTGCCACATTGGCACATACATGGACATATGACACACACACACACGCACACACACACTCAAAAAAAAAAAACCAGATTGAGTCCTAAAGTATGAAGGAATGGAAGACATCTTCAAAGTCAGAGCCACACTTCCAAACCTCCCATTTTGGAGGTTTGGAAGTCTGATCAAGATGGAGAGAATGCAACTGTGGGAGGTCACCAATGGAGCTAGGACAAAAGTCCTGAGGGGAGGAATCACATGTACAAGAATAGAAAGTCTTCCCACCACATCCCTCCTATGGAGAAAATTCCAGCCTAGAAATGCTCTGGTGTAATTCCTGGATGCCTCATTGTGGCCTTCATTCTAGATCATAAAGACCAACTTAATGGGCTGGAGAGATAGCTTCGTGGTTAAGGCATTTGCCTGCAAAGCCTAAGGACCCAGGTTAGATTCCCCAGGACCAACATAAGCCAAATGCACAAGATGGCGCATGCATCTGGAGTTTATTTGCAGTGCATGGAGGCCCTGGTGCTCCCATTGTCTCTCTATCTGCACCTTTCTCTCTCTCTCTCTCTCTCTCTCTCTCTCTCTCTCTCAATAAATAGAATATTTTTAAGAAAGGAGGACTGAAAAGATGGTTTAGCGGTTAAGGCACTTGCCTGTGAAGCCTAAGAACCCAGGTTCAATTCCCCAATACCCACGTAAACCAGATGCACAAGGTGGTGCGTGTGTCTGGAGTTTGTTTGTAGTGGCTAAAGGCCTTGGCGTACCCATTCTCTCTCTTCCTTTCTCTTTCTCTCTATCTTCCTCTTTCTCTAATAAATAAATAAAATAAATATTTAAAAATAAATAAAAGGGGAAAAAAAGCTTGGAATGTGGATAATCTTTGTTGGGCCGGTGGGGGGGATGCGGGGGGGGGGGGGGAGGTGGAGCTGAACAGTGCCTCTGGGGGATGCTGTGGCTCCCAGCATTTTGACCAGACTGACCCAGTAACACACACATGACTTGACCTTCCTTATTTCTGGTCATTTCTAGAAGCCAGAACAGGACAGCACTAGTCAGAGAAGAAAGAAACCTTCCTGGTTTGCGCTTACATGGGCTCCAGGCCACCAGTCAACTCTGTAGGGAGAACATTAAAATTTTCTTGCTGGGCGTGGTGGTGCCTTTAATCCCAGCACTAGGGAGGCAGAGGTAGGAGGATCGCCATGAGTTCAAGGCCACCCTGAGACTACATAGTGAATTCCAGGTCAGCCTGGACCAGAGTGAGACCCTACCTCAAAAAACCAAAAAATAAAAAATAAAAAATAAAAATAATTCTTGGTGACTATGACCTTTCCGTTTCCCTACTAATAAGTTTTCTGCTAGCATCAGTTCAAGTTTGATTTATTGATTTACAAGCAGAGAGAGAAGAGAGAGAGAGAGAGAATGGGTATGACAGGGCCTCTAGCCACTGCAAGCCAACTCCAGATGGATGTGCCACCTTGTACATCTGGCTTATGTTGGTACTGGGGAACCAAACCTGGTTCCTTTGGCTTTGCTGACAAGTGCTTTAACCACTAAGCCATCTCTCCAGCCCCCTAGCTTCTTTGTAAAACAGGCTCTGATTGATTGGTCCTTGACCATACCCATCTTTGTAAATTATCTAACCTTTTTAGCTTCTGTGTTAGAAACTTCTGTGTGTTTCGAGGTAGGGTCTCACTCTAGCCCAGGCTGACCTGGAATTCACCATGTCGTCTTAGGGTAGCCTTGAACTCACTGCAATCCTCCTACTTCTGCCTCCCCAGTGCTGGGATTAAAGGTGTGCACCACCACACCCGGCTAAATTTTTTTCTTATAACCAGATACGCCCCTTTGGAAGAAGCTCCACAGTCCTGTCCCTCAGTGTTACTAACAAGACCCCATATCCCAGCAGCAAGCATGTCAGTAAATGACCCAACCAGAATTACACTGAACGTGTCATGAAACAGCAAACTCCACCTGTTTTCTCCTGGGAGAACACCCCATTTTAGTGACTTGAGACAACTCATATCTCTTGTGACAGAAGAGGGCACACTGGATACCTGGGGAGTTGAAGGCACAAAGAGACTATAAGACGCACTAACTGAGGCCCAAAGCAGGGGAAAAAAAATATAAAGCAGCCGGGCATGGTGGTACATGCCTTTAATCCCAGAACTCTGGAGGCAGAGGTAGGAGGATCGCCGTGAGTTCGAGGCCACCCTGAGACTACATCGTGAATTCCAGGTCAGCCTGGGCTAGAGTGAGACCCTACCTCAAAAACCAAAACAAAACAAAAAAATATTAAAGCAGCCAAGAAACCCATAGCTGGCTTTATTACTGTCTTGCTTACCGGAAGGAGCTTCTCGTGGACTTCCTATAAGGTTGACCAAGAGCAGATGGCCTGGCTCCTCAAGCCAGGGCAAAATCACCAGGTTGTCCTTTCTCTCTGACATACTAGAACAGAGCTGTCCAGCACATGTTTTGCACTGTGATGTAAATGTTCTACATATGTACGGTCCACTATGACAGCCTCAAGCCATGTGTAGCTATTGAATTTCCTAAGTGAGACCAGTACTATTGAGGAATTTAATCTTACTGAATTTTAATTACTTCAAATTTAAATCATCGTGTGTAGCTGTTGGATACCATCTTAGACAGCCCACTCCACACTATGAAAAAATAAGACTAGCAGGTCTAGACAATTTTTTTTGTTTATGTTTTTCAAAGTAGGGTCTCACTCTAACCCAGGCTGACCTGGAATTCTTTATGTAGTCTCAGGGTGGCCTTGAACTCACACTGATCCTCCTACCTCTGCCTCTCCAGTGCTGGGATTAAAGGCGTGCACTACCACATCTGACCTTGTGTTTTTTTTTTTGTTTTTTTTTTTTTTTTGGTTGCTTTCAAGGCAGGGTCTCACTCTAATCCAGGCTGGCCTCAAACTCACAGCAATCCTCCTACCCTAGCCTCTCAAGTGCTGGGATCAAAGCCATGTGTTACCATGCCTAGCTTTGTGGGTTTTGTTTGTTTGTTTGTTTGTTTTTGAGGTCTAGGCAATTTTGGGTTTGAATCCCAGTTTTATCTCTCAGCTATTTAGTGACCCAGTGTAAGTCCCTTACCTCTTTAAGACTCAGTTTTCTCATCTGTAAAACTGCCTTATAAGTGATGCAATTCAGGTTTGTTGTAGAGATTAAATAAGGTGTGGAACAGGATATGATATAGCACACCTATTATCCGAGCACTCAGGAGGCAGTGGAGGCAGGATTGGGAGTTCAAGATCAGCCTGAACTACAAAGAGAGACCCTGTCTCAAAAAAAATGAAGATGAAGTGAGGGGGAGAAAATTATCATGGTTTATTGTCTATAATTATGGAAGTTGTCAATAAATTTTTTTTAAATGACAATGGAAGCTGGGTGTGGTGACAAATACCTTTAATCCCAGCACTGGGGAGGCAGAGGTAGGAGGATCGCTGTGAGTTTAAGGCCACCCTGAGACTACGTAGTGAATTCCAGGTCAGCCTGGGATACAGCGAGATCCTACCTTGAAAAAAAAAGAAAGAAAGAAAGAAATAAGGAAAGAAGGAAAGCGAACAAGCCTTCTCTGTTTTCTCTTCACTGTGAGCAGCTCTCTTACCTCTGCCCCTCACCTCTAAAAATGTATGTATGGGGCTGGAGAGATGGCTTTGTGGTTAAGGCGCTTGCCTGTGAAGCCTAAGGACCCAGGTTCAATTTCCCAGGACCCATGGAAGCCAGATACACAAGGTGGCACATGTATCTGGAGTTTGTTTACAGCGGCTGGAGGCCCTGACGTGCCCATTCTCCCTCTTTCTCTCTCTCTCTTTCTTCTTCTGCCTGTCTCTCTCTCTCAAATAAGTAAATAAAATATTTTTTAAAATATTAAAAGTTGCCGGGTGTGGTGGCGCAGGCCTTTAATCCCAGCACTTGGGAGGCAGAGGTAGGAGGATTGTCATAAGTTCGAGGCCACCCTGAGACGACATAGTGAATTCCAGGTCAGCCTGAGCTAGAGTGAGACCCTACCTCAAAAAAAAAAAAAAAAAAAAAAAAAAAGAAATTAAAAGTGGTGCACATGGTGGTGCATGCATTAAAAATGTATATTAAGAAGTTTGTCTTCACCAGCTCTTTGGTCAGGAGTGCCTCTCAGCACGATCTGTAGTGATGCTGAACTAACCAGAGACATGATAGCACTACACACACACACACACACACACACACACACACACACACACACATTTATATGACTGAACAGATGGCTTAGTAGCCAAGGCGCTTGCCTGCGATGCCTAAGGACCCAGGGTGAATTCCCTAGTACTCATGTAAGCCAGATGCACAAGCAGCATGCGTATCTGCAGTTCGTTTGCAGTGCTAGAGGCCCTAGTGTGGCCATTTTCCCTCTCTCTCTCTCTCTCTCAAATTAAATAAATAAATCACATATATATTTTTGGTTTTTCAAGGTAGGGTCTCCCTGTAGCCAAGGCTGACCTGGAATTCACTAAGTAGTCTCAGGCTAGCCTTGAATTCACAGCAATCCTCCTACCTCAGCCTCCCAAGTGCTGGGATTAAAGACAAGCACCACTATGCCCGGCTTAATATATATATGTATTATATTATATTATATATTATATATTTCTATTTGCCAGCAAAGAGAGAGAGAGAGAGTATGAGTACACCAGGGCCTCTTGCCACTGCAAAGGAACTCCAGATTCATGTACCAATTTGCACATCTGTCTTTACATGGATATTGGAGAATTGAACCTGGGTCTGGAGAATTGAAACTGGGCCGACAGGTTTGGCAAGCAAGTGTCTTTAACTACTGAACACTCTCCCCAGCCCTGCCACATTTCTCTTGATAGAGATTAGGAGCAAGGTAGACTTCTTTTTTTTAAAAAAAAAAAAAAAATTATTTATTTACTTGTAAAAAGAGAGAGAAACATGGGTATAACTAAGGCCTCCTGCCACTACAAACGAACTCCAGATGCACATGCCATTGTGTGTATCTGCCCTTATGTGGGTATTGGGGAATTGAACCCAGGCTGTTAGGCTTTGCAAGCAAGTGCCTTAAACTGCGGAGCCATCTCTCGACCTCCACAGATTAAAGGCATATGCCACCACTTGCCAAATCTCTATGAGTAAAAAAAAAAAAAAAAAAACAAGAGCTCAGGAGCCACTGGCTTGGGGAATCTAGATGACTATAAATACCTGGTGCTCCAAACCCTAAACTGCATATGTCCGGAGCCCAGCGGGTCTCCACTGCTTTCAAAACTGGCGACACACTCACCTCATCTGTCCCTACCTGCAGTTTCAATCCAGCCCTGTTTCAGGGGATATCAACACACCAGCCAAGTTCCCTGGGACTGGGGCAGCCACAGCTGATGGCTGGTTCCGAGGCTGGGATAGGGAGTTGAGGAGCCTCACCATCGGTTCTGCCAGAAACGGAAGCAGTAACTCTTCTACGTGATCCTGGGCCATGGCGCTCGTTTGCCTTGATGTTTGCCTTTCATGCCCTCTTCACCATGCGAAGCCACTGCCATCTCTCTTCCCTTCTCCTTCCATGGCTCTTTCTCCCATGTCTCCTCCGCCCTCTATGTCCCTTTTCCTGAACCGCCCCCTAAAGACTAAAGTGTTTAGCACAGGGAGAAGAAAATAAACACCATATTAGTAAGGAAAAAAATTAATAATAATGCCAGGTGTGGTGGCGCACACCTTTATTCCCAGCACTCAGGAGTCAGAGGTAGGAGGGTCACCTTGAGTTTGAGGCCACCCTGAGACTACAGAGTGAATTTCAGGTCAGCCTGGGCTAGAGCTAGAGCTAGACCCTACCTTGAAAAAAAAGAAAGAAAGAAAAGAAAAGAAGAAAAAACGAAGAGCTGGAGATGTAGGTCAGTGGGAGAGCATTTGCCAAGCACATCCAAGGCTCTAGAATCCATTCACAGCACCAGACAGAGAGAAAACAAAGCGCCCGCCTTTCTTTGGGTGTGGACCATGGTGTCCTCCACGTAAGAAGTCCTGCTGGTAAGTCAGCTCAGTCTTCTTGGAAATGTGATACTATTTGTGGAAGAGGGCTGACAAGGGGCTGTGTAAAAAGACTGCCAAAAGAATTATTTATTAGACTGTAAGGAGGTGGCATGCCAGAGCCTTTTTCAGGAAGAAGTAAGATGCGGGGCTTGGATGAAGGCCAGGCCCCTCCTGAGGTCGCTGCTGCTTGGCTGGGTGCCCAGGTTCAGTACAGACGAGACTTTGGGACCTGAGGAAGGCTCAGAGGACTGGAATGGAGCTAATGGCTTTTAAATTCACATCTTTCACGGTTTTAAAGAAAGCTGGACCAGTGTTGGCTGCTAATTGCTTCCTCCTTGGGTACTTAATGGCTGGATGACCTCGAACAGGTTAGTTCTCCTATCTGGACCTCATTTCCTTTGCGGCCCCTCCCCCACCAAGGTGCTGGGAAAGTAACCCAGGGCCTTGAACTTGGTACACACACTCTACTGCTGAGCGAAATCCTTAGCCACTGGACCTCCTTTCCCTACTTGTCTCTGCAGGGTTGCTGTGAGGATTTGCTAAAGGAGCAAGTGGGGGCTGGAGAGGTGGCCGTTAAGGTGCCTGCCTGCAAAGCCTAAGGACCCATGTTCCATTCCACTCTCCAGACCCCACTTTAGCCAGACACACAAAGGTGAGGCAAGCGCAAGGTCGCACATGCCCACTAGGTGGCACAAGCGTCTGGCATTTGATTGCAGTGGCTGAGGCCCTGGCTTGCGGATTCTTTCTCTCTCTCACTGTCTCTCTCTAAAATAAAAATAAGGCAGGTGTGGTGACGCATACCTTTAATACCAGCACTTGGGAGGCAGAGGTAGGAAGATCGCTGTGAGTTCGAGGCCACCCTGAAATTACATAGTGAATTCCAGGTCGGCCTGGCTAGAGTGAAACACTACCTTGGGGAAAAGTAATTAATTAATTTATAAAAAGGGTTGGAGAGATGGCTTAGCAGTTAAGGTGCATGCTTGTGAAGCCTAAGGACCCAGATTGGATTCTCCAGGTCCCACGTAAGCCAAATGCACATAGTGGCACATGCATCTGGAGTTCGTTTGCAGTGGCTAGAGGCCCTGGTGTGCCCATTCTCACTCTCTGTCTCCCTCCCTCTCTGTTTCTAATAAACAAATAAAAATAAAATCTTCTTTAAAAAAGAAGAAGAAGCAAGTAGGAAACTTGTGTCCAAGGTTAAGGGATAATAAACAGCAAGAGATGCTGAGAGTAATAATGTTAAAATCTCAGAGTCTGAAGGTCATAGAACCCAGGTAACCCAACCAGGACTTGTACCAAGCCTCAGAGCTGGATTTTTTTGTCTTACATATGTGTCCTCTGGGGCTTTGCACAGTGACTGTCCCATAACAGCGCACAGGACGTCCTGTATCCTAAGGCATACATTCTGCTGGGCATGGTAGTACACGTATGTAATCTCAGCACTAAGGAGGCTTGCAACTTCAAGGCCAATGTGGTAGTAGTCCCTGTGAACTTGACTAAATTTGGAATCACCAGGAAAACACACCTGTGGGTGTTTCCAGAAATAGCCATGAGGCTATTTCCAGAAAGGTTTAACCCAGCAAGGGAAAACCCTAAATCCCACGGGCCAGGATTCCAGGTCAACAGAGGAGAAAGTGAGCTGAGTACCAACCTTCATCTCTCTCTCTCTCTCCACTGCCTGACTGCAGATGCAATGTGACCGGCCACCTCATGCTCCTGCCATCATGCCTCCCCCGCCAAGGTGGACTGTACCCCAAACACAGCCTAAATAAATCCTTCCTCCCCTAAATTGCTTCTTTCAGGAATTTGGTCACAGCAACAAGGAAAGAAACGAACAGAGCCAGCCTGGAGTTCACAGCAAGAGCCTGTCTCAAGGAAAACTAGGAAGAAAGAAAATACACTATTATCACTTACTGAGCAAATTAGCATCTTAAAAAAAAAAAAGTGGGCTGGAGAGATGGCTTAGTGGTTTAAGGCGTTTGTTTGCCTGCAAAGCCAAAGGACCTCGGTTTGATTCCCCAGGACCCACATAGGCCAGATGCACAAGGTGGCACATGCATCTGGAGTTCATTTGCAGTGCAGGAAGCCCTGGCATGTTCATTCTCTGTCTTTCTCTCAGCCTCTTTCCCTCTCTCAAATAAATAAATAAAAATAATTTTTAAAAAATGTGTAAGCCAGTGTGGTGGCGCATGCCTTTAATCCCAGCACTCAGGAGGCAGAGGTAGGAGGATCACCCTGAGTTTGAGGCCAGCCTAAGACTACAAAGTGAATTCCAGGTCAGTCTGGGCTAGAGCGAGACCCTACCTTGAAAAATATTTTTTTTTAAGTGTAATAGGGCCTGGAGAGATGGCTTCATGATTAGTGATTGCCTGCAAAGTCTAAGGACCTGGGTGCAATTTCCCAGTACCCATGTAAAGCCAGATGCACAAGGTGGCACATGTGTCTGGAGTTTGTGGTGACTAGAGATCTTGGCACACCCAATCTCTCTCTCTCTCTCTGTCTGTCTGCCTCTTTCTCTCTCAAATAAATAATTTTTTTTCTGGTTTTTCGAGGTAGGGTCTCACTCTAGCCCAGGCTGACCTGGAATTCACTATGTAGTCTCAGGGTGGCCTCGAACTCACGGCAATCCTCCTACCTCTGCCTCCCAAGTGCTGGGAATAAAGGCGTGTGCCACCACACCCAGCCCAGCTATCATGTTAATTTTTTCTAACAATATGCGTCCATTTCTCACTATAATCAGCAATGGGATGGAAGCTTTCCATTTTTCACCCTGGGCAATACTGTGTCTTTAAAAAATATTTTTTTTAACCAGGTGTGGTGGTGCACGCCTCATATCACAGCACTTGGGAGGCAGAGGTAAGAGGATTGCCGTGAGTTCGAGGCCACCCTGAGACTACATAGTGAATTCCAGGTCAGCCTGGGCTAGAGTGAGACCCTACCTCGAAAAACCAAAAAAAAAAAAAAAAAAAAAAAAAAAAAAAAAGAAAGGAAAAGAAAAATTTAACATGATGACTTGAAACCATTTGATTCAATCATTATACTTCCAGGAATTTTGAAAAATTGAGATATACTCCCAAGGATTTGGGCCCAAGCATGCTCATCCCAGCTTCACTTTTCACAGGGAAGTATGTCCACCATTAGGAGACTGGAGATATGAACTGAGGTGTCAGTAAAAGAGAATATTATGCTGGGCATGGTGGCATGTGCCTGTAGTCCCAGCACTAAGGAGACTAAGGCAGTACAATGCGTTACAGGCCAGCCTGGAATGTATATTGAGAGAGTGGCTCAAAAACACAAATGTAAAAATTAGGAGTTTCCGCTTCTTTTAAAAATCCAGATCCAAGCCAGGCATGGTGGCGCATGCTTTTAATCCCAGCACTCGGGAGGCAGAGGTAGGAGGATTGCCGTGAGTTCGAGGCCACTCTGAGACTCCATAGTGAATTCCAGGTCAGCCTGGGCTAGAGTGAGGCCCTACCTCGAAAAACCAAAAAAAAAAAAAAAAAATCCAGATCCAGGGACTGGACAGATGGTTTAATGGTTAAGGCATTGCCTGCAAAGCCAAAGGATCCCAGTTTGACTCTCCAGGACCCACGTAAACCAGATGCACAAGGTGGCACATGTATCTGGAGTTCATTTGCAGTGGCTGGAAGCCCTGGCTCGCTCGCTCGCTCGCTCTCTCTCTATCTCTCTCTTTCTCTCTTTCTCTCTTAAATAAATAAATAATTTTTAAAAATCCAGATCCACTAATGCTGGGCGTGGTGGCATATGCCTTTAAGTCCAGCACTCTGGAGGCAGAGGTAGGAGGCTCGCCATGAGTTTGAGGCCACATTAAGACTATATAGAGAATTCCAGGTCAGTCTGGGCTAGAGTGAGACCCTATCTCAAAAAAACAAGAAGAAAGAAAACAATCCAAATCCAGGGTTGGAGAGATGGCTTATCAGTTAAGGTGCTCACCTGCAAAGCCTAAGGACCCAGGCCCAATTCCCCAGACCTATGTAAGCCAGATGCGCAAGGTGGTGTACGTGTCTGGAGTTTGTTTGCAGTGGCTAGAGGCCTTGGCACACCCATTCTCTCTCCTTCCCTCCTCCCCTCTCTCTCTGCCTATTTCTCTCTCTCAAATAAATGAATAAATAAAAATCCAAATTCAGTTTTCCACCAGAAATAGATGGTAAAACCCTATTGCTGAAGACTCCACATGCTTGGGTTGCAGTTCACAGAGATATTAAGCCCGAGCTGAGCTGAAAACCTCCTCCCTGTAGACCAGCTGATTAAAAGCTGGGAAAAGCTATGCTGCATGAAGCCCTGTGGGGGAGAGAAGTCATCAGCCATGAAAAAACAATAGTGGACACTGCAAGCCTTAAGTTTGGCCAGCCAAGCCAAATGAGCCAACAGGTACAATAGTGGCATGTCAGTTATGGGAGAAACCAGTTGCTCTCTAATTGGACTGGAGGCTCTCTCCACGGGAGGGAATACATGCCTAATACTGAAAACCTATGACGGAGGAAGTTATGAGCCCTAGGGGTGTCTGGCTAAATGCATATATTATGCTCACCAGACTGCCCAGTAAGCACTTCTCTTAATGTTCATACCCATATATTAATGCTACTCTTACTTTGGTTAGAGAAGTTTCTCTTTTCAGGTGGCGATGACCTCTGGGATGACTCAGAAGGCACCATGGTGCTGAGAAGAAGTGACAGAGGAGTGCTCAGCATTGAACCATCTCAGATTATCACACTTTCCAAGGCTCAGGGTCCATTGCCGGAGAGGTGGTAGAAAAAAATTTAAGAACCAAAGAAAGGGTAGGACTCCTTACAATGAACTCTTCCAGACACAAAATGGCCTGGATATCCATGACCTCACAGTGCCTGGAACTACCTACACAAGACCATCATAATAGGAGGAAAAGACGATGACATCAAAATAAAAGACTAGCCGGGCGTGGTGGCTCACACCTTTAATCCCAGCACTCGGGAGGCAGAGGCAGGAGGATCGCAGTGAGTTCGAGGCCACCCTGAGACTACATAGTGAATTCCAGGTCAGCCTGGGCTAGAGTGAGACTCTACCTCAAAAAAACCAAAAATAAATAAATAAGTAAATAATAATAAAATAAAAATAAATAAAAGAGAGACTAACTGAGAAGAGAAGGGATATGATGGAGAGTGGATTTGTAAAGGGGAGGGAGAGGGGAGGAGATTTTCGTGGTTTATTGTCTGTAATTATGGAAGTGTTGTCAATCAAAAAAGTTTCAAAAGCTGGAGTGTCATCTGGGTCTGGTGTCTTTGTTAACTTTCTTCTACCACAGTGCAGCCAGCTCTTGAGAAATGAGGGTATTCTGGGCACAGAGGCAGATATGCCCAGGCCCCGCTCACAGATCGTCTGGCCCAGTGATATATAGCAGAGTGTTACTCCCTTTAAGGTCTGTGAAAAACAAACCTTTCCTTCCCCACAGATACTATCTTTTCCCAGAGAGCCCTAGCAACCCCATGTATCCCCACATCCTGTCTCAAATCTGGGGGTGGGGGCTGACCCTCCTCACACACTTGAAGAAAACATCACCTGGTCTCTCTCTCTCTCTCTCTCTCTCTCTCTCTCTTTGGTTTTTGGAGGCAGGGTCTCACTCTAGCCCAGGCTGACCTGGAATTCACTATGTAGTCTCAGGGTGGTGTCGAACTCACAGCGATCCTCCTACCTCTGCCTCCTGAGTGCTGGGATTCAAGGCATGCGTCACCACGCCTGGCATGACCTTTATCTTTAAGTCACAGAAACCAGAAACAATGCTGCCCTTTCAACCTCTCGCACAGCCACTGGCTCCAATGGCCTCTCTGGGGGCACCTAGCCTTCACACTGTTCCAGTCACGCCCCCTTCACTTCAGATTTCCCAAAGTGTGTTTCCATCATTATAATAGATACCTAAGATAAATCAACTTCTACAGACAAAAGATTTATTCTGGCTCCAAGTTGGAAGGTTACATACAGTCTATAACTGGCTGGCTCTATCGCTGTCGGGATCTGTGATGAGGCAACACATCATAGCAGGAGCTTATGGCAGAGCAAAACTGCTCACCACATGGCCAGGAAGCAGAAATGAGAAAGAGGGAGGGCAGACGGGCTTGGTGGCACACGCCTTTAATTTCCAGCACTCGGGAGGCAGAGGTAGGAGGATCACCATGTGTTTGAGGCCACCCTGAGATTACATAGTGAATTCCAGGTCAGCCTGGACTAGAGTGAAACCCTACTTCAAAAAGGCAAGAAAAGAAGAAAGAAAGAAAGAAAGAAAGAAAGAAAGAAAGAAAGAAAGAAAGAAAGAAAGAAAGAAAGGAAAGGCATGAGATCCCAATGTCCCCTTCAAAGGCACATCTCAATGACCTGATGGCTTTCCTCTAACCCTTAACAATTAAAATTGGGGGCTGGGGCTGGAGAGATGGCTTAGCGGTTAAGCGCTTGCCTGTGAAGCCTAAGGACCCCGGTTCAAGGCTTGATTCCCCAGGACCCACGTTAGCCAGATGCACAAGGGGCACACGCATCTGGAGTTCATTTACAGAGGCTGGAAGCTCTGGCGCGCCCATTCTCTCTCTCTCTCTGCCTCCTTCTCTCTGTCACTCTCAAATAAATAAATAAACAAACAAACAAAATTTTTTAAAAATTGGGGGCTGGATAGATGGCTTAGTGGTTAAGGTGCTTGCCTGCAAAGCCAAAGGACCTTAGTTTGATTCCCCAGGACCTAAGGACTTAAGCCAGATGCACAAGGTGGCACATGTGTCTGGAGTTTGTTTGCAGTGGCTAGAGGCCCTGGCATGCCCATTCTCTCTATCTCCATCTCTCTCTCTCAAATAAATAAAATTGGGGGCTGGAGAGATGGCTTAGCTGTTAAGGCACTTGCCTATGAAGCTTAAAGACCCATGTTCTACTCTCCAGATCCCATGTTAGCCAGACACATAAAGGTGAGCAAGCGCAAGGTCGCACATGCCCAGTGGGTGGCGCAAGTGCCTGGAATTCGATTGTAGTTGCTGAGGCCCTGGCATGCCAATTCTCTCTCTCTGTCTCTAAAAAATAAAAATAAGAATAAAGCATGCTGGGCGTGGTGGTGCACGCCTTTAATCCCAGCACTCAGGAGGCAGAGGTAGGAGGATCACTTCACTGTTGAGTTCGAGGTCACCCTGAGACTACAGAGTGAATTCCAGGTCAGCCTGAGCTGAGCTAGAGGAAAAACCCTACCTTGAAAAAAAGCATTAAAATTGGTGTCCTTCCCAATGACTATGCTGAAACCCAGACACCCCTGGAGTTAGGGATGCAGCTCGGTTGGCAGAGCACTTGCCTAACATGCACTAAGGCCTGTCTTCAGTCCTCAGGACCACGTAAAGCCTGTCAGGGTAGCTCACACCTGCTATCCCAGCCCTTGGGAGGTAGAGGCAGAACGGTCTGAAGCTTAAGGTTACCCTTGACTACATTATGAGTTGGAGGTCAGCTTTGAACATGAAAACATGAAATCCTGTCTCAAAAAAAAAAAAAAAGGCTGGAGAGAAGGTCAGTGGTTAAAGGCGCTTGCTTTCACAGCCTGATGAGCTAGGTTCAGTTCCTTAGTACCCACAAAAAGCCAGATGCACAAAGTGGCGCAAGCATCTGGAGTTCATTTGTAGTGGCAAGAAGCCCTGGTGTGACCATTTCTCTCTTTCTCCTTATCTCCACACCTTGCAGATAAATAAGTAAAAACAAATTTTGGGGCTGTAAAGATGGCTTAGAGGTTAAGGCACTTGCCTGCAAAGCCTAAGGACCCAGGTTCAATTCTCAGGTTCCACGTAAGCCAGATGCACATCATGGCGCACGTGTCTGGAGTTCGTTTGCACTGTCTAGAGGCTCTGGAGTGCCCATTCTCTCTCTCTCTCTCCCTCTGTATCCAATAAATAAATAAATAAAATGATAAAAAATAAATAAAATTTAAAAATTAATTTAAAAAGTAGGGGGCCAGCAATCCAAGCCCCCAAGGTGGTGGTAGTAGGAAGTGGGACTATGGGGAGGTGATCAGCTCATGAGAGCTCTGCTCTATGACAGGATTAGTATCCTTATAAAAGAGGCCACAGAAAGGTACCTTGTTCCTTCTAGCATGTGAAGACACAGTGAGAAGATTCCAGACACTGAATCTCCTTCTTCCTAAACAGATTGCCACAGCCAAGCTTGGTAGTGCACACCTATAATCCTAGCACTTAAGAGGCTGAAGCAGAAGATTGTGAGTTCAAAGCTATCCTGGGCTACATGGTGATATATATATGTGTGTGTGTGTGTGTGTATATATATATATATATATATATATATATATATATATATATATATATATGTATATAAAATAAAAAGAGAGAAACTTATTGTTGTTTGTTCAGATGTGTGTGTGTGTTTATTTGCAGTGTTGGGCATCATACTCAAGGCCTTGTGCCTGCTAGGCAAGGACTCTACCACTGAGCTATATCCCTAACCCTACTTTTGTTTTGTTGAGGCAAGATCTCATTAGGTATTCCAGGCTAGCTTCCAACTTATGATCCTCCTGCCTCAGCCTCCTAAGCACTGGTACTGCAGAGGGGGTGGGGAGGGCACCACCACATCTGGCTGATTTTTGTTGTTCTAAGCTCCCTTCCCAGTCTGTGGTACTTCATTATGACAGCCTGAACAAATTAAGACACCCCAAATTGGAAACAGCATTTCAATGGGGGAATATATCCACAAACTGGTAAATGAATCCACACAATGGGACACAATTTAGCAATAAAAGGGAACAAACCATTGGTCAACTATTAATTCATCTAAGCAACAAAAATGTTCAGAAAGAGGGAATTTTCAACGGTTACATACTGAATCTGTTTATGTGACATTCTCTAAAAGTCAAAACTATAGTGAAGGGTCTGTGGTTGCCCCAAGTTGAGGTGGGAGGAATGTGTCACTACGAAGGGAAATAAGGTTTTTTTTTTTTTTTTTTTTTTTTACTCTCGGGTGTCGGAACTGTTCTGTATCCTGTTTGGGGTGGTGGTTATGCAAATATTCATGTGTGAAAATTCATTGAACTATATGCGTAAGCAAGCGTGTGTGCGTGCGAACACACACACACACAAAGAAAGCAAAGAAAGACAAGGGTAAAATTTACTCTCTGCCAATTAAAACAAACAGAAAGCTGTGGTAGTCAGCTTCTATGGTCCACAATGAGCCTTTCGTCCTTACACTTGTGCCCGATGTCCCCTCTCCCACTGAATGGGGCTAGCCTTTGTTACCAGTAAACATGTCAGAAGTGACAGTATGTAACTTTTTATTTACTTATTTTTAATTTTTTAACTTTTATTTTGTTTATTTATTAGAGAAAGAAAGAGAGAGAGACAATGGGTGCTCCAGGGCCCCTAGCCACCACAAATGAACTCCAGAGGCAATGTGCCATCTTGTGCATCTGGCTTACGTGGGGCCTGGAGAATTAAAACTGGGTCCTTAAACTTCACAGGCAAGGCCTTAACAGCTAAGCCATCTCTCCAGCTCTGACAATATATATATATATGTATGTATATTATTTGCAAGTAGAAAGAGAAAGAGAGAGATAATGCACGAGAGAGCACCAGGGCCTCCTGCCACTGCAAATGAACTCCAGATGCATGTACCATTTTGTGCGTGTGCTACTTTGTGTAACTGGTTTTACCTGCGTATTAGAGAACTGAAGCCAGGCCATCAGACTTTGCAAGCAAGTGCCTTTAACTGCTGAGCCACCTCTCCAGCTCCACTGCGCGACTTCTGAGGCCAAATCATAACAGACACTGCAGTTTTGTCTGGGTCTCTCTAGAGGCCTGTGCTTTGAGGAAGCTGCTCACAATGCTGTCAGGACTCTGGAGCAGCCCCACAGAGAGGCACCAAGCCTCCTGCCAACTGGCAGCATCCGCTTGTGGTCTGGAGTCATTGGAGTTGGCCTAAGACCTTGGAGATGGCCCTGAGCGCTTGGAGCTGGAGCTTCTGGCTTCTGTTAAGCCGTCAGGTGAGTGGCCCCAGCCAGCTTCTGACTGCGACCTCCTCACCAGGACACTGAGCCAGTCAGTTATCCTGCTCTTGAATTCCTGACCCACATACAAACTGCAAACTGTGAGACAATAATTTGATTTTGTCTTTTTTTTCCTTTTCAAATTTTTTTATTAACAAATTCCATGATTATAAACAATATCCCATGATAATGCCCTCCCTCCCCCAACTTTCCCCTTTGACACTCCACCCTCCATCATATTCCCTCCCCCTCTCAATCAGTCTCTCTTTTATTTTGATGTCATGATCTTTTCCTCCTATTATGATGGTGTGATTTTGTCTTTTTTAAAATGTTTTATTTTTATTTATTTATTTATTTGACAGAGAAAGAGGCAGAGAGAGAGAGAAAGTGGGTGCGCCAGGGCCTCCAGCTACTGCAAATGAACTCCAGACTCATGCACCCCCTTGTGCATCTGGCTAACGTGGGTCCTGGGCAATTGAACCTGGGTCCTTTGGCCTTGCAGGCAAATGCCTTAACTGCTAAGCCATCCCACCAGCCCTGTTTGATTTTTTTTTTTTTTTTTGAGATAGGGTTTTGTTCTAGCTCAGGCTAACCTGGAATTCACTACGTAGTCTCAGACTGGCTTCGAACTCACAGTGATCCTCTTGGCTCTATTTCCCGAGTGCTGAGGCATGTACCACTACACCCGCTGCTTTTAAAAAATATTTATATTTATTTTTTTATTTGAGAGAGAGAAAGGTAAAGAGAAAGGAGAAAGTCACACAGAGAGAGTGGGCATACCAGGGTCTCCTGCCACTACAAATGAACTCCATATGCATGTGCCACTTTGTGCATCTGGCTTTATGTGGATACAGGGGACTTGGGCCGTCAGACTTCACAAGCAAGTGCCTTTAATGGCTGAGCCATCTCTCCAGCCCTATTTTCCTTTTTTTTTTTTGGTAGGGTTTCGTTCTAGCCCAGGCTGACCTGGAATTCACTACGTAGTCTCAGAGTGGCCTAGAACACATAGCGATTCTCCTACCTCTGCGTCCCAGGTGCTGGGATTAAAGGCATGCTCTACCATGCCTGTCTCTATTTTCCTGTTTTTTTAAAAAAATATTTTATTTATTGAAAGAGAAAGGGGCAGATAGAGAGAGAGAGAGAGAGAATGGGTGCTCCAGTGCCTTCAGCTGTTGCAAACAAACTCCAGACATGCGCTATCTTGTACATCTGCATTATATGGGTACTAGGGAATCGAACCTGGGTCCTTAGGTTTCACAGACAAGTGCCTTAACCACTAAGCCATTTCTCCAGCCCTATTCTTCTGTTTTGTGAGACAGCGTCTCACTCTAGCCCAGGATGACCTGGAACTCATTCTGTAGTCCAGGCTGGCTTCAAACTCATGGTGATCCTCCTACCTCAGCCTCCTGAATGTGGCGATTAAAGGTGTGACCAATTACACTGACTTGGTTTTGGTTTTTGATTTCCTACAGGGTCTCAGTTTGTAGTTCACTTTAGCCTGGAACTTAACAATCTTCCTGCCTACCTTGTTGTTTGTTTGTTTGTTTTCTTTTCTTTTCTTTTCTTTTTTTCCTTGAGGTAGGGTCTCACTCTAGCCCAGGCTGACCTGGAATTCACTACGTAGTCTCAGGGTGGCCTCGAACTCATGGCGATCCACCTACCTCTGCCTCCCAAGTGCTGGGATTAAAGGCGTGCGCCACCACGCCCGGCTTGTTTTTTTTTTAAATTTTTTAATTTTTTTAATTTATTTGAGAGTGTCAGGCAGAGAGAGAGAGAGAGAGAGAGAGAGAGAGAGAGAGAGTGTAAATGGGCGCACCAGGCCCTCCAGCCACTGCAAATGAACTCCAGATGCTTGCACCCCCTTGTGCATCTGGCTAATGTGGGTCCTGGGGAATCGAACCTAGGTCCTTTGGCTTTCCAAGCAAATGCCTTAACTGCTAAGCCATCTCTCTAGCCCCTTGTTGTTATTTTAAGACACTTAAATTATATGAGGGTTATTTGTTATGCTATCATAGATAACAGAAGCAAGGGCTAATTAAACAATGCTACTTCTTTGCTCAAAACTTTCCAGTGGCTTTTAGGTCACTGGTAAAGCCAAGGCCAGGTCCATGATGAGGCCTCTGTCTCATCTCCTGGCCTTTTGTGTTCTTCTACAGTCACCAAGCTCATCTCTACCATAGGCCTTCTGAACCTGCTCATTCTCCCTGGACTGTGCTTCACAGTGATCTCGGAGAGCTGCATGCCTCGCTGCTCACCTCCTTCAAGCCTCTGTTCAAACGACATCCTGACCTACAGGTCTTCTTTGACTGCCCAGGCACTCTTGGCAATATGGGCTACATAGTGAGCACCTGTCTCCCAAAAAGAAACCTTTTTTTTTTTTTTTTTTTTGGTTTTTCCTGGAATTCACTGTCTAGCTTCATGTTGGCCTTGAACTCACAGTGATCCTCCTACATCTAACTCACAAGTGTTGGGATTAAAGGAGTGCACCACCACACTTGGCTTCTGACATATACATATATATTTCTTTGTTTTTTCAAGATAGGGTATCACTATAGCCTAGACTGACATGAATTCACCATGTGGTCTCAGGGAGAGAGAGAGAGAGAGAGAGAGAGAATGAGGGCTTTTAGCCACTGCAAATGAACTCCAGACCCATGCACCACTATGTGCATCTGGCTTATGTGGAACCTGGAGAATCAAACCTGGATCCTTAGGCTTCACAGGCATGTGTCCCAACCGCTAAGCCATCTCTTCAGTCCTTCTTGCTTTCTTTTTATTTTAAGGGGAATTTTTTTTTATTAACACTTCCATGATTGTAAACAATATCCCATGGTAATACCCTCCCTCCCCCCACTTTCCCCTTTGAAGCTCTATTCTCCATCATATCCCCTCCCTCTCTCATTCAGTCTCTTTTATTTTGATGTCATGATCTTTTCCTCCTATTATGATGGTCTTGTGTAGGTAGTGTCAGGCACTGTGAGGTCATGGATATCCAGGCCATTTTGTGTCTGGGGGGAGCACATTGTAAGGAGTCCTACCCTTCCTTTGGCTCCTACATTCTTTCCGCCACCTCTTCCACAACAGACCCTGAGCCTTGGAAGGTGTGATAGAGATATTGCAGTACTGAGCACTCCTGTCACTTTTTTGCAGCACCATGATGCCTTCTGAGTCATCCCAAGGTCACTGCCATCTGAAAAGAGAAGATTCTCTACCCGAAGTGAGAGTAGCATTAGTATATGGGTATGAACATTAAGAGAAGTGCTTACTGGTCAGTTTGATGAACATAGTATATACATTCAGCCAGACAGCAGCAGACGTTACACCCCTAGGGCTCATGACTACACCTGTTTTAAGTTTTCAGTATCAGGGATGTATTCCCTCCCATGGAGTGGGCCTCCAGTCCAATTAGAGGGCAACTGGTTTCCACCATAACAGACATGCCACTATTGCACCCATTGGCTCATTTGGCCTGGCTGGCCAAATATAAGGCTTGCAGTGTCCACTGTGGAGTATCTTCACTGGTGATTTCTCTCTCTCCCATTGAACTGCATGCAGAATGGCTTCTTCCAGCTTTCTGTCGGCTGGTCTACATGGAGGAGGTTATCAGCTCAGTTTCAGCAGGATTTCTCAGTGGCCTTGCAGCCCAAGTATGTGGAGTCTTCAGCAATAGGGTCTTGCCATCTATTCCTGGTGGGAAACCAAGGGCCTCGGCAATGGCCTATAATGTTTTGGGGGCATCAGGGACCTCCCTGGCCAATAAGTCACTGGAAGGTTAAGGCGCTTGCCTACAAAGCCAAAGGACCCAGGTTCAATTCCCCAGGACCCACGTAAGCCAGATGTACAAGGGGGCACATGCATCTGGAGATTGTTTGCAGCGGCTGGAGGCCCTGGTGTGCTCATTGTCTCTCTTTCTCTCCTTCCCCCTGCCTATTTCTCTCTCTCTCTCTCTCTCAAATAAAGAAAAAAAGTTTAAAAAAATCAGCCGAGCGTGGTGGCATACACCTTTAATCCCAGCACTCAGGAGGTAGAGATAGGAGGATCACCGTGAGTTCAAGGCCACCCTAAGACTACATAGTGAATTCCAGGCGAGCCTGGACTAGAGCAAGACCCTAACTCAAACAAACAAACAAACAAACAAACAAAAAAACAAAAAAAGTAAACTGGGATGAGGACGTAGCTTAGTAGGTGAGTGCCTATCTAGCATGCATAAAGCTCTGAGTTCAGTTTCCAACACAAAATAACCTGGCCATGGTGTGTACACATATAACCCCAGTACTTGTGAGGTGGAGGCAAGGCAGTCAGAAATTCAAGGTCATCTTCAGCTATATAGTGAGTTTGAGGATAGCCTGTGCTACCTGAGATCCTGTCTCAAAAAAATAAGCATATGAAGATAGCATAAATTGGGCTGGACAGACTGCTCAGTGGTTAAAGCACTTGCCTGAAAAGCCTAAGGGCCAGGGGTTGATTCCCCAGTACTTAATGTAAAGCCATATGCACAAGGTGGCACACGCATCTGGAGTTCATTTGCCTTGGCTAGAGGCCCTGGTGTGCTCATTCTCTCTCTCTCTCTCTCTGCCTCTCTCTCTCAAATAAATAAATAAATATGCCAAAAAAAAAAAAGATAGCATAAGGGAATTCTAGTTAAGGTTATTTGTAAGTGTACAAAGAGCAAGTGACATGTTGGCACAGAGCTGAGACAAGTTCTTCTCTGGCTTTATTAATGAGAAAAAAAACAAACCTGGAAGGCAAATTCGTTCCTTCTGCCTGTGACCTGGACCCCCTAAATGATCTTGGATAACACCAGAGAGGCAAAATCACCCCACCCCCAAATTCGGAGGGAACAGCTATCAAATGGCCCAGTGTGTGGCCGTTTTTACAGACTGTGTTTTCTGAGCAGGCTAGGCCATTCTCCGCAGGCTGCCTGCCCCACGTGGAGGTGCTCCCGCCCTGGTGCTGAGTCACGCCCGTGGGGAGGGAGACTTCTGGGATGTGCCTCTTCTGTTGCCCTCCTGACTGTTTACCTGGTGATGCTTGGCTGGTCAACAAAGGGCTAGATGTAAAAACACCAAACCTGCCCGCCGCTAAACCGAGCTACTTCCCAGGTTCCAATCTCAAATGTGAATTAAATCTGACAACATAATCCAGAGTGCAGGATTTGCCATCTGGTGATGGGTTTTCCCTGCCAACTGCAGCAAAGAGAGAGGCGGAGAAGGTACAAGTCTTTATGTTCAAGCCAGTGGGCGCTTGAGTTGCTGCTGTCGTTGTTAGGATTATGATACTCTAGGTGTCTCTGAAGTGAACAGAAAGTGGGCATGAGAGCTCCACTCTTCCTCCTTCAGTCCTTTCTTCTGTTTTCCTTTCTTTCTCTGCATTTCAGGAAGATCTGTGACATTCCAGGACAGCGTTTTCTAGTTTGGGTTCCTACAAACACGGGCTTCTCCGTGTTGACCTAAACCACCATCACTGCTAGTAATAACATGGGTTTCTTTCCAAGGCAGGGTCTCAATCTAGCCCAGGCTGGCCTTGAACTCACTGAGATCCTTCAGCTTCCTGAGTGCTACGACTAAAGCTTGTGCTACCAAGCCTTGCTTGTTGTTGTTATTTTTTGGTTGTTGTTTGTTTGTTTTTTGAGGCAGAGTCTCACTCTAGCCCAAGAGGACCTAGAACCACCTCTATAGCTCAGGCTGGCCTCAAACTCACTATAATCCTCCTACCTTAGCCATTTTACCTTAGCCTCGGAGTGTTGGGATTAAGCCACCATGCCAGGACCAGTAGTCACTTAATTAAAAAAAAAAAAATCATGGGCTGGAGAGATGGCTTAGCAGTTAAGGCGCTTGCCTACGAAGTCTAAGAACCCATGTTCAACTCTACAGATCCCATGTAAGCCAGATGCACAAAGCAACACAAGCGCACAAGGTCACACATGCCCACTAGGTGGCACAAGTGTCTGGAGTTTGATTGCAGTGGCTGAGGCCCTGGCATGCCAGTTCTCTCCAAAAAAATAAAAAATCATGCAGGGCATGGTGGTGCATGCCTTTAATCCCAACACTCAGGTGGCAGAAGGTAGGAGGATCACTGTGAGTTCTAGGTCAGCCTGGGACTGCAGAGTAAATTCCAGGTCAGACTGGGCTACAGTGACACTCTACCTCAAAGAAAGGGGGGGCTGGAGAGATGGCCTAGAGGTTAAGACATTTGCCTGCAAAGCCAAAGGACCCAGGTTCAATTCTCCAGGACCCACATAAGCCAGATGCACAGGGGATGCATGTGTCTGGAGTTCATTTGCAGTGGCCAGATGCCCTGGAATGCCCATTCTCTCTCTGCCTCTTCCTCTCTCTCAAATAAAAATAAAATAAAATATTTAGAAAAAAGAAAGTAAGAAAAGAAAACCCCAAACTAAACCAAATGAAACAAAAAAGTCAAGCCAGGAGTAGTGGCTCACGCCTTTAATCCCAGCACTTGGGAGGCAGAGGTAGTAGGACTACTGTGAGTTCAAGGCCACCCTGAGACTACATAGTGAATTCCAGGTCAGCCTGGGCTAGAGTGAGACCCCACCTTGAAAAACCAAAAAAAAAAAAAAAAAGGGGGGGGTGGCGGCTGGAGAGATGGCTTAATGTTTAAGGCCTGCAAAGCCTAAGCACCCAGGTTCTATTCTCCAGTTCCCACATAAACCAGATGTACATGGTGACACATGTGTCTGGAGTTTGTTTGCAGTGGCTGGAAGCCCCGGCATGCCCATTCTCTCCCCCCCCCGCCCTGACTCTAATAAATAAATGAAAATAAAATCTTTAAAGGGGGGGGGGGCTGGAGAGATGGCTAAGTGCTTGCCTGTGAAGTCTAAGGACCCCGGTTCGAGGCTCAATTCCCCAAGACCCACCAGATGCACAAGGTGGCGCATCCATCTGGAGTTCATTTGCAGTGGCTGGAAGCCCTGGTACGCCCATTCTCTCTCTCTCTCCCTCTGCCTCTTTCTGTTGCTCTGAAAAAACAAATATCGTTTCCAGGGGCTAGAATTGAATAGCTCAGTAGTAGAGCACTTGCTTAGCATATGTGAGGCTCTAGGTTCAATTTCCAGTATTGAAAAAAAAAAAAACCCAGAATTTAAAATAAATTCCCTTTGTTTACCCATATAAGTTTAGTCCCAGAGCGTGGGAGATGACACAGGTGAGGAAAGAGCTTCCTGAAGAAGCATGAGGACTTGGGTTCGCATTCCAGCACCCATACGAAAGGCAAGCATGGTGGTGTATACCTGATGTCCTGGTGCTGGGGAGGCAGAGGCAGGAGGATCCCAAGGATTTGCTGGTAGCTAGTCCAGACAAATCTGTGACCTCTAGGGTTCAGTGAGAGAAGCTGTCTCAAAAATAAAATAAAATAATAAAATAAAATAAAATAATAAAATAAGGTGATAGGCTGGAGAGAGAGTTCACAGGGTTGTTGGGAGACTTGGGAGAATCATCTTGCTGTGTTATCTGAAGCCCTGTACATGCTTGATAATAATAGCACGTTATTGTTCCATGAAGTCGCATACCCTTCCTGAAGCTGTTCCTTCCACTGTGAACCATCAGTCGGCACAAGGCTGCTACAAGATTGCGTCCCCTGCCTTTCCCACGCTGTGTTTGCTCAAGGTGAGACCATCTCTCCACCTGTTGTCAGAAAGCAAACAGGAGCCTGCCCCACTTCAGTGTGCAGGAGAGGAGCACCTCCAGCCTCCAGGGGATTAGGCTTCTGGGAGTGGGCCAATGATATAGGGTGGAGGGAACAGGGAGAGACAAAGAATTGCATGGGTGGCCGTCCCTGACCCACTTTGAACTCCAGTCCTTTCTTCAACTGTAAAAGGAGGGTTTGGGACTGGGAAGGACACTAGGATTGGAGCCCGATGGCTTGTCCACAACATAAACTCAGTGTGGAACTGGGATACTACATTTTGTGTAGCTTTTTCTTCTGCGCTAGGGATTAGACCCCAGGCCTCATCCATGGCAGACAAGCACTCTACCAATTAAGCTATAACCTTGGCTACTCTGGTCCAGCTACTCGGATTCCTCAGGGGTGGCTGGCCTGTAGCACTCAATGAATGGTGTGGACACTGCCTTGGCACCCAGCATTCAGAGGTGAAGTACAGGATGGGAGTGGCTCTGCCATGAAGTCAAATGCCCCCTGTGGCTTGGGCCCTAGCCCTGGCAGCATCCTGGGCACCTTTTATCCTCCTTCCCTCTCAGTGTGCCAGCAGACGCTGTTGGCTTTACCCTCAGCATGCATTCAGACTAACTATATTCCAGAGGACAAACAGAGCTGGGAGTGGGAGAGTAAACGAAACCAGACTAGTAAAGTGCTCATAATTGTTAAAACCATAAGCTTAGTTTATTACTCATAACTTTTGTGCATATTTGACTTTTTTCCATGATAAAAAAAATGTTATTGCTGTCTTGGATCCAAGCTAACTTTTGGGAATTCATCTTCCTTCATATGTATTTGAATAAACTCTTTACAAAGAGCATTGTTTTTTCCCCAGGAACAATTGTGAAAAACAAGGGACACATTAAAGCTGCATAATAGAAAAATTATAAACTATGGAACACTTCTCAAAGGAAAGCATTTGTCCAGGCTGTGAACTAGAAGATACAAGAAAATAGGATATGCTGCTCAACAGACACCCAAGACGTGTGAATGTATACACCGCATGATTAAAACCATGCACATTCTTATCTCCAAAAGACTGAATTATAACAATCACTTCATATACTCAGAATTTGGCCATTTTCTATGTCATCACTTTAACCACTTGTCCATGACTACCATGTCGAATCCGGCCGTTTTCTACCTCCTTCAGCACCTTTGCCTTTTGGGAGAATTCCAGTGCAGCCGTGAAGCGAGGCTTGGTGATCCACTCCCACCCCACCACAGCCCCACGCTAGTCTCTTTCTTCACCCCTCCTGGCTTCATGCAGCTAGTGGGGTCTAAATCACATCAGGATCCTCTATGGCCAAAACTCTATGAAGAAAGGTTCTTATTATCTCTCAAGGAAAAGTCTAGACATTCGCTTGGCCCTCCAGGCTATGGTAGTGTTACCTTGTTCTAACTACTGCTCTGTTCCCTCAACCTTGCCACACTGGCTCCTTGCTACTCTTTCCAACCCCCGCCCCCACCCAAGGTAGGGTCTCGCTGTAGCTCAGGTTGATCTGGAATCACTATGTACTCTCGGTGACCTCAAACTCACAGTGATACTCCTACCTCTGCCTCCCAAGTGCTGGGACTAAAGTCATGCGCCACCACGCCCAACTACTCCTTGCTATTCAGACACACACACACACACACACACCAGCCTCAGGGCCTTGGCACACATCATGTTATTTCTTTTGCTGGCAACGTGCTGTCTCTAGTTATCTGAGTGAATAGTCTCCCCTCCTTAAGGTAGCTCTTACTACAAATGGCTCCCCCTGCAGCCCCATACCATTTTTCTTCATAGCACTAACAGCTCTGGAGCTACACTTGGACTACTATGCAAATTGAGAGCAGGATTCTCTTCTGCATCCCTCCTACCTAGCGCACAGTAGGTGATCAATAAGTACCTGCTGCATGAATGAATGCTGAACTGGGGAACTACCTAGGGGACCATCAGCTCCAGGCCAGCTATTTCTTGTGTGAGCTCCTCTTGCCAAGCCTGGCAGTGGCAAGCCCACAGCAGGTGCAGTGGGAGCCCAGGCAGGTGCACCCTGGGAGGCGAAGGCAGCAGAGGGCAGTGGCCAACAGGACTGCCTTCAGAGGTGAGGGCCTGATTCCCCATGCGCAGCTGCGCAGCTTTGGGAAAACGAGGAGGATTCTCTGAGCATTAATTTTCCTTGTGAATAAACAGAAGGGTAATACTAGGACCGGGGTGGGGACTAAACAGAAGAATGTCCACAAAGCATTCAGCACAGTGCCTGGCCTGGGCTAGATGTGCGACAAGAAGCAATCACAGTCATCAAGGGCCACATAGGTGTGCCTCTTTCAAGTTTACAGTGTGCTCTAATATATGTACATTAGCTGATTTGGGCCTTTTAACGACCTGCAGTTTACCACCGCTTTACAGAGGAGGAAGCTGGGCCAAAGAGTAAAGTGCATGTGCACAGGCATGGCTGAGTCTGAGGATGGCCCCAGTGTCCTCTCTCTGGCAGCATGGTGCCCACCATGATGGTATGGATGGCCACTAGAGTGGCAGCCTCTACAGCGTGTGCCCCAGGTAAGGCTGGGAGTGGCAAGTGAACTCCGAAATGAGCTCCATGGAGGTGGCTGGCACATAGGCCACCTGTCTGTGGCCCTTCCTCTGGGTGAGGCTGCGAGCAAGTTGGGACAGATAAGCCATCTCTATGTTCACCAGGATTAAAGCGCTGGACTGTTTTCCCAGAAGGGGAAGCCACCAAAGCCCTTTCTGCACAGTTCCTCCTGCACAGAGCTGGCCAGCCGGTCTATGCAGCAAATGCCAGCTTTGGTGTGGACAGCCTGTGACCTCGGTTCAGTCTGTCCCTGACAACAGAATACTTCCTTCCAAGGTCCTCAAGGCAGAAGCCTCTTGCAGGGAGCTCTGGGCTAGCTACAGACTATGGAAGGGACGCTGAGGGAGGTACGTGGCAGGGTATAGATCCCCGAGTTTCAGATGCAGGGCTTAGACTCACGTGGTCGAAACTCACCAGCTCTTGGGAGTCAGCAAGCACTAGAGAACTGCAGCGTGAGGGGCAAAGTCCTAGGACTGCAGCACCCCTGCCCCGCGCTGTGCTGGCAGAACAGGCAAAGGCTGCTTCCAAGCCCCCACTTCAGATGGCTCCTGTCAGAGCCTTAGCAACATTCCTTGGGGAATAGCTGGTGTAGAGGCTAAAGCCACAGGGCACAGGCTGGGAGAAGGGCCTTGGAGAAAGCAGCCTTGAGGGCATCCTGCCAGGGCACTAGCCCTGACCCCTCCTGATGCATGGAGGCCTGACGGGGCTGAGACAGAGCCAATACGTGATTATCTTCCTTGATGGTGCAGGCTTCTTACTGGGAATACGCTGTGCGAGAGGCATGACAGCTGCCCTCCAGAGTCCTGCACAGCGCACTACTACAGTCTCCCATCTGCAGCGTTCACGACAGAGCCTTCATTTCCCAAACCTTAGAAATGGCTTAGGAGATGGGAGGGGGTGACAATGGCTACGGCCAGGCAGTAGGGGTCTAAGGACCACATTGGGGGAACCCTGCAGAAGTGGCCAATAGGCTTACACCAGCCCTGGCTTCATCCATACTTAGTTAAGGTCACTTTAGCTATCTATTGTAATGGACTTGACTGAGTTTTAAAACTGAGAGTCCTCAGGTAGTTAAAATTTTGTATCAAAACTATAAAAATCTACTAGGCCTTTTGGCACAAGCATGTACGTCCCAGCACTTGGGAGGGAAGATCAGGAGTTCTAATGCCAGCCTGGATTATACAGCAAGTTTGAGACTACATGAGACCATGTCATAACCTTACTCCGATGCCACCAAAAACCAAACAAACAAAGAAACCATCTATAAAAACGTTGCTCTCTATAAAAATCACTCTGGAAAGAGTTCAGCACTGCAAGCTGCTCAGAGGAGAGCAGACCAGAGTACAGAGTGGGCTGTTTTGTGAAGTGAGTATTCCCAGGGAGTACACAGCCGGAAGATGTTGGGCTGCAGTGCTTGGAAGCCCCGTGTCCTTGGATGGAACGTCGCCCTCTTCCAGGAGTCTCTGGTACTGTCTTCCTTCCATCTCTGGAGGGAGAGGAGAGACAGAGACTACGGTCCTGGGAGCACCTCTGCCTGCCAAGTCTGGCTGTGGGCCTCCAGCCAGGATCAGAACTCATCCCGCAGCTGAGGTGGCCTGTCCATGCCAAAGAAGGAAGATGGCCTCCCCTGCAGGTCCCGCTCCCGCTTTACAAAGGCAGTGAAGGAAGAGACACAGTTGCCAATAAAGTGGTCTGCTTGGCCAAGGATGTACAGGTCAATCTGGGCCACCTCAGGCTTCAGGCTCACCACCTTCACCTGCAGCAGGAAGAGCAGACATCAGTGGGTAACCACAGGCCATATTCTCAACCTTCTTCCCTCTAACCTGAACCTGAGGTTTCAGACAAAAGGAAGAGTGGTGAGGAGGAAGATGGGGGGACAGTGTTTGAGAGAAATGTCCAGGTGCAATCCTGAGCCCCGCCCTTGCAGGTCTCAGCTACAAAACAACCAGTCCCACCAGTATTGTGATTGTGACTAACATCACGGCCAGCAGCTAGCTGATGGAGCTGAGGTCAAGCTTGACCCAGAGCCTGCCTCAACAAAACAACTGTTAAATGGACCCTTCCCACCCACCAGCCCGCCTGCAGTCTTTTCGGGGTCGGGCTACGAGCCTTGAGGACAGGACCACATCTCGCACACCTGAGCCCCGAGCCCAAGTCATTCAGAAGGAGGGTGGCAGGGAAAGGGGGCTGAGGAACAGTGGGGAGGGTGAGAACTCCTGCTCAGGAACAGGAAGTAGCAAACAGCAAGAGGCTCAAGGCTGTAAAGCTCATGAAAACCCCCTGGGACTCCCCAAAGGCTTCAGCTTTGTACAGAGGTGAGGGCTGAGCAGAGCTGCCTAAAAACGCTTTGATGGTCCCCCGAGACTTCTATCACCTTGCTGTTTGGATTGTGGCAAAAACATGTCAGTTTAATCATAGCCAAAATCCCCCAGCAATTCCACCCACGTCCTGAAAGTTACCCGCTCTGTCATGCCTTCTATAATTAGCTTCGGGACCTCTTGGGTAAATTCTGAGCCTTCCTGGGATTCTGGTTTCCTAAGCTGAAGCATGGAGGGTAGGTGAGCGGACCATGAGGTCACTCAGCTGATGTCCCACCTGGGAAACGCACAGACCCAGCACTGCCTCACCGGCTGGGGCTTCCTGTCTGTGGGAAGCCAATGACTCCGCATCTGCCTCTTTTTTTTCCCCTTTGATTTTAAAGATTCATATAAAGAATGAAATAAATACCTCTTACCTATTTTTTTTTTTCAAGGTAAGGTCTCAGTCTAGCAGAGGCTGATCTGGAACTCACTCTGTAGTCTCAGGCTGGCCTTGAACTCACAGTGATCCTCCTACGTCTGCCTCCCAAGTGCTGGGATTAAAGGCGTGCACCACCACATCTGGCTTTCTTATCTATTTCTAAATGTCACAGCTGTCAGTTAGCAACTTGAAAACTCTTTTAAGTAAGTGTTCGATGACCTCTCAATGACTTTTGTGACTTTGATATCATTTCAATCAAACTTGAGAACACAGAGGCATATAAAAAAAATCATCTGGGCTGGAGGGATGGCTTAGCGGTTAAGGTGTTTGCCTGCAAAGCCAAAGGACCCAGGTTCAGTTCCCCAGGATCCACGTTAGCCAGATGCACAAGGGGGCACATGCATCTGGAGTTGGTTTGCAGTGGCTGGAGGCCCTGGCACGACCATTCTCTCTCTCTTTCTCTGTCAAATAAATAAATAAATAAATAAATAAAAATATTTTTAAAAAATAATCTTGGGCTGGAGAGATGGCTTTGCAGTTAAGTGCTTGCCTGTGAAGCCTAAGGATCCCGGTTTGAAGCTCAATTCCCCACGACCCATGTTAGCCAGATGCACAAGCGTCTGGAGTTGGTTTGCAGTGGCTGGAGGCCCTGGCACGCCCATTCCCTCTCTCTATTTCTGTCTGTTGCTCTCAAATAAATAAACAAAAAATTTTAAAAAATCTCCAAAATTGTCCTCTGAAGGTCTGCCCACCATTTGCAGTTTTCATTCTTCAGTGTTCTTGCACGCTTACTAGCAATTCAGCCATCAGACTGATGCACACTACTCGTTGCCTACTCTGCACTACTACAGCACACAATTGCCAAATGCATTCTTCTGTCTGTGTAGTAACTTCCTTCAACTTCTTTTTCTTTTTTCTTTTTATTTATTGGAGGGGGGAGGGGAATCAGAGAGAGAAAGAATGAATGGGCTCACCAGGACCTGTAACCACTGCAAAGAAACTCCAGGCGCATGCAACATCTTGTGTATCTGAATTGCGTGGGTACTGGGGAATCAAAGCTGGGTCCTTTGTCTTCATGGGGAAGTGCCTTAACCATTAAGCCATCTCTCCAGCCAGGATTCCCCCCCCCTTTTTTTTGGCTTTTGGAGATAGGGTCTTGCTCTAGTCCAGGCTGACCTGGAATTCATTATGTAGTGTCAGGCTGGCCTCAAATTCACAACTCTCCTCCTACCTCTGCCTCCTGAGTGCTGGAATTCAAGGTATGTGCAACCATGCCCAGCTACCCTTTTTAAAACTTTTTATTAATTAATTTATTTGAGATAGGGGAGAGAGACAGAGAGAGGAAGAGGCAGGAAGAGAGAGATTGGGCATGTCAGGGTCTCCAGCCACTGCAAATGACCTCCAGACACATGCGCCACTTTGTGCGTCTGGCTAACGTGGGTCCTAGGGAATCAACCTGGGTCCTTAGGCTTCACAGGCCTTGACTACTAAGCCATCTCCCCAGCCCAACTTCTTTTTCTTGAATCTAAGAATTTATTGTAATGGGGGATGGGGAGAAGGAGGAAAGAAATGAAGGGAAGGAGAGGGAGAGAGAAAGAGGAGGATGGGGGAAGGGGAAATGAATGTACCTGAAGCAGGATAACTGAAAGAGCTTCCTTGAATTTTATTTTTATTAGTGTGTGCGCAAGAGAGAATGAGAGAGACAGAGTAGAGGCACACCAGGGCCTCTTGTCACTGCAAATGAACTCCAGATACATGTACTACTTTTTGCATCTGGCTTTACATTGGCACTGGTGAACTGAACCTGGGCCAGCAGTCTTTGCAAGCAAGCGGCTTTACCCACTGAGCTATCTCTCCTGCCTATCCCTAAACTTAAAAAAAAATTTTTTTTTTAATTTATTTGAGAGGGACAGAGTGAGAGGGAAAGAGACAATAGAAAGGGTATGTCAGGCTGGGCATGGTGGTACACACCTTTAATCCCAGTACTTGGGAGGCACAGGTAGCAGGATAACCATGAGTTCAAGGCCACCCTGAGACTACATAGTGAATAATGAATTCCAGGTCAGCCTGGGCTACAGTGAGACCCTACCTCAAAAAAAAAAAAAAAAAAAAAAAAAAAAAGGAAAATAAAAAGAGAGAGAGAGAGAAGGCACGTCAGAGCCTCTGGCCACTGCAAATAAACTTCAGAAACATGCACCACCTTGTGCAATTGGCTTATGTGGTTCCTGGGGAATCAAACCTAGGTATTTGGGTTTCACAGGCAAATGCCTTAACTACTAAGCCATCTCTCCAGCCCTGGTCCTTAAACTTTTAATTCATGGACTGGAGAGATAGCTTAGCATTGAAGGTGCTTGCTAGCAAAGCCAAAGGACCCAGGTTTTATTCCCTAGTACCAATGTAAAACCAGATGCACAAGGTGGTACTTGTATCTGGAGTTCGTTTGCAGTGGATAGAGGCCCTAGTGTGTCCATCCTCTCTCTCTCTCAAATAAATAAATTAATATGGCTGAAAAACTGGCTTAGTGGTTAAGGCACTTGCCTGCAAAGCCCAAGGACCTAGGTTCGATTCCCCAGTACCCAGGTAAGCCAGATGCGCAAGGTGGCACATGTCTGGAGTTCATTTGCAGTGGCTGGAGGCCCTGGTGCGCTTGTGCAACATTATCTCTATCTGCCTCTCTCAAATAAGAAAATAAATTAATAAAATTTAAAATAAATAAATAAAATATTTAAAAAACTTTAAACTCACTAAGTATAACCACTAAGTATGAAAAATCTTTCCCTACACTGTTTCTACTATTTAAAAAAAATGTTTTTTGAGGTAGGGTCTCATTCTAGCCCAGGCTGACCTGGAACTCTCTGCCTCCCAAGGCATGCTTCACCATACCTGGCTTGTTTCTACTATTAATGATAGCTAATGTATTGAGTACTTCTTTTATAGTAGAAGTGTTCTAATTTATATATATATATATATATATATGTATGTATGTATACGTGTGTGTGTGTGTGTGTGTCTGATGCATCAGGAGATATGTACCATGTACATATATGATACAAATATGTACGTATACATATATGCAAATACCCTGGGAGATAGGTACGATTCAGTCTCACCTTGTAGATGAGGAAACAGAAGTTATATCATGAGTAGAATCCAAGCTCTTGGCTTCAGAGTATATGCCCAAGCCAGGCATAGTGGCACAGACTAACCTCAGCACTTGGAATCTGGCGGCAGGAGGATCAGGAGTTCAAGGACAGCCCCAACTACATAGTGAGTTTGAGGTCAACCTGGTCTAAAAGACATCCTGTCTCAAAAAAACAAAAATAGGGGCTTGAAAGATGGCTTAGTGATTAAGATGCTTACCTGTGAAGCCTAAGGACCCAGGTTTGATTCCCAAGAACCTATGTAAGCCAGATGTACATGGTGGCTCATGTGTCTGGAGTCTATTTGCAGTGGCTAGAGGCCCTGACACACCCATTCTTTCTCTCATAATAAATAAATAAAAATAAAAGTATTGGGCTGGAGAGATAGCTTAGCGGTTAAGGCATATACCTGTGAAGCCTAAGGACCCAGGTTCGATTCTCCAGGCCCCATGTAAGCCAGATGCCTATGGTGGCACATGCTCATTTTGTCTTTCTCTCTCTCTCACTTCCTCTGTCTCAAATAAATAAAAATAATAAATCTTTAAAAAATAAAAGTAGTTTTTAAAAAGTATATTAAAAACAAAGCCAGGTGTGGTGGTGCACGCCTTTAATCCCAGCATTTGGGAGGCAGAGGTAGAAGGATCACCATGAGTTCAAGGCCACCCTGTGACTACACACTGAATTCCAGGTCAGCCTGAGCTACAGTGAGACCCTATCTCGGAAAATTTTTTAAAAAAGTATATTAAAAACAAAAACAGGGCTGGACCCTTGGTATCACACCAGGAATAGATGGCAAGACCCTATTGCTGAAGACTCCACATCCTTGGGCTGCAAGGTCACTGAGAAATCCTGCTGGAACTGAGCTGATAATCTCCTCCATGTAGACCAGCTGACCGAAAGCTGGAAGAAGCCATTCTACATGCAGTTCAATGGGAGAGAGAGAAAACACCAGTGAAGATACTTCACAGTGGACACTGCAAGCCTTATATTTGGCCAGCCAGGCCAAATGAGCCAATGGGTGAAATAGTGGCATGTCTGTCATGGTGGAAACCAACTGCCCTCTAACTGGACTGGAGGCCTGCTCCATGGGAGAGAATACATCCCTGATACTGAAAACCTACAACAGGGGTAGTCATGAGCCCTAGGGGTGTAACATCTGCTGCTGTCTGGCTAAATGTATATACTATGCTTATCAAACTGCCCAGTAAGCACTTCTCTTAATGTTCATACCCCTATATTAATGCTACTCTCATTTTTGGTAGAGAAGCTTCTCTTTTCAGATGACAGTGACCTTGGGATGACTCAGAAGGCATCATGGTGCTGGAAAGAAGGGACCGGAGTGCTCAGTACTGCAATATCTCTATCACAACTTCCAAGGCTCAGGGTCTATTGAGGAACAGGTGGCGGAAAGAATGTAAGAGCCAAAGGAAGGGTAGGACTCCTTACTACGTGCTCCCCCCAGACACAAAATGGCCTGTATATCCATGACCTCACAGTGACTGACACTACCTACACAAGACCATCATAATAGGAGGAAAAGATCATGACATCAAAATAAGAGAGCCTGATTGAGATGGGGAGAATGGAGTTTCAAAGGGGAAAGTGGGGGGAGGGAGCTATGTGAATTTGAGACCAGCCTGAGACTAATAGTGAATCCCAGGTCAGCCTGGGCTAGAGTGAGACCCTACCTCGACAAAAAACAAACAAACAAACAAAAAATACACACACACACACAAAACAAACTCAAAGCAAGTATATGCTCTCAATCTCCTGGCTATTCTGGATCCCTTTCCAGGGCTCACTCTATGTTCTTATTCGACTAAGAACTGTGCAGTAATCAGTGCCAGACCCCTGAGGTCAAAGCACCAGGAGGGCTGGTGGGGAAGAACATGCAGTAGATGGTGGGAACCATGGGACCAGTGTACCCCTTCTCACTCCCTCCTTCTTGCAGTAGAACATGCAGTAGATGGTGGGAGCCATGGGACCAGTGTACCCCTTCTCACTCCCTCCTCCTTGCAGTAGAACATGCAGTAGATGGTGGGAGCCATGGGACCAGTGTACCCCTTCTCACTCCCTCCTCCTTGCAGTAGAACATGCAGTAGATGGTGGGAGCCGTGGAACCAGTGTACCCCTTCTCACTCCCTCCTCTTTGCATCCCCTCTGTATAGGGCACACCTTCTCTTTGAAGAGCTGCTGGATCTCTGGCACATAGCTCTCGGAATCTGTGGCAATGTAGATGGACTGGGCGCTCAGTGCCCTCACCCAGAGCTGCACAGCCCGCTGGATTTCCTTCAGGTCAGGGAGGCACATGGTCATGGTGAGGGGGGTCGCCGTGCTGCGGCTGTAACCCACACACTGAGGGGAGGCCATGAAGTGTGAGCCTGCAGTCCCGTCCTTCAGCATGGTGCAGGCATTCTTCTACAAGGAAAGGTGGGGTGCAGAGTTAGAACAGCAACTGTCCTGGGCCCCAGCAGCAGGAATGGGTAAATGGAAAAACACAGGAGGAGCCCAAGTAAATTTTTGGTGGTGAAGGTGCTGGAGATAGACTCAGGGCCTCATGCATGCTGAACACATGCTGCACCACTGACCTCGATCCCTAGGCTCCTGACTATACTCTTGTTTTTATTTATTATTATTATTTTTTGTTTTTCGAGGTAGGGTCTAGCTCTAGCCCAGGCTGACCTGGAATTCACTATGGAGTCTCAGGGTGGCCTCAAACTCATGGCAATCCTCCTACCTCTGCCTCCCAAGTGCTGGGATTAAAGGCATGAGCCACCACACCTGGCTGTTTTTTTGTTTTTGTTTTTTTAAAGAAATTAAAGGAAAAGCTAGGACTGGTGGTATAGGCCTATAGTCCCAGCACTTACGAGGTAGAGGCAGGAGCATTAGAAGTTGAAAGTCATCCTTAGCTATATAGTGAGTTTAAGGCCAATCTGGGCTATAATAGGGCACTATGTGTATGTGTGTGTGTGTGTGAGAGAGAGGGGGGTGGGGAGAGAGGGAAAGAGAAAGAGAAAATAGAGAGGAGACAGACAGAGAAAGACGGGGCACAGTAATGTTTTCCTGGTCTTACTGCATTATCTGGGACGTCCAGTAGAACTGTGCACAGTGGTGGTGATAAGAAACAGGCTTATCTGATTTCTGGCTTCAGTGAGAACACTCCCGATAGCTCCCCAAAGCAGCATGTTTGCTGTGGGTTCCAGAGAGATACGGTTTATCAGGCTAAGGTGGGTCCAATTCTATTTCTGGCTGGTTATGACTTTTTCTCATGAATGTGTGTTGACTTTTACCAAATGCTTTCTTATCATCAACTGAGATGACTACATGATTTTTCTTCTTTGGGTGTTAATACAGTGAACTTCAAATTCTAGGGAGAGTCTGCTTGAGTTGTCTGATTCTCATTGGATTTTACTTACTAATATTTTACTTACATCTGTGTATCTATTTAATCTTCATGGTTTGTTTTTCAGCAAGAAGACTATAACTTTTTGAGTTAACTTTACCAGCGCATGCTAGCTTTATTTATTTTTAACATCATGTATGTATGATACGTGTGTGTGTTATTTCTTGAATGTTTGGTTGAAATTACTCATAAAATATTCTGAGCCTGGGTCCACTTCCTTATAGGAGGGAGGCAGGGAGAGTCTAGGAGGTAATTGAAATTAGCTCATCAGCCTGTCATGGTGGCGCACGCCTTTAATCCCAGCAATTGGGAGGCAGAGGTAGAAGGATCGCCGTGAGTTTGAGGCCATCCTGAGACTACATAGTGAATTCCACATTAGCCTGGGCTTGGGCATGACCCTACCTCAAAAAACCACCACCAACAAAATTAGCTCATCAATAACCTATTAATGATGTGTGTGTGCATGTGTGTATGTGGTGTGGTGTGCTGTGCTGGGGAGAACTACAGTCTTGCCTATACTAAGCAAGCATTCTACCACTGAGCTAATTCCAGTCCTATTAATAAAGTATAACCTAATCTGTGTCTGTATTTTTTTTTTTTAGTTTTCTGTGATGAGCATCTCTAACATATCTATAGACCTTATGTAAATGAAGGAGACAGTCTATGTTGGTTGTTTTTTTCAGTTTTTCAAGGTAGGGTCTCACTCTAGTCCAGGAGGCTGACCTGGACTTCACTATGTAGTCTCAGGGTAGCCTCAAACTCACAGTGATCCTCCTACCTCTGGCTCCCAAGTGCTGGGATTAAAGGCATGCGCCACCACGCCTGACATATGTTGCTTGTTTTCACACAGATGATAATCTGATGAGGTTTCTGCACATTTAAGCAGCCTCCACATTCTAGAAGGATGACATCTTCATTTTTCAGGAGCCCCACCCAGTCTCCATCATTAATTTTAAGTCTACTAGCTAACAACTGAGTTTAGACAGAGAACTCCTATGCTGTCAGGCTCTCTTCATCTCTCTGCCTGGCTTGATGCCTGAGTTTATCTATCTGCAAAACAAGGATACAGCTGGGTGTGGTGGCAGATGCCTTTAATCCCAGCACTCTGGAGGCAGAGGTGGGAGGATGCCTGTGAGTTCAAGGAGAGCCTGGGACTACAGAGTTCCAAGTCAGCCTAGGCTAGAGTATGACCCTACCTCGAAAAGATGTCAAAAAAACAAAAAAACAATAAAACAAAAACTCTACCTCTTCCTACCCCTTAAAAAAACCCAGGGATACAATTGGCAGCTATTAGAATGACAGCTTGCCAGCCAGGCATGGTGGTGCACGCCTTTAATCCCAGAACTTGGGAGGCAGAGGTAGGAGGATTGCTGTGAGTTCGAGGCCACCATAAGACTACATAGTGAATTCCAGGTCACCCTAGGCTAGAGTGAAACCCTACCTCAAAAAAAACAACAACAAAAAACAAACAAACAAACAAACAAAAAGAATGGCAGCTTGCCAACAAGTATTCTAGCTACCATTTCTAACATGTGCTGTGGCAGCAGAATCCTGGCACAGGATCCCAGAGTAAGCTCTCTCTACCCTGGCTGGGACTTGGGGACCATCACCCCAGGCCTGGGCCCTGCTAAGGGACATACATGTACAAGTCAGCAAAGAGAAGAAGGGGACGTTACCCAGTCAGAGCCAATGCGCAGATGAATGCCCACATAGGGCCGGATGAGGTGGGCACTGATCTGGGCCTCTCCTGCCTGCACCATCTCGTCTGACCACACCATGTACTTGTGGAGTGACCTGTGCTCCTCCAGGACGGGAAACTGGGCTGGGGCCCCTGGCAGAGCGAGTACTGGATGTTCCTTTGGAGAAAATCTAGGTACAAGATGGGAGAAGTCAGGCAGAGAAAGCACAGAAAGACCAGCTGCCACCCCCACGGGCAAAAGGATGGCATTGCACCATGCCCCAGAGACCCTGTGAAGAGGCCCCTGCAGCATGCAAGAAGCACAGAGGTTATGCAATCCCAACGGCTGATAAGAAAACCTGCTGGTGACAACAGGCACAATATGCAATACTGTCCCTCTGCACGGAATTTACAACCCTCTTTGCTTGTTTAACAATTAAAAATTTACAGTAGAGCATTCCAACCTTTTATATGTCATGCTGGCTTTCAACCTGTGGTGTGGTAACTCACTACAGGGCGGGGTGTCTGGACCAAGCCTTTGCCCTTTTATCCACACGGCGGGACGAGACGTGCAGCTGCTTAGAGGCAGTGCTGGGGCTCTCACTAGGCCTGCGCACACTGAATTAGGCATCCATTCAACACTGAGCAAATGCTTCTCTCCTATGTCAGGATCCAGGAAGAATGAGGTCGAATGGGCCCCATACTCACGGGATGCACCAACGTCCTGCAGATGCCCTCAGCATGCCTGCTCAGGAACCTCTGCATCTATCCAGTATGCCCTTTGCAATCGTGCCATATCTGCCTCTACAGCTAGACACAGGCTCTGAGGGTCATGGCTCCAGTGGGCCTAGATCAGTGCGTGGTACATGTGAGATCTGGGCTTCTAGATTCCAGCACCATAAGGCACCTTGCTGTCCCATGAACTCACAAACAATGCACTTTCTGACTCCAGACTTCTGAACACTTCTTTCACCTGGAGTACCTGCACCTGCCAACTGAAATCTTTTTCTAGACATTACAAACCAGGCATAGGCACCCTGGAAAACAGTTTGCAGCTAGTTTCTTATAAAATTAAGCCTGCAATTACTATGTGACCCAGCCATGTCATTTGTGAGCATTTATCTCAAACCTTATTTTCACACACAATCTTGTACACTAATATTCATGGTAGCTTTACTCATAATAGCCCCCAAAATGGAAACAACCCAGATGTCACCCAATGAGTAAATGATACAACAAACTGGTACAGTCATAGCATGGACTAGTACTGCAACAGAAAGGAATGGGGGAGGGGGCAGGGAGATGGCTCAGTGAATAAAAGTGCTTGCCAGGCAAACATGAGGACTGGAGCTCAGATTCTCAGGACCCACATAAAAGCTGGGTGGACACAGTGGCCCACTGTAATCCCAGCACTTAGAAGGAAGCAGGGGATCCTCGGGTTAAGATGGCTAGCTAGACTAACCAAATCAGGAGCTGTGAGTTCAAGTGAGAGGCCTGCAATAGTAAAATAAGGTGGAAGACTTGAGGTAGGAGGATCACTGAGTTCAAGGCCAGCCTGGGGCTATAGAATGAGTTCCAGCTTTCAGGTGAGCCTGGGCTAGAGTAAGAACCCTACCTAGAAAAAAATAAAACAGTAAGAAAAAGAAAATTAAGTTGGAGAGTGATCAAGAAAAAGACCTGATGGCAACCTCTGGCCTCTACACATATGCACACATGTGCACCCACACACATAAGAACATACATCCACATGCATGCACAAGGGGCACATGTGTCTGGAGTTCATTTGCAGTGGCTAGAGGCCCTGGCGTGCCCATTCTCTCTATCTGTCTCTTATCTCTCTCTTTGCTTGCGAATAAATAATTTTTTTTTAAATTATGAAGTGGGGGCTAGAGAGATGGATTAGTGTATATAAGTGTTTGCTTGTAAAGCCTGCCAGGAGTTCACTTCCCCAGTTCCCATGTAAAGGTGGATGCACAAAGTGGTGCATGTGTCCAAAGTTCCTTTGTAGCAGCAAGAGGCCCTGGTACATTTATTCATTCTCTCTCTCCTTACAAAAAAATAAAAATATTTTTTAAGCTGGGCTTGGTGGCACACGCCTTTAATTCCAGCAGTGGGGAGGCAGAGGTAGGAGGATCACTGTGAGTTCAAGGCCACCGTGAGGCTATATAGCAAATTCCAGGTCAGCCTGGACTATAGTGAAACTCTACCTTGAAAAACAAACAAACAAAAAAAAAGTATTATGCTGAGTATGGTGGCACATGTTTTTAATCCCAGCACTCGAGAGGCAGAGGTAGGAGGATTGCCATGAGTTTGAAACCATCCTGAGACTACATAGTGAATTCCAGGTCAGCCTGGGCTAGAGGGAGACCCTACCTCAAAAAACCAAAGTAAGAAAAAAAAAATGAAGTATTTTAACCCCACATGCAGAAAATAACAATTCACATGCCCAAAACCCACATCAATTCTACTTCAGAGTTTTTTTCTTATCTGTAGAGTTGAAAACAGTCCTATCTCATAAAGCTATTTAAAACATTTATTTATTTGCCTGTGAGTGTGTATGCACACACACACCAAGGTCTCTTTTTGATGTAAACATACAGCTGTCTGGCTTTATATGGGTGCTGGGGAATTGAACTCAGGCTGGCAGGCTTTGCAGACTAGCACCTTTAACCACTGAGTCATATCCCTAGCCCCATAAAGCTATTTTTAAAAAGTGTATAAATTTAAGTTATGCAACATGTCATTTTGATATAGTCAAACCAACTAATATCCCCATTTAAAGCAATGTTGATGGCATATACATCTGGGGTTTGTTTGCAACAGCTAGAGAGGCCCTGGTATACCCTTTCTCTCTCTTCTCTACACTCTCTCTCTGTGTATGCAAATATATGTATTTAGAAAACAATTTAAAGCACTGTTGGAGAGGGTTCAATGGTTCAATATAAGAAAACTTTTCCAGCCAGGTGTGGTGGAGCATGCCTTTCATCCCAGCACTTGGGAGGCAGAGGTAGGAGGATTGTTGTGAGTTCGAGGTCAGCTTGAGACTACGTAGTGAATTCCAGGTCAGCCTGGGCTAAGGAAACCTTTCAGAATCGTGACTGGCACACAGCAGGGCTCATGAAATTCTGGCATCGTCACCATCATCTTGTAAAAAACCTAGTTCAACTTTTAAAACATTCAATTTTATGTGTGAGGGACTGTGTGGATCCCATGGTCATGTCAGCATCTCAAAATTGTCCAGTGTGCATCAGTGCACCCCCCCAGCTGGCAAATGAGGCCGTTCAGTTTAGTGGCACACCATGGTGCTGCAATGGACATGCCACTCACTCTTCACGCCCAACCGAAACATGTTGTCCAGCAAATCCCTTCCAAACTGGTGGACCGGTCGCCACTCCCAGGTCTCAGCCCCTTGTCCCTTCCATGGCCATCCTCTGCATGCTGATGTGCTCAGCAGCTCTACCTCTGCTACCAGAGCTGTGACACACTGAGGGTGGGGATCCTAGCACTCCACTCACCACGACTCCCCTGTCACTGGTTAGTCCTATGCCACAGAAACAATAAGCAAGTGCTCCATGGTGGTCTGTTTCTGTGCGGTGCTTAGCTTGCTAGATTCTAAGTTTCTGTTTATATGTGCACACATGACAATAATGTGTTAAGTCTTGTTGTGTGATGGGGACTAGCTTTATATGTGTTAAATCACTGGATTCCCACAAGAGCCTCATGAGGAAAGAGCCTCATGAGGAAAGTATGAGTGCTACTTTTCTTTTTGGGGGTCCTGATGAGAAATCTAGGCACCAAGAGGCTAACCAACATGAAAAAAACACACAATGGGGCTGGAGAAATGGCTTAGCGGTTAAGGCATTTGCCTGCAAAGCCTAAGGACCCTGGTTTGATTCCCCAGGATCCACATAAACCAGATGCACAAAGGGGCACATGCATCTGGAGCTCACTTGCAGTGGCTAGAGGCCTGGCATGCCCATTCTCTCTCTTTATCTGCCCCCTCTCAAATAAATAAATATTTTAAAAATCTTTAAAAACTACACAATGGGAATTAGTAAGCTGAGGCATCTGCTGCTGTTTGTTTTAAGTCAGGCCTGAAACTCACTGTGTACCCAGGCTGGCCTTGAACTCAGGGTGATCCTCCTACCTCAGCCTCCTGAGTGCTGAGATTAAAGGCCTGTGCCACCATGCCCGGCTAGAAGCTGTATTCTTTGTTTTTTAATATTTTTTGTTTATTTTTATTTACTTATTTGAGAGCGACAGAGAGAGAGAGGCAGAGAGAGAGAGAGAGAATGGGCGCGCCAGGGCCTCCAGCCACTGCAAATGAACTCCAGATGGGTGCGACCCTTGTGCATCTGGCTAACGTGGGTCCTGGGGAATCGAGCCTTGAACCGGGGTCCTTAGGCTTCACAGGCAAGTGCTTAGCCGCTAAGCCACCTCTCCAGCCCTAGAAGCTGTATTCCTGACTAGATCTTAGTCTATCTCCCCACCCAGTCAGTGAGCACCTCATGGGGGATATGCGGCCTTCTCTCCTGACTGCAGCCCCTAGCGCAGGCAGCAGGTGCTGTAACTGTTTTCAGGATGAATGAGAGGGACTCAAGGAACAGGCAGGTTGGTGAAGGCTGCAGGAAGAAGAAACTAGTATTACCTGAGTACTTACTATGAGCCAGGCCCTCAGTGAAGTGCCTTCCAGATATTTCTTCAAGGGCATTTGAAAGGAAAGAAGGTTTTCTATTTCCCAGGGAGGTGAAAGATTAGGATAAAATCAGGATTTGTGTCCACCTTGCTCTCATGGGAAGAATTTGTACCTGATCCTTGGTTAATTCCAGGTTTGGAATGTTCCTGTGCCCTGGACCTGGGCCAGCACAGAACTGTCCTGGTGAGATGACGTCAGCTCTGACCCTACAAGCAGCAAGAGGTCAAGACAGAGCTGCTCACTCTCACTCAGTGAGGTCACAGAGTACAGAGAAAAGAGAGCTGAAAGTGGGGGGTTCGTTCCACCTGCCACCCACCTGTTCCCGACAATCATTACCCAGCCAAGGAAGGCTGGCTTTCCTGCTGCTGGGCCCAGGGAACCTTTAGGGTTTGTCACTAGCACACCTATGCTGCCAAGTTCCCCAGCAGTCTGGGGTTCCTCTAGGTCCAGCATACATCTGTGGGGCCAGCAGATGTGAGCGTAGAGGACGGATGCACACAAACAAGAAAAGAGGCCTGCTCTCCGTGCCTGTGCCCCGAAGGACTCCCTTCCCCTCACCTCTTTGCCTGGACTCAGCCACACGACTGATTTGTGTTCTCTCAGGAAGAACGCCCAGCCACGTTATAGTCTGAATATGAATGGCTTGCAAGGGCTCATCTGTCCCAAAGCAGCAGAGGTGACAGGATTATACGAACTCTGACCTCATCCATGGAATAATCCATTCATGGATTTGTAGCTAAGGGACTATTAGGAGGAGGCGGAAGCTGCGGGGGTGGGGTTTAGGTGGAGGAAGTAGGTCACTGGGAGCACACCCTTGAAATCATATCCCTGGTCTTTCTCCCTAGCTCTCTCTGTGCCTCCCGTCCACCATAAGGTGAGCTGGTTGACTCCATCACAAAACATCACAGGTAATGTCCTGCCTCACTACAAGTACAGAAGCAACGGAGCCAAATGATAACTGAAACCTTTGAAGTACTTTATATTTAGTTATTTATTTATTTTTGAGGTAGGGGTTCACTCTAGCCCAGGCTGACTGAGAATTCATTATGTAGTCTTAGGCTGGCCTCAAACTCACAGCAATCCTCATACCTCTACCTCCCAAGTGCTGGGATTAAAGGTGTGCACCACCACGCCCGGCAAAATTTATTTTTTCAAGAATTTTGTCATAGTGACAAAAAGCTGAGTAACACTGTGTGCTCCTCTGCTATTGTTATACATAAGAATGGTTCAACACGATGGCCCATATACTCCCAGCATTCATGTGCAGTGGACAGCTGTTAAAGTTCTTGTAGAACTTGTAGTTCTTGAGAAACAGCAGAGCTGGAAGGACATTCAGAAATCACTTCATATGAAACAAACATCTCTCATCTCCTCTGAGAATGCAGAATCCAGTTTCAGATGGATAAATGGAAATCATGAATAAACATATTTCTCCCTACTTTTCTTTTTTTTGGTTCTCCAAGATAGGGTCTTGTTCTAGCCCAGGCTGACCTGGAATTCACTATGTAGTCTCAGAGTGGCCTCGAACTCATGGTGATCTTCCTACCTCTGCCTCCTGAGTGCTGGGATTAAAGGCATATGCTACCATGTCTGGCCCAGCTTCTTTTAAAAATACTTTTTTGAGCCAGGAGTGGTGGCACACGCCTTTAATCCCAGTACTTGGGAGGCAGAGGCAGGAGGATCACCATGAGTTTGAGGCCAGCCTGAGAATACAGAGTAAATTCCAGGTTAGCCTGGGCTAGAGTGAAACCCTACTTTGAGAAACAAAACAATTTTTTTTTTTTTTTTTTGGTTTTTCGAGGTAAGGTCTCACTCTAGCTCAGGCTGACCTGGAATTCGCTCTGTAGTCTCAGGGTGGCCTAGAACTCACAGCGATCCTCCTACCTCTACCTCCCAAGTGCTGGGATTAAAGGTGTGCGCCACCACGCCCGGCTCAAAAACAATTTTTTTTTAACTTTCTCTCTATCTGCCTCTTTCTCTCTCAAATAAATTAATTAAATTAAAATATTTTTTGAATTTTATTCATTAATTTGCAAGCAGAGTGAGTCAGAGGCAGAGAAAGAGGATAGCTGTACCAGGGCCTCCAGCCACTGCAAATGAACATCATACTCATGTATCACTGTGTGCATCTGGCTTTATGTGGGTCCTGGGGAAATGGAACCTGGATCATGAGGCTTTGCAGTCAAATGCCTTAACCACTAAGCCATTTCTCCAGTCCTTTTCATTCATTCATTCTTTCTTTCATTCATTCTTTCTCTTTCTCTCTCTCTCCGTTTCTTTCTTTCTTATTTATTTTGAGATAGGTTTTTACTGGCTGGCCTGGAACTTGCTATGTAGACCAGACTTGCCTCAAACTTGCAGCAATCATTCTGCCTCTGAGTCTTGAGTACTGGCATTACAGGCCTGTGCCACTACACCCAGCTCAGATTTCTTATTACCTCACCAAGGCCTACAAAGCCTTGGCTCACTCACCTCAGACCACTCTCTGCTCTCTCCTCTTGGGCAGATAGATTAAAGATAGCAATCAAAGCCAGTGCAGACCCAGCTATGTGGGAGGGTGAGGCAAGATTACACTTGTGATTACAAACTTGAGACCAGCCTACGCAACACAGCAAGACCCCATCACAAAAACAAACAAAAGATGGCCATCAAGTCCTCCCATGAGGTACGCTCTATGTTGCCTCCTAACAGCATCTGGCAGAAGAGATACTAGTTTTCAGGCCCAGGCATTAGGGACCAGCAATTTTAAAAAACTATTTGAGAGTGACAGAGAAAGAGACAGATAGAGAAAGAGAGAGAGAGAGAGAGAGAATGGATGCATCAGGGCCTCCAGCCACTGCAAACAAACTCCAGATGTGTGCATCCCCTTGTGCATCTGGCTTACGTGGGTCCTGGAGAATTGAACCTGGGTCCTTAGCCTTCGCAGGCAAGCGCCTTACCCGCTGAGGCATCTTTCCAGCCCTGGGACCAGTGATTTTTATTTCCTGCCTCTTTGAAAACTTTCTATATTGTCCCTTTCAGAAGCTAGCTTTCATGGTATAAGACACACAGGGCACATGAAAGGTCATGTGATGTTGATAACTCCAGCTATGTTCTCAGGTAACCGACATATCACCTCACCACCCTGGGTGATATCTGGATGTGTAGCTCAGATGAGCCTTCAGGTGACTTGAGCTTAAGAAAGCAGCTGACTGCAGCCACCTGAGACCACAAGCAAGAACTGCCCAGGCAATGTGAGCACCTGGATGCGGCAGATGAATTGGTAAGCAAATCACGTCATTCAGCTTGAGAAGGAGTAAGATTTTGAACACGCTGCAACACTAAGGAACCCTGAAGACAACAAAGTAAAGTGGACACAAGAAGATAAATATCGCATGATTCTTCATGCAATGAGTGAGATTCCTAGAGAGTTTACAGACACAGAAAGAAGAACAGAGGTTACCACATCTGAGGCAGGGTGAAGTGGGGAGTTAAAATCAGTGTTTAATGAGCAGAATATTTGTTTGGGAAAAGGGAACAGTTCTACAGTTGGAGGGTAGTGGTGGTTGCACACTTCAATGTACTTAATGCTATTGATTTTTACACTTAAAAAGGGATCCATTAGCTGGGCATGGTGGTGCACGCCTTTATTCCCAGTGTTTGGGAGGCAAAGGTAGGAGGACTGCCGTGAGTTCGAGGCCAGCCTGAGACTACAGAGTGTGTTCCAGGTCAGCCTGGCTACAGCGAGATTCTACCTTAAAAAAAAAAGGGCTGGAGAGATTGCTTAGTGGTTAAGGCACTTGCCTGCAAAGCCAAAGGACCCAGGCTCAATTCCCCAGGACCCACGTAAGCCAGCTACAGAAGGGGGCGCATGCATCTGGAGTTTGCAGTGGCTAGAGGCCCTGGTGTGCCCATTCTCTCTCTCTCTGCCTATTTCTTCCTCTCTCTCAAATAATAAATAAATAAAAATAATTTTTAAAAAAAGGAATTGGGTGTGGTGGCGCATGCCTTTAATCCCAGCACTTGGGAGGCAGAGGTAGGCAGATCACTGTGAGTTCGAGGCCACCCTGAGATGACACAGTAAATCCAGGTCAGCCTGAGCTAGAGTGAGACCCTACCTTGAAAAAAAAAAAGGGGGTCCATTTAGCTGAGTGTGACCCATAATCCAGTACTTGGGAGACAGTGCCATGAGGATTACCACAAGGTTGAGGCCAGCTTGGTTACAAGTTCCAATAGCTCACTTAACACAAATATACACCCCATTAATAATTTTTGAAATCTCAAGTTTCCATATGTTTAAAAGTGATTATGCCAGGCATGGTGGCTAACACTTTAATCCTAGTATTCTGGAGACTGAGGCGGAAGGATCACTGTGAGTTGAGACCAGCTTGGGCTACAGAATGAATTAGTTCCAGATCAATCTGGACTAAGGTGAGACTTTGCCCCAAAAAATAAAGCAAGGGGCTGGAGAGATGGCTTGGCAGTTAAGACACTTGCCTGTGAAGCCTAAGGATTTATATTCAACTAATTCTTCTGAGTCCACGTAAGCCAGATGCACAAGGTGACACAAGTGTGCAAGGTCGCATATGTGCACAAGAAGCATATATGTCTGGAGTTCGACTGCGGTAGCTGGAGGCACTGGCACACCAATTCTCTTTTTCAGAAAAAAATTAAAATTTAAAAAAGCAAAGGAAAATAAGCTGGATGTGGTGGTGCACGCCTTTACTCCCAGCACTTGGAAGGCAGATGCAGGAGGATCGAATTTAAGGCCACTCTGAAACCACATAGTGAATTCCAGGTCAGCCTGGGCTAGAGTGGGACCCTACCTTGAAAAGCCAAAATAAATAAACAAACAAAAAAATATAAAAAGAAAGAAAAATAATAAATAAATTGATCTTGACAGCAATATTTACCAAGCTGTTAAATAATGACAATAATTATTCTTCTTCTTACTCCTTAGAAAAGATGGTCAATGACTTAAAAGTTAGTGTGTATTCAGACATAAAAATGTGATAGGGGTACTGGGTGCTTTTAAAGTGCTTGCCTTACAGCAGAGAATGGTAGCTCATGCCTTTAATCCCAGCACTCGGGAGGCAGAGGTAGGAGGATTGCCATGAGTTCAAGGACACCCTGAGACTACATAGTTAATTCCAGATCAGCCTGGGCCAGAGTGAGACCCTACCTCAAAAAACAAAAACAAAACAAAACAAAACAAAGTGCTTGCCTGTCAAGCACGAGGACCTGAGTTTCATCCCCAGAAACCACGTAAAAATGCAGTGCATGGCAGCGTGCACTTGTAATCCTAGTGCTGGGGAAGCAGAGACAGGATCCCTGGGGCTTACTGGCCAGCCAGTGTAGCCTGTGAGAGACCCTGTGTGTATGTGTGTTCAGGTGTATGCCTGTGTGCCTATTTATGTCTGTGTGAATACAAGTGTGCCACAGTGTGCATATGGAGGTCAGAGGACAACTTCTGAGTTGGTCCTTGCCTTTCCACTGGGAGAACAGGTATTTAAGGGGAGAAGGCTTGCCTTGCCATGTATGAGTCACAGTCTCATCTCTGGATCGTGCTCTGCTACTGTTGCTCTTTGCTGAGCTACCTGTGAGTTTCTGGGGAATTCTCCTGTCTTTGCTTCCCGTTTCACTGTCAGTGCTTTGGGATTACAGAAGCTCAACATGGCTTCTGGCTTTCTAAGTAGGGTCTGGGGAGGATCAGACTTGGATACTCAGGCTTGATTGGTGAGCGCTTTATCCACTGAGTCACCTCCTCAGCCCCTTAATTATGTGTTTGTTTGTTGTTTACTTATTTATGTGAGAGTGACAGACACACAGAGAGAGAAAGAGGCAGATAGAGAAAGAGAGAATGGGCGCATAAGGGCCCCCAGCCACTGGGGCCCTTACAAACTCCAGATGCATGCGCCCCCTTGTGCATCTGGCTTACAAGGGTCCTGGGGAATCGAGCCTCGAACCAGGATCCTTAGGCTTCACAGGCAAGCGCTTAACCACTAAGCCATCTCTCCAGCCCTAATTATATGGTTTTAAAAATTATTTTAGGGGCTGGAGAGATGGCTTAGCAGTTAAGTCTCTTGCCTGCAAAGCTTAAGGACCCAGGTTCGATTCCCCAGTACTCATGTAAGCCAGATGCACAAGGTGACACATGCGTCTGGAGTTCATTTGCAATGGCTGGGGGCCCTGGTGTACCCATTCTCTCTCTCCCCCACTCTCTCTCAAATAAATAAAATAAAATAAATTTAATTTACTTATCTGCGAGCAGAAAGAGAGAGAGAGAGAGAGAGAGAGAGAGAGAGAGAGAATGATAGTATGAGTGTGTATGGGCACCTCAGGGCCTCTTGCCTACAAACTTCTGACCCATGTACCACTTTATGCATCTGGCTGTAAGTGGCTCCTAGGGAATCCAACCTGGGCTGACAGGCTTTGTAATCTAATCCTTCACTCTCCATCATATCCCCTCTAATCCTTCTTCCCAGGCCTTAATTATGTTTTGAAGAAATGAAAACAGGTACCTAGGGAGCCTGAAGTCCCTCAAACAGCCTCCACAGAGCTCATCTTCTGTACAAGTCTTCATTTCCCCCAAACTGGACAATAAGACCCAAGTTTCCTCAAGCTCTCACGTCTTTCTTACAACTTGGAGAACTCAAACAATACTGTTGGGCAATGAACAAATGTTTGAGTAGTGCTCCCATACGGCATTGCCCTTCTCTGTCAATCAGGATCGGGTGCTTTATTTGGCTCTTAGGAATTCACTTTAGGAACTACTTTTAGAGCTGGTGACATGTTTTTGCTCTATCATACTGTCTGTAGGGACAAATCCTCCTCTTTTCAGGACAAGCCCACCTTCCAGCAATGCAATAGCACCCTGTCTTTAGGACGTGGACGTGAATGGGTAGAACCCAGCAGGTGATCGAATGGGAGAGTGCTATCTGGGATCAGCAATGAGGAAGATTAGAATCTGACCTAGCCCAAGTGGCTAATGAACTAGTTGTTTAAAAAAAAAAAAAAAAAAGGCCCAGAATAGAAGGTGCAGTTGGTAATAGAGCTACGTATTCTTTGGAGATTAAGAAGGGGTGGTTCACTAGTCCATGTGGTGGAGCATGCTTGTGATCCTTGCACTGCACTGGGGAGGCACAGGCAAAAAGATCAGAATTTAGAAGCTAGCCTAGGTTATATAGTGAGTTTCAGGCCCGTCTGGACTGCAGGGTGCACCACCACACCCAGCTTATTTTTGTTTTTAAATTTTTTTTATAAGAGAGAGAATTGGCATGCCAGGGCCTCTAGCTACCTCTTTATGTGGAAAGCTCACATGACAACAAATCTTATAGACTAAGGGCTAGATTAAACCCGAGTCAATATTTGTGAACACTTAGCAATGGTATCTGACACAAATTGGTCTTGATATACATGACTTTGCAGTGCCTAATATTACCTACAGAAGACCTTTATAATAGGAGGAAAAGATGATGACATCAAAATAAAAGAGTCTAATTGAGAGGCAGAGGGGATATGATGGAGGGTGAATTTGTGAAGGGGAAAGTACTAAGGGAGGGAATTATCATGGTTTCTTGTCTATAATTATGGAGGTTGTCAATACAAAAAAAAAGTTAAAAAAGAGCTGGAGGGATGGCTTAGTGGTTAAAGTGTCTGCCTGTAAAGCCAAAGGACCCAGGTTCAATTCCCCAGGACCCATGTTAGCCAGATGCACAAGGCGGCGCATGCATCTGGAGTTTGTTTGCAGTAGCTGGAGGCCCTGGTGCGCCCATTCTCTCTCTCTCTCCCTCTTTCTCTTTTGTCAAATAAATTAATTAATTAATAAATAAGGGCTGAAGAGATGGCTTAGCGGTTCAGGCACTTGAAAAACAAAGCTTAAGGACCCAGGTTCAACTCCCTAAAACCCACATAAGCCAGACACACAAGATCACGCATGCATACAAGAGTTCAAGTGCAATGTCTAGAGGCCCTGGCACACCAATTCTCTCTCTCGCATAAAAAAAATTAAAAAAAAAAAAAAGAAGCTGGGCATGGTGGTACCTGCCTTTAAATCCCAGCACTCGGGAGGCAGAGGTAGGAGGATTGCTGTGAGTTAGAGGCCACCCTGAGACTCCATAGTGAATTCCAGGTCAGCCTGGGCTAGAGTGAGACCCTACCTCGAAAAACCAAAAAATAGAAAAGAAAAATAAAAATAATGGTGCCTGACTTACAGTAGTCATGAAATACATATTAGCTTTTATTATTTAGAATTGATCCCAACTGGCCATATAGCAGCTCTACCATTGTGGGCAAGCTTCTTCACCTGAAAACTGAGGACCAGGAAAGCAGACGTCCAGCAGTAGAAGGCTTGCCTTGCTATGTGTGAGGCCCTGGGTTTGATCCTCAGCAACCACTCCCCCTCCCCACCCAAATGGAAACTGATAAGAGGCATTTCATGAAATTTCTCATAGGCCTTAATAAAATAGAGCATGTGAGTGATAGTGATGGGTAACTTTGGTTAGTTGCTTACTCTGCACCATGGACTTTATATGCTAAGAGACAGATACCACCATTAGTTCATTCATTCTTTCTTTCTGCTTTTTTTTTTTTTTTGAGGTAGGATCTCATTCTTCTAGCCCAGGCTGATCGGACACTCATTCTGTAGTCCCAGGCTGGCCTTGAACTCATGGTGATCCTCCTACCTGTGCCTCCCAAGTGCTGGGATTAAAGGTACGCAGCACAGCCAGTGCTCTCTATTAAACCACAGTGGAAATTGGGAGCAAAGAGCTGGAGTGCCTGTTCACAACCCCTCAAGAAAGCAGCCAGTGCTCATCTTACTGCAGCAGTGTATCACTGGCCTACTAAAAGTCAAATGCTTTGACCACATCTAAATTCACGTGCTCCTCTTACCCACAGCCCAGTCTGACGACTTCTGTGTGTGCGTGTGCGCATGTGCGCGTGTGCGCGTGTGCATGTTGCTCGGGCCTGAACCCTGGACCTCAGCCATGCTAGGCAAGCTATGTACCACTGAGCTATACTGCCAGTCTCCAGTCTGACATCTAAGCCCAATCTCCTTCCTGCTGTGCTACAGCATCAATGGAAATACACCGTGTAAGTTATTGTTCTAACTGGGCAGCGGCTCCTGAAAGACCAGGGCTGGATCATCCTCATTTTTGCAGATCACCTTTGGCCTCTGAGTACTGTGTCTCACACATGATAGACGCTCTATAAATATTTCACAGTCTGGGCCTATGCCCTGCTAACCTATTTTTTTTTAATAGGGCATACTAGCACACAATTAATAAAGCATGGCCAGTAATTATGAGGATGACATCACTTCTCGGTCTGCACCTGAGCTGCTCTCCAGGCGCTGCTTCCCGTCTTCCTCTTGTGAAGAGGAAGACAGCAGAGAAGTGATTCTCACGCCGGGAGGAGGAAATGGACATGCATGTGACTGCACAGTGTGCTTTTTATGACACCCCTTATCAGGCGAGAAACTCTTGCTCAACCTCACAGCAGGTCAACGTCTCGCCGTGTAAGGCACTGAGATGGGGACAGATCGCAGGGATCCCGAGTTCACCAGACACAGTGCCTGAACCTTTGGTCTCACACATGAGGGTGGGGTAATGGGAAGGGGCCAGGAGGGAGCTGGATGCCCTCGAGCCCCATGCCCTCCCTGAACCCAGCACTGCTGTGCCCTCCAAGTACCTCTGAATCCATTGTTCCTTGTAGGAGGCACTGAAGGAAATGCCTGAGAAGAGCTCCGACTTGCTGAAACTCACATGAAACTGGTCCCAGAATGGGCCAAAGGGGTTTCCTTCCTGCAGAGAGAGTGATGCAAGAGTTACTGAGGGGTGTGGGAAACCATCTGGGGATAGGACTAAGGCACTACAGGAAAAGGGTCTGGGGTTTAGGTGGTGTGATTCCAGCTGAAACACCTTGTAGGAGGGCTCTTGGGCTAGGGGCTGATGTGAGGGCCCAGCTTCTCTTCCGGCTTCCAGCATGTTTTTCAGTGTTTGAAGGAATCTATCCTGTTTACAAGCCACATCCCACTAGCCCTGTGGCACTGAGAGGGCCTAGGGGGAAGTGGACCTTGGACTGGAACCATGGGCTGGAGCTTCGGGATACTCTCAAGTCTGGCTAATGCAGCACCCTCACTTTCTAGATGGGAACAAAAACTTGTGGCCAGGGAGATGTGGCCAAGGTCACCAAGGTCACACATCTAGTAACGGCGGTGTTGGGACTGCAAACTAGGTCTCCCTTCTCAAATTCTACAACTCTTCTTACCACCTGCCCCAAACTGCAACATATGCACCGAAAGCTATATTGGGAGTCTTATTCCCAAATTACCAGAAAATTTCAACTTTCTACTAATTATCCATGCTCCTCTTCTACCTGCTCAGAGGCAGAAAAGAATTCAAGTTAAGAGAGTAGACAAATTACTGAGGGTTGGATACCAGCCCCATCTGTGTCCTTGGGCAAAGTTCTGCCCCTCTCTGCTATTCCTAGCATCCTCTCTATATGGAGAAATTATTAACACTTTCCACATGGAGCAGCTTGAGGATTAAAGGGCTTAACGCATATAAAGCACTGAGCATGGTATCTAACATATAAGAATGCTATGGAGCATTTAGTTACTATTACTGATGTGGCATTTTCTATCTCATAAGTTACCTCACACCTGGCCTACTCTCTATGAGCCAGATGGATCAGGTAGAAATAAAGGCTCAGAAAAGCGAAGTTGGCCAAAGGTAACACTGCTACAAAATATCAGAAATAGACTCAAATTGCCATCTTCCCATGCCAAGCCCTTCTGGTGGCTTCCCCTAGGTGCTGCCATCACATGGTCTCAGAGGCCTTGAGGATTAGGAATAGGACCTACCTTCATGGGGCATGTCTTCTTATCAGGGCTTCGCTGGGCTGCCACCTCAAAACAGTATGCCACTCGCTTCTCAGGGGGCCAGTGGATGGGTGCCAGCTTCTGCATGAAGTCCTCTAGGGTGATGACCCGATGGTAGGCCTGGAGGGGCTCTAGTTTGAAGTACTTTTCATAGGACACGTGAAGCTATAGGAAAAGGAAAAAAGGAGGGACAGAGGTTCCTCCACATCGTGCCACATTTACTACAAACCATAGTACATGGTAGTGAAAACCCCCCTCAGCACACCCAAAGAAGGCTTGGCATATGACTCAGTGCTAGAGCACCTGCCTAGCATTTATGACATCCTAGGTTGGACCCCAGCACAGCAACAACAAAGGCACCAAAGCTAGGACACAGACAAACTGGGAAATGCAAACTACGGAACAAGTGCCTCTGGGGTTCAAAGGTGTCTACTGCAAAGAGGTAAATATCAGGGATGAACTGACGTAGACAGTATGAAAGATGTGCGACCTCTCCCATACTTACAAAAAAGCAAATGATGGTTGTAAGAAGGCATTACTTCTCACCCATGAGAGCAGCAAGGGTTTTAAAGAGAACCCTAAGTGTTGGGAATGCATGTGGAAAATGGGCACTCTTGCACATGGCTGGCAGGTCATCAGTTTTTTTTTCTGGAGCAGTTACTTCCCGATGCAATCTGTCAGAATAATACGCTCCATCCTGCTAGGTATTTGCCCTGGAAGAGGCTCCTGCACTTTGTACAGATGAGCCCAGGGATGCTCAGCGTCACAGTGAGAGCACAAGAAGGAAATGGAGGGAGTTACATCCCAACATCCATGAGTGGGGAAAGTGGAGAAGAGGATATAACTGGGGATATAGCTCAGTTGTAGAGGGGATAGAGAGATGGCTCAGCAGTTAAAGGCACTTGCTTGCAAAGCCTGATGGCCTGGGTTTGATTCCCCAGTACCCCACATAAAGCCAGATGCACAAAGTAGTGGCTAGAGGCCCTGGCATGCAGAGTATTGAAACAGAAACATACAAAAAGTCAAGTTATTTTGTCCTGGAGAGATGCCTCAGTGGTTAAAGGTTCTTGCTTGCTCAATGGTAGAGTGGCACAGCAGGCATAAGGCCCTGGATTTGATCCTTGATACTGAAAAACAACAAAAAGATGGAGCAAGAAGGAGAAAGTGTGTTAATGATGACTACTTTAGTCAGGTGAGTACATGGGTGGCCATATTCATCTGAGCTGGGTATGGAGGTACATAAGAGGTAAGAGGCCAGCTCACACTCTCTCTCTCTCTCTCTTAAATAAATAAATACATAACAAAAAGTCATCCTTACCTACATAGTAAGTTCAAGGTCAGCTGGGGCTACATAAGATCCTTTCTCAAAAAAACAAACCCATGACTGTTAATGTATGCGTGCTCTGGTACACATATGTCATTTTGTTGTCATGGCACTACAATGAGATACATAAATAAAAACAAGTCAGCCAGGCATGGAGGCGCATGCCTTTAATCCCAGCTCTTGGGATGCAGATATAGGAGGATCACTGTGAGTTCGAGGCCAGCCTGAGAGTACAGAATGAGTTCCAGGTTAGCCTGGGCTACAGTAAGACCCTACCTTGAAAAAAAAAAAAGAATTTCAAAACCTTAAATAATAAAAAAAGTAAACAGGGCCCAGGGAGATAGCTCAGTCAGTAAGGTGCTTGCCATGCACACATGAGGACCTCAGTTCTATCCCTATAAGCCACGCAAAACTCCAGTCGTGGTGGTGTGTGCTTGTAAGCCCAGTGTGGGGGATGCAGAGACCGGTGGGTGGATCCCCAGAGCTCACTTGCTAGTCAGTGTAGCCTACTTGGAGAATTTCAGGCCAATGAGACAGCTCTAGTGTCAAAAAAGATGGATAGTGCTAGCTGGGTGTGGTGGCACATGCCTTTAATCTCAGCACTTGGGAGGCAGAGGTAGGTGGATCTCTGTATTAGCTGGAGAGATGGCTCAGTGATTAAGGCTCTTGTCTGCAAAGCTTAATAACCTAGGTTTGATTCCCCACATAAAGCCAGAAGTGCAAAGTGGCACATGCATCTGGAGTTTGTTTGCTGCAGTTGGAGGCCATTGCATGCCTGTTCTCTCTCTCTTCTCTCTCTCTCTCTCTCTCTCTCTCTGATTGCAAATAAATAAAAATACCTTTAAAGGTTAAAAAAAAATTCTGGGCCGGGTACAGTGGTGCACAGCTTTAACCACAGCACTTGGGAGGCAGAGCTAGGAGGACTGCTATGAGTTCAACATTCAAGGCCACTGAGACTGCATAGTGAATTCCAGTTTAGCCTGGGCTGGAGCGAGACCCTACCTCAAAAAACGAATGAAAAAGGGGAGGGAGGGTATTACCATGAGATATTTTTTATAATCATGGAAGTTGTCCTTAGACTTCACAGGCAAGTGCCTTAACTGCTAAGCTACCTCTCCAGTGCCAACCAGCTATCTACCCTGTAAATATATATATGTTTAGAATTCTTAGAATACCATGGAATAAAACAGGCCAGGGTTTCCTAAGAATGCCCCAACAGTTCAGGTGAATAAGTTTCTGTAATAACAGGGCTGCAGAACTGATGAGGTCTAGGAAATGCTATTTTAACCTGGCTTCTTTGCTGCAGCAGGACTTTTCAGCACGTTTACCATACTAATGTACATTCTGAATCCTCAAGTTTGGGAGAATGGGAAATCGAAAATATTATTTCCCACACTGGTTTAAGTACAACACCTTTTAGCATATATATATAACTGGTGTTCCAATGAATGACTCTTGACACCCTAACTATTAGCAGTGAGGTATCATAGCTGGAGGATTTTTAGCAGAAAAAATATCAAATTTTCTATGCAGCCCTAGCTAATCTGTTACTATGTAGTCAAGGCTGGCCTTGAACTCAGAATCTGCCTCAGCCTCCATTGCTGGGTTATTTATATATATGTATTTTATTTTTTGTTTTTTTTATGGCAGGTCTCAGTCCCAGGCTGACCTGGAACTCACTCTGTAACCCAGGCTGGTCTTGAACTCACAGTGATCCTACCTCAGCTTCCTGAGGGCTAGGACTAAAGGTGTAAGCTACGTGCCTTGCTCTCAACTGCTGGAATTATAGGCCTGCATCCCATATGTGGTAAGATTTGCCTTTTTGTTTGTTTGTTTGTTGAGGTAGGGTTTCACTCTTGTCCAGGCTGGTCTTGAACTCATGGTGATGCTCCTATCTCTGCCTCCCGAGTGCTGGGATTAGTGTGCGCCATCACGCCCAGCCAAGATTTGCCTTTTTTGAGAGCTTGTTTGGAGGTTCTAGCAGGGGAGCACAGCTACTCGTATTCCCTTGACCGAAGACCGTCCTCCTCTATTCGGTGAAGGTCATCCTGTTTGACCAACCGACTGCGCGGCTTGAGGAGGGAGGCACATGGAGCGGTGAGGGAGGAAGGGAACCTGCCTAGACAGCTAGATCAGAAAAATCAACCCTGGTGATCAATGGGGTGATGGATGTTGTAGCCAGATCACCCTCACATCCAAGATTTACCTTTTTTGAAAGACAGTTTATTGATTAGGTAAGATTAGAGGAGGGAGAGGAATTAGGAAGCTAGTACAATTGTCCTCATATTTATTCAGAGTATATAATTTATTAACTTGTTATTTAATTGTTAGTTAATGTTATTATTTGAACCCAGGCTGCCAGGTTTTGTAAGTGAATGTTATGATTATGTGAGACAGGGTCTCTCCATGTAGCCCAGGTTGGTCTCACACTCTCAGTGATCATCCTCCCAAGTGTTGGGACTTTAGGCATGAGCAGTGCCCAGCTTCTTAAGCATGTATCTAGTATGTAGTCATAGGACACCTCTCACACAGCTAAGTGAGAAACAGAATGGCCTACTGTTGCAGTCCGGTTTGCATTGCTGGTAGAAATCACCCAACTAAGAGCAGCTTGTGAGAAAGAGGTTTATTTTGGCCTACAGGCTTGAGGGGAAGCTCCACGATGGCAGGGGAAAATGATGGCATAAGCAGAGGGAGGCCATCACCCCCTAGCCCACATAAGGTGGACCATAGCAACAGGAGAATATGCCAAACACTGGCAAGGGGAAACTGGCTATAACACCCATAAGCCCGCCCCCAATAATACACTGTCTCCAGGAGGCGTTCATTCCCAAATCTCCATCAGCTGGGAACCTAGCATTCAGAAGACCTAAGTTTATGGGGAACACCTGAATCAAACCACCACACCGACACAGGTACAAGATAAAAAAGAAGGTGAGGTGAGGGTTTCAGAGTGAGTGTATGTTAAGGAGAGGCATTTAGGATATAATCTAAGTTTCTGGCTTGGGGCCCAAGGGAAGAAATGTGATATACACTAAGGCAGGGATTATCGATGGTGACACAGGTTTGAGGGGAAAGATGCCAAGCTCAGTTCTAGCTTTGTAAATCTGAGATATCTATGAGACACCTACGTAGACTTGAGGGTCTTAAAGTCAGAAATATGGGTCTATGGTCAGAGAGGAGTCTGTGCCACAGATAAATTGGAGGTGTAAGGAGACTAGTGAAAGTCACAACAGAAAGACAACAGAAACTTACAGCCAAGCATGTAATGGTATTGATGATTTCCTGAGTGCTCAGTGCCAGGCACTGTACTCACCCTTCAAAGGACTGGCTCGTCTGACTCACCTGAGCCCACAGAGCTAACAGCAAACAGAGGGAGGACATGTATCACCAGCTAAACAGTGGGTGAAGAGAGGAGCCCCAGGAAAGCAGAAAGAGGACCACGCCATGCTGAGAGGTCCAGACTGCAGCAGGGAGAGGTGGTGTCCTGGAAGCCAGGGAAGGAGGGAAACTGAGTAAAGAGAAAGGCTCATAGAGTCAGGTGCTACCAGGTGGTCAGGACTGAGAAATGACCCTAGGTATGGAAATTCTGAGGCCCCTGGTGGCCTCAGTGAGAACAGTCACTGCAGGGAAGGGAAGCTCAACTAGAGCAGATTGAGAAGCGCACAGAAAGCAAGGAAGCACAGCTCAGTATGACAGCTGGTTGCGACCAAAGACATCGCAAGCCAGCGAGCTGCAGGGAGCTGGGTGAGCACCATCTAAACCAGAACAGGCCAGAAAAATCAGCTTCTTAATGGACCCCAGAAGCTATGTCCTGTGGTCTTTATATTGAGGAGTTCAGCCAGTTCTAAAGGAAGGCACACAACACACTAAGGGCATGTTAGCAGCAGTAACTCATTCAGTCTTTATCATGGGAGGTAGCCAGTTACTCTGTTTTAAAGATGAGGGAACTGAGGCACAGAAAGGTTAAATATCTTGCCCAGGCTACACAATTCAGAAGGGGTCTAGCTAGGTTGCAGTCTCCTATTCTCTGGCTTTTAATTCCTGTTAATAATTTCTTCAGGGCTAGGGGTATAGCTCAGTGGCAGACCATTTCTGTAGCATATACAAGACCCTGGGTTTAATCTTTAGCATGGGAGGTAAGAGGATTTCCCAAATATATGTATGTGTGCAAAGAAGAAAATAAAGCCATGTAGAGAATTTTTTTTTTCAGGCAAGTCCAACAGACTGGTCTTATTTATTTATTTATTTATTTGCAAGCAGAGAGAGAGAGAGAGAGAGAGAGAGAGAGAGAGAAATAGAAGAGACACAGACAGAATGGGCACACCAGGACCTCCAGCCACTGCAAACGAACTCCAGATGCATGTGCCCCTTGTGCATGTGGCTTACATGGGTCCTGGGGAATCAAACCTGGTCCTTTGGCTTTGCAGGCGAATACCTTAACTGCTAAACCATTTCTCTAGCCCCTAGGTTTTTTTTTTTTTTTAATGTGAGCCAGCAAGAGTGAGTGAGAGGGAAAATGGTGCATCAGGGCCTACAGCCACTATAATCGAACTCTAGGTGCATGTGCCCCCTTGTGCACATGTGCAACCTTTGTGTGCTTGTGTCACTGTGCAACTGGCTTATGTGGGACCTGGAGAGTTGAACACAAGTCCTTAGGCTTTGCAGGCAAGTACCTTAACCACTAAGCCATCTCTCCAGCCCAAGGAATGCTATGTTTTGATCATGTCAAGTATAATTTCTGATGTCAATTTAAAGAGTTTAAGTCAATTAATTAATTAAAATATTAAGTTCCTACTCCAGGGTCCTGGGATCACAATATGAATAAAGACAGACACAGGGTCAGTGGAAGACACCCAGAATAATCCAGAACACTGAGCATTCCATCCCCAGGGTGCTCCTTGACAGGATCAGAGAAAGTACTGAAACCAGACTTCCTGGGTTTACAGCCTCACATATGTAATTAACTAACTTGTGCCTCAGTTTCTCCTTAAAAACTAATAATAGCATCTATCACTTATTGACCAACTGGATGTACAGAAGGTAGGGCCAATCAGGATTGGAAATGGAGGCTTTGGGTTCATAGGACATGCTCTAGAGTCAGCCTTGGGCTTGGATTCTAGTTCTATTACCTGCAAGCTGTTTGATCTCGAGTAAGTCACTTTACCACTCTGAACCTCAGTTTCCTCCTAGAAACAAGCTAATCCCCATGTCCAGCACATAGCAGGTCCATTATTGCTATTCCTGGAGGGACAAGCTCAGAGGAGTGCAGCTCAAGTCTGGAGAAGGTCCTTGAGTCAAGCAAGTTTGGGGATGCATGCACAGGGGACACCGGGAAGCAGAGGTACTCACATTGGTAAAAGGAGGCTTGTGATGCTGGTACTCAATCCACGGAGGTACAGCCAAGGTGCGGTTCAGCAGCTTTGCAAATGCCAGGGAGCCCAGGAAGTGATCTGCTTGGTTCCCAAAGCGCCCTAGAAATAGTACATGGGGGTGGTGGTGGGGGGGACTGAGTGGCCTGGGACATTGATGGCATGGCCCGTGAAGGGCTTCGAAAGGATGTGGATCCAGGAGTAGGGAGGGCCAAGTAACCAAGAAACTAGGGGAGCTGGTACTACAACAGCACAGCTCCTGAACCTGCTCCTGCTGGCTGAGCCACCCCAGATGCCTTGCTATTTCCTTAACACACTGTACAATTCCCACTCTACCCGGTATGTCTGTCGGGAGTGTCCTTCTTCCTCTATCTCCATTTGCCTGCATATGAAGGGGTGACCCTAACACCTCATTCACTACGACCTTCTCATAGACCCTATTCATACTCACTTTCCCTCCCCTGCGCCCACCAGATTCGAATTACTTAGGCTTTTTGTTTTGTTTTACATAGCCTCAAAATTGCTATGTAGGCTGGGCATGGTGGCACACTTGAGAGGCAGAGGTTGGAGGATCACTGTGAGTTCAAGGCTACCCTGAGACTACATAGTAAATTCCAGGTCAGCCTGGGCTAGAGCAAGACCCTACTTTGAAAAAGAAAAAATTGCTATGTAGCCAAGAATAACCTTTAAATTCTGATCCTTCTGCTTCTGCCTCTCAAGTGCTGGGACTTTAGGCATGTGCCACTACATTTGGTTTATGTACTGCTAGGGACAGAACCCAGGGTTCCCACCCGCTGCTGGCCTCAAACTCCTGATCCACCTGCCTCCATCTTTTCACTGGTGGCCTACAGTATGCACCACAATGACAAACCTAGGGTTTTGTGCATGCTACTCAAGCACTCTATCAACTGAATCATATCTCCAGCACTCTTTATTTTTTAAAAGATTGTATTTATTTACTTATTTGAGACAGAAAGAGGGGGAGAGAGTGAGAATGGGTACACTAGGGCCTCTAACCACTGCAAACGAACTCCAGATGCATGTGCCACCATGTGTGTCTGGCTTGCGTGGGACCTGGAGAATTGAACCTGGGTTCTTAGGCTTCACAGGCATATGTCTTAACTGCTAAGCCATCTCTCCAGCTCCCAATTAATTTATTTTTTGAGGTAGAGTCTTGTTCTAGCCCAGGCTGACCTGGAATTCACTATGTAGTCTCAGGCTGGCCTCAAACTTGCAGCAATCCCCTTACTTCTCCAGAGTGCTGGGATTAAAGGCATGCACCACGCCTGGTAGAGAGAACTGGGTGCACCAAGGCCTCCAGCCATTGCAAATGAACTCCAGACACATGCAGCACTTTGTGTATCTGGCTTTACGAGTACTGGGGAATCAAACTCAGGTCATTAGGTTTTGTAGGCAAGCACCTTAACTACTGAGCCCTCTCTCCAACCCCTATTTATTTATTTTTTTAAGACAGGATCTCATTATGTAGTCATGGTTGTCCTGGATCTCTGGGAGAAGACCTCCAACTTGTGGCAATCCTCATGCTTCTGCCACCCAAATTCTGGGATTACAGGCATGTGTCCTCACACCCAGCTTTGAAGCTATCTTTTTGTGGGGCAAGGGGTGTTGGAGATTGAACCTAGGATCAAGAACTTCACCACTGAGCTTTATCTTCAACTTCAGTTACTTAAGTTTTTGTTGTTGTTTTGTTTTTGAGGCAAGTCCCACTTCAGTGCAAGCTGACCTGGAACCCGCTTTGTAGCCCAGGCTGGCTTTCAATTCACAGGAATCCTCCTCCTTTAGCCTCTTGAGTACTGGGATTAAAGGCATGAGCCATCATGCATGGCCCTTTGTTACTTAATTTTTTTTTCATTTTCCGTTTTTCTTTTCTTTTCTTTCTTTCTTTTTTTTTTTTTTTTTTTTTTTTTTTTTTACTTTCTGGCTTTTTGCATGGCTCCTTTTTCAGCTTGTGAATGCCTCAGATGCAAGGATCATAGATCATCTGATTCTTTTTGTTATCACCACTGTGTCATCCATTCATACATTCCACAAATATTACTGAAAGGTCACACAAAGTGCCAGGCACGGGCTAGGTGTTAGAATACAGAAGTGAGTGAGGAAAGATTTCTGCCCTTAAGACACTTGGTTCAAGTTGGGAGACACTAAAGAAACTTATTATGAACAATTTTGATAACTGTGAGAAAAAATGAGAAAGTTTGGTGATGGAGCATAGTCAAGGAGACTTGAATAGAGGCCAGTGGAATCCTCTTTGGTAACATTTGTGCTGGGATGGGAAGGAGTCAGTGAGGCCTAAGGGAAGGGGAGGGTGTGACAGGAAGCACTACTTCATGGATCGGTGTGTTAGGAACAGAAAGCAGGCAATTGTGGTTATAGCTGGAGGGTGAGGAGAGACATGAGTGTGAAGAAAACCAGAGAGGGACTAAATCATGAAAGGTGAAGGCCATGGTTAGGTGTGGAAGCTATATTGAAGGATTGTAAAAAGGAATGAGCTTTGCAATGATAAATTCACTACTCCATTGAAACTGCACCCCTCAGTTAGCCCTTAGATTCCTCGTTATCTTCCATTTTTCCATAGTTTTGTCATTTTCTGCAAACCTATGTGCTTACTGGTTTTTTTTTTTTTTTTACGTTTTTCTTTTATTGTCTGTCTTTCTAAAATGAAGACTTTAAAAAAAGAGCATGAGGTCTATCTGTTTTATTCACCACCAGCGCAGAGAGCAGCAAGCACCTTGGCACAAAAGGTGCCACGGAACTATTTGCTGAATGAATGACAGAATCTCCTGGAGGCAGCGTGGGCCAGTGACGGCCAAGTCGCGCCGCACAAACTCCACCGAACTGGCCTCGGGGTGGGCTTAGACCTCGAGCGAGTCACGCCGACTTCTCCCAGCCTCCGTTTTGACATCCGTCAAACGGCAAGCCGCCGGACACGGTGGCTCCCTGGTACCCCGTGGCACGTAGGGCGGAGAAAAGAGCACACACCCAGAGTCCTCTCCTGGACCCCTGACCAAGGGCATTATTTGGGGGGGGGCGCCTCGGGAACACCGGCTCCTCCTCTGCGGGGCCTCAGTTTCTCCATTTGAGCAGAGGGCTCGGGAGGCCTTACCCATGCAGGGACAGTAGAGCAGGTAACCGGCTGGGTCCCAGGAACCCACGGACCACCCCGGGAGCGACAGAAACAGCAGCAGGAGACGCGCCAGCAGCGGCAGGGGTGGCAGTGGCCACGCGGCGGCGGCGGCAGAGGCGCCCATGTCGGCCGCGGAGCCCCAGCGCGCCGCACCGCGCGGGACGCGACGCGAGCGAGCGAGCGAGCGAGGGAGGGAGGGAGGGAGGGAGGGGGACGAGCAGCGCGGCCGCCCCGCTCCCGGCGGCCCCCGCGCGCCGCCCGCGCGCCGCCCCGGCCGCTCTAGCCCGCGGGCGGGCGGGACCATAGAGAGCCCGCGGCACCGCCCCCTCCACAGCCCGAGCGCCCGCTCGCGCGGCTCCCACAATGCACCGCACAATGGCCCGACCGCCGCCACTACCGGGGCCTGAGCGGGCCTGGCGGAGCCCGAGCGCGGCCCGGTCGGCAGCGCGGGGTCCCGAGCGCGGTGAGTGCGGGCCGTGGGAGGGCGAGGACGGGGGGTGGGGAGGGGGTGTCTCGAGGGCAACGGCGGGCAGCCGAGCGGGAGGCCGTCGCGCGGCGCCCGCACGCCCGGCACCCGAAGCGGCGGCGCCCCTCATCTCGGGCCGCTCAGCGCGGTCGCCCACACCCCCCGAGTGGAGGCGAGGGGGAGGACCCCCCCCATCCTCTGCAACAGTCTGACCCCACATAGGCCCCCGGGTGACGGAAACTCACCCCGGACCTCATTACCTGTGTTTGGGGCACCCGAACAATTTTTATTTTTCCTGATTCCTCCCTTCTCCCCCCCCCCCCCCGCACACACCTTCCCTTCCTAGAGCTAGAGACGCAGTCCCAAGGGTCCCCCATCCCTGGACCCTCATGCTCCCTGGAGATAACACGTTGCTGACTTTACTAGGGATCTGGGTCTGGGGGGCATAGATAAGCTGCACCTGCTCCCTCCCTCAGACACGCCTACCCCGGCCCGGGCCGCATAACCCCCTTTCCTACGCCAAATAGTCCTTTCTAGCCTCCGTTGCATTTCCAGTCCTTGATAACCTGCTTTGAGGCTTCCCCAAAACACCTAGGTCCGGAGAACCCAAATCAGGCCCTGCGTGTCCTTCCCATGACCACTGACCATACTCCCAGAAACTTTATAGACATTTTCCATCGGGAACAGTCCCATTTCCAAACCTTCTTGAAATTCAGAGAACTCGCTTCTTTCTGTCTTTAATCCGGGAGTTCTCCAACCTCCACCCCCCCTCCCACGCCCCCGCCAGAATCTTTTGGTCTCTCTTTTGGTAGTGATCCTATAGGAACCTAGATAATTTGTTCATGCTTGCTTGGGCTTCCTTCCCATCCCTGAGACCCCTTTCCTAGACTTCTTCCATGAATTCATGTTTTCTGTTGGGCATCCAACCCCCCCCCCCACAAACACACTCCCAGTTGTGGGGGAAATTTAACATTTCTTACCACGACCTCGGGTGGTCTAGCCGCTGGCCCATGAGCTAGGCTGATTGCTGCAAATCGAGCCCCATGCTGAGGTCCACATTGAGACTGAAGGAATAAAGGACTTACACCCGAGAATGCTGCCACCCAACTGGCGCTTTTACCTCCAAGTGTAGCCTGTCTTCTGGCTTGTGTGGTTTTCCACCTGTCAACCCGGTGCTGTTAAGAGTCTGGCCTTGGATTTCTAACCCTCCTCTCCCAAGGAGAGGCCACAAGATTGGGGGGTGGGTGTCTTAGTCAGGTTTCCTCCCTGTTAAAAATGAGGCTGTAGTGAGTTGCAGCCATTTGCTCAAGGCCTCCCCAGGGGTGGGAGGCAGCAGGAATCTGAGGAAATAGGGAATCAAAGGGACTCCAAAGAGGCCCATCTACACTGACAGAAGAACTAGCAGCCCGAGAGTAAATCCAACCCCTGTTAATCCTGTTTGATGTTTCTTGGAATGATGCAAGTCATTGAGACTCTCCAGCCTCCCTGTAATTTAATTCTCCCACCATTCTGGGGTGGTGTGTGTGTTGTGTGTGTGTATAGCGTGTACACACACACACACGAATGTAAGGGAATGGGGCAGCTATTCCCATTCCTTCTTTCCTTTCTCAGTTTTTCAGCCCACAAGTATGTCTTTTGGATTTGTTTTTGGTGCCCAGGTCAGGACCTGCTTTACTTTGTTCCCCCCTATTTATAATTCTCCAGTTGCTATTTTGAGTTCTCTTAAGGGAAGCTCCTGTCCACCTCCAGGAACATTTCTGGGTGTTTCCTCTTAGGCAGGTGTTGAATTGAGCTCTTCAGATCTCCAAGTAGCTCTTGGGCAGGAGGGATAAAAGCTATTTTAGGGTAGTCACTGAAGTGGAGCTGTTAATCCTCTGTGGGTCTCTTTAGTTAAGAACACACAGAGATTAACCCTTTCCTTGCTGAAGGGGGGGGCTGTCTCAATATTTGGTGGTGGTAGGGGGTATTGGGAGAACTGGAGTGTGGCAGTAGAAGGTGGGAACATACAACTCAGTACAAAGACAAAAATAATAGCTCTCTTTTGTTGGGCACTTAGGGCAAGCCAAACCCAATGCTAAGCTCTTTGCATACCTGACTAAAATAATCCTTATAGCAAGCCTGTGAGGTAAGTATTTTTAGCCTCACAGATGAGGAAACAGGCTAATAATGGAGAAAGAACACAGTTTCTATAGAGGTGATGTAACACCATAAAAACTATAGTTTCATCAGAGGGCAGCCTGCATCATGGCATACAACAGAAGACAGACAGGAGCTTCCAAAGGCCATATAGAGTATTGAGCAAGCATTCCTACTTGGGGTATGAAGCCTTAATAATAGAAGAGGGTATAATAAAATGGCTGTGCAGGCCAAAGAGAACTGTCGCCCAGGAGATGTGCTGGAGGAGGCAAAGGACAGAACTGAGGGGATGTCCTGAGGGTTAATTATGAGGGAAAAGAGGAAGGCTGTGTTCTGGGGAGATGTTGGGAAGGGAAGGAAACTGACTCTGAGGCATGAGAAGTAACACCAAAGGGGAATAAAGAAGTACTACCCAGGCACTGCTCTGGAAAGGGGCCAGTGTAACTTGGACTTCAGAGAGGACGCTGCATGTATATCCATCACGCATTTCATGTTACTTTCAAGAGTTTTATTTCACTTAACCCTCTAAAAGAGAATAAATATCTGCTTTAGAAATTGAGGAGAGTGAAATTCAGAGAAAGAAAGGAACCTGCCTGCCGCTTTTCAGCTAGTCAGGGGCGGCTCTTCTGATAGCAAGTCCAAGGTTCTTTCTGCGCTACCTCCCCCTCCAGATCAAATGCCAGCAAGAATCTTGGGCTGAAAATATACTGAGTTATACCAGTAACTGGGAGGGATTGTGTTTGTTTTATGGGAACTGGTTCTGTCACCTTCTTTATAGTTACGGTTAGAGTGTGAGACCAGAAGAACAGCTTTGAAAGAGAAGCAAAATTCCTTCACAGTTTTGCCAACGAACAGATCTGAAGGAATAGGCTTGATTGTGTGAGGCAAGTCCAGGAATCTTTGTGGATCAGAGGAGTATGCAGACAAAGGACAGAGAAAGACTAGAGCTCCCGAAGGGTTCCTAGGAAACACCAGCAGTGTTGGTTGTCCAACAGCCTGCTGGTGACTGACTGTAGGTGAGGACATTGCTGTGCTTCATCAAAGGCCTAGGAGAGTAGGATGCCATGGTAGTTCTTTTCTTTTTAAAGCCGTAGCCTCATTAAATACTGATCAAGGCAAGCACATGGTTCCCACCTTCCTCCTCTGGTTCTACCAGTGCGGCCTCATGAGCTCTTCCTAACCACTGGCAGCTTCTCTCCTAGAAGCCCATTACTCACTCTTTCAGTAGCAGCGTGTTCAAGTGCTGTGTCTTGTTTGTGCATGTTCAAGAGAACAGATGAGGTAGATGTGTGGGAGGTGGGGGACATACCGTTCTCTTTCTGAGTTTGTGCGGAATTTCCGAAGCTAGGCTCCCCTCTCAAATCAGCCAAAGTGATGCAATTTACTTTGCTCTAGTTGCCATTCCCAGCTTCCAGAGGCTGAGGTGTGTGATTCACGCATGAAGGGGGAGCAGACTTCGAAGGTAGGGGGATTCCCTCCAAACTAGACACGCACACTGGAGCATACTCTACCCAGTTTCAAGGTGCAGAGCAATGGCTGGTATTATAAACAGGTAATTCCACCCTTGTGCAGGTGGAGGGAATTTAAACAATGAAAACCAGACGTCAGAGGCCTTTGAGGTTTATAGTGAAGTAGACAGATATGCCATGATGACTGGAAGGCCCAAGTGGGTCAAATTTTTAGTGCTCCCCCTCCCCCCAGCACATGATTCATGCACAATACAGCCACCCCTGTGAAGATCTTTCTAGGCAAATTTCCACTTGTGAAGGGAAGTATTTGTCATATTATGTTGCAGTGTTTCTTCAGCAAGAGGAATGGTTCCTGAACAGGATGTAGCTCATGTTAATGATGAGCAAAGCTCTCTGGGGCATGAACCCGCTGATACTATCATCTCGTTCATGGCCAGTCTATTGGATGAATGGTCACTGTAAGCAGCAGGTGCTAATGAGCTGAGCAAGCATTCTGTAGCCTGCAGCTAGTTTATGCAGTTGGAGCCCTCCCCAGATTCTTGTGGCCAATCCCTAGATATCCCTGTTGCTCTCTTTACATAGTTCATGACCAAATTTTAGCATAATCTCTGAATTGGTATTATGAAAAAAGTTGTGATACTGTTGCTCCAGTCTCCCTCTTCCCTACTGCTACTTTTACCAAGAGAAATGGTCATATGTCAAGATTTTGGCTCCTACTTTAAACTGGAATTTGGGTTATAAATTAAGCTCCTGAGAATCCACCTGCACTCAGTGACTTAATCATCTAAATGAAGGTTGAGATTTCTTTTCTATTTAGTATTTATTTGAGAGACACACAGAAAGAGAGAGAGAAGCAGAGAGAGAATGGGTGTGCTAGGGCCTGTAGCCACTGTGAACAAACTCCAGACACATACGCCACCTTGTGCATCTGGCTTTATATGGGTACTGGGGAATTAAACCCAGGTCCTTGGGCTTTGGAGGCAAGCACCTTAACCGCTGAGCCATCTTTTCAGCCCTTGGATAACTTTTGCTAAAGATGCATGACTGGACCTTCATACCACAATATCCAGCAAGGTCGTAGAGGTCAGGATGGGACTGGTACTAGTTGAGGGAAAATGATAAGATTCCACTGTTGCCTCCTCAGAAGGAACCTCCTAACATTGATGCTTTGCTGAGAAATATCTAGGGCTGGTGGTAAAGTACTTACCCTACAAACATAAGGACCTGAGTTCGGATCCCCAGTACTCTTGTAGTGGTTGATATTTGTAATCCCAGCATTGGGGTGATGGAGACAGGAAGATTCCTAGGGCTTGCTGGCTCACTAGTCTAGCCAAATCAGTGAGTTCTAGGTGTAGGGAATGACCCTGCCTGGAAAAGAGGGTAGAGTGCAATTGAGGAAGATACTCAGCTCGATCTCTGGCCTCCAGAGCACACACATGTACCCACAAGCATATGAACAGGCATATACATATAGACAGGCACACCGCACATGCAGTTCCCCCTCCCCAAGAAAAGAGAAGCACATCTGGCTTGGGGCTAGCTCTCAGGGTGTAAATGTTCCAAGTAAAGGATTCTCCTTTTGCCTTTTGGACATTTTATTGCTCTTTAGCACCTCTAGGAAGAGGAGACTCAGAGAGAGCAGAGGAGGAGGAGGAAGAACTATGGAAGTTTAGTGGAAAGGATATAAATGTGAAGTGGGAGAGAAAGTTTAGTTTCAGAGCTCCTGGTTCCCAGACTGTGCTGTTAATTGTTCTCTTATTACTAGTGCTGGTAGATACTACCAAGTTACTAAGTACTGCCGCAGTTTTTGTATTCATGATCTCATTTAAGTCTCAGAACTTGCATCTATTAAATAAGGAAACAGCTCAAAGTAAGGACTTGCTTAAAAATCACCATTTCTAAGTGGGAGGGATGGCCGGGATTGGGATGGGAGCATTCTGCCTCCAGAGCCCTATGATCTCTTGTTGTGGGCTTCCTAACACCAAGTGTTCTGATGTTGCAGGTGAAGAAACCGCTTTCTGAAGGCTGCGTTGGAGGCTGTGACCGAGTGGAGAGCTTGTGTGAAGCTGAGGAGGAGGCTTTCTGAGTAACATGGCCCTCTGCCGTTAGCCTTGCCATGACCACATTTTTCACCAGCGTCCCTCCCTGGATTCAAGATGCAAAGCAGGAGGAGGAAGTGGGCTGGAAACTAGTTCCCAGACCTCGGGGCCGGGAGGCAGAGAGTCAAGTGAAGTGCCAATGTGAAATCTCGGGGACACCCTTCTCAAATGGAGAGAAGCTAAGGCCTCACACCCTCCCCCATCCGGAGCAGAGACCGTATAGCTGCCCTCAGCTGCACTGCGGCAAGGCTTTTGCCTCCAAGTATAAGTTATATAGGTAGGTGATACTCCCATACCTCTTTTTTTTTTTTTTTTTTTTTTTTTTTTTTTTTGAGGTAGGGTCTCACTCTAGCTCAGGCTGACCTGGAATTCGCTCTGCAGTCTCAGGGTGGCCTTGAACTCATGGCGATCCTCCTATGTCTGCCGCCCAAGTGCTAGGATTAAAGGTGTGTGCCACCATGCCTGGCCCATACCTCTTCTTGACCTAAGGTTCCCAAAGATCAGAGCCAGAGAAACTCCACTGGGGCTTTATTGGTAGCAAAAGAGTAAAAGGCAATCTGCAATATAAGTATACTCTGAATGCTAACCATTTGAAGTCACTCACTGAAAGATAATAGTGTTTTGCTAGGCGCGGGGGCTTGTGCCTGAGATCGTAGCACTTTTGAGGCTAAGGTAGAATGATCACCATGATTTTGAAGCCAACCTGGGCTAAGTATTGAGACCTTGTCTCAGAAAAACAAAATAACCCTGAAGAAGTAGAGGCAGAGCCGGGCGTGGTGGCGCACGCCTTTAATCCCAACACTCTGGAGGTAGAGGTAGGAGGATCGCTGTGAGTTCAAGGCTACCCTGAGACTACATAGTGAATTCCAGGTCAGCCTGGGCTGGAGTGAAACCTTACCTTGAAATAAAAAAGTAGAGGCAGGACAATCTACCTGTTCAGGGTCATTCTTAACTACATAGGAAGTTGAAGGCCAGTCTGGGCTACCTGAGATTATGTCTCAGAAACAAAACAAAACAAACAAACAAAAAAATGATGAGTCGGTCATGGTGGTCCATGCCTTTAGCCCAGAACTCAGGAGGCTAAGATAGGAGGGTCCCTGTGAGTTCAAGGCCAGCCTGGGGCTACAGAATGAGTTCCAGGTCAGTCTGGACTACATTGAGGCCCTGCCTTGAAAACAATAACAACAACAAAATGTTTGATAGTTTGTTTTGTTGGCTCCTTATGTAGCCCAGGCTGGCCTCGAACCTGTAATCCTGATTCAGCCTCCCAAGTAATCAGGGCATTGTTGATTCAGACATCAGAATCTGATGGCTACAATATCAGTTATAAACAAGCTAGACTAAACGTTATCTTTAATACTACTTTTTTCATTTGTGTCAGTTAAATTATCATATTCTTAGCCAGAAGTTAGAAATCAGTCTTAGAACTGTAAAAAGCAAAAGAGACACTGCCCCAGCTGTCCATGTAAAAAGTAGAAGCTCAGAGCAAGGACCTGGCTTGGCCAAGGTCACAGTTTCTTATTCTCAGGTCTTGCAGTGCTGCTGCCGCTACGGCTGCTGCTGAGTCAGCCTGCTCCTCCGATGGCTACTTCTGTCTCTGTAGAGTCCCTGGTGCTCTTTGGGTCAGTTCCTTTCCTGAGCTTATAAGCCCAAGAACCCCTGCTTAAATAGAATATGAAAGCCATTGTTAAGACCGAGATGGCAGAACAGTTTTGTTAGAGAAGAGATTTGACAAGAGCTATTATTTTCATTTTATCCCTGCCTTTCCATCAGTGAAACATGAACTTGCCCTTCACAAATAAGGTAAACTAGCTTTGTGCCTAATCATCCAGCCATTCATCTATCCAACTATTATTTATTGATCTGCTGTGTACCAGGCACAGCGCTTGTTGCTAGGGATGGAATGATGAGCCAGAAGGTTGGGGCTGCTGACCCTCCTTTTTTGGTTTTTATACACAGGTAAAAACTTTGAGTATGTCTTCTTAATACTGGAGACAGACAGCAAGCAAATAAATACATCAACAAGATGACCACAGAAAGCCTCAGTTCCCCATCTGGAAAACAGTTGATAGGAAGGAACTAAAATAGGCAGTAGGGTATTGTGTAGGCCAGGATTACCCTCGGCCTCGGAATGTTTTGATTCTCTGTGTACTTCTGTATCTTAGGGGGACCTTAGTCAGGGCTATCCTCTCAGACTTTCTTATTGGTGGTCTGGGTGCCAGTGGAAGACTACAGGAAAAGTCCTGGTCCATGAGGCAAGACCCCTGGACATAATTCACTTGTGGTCCTTGGTGAGTTTCCCCACGTGCAAAATGAAGAAAATAGACAGGATCCCTCAGCACTGCCTTCATGTCATCATGTCTGACATAAACACACAGGTGGTACAGGGTAATTGTCCAGGTAGAAAGAGTTATGGGGTGCAGTAGGAGAGACAGATGTGGGCTTTTTCTTTTCTTTTTTTTTTTTTTTAAGTACGGTCTCACTGTAGCCCAAGCTGACCTGGAATTTGTTATATAGTCTCAGGGTGGACTTGAACTCATGGTGATCCTCTTACCTCTGCCTCCTGAGTGCTGAGATTCAAGGTGTGTGCCACCACGCCTTGCTGTTTTTTTTTTTTGTTTTTTTTTTTCAATTTATGCATACACCAGACTTAGGCTGGCAGGCTTCGAAAGCAAGTGCTTTTAATCAGTGAGCCATCTTCCCAGCCCCAGCTGTGGTGTTCTGTTTTATGAGGGTCAGTTTAAATCCAGCCTCTGCCACTTATTAGTGGGTGGAGCTACCTGGTACTTCAGCCTCCTTGTCTGGAGAACAAGGTTTTTTTGTTTGTTTGTTTGTTTTCTTCGAGGTAGGGTCTCACTCTGACCCAGGCTTACCTGGAATTCACTATGTAATCTCAGGGTGCCCTTGAACTCATGGCAATCCTCCTACTTCTGCCTCCTGAGTGCTATGGTTAAAGGCGTGCACCACCATGTCTAGTAAGGTGTTTTTGTTGCTGTTGTTTTGTTTTGTTTTGTTTTTGGTATTTCAAGGTAGGATCTCCCTTTAGCTGAGGCTAATCTGGAATTCACTATGTAGTCTCAGTCTGGCCTTAAACTCATGGTGATCTTCCTACCTTTGCCTCTCGAGTGCTGGGATTCAAGGCATGTGCCACCAAGCCTGGTGAGAACAAGATTAATGACACCTCACTAGAACCTGTCAAATGATAGGCCATCAGGGTTTTACCAAATTGACTTTGTATGTATATGGAGCTGTGGACTGCAATTCCTAGGCTCTTGAGCTGCTTTCTAACTAGATAGGTACATGTGAACTAAGGCCTACTCAGGTACTGTGCTGTTGAAACACTTCTTAAAGTGTTACTGGCTTGCATGGTACACAGATAGGCATACACTGAAAAATGAATCGTCTTTATATTTGAAGCAGCTTTTCCTCTCCGCAGAGGTAGCTGGTAGGATTTAAGTTTTTGAATCCTTGTGACATTCAAAAGGGATTATATTACTTGTATTGTTGAACTTCCTTTTTAGACTGAGCTCTGTATATCTTAGGAACTTGTTCCAGATCAGGAAGTTTGCATGAATTTCATTTTCTTTTTTTTTTTTTTTTTTTTTTTTTTTTGAGGTAGGGTCTCACTCTAGCTCAGGCTGACCTGGAATTCACTATGGAGTCTCAGGGTGGCCTCGAACTCACAGCCATCCTCCTACCTCTGCCTCCCGAGTGCTAGGATTAAAGGTGTGTGCCACCACACCCGGCATCATTTTCCACTTTATTATGTCACTTAAAAAATTTTAAATACAAGTTTTTGAAGAGAATACATTCACAAAATTCAGACAGTATCAAAAGGTTTAAAATGAAGGTTCACCATCATACCTGTCTATTAAGTTCTTTCTCCCATAGGCTACCAATGATGTCAGTTTCTTTTTTAATTAATTAACTTGTTTATTTATTTAGTTGAGAGAGGGAAAGAAGCAGAAAGACAGAGAGAGAGAGAGAGAATGGGTGAGCCAGGGCTTCCAGCCACTGCAAACGATGCATGTGCCACGTTGTGCATCTGGCTTATGTGAGTCCTGGGGAATCAAACTGAGGTCCTTTGGCTTTGCAGGCAAATGCCTTAACCGCTAAGCCATCTCTCCAGCCCTGATGTTGGTTTCTTACATAGCCTTCCAGAAATATTTTAAACACATGCTGTGCTTTTTCTACTTAACATCTCTAAGGAGCTGATTCCCTGAAGATATATATAAACTCATTTTTTATATACTGGTCGTTTCATAGATTTATCATAATTTATGTAACCAAGTAGCTGTTATCTTCTTGTTGCTGGGACCAAACATCTGACCAGAAGCAGCTTATGGAATGAAAGAGTATATTCCAGTTTTGAGGGGAAGTTTCATCATGATAAGGAAGACATAGCAAGAGCAGATAGAAGGGTTTCACATGTCTACATCAGCAGGATGGAGAAGGAATGAACTGGATAGCACTGGCAAGAGGGGCTAGACTATAAAATCCCAAGGCTGCCCCTAGTGACACACCTCCTCCAGCAAGGTTCCACCTCCCAAGGGCTCTACCAGCTGGAGATCACGTGTGAAACTTAATCACAAACACATGAGGCTACATTCACACCACTAAACCTATTGATAGGTTTAGATTTTTTGTCATCTTTTGCTATTAAAACAGATGTTGCAAGCCAGGCATAGTGGCTCACGCCTTTAATCCCAGCACTCAGGAGGCAGAGGTAGGAGGATCGCCGTGAGTTCAAGGCCACTCTGAGACTACATAGTGAATTCCAGGTCATCCTGAGCTAGAGTGAGACCCTACCTTGAAAACAAAAGAAAGAAAGATGTTGCCAAAAACATCAGTACATATATGACTTTGCAGGAATGCTGGCAGGATATATTTGGATGGTACTCCTTTGCATTGTTTTACTGTAGTTTTTGTATCTAGTGTTCTTTTAGTCATCATCTCAGTTGTCTAGTCAGAGCTTGTGAACTTCCCTGTTTCTGCTTTCTCCCTGTCTTCCATTCCTACTCCTTCCCTTTGCAGGCACATGGCCACCCACTCAGCCCAGAAACCCCACCAGTGCATGTACTGTGATAAGATGTTTCACCGCAAGGACCATCTACGGAACCACTTGCAGACCCATGACCCCAACAAAGAGGCCCTTCACTGCTCTGAGTGCGGGAAGAATTACAATACGAAGCTAGGTTACCGGCGCCACCTGGCCATGCATGCTGCCAGCAGCGGTGATCTCAGCTGCAAGGTGTGCCTGCAAACCTTTGAGAGTACCCAGGCCCTGCTGGAGCATCTGAAGGCCCACTCCCGCCGGGTAGCAGGAGGCGCCAAGGAGAAGAAGCACCCCTGTGACCACTGTGACCGGCGTTTCTATACTCGTAAGGATGTGCGGCGGCACTTAGTGGTGCACACAGGCCGTAAGGACTTCCTGTGCCAGTACTGTGCCCAGAGGTTTGGCCGCAAGGACCACCTGACCCGCCATGTCAAGAAGAGCCACTCGCAGGAGCTGCTCAAGATCAAGACAGAGCCCGTGGATATGTTGGGCTTACTCAGCTGCGGCTCCACAGTTAGCGTCAAGGAAGAGCTGAGCCCTGTGCTCTGCATGGCCTCTCGGGACGTGATGGGGGCCAAGGCCTTCCCTAGCATGTTGCCCATGGGCATGTATGGTGCCCACATACCTACCATGCCCAGTGCGGGCGTGCCACACTCCCTGGTGCACAACACGCTGCCCATGGGTATGAGCTACCCTTTGGAATCTTCCCCTATCTCTTCCTCAGCTCAGCTCCCTCCAAAATACCAGCTTGGATCTACCTCATACTTACCCGACAAATTGCCCAAAGTGGAGGTGGATAGTTTCCTGGCGGAGCTTCCTGGAAGCCTGTCTCTCTCATCCGCTGAACCTCAGCCCGCCTCACCTCAGCCGGCGGCAGCTGCGGCCCTCCTAGATGAAGCACTGCTCACCAAGAGTCCCGCCAACCTCTCCGAGGCCCTCTGCGCTGCTAATGTGGACTTCTCCCACTTACTGGGCTTTCTTCCGCTCAACTTGCCCCCATGTAACCCACCAGGGACCACTGGAGGCCTGGTCATGGGCTACTCCCAGGCTGAGGCACAGCCCCTGCTCACCACTTTGCAGGCTCAGCCTCAAGATTCTCCAGGAGCTGGGGGACCCCTGAACTTTGGGCCTCTGCACTCCTTGCCTCCTGTCTTCACCTCTGGCCTGAGTACTACCACCCTGCCTCGTTTCCACCAAGCATTCCAGTAGCCCCCGCGGGGCCTCCCTGCTCAGTCTTTGGCTCTACTAGGGAGCCTAAGTACCCACCCCGTCCACCTCCCCGACAAAGGCAGCTGAGCTTTCAGAGCTGGGTTCAAAAAGATAATTCCAGTGTCTGTATGGAGCACTTGGTTTGGGGGTTCAGGTTCCAGGATCAATTCCTGGAGAAGCCTTGAGCCCAGCCCCATGAAAGATCTCCTACCATAGGACTTTCAGGTATTCTTTGCTTTTTTGATCTGAACTGGGAGCCACGTTTAGCCCTCTCCCTCTCCAAAGTGTTAGCACCTCCTCTTTGGAGAAGGGGAAGCCTCTTGGAGACAGAGGGTTTCACCTTGTATGACCTCAAGAGAATAGCCCAAGAAGCCCGCCTTTTGATCCCAACCTGCAGACCTCACAGCGACCAGTTGGTCGGTCCCTGCTGTGGGTGGTCTCTTGGCTCCAGCTACCAGGCAGCAGAGAGGACCTCTGTTCCTCCTGACCACCCCATCCCCACTCTACCAGCAGCTCCGTTTCCAGTCAGTGTTGTCCCCCAATGGTACCGTTTACACATTCGCCTCAGACACCATTTCACCTCCCTTGCCACACTGTTAGCCTTAGAGTGATTGCAGTGAACACTGTTTACACACCATGAATCCATTCCCACCAGTCCATTTCAGTTGCCACCAGCCTGAACCACTTGGTACCTGGTGTTAACTGGAGCCCTGTTTACAAGGCGGAGTCGGGTCTTGCTGACTTCTCTTCACTTGAGGTCACATTTTTCCCCCGTGGGGAAATAAACTGACTTTGGACTGCTTCAGTTTCTGCCATCTTCCATGACTGCGTCTACTCCTGCCTTCCATGGCAGTGCCCACAAGAGACAGGCAAGAAGATTGGAGCAGCTTTCTCACAGGTCTGCGATTCTGTTTTTCTCCAAGTACATCATGATACCCTCATTCTCTTGAACTGAAAAGGGGAAGAAAGGAAAAGCATGCCCATACCTATCACCTTCTCAATCCCTGACCCACCCTGAACATCATGAGCTGTTATTTGTCTTGGAAAGAGGGATTCTGGTTCTGGGCTGGTGTAGATAACACAGGAGAGGGAATGAGCTTCTCCCTCCTCCTTGTCCTTCTTCCAGGAAGTAGTAGAATTTGTTGGAAGACGAGTTTCCAGAAATTTAGGACTGGGCAGATAGTTGAATCCTAATCTATCTAATCATTGTTGCCTCCCATACCAAATTTTTTCTTATCCACGGTGTTCCTTCTATCTCCTGTGCTCTGCAGTCCCAACAGGCCCAGGGCCACTGTGCATAAGCTTCTCTGCTCTCCATCAGGAACTTCCACTTCCTCCACTTCCTCATGGTCCCTCATCTGCCTCTGGTATCTAGTAAGGTTTCTTGCAAGAAGTGGTAAGTTCTTCTCTTGACTTGTGGGACTCTGCCATAGGCGGCACAGCCCTTTGCCCAGCACCCAGCCCCATTTCATCTCAGTTCTGCATGGGCGTTTCCATGCATAAGGGAGGAAGCTCAGGGACCACCGTTGAGGGGCCTCTTGAGATACCTCCACTCTGATCATAAACACACTTCTACCTCTTTACTGGTAATGCCTACAGATGCAGCCAGTAGTCTGGGCACTTCTGTCAGTGGTGCCTCATGCTGGCTTCTCCACTAGGGGTTCAGGACAGACTACCTAGGAACTGCCTCAACCTCCCACAAGGTTTCCCCTGCCCTCCCCCCACCACCTTTCATCTAGATTCACTTCAGTGTATCATTGGGAACTATGCAGGTCCAAGACCAGGGCTCCTGCTTCAGCCCAGGCCAGTACTCCTTGTTTGAGGTGAAAGCCTTCAAATTTAGCTCCTTGGCCCTTGATTGGAAGCAATGTGGAGTAAATAAGCGTGTTTTGATTTAGGCAAGGTAGGTTGAAATACCTTTGAAGAAACAACCAGAATATAAGTATATCTGATAGGGTTGGAATCAGACTAGGTGATTTGCTTCTAATAATTAGTTTCAGTGAGTCCCAGGGACTAATTAAGGTTTATTATAAAAAGCGTCTACCTTGGTACGCAGCCATCTCCTGCATGCTATGCATGTTGTCAGGACTCGTATTACAGGAAATGGCATGTGAGAATCCAAGTGGTACTCGCTCTGCCATTCTTGTGTTTGGTCTTCACTAGACCCAGCCTCCCTTTCCCCCTTGACTGCCACCTCCCCATATCCTCAGTTTCAAAGGCAAATAGGTCTCTAGCTGCCGTGGAGTATAGTGTGCTAGGCAGTTAGAGAACTGTCTTCTCTGACTGCTCTTTCCTGTCTGTCTTGAACTCACCCCTCCTTAGTGCTCAGAGGACAGCAGAGCACCTATTGCAGGTCTTGTAACTGGGGCCTTGCCCCACACCCTGTCTTCTCTCTTCACCTTCCCCCATTCCCATCCCTCCTGTCTCCTCTTCTCAGTATCCTCACCACAAGGAATTTCCCTGTCTCTGTGAACTTTGCTGGTGCAGAGGAATTATCTGCTTTTATTATTGTGGACCATAACCACCCTGCAGTTTCTTAGACCTCCCCCGCCCCCTCTCCCCAAAGAACTTTTTTGGTCCAGCTGTTCAAAAGAATAGCCTTATCCTGTTGTTGGTGTCCAAACTCACTTTAGTCCCCCTTATGAGGCCAAGAGAGCCAGGGCACATCTGCCCAGGACAGGAGCCGAGGCACATGGCACAGACTTATCAGGGACCACAAAAAAAGGAATAATGTCCCCTTTCCCTGCCACCTTGTCTAGTCTGTCAACAATGAGCTGACCTACATTAGGGGACAGGCACCTCTTACCCTACACAGTGGCTGATCTGATCAGGGTTGAGGACCGTCCTGGAGGCCAGAGGCTGGCATGTGCTGGTGTCAGTTCAAAGGGTCTTGGCACCATCTTTAAAAGGTGGAAGGCAGGGAAAGGTGCACCAGTGAGTTTCTCCCTAGCCTTTCCCTTATGGCATTTTGTTCATGGATATCCGGGAAGCAGGTGTGATTACTTTTTTTTTTTTTTTTTTTTTGCTCGTAGATATTGTCCTAAGTTGAAATTCCCCCACTGCCCTAAATTTTCCTAGTAGTCCTTTTAAGTTTCCCCTTCCCTTTTGAGTAGCTGTTTCTCCATCCCTTCTCCATGATTTTTTTAACAGGTTGTATTGTACAGGATCAATATTTTGCTTTTTAACAAGGATATTTATGTAATAAGAAACTTTGCCTTAGGCAGGTGTTGGCCAGAAAAGTCCAGATTGCTCTGTGACCTCATTCTGGCCTCTCCTGGAGCTCTGAACCTGCTGTGGAAGGAATTGGCCATGACCTTCACCACTGGTGAATAGGGTCTGTGGTGTGGAAAGGGGTGTTCACTGTGTAATCTACTGCCTCATGGAGGTATGTGGAATTGTTCCAATCCACTTGCTTCTGGTGTCGCCTGTTCCTTCATGGACTCTCCCATGTGCACCTCTCCACCTCTGCATGCATTTGGCACTGGAACTGAACACTACTACCACCCGCCCTCCCCTCCCAGTGGTCAAGGCTCTGGAGCCACTCTTTCTTAATGCCAGATTATTTAAAGAAAGAAAAATACAAGACAAAAACCTTCTAGCACTTTGTAAACAGTGGATAACCTCTTGGAGTATTTTTGGCTTTATATGAAACAAGGTTTTTAAATTGTAAAATATAAGTGCCATTAGAAAATGCACAGGGCATATCTTTGTTAAAGTAGATTTTTCAATGTTTTACAGAATTACATTTTCAAAAATTTTTATAATGAAGTTGTTTATTAAAAACTTCTGAATGATGTGTTTGGTAGTTGTGAACCTGTTTGTTGGGGAAGGGGAAGAGAGCTGGAACTGGGAAGAAATGGACACCTTTAGCATCCAAGGGGATGCTGATGAGTATAGGGCTGACAGTAGATCTTAACTGGATGTTTTTTGAGGTAAGTGGCATCATTTGTATCAGTCTTGGATGCAAATGTCAGAAAACCCAGACCAAATTGGCTTTAACAGGGAAGTTTCATGTAACTGAAAATGCTACATGTTGTTCAGACTCACTAGGTTTGATCCAGAGGCTCATACTTGTTTGACTTAGCATTAATTCTCTGGCCTGTTCTGTGCAGCTGAGATTTTATCCTCAGGCCCTGCAAAGTAGGAATATAATGGTGTCATGATTCTAGATGTGTGCTTTTCACGTAGTACTACTGACCAGGAGGAGAACCCTTTTCAGACTCGCTAGGTGGCAGAATTAGAATCTGGCTTTATCCATACCAAGCCTTCCAGAGGCTGATGTGGCCTTACCCAGCACTATTACTTGGCTAGTCTCCTTACAGGAAGTCTGCACTACCTAGACCCCACTCCTTGTGCTGAGATCAAGGCTCACTTTTCGTGATCTGGAGCCAGTATCCAATACCAAGCAGTGCAGATTAATTTTTTGAGTCCAGCTCAAGAAGCTATGGATGGCTTAAGAAATAAGGTGTTTGGTGCAGCCTTCCCCTTTCTTGACACCCAAATTGGTCCGAACCCCAGCTAGGATTCCAGTGGATTTCACCTTGGCTGCTAGACCCGGTGTATGCCCCAGGAGGTCACTGGGTGGAGGTGACAGAGTTATGGTGTCCTTTGGCTGGAAGAGGACAAAGGCTTTCTGGAAGAGGTGGCAGGGATGTTCAGGCAGAGATGGGGGCCTGTGGTGTACTGACCTCTGTAGGCCACAAGTTTGGGAGTTGTGACCATAGTAACACAGATACATTTGCAGAATTGTGGCGTGCAGGGCCTGTTCAGCTCTAGCCCTCAAGTCTATCCAAGTACAGTCACTGCACTTCAGACTACAGAACACCTTGATGCAAGGGTTGGCACTGAGCAAAGGGCAGCCCCAGGGGCAAGTGAAGCAAGGTCCACCTGGTTTCAGCCAACTAGTCCAGGAGCATCCAGCTCCTGTGGGAACCAGGCAGGTGGCCCCTGCTCCCTGGTTGGCAGCAGTTTGAAACCTTTCCTGGCCTCAGATGCCTCTACTCTAATTTTGTGTCTTCCTCCACATGAGCCTTTTGAGCCACCTTCATGAGCCAGACAGGTGTCCTTATCTTCAGTTCCCAGTTTGAATGTGATCCTTCATTGCAAGGCTACAAATGTCCTAGCTGCCTCAGAGCTCCAGAGAGAGGGCGGCCAAGGAGAGACTAGTCTCTGCCCAGTGTGCTGCTGCCGCGGGAAGGCCGTAACGATGCCTGAGGATTGGGCCTGTCCCCCGGTGCCTGCTTCAGCTGTCACTTGCACCTGCTCTTCCTACCTGTCTCCTGCGCCGATCCCCCCCAGTAGGGGCCAGTTCTGTTCAGCACTTGCGAACCTCCCAACCCAACAGCCTCCCCCGCCCCCACCCTGCAGTGGAGAGACCCTAGCGAGTCACATCCGGCAGGAGAGGGGGAGGGGTGCCAGGGGCGGAGCTCGGCCTGGAGGAGAAGACCCCGCCTCCTGTCGGCTAGCCTCCCGGGCCGCCGGACCCCGCCGCGCTGCCCGTGAGCCCCCCGGGCCCTTCCAGCCGGAGATTCCGCAGGTGATGGCAGGCGAGGGTTCGTGGGTTCTGGAGACGTCTGCGCGCCCGCCATCCGGGCCGGCAAATGAGGGGGGCGCGCTCCTGGCCCCCGCGTCCTGCGCTCCAGGAGCGGGGCACCGCGAGCCCTTCGGTCCCGCCGCGGGTTCCGGGACCCCTCCGCCTGCCTCGGCCAGCGGGGGAGCGGCCTCCTCGGCGAGTGCTCTGAGTCCACGGGGTGGCGGGGAGCCCCCAGAAACCTGTGGCGCGGAGGGATGGGGTTGCGGAGCCGAGGAAGTGACGACTGAGGAGGGCGCCATCGCCATGGAGGATGCAACCGAGGCGGGGGAGAAGCTCGAAGTGGGCGCCGAGGCCCAGCAGGGCCCGGTGCCCCTAGACCTGCGTGGCCTCATTGTGGACCCGCTGGAGGCCATCCAGTGGGAGCTGGAGGCAGTGAGCGCTCAGGCCGACAGGGCCTACCTCCAGCTTGAGCGCAGGTTTGGGAGGATGCGCCGTTTGCACCTAGCTCGGAGGAGCTTCATCATCCAGAACATTCCAGGCTTTTGGGTCACTGCTTTCCTGAACCACCCGCAGCTGTCAGCCATGATCAGCCCCCGCGATGAAGACATGCTTAGCTACCTGATGAATTTGGAGGTGAGGGAGCTCAGACACACCCGAACAGGTTGCAAGTTCAAGTTCCGATTTTGGAGCAATCCCTACTTCCGAAACAAGGTGATAGTGAAGGAGTATGAATGTAGATCCTCAGGCCGGGTAGTGTCCATGGCCACCCGCATCCGCTGGCATCGAGGTCAGGAACCCCCAGCCCTGGTGCACAGAAACCGAGACACGGTCCGAAGCTTCTTCGGCTGGTTTTCACAGCACAACCTCCCGGAGGCTGACAGGGTTGCACAGATCATTAAAGATGACCTGTGGCCCAATCCCCTGCAGTACTACTTGCTGGGGGATAGGCCGTGCAGAGCCAGGGGAGGCCTAGCTAGGTGGCCACCAGAGGCCCCTCCCAGGCCCTACGGGTTCCAGTCTGGTTAACTCCTGTTGCGGTACATGGCGCCTCCCTAGGGTTCCTGTTTCTCCTTGGGAACCTGTAAAGTTTAGGCGGACAGTGGGTGCTGAGGTATTACCCCCCCTCCCCCCTGTGTATTCTGGCTTCTTGGCATGTGTGGTGGACTCCCTTCTAAGGTTGTGACCTTCATGGCCAATCTCTACCTTGTGTCCTGCATGCTGTTGTCAACATCATATGACTGTCACATGCCACTACATTTATACCAGGCACCCAGTGCTGTGGACTTGAACTGTCATCAGCTGCATGGCCTGGGCCTACCTGTAAGCATCGTTTTCCAACTCACTTTGGACCCCATCGTGCATGAGGTGTTACAAGAAGGACCAGTGTGTCTCTTTGAGGCCTACTGCTTCAGAGCTACAAAGCGCTGGCTCCGGCAGGCGGAGTCTCCTCATTCAAGACCAGGCGGGTGCATTTGGTGCTGGCAGCCTGTCAGACCTGGACATCCCATGGCCTCATGACTATGGAGTAGCTCCCACCGAATGGAGTGTTGGGTATCTGCAGCCTGGGCATGGTGAGGCCTAAAAGCATGAGGCAGTGGGCAGTGCATTGTTCATGTCCACACTGTTCTTGCCCCATTTCTGGCCCCTCACAGCCTGCTGTTGGCTTATGAAGACCTACAGTATGCCTCATCCACACCTAGCCATTGTCTTTCTGATAAGTTTGCCCAGGCCACCATTGGCCCTCTTGGTTGCTCCAAGGTCTATAAGAACCTCGGGAAGTGCATGTGGACCCATGGCCCATGCAATGAGAGCTCCAAATTTCCCAGAAACTGCACGAGGCTGGCCTATCTGGGAATGTGCTCAAGGTAGGGGTAAGGATGGGAGCCCTTCCTAGACCCACAGCAGCCAGACCCTTTGTCTGCACCTGTCTGTTCTTAGCTGCCAGGTTGTGGGTGCTGGAGGAGGCTTCAGGCCACAAGACACAGATACCGCCATTTTTGAAGTGAAAACTCAAGCAAAATAACTAAAGTAGTGAGGTTTTTTTTTTTTGTTTGTTTGTTTTTTGGGGTTTTTTTTTGCAAATAAGGAGACACTTTGTTGAAATCACCTCTGTCTCCAGAGAGGGAGAGCTTGTCCCATAAACTGCCAGGACTCAATGCCCCCTCACCTTGCCCTCTCTAGCAAGGTCTAGAATCTTCTAAGGGGACAGACAGTGCAGGGCTGCTAGACAGAGATCAAGAAGTCCCTGGTGGCAAGGAAAGTTAATCATTTCATTTTACACTGTGTTCTTTTAAAGGAACTTTAGCCTCAATCCTCTTGTCCTCTTCCAGCACCCTTCCCCCTTTGTGGGTTCCTGTAGATAGAACTGAGCTGCCCTGCCCCCCTACAGGGCTGTTCATCTCCCTCTGACATGGAAGGCCTTATCTTCTGCTCCCTAAGACTTGGACACACAAAGGGGGCGGGGGGGGGGGGCAACAAGCCAGAGTCTGGGGAAGGCCAGGAGTGGCTGAGAGCCTATTGGTGGAGGGAGAGATCCCTACATCTTAACTGGTTTTGATTCACTAATATGTTTGTGACTTAGAATAACAACACAGTTCTGTAACAGTTCTGTAACTTTAGAGGGTATTTTGTTTTGTTTTCTTCTCTTCTGGTCCAAATATGGCCTTGTGTATATAGAAAGTTCATGTCACGTGCTTCTTGTTTTTCTGCTTTTGAGTAAGACCCTATGCGGTCCCCTCTCAGAGCCCACTGGGAAGTTGAGCTGCACAGGCCTGCTTGTTGCTTTGCTAAGATTGCCTTTGTAAATGTTCTGTGCCACGTGGAAGCTTGTGATTATTCACAATTGTTATCGATTTGCGACCTGATGCTATAACCTTATCTTACGAGTGTGAAAAAGGTGGTTTTGCAGGACTTACAGCTGGACGTTGCTGCCATGTTCTGGAAAGATAATCTCCAGCAGGAAACCTGGAACCGATGGTCTTGATGCTTCTGGTGGCCGTGTTGCAACTGACATCTCTGCTTCTGAACAGAAATAGTCTCACGGTGGCTTTGTCCAGTCAGAAGAGGATTTGGGGCACTTTTGTCTTGTGTGCTTGATGGAAGAATAAAAACCTTTCAGTCTGGGAGAAAAATAACGTAGGTCCTGTTACTTCCTCTTCCAAAAACCTCTACTGCAGACAAATGAACCTCCAGTTCCTTGTGACAGCTGACCAAACCCCACCTTTTCTGGTGCTTGTTAGCATCTCCCGCCCACCTCCCTTGGCTCCTCAGCTCCCCACATATCCCAATCTCGTTGCCACTCCTGAAATGCTTCAAACATATTCCAGCTTCAGAATTCTTGCTCTTGCTCTTCCCTCTTTCTTGAATCTTCCTCCTGCAGATACATGTCTTGTTCATTCAGTTCAGGCCTCAGATGCCATGCTCACCCCTTGGAGACTTTCCCCTTATTGCTTGCAAGCGTCCAATGATGGTCTCCTGTCTTCTCCCCTCGCTCACATGAGTGAGGAGATTGGGGACCTGTTGCTTTGCCCACATGGTTCACTGGCCAACACTCCCAGATGATCAGCATGAGTGAGTGATTGTGACCAAGTGTGCTGGAGCGCTGTGTGAGACTCTGACAAGATAAAAGAACAAGGATTTTGGTTGGGTGAAGGGTGGGGTGATGAGGGCTGATGGTGCAATTTGTCAGCCAAATACATCTGGAAGTGGAAAAGGTTGCGCCTAGAAACTACACCAGGACAGGAGACTAAACTGGCACACACAGGCACCCCAAGCAGACAGCCCCTAACTCAGCCTAGCATGTCTAACAGTTCAAACAGCTATACAAGTGATGAGTGGTCAGAAAGTAAAGACTTCTCTGACAACAGGACACTGTAGCTGGCCTTTGAGGAATGGGCAGAAGTTGAAAAAGCAGGGCTCTGGCTGGTGTGGCTCAGTGATAGAGCACTTATCTAGCTTATGTGGGGCCCTGGGTTCTATCCCAGCGCTGCAAGTAGACACATAAAAATAGAATGGGGCCCAGAGAAGAGCAGGGCAGCGCGGCAGCATGGGCGCTGTAGAGCACAAAGAGACATGTTGGGGCACAGTGGATGTGGGACCACTTGAGAGAGGCAGCTAGGTGGAGGGGTTGAGACCACCTTCTGAAAGTACTCCAAATGCCAGCACAAGGCCGTTCTGTGGATAGTGAGGAGGGGAAGGGTGTGTCAGGTGTGGGTCAGAGCTAGATTGTAGCCAGGCATGGTGGCGCACGCATTTGATCCCAGCACTCAGGAGGCAGAGGTAGGAGGATTGCCATGAATTCAAGGCCTACCTCGGACCACATAGTGAATTCCAGGACATCCAAAAATAAATAAACAAAAGAAAACAAAAACGTTAGCCAGGCTTGGTGGTGCACACATTTAATCCCAGCACTTGGGAAGCAGAGGTAGGAGGATCACCATGAGTTCGATGCCACCATGAGACGACATAGTGAATTCTACCTCAGCCTGAGCTACAGTGGTGCCCTACCTTGAAACCCCCCCCCAAAAAAAAGTTAGGTTGTCTTAGGGTCAACTGGTGGCAAGGGGAGGATAGTGCCATTCTAGATTTCTAGTATTTTGGTTTTTTGAGGTAGGGTTTCACTCTAGCCCAGGCTGACCTGGAATTCACTATGTAGTCTCAGGGTGGCCTTGAACTCACGGCGACCCTCCTACCTCTGCTTCCCAAGTGCTGGGATTAAAGGTGTGTGTCACCACGCCCGGCTAGATTTCTAGTATTTTTACTACCACCACCTACTTTCCAGTTGCAGCTCTTTCAGGAAGCCCACAGCAGTCTCTGTCAGCTCTCAAGTATAACCTAAGACCAAAATTTTGGGTACTGATGCCTACGTAAGTTTCACCATCTGGGGGTTTTCTTTTATGCTCAAATCCCAATTCCTTTTTTTTTTTTTTTTCAAGGTAGGGTTTCACTCTAGCTCAGGCTGACCTGGAATTCACTATGTAGTCTCAGGGTGGCCTCGAACTCATGGCGATCCTCCTACCACTGCCTCCTGAGTGCTGGGATTAAAGGCGTGCACCACCATGCCCAACCCCAAAACCCGATTCTTAGTGCTCCTGGGGGAAGTGCTAAGTGTCATAGCATCCTGGAGGCCGACACTTACGGGATTTGCCTGGCTTGTGCCTGGTCGTTGTCAAGGTGCACATTGGCACATCCTGCCTAATTTTGGATCTAGCTACATTGTGCCTTCAGCTCCTAGATGATGGTACCAAGGTAAAGCTGGTACTTACCTGCTGTGTTTCATGGCCAGTGCCAGACTTACTTCACACTGGGTCACCCACATCTTCTGCTCTTTTGGAACATACAAGTCTTGTCTCCAGAACACAGTTCGCTTGATTGTATCATGCCAAGTCACTGGTTTGCCACACATCTTAACATCCCCTCTTCTCTGGGTAAGGCGGCATGAGATGACTGTTCAGGTTACTATCCTCAGCTCAAGGGTCCAAGAGCCAGGTCGAAGAGTAGTACCTACCAGCATTTATAGAGCACCCACTGGGTTACACGGAAGCTTACATGGAGACAGCAGGCAGATTGGCTCACTAAGCCTCAGTCAGGCCAAGAGGCTCTAATCTCACAAGGAAAGCCAGCTGGTTCAGCATAGCCTTAAAGACCCTTGTGATCTGACCTCAGATTGACTCCCTCCTCCAGATAGCTTTCCAGCCACACCATCCACTTCCAGGTCTCTAAACCTGGCCCAAGATCTTGCTTCCTGTTTCCTCTGCCTGAAACCTTCTCTAGATAACGTGCATGGCTGGCTCCTTGCCTTATTAAGGTTTCTCAGCTCAGATGTACTTCATGGACTTGAAAAAAGAACCTCACCTGTTCAGGGAATCCCTCCTTAGCCATTCTTTCTAGAAATCACCCTGTCATGCTCCCCCTTCTCTGGCTTGATTGTTTGAGTACTTGTCTCATTTTCTGTTACCCTGTATATTCATTTCTAGATCTGCCTTCTTTATACTCTAGGGGACTTTTCTCCACATACACGTACCTAGAATCAGGCTTGGCAGGCAGGAATGCAGTCATTCTGTATGGAATGAATGAATGCTCCTGATTTTGAGGTTCAGAAGGGTCTTCCAGGTGGGCAAAGGGAAAACAGGTCACTCTGACCAGTGAATGGTGTGGACAAAGGCATGGAAACCTGTTGAAGACTCTTTCAGCACTCGAATCTCTCTAGGGATAGGAACTCTCGAGAAAGCCTAAGAGTTGGGCCAGTAAATACCCACTGGCCCATTCCCATTCCCCACTGTGTGATACGGTAACGTGATGCGTGTGATGGAAATGGCGAGGAAGGAGGCCAAGGAGGGACTTCTGGCTCTGGTGCGGAAAGCAGGCAGAAACCTCGGCCTTTACTCCCCTTGTCACGGGGGTTATTCTGTTGGCCTGGAAAAGAACTTTGGACAAGTTATTTTCAATCAGAAAAATCTGTCCCGAAACTAGCAATTACTTGTAATCTGTAACTGCCCTGATTATGGCTCAGGGGACTTTGATATTTTCCACCAACGACACAGTTTCAGTACAAAAATTCAAGGAAGTCCCTGGCATGTGTTTGCCTGTGCTCAGCACCAGAACTAACCGCTCACTGGAGTCAGGTGGCTGAGGGCCTCCCCACAGGCCTGTGTGAGCTGACTCCAGCTCTGGCGTAGGTCTGGGGTGGAACAGGCACCAGGTAGGGGGCTGCTGGGCCTGTGAACCGCCGCTGCCTGCGCCTACCCCCGGGTGCCATGAGATCTTGGACACATCTTTTTGCAGCCCTCAGTCAGTTTTTTTTTTCTTTTCTTTTTTTTGTTTTTTTGAGGTAGGGTTTCACTCTAGCTCAGGCTGACCTGGAATTAACCATGTAGTCTCAGGGTGGCCTCGAACTCACAGCGATCCTCCTATCTCTGCCTCCCGAGTGCTGGGATTAAAGGCGTGCGCCACCACGCCCGGCCAGTTTTCTAGTATAAAGGAGAAACTGGGAATTTCTTAGCAGGAGGAAAAGTATTCTTAAAAATGGTTTCCCAGGTGACTGGCCTAGGGACAGCACTTTTGGATACATGTAACAGAAAGTGTAATGGATTTAAACAGGGCCCTCAGATGTAGCTCAACTGGTAGAGCACTTGCCTAGCATGCACTCTACCAATTGAGTCCTGGGTTCAATTGCCAGAACTGCATATAGTTGATGGCTCGCACTTGGAGTATCAGCTCTCAGGTGACGGAAGATCAGGAGTTCAAGGTCACCCTCAACTATATAGTGAAGTTCAGGCCAGCCTGAGTTACAGGTCCTAAAACAAATTTTTTTAAAAAATAATTTAAATAATAGGTTTCTGCCAGGCATGGTGACACTCGCCTTTAATCCCTGCACTTTGGAAATGGGTAGGATTGCTGTGAGTTTGATGCCAGCCTGGTACTAGAGTGACTTTCAGGTCAGCCTGAACTAAAGTAATACTCTACCTCAAAAAACAAAAAAAAACAAAAAAAAAACCTACCCCCCCAAAAAAAAGCAATAGTTTTTTTCTTATATAAAGTAGAGATGAGATAGACTTTGGGGCTATTTATCAACTCATTTATATCTTCAAGAAACCTGGGCCTTCTGCTATCTTCATGTAGTTTTATTCTCAGGTTGAGACCAAGTTGAAGGTAGTAGCTTCTTTTTCTTTTTACTTATTATTTGAGAGAGATAGAGAGAGGGAGAGAGAGAGGGCACAGCAGGGCCTCCAGCTGCTGCAAATGAACTCCAGATGCACGCGCTACCTTCCGTACTGGTTTACATGGGTCCTGGGGAATTGAACCTGGGTCCTTTGGCTTTGCAGGCAAGTGCCTTAACCACTAAGCCATCTCTCTAACCCAAAGGTGGTAGTTTTAAGGGTCCCAGCTCCTAGGGATATACCAACTACCATGACTCCCCTTAAAAGGGAGACAGTCCTTTCCAGAAGCCACTCTACTTTTCTGGTCCTGTATCTAACTGGCTAGCTCTAAGTCCCCCTGTTGAATCAGTTATTGGTGAAGACCAGGGCACTGTGACTTGTTTAGAATAAGGAAGTGGATGTCTGCTCATGGCAGAGAAGTGGCTGAGACAGGCAGAGCTCACAGTCATTATTCAGCCTTTCTACAAGACCCTCCAGCTAACACATTATATGGTGACCTTCAGGATTACATGGTGCTGACTTCTGGGTCAGTACAGGTCCCACTGCAAGGTTTTCAGGCCTAGAAGGTTCCTTGGGTCAAGCCAATTCACTACCAAAGATCACTAAAGAAGCAGGTCCCTAGCCAGGCATGGTAGCTTATGCCTTTAACCTCAGTACTTGGGAGGATCGCTGTGAGTTTGAATCTAGCCTGGGACTACAGAGTGAGTTCCTGGTCAGCCTGAGTGAGAATGAGACCCTGTCTTGAAGAAAAAAAAAAAAGGTTTTAGCTTTTTTTCAAACCTGTAACTGTGTACTCTACGAAATTAGGCATTAAAAGTTTACTAAACTTCTTTCTGGTTCCCAAACTCCCCCTCCAACATGTGGTGTAATTTGCTCAGAACTTCTATCCAGATCCATGCTTCTAGAGGGCTTCTAGTACTGCGTTGCAGGAGGAAATCAAGGCCTTTCTGGCCTTTTTTTTTTTTTCAAAGGTATGCACCACCATACCCAATTAAAATTTTTTTTTGATATTTTATTTTATTTATTTGAAAGAGGCAGGAGGGAGGGAGAATATGGGCATCCCTGGGCCCACTGCAAATGAACCCCAGATGCATGCACCACCTTGTACATCTGGCTTATCTGGGTCCTGGGAAATCAAACCCAGGTCCTTTGGCTTTGCAGCAAAGTGCTTTAACCTCTAAGCCATCTCTCCAGCCCCCTCCCTTTTTTAAAAAAAATTGTTTACTTACCTTGAGAGAGAGGCAGATAGAGAGAGATAATGAGTGTGCCAGGGCTTCAGGCACTGCAAACGAACTCCAGATGCATGTACCACCTTGTGCATCTAATATCAAAAAGTAGTGTCAGTGTCACATACTTCTGAGATATACTTAGTTGTTTCTACCAAAGCAATCCCTGAAGTGGCTCTAGTTAAACTGCTCAAATTTTCTTCCAAGCCTGTCCTTGTGCCTGTGGCTGGGTCTTCAGCCCAGCCTATGAAGTTTGATGTGGATCAGGGGTCTATTGTGGGTGCTATGCACTTAGTGCTCTGGTCAGTAGGAATGTTCATAGTGGCTTTGATTCAGAGGCTTGCTCCTGGAAAAGCCTGTGTCTTTCAAAAATTGTGTTGAGCCAATTAGTATAGGTGTTCAAATGAATTTGGGTAAATTTCTGTCTAATCCTTTATAATTATAAGGGAACACATCAAAAGAACAGCATTGCTTCTGTCAATGGAGGTGGGTCTGTTCTGTCTCAGCAAACTTGATAACTTCTGCACAGTGCCTTGGTCCTGACTCCATCATGTTTTCATACTGTTGTGCCATTTGTTTCTCAGATGTCCCTTCCCATTACTGTTAGTACCCGGACTTCCCTGCCCAGCTCCAAGGTCACTTCATCCATACCCACCCAGACTGATGTGTGCTTGCCTCCAACCAGCAGGATTCAAAGTCCTGCAGATGACTGAGTACAGATGGGCCAAACTGGACTGTGGGGAGACATTTTTGATAGAGTTCATTCCTCATATTGTGTTCCTACAGACATTATAAGCAGAAACTTAGAGGCAGAGACAGTAACCCATAGTTGTTATCTCAGAACAACCCCAAGACTTTAAACCAAGACACTGAGAAATCTGTATCCATGTCAAACTTTAATGCACAGAATAGTGTGTTTTCATCACATAACATGACAGATAATCAGACCCAAGTCACAGACTGACTTAGGAAACATGGTCAAGCAATCTGTGTGGTCTGACATGGGATAACCTTGGTCTTTTGTCTGACATGAATCCTGGCCTTCACACCAACCTCTCATCTAGCTCAGTCCAGTCTCAGATTTGACCCTGAAGAGTTTTTTTTTTTTTTTTTACCTTCAAATATGCAGACTCAAACTGAAGAGAATAAACTTCGCACCATGACCACTATGCCAGTCTTAGAACCACTGGACATAGAGACCCCAACTGTCTTACTCACAGACCCATTTGTTCAGCCCTTTGAACTTCATAGGTAGGCCCTGAAATGTTCGACATACAGACAGTTCTTAAAACTTTTCAGACAGTAGCTATCACCTGCCTCTTGGTGGCATTCTGAAACGCTCCAGCTTCTCCATGACACCCATACCAGACAAGTCCACACTGCTAGAAGCACACACGCTCCGGATGAACAGTACAGACCCTCAGTCAGTTCTGGTTTTCAAACCCCGGGGAGAGTTTTCTTCACCAGCAATGAAAGCACTCCTTTTTTTTTTTTTCTGGCTGGTTTGGTCTGAAACATGATGTAGTCTCTGTTGAACTCTGGAAACTCAAATGTGTGTCTAGCTGAATGCAGTCTCCATCTTCTGAAGGTGACATCCATGAGGGGGACACATCTCTTCCTTGCAGATTTAGGGCAGAGGACTGCGGACAATACTGACTGTGGAGTGTAACTGGTGTTGTGGCTGTATAGACTCGTGTTTTTTTTGCTTTTGTACTTATAAATGAAATGTGTGTATAAATTATGTGAAAAAAGCTGTAATAAAAAGTATGCTCAGGCTGGAGAGATGACTAAGCGATTAAGGTGCTTGCCTGCAAAGCCTAAGGACCTGGGTTCAATTTCCCAGTATCCAAGTAAAGCCTGATACACAAGGTAGCACATGCATCTGGAATTTGCAGTGGCTAGAGGCCCTGGCGTGCCCATTCTCTTTCTCCTTGCAAATAAATAAATATATAAAAATATGCTGTTATAAAAGCAAACATTGGGCTGGAGAGATGGCTTAGCGGTTAAGCACTTGCCTGTGAAGCCTAAGGACCCCGGTTCAAGGCTCGATGCTCCAGGACCCACGTTAGCCAGATGCACAAGGGGGCGCACGCGTCTGGAGTTTGCTTAGTGGTTAAGGTGCTGCCTGAGAAGCCTACGGACCCAGGTTTGATCCCCCAGTACCCATGTAAGCCAGATGCACAGGGTGGCGCATGCATCTGGAGTTCATTTCCAGTGGCTAGAAGCCCTGGCACTGGCACGCCCATTCTCTCTCTCTCTTTTTTTTAATCTACTTCTCTCTCAAATAAATGTTAAAAAGAAATTCCATAAACAAATCTAGTCATATATAGACACCTGATTTTTGGCAAACACCAACATCTTTTTCACAAATGGTACTAGACCAAGTAGATACCCAAGTGTAAAAATGCACTTGGAGCCCATCAGCTAGGGCCACTAATTTTTTTTGGGGGGGGGGGGACGTAGGGTCTCACTGTAGCCCAGGCTGACCTGGAATTCACTATGTAGTCTGAGGCTGGCATCAAACTTGCAGTGATCCCCCTACATCTCAGCCTCCTAAATGCTGGGATTAAAGGTGTGAGCAGCCACACCTCGGTAGGGCCATTATTTTCTGTGTAGGGTCTGCACATGGCTCCTTGTGCCCTGCCTTCAACATCTTCCAATGCAGCCATGTGGCTGCTACACTGTAGAGATTGAGTCCAGTCTTGGTGGTGGACCCACATCCTGGCAGACCAGGAGAAGTGTGCACTGTTGGGACCTGGTCATCCTATGACCCCAACAGTCTTGGGAAAGACAAGTCTTCACTGGAAGTTTTTTTTTTTTTTTATTTTTTTTTTAATTAATCTGGCAAGAATTCAGCCTCAAGTCACCATGCCTTCAGGTTCAGTGTCCTGAGCCCTCTCTCATAAGCTGAGCAAAGCTCAATGGCCTAGTATCTTTTGAATCCTTTCATTGCGGCATTTGTTTTTTAAATCTTTTAAAAAATTTTTATTTATTTATTTGAGAATGACAGAGACAGAAAGAGGCAGATAGGTAGATAGACAGAGAGAGAAAGAGAGAGAGGGAGAGAGAATGGGCGCGCCAGGGCCTCCAGCCACTGCAAAGGAACTCCAGATGTTTGCGCCCCCTTGTGCATCTGGCTAACGTGGGTCCTGGGGAAGCAAGCCTCGAACCGGGGTCCTTAGTCTTCACAGGCAAGTGCTTAACCACTAAGCCATCTCTCCAGCCCTGTTTTTTAAATGTTTATGCTTGCACGTGTGCAGGCACACGTGTGTGTGTACAGGTGCACGTGTCCATGTGTAGAAACCAGAGGACCACCTCAGGGTCATCTTCAGAATGCTGTCCACATCCTTTGAGACAAGTCTCTCATTGGCCTGGAGCTCACCCATCAGGTTAGACTGGATGACCAGTGAACGCTACCTCTCTAGAACTGGGATTACAAATGTGTGCCACTATGCTTTACATGGGCACTGGGGATTGAGAACTCAGGTTCCCATGTTTGTAAGGCAGGAACTTTATCAACTGACCTATCTCCCTAGCCCTCAGTGTGACATTTGTAGGGGCCAGACATGGTGGCACATGCCTTTAATCCCAGCACTTGGGAGGCACAGGTAGGAGAATCACCATGATTTTGAGGCTACTCTGAGACTACATAGTGAATTTCAGGTCAGCCTGGGCTAGAGGGAAACCCTACCTCAAAAAAAGAAAGAAAGAAAGAAAAGAAAAAAGGTTTTGTGCAAAGCCAGGCATGGTAGTGCACACTTAAAAAATTTTAATTTATTTTTATTTATTAGAGACAGAGAGAGGGAGAGAGGGTGATAATGGGTGCTCCAGGGCCTCTAGCCACTGCAAACTGTGAACTCCAGACACATGCGCCAACGTGTACGTGGGACCTGGAGAATCAAACTGGGGTCCTTAGGCTTTGCAGGCATGTGCCTTAACCACTAAGCCATCTCTCCAGCCCAGTGCACTTTTTTTGTGTGTGTGTTTTCCAAGGTAGGGTCTCACTTTAGCTGACCTGGAATTCACTATGTAGTGCACCACCACGCCAGGCTCCAGTGCACACTTTTAATCCCAGTACTTGGGAGGCTGAAGTAGGAGGACCACCATGAGTTCGAGGCTAGCCTAGGACTACAGAGTGAGTTCCAGGTCAGCCTTGTTTAGAGTGAGACCCTACAAAAAAGAGCTGTGCAAACTTAAGTCCAAAACATCCAATTAAAAAAGGGCAAGAGCTGGAGAGATGAGCAGTTAAGGTGCTTGACTGCGAAGCCTAAGGACCCAGGTTTGCTTCCCCAGTACCCATGTTAGCCAGATGCACAAGGTGGCGCATGCAACTGCAGTTTGTTTGCAGTGGCTGGAGGCCCTGGTGTGCCCATTCTGTCTCTCTCTAGCTCTTCCTCTCTCCCCCTCTTCTTCAAATAAATAAATAAAATATTAAATAAAAAATAAAAATGAAAAAAGGGTGAAGGCTTGAACAGATCATCACAGGAGATGTGTGGGTGACAACTGAGCACAGGAAGAGATGCGGAATGCAATTTGTTACTAGGAAATGTAAATTAACCCATGAGAAATTACTGCGCACGTCAGGATGGCTAAAGGACGGACAGTACAGGTTCTGCAGGCACCTTCTACATGATCCGCTTTTCACTGCTTCATAGCAGCTGTGTTTGTATTGGTCTAAACTGGAAACAACCCCAAATGGCTCCACACAATAGATACTATGCACAAGGGAATTGACTAAGGTAGTAGGCTGAATGAAGCCAGCCCCCAAATCTATATACAAATAATTCCATTTATAGTTAATTATAATTTCAGTTCTAGGAAATGCAAACTAATTTGCAGTGTCAGAAAGCAGGAGTGGCTTCTTGCAAGTGTGTCGAGAGGCCATATGCTCACTGTTCTGAAACTTTTATATGTTTACTTTGCAATCAGGGAAGGTTTCATGGGTGTTTCTGTCAGCTTAACACAATTTCACATCAATTGCATATAATTCTACACATATGTATACATAAGAATGCCTTCAAGCCGGGCGTGGTGGCGCACGCCTTTAATCCCAGCACTCAGGAGGCAGAGGTAGGAGGATCGCCGTGAGTTCGAGGCCACCCTGAGACTCCATAGTGAATTCCAGGTCAGCCTGGGCTAGAGTGAAACCCTACCTTGAAAAACCAAAAAAAAAAAAAAGAATGCCTTCAAGGGCTGGAGAGATGGCTTAGCGGTTAAGTGCTTGCCTGTGAAGCCTAAGGAACCCGGTTCGAGGCTTGATTCCCCAGGACCCACATTAGCCAGATGCACAAAGGGGCACATGTGTCTGGAGTTCGTTTGCAGTGGCTGGAGGCCCTGGCGTGCCCATTCTCTCTCTCTCTCTCTCTCTGCCTCTTTCTCTCTGTCACTCAAATAAATAAATAAAAGAAAAATGAACAACAACAACAAAAAGAATGCCTTCAAAAAGGCAGCTATAGGGCTGGGGAGATGGCTCTGGATAAAGTGCTTACCACACAAGCATGAGGACCTGAGCCTGGATCCCCAGCACACACATAAATGCCAGATGGGTGTGGTGGAGACCACCCTAGGCTAAGCTGGCTAGCTATACTAGCTGAATTGGTGAACTCTGGGCTCAAGTGAAAGATCCTGCCTCAGTGAATAAGGTGGAGATCGATTGGAGAAGACAACTGATGTCAACTTCCAGCCACCACACACATAAAAAACACGTATACACACGCATGCCTACCACACTCAGATACACATGCAAAAAAACAAAAGGTAGCCACACCATGATTGGAAGGACAGCGAAGCTGTTTATTTGGTCACACATCTGTAAAGAACCCTCACCAGACTACCTGAGTAAGTAGTCTACTGTCTAAGAGGGGACTAATCACAGCCTGTTTCTGAGGCAAGTTATCTATTATCTTCAATCATGGCCAGAGCAAATGCACCAACTTATAGAAAGCAAGCATTTGAGCATTTGAGTAAGGCTCTGGAGCCTAGCAGTGCCCCCTACATGGTAACCTTCTCACCACAGCTGAGGAACCTGGGACTGAGAGAGAGAGAGAGAGAGAGAGAGAGAGAGGGAGATATATATATATATTTTTAAACAGGCAACTGTTGCTCTCATTTTGCATTTCTCACCATGAAAAATTGTCCTTTTCTCATTACTCCATCCAAGTCATTCTAGAAGGGCTGAAATTCACATCATCCAATATACTCAGAAAAAAGTGGCCTGCAATAGGACTCTCTCCTGGATGTAGTGGTAAGTACAAGATATGCACACAGTAATATAAGCTTGGCCAATCAGAGACCTTACTTTGGATTCTATATTGAATAAGCCTATCAAATACAATGAAGTAGGAATCTTCTAGACATACCAAACTAGGTAATGTAATGGTAAAATGGTCTGTATGGCCCTTCCCTCATAGGGAAGGAGACAGTTGAAAATGAGGCTGAATGAGGCCAGAGAGAAGCAGAATGGAGAGAGATAGAGTCCCAAGGGTAACATATGCACCCTGGATCCAGTCAGGCTTGAGCAAAATCAGCACTATCTTTGACAACTTATGATCCAATACCTGTTTGGGACCTGATCCAGCTTGACAGTTTTCTTTTGGTACTGGGGATCTGTAGATACACGCATTCTAAGCATGTGGTCTAACATTAAGCTAAACTCGGCCCCTGAGTCTACCTTATAGATTGTGAAGGGAGCTGGTAGAATACTGGGAGCTGAGAACCCCAAACCAAGTTACAGTACTATCAAAGTCCACACATGGTCACCACTTCATACTTATGGGTCTGAGGGGTAAATGCCTGCACTTCAGTATGAAAGGTCTGAGCAGGTGGGAGGAGCTATGACTTGCAGCAGGCAAGGAACAGCAGTGGCCTGAGCTCTGGAGAGCCAAACAGGAGACTGAACTTCAAGAGCAACCACTCAGCCAGGTATGGTGGCGCACACCTTTAATCCCAGCACTCGGGAGGCAGAGGTAGGAGGATTGCTGTGAGTTCAACGCCACCCTAAGACTACATAGTGAATTCCAGGTCAGCGTGGGCCAGAGTGAGACCCTACCTTGAAAAAAAAAAAGAAGCAGGGCTGGAGAGATGGCTCAGTGGTTAAGGCACTTGTCTGCAAAGCCTGATGACCCGGGTTCAATTCCCCAGTACCCATGTAAAGCCAGGTGTACAAAGTGGCGCATGCAGCTGGAGGCCCTAGTACACCCATTCTTTCTTTCTGTCTGTCTTCTTAATAACTCTCTATGCTTGCAAAAATAAATTGAAAAAAAAAAAAAAGGGGGGGGGCAACCACTCAACAACTCAACTCCCTTGGAGAAGCTGTCCCACTTGAGACGACCCTACACTCTTGCAAGTGATGTGAGACATAACAACAGGACAATGACATTTTTATTTACAACTGGACCAAAAAAAGGCATACAGGCAATTTTTAATTAAAAATAATGATGATGATTTAAAAAGTCAGAAAAATCGACGATGTTTGAACCTGTTCTCCACTTTGCCCCCCTGCCCCAAAAAAGAATCTTAGAGGGAAAAATCCAAGATTTGATGAACAAGACTCCCATAGTATGCTCTACTCTTTGGGTTCCCTTTTCTGCAACCTGATTCTTGGTGGATATTGCTTGGAGCTGTGGAGTCACTGTGAGATGAAACTGAGTTCACTGGTTTGATAGAGTTGGCAGGGCCTGGGGAGACTGAAACAGGGAGGGGCAGGGTGTGTTTCTAGCGTAACCAGCATCCTGAGCTTTGTCTCCTGGCAGGGACCCATAGCAAATGACCCTAATCCCAGGTGGATTTGGCCTCTTGCAACTTAAGAGCAATGCCTGTGACTCACACAGGGCAGGCAGGAGCTGGGTAAGGGGTTCTGCAGGAGTGAGGCCAGGCCCATGAGCCTCCTCCTTCCAAGATGGTCTTCTTGCCTATCCCTGGGAACTGGGGAAGGAACAATTAAACTTACCTTCCATCCTCCTTCTCACCGTTTTCTGGGTGTTCCAAAATGAACTCAGATGGGAGGTAAAGGGCATGGATCTGGCTGAAAGAACTGAGAGCTGCTGAGGTCAGGGGATGGGTCAGAAGAGAATGCCTCTGTTCAGCCACCTCAAGGTTTTGGGGAGGGGGCAATCTTGGGACTCCAAGCCCAGAAGCAAGGGATAAGGACCACCAGTATCACACTTTGGAAAAAAGTGACACCCTCTGAAGAAAAGACTGGGGAGCGATCCTGAGGGGCGAGCACACGGGTGGCCTCAGCTACCTCTGCCCAGACAGACATGAGGAAATGCTTGGCCTCCACGTCCAGGGTTTCTTGGCACAAGAACAGTTTAGTGCAGGTCTCTTCCTCATTGTTGGTCAGCAAATTCCAGTTTCTGTGACGGGGGGGATTCCTGCTGTCCTAGGGAACCCGACCCTGGTATGTCCAGAATTCCTTGTAACAAACACAGCCTGGGCTTGTTCCCGGTAAAACGATGGTCAAAGGCCTGGCTGGAAGACCAGTCTAGGCTCTGCCTTGGGCTGCCCAAGGGAGAGGAAGGCTGGGGAGAAAACAGGGTAGAGAGTGGCCGGCAGATGTTGGTTGGCACTGAGGCTGCTGTCCAGGCTAGAGCTGTGTCGTATCGTGGCATCAGTGGTGAGGATGGGCAAAGGGGCTCGGAACCCTCACTGCAGCCCTGGCGTTCCCTCCTCAGTTGGTCGTAGGGTGGCGAACAGCCCTGAAGGGCTGAGGTGGAGACAGTGACCAAAACCCAACATTTATGCATCCTGGATCCATTAAAAATAAAAATAATAAGGAAAAAAAATCCCCAAACCAAAAATGAACCTGAATCAACAGGTCAGACAAGTCCTGCTGGAGGGAACTTTCTTATTACTGCAGAAAAAAAAAAAAAAAAACACAACCCACAAAAAAACCTCATCTCTCATAAAACTGGAATAAGATGAAGAAAAATGCAAGGTTTATCTACAGGCCCTCCTGCCCGCCCCAGCCTGGGGATCCAGGAACATTGTGCCAGGAGTTACATTCCAAATGAGCAGGAGTTATTTTATTTTGCGTGCCTGCAGTTCCCCACGCAAGGTGGCTTCCTGTCTGAGGATGGAGTGGGCCTGGCCATGGTCCACCCAATCAGTCTATCTTCACAGCGGCATAGATCTTACGGACAAACATGTAGGCTGCATAGAAGCCGATGGTACCCGTGAGCAGCCAGAAGGATAGGACCATGAGGGCTGTGTAGCCGAAGTAGAGGAGAGAAGGGATGAACTCTACGATGTCCAGCTGGGGCAATGAGCAGAGAAAGAGGGACAGTGGTTAGTGCCAGGCAGTTATGGCAAATCAGGGTTCCCCTCCCCCAGTCCTTTAGTGACACCAACACTTGGCAAGGGGAAGGGGCTCATAGCCATGGCTGCCTTTCATCCGCGCCAGGACCTCATGAGCTCAGGGGCCAGGGCTAGAATGATGTAGGCAGGAATGGCCACAGCTGTGCCACCTTCTGGTCCACAGAACCTGGACAGCCCAGCCCAGCCCAGCCCAGCCCAGCCCAGCCCAGCCCAGCCCAGCCCAGCCCAGCCATCCTTCTGGACGGCTGGAGCAGCTTTAGCAAGTGGGGAGGGAGGCAGTGGTAGAGGATCCTCTCCAGCTGAAGGACCAGGATGCCATCACCAGTCTGCCTCTTTCTACTCCTCTACTCCTGTGAATGCTTGACACATCTGCCAGTATCACATAATCCTTTTATCTTGGCGCATGTAAGAAGGTCTGGGCAGAGATGTGAGGAATTGGTGTTATGTTATCTGCTGGTGACACAACCTTGGTGCCAAGACACTCTCAGAGCAGCAGGCAGACAACACCAAGAAGTAAAAGAGTGTCAGTCCCTGTGTGACACTCTCTCCTATGCCTAAGGGGTGGGTAAAGGCCACATCTGTAGGCTCACTCCTCCCAGGCAGCTTGCGAGAAGGCAAATAGCAAAAAGGCAGGGCTGACAGGGCCCTGAGAGCTCAGGCTGGCCAACACTGACATTTTATAAAGACATGGGGACTGGAACAGTTGGTTCGTACAGGAGGCAGATGGGGCTGAAGGAAGGAGGGCAGGAGGCTAACATGAGATCTCTAGCTTCTGTTTACCCAGCACTGTTTTCCTGTATTCCCTCCCTCAGGTATTTTGAGGAACACTCTTGCTCCCTTGCAGTCTTGATGAGACTATCAATGCCAGTTCAAAATAGTATAGAAATGAACAGGAGGTTCCTATAATAACCTTATTGTAACCAAGAGAAAGATTAGCAAAGCAATAAGGAAATAAAAGAAATAATAATAATGATAACAAAAAGGGCTGGTGAGATTAAGGTGCTTGCCTGCAAAGCCTAATGAACTGAGTTCAATTCCCCAGTACCCATGTGAAGCCAGATGCGCCAAGTTGCACATGGATCTGGAGTTCGTTTGCAGTGGCTGGAGGACCTAGTGCATCCATATTCATTTTCTCTCTCTCCTCCCCAACTTGCAAATAATTAATTAAAACACACACACACACACACACAAGGACTGGAGAGAGAGCTTAGCAGTTAAGACACTTACCTGCAAAGCCAAAGGACTCAGGTCCAATTCCTCAGTACCCACATAAGCCAGATAGACAAGGTGGCACATGTGTCTGGAGTTTGTTTGCAGTGGCTGAAGGCCCTGGAGCACCCATTCTCTCTCTATCTGCCTTTATCTCCCTCAAATAAATAAATAAAGATAAAATATTACCCCTCCCCCCCAATTAGGCAATCAGAGCACACCATTCTACTAGGCCCTGTAAATACTGAGTAACAGGCTTGTAACTCTAACAGAGCAACTGAGGTTGTCCCTGGAACTGATGTGCAATGGTAGAGCAAAGCACTCGTTCAGTTTTAGGACACTGGAGTCAAAGAGGAGACTCTAAAGCTGCCATTAGCCATCTTTCCATTTAGTGGAAAGATCCTACTTACAGGTAAGGGCAGGAAAGAGACATACAGAGCTAAGGTGTACACACAGTGCTCTGATGTTTTACAGACCTTGGATCTAATTGAGGCTTGAAGCTAGACTCTGATTTTATGTATTTATTTTTCAAAGCAGGGTCTCATTCTAGACCAGACCGGGCTGACATGAATTCACTATGTAATCTCAGGCTGGCCTTGACCTCACAGCGATCCTCCTACCTGCCTCCCAAGTGCTGGGATTAAAGGTGTGTGCCACCACGCCTGGCTCTTTTTTAAGTTCTTTAATATTTTACTTTAAGAGAATCTCTATTTTATTTGAGAGTGACAGAGAGAGAGAGAGAACAAGAGAGAATGGGCTTGCCAGGGCCTCTAGCCACTGGAAATGAACTCCAGATGCATGTACCACCATGTGCATGTGGCTTATGTGGGTTCTGGGGAGTTGAACCTAGGTCCTTAGGTTTCACAGGGAAGTGCCTTAAAACCACTAAGCCATTTCTCCAGCCTGACTTTTATTTATTTATTTTGGTCTTTTGAGGCACTCTAACCCAGGCTGACCTAGGACTCACTATGTAGTCTCAGGGTGGCCTTGAACTCATGGCGATCCTCCTACCTCTGCCTCCCAAGTGCTGGGATTAAAGGCGTGTGCCACCATGCCTGGCATCTGACTTTTATTTATTTCAGTTTTTTCGAGGTAGGGTCTCACTCTAGCTCAGGCTGACCTAGAATGCACTATGTAGTCTCAGGGTGGCCTTGAACTGATGGCAATCCTCCTACGTCTGCCTGGGATTAAAGGTGTGCGCCACCACACCCGGCTTCTTTACTTTTGTTTTTAATTAGTTAATGTATTGTAGGGACATGCATGTGGCGGTCAGAGGACAACTTTGTGGTGTCTGTGTTCTCCCTTCTTTGAGTGAGTCTCCTGCCGCTGCAAATGAGCTGCCAGACTACAAAAAGCCAGACCACCTGGCCTGTGAGCTTCACATCAGACACATGCGCCACTTTGTACCTGAGGGAGGGTCTCACTCTAGCCCAGGCTGACCTGAATTCACTATGTAGTCTTAGGGTGGCCTCCAACTCATGGCGATCCTGATCTTCCTACCTTTGCCTCCCAAGGGCTGGGATTAAAGGCGTGAGCCACCACGCCTAGCAGCAAACTTTTTTTTTTTTTTTTTTTAATTTTATGTATTTGTAAGCAGAGAGAGGTAGAGAGAAGAGAGACAGATAAAGAATGGGCACACCAGGGCCTCTAGCCATTGCAAACAAACTCCAGACACACGTGCCCCTTGTGCATCTGGCTTACGTGGGTCCTGGGAAATCGAAGCTTTATTAGCACATGGCCATGGTCATTCATGAGCACGTCATCTGTGACTACTTTCACACTACAATGACAGTTGAGTAGTTGGAACAAAAACCAAGTTATATCTATATCTATGTGTGTGTGTGTGTGTGTGTGTATTAGTGCCCTTTTAAGGAAAGGTTTGGGGCTGGAGAGATGGCTCAGCAGTTAAGGCATTTGCCTGCAAAGCCAAAGGACCCAGATTCATTTCAGGAAGAGACCACATGGCCCATGAGCTGACCTCTGAGCTATATGTGACCATCTGTGGGCATCGTCGAGGGGCAGCACCACCAGACTGAAAGCAGGGGTGGAGCACTGCCACAAATGATTCTTCAAGTCCTTTCTAACCTGGCATTCCAAGCTTCAACTAGCAGACCTACAATGCTTATTTGTGGGCCTTGGAGCCCTGGAGTAGAGCAGGTAAGATTTAAGTCTTGGAGCTGAGCAGCAGCCTACCAGAGCCTCCCTAAACGCTTCTAACTGGCCCATCTGATTTGCCCTAGTCAGCAAGCCAGGCTTCGCTTTATCACCAGCATACACTTAACCTGCGTGAACTCATGCACTAAGGAGGACTCCAAGACACAGGCCTAGGCCTGACCCATCCTCTCCTCCCCTTGCAGTACCAAGCAGTACTTCTTGAGTGAAGAAGAGAATGAAATGAAGTTCCAGGAGGCAGGATGCTGGAGGTTCTAAATGTGAGTTCTAAAGGTATATGGGCACATTCTGCTTTCATCTTTATCAACTCCTTCCACCTGCTTTTAGTCTTTTGTGTCACTATCTTTTTTATCTCATTTCTGGGAGTGAATAGTGTATTAGTCTCTTGCTATGTAGCCTAGGCTGGCCTCAAACTTGCAATGCTCCAGTCTCAGCCTCTCAAGTGCTGAGATAACCCATACTGCTATTAAGTACTACTTGGGGTAGGGGGGAGGTAATCTTGCAGATTTTGTATGAATATTCGGTCATTCCACCTGAAGGCTTGTCTACAAAACATACAGAACACAGTTCTAGATGGTTTCAATCATCTCCACTCTTAGTGAGAAAGGATGATTCAGACACTGGGGTTTCTCCCAACATGCTTCTCCCCACCATCCTGCCACAAAGAGGACTAAGGGGAACCCTAAGGAGGGCAGTACCTTGTTAACAAAATAAAAGATGGCATAGACCAGGACGTAGAACGCGGATCCCCCCGACACCAGGAAATTCCTCCACCACCAGCGGTAGTCCTGAGGAGGAAGCAGAGGGTCATTGTGGTTTCCAGGGCATCTTCCCGCACAGTGGCCCAGGGGGTCAAGACTGGGGAAGAAAAGCAGCATTTCGGTGATGAAAATGTTTTATTTTATAGCTTGACTGTGATGACAGGTATGGAACTAGATTCTTTTTTTTTTGAGGTAGAGTCTCACTCTAGCCCAGGCTGACCTGGAACACACTGTGTAATCCCAGAATGGCCTTGGACTCACAGTGATCCTATTTTTGCCTCCCAAGTACTGAGATTAAAGGCATGCACCACCACACCCAGGTCTGTTTTTTTTTTTTTTTTTTAAGAGACAGGGAGAGAGAGAACGAGAATTGGCATGCCAGGGCCTCAGCCATTGCAATCGAACTCCAGACACTTTTATACCACCTAGTGGGCATGTGTGACCTTGCCTCACTTTTTGTGTCTGGCTTACGTGGGATCTGGAGAGTTGAACATGGGTCCTTAGGCTTTGCAGGCAAGTGTCTTAACTGCTAAGCCATCTCTCCAGCCCCTAGCTCTCATTTTTAACATCTCTAGAACTGCAGATTAAAGTGAGTGAATTGGAAAAAAAAAAAAAAAAACCAAAAAACAGAAAAGGTGGTCATATGTAACTTTTCTTTTCTTGAGCAAATGGTTCCCATGAACCAGCTCCATGAGTCAGCTCAGTTGGTGTGGTGGTTTGACTCAGATGTCCCCCATAAACTTAGGTGTTCCGAATGCTAGGTTCCCAGCTGATGGAGATTTGGGAATTAATGCCTCCTGGAGGCCAGTATATTATTGGAGGCGAGCTTATGGGTGCTATAGCCAGTGTCCCAAAGCCAGTGTTTGGCACACTCTCCTGTTGCTATGGTCCATCTTATGTTGGCCAGGAGGTGATGTCCAACCTCTGCTCATGCCATCGTTTTCCCCTGCCATTGTGGAGCTTCCCCTCGAGCCTGTAAGCCAAAATAAACCTCTTTTTCCCAGAAGCTGCTCTTGGTTGGGTGACTTCTGCCAACAATGCGAACCTAACTGCAACAGTTGGTGTCTGTGGTAGCCTCAAAGTTAGGTCTCCACCATCACTGTCATGCTGAGGAGCAAGGCTGCTGAAGAGTTATAGCTCCTAAGGGAGGCTGGCAGTTGCTTGCCCCTCGCTTATCCACTTTGCAAGAGCTACTCCGATAGGAAGGGAGGCCACCAATTAGTTAATGGGAAAAGCTACTCCAAGAGGGGACCTGATACACATAAATCTACTGTTCTTCATTAAGCTGTGGTGACTACAACACACAGCCATGTGGCGAGGCAGGCATCATGAATTCCAATGCATGGCTGAGAAATGGCAGTTTGGGAGAGGTGCCAGACAGCCTGTGGCAGTGCCCACATGGGAAATCCAGACCCAGACTCTGCACAGCTCCCCCATATTGTTCAATGCTAGGTTTGTCCAGTCCCCTCCCCCATCTCCTGGCCCACTCCTCACCTCTGCACACAGCTGGAAGTATACCATGACAATGCTGATTTGTGAACAGGACACCACTAGGATGATGAAAACAAGGAACAGGAAGCCAAAGAGATAATAGAACTGATTCTCCCAGATGGCCTGTGGACATAGCAGAGCAGGCCTTCAGCTGGCTCAGAGATCACTTGCATTATAACACTACCATGACACCATCAGGGCCTGTGGGTCTGGCATGTGGTTCTGACTGGCTCTTCCTCCCTGGGCTAAGAGGTGAACCAAACTCTTTTTAGGAAGGAGCTGGGGCATAGCTGACCGTACTTTGGGTGGGCATCAACCCGAACTTAGCAGCATGTAGGAAATAATTCCCATCCCAATCAAAGTTAGACAGAAGCCACCTGGGGCAGCTTAGCCCATGCCAGGAGCTATGCTACATCCTTTATATTCTTCTCTGTGTGCAAGCTTAGCCTTACACAGCTGAGACAATCAAGGCTCCCAGGACTGGCCTAGGGTTCTGCAGACATAGGGTGGGGGCGTCCTCTTTGTAAGATGCACTGGGGCCAGAGGGCAGTCCACTCTTTCTCTGAGGCTGTTCAAGGTAGAGCTGGGTGGGTGAGGGTTTCAATAGGAGGGCCTGGACCACTCTTCTGAAGCAGCAGACACTAGTGCAGTGCTGACTTGGGGCATGATGAGTCAGCTAGACCTAAGAGGCTCTGGAGCCCTCGTGACAGCTTCCATGTTGGCCCTTCCAGGCAGAAGTGCTGATCATCATAGAAGTAGCACTTTCTGAATGCCAAGCACCTTGACATTTGTTCTGGCCTCTCAATGATGCCAACAGGGGCCTCTTCCCTATATTTGCCTAAGTTTTAGGTAGTGTGGGCGGGCAGGGTGGGGAAGGAGCCCAGAAACGGAAGCGGATGCCAATGCCGTCAGTCCCGGTGGTGAGTGACCACAGCAGCCCTCAAGCAGTGTCCGTGCACTCACGCCCTTCCCGCAGCAGGCCTGGCACTGCGTCTCCACTGACTCTACACTGTCACCTGACTTCAGGGTGAAAAACGGGGCTCCTGTAATGTCACAGGCATTAAGAAGCAGAGGGCCTAAGTGAGGGCAAAGAGACCAGGCTTGTGTGGAGAGGTGGGGACGGCAGCAGTACTCACACTGAAGATGAAGAACAGCTCGATGAACATGGCGCCGAAGGGCAGGATGCCAGCCATGAGGATGCTACAGCAGAGCACGAGTGTTAACAGTGCCTAGAACCCGCCATTGGGAAGCCCAAGTCCCCTCCCGAGGCAGCAGGAAGACAGAGTGCGACTCTGCCGTGCCGTGGCACCATTGTAACGCCTCAAGGAAGGGCAGGATGGCCGGCCATCATTCTCTGCAGCTCATAGATGAGAACTGATGTGGAAAGGTGCGCAATCTGCCTAAGGTCCAAAGTGATCTGAGCCTTTTTTTTTTTTTCTTTTTTTGGTTTTTCAAGATTGGATCTCGCTCTAGCTCAGGCTGACCTGGAATTCACTATGTAATCTCAGGGTGCCCTCGAACTCATGGCAATCCTACCTCTGACTCCCAAGTGCTGGGATTAAAGACATGAACCACTGTGCCCAGCCAAACCAATTTTTTAAAGTACAATTATTTCATGTAGCTATTGTGTTGGGGACTGAACTTAGGGCTTTGTACATGCTAGCAAGTGCTCTACAACTGAGCTATATACCTGATGGTTTTAACCTGTGTCACACCCTCTGCTCCTCCGCTTCCCTGTCCTAGCTCCTAAGCTGACACCAAGTTAGACTGAGGCCTGTTCTTCATTGTGGCACAAGGGCACCTGCAGCTGCAGCAGGGGCACTATGCATAGCACCCTGGGGGAGAGGTCTCCTTTTCTACGTCCTCCAAAGGAGAAGGCTTAGGGGAACACTGCCCTTACCCACCCCGCAAGCCTCATCTTTGCCAAGACTCACCCCACAAATCGGTTCATGTACCACCGCTGTTCAGGGATCTGCCGGGGGATCTGGTTTGTGCGCACAGGGTTGTCGTACGGCTGCTTGCGGAAGCCGAAGTAGTAGCCCAAGTAGACAAGGGGTAGGGAGATCCCAAACCACATGCACAGCAAAGCCACCATGGTGGGAAAGGGGACCTGTGGGCACAGTGCTGTGAGTCTCCCGCCACGTGTGGTACCCAGGATGGAAGCTAGGTAAGGAGGGGTAGGTTTGGGCTCCAGGGAAGGAGAAGCCACATGCACAGCAGGGCCATTGTGTGGGAAGGTCTGCAGACTCCTCAGGCCAAGCACCTCACGTGGGGAGAGCAAGGAGCAGACGAGGGGTCTATGAGCTCCCAGTGAAGAAGGAACCCCGGCATCCCAGGGCTTGCCATCCAGGGAGGAGGTGAGGCAGAAGAGGAAAGGAAGGGACTAAGAGCCCAAGGGGACATGAAAGGCCAGAAGGAAAGGAATTGACATGTGAACTGGTAAGTGAAGAAAAAAGGGGGAAAATACAACTGCACAATGTTCTCAATCAAAATGCCAGAATTTACTTTTAAGTGAAAAAAGCAGGTAATACACTATATTATATTTTGTTTATATGTATATTATGTTTTGAGGCAGAATCTTATGTACCCCAGGCTAGCCTTAAAGCTACTGGGTAGCCTAGGATGACCTTGAACATCTGATCTTTGTATTGCCCAAGTGCTGGGACTGCAGATGTGCCCCACCATGCCCAGTTTATGTGGTGCTAGGGATCAAACACAAGGCTCTGTGCATGCTAGGCAAGCACTCTAACAACCAAGCTGCAGTCCCAGTTCCCAGATTCAATGTGTGTGCCTGGAATGGCCTTTACGAAAAATTTAACCATGCTTCCTTGGACAGGATATGGAAGGTCAGAATTAATGTTTTCATCTTCTCCTCCTCTTCTGTATAGTTTTCTTTTTTTTTAATAAGACTCGTGCAATAGGAAGTGAGTTAACATGTTAAGAAGGGAATGTAAACTTGAATACCCACTATGGAAATCAGTATGGAGGTTTCTCAGAAACCTAAAAATAGAACTATCCTATGACCCAGCACTTTTGGGTATATACCGATGGGCTCTAAGTCAACATACCACAGAGATACCTGCACATCCATGTTTATTTGCTGCACTATTCAACAGCCAGGAAATGGAACTGTACAGAAGAAGATAAAGAAAATGTGCTACAAAGACACAATGAACTTTACAAAGCCATAGAGAAAAATGTAATCATGATATTTGTAGGGAAATGAATGGAACTGGAGGAAATTATTATGTTAATTGAAATAAGCCAGGCTCAGAAAGACAAATACAAATGCTTTACATGTGCAACCCAGATTTAAAAACTGTGTGTGTGTGTGTATCTGTGTGTATAGGTCATAAAACTAGAAAGGGGACCCATGAGAGGGGAGGAAGAGATCTTAAAGCAAGGGAGAAGAGGAGGTGATGGAGTGTGGATGATAAGAAAGCAGAAGTGGGGACTAACTAGGGGAAGGAAGAGAACCAGCTAGTGGGAGGCAAAGGGTAGGGGACAGGACCATGGGGAAGAAGAATGAATGAGAACAAACCATAATGATATGTATGTATAAAAATGCCTAATAAAACCTATTCTTTGTATACCAACCTAAAAAATTGAAAGAAAAAAACATGGTAAATGTTTAATAACAGAATTTATTAAAAACCATAATATGTTTGTAATCTATAAATTATATAATACTATGGTGAATATCTCTATAAAAAGAAAAAAGACTGAAAGGATATATATTAATGAGCTAGTATTTATCTTTAGGTGGTTGCATGGCCAGTTATTTCAAATTTCTTTAACTTCTCTGTACATTCCAAAACGTCTGCAGTGAGTGCTATGGTGTAGTGGGAACTGGGAGGAACATGCTAGACAGAAGGCGAGCAGGTATGAAAGGCATGTAAGAGGACAGCTATGACTGGCTTTCCAAGCTGCTGGGAAGAAGGCAGGCCTTTGGCAGCCTGTACCTGAACCTCACCCAGGGACCTTAACAGGCACTTGCACGAAGGGGTTATGTGGCTCTGGCCCACCTCTCTGAACTCATCATGACCCCATACTTTTAAACCCCTGAGCCACTGAGCTTGAAACCTTATTTAGCTCTTAAGAAAATGCCAGCAACACTGCAGACTGGGGCTGTTGGGAGTCCCACTCTGCAGATGATGCCACCTACTCCTCCCCATTGCCTTGTCCTCCACCTCAGAGGTGGTGTTGAGGGACAAGACACTGAGAATGAGAGCCCTTCTGTCACATCCACTCACCAGGCAACTCTTACTTGGTTGAGATTAGGGGAATTCCCCCGATGGCCCTCTTTAGAGAAGTGAAGTTTGGCCAGCTGTCCCACAGGACACGCGGTGAGGCCAGGGCACTGGCAGATGAGCAGCACTGGGGAAACCCCAGCCAACCCTCAACTTCCCTGGGCTGGGAACAGAACTTTGGGGACTCAAAAAGGGAACAGCAGGGCTGGAGAGATGGCTCAGTGGTTAAAAGCACTTGCTTGCAAAGCCTGCTGACCTGAGTTCAATTTCCCAGTACCCGAGTAAAGACAGATACACAAAGTAGCACCTGTATCTGGAATTCATTTGCAGTGACAGGAGGCCCTAGTGTGCCCAATATTCATTCTTTCTCTCTCTCTCTCTCTCAAATATTTAAATAATAATAAAACAAGAAAAGCTCCTGAAAGAGGGGAAAACTCTACATCCCAGGGTGTACACAAGGAAAAGGGAGGGAAGCAGGACTGAGCAAGCACCACTGACCTCTTTGTTGGAGTGGGGGAGGCGCTTACCGCTCCTGATGAGTGTTTTCCCCAGATGAAGCAATTCAACACGAAGCAGATGCCAAAAACCACACCAGGGTACAGTGTCGCCGTCTAAGGAAGAAGGGCAAGGTTGGGAGCTGCACCCAGGGGACCTCCCACCTGGTCCTAGTGGACTGCCAGGCGAGGCTTCAACCCTGCTTGTTCTGCATAACTCAGCTCAGGCATCATTCCTTTCTTGACCCCAGACAAGCCAGGCCTCCCATTCTATCCCCTTCGATCCCTAAAACCACTTCTTCCTTCATTCACCCCTTTCTAATTATAGATGGTCCTCCACTTGCAGGTTCTACTTAGAAGTTTTTGAATTTGTGACAGTTATCCACACTATGTTTAGTGCATTACATGTAATTTCAACTCAGGATACTGTCAATTATAGAATGAGGTTACTGGGATGTTAATGGCATTATAAGCCAAGGAGCATCTACAGGTATTTTTGAAACCTGACCTCTCCCAAATACACCGTAAGGATTTTGGGAGGCATGAGCCTACCTTTTTCTCTGACTTACAACATGGCCAAGGAAGTGTTTGCTCAAAAAGCAAATGAATAAAACTGCTACAAACAACTCTAAACCACCTTTATTTTTTTTATTTTTTATTTTTTTTTGGTTTTTCGAGGTAGGGTTTCACTCTAGCCCAGGCTGACCTGGAATTCACTATGGAATCTCAGGGTGGCCTCGAACTCACGGCGATCCTCCTACCTCTGCCTCCCGAGTGCTGGGATTAAAGGCGTGCGCCACCACGCCCGGCTCCTAAACCACCTTTATTTTAAAAAATATTTTTTGTTCATTTTTATTTGACAGTGACAAAGAGAAAGAGAAAGAGGCAGATAGAGAAAGAGAGAGAGAGAATGGGCGCGCCAGGGCCTCCAGCCACTGCAAACGAATTCCAGATGCATGCGCCCCCTGTGTATCTGGCTAACATGGGTCCCGGGGAATCTAGCCTCGAACCGGGGTCCTTAGGCTTCACAGGCAAGCGCTTAGCCACTAAGCCATCACTCCAGCCCCTAAACCACCTTTTATGTGTGTGCCCATGGGCATGAACTATGGGTGCGCACATGCCACAGCATGTGTGTGGAAATCAGAGAACAACTGGGTGTTGGTCTTCACCTTCTACTTTGTTTGAGGCAGGGTGTCTCATTGTTCACCTCTGCATTCACCAGGCTAGCCTGCCTGATAGCTTCTGGGACATTCTCCTATCTCCACCACCCTTCTCATTGTAGGCATGATGTGATTACAGGTGCCCTCCACAGCATCTGGCTTCTATGTGGGTTCTGGGAATCTGAACTTAGGTATCTGTGCTTGTATGGCAAGTCCTTTATCCTCTGAGGTGTCTCCCTAGCAGCTTTAAGGGACAGCAACATCTCACCCAATCTTCACCACAGGTTTAGAAGTAACCCTAGTAAGAGGTGAGGTATTAGGCATAGTGATGTTCAAAAGCCGCTGCCACACCCCCAACAATCTACAGGTTATCAAGGGTGGAGCTGAAGTTGAAACCCAGGCAGCCTGCTCCAGAGCCCACGCTCCTAACCTCCTGCAGTGTAGGCTTGTCAGTCTCGTAGGCACAAAGAACCAAAGCCCCAGACTTACACTGGGGCTTCCTTTATATACTGGCCTACCATACCAGAAGGTGCTGTGGCTGCATGGGCATCCAGGCCACTGGGCACAATGGCCAAGGCCCTCTGTATATTTTGAGCAATGTATCACTCGAAATCTGTGGCAGTTTCACCTTTGCCAATGGTGCTCCTACCTAATAGCTGGTCACTGTTCCTGCAGATTCCTGTCCCGGGCTTTTTGTAGGTCAACACCTTGCGGTACCTGGTACCCGCATCAGGTGCTAATGCTGTACCGAGGGCCTTACTGCACTGTTCTTCTAGGCATACAAGTCTGAGAAGTAGACACAACTATTCCCATGGGCAAGACGGAAACGGAGGCTCAAAGGGCTGCTGACGATTACCACTCAAGGAAGGAAAGCCAGGATGGGATCTGAGCAATGGGGAAGCTGAGCATCCTCTGCTGATTGCTTCTTTCCACTTGAAGCCCTCCTCAAAGGCTAGCTCACATGTCACCCTGCCCCTTCTTTTGTGGCTAGCTTCACTCTGTTGCCTATCAGGAAATTCCTCATCCACCTTCCTGGCTGAAATTTATGAACTGGGTACATGTGTCACATATCAGGCATACAAAGAAGAAAAGAAGCTCCTGGGAGAACTCCAGGCCTCATCGTATTTCTACGGTTTGTTCTTCCCCCAAGATCCCTTCTCTCCTGGGAGTGACAGGCTGGCAGTCACACAAGCCTGGCTTCCTCTACCCTGGCAGGCGATTCTCTCCATGTTGCTAGGCAGGGTGTTCTCTCGTGAAGCTATGGGTCAAAATCCTGTTAACCTGAATCCCCCATTTCTTCTCATGCTCAAGCCACTGGACAATGTAGGTTAAAAATCAACTAACTAGGGCTGGAGAGAGTGGTAAAGACACTTGCCTAAGCCAAAGGACCCAGGTTCAATTCCCTACGACCCAAGTAAGCCAGATGCACAAGGTGGTGCATGCATATGAAGTTTGTTTACAGCAGCTGAAGGCCCTGGAATGCCCATCCCCCCCCCCGTGTGTGTGTGTGTGTGTGCACGCACATGCATATTTATCTCCCCCTCTCTCAAATAAATATTTTAAAAAATCACCCAAGTTCAACCCCCTCATCACTTTAAAGACTGGACAACTCAGGCCCTAAGACATCCTGCTGCCTATAGTGGCCCAAAACTGCTGACCCTTGGGCTTGAGCCCTCCTACTGTCATGCTGCTGCTCAGCCTCAAGCCTGAAAATCCCCACCAATGACTTCCTATGCTCTTGAGGAGCCCAGGAAGGAGCTTCTCAGGCCCCATCAAATGCTGGGAGGAGGGTCAGGACACTTACACAGAAGGCTCCTTTCTTCCACCGATGGCCTTTTAGAGTGCGGTACAGACGGCCAGCAGAGAATCCACCAAACACCCTGTGGGGAAGGGCAGAATCCACATAGAGGGGCCTGTAAGTGGTCTGAAGGAGGCCTGTGCCAGTTCCTGAGAACATGCTCACACACACATACCCCATGAACATGAAGAGGAAGCAGGCTGTGGTCATAAGAGCTCCCCGACTGGAGGGTGACAACATCCCAAGCATGGCCACAACTGTGGAAGGAGGGAGAAGACAGGCTCAGGGTGTCTGATGGTTAGACCTGAAGCTCCCAGTGGGCAGGCTGATAGGACCCTGTTCAGATGGGACTAGAAAAGACTCCCCTTTCTTTTGACCACCCTAACAGCACAGTCCCATCCCTTCCCTTCTGTAGGAGAAGACTAGCTCTTAGCTGGGATTTCCAGGTAGAATCCTTAGCTAGCTGAATCTTAACGGCAGCTTCCAGTCCTCAGAGCCCTTGCAGAGAGCTGAGAGTATTCGGAATGCCTGTAAGTTGAATGCACCTTGATTCTGTCAGGTGAACCTTAGTTTTTCTATTTCAAAACTCAACAAGGTTAAGTGGCTGTCCAAAGTCATAAAGCTTAGAGGTATGAGGCTGAGATAAATTTAGGTGGAAGCCGGGCGTGGTGGCGCATGCCTTTAATTCCAGCACTCAGGAGGCAGAGGTAGGAGGATTGCCAAGAGTTCAAGGCCATCCTGAGACTACATAGTGAATTCCAAGTCAGCCAACAAAAAGAAAACAAACAAACAAACATTTAGGCAGACACTCTTGGAGCTGTCCATATCTACTATGAGTGTCTTTCTTTGTTAATAAAAAAAGACCTGCTGGATGTGGCATTACAGGCCTATAATCCCAGCACTCAGGAGACTGATGCAGGAGACCTGTGAGTTCATGTCAGCCAGGGTTACATAGTCAGACCCAGTTCTGAAGAAAAAGAAGAGAACAAAAAGAGGAAAGACCTTAGTATAGTCCTGGCCCTGGTGGTGGCTTTGATTAAGTCACTTAACCCGACTGCAGAAGGTCAACCTCACAGTGCTGATGTGCAGCATCTTTCTGACACATGGTGGGCTGGGAATGGAGCTGGAAAGCTGTGAGAACTGGCACCGCTAGGGACTGGACCATTGCTGGGATGGGGCCCATGTTCCCAGAATGCTTGGTCTGCTCCCAGGAGGAAAGCTTAACCCTTCCTCCTCAGATCAAGCCACACCCAGCCATACACCCACTCACAGATGACGATGAGGATCATACAGAAGAGCTGAATGCCTGAGCCCAGCAGAGAGCTGAGGATCATGGGGTACTGGGGTGGTCTGAAGACATCACCATGCACAAGCTTCCAGCCAGACTCCTCCATAGTGTCTTCCTGCAGCAAAGGGCAGAGAATGAGGCAGGTTTATAAGGATGGGGTAGCTCCTGCAAGGCACACCCCTATAGACCTATGCCACTACCTAACTGAGAATCCCTCAGCTATCAACTCGCACCATCCAGACATGGGAGGAAAAGTGATCTGAGATATTGCTTCTCAGAGAAATATCCCTTGGGAAAAGGAGGCCATGAACAGGATGCTTGAAGCTGCATAAAAGAAAATTCTTTAATTCCACACACCTAGACTGGCAGGGGCTCTCATTGTTGTTCACTTCCGCATTAGCCAGGTTAGCTGGCCTATACATTTCTGGGCAGTTCTCCTGTCTCTGCCTCTCTTCTCACAGTAGGCATGCTGAGGTTACATACCCACCAAAGCATTCAGCTCTCGTGTGGGCTCTGGCGATCGGAAATCAGGCATGCTCATGTAGCAAGAGCTTTATCTGCTTTCACCCCAGCCTTGGATGATAAAATTCCCAGGCTGGCCTCAAACTCACAGTGATCCTCTTACCTCAGCTTCCCGAGTGCTAGGATTAAAGGTATGCGCCACTTTACCGGGCTTAAAAAAAAAAATTCTGTGTGTGCACATGCGTACATGTGCTGGGGTCTCTTGTCACTGCAAATGAATATCCATCTGGCTTTATGTGGGTGGCTGGAGAATTGAACCCAGACTGGCAAGCTTTGCAAGCAGTTGCCTTTAACCACTAAGCCATCTCCCCAACCTCCTGGATGGTGAGTTTTTTAGTCTCTCTTTTTTTTTTGAGGTAGGGTCTTGCTCTAGTCCAGGCTGACCTGGAATTCACTACGTACTCTCAGACTGACCTTGAACTCATGGTGATCCTCCTACCTCTGCCTCCTGAGTGTTGGATTAAAGGCATGCCACCATGCCTGGCTGGTGAGACTTTAAAACTTTTTTAAATTTTTTAAAAAATATTTTATTTTTATTTATTTATTTGAGAGAGAAGAGGTAGAGAAAGAGAGAGAGAGAGAGAAAGGGAAAAGAGGGAGAGAACGGGAGCACCAGGGCCTCCAGTTGTTGCAAACCAATTCTAAACACATATGCCACCTTGTGCATCTGGCTTATGTGGGTACTGGGGAATTAAACCTGGGTCCTTAGGCTTCACAGGGAAGTGCCTTAACCACTAAGCCATCTCTCCAGCCTGATGGTAAGATTTTTAATAGTTCTTAGGTGGGATGACTTATAAGCAATTTACTTTTTCTGATTACAAATGAAATCTACTTTTACTTGTGCAAAAATAAGAAAAAAAAACTTGGTGCAGGTCATGAAATTCAAATGAACAGATAAGAAACATTTAGTGTATAAAAAATTAAATTACAAAGCTAGGCATGGTGGCACATGCCTTTAATCCCAGCACTGGGAGGCAGAGGTAGGAGGATCACTGTGAGTTCCAGGCCACTCTGAGTCTACAGAGTGAATTCCAGCACCTTCGCTAGAGTGAGACCCTACTTAAAAAAACAAAGCACACACACACACAAAATTAAATTAAGAATACAGAAAAGGCTGCATGTGGTGGTACTCACTCAGGTGAGTGAGGCAGAAGGATTGAAAGTTCAAGGACAGCCTAGACAACATAGTGAGACACTGTCTCCAAAACACACACACACACACACACGATTTTAAAAGGGCTGGGGAAATGGCTTAGCGGTTAAGGCATTTGCCTGCGAAGCCTAAGGACCCCAGTTTGATTCCCCAGGACCATGTAAGCCAGATGCACAAGGGGGCGCATGTGTCTGGAGTTCGTTTGCAGTGGCTGGAGGCCCTGGCACACCCATTCTGTCGTTCTCTCTGCCTCTTCCTCTCTCTCTCTCTCTCTTTCTCAAATAAATAAATAAATAAGTTTTTAAAAAAAGATTTAAAAAATATAATGATATATATACTTTATACTTACATATTAACATGAAATGACACTACTGTGTCCTTCCTTTACTAATATATATTTATGTAAATATGCATGCTTTTTAAATAATAAAACCGGGATCATACTGTCTACTTTTTTGTTATTTTCTTTTTAAAAAAAAACATTTTATTTTTATTTATTTATTATTAGAGATAGAGAAGGGAGGCACACCAGGACCTCTAGCCACTGCAAACGAACTCCAGATGCATGAACCACCATGTGCATCTAGCTTATGTGGGACCTGGAGAATTGATCCTGGGTCCTTAGGCTTTGCAGGCATGCACCTTAACCACTAAACCATTTCTCCAGCCCTACTTTGTTATTTTCAAATGATGCATGAGTATAAACATTTCATGTAAAAAATAACATTTCATGTTAATCAGTCCTCTTGAAATTACAGTTCAAAGCTGTAGTAAACATTTTTAGACCAAGTTGTTAGGTTAGATTCTTTCCTTAGGAAAATTCTAGAAGCATTTCTATGCCAAAGTAAGTTGCTTATTTTACAGTCTGATACACTCTGCTAATTGCTTTTCAGAAAACTGCCAATTTACCTTTCTATAGGCAAAATGGAAAAGGAGCTTGCTAATAGTCCCCCCTCTCTCCATATATATAAGGAAGGGATGCTCCAGAGACAGTTCAGTAGTTAAAGGTGTTTGCTTTCAAAGCCTGCCAGCCCTGGTTCAATTCCCCAGAATCCACATAAAGTTGGGAGCAAAAAGTGGTGCATATGCCTGGTAGCAAGAGACCCTGATATATCCATACACACACACACACACACACATGCAAATAAGTAAATATTAAAACAAAAATTTAAAGAGTCGTGGTAGTAATCCCAGTGCTCAGGACCCTCACTGAGGCAAAAGGATCTCAAGTAAATATAGTGAGACCCTGTCTCAAGGTAAAAACAAACTTGTGCTAATTTGCCCACCCAAAACTATCTTCTCGTGACTGCATCTGCATTTTGGGGATTATTCCTGAGGTAAGAACAAATTCTCAAACCAGGCATGTTGGTGCACATCTACCATTAAAAAACAAAAACAAGCTGGGCGTGATGGCACACGCCTTTAATCATAGCACTTGGGAGGCAGAGGTAGGAGGATTGCCGTGAGTTCAAGGCCATCCTGAGACTCCATAGTGAATTCCAGGTCAGCCTGAGCTTGAGTAAGACCCTACCTCGAAAAACCAAAAAAACAAAAACAAAAACAAAAACAAAAACCCCACAAAAACAAAAACCTCCAGCAAACAAATACCAAAGCCTCCACAATTTTTTTCACATAATTACTAGGTCTAGTTTGTTTCTTACCTGTAAATTTTCTGTTCATTTAGAGTTTTAAGATTTTTCATGTTTATTTTCTTTTCTTTTTGCAGCCTTGGTTGGCCTGGAACTCAATATAAAGATCAGGCTGGCTTCACCTGCCTCTGCCATCTGAGTATGGAGAATACAGGGATGTGCCACCAATGCCTGGCTTTGTTGTCTTTGAGACGTGGTCTAGCTAAGTAGGCCAGGTACCTCAAAATAGAGCTCTTTCTGACTGTGAGGACCATAGGTGTGTACCACCATGCCTTATTCCAGTTTTAAAGTTCTAAATGACAAATTAAATCTTCTTTCTGTTCTCCTATTGCTTTTATACTTTAAAACTAGAAACCAGGATTATGTCTAAAGTTTTTACTATAGCCGGGCATGGTGGTGCACGCCTTTAATCCCAGCACTCGGGAGGCAGAGGTAGGAGGATCGCTGTGAGTTTGAGGCTACCCTGAGACTACATAGTGAATTTTAGGTCAGCCTGAGCTAGAGTGAGATCCTACCTCGGGAAAAAAAAAAAAAAAAAAAAAGCTTTTACTGTGTAAGTGGGAGAACCTGAGTTCAGCACCCATGTAAACACCATAAATGCTGATGAGTGAAATGGTCTGTTTATAATACCAGTGCTCAGGGGGCAGAGACAGGGGACTCTAGGGACAAGCTGGCCAGCTAGACTAGCTGAATCAGCAAGCTCTGGATTTAAGTGACAAACCCTGTCTCAATAAAATAAAGTGGAGATTGAGGAAGACACCTGATATCAACCTCTGGCCTCTACCTGCATGGGCACACATGTGCACAGGTACTCACAAAAAGCACACACATAAACACATGTGAACAATGACACAAAATGCATGCACACCTCATACGCATATACATGAAAATAAAATTAGAAATTTCTTCAACTCCATCGCTTTGGGTGATTAGAGAATTCTTTTCTTTTCAGTGATTTTTGAGGTTTACTGTGAATGATCACAAACACACACACACACAGTAAGTCTGAAGCTCCACTGTCAGCCTGCCTTCCCTCTCCCATTCCATCCCACCCCAGCCAAGACCTCGTACAATGTCATCCTCCTTGTTATAGTTGGCGATGTCCTTCCGGAGGGTTCGGATGATAATCATACTCAGGATGCCTGAAACAGACAGGGTGGAGAGGAACTGTGAGCATTGATGACAGAGCTGGCTATGCTCCAAGTCCTTTTCCAACAGGGCCTGGCCATGGTCACCTCAGCTCTTCTCCTGGGCAGAGGTTCATTCCAGCCAAATGGGAAGCAGTGCACAGAAAGTGGCTGCTGGGATGGGTGGGCATAGCCATAGGACATTGCTTTTTCACCTCTCAGTACTCCCAAACAGTTCAGAGATACCACCATTACTCCACCCAGACTGTCCTGTCTCTCTCTAGGCAGCGGTGTAGTGGTTAAGAAATGACTTTTTTCTTCTTTTCTTTCTTTAAAAATCCGTGTGTGTGTGAGTGGTCTGCCTGTGAATGCAGGTGTATACATGTTACAGTGCATGTATAGAAGTCAGAAGACAACCTCAGGTGTTGGTCCTCACCTTCTACCTAGTTTGAGGCTGGACCTTTTGTTCGCTTCTGTGGTCGCAAAGCTAGCTGGCCTTAGAGTTGCTAAGAATTCTCTGGTCCCTGTCTCCCACCTCACTCTAGGTGTGCTGGGATTACAGACACATACTACCATGTCTAGCTTTATGTGGGTTCTGGGGATCCAAATTTAGGTCCTCACACTTACAAGGCAAATACTTTACCCACTGAGCCATCTCCTCAGCCCTGAGATTCATGACCTTGAGTCCCTTTCTGCTTTCTGGCTTAGCTCACGGGGCTGAGATCTTGTAAAGTGCTCAGGACCAGAGCTGGTCTGTGGACAAATACACAACAGCCAGCACTACCTCTGCTTCTTATGACACTGAAGTGACCAGCTTCACACCACCTCTACCCATCACCCTCTCACCACCACCCAGCTTCCTGCCAAGCTTGTCTCACCACAGAACCAGTGTTGTTGGAACAGTGTTTCTCTGGATCTCTGAACTGGGGCTCTTCCCTCTGTTCAGAGAAGCTTTCCCCTTCTCCTCAACTGCTGTGTATTCATTGTTTAGCTGCTTCCTAGCATCCGCCTCTAGAAAGAAGGCAGAGCCCAGGTTGCTTTGCTCAACACCATATCCCTAGTACTTGGCACAGACTGTAAGGAAGGCTGCTGAATGAATCAGTGATGGTGTGCACTAACAAACATATCTATCTGTCCTCCTCTAGAGAGCTCACAAGAGCAGAGACTGACTCTTGCTTATTTCGGTACACCTGACACCTAGCACAGGGCCCTGATGTATGTATCTGACCGACACCTGCCCCTGCCAACACCTAACTGATCCCCTTAAGTAATGTGATGCCTCAGTCCTTCAATCCCATCCCATCCTCTCCACCTTCAATCCTCAGAGCTCTCACCTGACAGGAAGAAGACCACCACGACAGAGTTAATGATAGAAAACCAGTGGATCTGCACGTCACTCATGGTCAGGTAAGTGTCCCAGCGAGAGGCCCACTTGATGTCACTTTCCTGGCAGGTGGGAGAAAAGGTTAAGGCCTTCTACTGGACAGAATCCTGGCCAAGAGCCGACCCTCCTCCCCTGATGAGAGCGGGCATTCCTTCTCACCTCCCAGTGCACAGAGTAGGTGAAGTACAGCTGATTCTCCTTGGTGGGGTCAATTTCTTGGGGTGAGGAGTTGGTCCCCTCGGGTAAGGTACATGAACTCTTCTCATCTGTTTTGAGGTCTGAGAGAGACAGAGACTCAGTCTGTTCTCACAGTGGTCCATGCTGCTCCCAAAGGCTATTCTGAAGGTACCCCAAGGTTGCCTGTCTGTGGGGCTGTGGCCTCCAGAGTCTGAGTGGAGGTTGGGAAAACAATAAGCAACTGTGGCTTTTACAATTACGCTTCCTGGAGCCAGGACCTTTCGAAGGGCTTTCAGGGCTACAGAGGCTTGTGTGTGGGGAAGGCAGGAGAGAAGAGCCTAAGCCTAAGTCTCCCCTTCTCCTACCCTCCATCTAAATACCCATGCACTCATTCAACATGCACAGAGAGGCACATTCTATCATGTTTGCTCACTCACTTGGTCATCTTCACTACTTTAGTGATCCAACCACTCATATGCTTTTCCTTTCATTTACTCATCTGCTCACTCTATTATCCATCCCTTCATTCAGCTAACCAACATATAATAAGCACAACTATGGGCCAGGTACTGTGCTGGGTGCTGGAGACTCAAATGGATAGAAAAGGTGACCAAGTATAATCCTGAAGATCTACTGCAGGAGCAAAGACCAAAAACAACCTTACCCATAAATGTTAAGCTGCCTGTGACACACAAAAGGAGAGGTAGGATGGTGCTCTTAATATACAGATGCTGTGCTTTATAAGATTATTGCCTGTGATTTTGGACATAAATCTAAAGCCATGTTCCATAGATTTTTATTGTTGTTGTTTTGTTTCTTGAGGTAGGGTTTCACTCTAACCCAGGCTGACCTGGAATTCACTCTGTAGTCACACAGTAACCTTGAACCCTTGGCAATCCTCCTACCCTCTGCCTCCCAAGTGCTGGGATCAAAGGCATGCACCATGCCTGGCTCCACTGATTTTTTTAAAAATGCAATTTATTGCCAGGCTTGGTGGTGCATGCCTTTAATATCTAGGGAGGCAGAGGTAGGAGGATTGTCATGAGTTCGAGGACACCCTGAGACTACAGAGTGATTTTCAGGTCAGCCTGGGCTAGAGTGAGACCTTATCTCGAAAAAGCAAATAAATAAATAACATATTTTAGCCGGGCGTGGTGGTGCACGCCTTTAATCCCAGCACTCGGGAGGCAGAGGTAGGAGGATTGCCGTGAGTTCGAGGCCACCCTGAGACTCCATAGTGAATTCCAGGTCAGCCTGGGCTAGAGTGAGACCCTACCTCGAAAAACCAAAAAAAAAAAAAAAAAAAAAAACATTTTATTGAGGGCTGGAGAGATGGCTTAGCGGTTAAGGTGCTTGCCTGCAAAGCTAAAGGACCTTGGTTCAAATCCCCAGGACCCACGTAAGCCAGATGCACAAGGTGGTACATGCGCCTGGAGTTCGTCTACAGTGGCTAGAAGCCTTGGCACGCCCATTCTCTCTTTCTCTCACTCTGCCTCTTTCCCTCTCTCAAATAAATAAATAAATAAAAATATTTTATTGATTTGTAAGCAGAGATACACACACAGAGATAGAGAGTGAGAGACAGAGAGAATGAGGATATGAGAGAAAGAGAGAACAAGAACACCAGGGCTTCTTGCAACTCCAGATGTATAAATCATTTTGTGTACCTGGCTTTATGTGGATACTGAGGAACTGAACCTGGGCTGTCAGGCTTTGCAAGCAGTACCTTTAACTTCTGGGCCATCTATTCAGTCCCTCCATAGATTTTTAAAATATTTTTTGTGAGCCGGGTGTGGTGGCGCACGCCTTTCATCCCAGCACTAGGGAGGCAGAGGTAGGAGGATCACTGTGAGTTCGAGGCCACCCTGAGACTACATAATAAATTCCAGGTCAGCCTGGGCTAGAGTGAGACCCTACCTTGAAAAACCAAAAAAATCAAAAAAATAAATTTTTGTGGTGCTGAGAATAGAAACTATGGCCTCATGCACGCAACACAGACACTCTACCAACTGAGCTATATTCCCCAGCCCTAAACTTTTTAAAAATAGCCAGGGCTGAAGAGATGGCTCAGTGGTTAAGGCACTTGCCTACAAAGCCTAAGGACTCAGGTTCAACTACAATAAAGCCAGGTGCACAAGGGGGCACATGTGTCTGGAATTCGTTTGCAGTGGCTAGAGGCCACGGCATGCCCATTCTCTCTAGCTGCCTCTTTCTCTCTCTGCCACAAATAATAACTCTTTTATTAGAGAGAGAGAATATTGAGAAACCGGCCTCAGCCACTGAAATTGAACTCCAGACACTTGTGCCACCTTTGCGCATCTGTTATGTGGGATCTGGAGAAAGATCAAACATGGGTGCTTAGGCTTTGCAGGTAAGTACCTTAATTGCTAAGCCATCTCTCTAGCCCAAATGAAACATTAAAAAAAACTCAGCTGCCGGGCGTGGTGGCACATGCCTTTAATCCCAGCACTTGGGAGGCAGAGGTAGGAGGATCGCCGTGAGTTCAAGGCCACCCTGAGACTACATAGTGAATTCCAGGTCAGCCTGAGCTAGCGTGAGACCCTACCTCGAAAAAAAAAAAAAAAAAAAAAAAAAAAAAAAAAAAAAACTCAGCTAGGGCTGGGAGATGGCTTAGCAGTTAAGGCACTTGCCTGCAAAGCCAAAGGACCCAGGTTCGATTCCCCAGGACCCATGTGAGCCAGTGGCACAAGGTGGTGCATGTATCTGGAATTCGTTTGAAGTGGCTGGAGGCCCTGGCACATCCATTCTCATTCTCTCTCTCTCCTTCCCTCCCTCCCTCCCTCTTTCTCTGTCTCTCAAATAAATAAATAAAAATATAATATAATAAAAATATTTTTAAAAATTGTCAACTAATCATTACACTGAATAAAGCCCAGGCCTGAGTCAAGTGTGGTGGTGTATGCTTCTAATCCCACCATGCAAAAGGCTGAAGCAGGGCTCGGGATATGTCTCAGTGGCAAAGTGCACATGTGAGGTCCTATGTACAGTTAAAAAAGCACCACAAGGGCTAGAGAGATGGCTTAGCAGTTAAGGCATTTGCCTGCAAAGCCAAAGGACCTTGGTTCGATTCCCCAGGACCCACATAAGCCAGATGCACAAGGGGGCGCATGTGTCTGGAGTTCATCTGCAGTGGCTGGAGGCCCTGGCACGCCCATTCTCTCTTTCCCTCTCTCTCAAAAAGAAATAAATAAAAATAAAGTTTAAAAAAAAGCAAAAAAAGAAAAAGAAGGCAGTGCGTGGTGGCACACTACTTTAAACCCAGCAGTTGGGAGGCAGTGGCAGGAGGATTGTCATGAGAGTTCAAGGCTACCCTAAGCAAGACTCTACCTCAAAAGAAAGAAAGAAAGAGAGAGAGAGAGAGAGAGAGAGAGAGAGAAAGAGAGAGAGGGAGGGAGAAAAGACGAGGCAGGAAGATTATGTATTCAAGGTCAGCTTTGGGCTTCACGTGAAAGTCTGTGTCATGAAAAAAGAAAAGAAAACAAACAAACAAACAAGGGCTAGGGGAAATGGTTCAGTTGGCAAAGTGCTTGCCTTATAAGCATGAGCAACTGAGTTTGATTCCTAGAACCTACATAAAAGCTGAGTACAGCAATACATGTCTATAATCCCAGGACTGGGGAGGTACAGACAAGTGGACTCCTGGAGACTGTTGGCAAGCTAGTGTAGCTCAATTGGTGAGCTTTAGTTTCAGTGAGACCCTGTTTCAAAAAAATAAATGAAGATGGGCTGGGGAAATGGCTTAGGGGTTAAGGCATTTGCCTGCGAAGCCTAAGGACCCAGGTTTGATTCCCCAGGACCCATGTAAGCCAGATGCACAAGGTGGCACATGTGTCTGGAGTTTGCAGTGGCTAGAGGCCCTGGTGCACCCATTCTCTCTTTCTCCCGGCCTCTTCCCCGGCCCCCTCTCTCTCAAATAAATAAATAATACTTTTTTAAGTTAAAAAAACAAATACATGAAGAACAAGACACTTGACATTGACCTCTGGCCTCTACACATACCCATATACACGCACACTCACATAAATGGGTGCCCCCACACAAACATATATACACATACAAAATATGCATACACACAATAAAAAAAAAAAGAGACAAGCCAAGCCTATTGCTTAACCAAAACACACAGGAGCTGTAAGGCTCATCAGGAATGGGCTGGACCCTCAAACTCTTGCACAATTGTTGACTCTGAGCAATTTTAATCTGCCTGTAAGCACTACCTACCTCCTGGAATTGCATATATGTACTAGCCACAACATAGCAGATGTCAACTCTCCCTCAACCACCTTCCCTGTTGGGGTATAGTGATCTTTCCCTGGTTGAGCCTGTATGCCATACCTGGGCCTGTCAGCCAGTTCAGGTGAGATTGTGGAAGCCCAGGCCCATCCAGCCCTGCCCCTCTGGTCATACCTCCCCACTCACCCTCCAGCCTGATGCTCTGGGGAATCACCTCGAAGCGGACGACACGGTATGTGTGCTCCTGGTCTTCCTCCATGTCCTCCCGGTGGTAGTAAAGGATGAATGAGAGATGATTGTGCAGGTAAATCTAAAGGGGAGCAACAGAGAGAGTAAAAAACTGCTAGCAGCCAAAAACAGGAAGTTACTCAGGGAGACCACCTCCACCACAGGCACTGGGTCCTTCCCTGTCCAGTACGCCTGGCCGTGTCAAGCTCCCCAAAACACTACTCTCTTCATGTTACCCTTCTGGCTAAAGACCCTCCAGAGCTCTGTGAAGCTTATCAAATAAAAACCCAGTTTCCTTGGCCTGACATTCAAGGCTGTTTATTATCTTTTTTGTTTGTTTGCTTGTTTAGAGAAAGTGTCTCACTCCAGTCCAGGCTGACCTGGAACTTACTCTGTAGCTCCAGGCTGGCCTTGAACTCATGGTGATCCTCCTACCTCACTGGGATTAAAGGTATGCACCACCAAACCCAGCAATCCGCCCCTCACCCCCCAATACTGTGACTGGGGACTGAACCTAGGGTTTTGTGCATGATAGAAAAACACTCTACCACTAAGCTATATCCTCAGTCTTTTTTAATTTTTAAAAGTAGCCTACAAAGTAATGGGTTTCATTATAACATTTTCTTTTTTCCCAAAGAGACTTTTACTTATTTATATGAGAGGAGAATAAGGTTGTGTCAGGGCCTCTTGCCACTATAAGCAAACTCCAAATGTATGTGCCACTTCGTGCACCTAGCTTTACGTGGGTACTGGGGAATCAAAACCGGGCCACAGGCGTTGCAAGCAAGCACCTTAACCATTGAGCCATGGCCCAGCACTCATGGCATTTTGACACATTGTCTTCATTCTTCTTCATCCTCCACTGCCCTCCCACTGTCCCCATCTAAGGCATTAGTCCACCTGGCCTGTCCAGCCCCTCACTGTCCCATGAGCAGTCCCTACCCTGCACCTTTGTCCTCAGCAATCATGACTAGAGTAGCATCCCTCCTATACTCAACTGAAGCTTACTTTTTTCTGTCTACCCCCTCCCTGCCATGACATCTTGAATGCAGAACTCCCTGGCTGGCGGAAGGCAGTCAGCAGTCAAAATCCAAGGCCTCACACTGCCAAATCTCTTCAGGTCAGGACAGAAGCCCTCTGAGAACACAGACTGTGCCTCAAACAAAACGACTCTTTTTTAATCCCTATGTGTTCAGTCCAGAAAATTAAACGGAGAACAGAATTACAGTCATTGCCATTGTTGGCTAATTCCCAGGGGCTGTGCTGTGAAATGCTCACAGATGGTCTGATTTTCAAAACAACCCCAGAGGTGGGCATCATTATTACATATGTTTACAATATGGAAACGCAGTCTCAAGGCCATGCAGACTACAGCACGTGGTGGAGGCCGGCATCTCAATCTTTACATGGCCCTTTCTCCTGCATACTGATGAAGTTCCAGGTTATTTTTTCAGTTTTAATTTTACAAAAGAACCCAACATTTTTAGTGACTATACCTTCCCCTCCTTTTTTTTTTTTTTTACCTAGGTACGGTCTCACTCTAGCTCAGGCTGACCTGGAATTCACTATGTAGTCTCAGGGTGGCCTCGAACTCACAGCAATTCTCCTATCTCTGCCTCCTGAGTGCTGGGATTAAAGACGTGCCACCATGCCTGGCCCTTTCCCTCGTTATAGCAGGTACCAGAGCCTGACCCAGTGCCAGACTTCTGGCAGATCATCTATCCAGAGGCACTAGCAGAAATGTGCCCTGGTGGACCACCCCCCCCCTTTTTTTCTGCACTGTAAGCCTAAGTAAACTTAAACCTACAGCTGAATGTTTCTCCACTCTTTATGGCCTCAAGTGCTTGCAATTTGTGAGGTGTGGCACCTACTCAGCCCTCTGAGCTCATCAAAGACACTCTACCTTATTGACATCTGTGAAGCCAAGCCGGTAGCCATGTTCAAACTGCACATCTTTTTCCTTCTTCTTGTCATCACTGTCACGGTTGTTGGAGTAGAGCTCCAGCCGGGTGGCCACAGGCAGGTTGTCGGCAATGCTAGAAATCCAAGGCCCTACTCAGTTGCTCTGGTCCACCTTTCCCACCAGTCCCTCCCCTGTGTGAATTCCAAGCCAGCAAAACAGAGGGTAACTTACAGGTGAACATAATAGTCTTCCGTGATGCGCTCAGCCACCAGCCGGCTCTGCTCCACCGTCAGGGTCACTGGTTTGCTTGACTGACTGCACAGCACTTCACATTTCTTCTCACTGTTCATAAGAACCTGGAAAGGGGTGTTGACAATCCGGTCCCCTCTCAGCACCTCTCCTGCCATGAGAGAGACAGATGGAACTCAGAGCTTGAGCCCTGAAGTACCTGAGGTAGTAGAGTCATGGAGCTGTGCACAGCAGGGCAAAGTGGACTTTCAAAGGCTGGAGAGATGGTTAGTGGTTAAGGCACTTGCCTGCCTAAGGACCCAGATTTGATTCCTCAGACCCACGTAAGCCTGATGCACAAGGTGGCACATGCATCTGGAGTTTGTTTGCAGTTGCTGTAAGCCCTGCTGTGCCCATTCTCCCTATCTGCCTCTCTCTCAAAATAATAAATAATTTTTTTTTTAAAAGGACTTTACAGCCAGGCATGATGGCGCACGCCTTTAATCCCAGCACTTGGGAGGCAGAGGTAGGAGGATCACCGTGAGTTTGAGGTCACCCTGAGACTCCATAGTGAATTCCAGGTCAGCCTGTATTAGAGTGAGGCCCGACCTTGAAAAACCAAAAAAAAAAAAAAAAAAAAAAACAAAACCAAAAAAACCCAGAACTTCAGTGGTGATATGGCCTGGAACATGAGGCTCTGTGTGTGCACCGCTGGCCGCTCTGACCGCTCCACGCCCTCCCTCCTCTATGCTCCAGCACCAGCAGGTGTCTAATAGACTCACATGCTTCTGCTGCCCTGGGTGGCTTCCTGTGCCTACAGTGTTGTTCCTGCTTCATGCTCTGGTTTTAAGCTTGTCTGCCCTTTCCCTCTGTGTGGGAAACCCTTCCCAACCCTGTCAGCCTGGAGCTTGTCACTCACTCTTTTTTTTTTAATTTTTTATTAGATATGGACATACTTAGTATGTAAACAACACATGTTGGTACCATCCTTTCCCTCATCCCTGCCCCTTTTTCAAAGAGAGCCTCTTTGTTGGGGATGCAGGTCAACCCCATGGGGATTGTGGGTCATGCATTGTGGGGCAGCAGTCAGTTATGGGGGAGAGGCAATGTCTCTGTGCATAATGTCCCAACTTGTGGCTCTAACAATCTTTCCGCCCCATCTTCCGCAAAATTCCCTGAGCCATGTTGGGTTCTCACTCACTCTTGATCACCCTCTGCACAGAACCAACATTGTACAGTGACGTGAGTGCTAGGATTCCAGGCTGCCTACTATTGGGTCCTGCCTAGATTAGCAGTCCTGGCAAGTCACAGCTTCACTGAGTCTCAGTGTCCTCCTCCATAACATGGGATAGAAGTCATACTCTCCTCAGAGAATTACGGTAAGAAATAAAGAGGTTAATCCTCTCCCAGATACAGAGCAGGCAGGCAACAAATAATGCTAGTCTCATCATCAGCATGACCTGTCCCCAGGCTGGCCTCCTGGCTGCGATCCTCCTGCCTCTCTGCGCTTTGTCGTATGTCAGTGCTGTTAGTTTGCACTGGGTATGGACACGTTGATGTTTTCGGCTCCCCTGTGGACTAGGAGCTCTTTTAGCCAAAGCTTATTACTTAATGCAATGGCATACCCCTTGCATGCCTGCTTGTTACCTCAGAGTAACCTGATGCCAGCTGTCACACAGGCACTGAGCAATAGAAACCGTCACTAAATCAACTGTACTTTCATTCTGAGCTGCTCTACAGTTCTACAGCGATGGCGTGAAACCAGTGAAGGCTGAAGGAGTCAACACTAAGCCAACAGGCAGGACTATCACCTTCACATGCACTTGGTCCATTACTTACCTACCAGTGTGGATCTGATTCTGACTACTTTAGAAGCTAGTCATTTACTCATTCATTCGCCAATATGTAGTGGGTATTGGCTATGAGCCAGACCCTTAAGATACAACACTGAACAGACATATTCCCAGAACTTATGGTCTAGTGTGAAAACAGATTTTGATTCAACAGGAAAGTGACAGTATACTGTCTAACTTGGATACACAGGGGAGTAGGCCTAGGAAAGTTTCTTTGAGTTAGTAGTGCTTGAAGCAACTCTAAAAGGAAGATCAGTGTTAACTAGACAAAGAGATGGGGGGGGGGGAAGTATCCAGACAGAAAGAAGAGTATGTATAAACGTCCCATAGGGGCTGGAGAGATGGCTTAGTGGTTAAAGTGCTTTCTTGCGAAGCCTAAGGACCCATGTTCAATTTTACAGATCCCATGTAAGCCAAATGCACAAGATGACAAAAGTGTGCAAGTCATACATGCTCACAAAGTGGTGCACATGTCTGGAGTTTGATTGCAGTGGCTAGAAGCCCTGGCATACCAATTCTCTCTCTCCTCCTCCTTCTCACCCCCCTCCCCCGCATAAAGGCATGTGCCACTACACCCAGCAAAAAAGAAAAAAAAAAAAGTCCCTTAGAGGTAGCAATTGTTTTTTTGGTAGGGGGGAGTTCATGATAGGGTCTTGTTCTAGCCCAACCTGACCTATAATTCACTTTGTGGTCTCAGGTCGGCCTCAAACTCATAGTGATCCTCCTACCTCTGCCTCCCAAGTGCTAGAACTAAAGGTTTGCACCACCATGCCTGGCAAGTATTACATTTTGTTATGAGTAAGTGCATGAGAGAGAGAATTGGTGTGCCAGAGCCTCTAGTTACTGCAATCGAACTTCAGATGTGTGCACCACCTATGCACATGCCTTGTACGTTAGGCTTATGTGGGTACTGGGGAATGGAACCTGGGTCCTTAGGCTTCTCAGGCAAGTCCCTTAACTGCTAAGCCATCTCTCCACCCCAAGTATTCCTTTTTTGAGACAGGGTCTCAATATTTGCCCAAGTAATTTCAAATTCTTGAGCTCAAGTAACACTACTGCCTAGTCTCTCCTTAGCTGGAATGACAGGCCTGTGCCTAAATACATATAGACTATATGCAATAGTGTCCAGCACATATTATGTGGTAGATATGGGCAACTACCTTTATTATGAAAATCCTGCTGGGCTCCTCCTGGAACAGGCCAAAGCATATGAGAGAACTTACCCAGATTCTCAGCCTTGTAGGTTATTTTGAGGGGCTGACAGAAGGGCAGTGAGTAGTATTCGTAAGGTAGCTGGGTTCGAGAGCTGGTAAGCTTCACAGCCTGGGAGAAGAAGAGAGACTGTTATTCCTCAACCCAGCAGAAACCAAGATGATTGTTCTGAAAATCCTCCTTTGCACTCAACTCACACATCATTAGCACACTTGGCAGCCATGTAGCATGGAGTGAGCCAACTTTTTCAGAGTAGCTGGCCTTGGTCTGTGTTCTCTACAGCTCCAGCATGGACATGGACTGCTCCCTCTGCACGGTCCTCTAGCCAGGCTGCCTAGCACAGATGCTTCTATGATCCAGGAACACACTCACCTTGATTTCCACAGGGTCATTCTGGTGGAAGTTTATTGGTGCAACCCCAGGCACATAGAAGGCGCTTGTATCATACGTGAGAGAGAGAAGCAGCATGGACTGCAGCCACCAAACCTGCTGGAAGAGAGACTGTAGTTGAAATGGAGGAGAGAAGTGACCTTTCCCCCAGGGCAGATCAAGCGGAACCCTTCAGTCTGTTTGCACTGACCCAATGTCCCTCCATTCTGGGAAGCCTGAGGCCCTTTTAAGTATCATCTCCCAAGTAGCCCCAAGAATGTTACAAGGCAAAAGATTCTGCACCTCCAGAGATAGACCCTAAAATGAGCAAAAGGGAGCCAAACCTCCCCATTCCTGGTAACTGTTCCCTTCATCACCTCACAGCATATGTAGCCCTTTCCACCACAGCTCACAGCAAGTAAATCCCCATGACCCATGATGTCCATCCATTCCTCATCCACCCCACTCCATTTCTTTGCCGTGCTGGGGATGAACTCAGGGTCACTACCATTGAGCTGAGGATATACCTCAGCCATTCCATTCCTCTTTAAGCACTAGGCTCAATCTATCAAGAAGCTCTTGTTACCAATATATTTTCCAAACACCTCTTTCACTCCTCACTCAGCCCCACCTCAAAAACCTCCTTGCTGTTCCTTGAAACCACCCCTCTTTGAGCTTCACCATTCCTTTTGCTGGAATGCCTTCCTGCAGGTATCTTCATGGCTCAGTCAACTTTTTAGGCATTCAGGGTCCTCTCACATGTTACTCCTCAGAGACATCTTCATTGATCACTCTATTTACATAATATACTTATGGCTCGTTTCTTTGATCCTTTGCCTTATTTCTATGCGTGGACTGATCTACTTGATAGGCATGGTGTACACAGATCTGTTTCTGTGTATAGTCACTTTAATATAAGTAATCTCTGAGGAAGGAAGTAGGGGCTCTGTTCACAAAGCCATGCCCAGTGTGTGGCACTGAGCAGGTATCTCAGTAAATATTTAATATGCAGAACCTAAAGCGAGCAAAACCAACTTCTGATCTTAACAAATCTCCCCAACATCTTTTCTTTCCTTTACTAATAATAGCATTTCACCAGTTAAGGAGCTAAACTATTTGATTTTAACTGTGTCAAAGTTATCATTTACAAACACTAGAAACACCAGCTTAATCGTGTTTCTGCTTCTATCTACATCCTTTACTGTTGTTTTGAAGTTCCTCCCTAGACACTTGCAGCAGACCCCTGGTCACCACTTTGCTATGTGGCCCCTTCACTGATCAAGTCACACTCTGCCACACGCCAAATACACAGACTTCTGATGCACATGTTTACAGGCAGTTAATTACTGAGAATGCTTGCCAAAACAAATTCATCTGCACCTTTACTTGGATTACCGACTGAAAAAAACAAAAAACTTTAAAAGTTTAAGGTTTACTCAGCCTAGGTTGGTAAGCAATGGCTCAATGGGAAGTAGCTCATAGCTGATATTGGGAACCAAGGCAGAATCCTATGGAGATGCTGGCCATGGACTCCAGTGAGAAGCTCCCACTAGTCTTTGGCCAAAAGAGAGGTTACACCATCAAAACCTCTCTTAAATTGACTATACCTATCCCCTTTAACCCATGCTGCTCTTACTCTCTGTTGGAGAATCTGCTTTCTCTTTTACAGAAGGCAGCAAAAACTGGGGAGAACCAAAATCCATCAATATGACAAGAAAAGATAGCTACTCCCTAGCATGAGATGAGCCACCTCTTGCAAATCAGCCAGGGTCCCGGTTACACCACAGAGGAATTGGAGAGTTAAGCAAGAGTGCTGCTCTCACAGCAAGCCTGACTACATGAGCCAGGAAGATGGAGACAGACACTGAGGACACTCAAGACATATCAAAGCAGAAATCCAGAAGTTGCTGAGAGCTTAATACTAAAGTAGACTTACAACACACCACCAAGGCTCAGGTAACACTGTAAGATTGTAAGAGCCACAGGGTGGGAAGGAGTATCCAGAGGCATTGCACCCCCTACGACTGACTACTGCATTCATAACCCATAACCTCATGGTGAATAGCAGTAACCCCACTGAAGACGGTCCTCACTAGAATGGGAGCAGAGAGGGAATGGTACAAACACATGATTTGTCCATACAACAAAGTTTCTAACTAATAAAAGTTAAAATAAAAAGTTTAAGGCTTGTCAGGCAGTGGCTCACATTCTACCCCATAGAAAGGAGGACTGCTATGAGTTTGCAGCCAGCCTGGGATACAATAAGAGCCTGCCTTACAAAAAAGAAAACCAGGCTGGGCGTGGTGGCGCACACCTTTAATCCCAGCACTTGGGAGGCAGAGGTAGGAGAATCATTGTGAGTTCAAGGCCACCCTGAGACTACATAGTAAATTCTAGGTTAGTCTGGGCTAGAGTGAGACCCTACCTCAAAAAGCAAACAAACAAACAAACAAGCAAAAACATTAAAGTAGGACTGGAAAGACAGCTTAGTGGTTAAGGTGCTGCCTGTGAAGCCTAAGGACCCAAGTTCCATTCCCCAGTACCCACATAAGCCAGATGCACAAGGTAGTGCATGTGTCTGGAGTTTGTTTGCAGTGGCTAGAGGTGCTGGTATACCCATTCTCTCTCTCTCTACATTTCTCTCTCTCAAATAAAGAAATTTAAAAAAAAAAACTTGTTTCTTTTTTAAAATAAGAAAGAAGTGTGGGCTGGAGAGATGGCCCAGTAGTTAAGGCACTTGCCTGCAAAGCCTAATGATCTGAGTTCACTTCCCTGGTACCCATGTAAAGCCAGACGCACAAAGTGGCACATGCATCTGCAGTTCATTTGCAGGGCTCATGGCCCTGGCACAGCCATCCTCTCTGTCTCTCTTCTATCTCTCCCTTGCTTGCAAATAAATGTATTAAGAAGAAAACTTGTCGGGCATGGTGGCGCATGCCTTTAATCCCAGCGCTCGGGAGGCATAGGTAGGAGGATTGCTGTGAGTTCAAGTCCACCCTGAGACTACATAGTGAATTCCAGGTCAGCCTGGGCTAGAGTGAGACCCTACCTCGAAAAACAAACAAACAAACAAAAAGAAGAAGAAAGAAGAAGAAGAAAAAGAAGAAAGGTTAAGGATCTCAGCATAGGCATGCAACCAGTGGCTATAGCTGGGAGACATGGCATACATTCGTAGTCTCAGCCACTCAAGAGGAAGTTTATGCCCAGAAGTTTCAGGCAAAATAGTGAGACCTACTGCAAAAATAAAAACTAACCAAATATTCTCAATTTGGTGTACTTTGTGCAGATGTACAGACTGGTCAAAGTCTTAAAAAGCAAAACAATACAAAGGATTTAAAAAATTTTTATTTTGGGGAGGCAAAAAGAGAGAGATTGAGAATGGGTACATCAGGACCTTCAGCCTGCTGTGAATGAACTCCAGATGTGTGCGCCCCCTTGTGGCGTGTGTGCAACATTGCCCGCTTGTGTTACTGTGTGTTTGGCTATGTGGGGCCTGGAGATTTGGACAGTGCCAGCCTGGGATTACAGAGTGAGTGAGTTCCAGGTCAGCCTGTGCTAGAGTGAGACCCTATCTCAAAAAAAAAAAAAAAATTTAATAAATAAAAAGGGCCAGTAAAGCATTTTTAAAAAATATTTTAAGGCCCTTTTTATTTATTTATTTGCAAGCAGATAGATAGAGACAGAGAGAGGATAAGAATGGGTACATCAGGACTCTAGTCCCCACAAACTCCAGATAAATGAACCACTTTGTGCATTTGGCTTTATGTGGGTACTGGGGAATCAAACTTGGGTCATTAGGTTTTGCAGGCAAGTGCCTTAACCACTGAGTATCTCTCCAGCCCCAACATTTTTTTTTTTTCTTTTTTGGCTTTTCAAGGTAGGGTCTCACTCTAGCTCAGGCAGCCCTGGAATTAACTATGAAGTCTCCGGGTGGCCTTGAACTCACAGCGATCCTCCTACCTCTGCCTCCCAAGTGCTGGGGTTAAAGGCATGCGCCACCACGCCCGGCTCCCAACATTTTTTTTGAGACAGGTTCTCATTATGTAGACCAGGTAGCCCTCAAACTAACAGTGCCTCAGCCTCCCCAGTGCTAGTGTGTGCCACCACACTCAGTTGCAAATAAGGCCTTTAAAATACAACCAATCTTTACATTTTTTAAATTATTTTTTAAACAATTTTTTTGCTCATTTTTATTTATTTATTTGAGAGTGACAGAGAGAGAAAGAGGCAGACAGACAGAGAGCAAGAAAGGGCGCGCCAGGGCTTCCAGCCACTGCAAACGAACTCCAGATGAGTGCGCCCCCTTGTGCATCTGGCTAACATGGGTCCTGGGGAATCCAGCCTCGAACCGGGGTCCTTAGGCTTCACAGGCAAGCGCTTAACCACTAAGCCATTTCTCCAGCCCAAATCTTCACATTTTTGAAATAGTAAAATCTCTAGTGAATAATACAAATGGGTTATCAAGAATCAAATCTTCCTCCCACTCTATCTCTCCAGGCACCAGTGCTGTCATCAGTCCCTTGACAATCTCTGCCTATATGACCTCTGAGTGCATAAGGGAAGACTCAGTACCATGAACAGATTTTCTTCCTCCCTCCCTTTCTTTCCTTCTAAACAGTCTCAGGATAGCTACTGAGTTAAGTGTTCTCTCTGATAGAAATCTCCTCTCCATTAGAGTTTAAACCACTTGACCAGTTATCTACCTGAACACTCTGGACTCCTCTTGGGAGTGCTCTGTCAGCCTTCACGAATAGCTGTTAGAATGTGAGTGCTTCATGAAAGAAATATTCTGCTTTTTCCCTCCAGTTCTCCTTTCCACCTGGATTCCAGTTAGTACACAACAATCTTGTATTACAGGCATACATGGTCACCCAAAAGCTATTTAGAAAAGAACCCTAGGTTTTTGAAAACATAGGTAATAGTCTCAAAAATACTCCATGAGTGAATCAAAACCCAATTTACCTCAGAAAAATCCTCTATGTCACTGGGGGGGAGAGTTAAAAAACACCAATGGCAAGGCCTCATTCAGATAACTGATCATCCTGACTAATTAGAAGTCAAAATCGGGCTGGAGAGATGACTTAGCAGTTAAGGCACTTACCTGCAAAGGCTATGGACTTAGGATCATTTCCCCAGAACCCATGTAAGCCAGATGTACAAAGTGGTGCATGCATCTGAAATTCATTTGCAGTGGCTAGAGGTCCTGGGGTGCTCATTTGCTCCACCTCCCTCTTCCTCTCTCTCTTTCTCCCTCCCTCCCTTTTTGTCTGTCTCTAATAAATAAAAAAATATTTTTTTAAAAGGTCATAATCTCTGAGAATCAGGATCTTGATTTTATTGTTTTTGAAGCGTCTCTCAGTCTTACCACTCAAAATAAGATCTATAGCGAGCAGTACCACCATTTTTTGGAAATTTGTTAGAAGCACAGAAACCTGGGCTTTACCCTGGACCTGGTAATCTAGAATTTACATTTTAGCAAGTTGCCCAAGGTAACGGTTCATTATACTAGGACAGCCTAGCCAGTCAGGATCAAGAACACTACTCAGGTGGAATGTTCTAAACGATGTGCCCCGGGAAGGAAGTACTGGATCTCCATTTTTCTTTGGCCAGTTTAAAAACTGTACCCTTAACATATGACCCAGCTATAGCACTCCTAGGCATATATCCTAAGGACTCATCTCATTTCCTTAGAAGTACATGCTCTACCATGTTTATTGCTGCTCAATTCACAATAGCTGGGAAATGGAACCAGCCTAGATGTCCCTCAACTGATGAATGGATAATGAAGATATGGCACATTTATACAATGGAGTTCTACTCAGTGGTAAAGAAAAATGAAGTTATGAAATTTGCAGCAAAATGGATGGATCTGGAAAGGATTATACTGAGGTAACCCAGGCCCAGAAAGCCAAGCATCGCATGTTCTCTCTCATATGTGGATCCTAGCTACAGATGACTGGGCTTCTGTGTGAGAAGGAAAAAACTCAGTAGCAGAGTCCAGTAAGCTAGAAAAGAGATAGAAAGGGAAGAGAAAGGAAGGGAGGGGGTTACGTAATAGGATGGTATTGTATATATGTAAATAGAAGAATAGATCAATCAATGGGGGTGAAAAAGCCCAAAATGAGGTCTGGGGAAGAGATTGAGTAAAGGGAAGGTGGAGGGACGGCTAATCAAAACCTCAGAGGATATAAATAAAACATATGTAATCCTACTTTTTTTGGACAATGGAACACTCAGGAGCCGTAGATTGTTGCTAGAAAATTTTCAGTGCCAGGGATGGAATATCTTCCAGTGAGTTGTTGGCCAGGGAGGTCCCTGATGGCCCCAAAACATTATAGACCATTGCCGAGGCCCTTGGTTTCCCACCAGGAATAGATGGTAAGACCCTATTGCTGAAGACTCCACATACTTGGGCTGCAAGGCCACTGAGAAATCCTGCTGGAACTGAGCTGATAACCTCCTCCATGTAGACCAGCTGACAGAAAGCTGAAGAAGCCATTCTGCATGCAGTTCAATGGGAGAAAGAGAAATCACCAGCGAAGAGACTCATCAGTGGACACTGCAAGCCTTACAATTGGCCAGCCAGGCCATATGAGCCAACGGGTGCAATAGTGGTACGTCTTTATGGGGGAAATCAACTGTCCTCTAATTGGGCTGGAGGCCTGCTCCATGGGAAGGAAATACATCCCTGATACTGAAAACTTAAAACAGGGGTAGTCATGAGCCCTAGGGGTGTAACGTCTGCTGCTGTCTGGCCAACTGTATATACTATGGTTATCAAACTGCCCAGTAAGCACTTCTGTTAATGTTCACACCCTTATATTAATGCTACTCTCACTTTTGGTTGAGAATCTTCTCTTTTCAGGTGGCAGTGACCTTGGGACGACTCAGAAGGTATCATGGTGCTGGAAAGAAATGACCGCAGTGCTCAGTACTGCAATATCTGTATCACACCTTCCAAGGCTCAGGGTCTAATGCGGAAGAGGTGGCGGAAAGAATGTAAGAGCCAAAGGAAGGGCAGGACTCCATAAAACATGCTCCCTCCAGACACAAAATGGCCTGGATATCCATGGCCTCACAGTGCCTGACACTACTTACATAAGACCATCATTTAAGAGGAGGAAAAGATCAAGACGTCAAAAGTAAAAGAGAGACTGATTGAGATGGGGAGGGGGTATGATGGAGAGTGGAGTTTCAAAGGGGTAAGTGGGGGGAGGGAGGGTATCACCATGGGGCATTTTTTTATAATCATGGAAGTTGTTAAAAAAAAAAAAAACCCTCTACCCTGACAATCAATAAGGAGATCATATAGTGGGAAGGCACTGAACTTGGGGCCCAGAAGTAAGGACAAGGCACTGAACCCTATCTCTAAGTTACGCTGTTTGGGCCCTGTGTTCTCATTCATTAGGATGGATCCATGTAGTAGAAGCAGGGTTGAAAAGAGGAAATGGATTTATAAGCACTTATTAACCTGTAAGCCACTACTCTTTTTATGTACAGCATTGCAACTACTATTCTTGCTAGCCTAAAGAAAACATGTGTTCTGAATTTCCCCTCCAAAGAAGCCTGACACCAGACCTTTTAGCCTTATCTGATAAGTGACCTGAAGCTGGGACAGAGGATTACAATCCTCCCAGGCTGTCAAGCCAATTAAATCTAAGAAGTTACTTTAGTTCTACCTTCTCCCTCCCCCACCTTTTTTTGAAACAGAATCTTCCAGAGTTAGCTGAGTTACCCTGGGGAGCTCAAAGGCTCCCTGGAAGCTTAGGTTGCATGGGAATAAAAAGCAAACCCTCGAATGACTCCAATACACTTTTTGTTCCTCAGTCTCAAACCAATGGAACAAGCCCTCCCCACAAACAGAAACCAGCAAAAAGACAAACAACGAGGTTCACTCACTCCAGCAAAAAGACAACAAGGAGCCAGAGTCACTGACCACCTACTAGGTTCAAGGCACTGTGGCAGACATGGCAGCTTCCTTCCATTTAGGCGGTTGCTGTCTGTGCTCAGTGTTTCGCACACTCATCTGCCCCATCCTCACAAGTCAACTTCCTCTAAACCTCTGCCACCATTCTGCAGTTGATTGCCACTTAACCTGAGATGATGGAGACATAAAGTAACTTACCCAAGGTCATTCAGCCAGAATTGTGCAGGGTTAGGTATGCTCTTTAAATTTTTTTTTTTTTTTAGGGCTGGAGGGATGGCTTAGTGGTTAAGGCGTTTGCCTGCAAAGCCAAAGGACTCAGGTTCGATTCCCCAGGACCCACATTAGCCAGATGTGGTAGGGGTGCACATGTCAAGTTCGTTTGCAATGGCTGGATGCCCTGGCACACCCATTCTCTCTCTCCCTCCCCCACTCTTTCTCTGTCAAATTAATGCATAAATAAAAATATAGTTTTTTAAAAAAATTATTCATTCATGGTGGGGGGGGAAGGGGTGTGCCAGGGCCTCTTCCCACTGTAAACAAACTCTAGATGCTTTGGCCACTTTGTGCATTCAGTTTTACATGGGTACTGGGGGACTGAACCTGGGCCAGTAGGCTTTGCAACCAAGTTCCTTTAACTGCTGAGTCACTGCTCCAGCCCAGGTATGTTCTTTTGAGGCAGGTGAATTTGAAATATTCTTTTTTTTCCCCAATTTATTTGAGAGACACAGAGAGAGAAAGAGGCATAGAGAGAAGGAGACAGAATAGGTGTGCCAGGGCCTTCAGCTACTGCAAATGAACTCCAGACACGGGCACCCCCTTGTGCATGTGTGTGATGTTGTGTGCTTGCATCACATTATGTAGGACCTGGAGATTTGAATATGAGTTCTTAGGCTTTGCAAGCAAATACCTTAACTGCTAAGCCATCTCTCTAGCCCAGGTGAATTTTTTTTTTTTTCGAGGTAGGGTTTCACTCTAGCTCAGGCAGACCTGGAATTCACTATGCAGTCTCAGGGTAGTCTCAAACTCATGGTGATCCACCTACCTCTGCCTTCCAAGTGCTGGGATTAAAGGTGTATGCCACCATGCCCAGCTCCAGGTGAATTTTAATAAAAGATGATGAGAATGTATGATGCTGATGATAAGGGAAGTTAACATTTACTGAATGCTATCTATGTGTCACACAGTTTTATGTTCATGTAATAATTACTCAATTAATGTTCATAATGATCCTATGAGGCAGGGACTCTTATTCTTATTTCATAAGCTCCCAAGTGTGACACTTTTTGGTACATGTATGGAGAAAGAAAAAGTTGAGGTAGGGCCAGAGGCATATGCCTGTAGTTCCAATGACTTGGGAGGCTGAGGCAGGAGGATCACTTGACAAGCCCAGTCTAACAACAAAGCAAAACTCCATCTCAACAAAAGCCTCTTTAATAAATGGCAGCAGAAAAAAATCGATATCAACATACAGAGGAATAAAACAAGACCCGTATCTCTAACCCTGTACCAAAGACCTTAAGGTAAGCCTGAAATTCTGCAACAGGTAGAAGAAATATAGGAATAGGCAAGAACTTTCTGAATAGGTCTCCAGTTGCTTAGGAAATAAGGCCAATGACTGATAAACAGGACCTCATGAAGTTAAAAGAAGAAAAAGCTTCTGTACAGCAAAGCAGGCAATTGTGTGAGAAGACAGCCTATAGAATGGGAGAAAGTCTTTGCCAACTATTCAACTGACAGAGGATTAATATCTAGAACTTACAAGGAACTCAAAAAACTAAGCAATAAGAAAATAACAAAAAAAATGGGTTGGGCATGGTGATGCACGCCTTTAATCCAAGCAGCACTCGGGAGGCAGAGGCAGGAGGATCGCTGTGAGTTTGAGGCCACCCTGAGACTACACAGTGAATTCCAGGTCAGCCTGAGCTACAACGAGACCCTACCTTGAAACAAAACAAAACAAAACAAAAAAAGGGCTAAGGAACTGAAAAGAGTTCTTGAAATAAGAAATACAAATGGCTGGGCTGGAGGGATGGCTTAGTGGTTCAGGCATTTGCCTGCAAAGCCAAAGGACCCAGGTTTGACTCCCCAGGACCCATGTAAGCCAGATACACAAGGTGACACAAGCATCTGGAGTTCGTTTGGAGTGGCTGGTGGCCCTGGCACGCCCATCCTCTCTCTCTCTCTTTGACTCTCTCAAATAAATAAAAATTAAAAAAAATACAAATGGCCAACAAACATTCAACATCCTTAGCCATGAGGAAAATGTGAATTAAAACTATTTTGAGATCCAACTCACCAAAGTCAGAATGGCTATCATCACAAAACTAACTGATGCCATGGGTATGGTGGCTCATGCCAGTAAATGAATACTCTGGAAGCTGCAGTAGAGAATTACTGTGAGTTTGAGACTGGCTTGGGATATAAAGTGAGTTTCAAGTCAGCCTGGGCTATAGTGAGACCCTGCCTCAAAAAAGAAAAAGAAGGCAGGTGTGGTGGCGCACACCTTTAATCCCAACACTCGGGAGGAAGAGGCAGGAGGATCATCATGTGTTCAAGGCCACCCTGAGACTACATAGTGAATTCCAGGTCAGCCTGAGCTAGAGTGAGACCCTACCTCAAAAATTAAATAAGAAAGAGAGAGAGAGAGGGAGGGAGAGAGAGAGAGAGAAGCTAAGTGTGGTGGCACATGCCTATAATTCCAACACTTGGGAGATGGAGGCTAAAAAATTAGGAATAGTAAGGTCAAGGCCAGTCTGGGCTACATGAGATCTTGGCTGAACAGCAAGCAAACAAGAAAGGGGGGTGGTAGGAAGAGAGAGAGAGAGAGAGAAAGAGAGTAATTGACTACAAATGCTGGCAAGAAAGTGGGAAAGAGGAACTCTTACTCACTGGTAGTGAGTAGGAGTATAAACTGGTAGTCACTAGGAAATCAGTGTGGAGGTTTCTCACAAAGGTAACAATAAGGCTAGAGAGATGGTTCAGTAGTTAAAGGCACTTGCCTGCCAGGGATCAATTCTCCAGTACCCACATAGAGCCACATGTGCAAAGTGATGCATGAACCTGTAGTTTGTTTACAATGGCAAGAGGGTTTGATGTGCCTGTTCTTTCTCTCACTCTGCTTGCAAATAAATAAATAAAGACACATTTTAAAAAACCTTGGGGTGTGGTTCAATGGTAGAGCACTTAGCTAGATTGCACAAGGCCCTGTGTTCAACCCCTAGGGGAGGTACACAAAAGAGCTGTATAGGCATTTTATCAGAAAAGATATATGAGGGCCCTGGGCTGGACAGATGACTTAGATGGCTCAGTGATTAAAGATGCTTGCTTGCAAAGCCTAATAGCCCTGGTTTGTTTTCACAGTACTCATATAAAGCCAGATAATGCACAAAGTAGCACATGCATCTAGAGTTCATTTGCAGTGGCAAGAGTCTCTTGCATACCCATTCTCTCTCTCAAATAAAGAAAAAAGAAAAAGAAAGAAAGAAAACAGAAAAAAGTGTGGACTAGGATGTGGAGAAACCAAAGCCCTCACATTTTGCTGGTGGGAATGTAAAACGGTACAACCACGTTGAAGAGTTTGGCAGTCTCTTAAAAAGTCAAATATGGCCAGGCGTGGTGGCACACGCCTTTAATCCCAGCACTTGGGAGGCAGAGGTAGGAGGATCACCATGAATTCAGGACCACCCTGAGACTACATAGTGAATTCCTAGTCTGGGCTAGAGTGAAATTGCCTCGAAAAACAAAACAAACAAAAGTCAAACATAAACTGGCTCACACTGTTAATCTCAGCACTTGGGAGGCAGAAGCAGAGGTAGGAGAATCATCTTGAGTTTGAGGTCACCCTTAGACTACATAATGAATTCCAGCCTGGGCTAGAGGGAGATCCTATCTTAAAAAAGCAAAACAAAACAAAACAAAACAGTGGAACATAAACTTTCTAGCCAGTATTCCAACTCTAGGCATTAACTCAACAGGAAATTATATATACAGACTTAAATATGTTCATGGCAATTTTTAAAGTTTTTTTATTAGCTATGGTGTTCATGGCAATTTTAATTAAAATGTAGTTGTCTCCTCTTATCCCTGGTTTCACTTTCTACAATTTCAATTACTTGCATTTAACCAAGGTCTCAAAATCTTAAACAGAAAATTCAAGAAATATAAAATGCATAAGCTTTAAATAATTTATATTACAGTATATTTTTATATTACAGTACAATTATTCTATTTTATTATTCGTTATCATTATTAATCTTTCTCTCTTTCTTGGGAGAGGGTACAGGCTCTCATGTACCCCCAGTTGGCCTCAAACCTCAATACAGAACTTTGGATCCTTCTGCCTCCAGCCCACCACCATGTTTGGTTTATGCAGTGCTGGGGATCAAGCCCAGGGCTTCATGCTATGCAAGCATCCTACCAACTAAACTACATCCCCAGCCCTGTTAATCTTACTGTGCCTAATTTACAAACTGAACTTTATTATAGACATGTATGTATAGGACCTGGAGGCCCTATATAATGGCTACTCAGTAGGTTGAGGCAGGAGGATCACAAGTTCAAAGGCCTGTCTAAGCTACAGAGGGAATCAAGATCAGTATGAGCAATTTCTCAAACAGAGGGCTTAGGATGTAACTCAGTAGTACAGTACTTGTCTAGCACGCACCCTAGGATCAATCCCTAGTACCACAAAACTAAACCAACAAAGAGCATGGCATATATATGGTTCCATAGTAGCAGGGTTTTAGGAACCTATTTTGGGAAGTCTTGGAACATGCTTTCAGATAAGGGGCAACTAGCTGAAAACAATTCAAAAGCCCATCAATTAGTGAAAGCAGAAACAAGATACAGTTTTCTCTACAACGGGATACTATTCAGCAATGAAAAAGAATTACCCAATACATGTCACAGTAAGGTTGAACCTATTAATTATATTAAGCAAAAGAAGTCATAAAAAAAGAAAAGAAGCCAGGTGTGGTGGCTTGTGCCTTTAATCTCAGCACTCAGGGGGCAGAGGTAGGAGGATTGCTGTGAGTTCAAGTCACCCTGAGACTACATAGTGAGTTTTAGGTCAGCCTGGGCTAGACTGAGACCCTACCTCAAAAAAAAAAAAAAAGTCAGATGCATAAATCCTATATATTATATGATTCAATTTCCAAGAAATAACCAGAAAAGAAGATCTATAGAAAGAGAAATTAGGGGTTGGAGAGATTGTTTAGTGGTTAAGGCACTTGCTTGCTAAGCTGAAAGGACCCAGATTTGATTCCCCAGGACCCACATAAGCCAAATGCACAAGATGGCTCATGTGTCTGGAGTTCATTTGCAGTGGCTGGAGGCCCTGGAGCACCCATTTTCTATCTGCCTCTTTCTCTCTCTCAAATAAATAAATCTTTAAAAGACAGAAATTAGACCAGTGGTTATCTGGCTGTGGGAACAGGGGTTCATTACATCATTCCCTTGACTGCAAGGGAACTGGTTGGCCTAACAACCCTGTTCTCAAACACTGTCACTGTGGTGATGATTGCACAAGTGTTACATCTTCTAAAGTTCACTGGACTACATATTCATGACAAGTGCTTTTTATACTATTAAATTATACCTTAATAAGCCTGAAATAAAATTAAATAGCCAGGGTGAGGTGCAGGTGAAAAGTTTGGTGATATAATGGTAACTGTTGGAGTGGGGTGACAGGTAATAGGGATCATATTATACCTTCTCCTTTTTTTTTTGTTTTTTCAAGGTAGGGTCTCACTCTAGCCCAGGCTGACCTGGAATTCACTACTGAGTCTCAGGGTGGCCTCGAACTCATGGCAATCCTCCTACCTCTGCCTCCCGAGTGCTGGGATTAAAGGTGTGCATCACTACACCCAGCTACCTTCTCCTTTTTTTTATAACCAGTTGTAGCAATGAAGCAACTGATCCAATTTCATGTGGATCTAGACCCCTTTATCCACAAAAGCCTTCACACCCTAAAGGGATGGTGGGCCCAGAGTTCCTTTCTGTAAGGGAGGCAGCAAGCAGCAAGGCACCTACTTCTTGGGAAATTCCTCCATATTGTCCCTTAGCTGATCACGTCAATAGTCAGTTAAACACTGAGCAAACGCCTTTTCACATGTTCAGATCCATGCAAGAAGGCCCTAAGAGAGGTGAACTAGCTCACTTGACATCATTTTGCTTCGTTTGATGTCCAAGTCACGAGACTGTAATGGTAGCTTATCAAGGAACAAGAAGATGGCAATCGAGAAGCCCCCCCCCCCACCCGCCACAGTAATCTAACACTCCATCACTGGCAACGGTACTGGTGACCTGGAAAGTTGTAAAGCTCAAGAGACTCAAGAGGAAAGAGACTGAGTAAAAGAAAGGTGGAGGGAGGGCTCATCAAAATCTAAGAGGATATAAATAAGCCATGGAAACCTACTTTTTTGGACAATGGAACACTCAGAAGGCATAGATTGTGACTAGAAAATCCTCAGTGCCAGGGATGGGTTACCTTCCAGTGAGTTGTTGGCCTGGGAGGTCCCTGATACCCCCAAAACATTACAGGCCATTGCCAAGGCTCTTGGTTTCCCACCAGGAACAGATGGTAAGACCCTATTGCTGAAGACTCCACATACTTGGGCCACTGAGAAATCCTGCTGGAGCTGAGATGAGAAACTCCTCCATGTAGACCAGCTGACAGAAAGCTGGAAAAAGCCACACTGCATGTAATTCCACGGGGAAGAGAGAAGTCATCAGTGGAGATACTCTACAGTGGACACTTCAAGCCTTATATTTTGCCAGCCAGGCCAAATGAGCCAATGGGTGCAATAGTGGCATGTCTGTTATGGGGGAAACCAGCTGTCCTCTAATTTGACTGGAGGCCTGCTCCATGGGAGGGAATACATCCCTGATACTGAAAACCTACATCAGGGGTAGTCATGAGCCCTAGGGGTGTAATGTCTGCTGGTATCTGGCTAAATGTTTATACTATGCTCACCAAACTGCCCAGTAAGCACTTCTCTTATTGTTCATACCCATATATGACTGCTACTCTCACTTTTGGTTAGAGAAGCTTCTCTTTTGAGATGGCAGTGACCTTGGAATGACTGAGAAGGCACTATGGTGCTGAGAAGAAGTGACAGGAATGCTCAACACTAAAATCTCTACCACATCTTCCAAGGGTCATGGTCCATTATGGAAGAGGTAACGGAAAGAATGTAAGAGCCAAAGGAAGGGTAGGACTCCTTACAACGTGCTCCTCTAGACACAAAATGGCCTAGATATCCATGACCTTGCAGCACCTGACACTACCGACATAAGAGCAATATAACAGAAGGAAAAGATCATGACATCAAAACAAAAGAGAGACTGATTGAGAGGGGGAGGGGATATGATAAAGAGTGGAGTTTCAAAGGGGAAAGTAGGGGGAGGGAGAGAATTACCATGGATTATTGTCTACAACTATGGAAGTTGTAAATAAAAAATAAATTAATTAAAAAAGACTGTCTTTCCTTGAATTTTTTATTTCTGGGTACTGGGCATACAGAAGATTCTCTCCCTAACAGCAGCCTGTAAGGAAGGAAAAGGAGAGGAAAACACCATCCTCCAAATTTTGCCTTGCCCAGTCTGAAAGGTGTGAACAATTAAGCTATTCCAAAGAAAATGGGACATTGCTTCTGAGAACTGAAAACTGTTCACTCACATTTTCTATGACCAGAGGTTAAGCCTTTCTATTCTGGAGCCCTCTACCTTGTAATCTCCTGTCCCATGGACAGCATCACCTAGCTATGCAATTGTGGTCAACGTAAACAGCCACTCCTGTTCCTTCTGAGCCTTGCCTGCTGCAAAAGCAGCGCCTTCCTTATAGAAGGCTGGATTCTGCCTTTTCTTTCTCAAGACCATTTTCAGATCATGTCAGCAATGCTCCCTAGGTTAAGGAAAAGGGAGGCATGAGGAGGGAAGGAATAGTGAGGAGGAGGAAAAGAAAGGCTGCAGGGGTACCATTTGACAACAGTTAACTGCAATCAATTATCCAATTTGTTAAAGCTTCCTAAGATTCAGCCACACATGCATGGCATTCATGACAGCTACAGACCATATAAGAAGCCTCACAGAGCTAAAGAAGGCAGAGCTAAAAAAAAAAAAAACAAAAATATCCAGAACCAACTTAGCCACTGGGGATTTTGAATACATAGCCTTTATTTCAGAGCCCACAGATATGCAGTAGGTATTGATCAAAGACACATAAAAAGACTCAAAACTGTTGGGGGCAGGTGAGGAGTAGCAACAGGCCTGCAGCGGGCTGAGGGAGTCCAGGTGAAACAAACAGGCCCCCTCCCAAAGCAGTTCGCAGCAAGACTTGGGCAAGTCAGAAATCACTACCCTCCCTTCTCTCCAAAAACCTCTCTGCAAGGCCACAACACAGGCCTAGAAAGCACACTCCCCAACACTTCAAATCTCGGAATAAAGTTACAAAGCACTCTCTTTGTGCTATGCATTTCTTCTCATATTTCATTTAGTAAATATGACAATCTTCTGGGGAAAGCATAACCCCACCTCAAAAATATAGAAACTGACTCAGTGTACCATGATGATTAAGTTCTGGAGATGGATGGTGATAAGGGTTGCAAACACTGTGAATATACTTAATGGCCTGAATTTGTACAAATAGTTAAAATGATTTTTTTTTTTTTTTTGGTATTTTTGAGGCAGGGCTTCCCTCTAGCCCAGGCTGACCTAGAACTCACTCTGTAGTTCCAGGCTGGCCTTAAACTCACAGTGACCTTACTACCTCTGCCTCCAGAGTGCTGGGATTAAAGGCATGTGCCATGACATCCAGAAAAATGATAAATTTTATGTGTATAAAAGTAAGAAAAGATGGGTGTAGTGGCACATGCCTTTAATCCCAGCACTTGAGAGGGAGAGGTAGAAGGATCGCCGTGAGTTCAAGGCCACCCTGAGACTATATAGTTAATTCCAGGTCAGCCTGGGCTAGAGTGAAACCCTACCTCAAAGAACAAAAATAAATAGATAAAAAATAAAAGTAAGAAAAAACAGGGCAACAAGCTTAAAAAGGCAACGTTTGCCCATACTCACAAAAGTATCGGTATTGGAACTGTGATTCTAGCCCAGGTTCCAGCCTCAGACCTGGATTTCAAACCCTGGCAAGTGTGTCAGTTTAATGCATCAAATGCAGTTGAGGAATATTAGAATGGCACAGAGGAGGCAATGACCAGGAATGAGACGTTATTGAGAAGTCCTGGGTACCCCATTCATGAAAATACCAGTGACAGCAAATGGTTCAGGGATCAAAGCAGGTTTGATGGTAGTGGTTCCTGCCATTCATCTATGCACAAATGGCCCTGCTCATCCTGAGTCCTTCCCACCTTCCTGCCAGCACCCAGAGATCAAAACTCAACCTTCAACATTCTGCAACCTGCTTCTTTAATGCCCAGATCAAAGGGAAACTTTTGTCCAAGTTGTAAAAGAGAAACTAAGAGGCAACTTAATGCTGTATTTCCTGGGGGGAGGAGAGGGCTGGGTCTCCTTGAAAGGGAAACACATTTAATCAAGGCCTGATGTGGGCACCTCAGCTCCCAGGGCACAGTGGCTCCTGCAGAATATATGTCAGGTCCAAGAGAACTCTAGAGATCAGACAACACCAAGACAATCACACAAAACAGCAACTTGGAAAGATCACAAGAACTGTGATAATGGAAAACAAATTGGCAAATTAATTTGATTATACAGGCATATTAACAAAAGTATGTTTTTCTGTTGTTTTTGTTTTTTTTCGATGTAGGGTCTTGCTCTGGCCCAGGCTGACCTGGAATTCACTACTGTAGTCTCAAGGTGGCCTTGAATTCACAGCGATCCTCCTACCTCTGCCTCCTGAGTGCTGGGATTAAAGGCGTGAGCCACCATGCCTGGCCCTAACAAAAGTATCTTAAAGATATGTATTCTTCAAAGAATTTTCAGCTTGGATTTAGAAATCATGAAGCCCAAATTTTAATTTCACATTTGATGTGATGGAAAGCAGACCAAGAAAGCCAAAGCAATTTGCGAGGACACACACTGAATCAAGCCCAGGCTGCTAGCTCCTGCTGCTCTACACCCTTAGGAGACAACCGCTTCCCCCACAGAAGACTAGTGACACCTCTGGATACTGCCCTTTACCACTACCGCCACTGGCTCAAAGGGACCTGGTGTAGTTCAGTCCACTCCTCTGGCCATAGACTAGATAAAACCCAAGTAACTTCAAAACAGTATGAACTGACCCCAGTAACTCCACTCCTAGATACTTACCCTAGAAAACGGAAAACATGTTATGCAAAAATGCATGTGCAGGGGCTGGAGAGATGGCTTAGCAGTTAAGGTGCTTGCCTGCAAAGCCTAAGGACCCAGGTTCAATTCCCCAGAACCCACATAAGTCAGATGCACAAGGTGGCATGTGTCTGGAGTTCGTTTGCAGTGGCTGGAGACCTTAGGACACCCATTTTCTCTCTCTGCCTCTTTCTCAAATAAATAAAATATATTTTTTAAATGCACATGTTGGGCTGGAGAAATGGCTTAGCAGTTAAGGCACTTGCCTGCCAAACCAAAGGACCCAGGTTCAATTCCCCAGTCCCCTTGTAAATCGAGATGCACCAGGTGACACACATATCTGGAGTTCGTTTGCAGTGGCTAAAGGCCCTCGTGTACCCATTCTCCCTTTCTCTCTGCTTCTCTCTCTCAAATAAATAAATAAAGTGTTTTTTTTTTTAAATGAACGTGTCATTCACAGCAACATTTGTATAATGGCCAGAACAAGCCCAAAGTCCACCAACTGATAAATGGGTGAAGAGATTGTGGTTTATCCATAAAGCAGAGTATGACTATGTCATAGAAAGGGAAGAAGCACTAGAACGCTGCAACATGGCGGACGTTGAAAACAACCCTAAGTAAAAGAGGTCAGACACAAAAGACCACATACAGGCTGGAGATGGGTCAGCGGTTAAGGCACATGCCTGCAAAACCTAACAACCAGAGCTCAATTCCCCAATACTGATGTAAAGCCAGGCGCACAAAGTGACACATGCATCTGGAGTGCTTTTTTCTGTTTGTTTTTGTTTTTCTAGTCCAGGTTGACCTGGAATTCACTATGTAGTCTCAGGGTGGCCTCGAACTTACAGTGATCCTCCTACCTCTGCCTCCCGAGTGCTGGGACTTACCACCATGCCTGGCTTTTTTGGAGTGCTTTTTTAAAAAAAAAAATATTTTAGGGCTGGAGGGATGGCTTAGCAGTTAAGGCATTTGCCTGCAAAGCCAAAGGACCCAGGTTTGATTTCCCCAGGACCCACGTTAGACAGATGCACAAGGGTGCACATGTCTGGAGTTCATTTGCAGTGGCTGGAGGCCCTGGCATGCCCATATTTTCTCTTTCTCTCTGTCAAATAAATAAATAAATAAAAATAAAATATTATAAAAATTTTACTTATTTGAGAAAGATAGACTGGGTACTCCAGGGCTTCTAGCTACTGTAAGCAAATTCCAGACACATATGCACCACCTTGTGCATCTGGCTTACTTACAGGGGAATTTCTTATTGGGAAATCAAACCCAGGTTCTTAGACTTCACAGGCAAGTGCATTAACCACTAAGTCATCTCTCCAGCTCCTGGAGTGCTTTTGCAGTGGCTGGAGGCCCTGGTGTACCCATTCTCTCTGTCTCCTCCTCTCCCTGCTTGCAATAAAAAAATTTTTTAATTAAAAAATCGACTATGTACTGTAAATTTTTTCTATGAAATGTCCAGGAAAAACAAATCCTTGGCGACATAAGGTAAATTAAAGGTTGCCAGGGGCTGAGGGCAGTGAAGAATGAGAGTGACTATTAATATTTATTGTTGGAGTGATGAAAATGATCTAGAATTAAACAGTGGTGATGGTTGCCCAGTCCTCTAAATATACTAAAAACCACTGAACTGTGTACTTGAAAAAGGTGACTGCTGTGATATATGAATCATATCCGTATAATTAAGATAATAAAAACTGAGGGAGATGGCTTAGTGGTTAAGGTGCTTGCCTACAAAGCCAAAGGACCTATGTTCAATTCACCAGGACCCACGTGTGCCAGATGCGCAAGGTGGTGCATGTTTCCAGAGTTTGTTTACAGAAGCTGGAGGTCCTGGCACCTCTGCCTCTTTCTCTCTCTCTCAAATAAATAAATAAAAATAAAATATTTTTAAAAAACTGAATATAGCCGGGCATAGTGGCACACACCTTTAATCCCAGCACTTGGGGGACAGAGGTAGGAGCACTGTGAGTTCGAGGCCAACCTGAGACTACATAGTGAACTCCAGGTCAGCCTGGGCTAGAGTGAGACCCTACCTTGAAAAACCAGAAAAATAAAAAATAAACCTAAATAAATAAATAAAAACAGAAACTGAATATAGAGGATATGGGACAGGAGTATTATATGCCTACAAATATACTCAACAGACATTTCCCAAATTCTACCAAAATATTCCCAAGAGCAGTTTTCCACAGTGAAATATCAGCCTGCTTCTCAATTCTGACCACTCAGATGAAGTCTATTCTGTAACTTTATAGGGTGGATGAAATCCAGGGCAAGAGAAAGACTTCTGGCTTCCTTCTATGATGGTGGGAGAAGTCTTATGGTGCAGGTTCAGGAATCACTCACTGCTATACTAACCAGACCTGGGTAGTATCAGCTCACCCCCTGGGGAAGATGAGCCATTCACTAGATTAAGAGAGGCAGGGAAAAGGCCAATGAACATCCCCAAACCCAGCCTGTTCCCACAGCCACTGCATCCACTAGCTCAGTTCCTCTTTGGTTGTATGACTTGCTTCAGAAACTGAAACACCCCAAACTAAATACACACACTCCACCCACAATAGTTGTGAAATAGCCCATGTATGTGAGGGTGTTGGGATGGTTCTGACTTCTGTGTACACAGACCAAGCTTATATCTACCTGTGGCTCCACACACACCTCTGCAATAAACTTACTTCTGAATTTTTTCACTGCTGCTCCTTCAAATTGATCTCTGTATTTAGCACACATACCATTTCTTGAACTCAGTTACTGGTGTCGGGACAGAATATTACCCTGTGCAGAATAATATTCCCAAGTGGCAAAATACACACATGAAATCATGGTACTTTCCACTGTGCTTACAGCAAAATCCAAACTGCTTCTCATGGCCTGTGTGTCTGAACAAGCTGACTCCCTGTGCTGTTCTGGAGGATACAGGAAATGAAAACAGCCTAATGGAAGAGCCCACATACAAACATGCTTCTAGAAACACATTTGTTCAAGATAAAAGACACAATTTTATCTTGTACTCTCTCTTACCCAGTTTCTCCCTTTGTTTCAGCTCCTCTAGCCTTTTGTCTCTCTCTCAAACATTCCAGCCCTCTCTTTACACTTGCCACTTCTGGGTCCCAAGGCTTTGCAGGCAAGCACCTTAACCACTGAGCCATCTCTCCAGCCCATCTTTTTTTTTTTTTTCCCCAAAGTAGGGTCTCACTCAAGCTCAGGCTGTCCTGAAATTCACTATGTAGTCTCAGAGTGGCCTCGAACTCTTGGGAGATCCTCCTACCTCTGTCTCCCAAGAGCTGGGATTAAAGGCATGCGCCACCACGCCCAGCTCAGTAGGCCATCACGTTTTCTTGGAAAATGTCTGTGCCACATAAACCCAAGCAGTTGTGTTGACTGATCACCTTCAATTACTATCACCTCAGCTTGTTGTCTGTCTTCACAGCACTTAGCACCATCTGACCACTCATGACTGGTTCATTGCCTGTCTGCTCCCATGAGAAAAGCTCCACAGGGTGGGACCCTGATGCCCTAACTGACAACTGTAATCTCCTAGTTCCTAGCACAGAGTAGGCACTCAAATATTTGCTGATGAAATAAATATGTATCCGAAGTATTGCTAACTTACAACCTCTTAAAAAATCTGTAAACAGGGCTGGGATTTCCCTAAACAGTGCTATAAATGCCACTTTATTGAACTTTTTTGCTATGGCAAAGAGAGGGTGTGACTTCCTGTTCTTACACCATCCTTGTTCTGAATGTGGTAAAGGAAAAAACGGAGTTTCAACATTCCACTTTTGGGATTTGCCCTGCTTATAGTTCAGATTGAAATCCGAGGTCACAGAAACCAGGAAAGCTATGTAATCTTTTTTTAAAAATAGTGCTGGGGTCAAACCCAGGGCCTTGTGTAGGCTCAGTTTAGTGCTGTAACCCATGAGCTTTATCTCATAACCTCAAGCCATGAAATCCTTTACCCGACGTTTGAAGTTCTAAGCAAGGAAGGTTTCATTATAAAAAAACAAACAAAATGGGCTGGAGAGATGGCTCAGTGGTCAAGGCACTTGCTTGCAAAGCCTAATGGCTGGGGTTCAATTCTCTGGTACCCATATAAAGCCATATGTACAAGGTGGCACATCATCTGTAGTTCATTTCCAGCAGCTTGGAGGCCCAGGCATGCCCATTCACTCTCTGCTTGCAAATAAATAAAAGTAAAAAATAAGAAAATAAATAAATGCTTTGAATCCAAGCACTTGGGAGGCAAAGGTAGGAGGATCACTGTGCGTTTGAGGTCAGCCTGAAGCTACAGAGTGAGTTCCAGGTCAGCTGGGGCTGGAGTGAGAGTGAGAAAAAAAAAAAAAAAGATAAGTTAGTAATTTACTAGTAGAAAGAAAGCCTTTATCAGTTAACTTACCCTTTAAAAAAAAATCAGTACCAAAGAACTTAAGCACAGCAGAGGAGATGGCTCAGTGGTTAAGATGCTTGCTTGCAAAGCCTGCCAGCCCAGGTCCAATTCCCTAGCACCCACATAAAGCCACATGCACAACACGGCACATGTGTCTGGAGTTCATCTGCAGCGGCGAGAGGTCCTGGCACATCCATGCTTTCTCTCACATACACATAAATAATTTTTTAAAAGAATTTAAGCAAAAAAAAAAAAAAAAAGAATCTGCCTTTGCTAAAATCACAAGTCTTCCTTGTCATTCACTCCCAGGATGAAATAAACTATCTTCTGAGGAAGCAATATTCTTTTGACAAGCAGAAAGTGAGCTGAACTTCAGAAAGAAAGGCCCATCTTTCAAAGATTTCCACGCTCTCTGAAATCAAGCAAGTTGTGACCCCACCCTTCAAGCAGCTCTTTTACCTCCACTGTCATTCACATAGAGAGTTAATTCTAGTAAGCATCATCATAGTGACCCTTCATCTCCAAGAAGCTGTGGGGACACGAGAAGGGGATACAGCCAGGTGGGACTAAAAGTGTGTTTCAAACTGAAGTTCAGGGACCACCGCTATCATAATCACGGGATGCTTAGAAAAGTGCGGATTCCTGGGTATTGTCCAACCATCAGTGTCTCTGGTAGAGAGGCTCGGGGAACTACACATTACATGCCTACACACACACAACCCCCAAGATTCTTCAGCGCAGTCAAGTCTGAGGACCAATGGGATAGACCCTAGGCAACAGGCAAGGAGTTGACAGGAAAGGCAGGGCATGGTACTGGAACATGATGGAATGGGCACGGGCATGCTCTGGGGCAGAGACAGTCAAAAGGGGTGCTTGATGGGGACAGGTGAGGACGGGGCGTGGGCTGAGGCTAGTGAGAGGTGAGGTCGCATCCGCATTCTGCCCAGGATGGTGGCGAGGCGGTGAGAAGTGGGTCTGGACGTGAGGAGGAGGAGCGAAGGCGGAAATAACGGGGATTCCTCCAGAGGGGTCAGGGCCGGGAGGTGAAAATTGGGAAACGGAGGTGGCAGGGGGCGGGGACCAAAGCAGAAATGAGAACCCGCAGAGGCACGAGCCGAGGTCTTGCTCGGAAGCGGCGCCTCCCCCGAAACTCCGGGCCTTGACTAGCCTGAGTGCCGGGCCAACCCGGGGACAGGGATTTTGTGGGAGGTCAACGGAGTCAGGGGCAACCCGAGCAGGGCTTCTGGAGGTGGTGCGGGACCCGGCGCGAGGGCCCGGGAAGTCCCGGGACATCCAGAAGGGCCCTGCTCCAGCTCCGGCTCCCGGGCTCTCCTTCACTCACCATCACCGCCGCCATCTTGGATCCACGTGTCGCCGTGATGACGTCAGCGGAAGTGGTGCTCCCCTGGTTACAGGCTTCAGCTCCGCGAGGCGGCTGTCTCGCTTTCCTCGCGCTTGGCGTCGTGCTTGTGGAGAGGCAAGAGAGACTTTACTTCTGCTCGACAGCCTGATCTTGGCACCGAGGTCGCAGAGTAGGTGAAGAGAGAGGACGATGTAACTGTTGGAGCCATATTAGCTCCTGGCAGGAAAAAAAAAAAAGGCTTCTCCCCCCCACTCCCGCTGCATTGTGGGCAATCCGAGTGTATGGAAATACGCTTGCTCCCCGGGCGCCATGTTTACTATTGGCAGAAAGTCCCGTTGCCAGGGTTACCTGAGACATTGATTATGAGGCAGAAGGGTTGGTAACAGCAGCTGGCGTCAGCATAATTTGTAATTACATTTTTTAAAAATATGAATTTATTTCAGGAAGAGTTAGAAAGAGGCAGATAGAGAGTAGGTGAGCCAGGGTCTCTTGACACTGTAAACGAACTCCAGACACATGGGTCACCTTATTGCATCTGGCTCTACGTGGATACTGGGGAATCGAACTCGGATCCTTAGGCTTGGCAGGCAAGCGTTTTAACCGCTCTGCCATCTCTCCAGCCCTGTAATCACGTGCTTAATTAATTATTTGATTATGATGTATCTTCACTAATCTGTAATCTCTATAAAGGTAAGGTCTTTGTCTTTTGCCTTGTTCTGTCTTTGCCTCTGTAAAATGGGGAAGAAATTTTACTATATTATCTAGTATCACTGTAAACTAATACAGAAGCGGTGCTAACTTCTTAAACTATTTCAAACAGTTGTTTAAAGGCTAATAATCAGCCGAGTGTGGTGGCTGACACGTAAAGTTCCAGCATTCAGGATGCCGAGGCAGTGAGTTCAAAGACAGTCTATACTACGTAATGAGTTCCAGGCCAGCCTGAGCTACAAACCCTTCTTATCTCAAGCCCCTTCGCCTCGCAAAAGAATATACCGAGGACAGGAGAGTTGGCTTAGCGGTTAAGCGCTTGCCTGTGAAGCTTAAGGACCCTGGTTCGAGAATTGATTCCCCAGGACCCACTTTAGCCAGATGCACCAGGGGGCACACGCGTCTAGAGTTCGTTTTCAGTGGCTGGAGGTCCTGGTGCACCCATTCTCTCTCTCTCTGCCTCTTTCTCTATCTGTTGGTCTCAAATTTAAAAATATATATATAATTATGTACATATATATATATAAAGAATATACTGAGCATGTGCTGTGTGCTGTAACATTTAACATTGTGATATAACAGTTCCTAAGATTATTAGTTATCTAACTCTGCATCTTGGCAGAGGGCCGTTGAATTCTGATTCCCCACCTATAAGCACCACTGACAGATTTTCTGCATAGATGGCTACCGACAGCCCTCTCGTCTTTGTGTGAACATACTGTTTCTCCTTTCAAAATGTGGGCTTGGGGTGGGGAGATGGCTCAGCAGGTAAGAAAGGGCCAGAATTTGATCCCCAGCACCCACCTAAAAAGAAAAAAAAAAAAAAAAAGCTTTGTGTGGCTACACATGACTGTAACCCCAGTCCTGAGCAGGTGAGGTAGAGAGAGGAGGGGAATCACTGGGGCCCACTGGTCATCCAGTTTGAAAAAAATGGCAGCTCTGGGGTTAGTGAAAGACTGTCTCAAGGAAACAACATGGATGAGTGATGGAGGAGGAGCACACCTGCGGTTCTTCTCTGGCCTCCGTGTGTGTGCACAGGGCATATGCATCTGTACATACATATGCATACATTATACATACATACACATGCATACATTATACACAGATACACACATGCACTATACGTATACCCATATACACTATACATGCATACACACACATACACTATAGATACATACACATGCAGACACTGTACATACATACACTATACATGGATATACACATACACTATAGATACATACACATGCATACACTGTACATACATACACACAGACACTGTACATTCATATACATGCATACATTATACATGAATATACATTCATACATTAAATATGCACACACATACACACATGCATACATTATACACAACACATGCTTACACACATACACTATACATGCATATACATGCATATATTATATGTGCACATGAATAGGCTATACGTACATACACATTCATCATACACTATACATGCACACATATACACTATACAAACACACATATGCATACACTATACATATGTACACACACAGACACATGTACACACACAAAAAAGACCAGGAAAAAGGTAGGTTTTTCTCCTGTTGAAAATGGCAGAGCAACTCGCTTGCTCTGACCTATGGAATGTGGAACAAATGACCTCCAATTCTGGGTCTAGCCCTTATGAGGCTTGGAGGCTCCTCCACCTCCTCATGAACAAGTCTGGCTACCTTCCTGAAGAACCACACAGGAAGGCGGGCCTACTCCATTACTCTAGAAACGTCAGCTGACATCACACGTGAGTGAAATTATCTTGAACAATTCAATCCCAGCTGAATGAATGACATCACTGACTCGGTGTGGAACAAAAGAACTACTCAGCTGAGCCTAGTTGTTTTAGGTTTTGAGGTGGCTTATTATTCAGTCATACGTCATTGAAACACACCCCCATAAACCCTTGTGACCTACACAACTATTCAGAAGAGCAGATATCACTCCTAAGGGACAGGAGACTGGAGATTTGCTGGATTCTCATAGGTTGTGACAACTGGATCCCAGACTTGTGAACAGTTCTCCCAGAGCTGAAGTCCTGGATGATTCTCGCCATCTATGGCTGCCTGAAGAGGAATGATAATAAGATCATACCTCAACACCTCCATCCCCGTCCTCATGTTTTGTGCTTTTCCCAGCTGGCTTCTATACCTCAGTCTTCTGTGGTGACTGTGATGGTTAATTTTTGGTTTATTTGCTTTTTGTTTTTCAAGGCAGGGTCTCAGTCTAGCCCAGGCTGACCTGGAATTCACTATGTAGCCTCAAACTCATGGCGATCCTCCTACCTCTGCCTCCCAAGTGCTGGGATTAAAGGAGTGTGTCACCACACCCAGCTCTTTTTTTGAATTAAATATATATATACATACACACACACACACACACACACACACACACATACATATGTATCTATATCTATCCATCTATCTATTTTTGTTTTTTTGAGGTAGGGTCTCACTCTAGCCCAGGCTGACCTGGAATTTACTCTATGGTCTCAAGGGTGGCCTTGAACTCACAGTGATTCTCCTACCTCTGCCTCCTGAGTGCTGGGATTAAAGGCGTGTGCCACCACGCCTGGCTTAAAAAACATATTTTTAATGTATTTATCTATTAGAGAGAGAGAGAGAGAGAGAGAGTATGTGAGAATGAGAATGGGTGTACCAGGGTCTCCAGCCACTGCAAATAAACCTCAGATACATGTACCATCATGTGTGTCTGGCTTATGTGGGTTCTGGGGAATCTAACCTGGGTCCTTGCTCCTCCGCCCCCGGCATTTTAAAGGACACATTAGGTGTGATTTAAACCTGCAACCAGTAGGCATACTGAAGAGTTGAGTGATCACAGTGGCGCAGATGGTGGGTGTGGGTTGACTGGGAGAGGGCCCAGGAGTAGATAGCCAGATTCACTGAATTGGCCATGGGAGATTAGGCCATAGTCTTAGATGCAAGGTAAATAGACAGAGGCCAAGTTTCAAAGAGAGAGAGAGAGAGAGAGAGAGAGAGAGAGAGAGAGAGAGAGATCTTGATTTCCTAGGACCAAATTTACTAAACCACTCTGCAGCTCCAGTACTTTCCAGATCACCTGACGTGCACACTGGGAGTATAGCTCAGAGGTAGAACAATTGACTGCAGAAGACGTGCACACTACAGTTGAAGAGCTGAACCCTTCCTAGGTTTGATGCTGATCAGGAACCCTTGCTAAGAAGCATCTGCCCTGCAGCTTCCCTGTGGTAGGAAGGTCTCCCACATTACACAATAACTAAAAAAATCTGGGTCTTTGTAGCTGTCGGTTGCTTTTTTTTTTTTTAATTTTGTTTTTATTTTAAAGAGAGGAGAGAGAGAATTGATGTGCCAGGACCTCAGCCACTGCTATCAAACTCCAGATGTTTGCGCCACACCTAGTGGGCATGTGCAACCTTGCACTTGCCTCACCTTTGTGCATCTGGCTAACGTGGGATCTGGAGAGTAGAACGTGGGTCCTTAGGCCTCACAGGCAAGCGCCTTAACCACTAAGTCATCTCTCTAGCCCTTGATTGCTTTTTTATTTGTAAGCAGAGAAAGATAGAAGATACACAGACAGAAAAAATGCGTGTGCCAGTGCCTCCAGCTGCTGCAAATAAACTACAGATGCATGTGCCACTTTGTGGATCTTGCTTTACATGGGTACTGGGGAATCAAACCCGGGTCATTTGGCTTTGCAGGCAAGTGCCTTAACTGCTGAGCCAGCTCTCCAGCGCTCTTTTTTTTTTTTTGAAGTAGAGTCTTGCACTAGCCCAGGCTGACCTGGAATTCACTATTTAGTCTTAGGCTGGCCTTGAATTTACAATGATCCTTGTAGCAGACAGCATCAGGTTCACTGAGATGAATTTCCAGACCAGGCACAGTTATGGAGGAAGGGATTTATTGAAGCTTACAGATCCAGGGGAAGTTCCATAAATGGCAGAAGAAGCTGGCCTGCCTTCATAGGCCCAAGCAGAGAGAGAGGAGCACATGCCCAAAAGCCAAAAGCAAAAGCCAAAAGCCAAAAGCCACAGCACACTTCAGGAACTCCAGCTATGCACACTTTGCATATCTTTAGATTGAAATCTGAAACCCACCATCACACCTTAAGATCCACACCAATGGCACTGACTCCAGCCAGGTGGCTGCAGATGCAAACTACAAACAAACAACTGAATATATTGGGGGCCATCTATTCTATTCAAACCACCACATTCCACCCCGGCCCCCAATAGATTTATAACCATCACACATTGTAAATTGTACTCAGTTCAATTTCAAAGGTCCTCACAGTCTTGACCAATTTAAGATATGAAGGCCTGTAAAATCAAACAAGTTAAACATTTCTAACATATAAAGGCACAGAGTAAACATTTTCAACTGGTATAAGGCATAGCAAGGAGAGACTAAAACAATGCACACTCAACCACCATCAAACAAACATCAAACTTCTACAGTTCAAGTCTAATACAACCAAACACTGACAGTCTCCAAATTTTCCAATTCCGCCCCTCCAGCTGGGCAGAGTATCCAGGGAACACTTCCATCTCAGGCCAACAATGCGCTCTATGGTAGCCCTTGCACAGTCCTGGTATATACAAAACATCTTGAGGTCTTCATGCAAACCACGGTCCATCTTCCAAAGGCTCTTTCAGCCTATCAGGGCATCAGGCCCTACCTCATGCCACATCTCAGCAGTAGCTCCTGGAAGCTTGTGCAATTCACAACCACTCCTCGCATTTTTCATGCTTCTGAAACCAATACCAGGTGTGCAGGACACAGCCATATTCTTAATTCACAGACAAAATAAATCATAACCTTGAAAAGTAGGTTCATTCTCCAGTCAACTCTTTTCAAAAGAGTTTGCATTTCTATGAGAGTCCTTCCTCAGGCATCCTTTCCATTGTTTTAATGTAAAGCAGTTGGACCATCTTCCTTAAGATTGCTAATGTGTTTGACAATAGCAGGTTCAGTAACCTAAAACCAGTCTCTGTGCCAGTAAATTTAACTTGCTTGAGGTTTTCCAGTTTAAAATCTTAAATCTCTCAGTCCAATATTTAGCCAAGCACATCAGTCCATTACAAATTTAACCTTGATCAAACTCTCTGGGCCTGGGCAGCAGGACGCAGCCAGCCCTTATGCCAGTAGCCCAGTTCCAACAAAGTCCTCTGCAGTCTTTCCTTCCCCTTAGAAAGCTCATAAGCCAAGCCTCGAAGTTCAATGCTGTCTGCCCTTAGCATTCTCAGACTCTCATCAGAATAGTCCATAAAACTTGGCTTACCACTCCAGAAGACATCTTCAGTTGCAAGCACCAAGTCCATGCCTATTGCTCCAAAACAAAGGTTCCAAAAGATCAACGTCCACATGGACAGGTTCATCTCAGTCCACTCCTTGGTACCAAATTCTGTAGCAGACAGCTTCAGGTTCGCTGAGATGAATTTCCAGACCAGACACAGTTATGGAGGAAGGGATTTATTGAAGCTTACAGATCCAGGGGAAGTTCCATAAATGGCAGAAGAAGCTGGCCTGCCTTCATAGGCCCAAGCAGAGAGAGAGGAGCACAAGCCCAAAAGCCAAAAGCCAAAAGCCACAGCACATTTCAGGAACTCCAGCTAGGCACACTTTGCATATCTTTAGATTGAAATCTGAAACCCACCACCACACCTTAAGATCCACACAATGGCACTGACTCCAGCCAGGTGGCTGCAGATGCAAACTACAAGCAAACAACTGAATATATTGAGGGCCATCTATTCTATTCAAACCACCACAATCCTCCTACCTCTGCTTCCTGAGTGCTGGGATTGAAGGTGTGCACCACCACATCCAGTAGAGAGAGAGAGAGAGCAAGAGAGAGAAAAGAAGAAGAAAAGGAGAAGGAGAAGGAGAAAGATAATGAGCATGGAAGGGCCTTTAGTCACTGTAGAGGAACTCCAGACACATGTGCCACTTTGGGCATCAGGCTTTATGTGAGTAATGTGGAATTGAACAGTGGTCATTAGGCTTTGCAGACAAATGCCTTAACCACTGAGCCATCTCTCTAACTCTTCAATTGCTTTTTGAACTCTAGGATCGATCTTTGGGCCTGAAGCCTGCTCTGGGCCTGGGACGACACTGGCTCTTGATGGCAGATTTGGCTGCACTCTGCTCATCTGCAGACTATATACCCAGTTCCTGGGATGGAAGGAGGAGGGGAGGTATGATTGGCCCTGCTGAGCCTCCTCAACAGGAACAATAGTAATAAACGTACTTTTCACATCAAAAGTTTATTAGTTCTCTTGTTAAGTCTAGATCCTCCCTAGTAGATTTCAAACTCAAAGTCTGTGTGATCCCAAGGCCATTCCACTGCAAGCACCTAGCAGTGAAGATGGCGCCAGACTGTGGCAGCAGCCCTTGTGCCTTCCTTACCTGTTGTCAGCCTCGCAAGCATTGGTTCTGTCCTTATGACTGGACTGTCGGCGGGGGGCGGGGGGCGGGGGGAGTTCTTTGGGGAATGGGAACAAACTGATGCCACAGTGGTTTTACTTTTATACCCACCCTCTGGACAGGGAGTTTACACATAGTTGTGAACTGTGCAGGGTAGTGAGCCGCTTGGTCTGGGGTTACTGGAGGCGGGGTAGGTCCTTCACTTACTTCATACTTGCACTCAACAGAATCTGCATCATGTCCGAAGAGTCTGTGCTATGGTAACTTGAAGTATTGACATAAAGGCTGTCCCCTACAAACTTCCTAGTCACACAGGATCCCTGCCACCAGAGCTGCAGCGAGCAAGAGAGCAAAACGCCGTCAGTTTTGGCAGCGTCTTAGGAGAGGGAAGGATTTATGGGTCGGCAATGGGGTGGAGAAAGGTGAGAATTGTTTTTCCTCCAGGTGGCTTTCTAGTCCTAAGGGGTAGAAAAGGACATCACCGGGAGGTCTGCTGGATCTGACTTGTGTAATTCCCTGTTGAAAAATTAATGGTCCTGAGCTACTATGCCAAATGTGTAATGGCTGAATTAACATGTACTCAACTGCATTGCATCTAAAGCCTTAGAAATAGATGCTCCCCACGCCCAGTACACACCCATTTCTTACCCTCTAATCCTACCTGATTTTTAACAAAGCATTAATAATTCTAAGGATAGGGCTGGAGGGATGGCTTAGCGGTTAAGGCACTTGCCTGCAAAGTCAAAGGACCCAGGTTCGATTCCCCAGGACCCACGTTAGCCAGATGCACAAGGGGGCACACACATCTGGCGTTTGTTTGCAGTGGCTGGAGGCCCTGGCGTGCCCATTCTCTCACTCTCTCTCCCTCTTTCTTTGTCAAATAAATAAAATAAAATAATTCTAATTAATTCTATTTTATTGTGCTTTTTTGGAACATACAATAATTTACTTATTTTTTTACTTTATTTTATTTTTTAAATATTTATTTATTGGGGAGAGAGAGAGAGAGAGAGAATGGGCACACCAGGGCCTCCAGCCACTGCAAACTCCAGACACATGTGCCACCTTGTGCATCTGGGTTAAGTGGGTACCGGGGAATTGAACCTGGATCCTTGGGCTTTGCAGGTAAGTGCCTTAATCACTAAGCCATCCCTCGAGCCCTACTTATTTATTTTAGAGGCAGGGTCTCACTTGAGCCCAGGCTGACCTGGAACTCACTGTAAAACCCAGTCTGAACACATGGTGATCACCATACCTTAGCCTTCATGTGCACATTGTAGGCAGGATGTAAAAGGGAAAAGATGAACAATAAGCAACAAAGATCCTTATTAAATTTTAAGAAGTCTGCAAGGTGGTGGATGCTTGCAATCCTAGAACTCAGGAGGTAGACAAGAGAGTCACCAGTTTGGACTATATTGTCTGTAGCCTGAGCTATGTCCTAAGCCCCATCTAAATAAGGGAAGATGGGGCTGGAGAGATGGCTTAGCGGTTAAGCACTTGCCTGAGAAGCCTAAGGACCCCGGTTCGAGGCTCAATTCCCCAGGACCCATGTTAGCCAGACGCACAAGGGGCCGCATGCATCTGGAATTCATTTGCAGTGGTTAGAGGCCATGGTGCACCCATTCTCTCTCTCTGCATCTCTCTCTCTGTCTGTTGCTCTCAAATAAATAAATAAAAATAGTAAACAAAAAATTTAAAAAATTAAATAAGGGAAGATGGGGGCTTCTGAAAGCTGCTTCAAATACTTCTGCTTACAACCATTGATGAATACTTAATCTTCCTGCTGTATCTTGCTGCAAGAGTGTAACCTTCATTATAAGTGGTCATGTGACCCAGAAAAAAATTCTGTTACTATAGAAGGGCAATCAGCATATGGAGCCAATTAGTAGTTACTGCCACCCCCCAAAAGGGAAGAAATGCAGAGTGAACATTGGGAGGGCCTCATAATGTACTATGATGGGGACAGACACATGACAAAATTGAGGCCCAAGGTCAGGGAATACGGAGACAGATTTATTCCAAATGCTTTCCCTGAGTTAGACTCAATGGCACAGCTCGGTCAGGTTGAAGCAAGCCATCTGTGCCTTCCCTTCACCACCTACCAGGGAGGGGTGCAGGCAGTTTTCCGACAGAATTGGTAGCACAAAATATATCCTCCGTTTTTTGTTGTTAGTTTAATAAACTTAATTTTTTTTGCTGTGTATGTACTATGTGTGGGTGTGTGGTATATGCACAAATGTGTGTGGACACGTGAACCCTGTGCACATACATACAGAGGTCAGAGGAGAATGGCGAGTGCTCTCCTCTATTGTTCTTTCATCTTACTTACCTGAGACAGAGTCCCTCAGTGAACCTAAGCTCCCTGGTTTTTGGTTAGACTGGCTGACCGGGGAGTCCAGCGATCCTTCTGTTTCCACTCCCATCAGTACTGGAGTTACAGGAGCTGGGAATTGAACCCAGATCCTTGTGCTTGCACAACAAGTGCTCTTACCCATCGCCCCAGGCCCTATCTATCTATCTATCTATCTATCTATCATCTATCTATATATTTTCAAGATAATTTTACTTATTTATTTGAGAGAGAGAAAGACACTCCAGGGCCTCCAGCTGCTGCAAACGAGCTCCAGACACATGCGCCACCTTGTGCATCTGGCTTACATGGGTCCTAGGGAATCAAACCTGGGTCCTTTGGCTTTGCAGGCAAGTGCCTTAACTGCTAAGCCATCCCTCCAGCCCATCTCTCTATATAATTTTTTAAAATATTTTATTTATTTATTTGAGAGAGAGAGAGAGAGAAAAAAAAAGGAATGTGTGTGTCAGAGCCTACAGTAACTGCAAATGAACTCCAGGTGCATGTGTCACCATGTGCATCTGGCTTATGTGGGTACTGGAGAATTGAACCTGGGTCCTTAGGCTTCATAGGCAAGTGCCTTAACTGATAAGCTATCTCTAGCCCTAACTACGTGGTATTTATTGAGAGAGAAAAGGAGAGAGAGAAAGAGAATAGGTACATCAGGGCCTCTTGTTGCAAACCAATTCAAGACATGTGCCACATTGTACATCTATCTGGCTTTATGTGAGTACTGGGTAATCAAACCTGGGCCTGCAGGCTTTGTAACTAGATGCCATTAACCACTGAGCCACCTCTTCAGCCCTAGAGTTAATTTTTTTTTTCAAGGTAGTGTCTTGCTGTAACCCAGGCTGGCCTGGAATTCACTCTGTAGTCTCAGGCTGGCCTCGAACTCACAACGATCCTCCTATCTTGTCCTCCCAAGTGCTGGGATTAAAGACATACACTACCATGCTCAGCAAGGCTTGTTTTGTTTGTTTGTTTTGTTTTTCGAGGTAGGGTCTCACTCTAGCTCAGGCTGACCTGGAATTCACTATGTAGTCTCAGGGTGGCCTCGAACTCATGGCGATCCTCCTCCTTCTGCCTCCCGAGTGCTGGGATTAAAGGCGTGTGCCACCATGCCTTGCTAAGGCTTATTTTTTTAAAATATTTTTTATTTATTTGAGAGAGAGAGAAAGAGGGAGCGAGCGAGCGAGAGAGAGAGAGACAGAAGGAGAGAGAGAGAGAGACAGAGACAAAGAGAGAATGGGCACCCCAGGGCCTCCAGCCACTGCAAACAAACTCTAGATGCATGCACCCCCTTGTGTATCTGGCTTACGTGAGTCCTGGAGAGTCAAACCAGGATCCTTTGGGTTTGCAGGCAAACCACTTAACCACTAAGGCATCTCTCCAGCCCCAAACTTATTTTTTTTATAATATAAAGAATAATTTTACTGCCTTAAACTCCCCTGTATTTTACTTATTCATTCCTTGTTCTTTTTTCCCAGACTCCTGGCAGCCACTGACCTGTTTTTTTTTTTTTTTTTTGAGGTAGGGTCTCACTCTAGCCCAGGCTGACCTGGAATTCATTATGTAGTCTTAGGATGGCCTTGAACTCACGGTGATCCTTCTACCTCTGCTTCCTGAGTGCTGGGATTAAAGATGTGCGCCACCATGCCCGGCAGTTTGCAGATATACTCTTCAAGCTTGGGATTTGTCTCTTCTTCAACAGGGTGTCACACTTTAGCCCAGGCTGGCCTGGTACTCATAACAATCCTCCTGCCTCAGCCTTCCAAGTACTGTAATTATAGGCACAGACACCACGCTTGACTTCATTGTATTTTTTATTTAAATTTTTTAAAATTTATTTATAAGAGAGAGAGTGTAAGAGAGAATGGGCATGCCAGGGCTTCTGGCTACTGCAAACAAATCCAGACACATGTGCCACCATGTGCGTCTGGCTTACTTGGGACCTGGAGAGTTGAACGTAGGTCCTTAGGTTTCCCACGCAAGTTAACTGCTAAGCCATCTCTCCAGCCTCCCATTTTATTTTAAAAAATATTTTTGTTATGTATTTGCAAGGTGAGAGAGAGAAAATGGGCACACCAGAGCCTCTTGCCACTGCATACGGATTCCAGGCATGTGTGCCACTGTGTGCATCTGACTTTATGTGTATACTGGGGAGTTGAACCTGGGTCTTTAGGCTTTGCAAGCAAGCATGCGCCTTAACTTGTAAGCCATCTCTCTAGCTCCAGAGTTTAAATTTTTTTGTGAGGTAGGGTCTCGCTCTACCTCAGGCTGACCTGGAATTCACTATGTAGTCTCAGGGTGGCCTCGAACTCACGGCAATCCTCCTACCTCTGCCTCGCAAGTGCTGGGATTAAAGGTGTGTGCCACCATGCCTGGTTTCAGAGTTTTAAATTTTAATGAAGTACAATTTACCAAAATATTTTCACTATGTTGTCCAGGGCTGACCTCAAATCTCTGAGCTCAGGCAGTCCCACTGCCTCACACTTATTTTCTTTCATGGGCCATTCTTTTGGTGTTGTATCTGCCCTGTGTTTTTATCTGTCTTTCCTGTGACCAGAGGGATGAGTAGTGTTAGACAGGAGAACCAGAGGGTGGGAATTGACTCCTTGACTCTGTCCATACTAAATAGCTTTTAACTCCTAAAGAGATCATGTCTCAGCTATTGCCACACTATCCATGTAACAAAACAGCCCTAGAATGCAAAGCTTTTTAAAAAACATATATATGTATGATTTATTTGAGAGAGAGAAAGGGGGGGGGGGAGAGTGAGAGAATGGGCACACCAGGGCCTCTAGCCACTGCAAATGAACTCCAGATGCATGTGCCCCCTTGTGCATCTAGCTTACGTGGGTCCTGGAGAGTTGAACCAGGATCCTTTGGCTTTGCAGGCAAATGCCTTAACCACTAAGCATCTCTCCAGCCCCTTTTTTGGTTTTTCAAAGTAGAGTCTCACTCTAGCCCTGGAACTCACTATGTAGTCTCAGGGTAGCCTTGAACTCATGGTGATCCTCCTACCTGTGCCTCCTGAGTGCTGGGATTAAAGGCGTGTGCCACCACACCTGGCTAGCAAAGCTTTATAATAATCATTTATTTCTCTTTCACATGCCCGCAGGTCAGCTGAGGTTCAGCTAATCTAGGCTGCTCTCTACTGGGTTCAGTGACAACCTGCAGCTTGGTCCAGTGCTGCTATTCCCTATGTTACTCATCTTCCTTTGGCCATGTCCTATTCAGGCTGAAGGGTGAGCCAAGTTCCTGCACAGCATTTCAACCATCTGCTTGCTTCCCATTTACCAACATCCCATTGGCCAAAGCAAGTCTCATGGCCAAGCTCAGCATCAAGTGAAGCAATGGACCCTTCCCATGGATTACTGACATGAATTACAGTGTGCCCCAAATCAGGAGGGCGTATTTCCATTGCAAGTTGTGCTTTGTTTTCAGATACCCATGTATGTATCCTCAACCAAAAAAAAAAAAGAGAAAAATTAAACAGTAAACTAGGGAAGTATGTATATAATATTATATACATATTAACATACAAACATATTATTGGTTTTAGGTTTCATCTATGGTTCCCTTCTCATAATTCTCTCCCCATGCAAGGCCATAAAAGCTAAAAGTTTTTTTCCCAAGTGGGTCATAGAAACTGATCATCTGCTGCCTTTTTGTCTTGGAGCTGACTATAAAGAACTTCTCTGACCTAGTCCTGTCCCGAAGTAAATGACGAGGCCTCCTCACTCCTGTCCCGTAGCCTGGAGGAGGTTAAAGCTGCACAGAGAGACCTTGCTGGTTCCCACCCACTCTGTTAGCAATCACGCCTATGCAATATAGTCTCCATAAACATCAAAAGGACAGGGTTCAGAGAGCTTCCAGGTAGCTGGACACGTGGAGATTTCTGGAGAGTGCCAGGCCTAGAGGACACAGAAGCTCCACGTGGCTCCTCTCCCAATGCATTTCTTCATCCGTCTCCTTTGTCATATCCTCTAAAATAAACCAGCAAACTCCGAGTCTTTCCCTGAGTTCTGCAAACAGCTGCAGTAAATTAGACAGACCTATGGGAACACTGATTGGTAGCTGGAGGGTCAGAAGCATGAATAAACTAACCTGGGGCTGTGACTGGTATCTGAAGAGGAGAGGAAGGAACCTTGGAAACTAGGCCCTTGACCTGGGGGATATTGACAGTGCCTCCAAGTAGAGACAGGCAGAATTAAATTGGACTAGGGGTGTCCCCTGCTGCAGGACTGCTTGCTTGCTGGTGAGGAGAAATCCCACTTAAAAAATTGTTTATTTGTGTGTGTGTGTGTGTGCACATGCATGTGTGTCAGGGCTTATTACAACTGGAAACGATTGTCAGAGCTTACACCAGTCACTTGTTGCATTTGGCTTACATGGGTGGCTTGGGAATTGAACCCATGATATGAGGCTTTGTATGCAAGCTGAACCATCTTCCCCCACACCACACACCTTTTAAGGTCACAGAAGTGTGTGTTCATTATGATGTGATAACGGGAAAAACAGGCACATGTAAATTAAAATGCATCTGGCCTTAATTTCCACCCACTTCTTTTTTTAAATGAATTTTATTTTTATTTATTTGAGAGAGAGAGAGAGAATGGGCATGCCAGGGCCTCCAGCCACTGCAAACGAACGAACTCCAGACGCATGTGCCCCTTTGTGCATCTGGTTTATGTGGGTCCTAGGGAATCGAACCTGGGTCCTTGGGCTTTGCAGGCAAATACCTTAGCCACTAAACCATCTCTTTAGCCCTCCACCCACTTCTTAAGGTTAGACCCTTAGGCTCCTGAGAGATGTAGTCAGTTCAGTAGGTACACCTTAGAGGATGCTTAGGAAATGTAGTAATATAGAAAAATATTATACTCCATACCATTGTACTCCTTCCTGTTTTCCTCCCATGACAAAAGCTAATTGCCAGGAACTTTCATCCGAGGCAACATGCGGGAAGTATCTGCAGCCGGTTGTCCCCCTGCTTCAGATCAGGTCTGTCCCTCTCCATCAATAGCTTCCCTAGCAAGGTACCGTAGAACTCGTAAAATGCCAAAGTCTATCTTTTTTTTTTTTTTTTTGAGGTAGGACATTCTCTAGCCCAGGCTGACCTGTAATTCACTATGTCGTCTCAGGGTGGCCTCGAACTCCTGCTAATCCTTCTACTTCTGCCTCCCAAGTGCTTGGGATTAAAGGCATGCGCCACCACACCCGGCTTGAAGACTATCTTAACAACCACAATGAGTGTGTGGCTATGGGAAATGCCAGGGCTATAGGTGGTAGCAGCCCTGGAAGAGAGTCGGGGTCTTAGGTCATGAGAAATCAAACCTACGGCATCCTGGGAGACAAACCAGTCAATATCCAGACACCAGTGTGATGAGGAGAGTAAACAGCCCCTCGAAGGTATTCATGCTCTATTCCCTGGGAATTGAAAATGTTACCTTTCGTGGCAAAGGGGCTCTACAAATGTGATTTAGAATCATGAGATGAAAAACTTATTCTGAGCTGGGTGTGGTGGCACATGCCTGAGACTACATAGTTAATTCCAGGTCAGCCTGGGCCAGAGTGAGACCCTACCTTGGAAAACCAAAATAAAAAAAAAAAAAAATCTGAACCCAGTCAGGTGAGTCCAGTGTAATTAACTAGATTTTCATATATAATAGAGGGAAGCAGGAGACCCAGGGCCAGAGGAGACTGATGGTGGAGGTGGAGTTTGGAGTGATAAACAGATGTGAAGATGAGTCAAGGAGGGTGGGCATCCTCTAGAAGCCAGAAAAGGCAAGGAAGCAACCCTTCTCTTAGACTCCCTAAGAGCAACACAGCCCTGCCAACCCGTCTCACAATCCTCTGTCCTGCTCGGCACGATGGAAAACGTGTGTCGAAGCCAACACGTGTGTGGAGATTTGCTACAGAGCGATAGGGAACGGATTCAGCCTGCAACTCCTTTAGCACAGTTAGAAAACTTTCAGCTTCGAATCTCGTGTTTCTTCACACTTCTGGCTGCTGAGAAGGAACCTTCCCCTTTCTGATTTGTCAAGCAGCAGGAAAGTAAACAAGTGTTAGGGAACTAGAAAGACAGGGAAGCTGACCTTTGAGTCGAGCCTTTGGTATTCACATCTTTTATTTAAATACTTATTTCATTATTTTCCATCTAAACCACAGATAAAGCCGGAATTCGGCTATCCCACACAATAGAAATATCAGCCTGGGGCCCCTGAGAATGGCAGAGGTTGATGGCTAGAGTCAAAAAGATACTGTGCAGTCCAACACCCCCTTGACAGATGAGGACTCTGTGGCTAGAGCAAAGGGCGGGGGGTGTCTGGGAGTGGGAAGGATGAGTGGCGCCCCCGGTGGGTGATATTGGAGCACGTCACCAGCACCGCTGGGCCTGTCCTGGTCCTGCCCATCAAGGCTGCTGTTGATACTGGCTCTCCGTGGCGGTATAGAAGTCGTCCAGCACACTCTGGATGTATTCAAAGGTGGGTCGCTCCTCTGGGCGACTCTTCCAGCACCGGGTCATGATACTGTACAGCTCTTCCGGGCAGTGCTCTGGCCGAGGCATCCGGTACCCATGCTCCAGTGCCCGGATCACCTCTGGGTTTGACATTCCTGAGAAGGAACCATGGAATTCAGAAAATGAGGATTGGGATATAAAAGCCCAGGCTTTTTAGACATGGTACTCTCCCTAACAGACAAACATTCCCCCTCCCATCCTTTTCCATTGTGAAAGACACTCAATTTCTAGTCTCACTTGTAGTCAGGGCCTGGGAGCCAGTTTTGACTAAGTGGAGTTGTAGGGAAGTCTGCTGTGAGATAGTCAGGAAAAATTATGCCCCATGACTGAAAGAGAGGCTTTGAAGCTGGGCATGGTGGCGCATGCCTTTAAACCCAGCACTTGGGAGGCTGAGGTAGGAGGATAGCTATGAGTTCAAGGCTAGCTTGAGACTACTAGAGCAAGTCCCTACATTGAAAAAAAAGAGAGAAAGGCTTTTAAGACAATACATTTTCTTCCTTCAGACACTGGGGGATGATGCAATACCTTGGAGCACAAGCAACCATGTGACCACAGGAGGGACAGAACACAGATGTCTGATAGCCTCATGCATCTGAATGTATATAGGCTATCTATTGCTTGTTTTTTTTTCAAGGTAGGGTCTCACTCTAACTCAGGCTGACCTGGAATTCACTATGTAGTCTCAGGGTGGCCTTGAACTCTCAGCGATCCTCCTACTTCTGCCTCCCAAGTGCTGGGATCAAAGGCGTGCACCACCACGCCCAGCTCTGTTTTTTTTTTTTTTTTTTTTTTCTTAATTCTACCCTCCAAACAGTCCAGGAGCCAGACTCAAGGTCACTGTGGTGGTTTGAATCAGATGTCGCCCAGAAATTCATGCACTTTGAATGCTTGATCCCCCTGCTGGTAGCAATTTGGAAGGTGGAGCCTTGCTGGCGGAGGTGTGTTTTGGGGAGCAGGCTATGGGGTGTTATAGCCAGCTCCCTCTTGTCAGAACATGGCTCACTCACCTGCTGCTGTTGTCCACCTGTTGTGGCAGAGGTGATGTCCAGCCTCTGCTCATGCCATGCTTTCCCCTGCCATCAGGAAGCTTCCTCTTGAGATTGTAAGCCAAATAAAACCTCTCCTTTCCTCGGCTGCCTTTGGTCAGTTATTTTGTCCCAGCAAAGCAAAGGTAACTACAGCAGTCACTCTGAAAGGGACTATTCCCTTGTTCTATTTGTTTACGTTAGTTGTCCCTGAGAACAACTGTTAAATGCCTATGATGCCCAAATTTGCTTACTTGTTTTCATTTTGTTTTTCCAGGTAGGGGGTCTCACTCTAACCCAGGTTGACCTGGAATTCACTATGTAGTCTCAAGGTGGTGACCTCAAACTCACAGTGATACTCTTACCACTGCTTCCCAAGTCTGGGATTAAAGGTATGTGCCACCACACCTGGCTTATTTTTATTTATTTATTTATTTATTTATTATTTTCACTTTTTAGACAATGTCTTGCTGTGTAGCTCAGGTTGGCCTAGAATTTGCTCTGTAGCCCAGCCTGGCCTTGCACTCATAGCCCTCCTGCCTCAGTGTTCTGAATGCTGGGATTGTAGGCATGAGCCACCACACCTGGCTGCTCCTCGGTCGGATATGATTACAGACTTGTGTACTCAAGTGCTTCCTTGAACACCTTCACTTATGGGTCCATCTCTCTAGCTGAATAGAAGCAACTCAACCCTTAGATTTCCACTGCTTCTTGAAGGCCAGGATACGCCTCCTTCACTTTCTCTCTTGGCAAGCCGTCTTTCCTTCCTTTGAAATGCAGCCCAGTTGTCAGCTTCACTGCAATGCCACTGCCCCTCGAGTGTCGAAGCCAGGGTCCCACTCTTGCTAAGCAAGTGTTGCAGTCAGATTCACTTTGCTGGCACAAAGCACCTGACCAAAAGCAGCTTGTGGGAGGAAAGGGTTTATTTATTTATTTATTTTTTTGTTTTATCAAGATAGGGTCTTGCTCTAGCCCAGGCTGACCAGGAGTTCACTCTGTAGTCTCAGGGTGGCCTTGAACTCACAATGATCCTCCTACCTCTGCCTCCCGAGTGCTGGGACTAAAGGCATGCACCACCACTCCTGGCTGAAAGGGTTTATTTTGGCTTACAGACCCGAGGGGAAGCTCCATGATGGCAGGGAAAATGATGACATGATCAGAGTCGGGATGTCGCCTTCAATTCCACGTCTCCAACTAGGCTAACAGCTTGGGGAACAATCACACCAAACTGGCAGCTCTCCTTGGTGGCCATCTCACAGTCATGGCATTTCAAAACATCCTGGGGTCTTTACTGCAACCCATGTTCTTCATCCTTATGGCTCCATCGGGTCTCCACATAGGGACTTCCAACAACTTTGCTTCACATCATACATGGCCATTTCCAAAACACAAAACTGTGTTGCAGATCCTATGACCCTCTCTTTCTTGTATTTGTTATATTCCGTAGTACCAGGTAGGCTACCAATTTGTTAATCCAGGGGGAAAATAAAGCTGACTTTGAAGAGCAGGACACTCCTTCAGCATTCAGGCCTCCTTCTTTGAAGAGTCTGTATTCTTCTTGCAGTCCCAGTGCAGAACATCTGGCCCAATCTCGATGGTAGTAATCTCCCAGAGATTGCAGCTGAATGGCTGCTGTCTTCAGCCTGAAAGTTTCATTGTTTCTGTGCCATATTAATCTGATCACACCAGTCCATTTCCTTTTTTTCTATTGTGAATGTGAAACATTTCATTTTAAAACGTTGACACTACAATATATAAAATAGCTATTATAAATGCACATAGTGTATTCTATAGCTGCCAGGTTTACTTTCTTTTCCTTACCCTTCTCCTCCTCCTTCTTTTAGGAAACTGTAAGTTACACTGTGGTTAAGACTTGTATCTTCAACCCTTGAAAAAGTCCACATTCTATCACAGTGATGTATGGTCAGACTTAACAGCCTCAATTGTTAAATTCTTGGATCAAATAATAACCAGTTTTATTGCAAAAGGACCCTGTACACATTTATTTATCAATTCTAGTATCTTAATAGCTACCCAACTAGTCATAAACATACAGAAACATGCATCATGAGGAGCAAGAAATATCACCCATCCCTTCTGCATATTAGCAACTTGTCATTTCTGAGCCACAGTGCTCATATCACTGAGGTCTGTGAACGGTCACTTTTCACATTCATCCTGAATGAAAGACGGAAAGACTTAAGTACAAATGCAACATATTATAAACAATTTCTTACAAAAAAAGTCACAAATTAAACCAAAGTATTTTACAGAATTTACTACAAAACACCATAAAAACTGCCTTCACTTAAGCTCTCTCTCTTCCTGTATCAGGTGAGCCAACTGGATGTCTTTGGGCATGATGGTAACTCTCTTGGCATGGATGGCACACAGATTAGTGTCTTCAAACAAACCCACCAGATACGCCTCACCGGCCTCCTGGAGCGCACCAATGGCTGCACTCTGAAACCTCACGTCGGTTGTGGGCGATCTCTCTCACCAACCTCTGGAAGGGCAGCTTTGGATGAGCAGCTCGGTGGACTTTTTTGTTTGTTTGTTTTTTTGTTTTGTTGAGGTAGGGTCTCGCTGTAGCCCAGACTGACCTGGAATTCACTATGGAGTCTCAGGCTGGCCTCGAACTCACGGCAATCCTCCTACCTCTGCCTCCCAATGGCTGGGATTAAAGGCGTGCGCCACCAAGCCCGGCTTGGGTGGACTTCTGGTAACGCTGATCTCCGGAAGCTCCACGGTCCGGGCCTGCAGCATGAGGCGTCTTCATCCTGCCGGTAGAGGGAGCACTTTCCTGGCAGCTTTGGTGGCAGCTTTTGCAGGGGGCTTTCCCACCAGCAGACTTAGGAGCAGTCGGCTTGGTTCGGGCCATTTGCTTTCACCCAAAGCCGAAGTCTCGGGCGGTGGGAGCGACCAGCGAAGTGCCGCAGTCGCCTATCTAAGTGACGATGCTACTGAAAGGAACAACCAAACCGCTCTGTGCCCCACCAGTCCATTTCTATGCAACACAACCCTGCACAAGTTCTCAGGACATGGGCAAAACAACAAGCCTCTCACTCAAACTGCTTCTTGCCCAGCTGGGACAAAGTTGTTTCTTCCCCTCCTAAGCCAAACCTCACGGACCATAGTTCTTACTGTATTCAGGTCTTTTTAATTCTGACCTTCAGCACTGTAAAGCATCTTTTGGACCTTTAGACCAAAGTTCCAAATCCTTCCACATTCCTCCTGCAAATCAGTTCCAAATGGCCAAAAGCCACACAGTCAGGTTCCTAGCAACAGTGACTCCATTCCACTGGTACCTGTTTTTTTTTAAAAATATATTTTATTGTTTTTGACAGAAAGAGGGAAAGAGAAAGAGAGAGAGAGAGAGTGAGAGCGCCAGGGCCTCCAGTGGCTGCAAACAAACTCCAGATACAGATATGTGCCCCCTTGTGCATCTGGCTTATGTGGGCCCCGGGGAATCAAACCAGGGTCCTTTGGCTTTGCAAGCAATCATCTTAACCACTAAGCCATCCCTACAACCCCTACTGGTACCAATTTTACTGTTACACTTAGCTTTTCATTACTGCCACAAAGCACCTGACCAAAAGTGGTTTGTGGGAGGAAAGGGTCTATTTTGGCTTATAGACTCAAGGGGAGATTCCATGATGGCAGGAAAGATGGTGGCATGAGCAGAGGGTGGACATCACCTCCTGGACTAAAGCAGGTGGACAATAGCAGGAAGGTGAAGCAAACACTGGCAAGGGGAAGCTGGCTATAAACCCGTAAGTCCAACCCTAGCAACACACACCCTCCAGGAGGCTCCAACTCCCAAATTGCCACCAGCTGGGGAACAACACGTGAGTTTATGGGGGACACCTAACTTAAACCACCACAGCAAGCATTCTGACATGGAGCTATACTTTTAGCCTAGGATTTTAAATATATGATGATGATGATGATGGTGATGATGATGATGATGTGTGTGTGTATGATATAATTAGGTCATCTAGTTCTAATGGAGATCATTACAGAGTTGGAAGCACAAGATCTGACTCACAGTTTAGAAAAATCCTGGCTACAGATGGAGGAGAGCCGGGGGGGGGGGGGGCAGTAACTGATGAGAGACCCTCCTCACCAGCCACATATGAGCTGTTGCCAGTCTAGACATGGTGGAGGCTGTGGGTAGGGAGTGCACAGATTTGGAATATGTCTTGAAGTCAAATAGTCAGAATCTTACGATTTCTTGGGTGTGAGAAAGAAAGAAGGGTCAGGGAGGATTAAGAACTCAGTTTAGGGCTGGAGAGATGGCTTAGCGGTTAAGGTGTTTGCCTGCAAAGCCAGAGGATTCCGGTTCAATTCTCCAGGACCCACATAAGCCAGATGTTCAAGGGGGCATATGCATCTGGAGTTTGTTTGCAGTGGCTAGGGGCCCTTGCATGCCCATTCTCTCTCTGCCTCTTTCTCTCTCTTAAATAAATAAATAAAATATATTTTTAAAAAAGAACTCAGTTCAAGAGACACATTGACAAGATGGGCCCTTGCCAGGCTGTGCTCTAGATGCATCTTCAAGCCAATGTCCCTTTTCCTACCTGGGTAAGGGATCCGGCCATAGGTGACAATCTCCATTAGCAGGATGCCAAAGGACCAGACGTCTGACTTGATGGTGAAGGAACCAAAGTTGATGGCTTCAGGAGCTGTCCACTTGATGGGGAACTTGGCTCCTGCAGGGGTGGGCAGAGCAGAATCAGGGGAGGGTCTGGGGAGCAGTGAAGGCTCTATTGGGGTGGGGAGAACAGGGCAGGGCCAATGGCTGCCCCCTGCAGAATGAATGGCAACCTAACTGCATGTGGCCTCTCAGTGGGAACAAGGGACATCTTTCCTGAGGACAGATGCTAAAGTGAAGAGGAGTGGACAGAGGGGTGCAGCATGGAGCTCACTCTGGGGGGGGGGTGTCACTTCATTGATTCAGTTGACACCCAGTAATTATCACTCAGAAAAGTGGAGTCCAATAGATCACAGATTCTGGGGACAAAGGGCTTCAGGGTGCTATGAGTCTGGGTTACAGCTGATGCCTCAGTTCCCCCCCCCCCCACCAGTAAGGGGGACAGGAAGAACTTTGGTTTAAGCCTAAGGTTTGCACCAGTTACTCAGTGTCTCTTTCATTCTCCTCCCTTCCTTCCTGCCAGTCTAGGGCAGGGCTGACTAGCCACTGGTGTTTATCCTAAGTATGGTCTGATAGTTGGTACACACGGTCTGTAGAACATATGGATGCTCCCATAAGTCTGCTGCTATCAACAATGCCCTGAGTATACCTAACCTGGCGAGCATCCAGGCTCAGCCACAGGCACGCCCCCGGTCTTGGTTGCTCTTCCCTGGTGATTGCTCGCCTGCCTCGGAGCTCAGCTCATTGCGGTGGCCCAGCATCATGAGCAGCACTGCACGTCACTAGGCTGGGAAGTTTCAAGCAAGAGCCTTTGACCGCACAGCCGTCTCTCCAGCTCTCACCGTGGGAAATACAAGGTCGGAAGCACGTTTCTTCTGAATGCCGCTGCCTATGCACCATCGGGAAGTTGAAAATCATGTTGCCCCTGGTGTTGGCCTTTGAGCCCAGCCCTGCTTCTCTGCCGCCACCTGTTGTCCATGGCCTTTTATGGCTGGCAGAGCACAGGGGCAGGAATGGCTCTGGAGGAGGTGGAATGAACTGGCTATCTTTTTTTTTTTTTTTAAAGTCCTTACTTGTTCTTTATTTTTTGACAAGCTTTTGTTTACTCAAAAGTTCATTTCCGAGTGCAAGAGGATACAAACTAATATTATTAAAAAAAACCAAACATCTACTAAGCAACTGGCACGTTTAAGGAAAACCACTAAGAACAAGGACCATCCGAAGCTGACTTTCTGCTCTCTTTCTTCACTGGACACAGACTGGACACAGTGGACAGCATGTCACTATTGTTGAAGTGACCGACTATCAAGAGTCAGAGGTGCACTGGACTCAGTGAAGCATTTAGATGAGGAAACTGTAGAAGTGATCTCCCCAGCTAGACAACAATGGCTTGGAAGCCATCGTCCACACTGAGGATCAATAGCCTTAGGTCACCTCTCTAAGCATGCTCTTCTGTCTAGCTGAGCCTATCTTAATGCAGCTGCAAACCACAATGGAGATAGCTAAACTGCTTCCTACTGTCTGACTCTCCCTTCTCTCCTTCAGCTTTCTTGCAAAGGCAACAGTTCTGAGCTCTCAAGAAATGGGCTCTTACATACTCATGGAGATTGAGTGGCATAAAGTAGCAGTTTTGAAATTTTTTTCCTTCTTAGGGCACTGATTCAATTTCAGGTCTGATTTTTCCTCCATCCACCCACAGCCTCTAGCCATCACAGAGACATAAAGGTGTCAAATATCTCTATCCTTTGATCTGTAGTGGGATTTACCAGCCAAAGAGATTCTGTTTCTTGTCATCTGTAAGTTTCCACTCCACCAACAGCTCTATAGAAGGGTATATACTCTTGACTGGCAGTTCATTCAGGCAGCTGTATGTCCTGTCTTTCTGGATGGGGCACCTGATGCCACTCTTACAACCATCAGACTCAGGAATGGGAAAGGGGGTTTCAGCACCCACTGGGATGCCAAATACTTCTGCTGAGCTACTACAAGATTCAGTGTTGCTGGTGAAAGCGACATTGACACTATGGGGCTGTCCTTTGTGCATGAACTGGCTATCTTGAAGCAGTTCTGTTCAGAGTGCTGAGCATTACACTGTGGAATCAACATAGCAGTTCTGTTTCAAAAGCTTCAACAGGGGCTGGAGAGATTGCTTAGTGGTTAAGGCGCTTGCCTGTGAAGCCAAAGGACCCAGGTTCAATTCCCCAGTACCCACGTAAGCCAGATGCACAAGGGGCACAAGTGTCTGGAGTTCATTTGCAGTGGCTAGAGGCCTGACATACCCATTCTCCCTCTGTCTGTCTACTCTCTCTCTCTCTCTGTGCTTGCACATAAATTAAAAAAAAAAAAAAAAAAACAGCTTCAATGGGGTGTTTGGTTTCATGGCAAGAATGGAGGTTGAGAAGCTGGGCCACTATCTTGTATGGTCTAATGTGTACAAGGTCCTCATCACCCTAAGCATTCATGAGTATGTGATGTTTGCTCAACGCCATGTTGAATGTATACAAGGGGATTGAATGCTAGGCAAGCACTCTGCCACTAATCTACAGCCTAAAGCTCCAGTCCCACCCCTTTTTGTTTTTGGCTTTTCGTGATAGGGTCTCACCCTAGCCCAGGCTGACCTAGAATTCACTATGTAGTCTCAGGGTGGCCTCGAACTCACTGCAGTCCTCCTACCTCTGTCTCCTGAGTGCTGGGATTAATGGCATGCACCACCATGTCCGTCCTCAGTTCCTTTAAAAAATTTTTATTTATTTAGGGCTGGAGAGATAGTTTAGTGGTTAAGGTATTTGCCTTCAAAGCATAAGGACCCAGCTTCGATTCCCCAGTACCCATGTAAGCCAGATGCACAAGGTGGTACATGCTTCTGGAGTTTGTTTACGGTGGATGGAATGTTGGTGTGCCCATTCTCTCTCTCTCTCTCAAATACATAAAATGTTTTTAAATTTTATTTATTTATTTTTAGTATTGCTATTTATTTATTTGCAAGTGGAGAGAGAGGAAGGGAGAAAGAGAGAGGGAGAGAATGGGCATGCTAGTGCTTTGGCCATTGCAAAGAACTCCAGATGCATGTGCCGCTTTGTGCCTCCTGCTTTACATGGGTGCTAGGGAATGGAACCAGGGTCATTAGGTTTCGCCAGCCAGCACCTTAACCACTAAGCCATCTCTCCATTCACAATCTGTGTGTGTGTGAGACAAGGTCTCATTAAATTCTCCAGGCTGACCCTGAAGTCGCTCTGTAGCCTAGGCCGGCCTTGAACTTGCCATCTTCCTGTCTCAACCTCCACAGTAGCTGGAGTTACAGGGCCAGCTAAAGCATACAAACCTGTAAGGTACAACTTGATGCAGCTTTGTATATGAGAATTCCCTTGTGATGACTGTCAGATCAACGTAGAGCACTGATAGATTTCCCCCCAGGGAATGCCTCCCTGCTCTAGGCAACCACTATTTTCACCTCTATCCATACAAATGAGATATATGGTTTTATCAAAATATAATTTATAGGGCTGAAGAGATAGCTTACCTGTTAAGGTGCCTGCCTGCAAAGCCAAAGGACCTAGGTTCAATTCCCCAGGACCCACATAACTAGATGCACAAGGTGGCATATACATCTGGAGTTCATTTGCAGCGGCTGGAAGCCCTGGTGTGCCCATTCTCCCTATCTACTGCTCTCTCTCTCTCTCTCAAATAAATAAATAAATAAATAAAAATATAAGTTATAGGCCACAAAGTTCACACATTTAAGGTATGCAATTTAATAGCTTTGTAATAGGCACAAAGTTGTGGGTTTTAGAATATTTTCATATGTCTGAAAACCAGCAGGCACTCAGTTCTCTTTTCTCTCCAAGTCCCCACTCCAGCCCTAGGAAAACACCACCCCACCTTCTGTCTGTCTCTAGGACTGTCTGTGAATGATTCTTCTGGACATTCCATATAAAAGGAAACACTGGGCTGGCTAGATGACTCAGCAGTTAAAGGCACTTGACTGAAGGCCCAGGTTCAATTCCCCAGTATGCACACAGGCCAGATGCACAAAGTGGCACATACTTCTTTGAGTTTGTTTGCAGTGGCAGGAGGCCCTGGTGTGCCCATACTCTCTTTTTCTCTCCTCCCTCTGCTTGCAAGTGAATAAAAATATTTAAATAAATAGATCAAATAAAATAAAGGGAACCACTGTGTGTCTTGGTGTCTGACTTTCATTTACCATGATGCTTCCAAGTTCATGTACATTGCAGTGTCTTTCAATTTTCATTCCATTTTATGGCCAAATAACATTTCATGGTATTCTACATTTTGTAATTTTTTAATTAATTGATTGTTTTTATTTGGAGCTAATAGGAATAATGATAAATAATGATATGAGTTTTATTTTTTTAGAGAGAGTGAGCAAGAGAGAGAGACAGAGGGAAAGAGAAAATTGGCATGCCAAGGCCTCAGCCACTGCAGTTGAACTCCAGATGCTTGTGCCACCTAGTGAGCATGTGTAACCTTGCACTTGCCTCACCTTTGTGCATCTGGCTTATGTGGGATCTGGAGAGTTGGACATGGGTGCTTAGGCTTCACAGGCAAGTGCCTTAACCACTAAGCCATCTCTCCAGCCAGAAATGAGTGTTTATACATGGGCTTTGTCTTTTTTTTTCTTAAGTTTCATATATAAAGAACCATCCAGAACCTACTCTTTTTTGTCTGACTTCTTTCATTTTGATGGTAGGTCGGTAAGAGTCACCCATTTAGTTGCATGTGGCATTTCTATGTGATTTTTCCCTTTTCATTTTTCCCAGTGCTGGGGATGGAAACCAGGGCCTTGTACAAGCCAGGCAAGCCTCCACCACTCAGTTCCATCCCCAGCCCTTGTACAGGATTTTTCACTGCATTATGACATGATATTATGTTAATGAGATATAACATATATATATATATCCTAGTATTTATAGATATGTTGATTCTTCTCAGTTTTTGTCTACTGTAAGTAAAGTTGCTGTTACCCTTAATTTCAATCTGTCCTTGCCCAAGCCTAAAATTGATCCTTACTTCTGAATTTGGCGCATAAAATGTCCTGGTGTGGTAGTTAAATAGTGATTATCAACTTGACAGATCTAGAACCGTATAGGAGACAAACCTCTTGGTATATCTGTGAAGGAGTTTCTAGAATGAGTTAACTAAAGTGGGAAGACTCACCTTAAATGTGGGCAGCACCATTCCATGGGCTGGGGGGCAGACTGAATGACAAGGAGGAAACACGCCGGGTGCCTGCATTCGCCTCTCTCTGCTTCCTGACTGAAGATGCAATGGAGATCAGCTGCCTAAAGCTCCCGCAGCCGTGGTTCCTTTCACCACGGACTCCATGAGACAAAATGAAGCTTTCCTTGATTTTGTCAGCTATCTTTTAAATTTTTAATTTGTGGGCTGGAGGGTTGGCTTACTGATTAAGGCATTTGCCTGCAAAGCCAAAGGACCTCAGTTTGATTCTCCAGGACCCATGTAAGCCAGATGCACAAGGTGGTGCACGCATCTGGAGTTTGCTTGCAGTGGCTAGAGGCCCTGGCGCGCCCATTCTCTCTCTCTCTGCCTCTTTCTCTCTCTCAAATAAATACATGAAATATATTTAAAATGTTAATTTATGTGTGTGTGTGTGTGTGTGTGTGTGTGTGTGTGTATGCACCAGGGCTTCTTGCCACTACAAATGAATACCTGCCTGGCTTTACATGGGTGGCTGAGGATGTGAACCCAGGTTGGTAGGCTTTGTAAGCAAATGCCTTTAACCACTGAGCAATAGCCCAGATCATTGTCACAACAATGAGAAAAGTAACTAAGGGGCTGGAGAGATGGCTCAGCAGTTAAGGCACTTGCCTGCAAAGTCAAATGACCCAGGTTCAATTCCCCAGGACCCACGTAAAGCCAGATGCACAAAGTAGATCATGCATCTAGAGTTTATTTGCAAGCATACCCATTCTCTCTCTTCTTGCAAATAAATTAATAAAAATATAAAGTAACTAGTACCCTGGTGAGCCCCAAGTGCAAGACACCATTTAGAAGGAGTAAACTTAATGGTGCAGAGGTCAGCCTAGGACGGATCTGTGCCTTTTCCAAACCCTCTTGTGAATGTCCACTCTCAACACCCACAGTCTGTCCTGATGGGCAAGATTCCCTACCTTCCCGAGCCGTGTACTCATTATCCTCAATGATCCGTGCCAGGCCAAAGTCGGCAATCTTACACACCAGTGATGCAGAGACCAAGATGTTGGCAGCTCGGAGGTCTCGGTGAATGTAGTTCCTCTGCTCGATGAAGGCCATGCCTTCTGCAATCTGCACCCGGAACAAACATGGTTACTGTCGTGAACCAGTGCTGCAAGCGCTCAAGGCTGGTCAACCTTTTTTTTTTTCTTTTTCTTCAAGGTAGGGTCTCACTCTAGCTCTGGCTGACCTGGAACTTACTCTGTAGTCTCAGGCTGCCCTTAAACTCACAGCGATCCTCCTACCCCTGCCTCCTGAGAGCTGGGATTAAAGGCTTGCGTCACCATACCATACCTGGCTGGGGTGGTTAATCTTTTTTTTTTTAATTTTAATTTTAATTTTAATTTTAATTTTTTTTGAGGTAGGGTTTCACTCTGGTCCAGGCTGACCTGGAATTCACTATGTAGTTTCAGGGTGGCCTCGAACTCACGGTGATCCTCCTACCTCTGCCTCTTGAGTGCTGGGATTAAAGGCGTGCACCACCATGCCCAGCTAGGCTTTTTTTTTTTTTAATTTTTGTTTGTTTATTTATTTATTTGAGAGAGACAGAGAGAAGAAGGCAGAGAGAGAGAATGGGCGCGCCAGAGCTTCCAGCCTCTGCAAACGAACTCCAGATGCGTGCGCCCCCTTGTGCATCTGGCTAACGTGGGTCCTGGGGAATTGAGCCTTGAACCGGGGTCCTTAGGCTTCACAGGCAAGCGCTTAACCGCTAAGCCATCTCTCCAGCCCCCCCCTTTTTTAAATTAAGCTTAAAAGGGTTAAGGAAAAAGCGGTTGAAGACACCCAGAAAGCAGCACTCACATTTTACAACTGACCTCGGAGCCCTTTGAAGGTAGAATCATTATTATCTGTTTTTCAGCGGGGAAACACTTATCCTAGCTCCCATACCTGACACTCCCTGGATGTCAGCCTTAAACCTGGCTATCTTTACATAGATCAGAATTGCAGAGCTCTGGAGGGCTAAGGCAGGGTGTGATCTGAAAAGGACTCTCTGCTGAGACTGGGCGGGGAAGGGCTGACCACAGGCTAGAGGGCTCCAGGTGAGAGAGGCTGGTGCACTTGCAGAGCGTTGACAGCAGGGGGCACTAGAGACAGTGGAAATGGAGGTCTCGATTTCTGAAGGAAAACTCAGACTGATTTCCTTGTCTGATAGAGGATGGGAGAAGCATGAGACCCGTTCTTGACCTGGGGAGTGTGGAAACTTTATAAGGAATCCTTAAAATGATTTGAAAAACTCTGTTAGGCAGATATTGTAGCTTATTTATTATAAGATGATAAACACACAGCCTTTATTTGCTGTGGGCTCCTGAGGTAGTGGTTTTTTTTTTTTTTTTTTTTTTTTTTTTTTTTTTGAGGTAAGATCTCACTCTATTCCAGGCTGACCTCTATGACCACTATGTAGTCTCAGGGTGGCCTCGAACTCACGGTTATCCTCCTACCTCTGCCTCCCTAGGACTGGGATTAAAGGCGTGCGCCACCACACCCAGCTTGTTAGTTTTGCTAATAGCTCTCTTTCCACAGATGAGAGATGAAAGGCCAGAGAAGTAAAAACTGGAACATAGCTACACAGCACTGAAGTTCTAGAGCCAGGGCTGTGAGGCTTGGAGTTACAGCTCTGCTGAGGTAGCACTCACCTATTACTCTATTTGGTGCCAAGTATTTTTCCACACTGCTGTAACACTGGGTATCTTTCTTGCTTTCTTTCTTTTGCGTGTGGAGGCCCAAGGTTGACATCGGTGTCTTCCTCCATTGCTCTCCACCTTATTTTACTGAGGTCGGGGCTCTCACTTGAACCCAGAGCTCGCTGATCTGACGAGTCTCGCTAGCCAGCTTGCAATGGAGATCTCCTATCTCAGACTTCTGAGTGCTGGGATTACAGACGGGTTGTGACACCCACCTGGAATTTACATGGGTGTTGGGGATCCAACCTCGGACCCTCACACTTGTGGAGAGAGCGGTTTACCCACCGAGCCATGCCCCCAGTCCCAGGGCACTGGTTGTCACATGCGTTTAATGGGACAGGCACCAAGGCGCACACTAATGACACTCAGGAGGGGATGGAACCTGAGGGGGGTGCATTCTTCATGAGCCCCATGCTCTTGACCTCAAGCCAGGACTCTCCCCCTTAGTGACTTGAATTTCTTCCTTGTAAAGATAACAATAGCACCTGTTCCCCGGGGCACATGTGAGAACTGACCTTCTAAGCTTGTACCAAGGGTACTAGCCATGTAGTATTTGCTTCAGAGGTGGCCAGAAAGGCTACTACCAGGGTGACCAAGTGCCTCGCACACAGCCACAACAGGCAGAGCCAGGTCCAACACAAACACCCTATGTGTGGGTGGCTTCTGAACCCAGTCCCCGGCAGAGTCAACTAAATGTGTCATGGATAGGTGAACTTGGCTCACGATAAGTCTAAGCATTGGTGGTGGGCTGTGGAGATGGCTTAGTGGGTAAGAAAGAACTCTTGCTACACAAGCATGAGACCCCAGTGTTGAGGGGGGACAGAGCCAGGAGGATCACTGGGGCTCTCTGGTTAGCTAGTGTAACAAAAAAAGGGGGGGGGCTCCATGTTTAGTAAGACTACTGTCTCAGGACAACGGAGCAGAAGAGTGACAGAGAAGGACGCTCAGGGACTTCCTCGGGCCTCTGCATGCGTGCGCACGGGACATACACATCGGCGCACACGAGTGTGCACACACTTGCACACACACGCAAAGAATCGGTGATGATAATGTAGCGAAGCTTCATTTCATGACCTCCAAGCAAATTACCATGAAGTCAGAGGTCAAGCACTGGACCTTGGATCTACTTCCAAGATCACTGGGGAATCCTGGAATCCTCACTGGAAGGACTTATAAGTATATTACAGCCTAGGGCTCTCTTTTCTCTCTCCCACTGTGTTGTGTGTGTGTGTGTGTGTTGCTAAGGATTGAACTCAGAGCCTCTTCTTGTCTAGGCAAACTCTCTACCACTGACCTACATCCCCAGCCCCCAGCCTCAGGCTTGCTCCCAGGTTGTCACAGAGTGGGCAGACGAAAGAAATGTCACAAATGAAGTCCCTCCGTGCACTGTTTAATCAAAGTAGCTCTCTTCTGACCTACATTTTTATGTGCACTTATAAATATTTTTCTGACGTATGGTCCTGCTGCATGCCAGGCTGAGCTGGAATTCACTATGTAGTCTCAGGCTGGCCTCAAACTCACAGAACTCCTCCTACCTCTGCCTCCCGAGTGCTGGAATTAAAGGAATGTGCCACCACGCCTGGCAAAACCTATAGAACTTTATTTGATCAATGGAGTTGTGGCTGAAAACAGTTCTCAGGTGGAAAGCTATGTTTGTGGCGAGACCCTGGGTAAGTCTGAGGTCACCAGCCGGCTGCTGACAAGACCAGGATGTCCTCCTGCTGTATCATCGCACGTCTAGGACTGAAGGCAAAAACCAAGTCCCCAGGCGGAGTCTCAGAGTTAAACTCTGCTTCCGGCTGTATCAGGCTAGGGCCTCTCTCCCTTTTTTAATTTTTTTTAAAAAAATTTTTATTTATTTGTTTATTTGAGAAAGAGAAAGAGGGAGAGAGAATGGGCACACCAGGGCCTCCAGCCACTGTAAATGAACTCCAAATGTGTGCGCCCCCTTGTGCATCTGGCCTACGTGGGCCCTGGAGAATCAAAGGGAGGGATCCTTTGGCTTTGCAGGCAAACGCCTTAACTGCTAAGCCATCTCTCCAGCGCCTCTCTCTCTTTGTATCCTATCTTTGCTGGTGTGAAAAAATGGGGGGAAATGACTGACTCTCCACGCTTGCCCTCAAGACAGCCCGGGCTGACCTACGCCTCACTATGTAGCTAAGGATTGCCCTGAACTCCTAATTCTTCTGTTGAGGGCTGGGATTACAGCCATGTGTCACCATACTTGGTTTGTGAGGTGCTGGGGATCGAACCTGGGGCTGCATGATTACTAGGCAAGCACTCTGCCAACTGAGCTACACTGCAACCACTCACTCTAGGCTACAGACGATGACCCCAGCCCAGCAAGGTCCCTGCTACTTACACTTTACTAACAGGTCATTGTTTTGTGGAGGAATAGAACCCACCAGAATGGAAATGCTACGCTTTGATCTCTATTATGCCTCTGGGTTCTGAAACGAGAGCTGTCTCTTTAGACCTTGACAGTGGCCTCTAGGCCCTTGGGATTTGCATACTCAAATGAGTCCAGTCCCTGGCCCAGGTGCAAACGCCCTCAACTCCCACTGAGCTGCAAGCCACATCCCCTTTCTCTGTCGCCCTCAAAGCTGTGACTAAGCCCAGCAACTTCGCTTCCTCTTCGGGCTTTTGCGAGGCTGTGTCTTCAGTCTGAGCCTCCTTCCCGTTCCTCTTCATCTTCCTCTGTGAGGCCTACTCTGAGCAGTGCTGGACCAGGCTGCGCATTGCTCAGCACCCCTGTCCTCCCTGTTTTCCCGCAGTTAGGATGGGGTATGAGACAGGGACAAAGGGTGGGGGGAAAGAGGGGGCTGTGGTGGGAGGTGAAGGGAAGTCCAGGACAAAAATTTCAAAGGTACCCCCAGCCCAAATGGAGGCTTAAGATGTGTTCTGTGGCATGCATGCCCTCTTTGCTGCATACTGTTTGTTGTTGGCTACTGTTTTCCCTCTGAGCCAGGGCCATTAGATGATGGATGTCTAAGAGACTTGTGGTTCCATTGGCATGCAGATGAACCCTATGAGACCGACAGTGTTTTCCATGCCCTTCACTGCTGCATCCATGCCCTGTGATAAGCACAGCTTAAGCCAGCTACTGAATCTTGCTGGGCCTCAGTCTCCTCAACTTTTGTTGTTGTTGCTGGTGTTTTGTTTGGGGCAGGGACTCGCTCTGCAGCTCAGGCTAGCCTGGAACTCCTGATCCTCCTGCCTCTGCTTCATGAACATTAGGATTATAGGTGTGTGCCACCATGCCCAGCTGGTACTTAACTTCTTTATGTCTCAATTTCCTTGTCTGTAAAATGGGATGATAGTTACTTTCCTGTGGCCAGACTATTGCACTAGGGGGTTCCCAGTGAGTTATGCTTTTCGGGACTTGTGGCCTCCCCTCCTCTAGTGGCTTCAGTCTTGGCTGCATGACTAGCTGTGGCCAACAGGTCATTAGCAAGCTTGAGGCAAGCAGAAGCTTGGTAAGTGCTTATGTCTTGGACTGGTCCCTCTTGGAAGCTCTGTGCTGAGCTACAAAGAAGCTCCGATAGGGGCTGGAGAGATGGTTTAGTGGTTAAGGTGCTTGCCTGTGAACCCTAAGGACCCATGTTTGACTCTCCAGATCCCATGTTAGCCAGACGAGCAAACGTGAGGCAAGTGCAAGGTTGCACATGCCCACTAGGGGGTGCAAGCGCCTGGAGTTCGATTGCAGTGGCTGAGGCCCTGGCACGCCAATTGCCAGGTTCAATTCCCCAGGACCCACATTAGCCACATGCACAAAGGGGCTCGCACGTCTGGAGTTTGTTTACAGTGGCCAGAAGCCCTGGTGCGCCCATTCTCACTCTTGTTCTCTCCCCCCGCCCCCGACTCTAACAAAAGAGTAAAAATAAAAATAAAAAAAGCACCTTTTATATTGCGCACTCAATCACCATTACCTTCCGTTATCATCAGCAGCACAGTACCCCGTCAGTGACGTCAACACCTGCCCCTCCCCATCCTCTCCATCAGGCTCTCTCTCACCTGGGCTGAGAAGTCAATGAGTTTTGGCAGGGGCTGCTTGCTGCCTTCTTCGCTTTTCAAAAAGTCCAGCAGGCTTCCTATGGGGAGAAGGAGAAGGAACGCCCACTACTTCAGTGAAAAATGGTTAATGGTTTTTTTATAGCAATCAATTTCTTTTTTTCCCTTTTTGCAGTGCTGGGGATTGAACCAAGGTCCTTGTGCACGCTAAGCAAGTGTTCTACCATGGAATCACATCCTCAGTAGAGTGTTTTTTTCTTGGGACAAGGTCTTACTATGTTTCCCAGGTTGGTCTTTAATTTTTTTTAAGAGATTTATTTTTATTTATTTATGAGAGAGAGAGAGAATGGGTGCGCCAGGGCCTCCAGCCACTTCAAAACTCCAGATGCATGTACCACCATGTGCATCTGGCTTACAGGGGACCTGGAGAATCAAACCTGGGTCCTTAGGCTTTTTAGGCATGTGCCTTAACCACTAATCCATCTCTCTAGCCCCCATTTTCTTTAATTTTTGGACACCAGTGATCCTCCTGCCTCAGCCTGCCAAGTAGCTGGGACTATAAATTATTGTCACTCTCCAGCCGTAGCTATGGATTTGAATATATATTTGCTTACCCTTGCTAGTGTCTGAGCACTAGAACCTGAATTTTTCTGAAAGGACTTTTTGGTTGCTTAGATGAACTCTTTCACTGATACAGCATTATAGCCTAGAAACTCGGGGCTGTGGCTTTATGAGTTTGGCTACTTATAAATTTGGAAAGTGGAAAGAGTTTTGAAATTTCAAATCATACTGGGAGATGTTGCGTGAGATGTTTCTGTTTATCCCAAAATAGCCAGGGATTTAAAATGGCTGTGAAATTGCAGTCTGCAAAAGGACAATCAGGCTGGATCCCTGTAGTTTAATTGTTAGAGTGCTTGCCCAGGCTGCGTAAAGCCCTGGGTTCTATCCCCAGCACCACATAAACCTGGGGTGATGGCTTACATTTGTAATCCCAGCACTGGTATACCAGGTATAAACAGGAGAATCGGGAGTTCAATATCATCCTCAGCTACATAGTGAGTTCAAGGACTACCTGGGCTACATGAGACCCTATGTCAAAAAAATAAAAATAAACAGCAACAATAAAAATCTGTGAGAGCTGGGCTGGAGAGATGGCTTAGCAGTTAAGGTGCTTGCTGACAAAGCCAAAGGACCCAGGTTCGATTCCCTAGGACCCATGTAAAGCCCTGATGCACCAGGTGGTGCATGTGTCTGGAGTTTGTTTGCAGCAGCTAGAGGCCCTGGTGTGCCCATTCTCTCTTCTCTTGCTCCTAAATAAATAAATAATAAAATACTTTTAAAAATTACTGAGGGGCTGGAGAGATGGCTTAGCAGGTTAAGTGCTTGCCTGTGAAGCCTAAAGACCCTGGTTCGAGGCTCGATTCCTCTAGGACCCACGTTAGCCAGATGCACAAGGGGGCGCATACATCTGGAGTTCATTTGCAGTGGCTAGAGGCCCTGGCGTGCCCATTCTCTCTCTCTCTCTCTCTCTGCCTCTTTCCCTCTCTGTCTGTCGCTCTCAAATAAATAAATAAAAATTTTTAAAAAATCACTGAGAACTGTAATTACGCCTGTAATCCCAGTACATGAGAGGCTGGGGCAGGTTCTGCTGTGAGTTCAAAGCTAGTCTGGGCTACAGAGTAAGACTCAAACAAGCATCCATGATATATGCTGAGTTGTCACAGGGTGAGGTGACCCAAAGCTTAGTGGCTTGAAATGACCATTAATATTTCCCATGATTCTGTGGGTTGACTGCAGGGGCAGTGTGGATCACTAATGAAGGGTGATGGTGTGGGGAGGACGTCCAACCGCAATGGCCCCTCATCCCTCGTTGTCCAAGCAGGACTTCTTCTTCTTCTTCTTCTTTTTTTTTTTTTTTTTGGTTTTTCGAGACAGGGTGTTGTTCTAGCCCATAATTCATTCTGTATTCTCAGGGTGGCCTCGAACTCATGGCTCTCCTCTTACCTCTGCCTCCCGAGTGCTGGGATTAAAGGTGTGCACACCACATCCGGCCAAGCAGGGTTTCTTTACAGCCCATGGAGGTTCCTCAAGGAACTAATCCAAGGTGCGGGCTGTAAGGAAGCTATGCGCCTCTTCTGCTTGCTCTCCCAGGGGATTCTCTCTGCTCCCCTGGGTGACCCCCTTCATGTGATTTCACTCTGTTGACAGCCTGTGAGGACTTGTGGGAAGACTAAGAAGAGGGCTGGTGAGACGGTGCAGCAGGTAAAGGCTCTTACATAGCAAAGCCTGCTGCTGGGGTTCAGTTCCCCAGTATCTACATAAAGCCAGATGCACAAAGTGGCACATGTATCTGGCGTCCTTTTGCAGTGGCAAGAGGCCCTGGTATGGCAACGTTCATTCTCTCTCCAAAAAATAAAATATTTTTTTTGGACTGGAGGGACGGCTTAGCAGTTAAGGTGTTTGCCTGTGAAGCCAAAGGGCCCAGGTTCGATTCCCCAGGACCCATGTTAGCCAGATACACAAGGGGGCACATGTGTCTGGAGTTCATTTGCAGTGGCTGGAGGCCCTGGCATGCCCATTCTCTTTCTCTGTCAAATAAATAAATAAATAAATAATTTTTTTCCCAATATTTTTTCCAATATTTTTATTTATTTGAGACAGAGAGAGAAAGGGGGGATGGGCATACCAGGGCCTCCTGTCACCGTAAACAAACTTCAGACGCATGTGCCACTTTCTGCATCTGGCTTTACATGGGAACTGGGGAATCTAACCTAGGTCATCAGGCTTTGCAAGCAAGCACCTAACTGCTGACTGCTGAGCCATAAGGAAGAGCAAAAGCCAGGCATGGTGGCACATGCCTTTAGTACTCGGGAGGCAGAGGTAGGAGGATCGCCGTGAGTTCGAGGCCACCCTGAGACTACAGAGTGAATTCCAGGTCAGCCTGGGGCTAGAGTGAGACCCTACCTTAAAAAACAAACCAAAAAAAAAAAAAAAAAGAAAGAAAGAAAAAGAGGAAGCTTAAGAAGAATCATGTTAAGGTCACCTTCAAGTCTACACCGGGCCAGTTCAGTCCACAGTTTGTCCCCTAACTCACCTTTGGCCATGAACTCTGTGACGATGTAGATGGGCTCTTGCGTGACCACGGCATGTAGCTTCACCAGTTTGTCATGCTGCAGTGTCTTCATCAGGTTGGCCTCTGCCAGGAAGGCCTCCACCGACATGCTTCCCGGCTTCATGGTCTTCACTGCCACCTTGGTGTGCTTGTTGTAAGTGGCTGGTGTGGGGTGGGGAGGGAGGGGCGGGGGGGGGATGGCAGGGAAGGTGGTCAGGATCCTGTACCCCCTGGAAGGTCAGCTGCAGACTTGTCTTCTCCAGAAAGCCCTCCCTGCCCATCTCAGCTCTCCCACACAGACAGAAGGCACTGCCTGGGCCTCAGACAGCTGTGGGCTGGAAGCCCGGGGCTCTGCTTCCTAGCCATGTGGGCTTGGACAGATCACTTTAACTCCTCTGGCCCAGGGTTTTCTCACCTGCAAAGTGCCAGTGATAAGCTCTCCCTCTGAAGGGTTGATTTCAAAATTAAAAAGTTATCTTAGCAGGGCAGGGTGGCGCACGCCTTTAAGAGGTAGGAAGATCGCCGTGAACTCGAGGCCACCCTGAGACTACATAGTGAATCCCAGGTCAGCCTGGGCTAGAGTGAGACCCTACCTTGAAAAACTGAAGAAGAAAAAGAAAGTTATCTTAATGCTGGGGCTGGGCCCTACACCTGGAATCCCAGTGCTCCACAGGCTGAGGCAAGAGGAACACAGGTTCTAGGCCAATTGAGGCTACATACATGATCCTGTCTCTAAAACCAAAGTCTGGATGGAGCTCAATGGAAGACCATTTATCTAGCATGTGAAAGGCCCTGGTCTTGATCCCTAGCACTGTGCAATAACATGAAAGAACCATCATTCAGACTGTGTGACATACACATGACATCTTAACCTTAACTCTGCTCTTGAAAGAAATCCCAAACTCGCTACGCCCACAAGCCTTCTGAACTAGCCACACTGACCTCTCCTTCCTTGTTATCCACCAGTCATTCTTTTTGTCTTTTCTTTTCTTTCTTTTTAATATTATGGGCCTTAGCGGGGCGTGGTGGTACATGCCTTTAATCCCAACACTTGGGAGGCAGAGATAGGAGGATTGCTGAGAGTTGGAAGACATCCTGAGACTACAGAGTAAATTCTGGGTCAGTCTGGACTAGTGGGAGACCCTACCTCAAAAAACAAACAAAAATAAATAAATAATAATAAATTATGGGCCTGGAGAGATGGCTTAGTGGTTAAGGTGCTTGCCTGCAAAGCCAAAGAACCCAGGTTTGATTCTCCAGGACCCATGTAAGCCAGATGCATAAGGTGGCACATGTGCCTGGAGTTTGTTTGCAGTGGTTGGAGGCCCATTCTTTCTTTCTCTCTCTCTCTTTCCCTCTTACTCTGTCTCTATCTCTCAAATGAACAAAGTGAAATAAAGATTATGAACTTCACTGTAGGAACAATCATGCATTGGTTATATTCCCTTTTATATTCCTCTCCTTTGCCCCATTCCACTGAGGGCCCTTCTCACTGGGGTCGTTGGTATTCACCATGGGGTCATGAATGCCTCAGCCAGTCTCTGTGGGGTGGGGGACAATGCCTCAGGACACTCCTCCCCACCCTGTGGCTCTTGCAGTCTTTCTGGCCCCACTAAGTCATTCTTTTTTGTTATTTCTGCTATACTCAATCATTCTAGGTAAGTACTCTACCACTGACCTACATCCCCAATCTCCTTTTCACATTTTATTTTGAGAGACAAATTCTCACTAAATGGCCCATCTACGCTGCCTTTGAACTTGAGATCTCCCTGTATCAGCCTCCCAAGCAGCTGGGCTTATAGGCCTGTACCACCAAGCTCAATTCACCAAACCCACTCTTGCTTTTCATACACTAACGGCCCTGTTTGTCACTTGGTCCAACCCTGGGGACTTGGCACATGGGGTTCCCCTTGCCTCGCCCCACTTTGCTTTATCTTATGACTCTTGTCAACCTACAGTTGTTTTTCATCTTAGCCTGACTTCCAGGGAGCTTCAATCCAGACCTCAACTCTTCACATAGTAAGAGGACAGGGCCTCGTAGGACTTTTTTTTATGCCCCTCTAACTTTACTACTCAGATCTGACATACCTTCCTCTCCACATTTTCTTTTTGCCCTATTCTTTTATTCAGGGCTTAACATGTAGCAGGCTGTCAATCAGTCAATAAATGTGGTTTAAGTTCTTTTTTTTTTTGAGGTAGGGTCTTGCTGTAGCCCAGGCTGACCTGGAATTTACTATGTAGCCTCACTACTTCTGCTTCCCGAGTACTGAGGTATGTACTGAGCACTGAGATATATACTGAGTACTGAGGTGTGTACTGAGTACTGAGATGTATACTGAGTACGGAGATGTGTACCAAGTACTGAGATGTGTACCGAGTACTGAGAAGTATACTGAGTACGGAGATGTGTACCAAGCACTGAGATGTGTACTGAGTACTGCAATGTCTACTGAGTACTGAGGTGTGTACTGAGTACTGAGATGAATACTGAGTACTGAGATGTGAACCGAGTACTGAGATGTGTACTGAGATGTATACCGAGTACTGAGATGTGTACTGAGATGTATACTGAGTACTGAGATGTGTACTGAGATGTATACCGAGTACTGAGATGTGTACCAAGATGTATACCAAGTACTGAGATGTGTACTGAGATGTATACTGAGTACTGAGATGTGTACCGAGTACTGAGATGTATACTGAGTACTGAGATGTGTACCGAGTACTGAGATGTATACCGAGTACTGAGATGTGTACCGAGTACTGAGATGTGTACCGAGTACTGAGATGTGTACTGAGTACTGAGATGTGCACCGAGTACTGAGATGTGTACCGAGTACTGAGATGTATACTGAGTACTGAGATGTGTACTGAGTACTGAGATGTGCACCGAGTACTGAGTGTGCCACCATGCCCGGCTAGCAATCTAAGTTCTCTGTGTGTCTAAATGTCTGCATGTCTGGACGCTGTCTCTCCCATATGGCACACTGGGGAGTGTTAACACAGAAGGGTGCACAGGGCATGGAGCAAGGCACTGCGACCACACACCAAGCTGTGAAGCAGGCATTGGTATTCTCAGGATGTTGAAGCAAGGACAAGGGAGGTGTGACAGGCCTTTCTGGTGTTTGGCATGCTGCTGGGCACATGGCAGAAAATGCTCAGAAAAGCTTGGTGCTCAGTCCCCGGCATTGAACTCACCTGGAAATCTAATCCACGTTTCCCCCACCATGACTTTCATCACCTCAAGAGGCCCAGGGTATACTAAGCCCAACCAGCAGGTTGCCCTAACTACATACGAGGGAGGACTCTGGCCTCCTACAGGGTAGTTCTTTGGCCCTCAGTCTGGCCACAAAGGCAAAACGGTGTCTTCCCAGTGCATGATTTGGTTTGATATCAGAGGAGTGGCCCTCTGTGGCTATTCAAATCTCCCTGGGTGGGGTGAGAGCCCCTAGTGGCCTCAGGCTGCTCCTAGATGGGCATGACCTCCCTGCCCTTCCTGCGTAGACCTTTTGGGTTCTGGCCTTGGCTCCTTACCCATCCACACTTCTCCAAACTGCCCAGCTCCGAGCTTCTTCTCCATCTGGAGGGACTCCCGAGGAATTTCCCAGGCGTCTTTCTCCCATGGCTTCTGGGGCTTGGGGGACACGCAGGGCACTGAAAGCTTCTGGCAGAGCCCATCCTTCCCCTCTGAAAGAGAGTCCCCCCCAGTCAGCACACAGCTCTGAGCCAGCCACAGCTGCCCTCTGGAAACCTCTTGTCTTGTCTCCTTCATCTGGACAACTGCTCCTGGCCACCATCAGGAGCATGCCCAAGAGAGCAGGGCATGCTGGGACAGCTGCCTCCACCTCGTGGTTACTTCCACCTGTGGTTCTCAACAAGCCCAAGGCTTCAAGAAAGCCCAGAGCAACTGTTCACTTAGGAGGGTCAGGAAGAGCTCGTAGGTCTCAGGGACTGTTGCACACTATAAATGGGATCCTAGCAGACAGGCCTCTCTCAGTGGGTGTAGTGCTATGGTACGATGCATGCTGAGCATGCTCCAGGCCTTTGGTTCCCAGACCAAGCAACAATCAAAAAACAAAGCCGCCAGGCATGGTGGCGCACACCTTTAATCCCAGCACTCGGAAGGCAGAGGTAGGAGGATCGCCGTGAGCTCGAAGCCAGCCTGAGACTACATAGTGAATTCCAAGCCAGCTTAGGCTAGAGTGAGACCCTACCTCGGAAAACCAAAAAAGCAAAACCAATATGTTGGGGTCTAAAAGCCCATGGCCAGCATTGGGGTCCTAGCCTGGGCTCTGTGGTCAGGTAGCAATGGGGTGGGCTCTCGGGAGTCAGGGGGAATAGTGGCCCCAGGCAGGACTCACTCTTGTAGTGGGCCACCAGCTCCTCCAGGCTGCCGAAGGTGCTTCTTGGGGAGATGTAGAAACCCCCGCTGTCCAGGGTCCGGATCTTGTAATGCTTCACCGTGTCCCCGTGCTGAGGGTCGTAGTCTCGCACGGACAAAGAGTAGCTCCCTATATTGGCCCAAGAGAAGCCCTTCAGAATAGCACCTCAGAGACCTGGCCCACCTGCTGTTGGCACCTTGACACCCTTTCATGAGACCCATGCTGAACTACTAGGCACCTGGACAGAAGCACACACCAGTAAAAGTGGGCTGAGGCATCAGACTGCCAGTCACAGCTGTGAGTCCTGAGACACATCACTCTGTGCCTCAATTTCCTCATCTGTAAAATGGGAGTCATCATGCCTCCACACCTCATCACATTCCTTGGTGATCAAAAGTAAGGCTTGTAGGGCTGGAGAGATGGCTTAGTGGTTAAGCACTTGCCTGTGAAGCCTAAGGACCCCAGTTCAAGGCTCGATTCCCCAGGACCCACAGTAAGCCAGATGCACAAGGTGGTGCATGCATCTGGAGTTCATTTGCTGGAGGCCCTGGTGCACCCATTTTCTCTCTCTCTCTGCCTCTTTCTCTCTCTGTCTGTCTGTCACTCTCAAATAAATAAAAAATAAACAAACAAAAAAAAGTAAGGCTTGTAAACAACCTAGAACAAATAGTAAATTCTGGCTGTCATATCCTATCTTCATTACCTCTTTTCTTCCTTCCTTCCTTCTATGTATCTATCATCTATCTATGTATCTATCTGGTGACAAAAAGCCAAAATGCTATACTCATTTTATAAAAACAAAAAGGGCAGACTGTTCAGAAACAAATAAACAAAAAACACAAGCAGCAATGAAAATCTAGTCTAAAATGTAGACTGCATTGTGATCAGATCCTGTCACTTTAGAATGTGTGACCTTACAAAGCACAGGAGACTTTAAGAATCAAATGGAGGAGAGCATCCTGGGGCGTCTGGGAAGGCTTCAGTGAAGTTCCCTGGGTCTTCATCAATGGGAGGTAGTCGGTAGGAGACATGAGGATGGAAACAAGGGTTGGGAGAGGTGTCAGGAAAGGTCAGGAGGCAAGCAATGCCAGCTGCTTCTAGAAGCTCAAGAGGGTGGGAAAGAGAGTCTCCCCCCCACACCCCAAAGCCTCCAGAAGGAGCTAGGCCTGCGGAAACTCTGACTGAGGCTCAGAGAGACTCCTGCCCTCCAGAACTGCAAAGTGATAAAGACAGGCAGTTTGGAGCCAAACATCTGCAGTTATTCATTTTCTGTCTTTCATTTTCCTCTTCCATAATAGCGCAATGTCATAGAGTTTCGGCGTTTGGATTGTTGAAAGGGTAACGGCTGCCCATGCATGCCAGGCACTGTTGTAAGCATTCCATATGAATGAACAACGAATGACTAGGGATAGGAATCATTTTAATACATTAAAATTCTGTGAATTACATATCATCATGAATACCATCATGAAGTTTTATATAGCCTCTTTTACAAACGAGGAAACTTGAGGCCCAGAAAGGTGAAGTGACTCACCTATAATCATGCAGCTGGTAAGGGGCACAGGCTTCAAACCCAGCCAGCTTGATCTAGGGCCTCCTCTTAGCCACTTTGTCCCAGTCTAGGTGGCTCAGCTCAGCTGCTAGGCAGAACGTGGGAAGCTACAGATGGCTCATGCTGCAAGTTTTACTAAATTAAACCTCCCAGCATGCCCCACCGCAGAGGGCCGTGAAAACTGGACCCAGCCCCCCGCTCTGCTCACAGGCCTGCAGTGGTGTCCTTGGTTTTTCTGTCCCTAACTTCAGGAGGGAGCAGCCCAGTCTCCAAGCTTTCCTGAGCACAGCTGGAGAGGCACCAGGCCCAGCTGTAGCATTTCAGGGAAGGAGAGGGCCTCAATGTTCAGAGACCTACCATACTCATCAGGAGTGACGTGTCCCCACCACATTCAGCTCTCACCAATTCAGAGAGCCAGTGGGGCAGTGAAGGCCACACAGATGCCTTCGACGTCCCCAAAATGATTTGCTTCAGAATGCTGTGAGGTCATACTCTATAAAGCTGACTTTTTCTGTTTGAATCAAGCAGTTCTGGGCAGAAACACCAGGGAACTATCAAATCTGATAGCGCAGGAGGTCTGCAGCGCTAGAACTCAAGCCGGTAGCGCCCGTTTGAATTTATGTCTTTCTCGCCTCTGGTCACCCACTCCAGCACTTGGATTCAGGATGTGCTCCTGACATCCCCCCCATCCATGTGCCCGCCTCCCCACTCCCACAGGAAGTGCCAGGGGAGATTGGCTTGGGTCTGGTTGCCTCACTCTGCTTCATTTGCCCACAAGGAAGAAAGATAGGTCATACTTAGTTGGCTATTGAAAACAAAACAAAAGGGCCGGAGAGATGGTTCAGAGGTTAAGGTGTCTGCCTGAGAAGCCTAACGACCCGAGTTTGATTCCCCCATAGCCACATAAAGCCACATGCACAAAGTGGCGCATGTATCTGGAGTTCCTTTGCAGTGGCTGCAGGCCCAGGTATGCCCATTTTCATTTTTTGTTTACCTCCCTCCCTCTCCTTGAAAATAAGTAAATAAAATATATTAAAACAAAATAAAACCACGAGCTAAGTTTCGGCAGATGTCTTATCTGTTTCAGGACCACTTCTCCAGCTATCCGTTCAGCGGCAGGGGCTGGGGAGGGCCGGCCAGCACAGACCCTCCACTTTCCTGGGCTCCGTGGAGACAACATGACAGAGTGGCCCCAGGGCTGAATTGTTCAGCCCCTCCCCAAAAGATTTTCCTAGGGCAAGAGTGGCACCACCACGAAAGGGCACAGGAAGGCAGGGAGGGCCAGTGTCACCTTTGGTTGTCTCGCTGTCCCGGATCATGAAAGAGCCCATCACGTTGCCGGGGGCCAGGAGGCGGCGCTCTGCGTCCTTCCGGCTGATGTCCTTGAAGAACCACCTGCCAGGAAGGAAGCAGGATGATCTGTACGTGGGGTCCCGCCGGCTTGCAAAGCGTGCTTGTGGCCACGCAGGGCCCATGTGTTAGGATCTCAGGGCTTGTCTTCTGACATCATCACTTTACTCCACAGTTTTCTGTTTGTTTGTTTGTCTTTTTATTATTATTTTTGTTTATTTCTATTTACTTGAGAGACAGAGATAAAGAAGCAGATAGAGAGAGAGAGAGAGAGAATGGGTCTCCAGCCACTGCAAAGGAACTCCAGATGCCTGCGCCATCTTGTGCATCTGGTTTATGTGGGTCCTGGGGAATCGAGCCTTGAACCGGGGTCCTTAGGCTTCACAGGCAAGCGCTTAACCACTAAGCCACCTCTACAGCCCTTGCTTGTCTTTTTAATAGCCATTCTTTGATGCCAAAGCAGGCATTTTACTAGAGAGGTTTCTAGTCTGTAGATTGAAGCCTTTACAATGTGGGAGAGGGACTTCAAGAATACAGCATTACAGATTCAAAAACGTTCTCAGTCAGTTCAGTACCGCTCAGCATGAGGGACAGGGAGACTTAGCATAGAGATACCATCTTCACCTGAGGTGTCAAGCATCTTTTTTGTTTGTTTGTTTGTTTTGTTTTGTTTTTTGGGGTAGGGTCTCACTCTAGCTCAGGCTGACCTGGAGTTCTCTATGTAGTCTCAGGGTGGCCTCGAATTCACAGCAATCCTCCTACCTCTGCCTCCCGAGTGCTGGGATTAAAGGCGTGCGCCACCACGCCCAGCTCAAGCATCTTTTTTAATTATTATTTTTATTTGTGAGAGAAAGAATTGGTGTGCCAGGGCCTCAGTCACTGAAATTGAACTCGACTCTTGTGCCACCTAGTGGGCATGTACAACCTTGCATGTGCCTCGCCTTTGTACATCTGGCTTACGTGGGATCTGGAGAGTAAAACATGGGTCCTTAGGATTTGCAGGCAAGCGCCGTAACTGCTAAGCCATCTCTCCAGGACTCAAGCACCTTAATTTTGCAAATGACACAAGCAGAGCCGGACGTGGTGGCGCACGCCTTTAATCCCAGCACTCAGGAGGCAGAGGTAGGAGGATCGCCATGAGTTCAAGGCCACCCTGAGACTCCATAGTGGATTCCAGGTCAGCCTGGACTAGAATGAGACCCTATCTTGAAAAACCAAAAGAAAAAAAAAAGGTGGATGCAAATGACACAAGCACCCATGACCTCTGCCAGGGTCCCTCACAGGGCTTGGCAGGCTGGTAGGAGTGAAGGCCTGAGTTTCCAATAGTAGATTCAACTGTGAATGTCTGGAGAAGGATCCAGTTGGCATGAGTGTTCAAGCTAAACAGGGAGATGGGAAAGAATTTTACACTCGAGACTGTATCCTAGGAACTGTTTTATTATTTCATTTATTTGCATATGTATGTGTGTGCATGCCCGCTCCAGGGTCTCTGGTCTCTGCAAATGAAGTCTATCTGGTTTTATGTGGGTGGCTGGGGAACTGAACCCCCGGTCAGCAGATTCTGTAAGCAAGTGCCTTTAATTGCTAAGCCATCTCTCCTGCCCCCCCATGTTCCATTATTCCTTGATATTTTCTTGACACTAACTAGATGGAAAAGTTCATTCAGAAGCCACCCTCATCAGGATGAGGAGCTATGCTTGCCCCATGATGGAAAAAGCCCCTGGGGAGAGGTCTCAGCCCTGTCACAAACCTACTGTGGGACTGTGAGCACGTTGCTTCTCTCTGGATCTCTGCTTCCACTGTTATTAACCAGGGAGAAAGACAGCTAATATGCATCCAGTACCCAACTCCATGGAATTGTCACCTTTACTATTCTGCAAGCTTGGAAGTGACAGAGGCGGTCTTACTCCAGAGCCCAGGTGTGAGGTCTCAGCCTTGTGAGGGAGGCAGACGATGCATGTGTGAACAGCTAAAGGCGTAAGACTGCTTTTTCTTAGTGGGCCATGTTCAGAAGGGGGTAAAACAGGTTCCTTTGAGAGAGTCGCAGAAGGGACCCATCTTGGACAGGATGTCAAGACAGGCCTCTGGGACCCGAGAGGTGGGAATGAGGCAGCCAAGCCAGGAGGCCCTGGAAGAGCATGGCAGGCAGAGGCAACCGTATGTGCAAAGGTGCTGAGGTGGAAACAGATCGCTTTGCCCTCGCCTCCTTCTGGAAGGCAAGAATGGAATACTTACTCCTCAGTCTCCAGAGAGTTAACAGGAGCCACATAGTTGCTCGGGATGTAGCCCTCTTTCTGGGTGACCAGGGATCTTGCCTTCCACCATTCCCCTGACCTGAAGGACAGTAAGAAGAGAAGGGTCAGGGGCTGGAGAGATGGCTTAGCGGTTAAGGCACATGCCTGCTAAGCCTAAGGACCCAGGTTCGATTCTCCAGTACCCACGTAAGCCAGATGCACATGGTGGCGCGTGCGTCTGGAGTTCGTTTGCAGTGGCTGGAGGCCCTGGTGAACCCATTCACTCACTCTCACTCTCTCTCTCTCCTCCTTTCTCTCTGACTCTAACAAATAAATAAAAATAAAATCTTTTAAAAAAAGAAGAGAAGGATCAGGTCCCAGGACCCTCTTCTAGTTCCTTCCAGCTTCTGTCTTCACCTAGAAATCCCCCACCCCCAACTCCCAGGAAGCCAGGTGGGTAAGGGATAGGGCTTCCAGCACATGTCCCATGACTGAGGAAGGGGTGTTGATAAAGTCCCCACTGAGCAGCCTGGTCCATGAGCCACAGCCCATAGCTCACATCTCGGTCTTTGGATCCCATTCTTCCCTGGACTTTCAGTGTTAGGCAGATGAGCTCAACCCAGGGCAGGGCCTGTGTCCACGGTGGGGACTCACAGTATATCAGCTTGGGCCCCTGGGGGGCGGCGGTGGACTGAGGATCTGTTCAAGCATAACCAAGTCCCATACCTGGGCAGCAGTACACCCTTGACTCTTGTAATCACACCTACCCTGCCCCAGCCCATGGCAAAGACTGCAGAGATGGCAGGTAGCAAACTCAGAGGCACAAGAATTTCTGAATACGAAGTCTGCTGACGGGGGGGACTTGGCCCACAGGGAGGCCTGTGGCCCATTCATGGGAGCTGTAGGGAGGCTTCATACAAGAGTCCTGTCCCCTGCTTGTGCCTAGAAGGGCAGTATTGGTAGGTGCATAGCCCTTGACACCGCAGCTGTCAACCAGGTGACCACCAACCCTCCTGTAAGGTGATTGGGGTCTCATGTGTCATTTACTCCCAGCTTTAATGATGCACAACGGGAATATGACTGAGCCCTGGAGGCAGGAATGTCTTAGGAGGACTGGGATGGCACTCACTCCTCCAGGACCACCATCTGGTCCCCCTTCTGAAAGCTGAGGTCTTCATGGTGAATAGCCTCGTAGTCATACAGGGCGACGACAACGACGTCCTCAGAACCTGCCAGGAAGGGAGACACTTCCTTGTGAGGCATGTCCCTTCCCCCGCCCCCAGCGCCTTGCTTTGGACCCACACAGCTCCATCTCCCCACGCTGCGTATGTGAGGCTACTGTCCAGAGCCAACAGCGTTCTGTTTACGGCACCGGACGGCGCCCTGGAAACACGGAGCCTGGGCAAGAGACCTGAGGGGCAATTCAGGGATCTCCTAGGGTGGTTGGTGGTGGGCAGCCAACCTATGGGCAGGCTTGCAGGTTTCAAGAGAACTTGCATAAGTTTATTTTGGGTGGCTTTGTGACAGGAGGTCGCTGTGTACTGTTAGAACACACGCGGTCACTTTAAGAGCCCCTTTGCTGCCCAAGCTGAGCGGAGACAACCTTGAATTATAACTTACTCCCTTATCTATGTGCCTTCCTGCCTCACCCCAGACCCCACCCCTGCTGCAGTGGAAAATCCCTGGTTGCCAGGGAACCCCGTCCACTTGGCTTATGGCCTTAGGTCCCAGCTAGTGCCTCTGTGGCTCCAACCCTGGAGACTGAGTCATGTGGAGTAGAACTTTCCTTCCTCCCCTCAAAAGCTATAAAAGCGAATTCCTGGGCTGGAGAAATGGCTTAGTGGTTAAGGTGCTTGCCTACAAAGCCAAAGGACCCAGGTTTGATTCCCCAGGACCCACGTAAGCCAGATGCACAAGGGGGCGCATGTGTCTGGAGTTCTTTTGTAGTGGCTGGAGGCCCTGGTGCGCCCATTCTCTCTCTCTCTCTCCCTATTTCTCTCTCAAATAAATAAAGAAAAATAAAAGCTCTCGCGGGCCACATGCAGCCTGCTGAACATGACAGGACACCTCCGCTTGACTTTCTGGGACTTAGGCCTCCAGCTAAGACTGAGAACGTAAGCTAGCTGCCTGGATGGTACGTGACCCCACGGCCCCTGCTTTCTGAGAGACTCACCCTGTGCAAATCCCGGAGGAGCATTACTGCTGCTGTTCAGCCCCTGCAGGAAGGAACACGAGAAGGACGTGAGTGTGAGAGTAAGTCTGTATGTTGAAAAGGATACCTAAGAGCAGCTCCTCCTGGCCCCGTGTGTCCTAGGAGGGGGCCTAGAGAGGTTGGGGACATGCCTGGGGTCACATGACCCACTAAGGGAAGAGCTAGGACAAGAGCAGAGGCTTCGTTAGTTGTGGCCTGGGCCCTGGCCCTGGGCCTTCTGGAGCATGCTGGATTGGCCTTCCCTCCCACATACAGGGAGGTACCTGGTCCCCCACCAGTGTTTCCCAGGGATGTTTGAAGGGATTCTAGACTCACCAAGTTAAAAACTTGTCACCTGGACAATGGGGGCTCCAAGCACCTCTATCCAGATCACTGGATGCGAACAGCTCCTCCTGCTGAACATTACGTCTATGAAAGCTGGACGTGGCGGTGCACGTGTGTAATGTCAGCATTTGGAAGGCTGAGGCAGGATTGTCGTCACAACTCTGAGGCCACTCATGGGCTACAGTGCAAGTTCTAAGCCAGTCTGGACTACAGATTGAGACCCTGTCTCCAAAAAAAACGCATGGCAAAACACTCCATGATACATTTAGATAACAATCAGTCCACATGTCAATATTTCCTGTGGACATATACTTGGTGGTATAGAGAAACGTTCATGGAAAAGGGTTTGCGAGGATTGACTCCAAAATGACAAGCTGATTCCTTTGGGAGGGAGTGACACTTCTGGACAACGTAACGTGTGACTTTTTATTTTTAGTAAGAGTGTGTTCATGCGTCATACATGCCATTAAACATTCACTTGGGCAAAAAGTCTAAGAAACACTGAGGAATGCTTGATTTTTTTTTTCCCCCAAAGATTCACAAAGGCTCTGAGATGTCCTGTAGGGAAGGAGTCAGTTTGACTCAGAGTTTCTGCAACTGATTTGATTTGGGACCCTCTTCTCTGGGGAACACGTGCCTAGCTTACCTGTGGGCCAGCGCTTTGCAGGAAGGGAGCAGTGACAAATTCAGAACTGTATCCCTTTAACCTGCTCTCAGAAAGGACCAGAAACTGGGAAAGAAAACCTTTGTCTCCTGCTGGTGATGAGTCAGAGGGCCTCTAAGACCTGGCATCCTGGCCAGAGGAAGGCCCAGGGCTACACAGGTTAATTAGCAAATCTGAGAGTGATTTAGATTTTTAAAAAAGATTTTATTTTTATTTATTTATTAGAGACAGAGAGAGGGGGAGAGAGAGAGAGAGAGGAGAGAGAGAGAATGGGTACACCAGGGCCTCTAGCCACTGCGAACGAACTCCAGACACATGAGCTATCATGTGCATCTGGCTTACGTGGGACCTGGAGAATTGAACCTGGATCCTTAGGCTTTGCAGGTAAGTGCCTTAACTGCTAAGCCATCTCTCCAGCCCTATTTATTTACTTCTGAGAGAGAGAGAGAGAGAGAGAGAGAGAGAACGGGCATGCCAGAGCCTCCTAGCCACTGCAAACAAACTCCAGATGCATGTGCCACCATGTACATCTGGCTTACATGGGTACTGGGGAGTCGAACCTGGGTCTTTGCAGGCAAAGGCCTTAACTGCTAAGCCATCTCTCCAGCCCCACCCACTATTATTGCTGTTACTATTAGCACTGTAACTATACCCTTGTAGGGTAGATAGACGGGCCATCAGAACTGTCGTGACAGATATCCGCTCGCAGATTTCTCCCAGCACAGCTGTTGCTGCGCCCAGGCTAGAGGCTGAGTACAGAAAACTTCCTTGCTCCGGGAGTATCCTAAAGCTGGCTGACTGGTGCTGTCTCACCCTAAGCACACCCTGTCCGGCCCCGGGCAAGAAGAAGGCTATGAAGGTCTTCTGTTGTTTGGTGTTCTGGTTGGTTCCACGGGGCACGCCTTCCCACTCACCGGCTTGCAGAATGCTGTGGGATCCGGAGCGTACACGGCGGTGCCGCGCTTATCAGTGCTGGGCTCTGCTTTCGAGACCTTGCCTCCATCGTGCAGGAACCTGGATTTCATGCATCCCATCCTGCAGCCAACAGAAAGGCAGGTGGGAAAGGAGCCCAGTCTGTGCATTCCTATCCCACAGGGAGCTGCAGTCCCGTCTTGCCCGCTCGCCTCTCCTTGGCCTCCCGCCCGGTCCTGAATGAACCGCCTGGGCCTCAGACTTCCACCGCTCGTCTGTCCTGGCTCTGGGCCGGAGCTTACAAGTTCTAGACCTGGGTACCAAGGACCAGCACAGTAGGGAGTTTACTCTGAGGGAAAGTTGTGAGGATGATGGGAACATCATGGCAGAACCGTGGAAGAGGGCGGGTACTGTGGGTGATGGGTACTGCCGCTCTTCTTGGGTCAGGGCCTGGAGCTGCTCCATTTTTGTTTTTGTTTTTAAAATTTATTTTATTTATTTATTTGCAAGCAGAGGCAGAGTGAGAGAGAAGAAAGACACACACAGAGAGAATGGGCATGCCAGGGCCTCTAGCCACTGAAAACGAACTCCAGATGCATGTGCCACCGTGTGCATCTGGCTTACATGGGTCCTGGGGAATCAAACCTGGGTCCTTTGGCTTTGCAAGCAAGTGTCTTAACCACTAAGCCATCTCTCCAGCCCTGGAGCTGATTCTTGACCCTTGCTCTCCACCAGCACCTCACTTGTCATCCCCAAACAAGCTGCAGCAGGTCCCTCATTGCAAATAGAAATGATGGTAATAATAATAATAATAATAATAATAATAATAATAAATAACAATAAAACCATCTTGCAGCATTCTAGAAGGACTGGGAAGCATGCAGATGGCAGAGAAATGCTGAGCACAGTCTCTGGCCAGCACTCTAGCAAGCTCACCATCAAATAAAACTGTGATTGCTGTGTCATAAATCATGAAGACATGGGTTGGAGAGATGGTTTAGCGGTTAAGGCACTTGCCTGCAAAGCCTAAGAACTCATGCTCAACTCTCCAGATCCCATGTAATCCAGACGCACAAGGTGATGCAAGCGTGCAAGGTCACACATGCGCACAAGATGGGGGTGCAGCGTGTGAAGTTCGATTGCAGTGGCTGGAGGTCCTGGCATGCTAATTCTCAATCTCTCTCATTAAAAAAAAGCCGGGCGTGGTGGCGCACACCTTTAATCCCAGCACTCGGGAGGCAGAGGTAGGAGGATCGCCATGAGTTCGAGGCCACCCTGAGACTCCATAATGAATTCTAGGTCAGCATGGACTAGAGTGAGACCCTACCTCGAAAAACAAAACAAAAAAACAAAACAAAACAAAACAAAAAACTCATGAAGAGAACATATACCGTAACTCCAATAACCTAGACAAATAAAAACAAAGGCGCCACATTCCTGGTATCCTAACTGGTTTCCAACTCCTTCTTTCCCTCTCTGCCCCTCCTATCTCTAGTGGATTTATTTAGCCATCTATTCATTCATTCAATAAGCATTTGCATTCCTTCTCTAAGCCATGAATAAGGCGGGCACGTTCATGTCCTTACGGAGCTCAACCGGAGATGAGTAAGAGGGGCAGCAAATAAACACATGAGCGCATAAGTCATGCAGCAAGGTCAGCTAGCGAAAAGTGTGAGAAACGGAGGAGGGTGTTATAGGGAACACGGGGGTGGGGGGCGGTGGGGGGGCACGGCCCTTGAGACGGGCAGGTTGGGGAGGCCTCTCTCAGGAGGTGGGTGATATTATACTGGGGGTCTGAATGACACAAAGACAAAAGTTAAGGTTGGAATGTGCTTGGACAGGAGAAGCCCTGACAGCAGGCCAGGGTGGCTGAAGCTCTCAGGCAGGGGGGGAAAGTATGTGACAAGGCCACCACATCTCACAGTGAGGAATCAGAATTTCTTTTCTTTTTTTTTTTTGGTTTTTCGAGATAGGGTCGCACCCTAGCTCAGGCTGACCTGGAATTTGTAGTCTCAGGGTGGCCTAGAGCTCATGGTGATCCTCCTACCTCTGCCTCCCTAGCACTGCTGGGATTAAAAGCATGTGCCACCATGCCTGGCAGGAATCTGAATTTTACTGAAGAGAGTAGAAACCATGGGAAGTTTAGGGCAGGAGAGCCAGTGGGGTTCAAGTTGTACTATTTTATTTAGTTTTATTTTATTTTTCTGTATTGGCAATTGAAACTGGGCTTCACACAAGCTAGGCAAGCACTCCACCCCTGAGCTATATCCCCAGCACATAAATTTGCACTTTGAAAAGTATTTTTGGGCTGGAGAGATGGCTTAGCGGTTAAGGCACTTGCCTGTGAAGCCTAGAGACCCAGGTTTGATTCCCCAGAACCTACGCATGTGTCTGGAGTTTGTTTGCATTGGCTACAGGCCTTGGCATGCCAATTCTCTCTCTCTCTGTCTCTAATTAAAAAAAAAAATTAAAAATAATCTTGAGGCCGGGCATTGTGGCACATGCCTTTAATTGTACTCGGGAAGCAGAGGTAGGAGGATCACCACAAGTTTAAGGCCAGTCTGAGACTACAGAGTAAATTACAGGTCAGCCTGGGTGAAAGTGAAATCCTACCTGAAAAAAAAAACAAAATAAAGGGCTGGAGAGATGGCTTCGCAATTAAGGCATTTGCCGGTGATGCCTAAGGACTCATGTTTGACTCTCCAGGTTCCATGTCAGCCAGATGCACAAAATGACACAAGTGTGCAAGGTCACACATGCACACAAGGGGGCACACGCATCTGGAGTTCGATTTCAGTGGCTGGAGGCCCTGGTGTGCCAATTCTCTCTCTCTCTCCCACTCTCTACTGTAAAAAGAAAAAAAGACTAGTCTGTTGGGCTTGCCTCAAAAAAGAAATTTTTTTTTTGAGCCAGGTGTGACAGTGCACACCTTTCATCCCAGCACTCAGGAGGGAGAGGTAGGAGGATTGCTGTAAGTTCAAGGCCAGCCTGGGACTACAGATCGAGTTCCAGGTTAGCCTGGGCTAGAGTGAGACCCTACTTCAAAAACATATATTTTTTTATGGGTTGGAGTGATGTCTCAGTAATTAAAGGTGCTTGCTTGCAAAGCCTGATGACCCTGGTTTGATTCCCCAGTATCCACGTAATGCTAGATGCATGCATCTGGAGTTTACTTGTAGTTATAAGAGGTCCTGGTGCATCCATTCATTCTCTGTCTCCTTGCAAATTAATAAATAAAATATAATTTTTTTATTTTGTTTTTTTCCAGGTAAGGTCTCACTCTAGCTCAGGCTGACCTGGAATTCACTATGTAGTCTCAAGGCAGCCTCGAACTCTAGGCGATCCTCCTACCTCTGCCTCCCAAGTGCTGGGATTCAAGGTGTGCGCTGCCACACCCTGCCTAATATTTTTTATTTATTTGTAAGGAGAGAGAGAAAAAATGAGAATGAACACTCCAGGGCCCCTTGCCACAGCAAATGAACTCCAGATGCATGTACCACTTTGTGCATCTGGCTTCATGTGGGTATTGGGAAATCAAATCTGGGTCACTAAGCATTGCAGACAAGTGCCTTAACCACTGAGCCATCTCTCCAGCCCAAATTTGCACTTTAAATCATCTCTGGTGGCCATGAAGAGCATGACTATAGGAAGCTGCTGTGGTTGTTCAGCCATAAGACACCAGTGGCCTGGCACAGGGTGGGAACTTTGGATGGATTAGAAGTAGGTGGAGTTGAGGAACATTTTGGTGGTGGAGCTCACTGACATTGCTGCTGTATTAATTTAAGATGCTAAAGAAATCATGTTTGGTTGTTTTCCCTTTTTCTCTCTCTTCCTCCCTCCTTTCCTCTTCCTCTCGCATTCTCTTTCTTTTTGTGATGTTGGAGATTGAAGCCAGGAACTTGTGAATGCTAGGCAAGTGTTCTACCACTGTGTTATATGGCCAACTGTGGTGGTTTGAAGGTATGTCCCCCATAGACTCAGGAGTTTTATTAAACTTATAACTTGGGTATCTAGGCACCTGGCTGGAGGAGGTGTCCCTAGGGGGAAGAGCAGTCTGAGCTCTGGTGGAGTTTTATTTATTTATTTATTTTTATTTTTATTTATTTGAGAGAGAGAGAGAGAGAGACAGACAGACAGAGAGAGAGAGAGAAAGAACGGGCATGCCAGGGCCTGTAACTACTGCAAACAAACAGATGCATGTGTCACCTTGTGCATCTGGCTTACATGGGTCCTAGGGAATCGAACCTGGGTCCTTTGGCTTTGCAGGCAAGCTCCTTAACCACTAAGCAATCCCTCCAGCTGTGTGGTGGAGTTTTTGTGCTTGCTGCCTTTTGGTGTTTGCTGGCTGGTGGTCATTTCTCTTTCTCTGCTTGGATCTATGAATGGGATCCAGCTTCTTCTTCATCCATTGATGAAACTTCCCTTAGATCTGTAAGCTTGAAATAAATCCCTTGAAATAATTGAAATAATCCACAAAACTGTGTTTTGAAATAATGATTGAAATAATCCACAAAACTGTGTTTGGTTGGATGTTCATCCCAGCACTGTGGAACCGTCTACTATAACTAACCCTATGCAATTGTTTAGAGACAGCATCTTGCTATGTAGCCCAGGCCGGCTTTGAACTTGAACTCCTCCTGACTTGGCCTCCTCAGTGCTGGGGATGCGGATGTGTGCCATCATGCCCGGTACAGTGGTTTGAGTCCAGTGTCCCCCATAAACTCATGTGTTCCGAATGCGTGCTCCCCAGCTGATGGCAACTGGGGAGGTGGAACCGGCTGGAGGAGGTGCGTTGTTGGGGGTGGGCTGAGGGGTGTTGCACCCAACTCTCCCTTGCTGGAGTTCCAGTTCACACTCCTGCTGCTGCTGTCTTCCACCTGCTGTGGCAGAAGTGATGCCCAGCCTCTGCTCTACTGTCTTTTCCCTGCCATCATGGAGTGTCCCCTCGAGACTACAGACAAAAAGAAATCCTTTTTTTTTTTTCCCTCATCAGCTCCTTCTGGAAAGGTGTTTTGTTTCAGCAAGGAGAGGGTAACTACAAGACCTGACTACGTAGCTGGTTAAACGGAATCAAAACATGACTGTACCCAGAGGCGCTGGCCTGGCGGCTAGAAGACTGGACTGTGGGCACATCTGGGGAGCAGCTGCAGGGCCAGAGCCAGAACAGGTCACGTGGCACTGGGCAGGCCAGCTCTGGACCTCCAGGGTCAAGATTCTTATGAGGGGCAGTAAGGAACAGGCGGGATGCACCCACAGGGATGTCTTCTGCCTAAGAAGCCTCCACAGCCTCACACAGTGCCAGACACCACTGCATAAACCGAGTGTGGTGGCACACAGTTGTAATCCCAGCACTTAGGAGGTGGTTGAGGCAGCAGTATCAGAAGTTAAAGGAAATTCTCAGCTACATAGTAAATTTGAGACCAGCCTGGGCTATATGAAACACTCTCCAAAAAACAAGGGTGGGGGGGAGGAGAATGAAGGGAAGAAAGGAAGGAAGAAGAGGCAAATTCTTTTAACTGGTATTTGTCTGTCCTGGGCAGAATTTATCATCTCTAGCCATGAGCAGTCCCCCGCCCCCTCATTTGGAAAGTAAGGAATACCATTCAGAATCTTGGAATGCTGGATCATTAATCTGAAAAAAATCTCATAATTAATCAACTGCTTTATAATGTACTTTTACACACTTGAAGCTGAAAAACAGCATCTCTCTGATTTGTGACAAATATGTATGACGGAGTGTAAGATTATGGTACACGTCATGATACACTTCATGTTTTTTTTTTTTTTTTTTTTTTTGAGATAAGATCTCACTCTAGCCCAGGCTGATCTGGAATTCACTATGTAGTCTCAGACTGGCCTTGAACTCACAGTGATCCTCCTACCTCTGTGTGAGCCACCACACACTGGCTGTTTCCTGTGTTTTTATCAGCATAAGGAGCGTGAGAGAGGTCAGCTCCCCTCCCCTCTCTCAGCACCAGGGATCTGCAGCTGTGACAACTGCTGAGGTGATTCCCCCCACACCCAGCCTGGTGGAAACCTACTGAGCATCATTTACATGGCTGATTTACATATTCATGAAGGCCACAGAGACCTGAGGGAGGGGTATCTCATTCTCAACACCAGGCGCCTCTGAGAAAGGATGATAGGTACTTGTTTTTCTTTCTCTTTTTCCTTCCTTCCTTCTTTCTTTCTTCTCTCTCCCCTCTCTCTCTCCCTTCTTTCCTTCCTTCCTTCTTTCTTTTCTTTTCTTTTGTTTTTTCTTTTATTTTTTATTTTTTATTTTTTGGTTTTTCGAGGTAGGGTCTCACTCTGGTCCAGGCTGACCTGGAATTCACTATGTAGTCTCAGGGTAGCCTCAAACTCACAACAATCCTCCTACCTCTGCCTCCCGAGTGCTGGCATTAAAGGTGTGTGCCACCATGCCCGGCTTTTCTTCCTTCCTTTTTTTTTTTTTTTTTTTTAGGTTTTTAAAATTTTATTTTAGAGAGAGAGAGAGATATTTGGTGTGCTAGGGCCTCTGCCACTGAAATTGAACTTCAGACATTTGTGCCACCTAGTGGGCATGTGTGACCTTGTACTTGCCTCACCTATGTGTGCCTGGCTAAACATGGGATCTTAACCGCTAAAACATCTCTCTAGCCCCTTTTCTTTCTTTTTAAAAAAACGGTTTATTTTATTTTATTTATTTATTTGACAGAGAGAGTGTTTAGGTGTACCAAGGCCTCTTGCCATTGCAAATGAACTTCCACATGCATCTGCCATTTTGTGCATCTTGCTTTATATGGGTATTGGGAAACTGATCCCGGGCCAAGAGGCTTTGCAAGCAAGTGCCTTTAACTGTTGAGCCATCTCTCCAGACCCATCTCTATTTTTCGGTGGTGTTGATACAACACAGGGTATCAGAGATTCTAGGCAAGCACTCTACCTTAAGCCTTTGAGCTATATTCCCAGATGGCATGGTGGGATTCCAGCTCACAGGGTGCCAGTGAGCGCTAAGGGAGCTGATGGATGTGGAAGTGCTGTGTACAGTGAGCCCGAGACATCAGCTGTGGTATTTCTGGGTACAGTGAATGTGCCACCAAGCTAGGGCATGGGGCCAGGGATGTGGCTCAGAGGCAGAGCACTTGCCCAGCAGTGAGAGGTCTTGGGGTTTGGCCTCAGATTAAACAAACAACAAAGTGCATTCTGCAATTCCTTTGGCCAAGAGCTCAGAGCCACTGCAACTGTTTAAACAGGAAACGCTCATCAGGTTTTTTTAAAAAGCTAACTCCTATTTATTTATTTATTTATTTGAGAAAGAGATAGATAGATAGAAAGAAAGAAAGAAAGAAAGAAAGAATGGGTTTTAAATTTAAAATTTTATTTTAGAGAGAGAGAGAGATATTTGGTGTGCTAGGGCCTCTAGCCACTGCAAATGAACTCCAGATACATGCGCCACCTCATGCATCTGGCTTATGTGGGTCCTGGGGAATTGAACCTGGGTCCTTTGGCTTTGCAGGCAAGTGCCTTAACCGCTAAGCCACCTCTGCAGCCCCAAAGTGTGATTTTTAAAAAGTCATACACCAGGAATCAAATTTGTATAACTCGTTACTGTCCCCCTAGCCCAAGAGACCTGTGCCCATTGCTGCTTATGGTCATTATTCCTAGAAATGCCATGTGAACCACATATCTAATTTAATGCCTTCTGCAGCCATTCGTTTTTCAAGGTAGGGTCTTGCTCTAGGCCAGACTGACCTGAAACTCACTCTATAGCCCTAGGCTCACCTCAGAACTCCTACTTCAGCCTTCCAAGGGCTGGGATTAAAGGCAAGCACTACTATGTTTGGTCTTGCAGCGATATATATATATTTATTATTATTGTTATTATTATTATTTTTTTTTTTTGGTTTTTCGAGGTAGTGTCTCACTCTAGCCCAGACTGACATGAAATTCACTATGTATTCTCAGGGTGGCCTTGAACGCAGGGTGATCTTCTTACCTCTGCCTCCTCAGTGCTGGGATGAAAAGTGTGCCCCACCATACCCGCTTGCAGCCATCTTTTTAAGTAAAAAGTAACAAGTGAATTTTTTTCCAGAACTGTTTAAGACTTTTTTTTTTTCTTCGAGGTAGGGTCTCACTCTGGTCCAGGCTCACCTGGAATTAACTATGTAGTCTCAGGGTGGCCTCGAACTCAAGGCGATCCTCCTACCTTTGCCTCCTGAGTGCTGGGATTAAAGGCGTGCACCACCTCACCCAGTTTAGGACTTTGTTTTTTCAACTTTTTTTTTTATTGACAACTTCCATATTTATAGACAATAAATCATGATAGTTCTCTCTCCTCTCTCATTTTCCCCGTCATAAATCCACTCTCTATCATATCTCCTCCCCTCTCAATCAGTCTCTCTTCTATTTTGATGTCATCTTTTTCTTCTATTATCATGGTCTTGTGTAGGTAGTGTCAGGCACTGTGAGGTCATGGATATCCAGGCCATTTTGCATCTGGAAGAGTACACTGTAAGCAATCCTACCCTTCCTTTGGCTCTTACATTCTTTCTGCCACCTCTTCCGCAATGGACCCTGAGCTTAGGAAGGTGTGACAGAGATGAAGAAACAAGTGTATTTTTAAGAACAAATATATACTTTACTCAGTATATCAAAATTATTAATACAAAATCATTAAGATGTTTTGCTTTTATTTGTTTACAGTGCTGGGATGGAACCCAGGGCCTGCATGCTGGCTAAGTTCTCTACCGCTGAGCCACATCCTCAGCTCTTCTTTTTTCTTTTCTTTTCTTTTTTTTTTTTTTTTTTTTTTTGGTTTTTCGAGGTAGGGTCTCACTCTAGCCCAGGCTGACCTGGAATTCACTATGGAGTCTCAGGGTGGCCTCGAACTCACAGCGATCCACCTACCTCTGCCTCCCAGTGCTGGGATTAAAGGCGTGCGCCACCACACCCGGCCTCTTTTTTCTTTCTTTAGATTTTAGGGTTTTTAAAATGTTTTTGTTTTGTTGTATTTTTTTTTTTTCATTTTTGTTGTTTTCTCCCTAACTCTATTTTAAATTAATTTTCAATTTTTTATTATATTATTTCTTAGAGAGAGAAAGAGAGAGAGAGAGAGACTAGGCATGCCAGGGCCTCAGCCACTGAAATCCACCTCCAGACACTTGCACCACCTAGTGGACATGTGCGACCTTGTGCTGGAGTCACCCTTGTGTGTCTGGCTTATGTGAAATCTGGAGAGAGACTGAACGTGGGTCCTTAGGTTTTGCAGTCAACCACCTTAACTGCTAAGCCATCTCTCCAACCCCCCCTCCTTTTTTTTGAAACAGGGTTTTCTGTTGCTCAGGCTGTACATGAACTCACTATGAAGCTGAGTGTGATCTTGGACTTTAAAAATAAACTTTTTTTCCCCCCAAATAAACTTTTATTGTAATTTTCAGACATGCACATAACTATTTTGATCAGAATCCTCTCTCATTACCTTTTTTTGTTTCTCTCTCTCCCATCCTGCACCCTTTCTTCTTTTCAACTAGTCCCTCTTCTATTTGATGTCTTCTTGTTTCCTTTGTCCTCCTTCATCCATCATCCATTGTCCTCTGAGGTTATGAGTGCAAGGGCCGCTTTGTGTTCAGAAGACAGTATTTCAAAGCACTCCTCCCCAGCCTTTGGCTCCTACATTCTTTCCGCCCCCTCTTCTGCAATATTCCCTGAGCCTTGGATTGCCCTTTAAATGCTTGTGTTCATGCCTGCAGGAGAGTGCTGCTCTCACCTTTCAGAGGAGCTTCTTTCTGTAGACGGTGGTGACTCCTGGGGAGACTCAAAACTTGTCAGAGTGCTAGAATAAGTGACTATTGAGTGCTCAGCACTAAATGAGACATCCCTGTCATAACCTTGGACTTCTTTTCTTTTCTTTTGTTTTTTTTTTATTTTTTATTTTTTATTTTTTGGTTTTTCGACGGTAGGGTCTCACTCTGGTCCAGGCTGACCTGGAATTCACTATGTAGTCTCAGGGTAGCCTCAAACTCACAACAATCCTCCTACCTCTGCCTCCCGAGTGCTGGCATTAAAGGTGTGTGCCACCATGCCCGGCTTTTTCTTCCTTCCTTTTTTTTTTTTTTTTTTTTTTAGGTTTTTAAAATTTTATTTTAGAGAGAGAGAGAGATATTTGGTGTGCTAGGGCCTCTGCCACTGAAATTGAACTTCAGACATTTGTGCCACCTAGTGGGCATGTGTGACCTTGTACTTGCCTCACCTATGTGTGCCTGGCTAAACATGGGATCTTAACCGCCTAAAACATCTCTCTAGCCCCCTTTTCTTTCTTTTTAAAAAAACGGTTTATTTTATTTTATTTATTTATTTATATTTGACAGAGAGAGTGTTTAGGTGTACCAAGGCCTCTTGCCATTGCAAATGAACTTCCACATGCATCTGCCATTTTGTGCATCTTGCTTTATATGGGTATTGGGAAACTGATCCCGGGCCAAGAGGCTTTGCAAGCAAGTGCCTTTAACTGTTGAGCCATCTCTCCAGACCCATCTCTATTTTTCGGTGGTGTTGATACAACACAGGGTATCAGAGATTCTAGGCAAGCACTCTACCTTAAGCCTTTGAGCTATATTCCCAGATGGCATGGTGGGATTCCAGCTCACAGGGTGCCAGTGAGCGCTAAGGGAGCTGATGGATGTGGAAGTGCTGTGTACAGTGAGCCCGAGACATCAGCTGTGGTATTTCTGGGTACAGTGAATGTGCCACCAAGCTAGGGCATGGGGCCAGGGATGTGGCTCAGTGGCAGAGCACTTGCCCAGCAGTGAGAGGTCTTGGGGTTCGACTTCAGATTAAACAAACAACAAAGTGCATTCTGCAATTCCTTTGGCCAAGAGCTCAGAGCCACTGCAACTGTTTAAACAGGAAACGCCCATCAGATTTTTTTAAAAAGCTAACTCCTATTTATTTATTTGAGAAAGAGATAGAAAGAAAGAAAGAAAGAAAGATAGAAAGAATGGGTACAACAGGGCCTCTTGCCACTGCAAATGAACTCCAGATACATGCACCACCTCATGCATCTGGCTTATGTGGGTCCTGGGGAATTGAACCTGGGTCCTTTGGCTTTGCAGGCAAGTGCCTTAACCGCTAAGCCATCTCTGCAGCCCCAAAGTGTGATTTTTAAAAAGTCATACACCAGGAATCAAATTTGTATAACTTGTTACTGTCCCCCTAACCCAAGAGACCTGTGCCCATTGCTGCTTATGGTCATTATTTCTAGAAATGCCATGTGAACCACATATCTAATTTAATGCCTTCTGTAGCCATTTGTTTTTCAAGGTAGGGTCTTGCTCTAGGCCAAACTGGCCTGAAACTCACTCTATAGCCCTAGGCTCACCTCAGAACTCACAATGATTCTCCTACTTCAGCCTTCCAAGGGCTGGGATTAAAGGCAAGCACTACCATGTTTGGCTTTGCAGATATATATATCTTTAATTTAACTTCATTTATTATTGTTGTTGTTGTTATTATTATTATTATTTTGTTTTTTAAGGTAGTGTCTCACTCTAGCCCAGACTGACATGAAATTCACTATGTATTCTCAGGGTGGCCTTGAACTCAGGGTGATCTTCTTACCTCTGCCTCCTGAGTGCTGGGATGAAAAGTGTGCCCCACCATACCCGCTTGCAGCCATCTTTTTAAGTAAAAAGTAACAAATGAATTTTTTTCCAGAACTTTTTAGGACTTTTTTTTTTTTTTTTTTTTTTTTTTTTTTTTTGAGGTAGGGTCTCACTCTGGTCCAGGCTCACCTGGAATTAACTATGTAGTCTCAGGGTGGCCTCGAACTCAAGACAATCCTCCTAGCTTTGCCTCCTGAGTGCTGGGATTAAAGGCGTGCACCACCTCACCCAGTTTAGGACTTTGTTTTTAAAATTTTTTTTTATTGACAACTTCCATATTTATAGACAATAAATCATGATAGTTCTCTCTCCTCTCACTTTCTCCGTCATAAATCCACTCTATCATATCCCCTCCCCTCTCAATCAGTCTCTCTTTTATTTTGATGTCATCTTTTTCTCCTATTATGATGGTCTTGTGTAGGTAGTGTCAGGCACTATGAGGTCATGGATATCCAGGCCATTTTATGTCTGGAGGGAGCACATTGTAAGGAGTCCTACCCTTCCTTTGGCTCTTACATTCTTTCTGCCACCTCTTCCGCAATGGACCCTGAGCTTTGGAGGGTGTGACAGAGATGAAGAAACAAGCGTATTTTTAAGAAAAAATATATACTTTACTCAGTATATCAAAATTATTAATATAAAATCACTAAGATGTTTTGCTTTTATTTGTTTACAGTGCTGGGATGGAACCCAGGGCGTGCATGCTGGCTAAGTTTTCTAGCGCTGAGCCACATCCTCAGCTCTTCTTTTTTCTTTTTTCTTTTTTCTTTTTTCTTTTTTTTTTTAATAGGATGCCTTTATTTTGTTTTTTGTTTTGTTTTGTTTTGTTTTTGTTTTTTGTTTTTTTTTTGGTTTTTCGGTTTTTCGAGGTAGGGTCTCACTCTAGCCCAGGCTGACCTGGAATTCACTATGGAGTCTCAGGGTGGCCGCTAACTCACGATGATCCTCCTACCTCTGCCTCCCAAGTGCTGGGATTAAAGGCATGCGCCACCACGCCCGGCTCTTTTTTTTTTTTTAATTTTAGGGTTTTTAAAATGTTTTTGTTTTGTTGTACTTTTTTTTTCATTTTTGTTGTTTTCTCCCTAACTCTATTTTAAATTAATTTTCAATGTTTTATTATATTATTATTTTTTAGAGAGAGAGAGACTAGGCATGCCAGGGCCTCAGCCACTGAAATCCACCTCCAGACACTTGCACCACCTAGTGGACATGTGCGACCTTGTGCTGGAGTCACCCTTGTGTGTCTGGCTTATGTGAAATCTGGAGAGAGACTGAACATGGGTCCTTAGGCTTTGCAGTCAACCGCCTTAACTGCTAAGCCATCTCTCCAACCTCCCCTCCTTTTTTTTTGAAACAGGGTTTTCTGTTGCTCAGGCTGGACATGAACTCACTATGAAGCTGAGTGTGATCTTAGACTTTAAAAATAAACTTTTTTTCCCCCAAAATAAACTTTTATTGGTAATTTTCAGACATGCACATAACTATTTTGATCAGAATCCTCTCTCATTACCTTTCTTTGTTTCTCTCTCTCCCATCCTGCACCCTTTCTTCTTTTCAACTAGTCCCTCTTCTATTTGATGTCTTCTTGTTTCCTTTGTCCTCCTTCATCCATCATCCATTGTCCTCTGAGGTTATGAGTGCAAGGGCCGCTTTGTGTTCAGAAGACAGTATTTCAAAGCACTCCTCCCCAGCCTTTGGCTCCTACATTCTTTCCGCCCCCTCTTCTGCAATATTCCCTGAGCCTTGGATTGCCCTTTAAATGCTTGTGTTCATGCCTGCAGGAGAGTGCTGCTCTCACCTTTCAGAGGAGCTTCTTTCTGTAGACGGTGGTGACTCCTGGGGAGACTCAAAACTTGTCAGAGCGCTAGAATAAGTGACTATTGAGTGCTCAGCACTAAATGAGACATCCCTGTCATAACCTTGGACTTCTGATTCTCCTGTCTCAACCTCCCAAGTGCAGGGATTAACTATGCAAAATTGTTTTTTTCTTTTCTTTTTCTTTCTTTATTTTATTTTATTTATTTATTTATTTATCTATTTATTTATTTATTTATTTATTTTTTGGTTTTTTGAGGTAGGGTCTCATTCTAGCCCAGGCTGACCTGGAATTCACTATGGAGTCACAGGATGGCCTTGAACTCATGACAATCCTCCTACCTCTGCCTCCCGAGTGCTGGGATTAAAGGCCTGCGCCACCACGCCCGGCCTTTTTCTTTTTTTTTTTGAGGCAGAGTCTCACTTTAGCCCAAGCTGACATGGAATTCACTATGTAGTATCAGGATGGCCTTGAACTCACAGTGATCCTCCTACCTCTGCCTCCCGAGTACTGGGATTAAAGGCGAGCACCACCATGCCCGTTTTTTTTTTTTTTTAAGTTTTTTTTTTTTTAATGTAGTGCTGGAGATCAAACCCCTGGCCTCAATGCATGCTAGGCAGGCACTCTACCTACTGAGCTACATCCGGAGCCTGCCCCAGCTCTACATTCTTTATTTATTTTTATTTTTTATTTTATGAGAGAGAAAGAGAGAGAGAGAGAGAGCAAGAGAGAGAATTGGCATGCCAGGGCCTCCAGCCACTGTAATCAAACTCCAGACCCATGTGCAACCTTGTGCATGCATCGCCTTGTGCATCTGGCTTACATGGGATATGGGGAGTCAACATGGGTTCTTAGGCTTTACAGGCAAATGCCTTAATCTCTAAGCCATTCCTAAAGCCCAGCTCTACTTTTTGAGATAGAGTCTCCTTATGTTGTCCAGGCTGACCTTACATGCCTGGGCTCAAGTGATCATTCTGCCTCAGCCTCCTGAGTGGCTAGGAGCTATAGATACAGGCCACTGTGCCCTATGTTATTTATTTTTTTAGAGAGAGAGACAGACAGATAGAGGGAGAGACAGAATTGACATGCCAGGGCCTCAGCCACTGATTGAACCCCAGACACTTGCGCCACCTAGTGGTCATGTGCGACCTTGCGCTTGTCTCACCTTTGTGTGTCTGGCTTATGTGGGCTCTGGAGAGTCGAACATGGGTCCTTAGGCTTTGCAGGCAAGCGCCTTAACCACTAGGCAATCTCTCCAGCCCCTATGTTCTAGTATGTATATTATGCACACATTTTAGTGAGACCACCTACTAGGTGCTCGATTGCCTTCAGTGGTTCAAAGCTACTGTACTAGACAGTGTGGACACAGGGCGTTTCTGACATTGCTGCACTGTCAAGGCTGGTCCCAGGCCTGTGTGGCTATGTGCTTAGCTCAGTGCCTGCCCAGTGTGCAAAAGGAACATCTTGAGCAGGCAGTGAGTGAGTGTGCACTCAGAGCGCTGTGCTCTCTTTGTAGTGGAGTGTAAGGATGTGGTACAAGGGTCCAAGCTGTGGAGGGAAGCTTGGACATGCAGAATGACATTCTGTCGAAGTCAGTTCCAGATTGCTGGGACGAACAGCCAACCAGACACAGTTTATGGGAGAAAAGGGTTTATTTCACACTTACAGACCCAGGGGAAGTTCCATCAGTGGCTGGAAGAAGCTGGCTGTCCTTCACAGATCCAAGCACAGAGACATCGCCAATGGCCAGCACCACAAGCAAGCACAAAGTGCCAGAACTCAAACTGTTCTCTCTCCACACCTTTGAGCTGGAATTCAGACCCGCCCCCACACCCACCTTAGGGCTGGACTCCAGGATCCATCCCCAGTGACACCTCCTCCAGCCAGGCTGATGGAGACTTAGGCAGGAAGCTTAACTTCAATGCAACACCTGAGTCTACGGGGCCATGCATTCACACTATCGCATTCAAACTACCACAACGTCCCAGAGCCTCATACAATGAAGCTACCTATTAGTAGAGACGGTGGTAGCATGGTAATGGCCTGGAGTGGGGACATGGGGAGTGGGTGCAGACAGTTTCAATTTTATAAGATGAAAGGGTTATGAAAGTGGGTGATGGTGATATTGTCACATCATAAAGTACTTAGTGTCATTGAACTGTACCTTTAAAATGGTCAAGGCGATAAATTTTCTGTTATATGTATTTTTGTTTTGCCACATAATAAAAAAAAACTGAGGAGCCTAGAAGGTAGCTCAGTGGCAGAGCGCTTAATCTAGTATGCTCAGTGCTCTGGATTTGATTCCTGACAAATCTCTCTCTCTCTCTTACACACACATGCTATTAGGGATTGGGAAAGAGAATCTGGGCTATGTAAAATTTGTTATAATACTTATTAAGTGAAAATGCAAACTGCAAACATGTAGAATGTTAACCTAGTTGGGTAAGATAAATGTATGCATACATGCATGTATGTATGTGTGTCTGGTCATATGTTTATAGAAAAGATAACCTGTTATAAAATAGTTGAACAGCAGAATAAGGAACTGTGTGTGTGTGTGTGTGTGTGTGTGTGTGTGTGTGTGTGGAGGTCAGAGGTTGAACATTTATTTATTTTGATTTTTATTTATTTATTTATTTTTGGTTTTTTGAGATAGGGTCTCACTCTGGCCCAGGCTGTCTTGGAATTTACTATGTAGCCTCAAACTCGTGGCGATCCTCCTACCTCTGCGTCCCCAGTGCTGGTATTAAAGGCATGCACCACCATCCCAGCAGAAGGTCAGAGGTTGAAATCAGGTGTCTCTCACACAACCTGGAATTCACTAATTCAGCTAGTCAGCAAGCCCCGCATTCCCTGCCTCCACCTCCCCAGCACTGGGGTTTCAGGTGCTTGCCACCACGCCCAGCAATGACATGGGTGCTTGGGATCCGAACTCAGGTCTTCATGCTTGTATGGTAAGCACATTACTCCCTAGCCTCAGGAACTGGGTTTTGAAGAACATGAAGGCTTAATAAATAGATAAACAATTGGATAATTTAAAGAATGTTCCAAAGGAGAATGAGTTTCCAAGAAGAGATTACAATATTAAACCATGTGCACGGCCCTCCTGGGTCCAATAAGAACTATACTGCTTACAAAGGAACCATGTTGAACTAGAAGTCTTGGGTTAGACCATTAACTGCACTGAGTATTAGAGTTATCTCTGAGCTTCTAACAGTCAAGATAAATGGAAACTTATATGTCATCGCCTAAACATACCAAGAAGGATAGCAATGTGCTGACAGAACAGTTTTTGTTTTTCCTGTTTTTTGAGTTTTGCAATATAGCTCAGGCTGAATGCTAGCTCAAGATATTTTGCTTCAGCCCTCCATGTGTTGGGACTATAAGTGTGCACCTCCCCTTTGGGCTAAAACAAATATTTTTGAGTACTAAATTCAAGAAAATGTATCATGCAATTCTCATATAAAGGTCACTAAAGGGCACAGTGGACTATTTCTCTCACCGAGGTTTGGCAGCAGTCTGCAATATGCTGGTGAGTGCTTCCTAAATTCCCAAATAGTTTAGGAACTATGGGATGGGACAGGATGGGGAGAAGATGGTGGAAGAGGTTTAATCAGCCTGAGACCTCTGGCAAGATCTCCGATGACAGAATGGCTTGAAGTGAGCTTAGAAATACAGCAGAGAGCCGAGCGTGGTGGCGCACGCCTTTAATCCCAGCACTCGGGAGGCAGAGGTAGGAGGATCGTTGAGAGTTCGAGGCCACCCTGAGACTACAGAGTGAATTCCAGGTCAGCCTGAGCTAGAGTAAGACCCTACCTCGAAAAACCAAAAAAAAAAAAAGAAAGAAATACAGCAGAGGGGGCTGGAGAGATGGCTTAGCGGTTAAGGCACTTGCTTGCAAAGCCAAAGGACCCAGGTTCAACTCTTCAGATCCCACATTATCCAGGTGCACACAGGTGAGGAAGTGCAAGGTCGCACATGCCCTCTCTCTTTCTCTCCCTTTCTCTCTCTCTCATTCTCTCTCTGTGTCTGCCTCCCTTTCTCTCTGAAAAAAAAAAAAAATTTACAAAAAAAGGAAAAGAAAGAAACACAGCACAAGGCAAGTGCAGCTCAGTGGTAGAATGCTTGCTTAGTATGTGTGAGGCCCTGGGTTCAACCAATGACTATGAGACAAAAAAACACAAGACAAAACAGAACAAAAACAAAACCAAAAACAAACAAACACCGTAGCTTGGAGCTGGGGAAATGTCTCAGTAGATAAGAGCACTTGACAGCCATCTCTCCAGCCCCTCTTCTGTTTTCATGTCACAAATATTTCACTGTCCTCTTTGTTTCCCCTCCCTCTGGATCGCTTCCTCCCGCTTCATAGATGTATATATGTATGTATGCATGAATGTCTGTATGTACATGTAAATTTAGATCTGCAAACTCTAGATTCCAAATATGAGAGAAAATACGTGGTATTTGTCTGAGTCTGGCTTATTCCGCTTAACATAGGTGGTGTGAGAAATCGCGAGATGTGCTGTCTTTTCAGTCAGAGGGTTAAAAAGATAGAGAAACTCAATTCTGGAAGGATGCCAGTCTGTGAGAAGCCCCTCCTTCCTGAGTTCTTGGGACCAAAACAGTCCTTGAAAGCAATGCTTCTGCTTCTGCACTGGCAAAAGGTCCCTAAATTTCCTTTCTTTACCCTGAAAACTGTGTCGTCGTCCTGTCCTGATATTTTGGATGATCACATGAGATTGTGAGGTGTGAGGCAAAACCCCAACTCAGAGTAACACCCGTGACCCTGTGTGCATTCGGGAATAAAAACGCCAGCAGAGCCGGGCATGGTGACGCACACCTTTAATCCCAACACTCGGGAGGCAGAGGTAGGAGGATCACCGTGAGTCGAGGCCACCCTGAGACCACATAGTGAATTCCAGGTCAGCCTGAGCTAGAGCGAGACCCTGCCTCAAAAAACCAAAAGAAAAAATTAAAAGCCAGCAGAGAGCAGTTAAGGTGCCTGCCTGCAAAGCTTAACGACCCATGTTCAACTCTCCAGATCCACATAAGCCAGACACACAAAGGTGAGGCAAGCGCAGGGTCACACATGCCCACTAGATGGCTCAAGAGTCCGGAGTTCCATTGCAGTGGCTGAGGCTCTGCTGTGCCTATTCTCTCTCTCGTCTCTAAAACATAAACCACCAGCAGACCCCTGCTTTAAAAAATTTTTTTTTTGTTTATTTTTATTTATTTATTTGAGAGAGACAGAGAGAGGGAAAGAGAGAGAGAGAGAGAAATGGGCGTGCCAGGGCCACCAGCCACTGCAAACTAACTCCAGATGCATGTGCCCCCTTGTGCATCTGGCTGATGTGGGTCCTTGGGGAATGGAGCCTCGAACCGGGATCCTTAGGCTTCACAGGCAAGCACTTAACCGCTAAGCCACCTCTCCAGCCCAGACCCCCTGCTTTTGTGCTTGTTTGCCAGAACTCTTTAAATGCTATGTGCCCTTCTGCAGAAGTGAGCATTGCTGTGACAATATGCTTTGAACTGTGTGGTCACTCTCAAACCCTCAACTCATTTTTAACAGTGTTCTCCAGTCCCATCCATTTTCCTGCACGTGGCATAGTTTCACTCTTCTTTACAGCTGAATGAAACTCCATCGCGTTAAAGACAATTCATTTTCACTCTGCATTCATCTATTGATGAGTATCTAAGCTGATTCTGACTCCCGACTATTGTGAATTGAGCAGAGAGAACACGGATGTGCAAGTGTCTCTTTAGTAGGCGATGGAGGCCTTCGGTTATGTGCTCTGGAGTGGCATAGCTGTCCTGTGGGGAGTTCTGCGTGTAGTTTCTCAAGAAACCACTATATTGATTTTCGTAGTGGTTGCACCAGTTTGCAATCCTACGAGCACTGAACAGGGTTCCTCTTTCTCCATTTCCATCTATAGTTTCTTTTTCTTTTTCGATGCGTGTGCATGCGTGTTTGTGTGTGTGTGAGCATGTGCATGCGCAGAGTTGGAGAGGCCAGAAGTCAACACCAAGTGTCACTCTTCAGGAACGCCTCCTCCCTTGTCTTGAGACAGGGTCTCTCATTGGCTCGGAGCTCCCCAGTGGGACTACACTGGCTGGCCGGTCAGCCCAGTGGCTCCCTGTCCCCAGCTCCCCAGCACTGGGACTGCAAGTGCCAATCCCCACACAGACATTGCTACCGGTGAGTTCCGGGGGTAGAACTCAGGTCCGCATGCTTGCAAGACAAGCCCTTTACCCACTGAGCCATCTACCCAGCCAAGATGCTACGTTTTGCTCTGCTTCTTTCCTTTACTTCTCTTTTCCTTTCCCCGCTTCTTCCTCTTCCAATCCCTCTCTCTGACATTGCTCTCGGTATGACACCCGGGCTGGGTTTTGAACTCATGTCATCTACAGATAGGAATAGTTTGACCTCTTCCTTTCCTATTTTTATCTTTTTTAAAAAATTTTTTCTGTTTTATTTATTTATTTGAGAGTGACAAACAGAGAGAGAATGAGTCAGATAGAGAGAGAGAGAGAGAGAGAATGGGCGTGCGCCAGGGCTTCCAGATACTGCAAACGAACTCCAGACGCGTGCGCCCCCTTGTGCATCTGGCTAGTGTGGGTCCTGGGGAAATGAGCCTCGAACCGGGGTCCTTAGGCTTCACAGGCAAGCGCTTAACCGCTAAGCCATCTCTCCAGCCCTATTTTTATCTTTTTTATTTTTTCCTCGTATCCTGTTGCTCTAAGACTTCAAGCAGTGTATTAGATAAGAGTAGAGAGTAAGCACCCTTGTCTCATCCGGATTTTACAGGAAATGCTTTCCGTTTTTTCCTACTTGGTATGCGATGTTGGCTCCACGCTTGTTGTACATAACCTTCATTATGCTGAGCATGTTCCTTCTACTCATAGTTTCTTCAGGGTGTTAAAAAGTATTTTATTTATTTATTCATTATTTATTTGTTTGGTTATTTTTATTTTATCTATTTAATTTTAATGCTTTTTTAAAAAATAATTTATTTATCTGAGGGTGACAGACAGACAAGGGGAGAAAGAGGCAGAGGTAGAGAGACAGAGAGAGACAGAGAGAGACAGAGAGAGAGAATGGGCGCGCCAGGGGCCTCCAGCCACTGCAAACGAACTCCAGACGCGTGCGCCACCTTGTGCATCTGGCTTACGTGGGTCCTGGGGAATCGAGCCTCAAACAGAGATCTTTAGGCTTCACAGGCAAGTGCTTAACCACTAAGCCATCTCTCCAGCCCCATTATTTATTTATTTATTTGAGAGAGAGAAAGAGGCAGAGAGAGAAAGTAAGAGACAGAGAGAGAGAGAATGAGCACAGCAGGCCCTCTAGCAAACAAACTTCAGACGTGTGTATCACCTTGTGCACCTCCTTATGTGGGTACTGGGGAATTGAACCTAGGTCTGTAGGCTTCGCAGGCAAGTGCCTTAACTGCTGAGCCATCTCTCCGACCCCTCCTCAGGGCTTTTTATCATGAAGAGATATTGAACTTTGTCAAAGGTCTTTTCTGCATCTATTGAAATGATTGTGCTATTTCTATCCTTAAGTCTATTTTTGTGATGTATTACACTTATTGATTTGTGTATGTTGAACCATCCTTGCATCCCTGGAATAAAACCAACCTGGTTGTGGTGTATGATGTTCTCAATGTGTTCTTGAATCAGTTTGCAAGAATTCTATTTAGAATTTTTGCATCTGTGTATATCAGGGAAATTGCCCTGTAATGTATGTGTTTGTGTTACATGGTTTTGTTAATCAAATTAACACTAGCTTCATAGACTAAGTTTAGTTTTCCTGTCTTTTCCTTCTTTTCAAACATTATGAATTTAACAATTTTAACACTTTTTAAAAATTTTATTTATTTGGGAGAGAGACAGATAAAAGGAGAGAGAGAGAGAGAGAGAGAGGAGAGAGAATGGGCATGCCAGGGCCTCTAGCCACTGCACAAGAACTCCAGACACATGTGCCACCACATGGGTGCTGGAGAATCAAATCTGGGTCCTTAGGCTTTGCAGACAAGTGCCTTAACTGCTAAGCCATCTCTCCAGCCCCCTCCCATTCTTCTCCTTCTTCTTCCTCTTCTTCTTTTTGAGGCAGTTCTCATTCTAGTGCAGAATGACCTGGAACTCACTCTATAGCCCAAGCTGCTCAGCCTCCCAAATGCTGGGATTACTGGTATGATTCACCAAGCCCAGCATCTTCCCCTTCTATTTCATGGAACAGTTTGAAGTTACCTAGACTTTCGGACCTATCTGTAATGAAATGAAGGCTGAACTTGGGATTCGGGGTCGTGGGTTCTGCCACTGGGTAACGTTGGACTGGTCACTTCCCTTTTCTGAGCTTCATTTTCCTTCCTGTAATTAGGAAGCTCTTGCTTCTTTGACTTGACCTGAGGTCTTGTGAGACAAAAGATGTGAAAAGCTTTTTAGAAAACCTCCACACTAACACTTCTTGTCTAATGTGGTCCAACACCAGGCTCTGAGAGCAGTAGTAGTCTCGGGGCCCCATACTGGCTCAGAGTGCTGACCCTCCTGCCTAGCACATTACCTCAGGCCCTGCCCCTCCCTCAGACTCTTCAGCTCTACAAGAGCCTCATGGGAGGGAAAGGAGAGAGTCAACTAGCCTTCCTGGCTGTTTCCCATGCCACACTGACTGCAGGCCTCTCAGCACTCTCTGTGGACTGGGCGTGGTGTTCTGGAAGCATCTAAGCTCAAACAGTGGTCTGCAGAGGTTGGGGGTGTGAAATCCAGGGTCTGATCCCACCTTTGCCAAAAGCTCACTGTTTGACCTTAGGCAAGCCTCAACTTAACTTCTGGGCCTCAGTTTCTCCAAATGTGAAATGAGAAGTTCCCCTGAAAGGACAGCTGTAATTTCTCTCTGCGGTGCGTCTGTCCCCTCTTCAAGCACAGCTACCCAATTTTCCTTTAGGAGCTCCTCTCCCAGTCTGTTATATATGACTGGCGCCGCCTTGGCTCCAGTCTCCCATAGCCTGTGTAAGTGTGGGTCTGTGACAAGTCCAACCATCCAGAGTAGTAGACACTGAAGCCGAGGTGGGCGTGACTCCAGCCTGGGCAGGAAGAGTCTAGAAATGCTTGCAACAGTCAGAAAGAGCCAAGAAATAGAGGAACAGATTTGCAAGCTCAGATCCAGCCCAGCCTGAAGTTGGAGTCTCGTGGACTTTCCAATGACCTCATCTTCTGCTTGGACCAGTTTGAATTTGATTTCTGTCTCCATGAGCACCAAATAGTTCTGTCCCGTACAGAGAAGGGTCTTACAAGGGATCGTAACTCACACTCAAATGTAAAAGACTGACTAGCAAAGACTTCTGATAGCTGGATTTGGTACCACAGAAGTTAAGAGACTGGATGTAGGCTGGAGAGATAGCTTAGCTGTTAAGGTGCTTGCCTGTGAAGCCTAAGGACCCATGTTCGATCTCTCTCCAGATCCCACGTAAGCCAGATGCACAAAGCTGAGGCAAACTCAAGGTCACCCATGCCCACTAGGTGGCACAAGCATCTGAAGTTCGATTGCAGTGGCTGAGGCCCTGGTGCTCCAATTCTCTCCCTTGTGCACAAATGTGAACTCTTCCTAAAAAAAAAAAAAAAAAAAAAAGGAAAAAGATACTAGATGCAGAGAGTAGGTAAGGATGAATGGAATATGATGGCACCAAAGCTGTACCTACCTAAAAAGTGGCTGGCATATGATGGCCCTTCCATACACATCTGTGTTGTGTTCTCTCTACAGGTCTTATTACACTTGGCTGAAGTCAGCAGTGCAGCCGTATGAACCCATGTTTCAGATCAGAAAATGAAGGCCTGTGCTAGAGAGGGTCTCCTAGCAGGTCAGAGGCAGGGGGAGTTCACTTTCACATCTCCTGCTTCTCATCCTCCTCAAAATCAGCCTAGAGGCTGCTGCCCATGGAGGGAGGGGGATTAGGAACCCAAAGAGGAAGCTCAGAGCAGCAACGGTCACTGTGGGGCCTTCGTGTGAAGACGATGGAGCCGGACGAACGACAGCTCAGCCACGGGAGCGGGGGTGTTTTCCCAACCAGAAGCTAATTCCTAACATAATTTCTGGGGTTCAGATCCCCAGCCGGATGCCCTGGTTACCTTCTGAATGAGCCATTCTTACCCCCAAGTCCCTAGTGGACATCTTGGGGTCACCCCAGTTCCTCATCTGTCCCCCTCTCTTGGAGCCTCAGTTTCCTCCGGTAGAGCTGAGAGCTTTGTGCACACATGGGGTCAGCTGGGTCCCGATCTCCATTCTGTCCTCTTACAAAGAAGTCCTTTAAAACACAGGCCAGGCCACAGCCCCTCTGCTCAGAGCACCCAGCACTCCTGTGCTATGTGGATAAAAGCCTTGGTCCCCTCCATACTAGGGAGATTCTAGCCTCTCACAGATCTTCCTTCTGCACTCTCTCTCTCTCTCTCTCTCTTTCCTCTGACTCCTCTCTCTCTCTCTCTCTCCATCACTGTACTCTGTATCCACATCACCTCCTCAATGTTCTTCAGAACTTGCCAACCGCTTCCACCTTAGGGCCACAGCACAACTGCCTTCTGGAATGTTCTTTACCCAGAAAACCCCTTTTACTTCATCAAGGTCCCTTCAAAGAGTGCACCTTCTTAGACTGGCCTTCCCTCATCACCCTGGCTAGGACAGGAACCCCATCCTCAAATCCCATCACTCCCTGGCACTGGCCTGGTTCTGACCATCTCTTTCCACATGGCCTGAAGTGCTCAGGTATCTAGTGGCAGAAGGACTGTTGGGCAATGGCATCGGCTTTTGTGCTTCAAAGCCAATGCTGCTTCCATGGGCTGCTCCCGGTCAGGAAGGGGACCTGGCAGGGTGCTGAGGCACGCCTGGGTCTGACGGAGCTCTTCCATAGCCCGGTCATGCTTGCTTTCGAACTGCCCCGGGGGTGAAGCTACTCCGATCTACCCCCTCCTTGCCTCCTTCTTCAAGGTGTGCCTGGCTACCTGTTGATTGCTCACCTAGCCTCTCTGGGTTTCTCTCCACATCCATACACAGACGCATCCTCTAACAAATTCCCTGACACTCCTATGGAAGACTTATTCTCAAAGGAGCTAAACCACCACACTCATTGCACTGCCTGGTGACCTGCCGGGATGCAGGGCACATTGGGGGCGTGGCTTTGCTTCCTTCACTACCACTTACCAGTGTGTGAAACTAGGACACAGTGTGCCCAGCAAGTTCCTTTGGTTGAAGTGGACCCCTGGGAGCCCAGGTTTCCCATCAGCTGTCACGAAGGTGTCCGGACAGACAGGGCTCTCTGGTTTGCTCATTTCTCCTTGGAGAACAAAGTCACTCCTTGTTGGAGCTCAGTGCCTGGTTCAGACAGGCTATGGTGGCCAACTTGCCCCGTTCTAACCAGCGGTATTCCTGCCAGCTGCTCCAACCCTGTTCCCCACAGACAGAATCCTCAAAGCCAGAAGAACAGGGGCTGGGGAGTTGGCTCAGTCAGTAGAGTGCTTGCCTAGCATGCACAAAGCTCTGGGTTCAAGCCTCAGCGTGGCATAAGCCAGATATGGTGGAGCATGCCTTTGATCCCAGCACTGGAGAAGTGAAGTCAGGCAGATCCTGGGGACTTGCTGGCCAGCAAGTCTAACCACTTGGTGAGTTCCAGGCCAGTGAGAGACCTTGTCTCAAAACAAAAGGTGGACAGTGCCCAAGGAATGACATCCAATGTCGTCCTTTGACCTCCACATACATGTGCACACATGTGCACCAGACTACATGAACATGAAACACATACACAAAAGGACCACTAAAGCTACGGGTTAATGTGTGTGTGTATGTGTACTGCAGGCATCACAAGGTGGTATTCTTTTTTTAAATTAAATTTATTTTATTGCTTACTTATTTATTGAGAGAGAGAGAGAGAGAGACAGAATGGGAACACCAGGGCCTCCAGGCACTGCAAACGAACTCCAGATGCATGCGCCACCATGTACATCTTACATGGGTTCTGGGGAGTCGAACCTGGGTCCTTGGGCTTTGCAGGCAAGTGCCTTAATGGCCAAGCCATCTCTCCAGCCCCTGATGGTATTCTTAAGCACGTGTTCCAGCTGAGGTTACTGAGAGAGAAGGGGCTTGCCTGATGCGCCACAGCCTGTGTGAGACAACGCAGCCTCTCAGTTCAGGTTCTGTCCACTCTATTCCTTATTTCTCCAGATGACATGGGGGTGAACTCTAATGCTACTGAAGGTACCCTTCTCTCCTGGGCCCAAGCACTCCAGGGTGAGGCTGGGAGCTCAGGCCTGTGACTCTGAGGGCGAAGTAGGCATGCAGGCCTCAAGGGAACACCTAGCAGAGGACGCAGAGTCATGCTGGGGTGCTGCACATGCGACCCCAACCACAGACCAAGGACAGGCACATTTCACATACAAGCAAGGGTTTCCTCCATGTCATCTCCCGCACGTCTGAAAGTACACGCTATGCCCAGGCCTACAGAAACAGGGTGGGGACCAATGTGCTGTGGGAGTTTGTCTAGAAAATAGAGGCTGGGCTAGGGGTGTAACGTCTGCTGGTGCCTGGCTAAATGTATATACTATGCTCACCAAACTGCCCAGGAAGCACTTCTCTTAACGTTCCTACCCACATATTAATGCCACTCTCATTTTTGGTTAGAGAAGCTCTCTTTTCAGATGGCAGTGACCTTGGGATGACTCAGAAGGCACCATGGTGCTGAGAAGAAGTGACAGAGGAGTGCTCAGCACTAAAACATCTCTATCATACCTTCCAAGGCTCAGGGTCCATTGCAGAAGAGGTGGCAGAAAGAATGTAAGAGCCAAAGGAAGGGTAGGACTCCTTACAACGTGCTCCTCCAGACACAAAATAGCCTGCATATCCATGTCCTCACAGTGCCTGACACTACCTACACAAGACCATCATAATAGGAAGAAAAGATGATGACATCAAAATAAAAGAGAGACTGATTGGGAGGGGGAGGGGATATGATCGAGAGTGGAGTTTCAAAGGGGAAACTGGGGGGAGGGAGGGAATTACCATGGGATACTGTTTACAATTATGAAGTTGTCAATAAAAAAAGAAAGTAGAGGCTAGGAGGTTAGGGAGCTGGCTCAGATGTGAAAGGTGCCTGCTTGTAAAGAATGCCAGCCAGGGTTCAATTCCCCAACACCCAGGAAAGGGATACAAAGTGGAGCGTGCAGCTGCGATCTCTAAGTCCCCTGCCACAATGGGAGGCGTAGCCAGGAGAATCCTAAACTCAAGGGCCAGCTAGTCTGATGTTCTTTGGCAGTCAGAAGCACTAAGAGACCCTGTGTCAAAGAAGACAGAGTAAGGGCTGGAGAGATAGCTTAGCTGTTAAGGCATTTGCCTGCGAAGCCAAAGGAACCAGGCTGGATTGCCCAGAATCCACGTAAGTCAGATGTACAAGGTGGTGCGTATGTCTGGAGTTCGGTTACAGCAGCTGAAGGCCCTGGTGTGCTCATTCTCTCTCTCTCTCTCTACCTCTTTTTCTCTCTTTCTCAAATAAGCAAATAAAATAAAATAAACATTTTTTTAAAAAAGAAGATAGGGGGCTGGAGAGATGGCCTAGCGGTTAAGGCACTTGCCTGCAAAGCCAAAGGACCTCGGTTCAAGTCCCCAGTACCCACGTAAGCCAGGTGCACAAGGTAGCGCATGCATCTGGAGTTCATTTGCAGTGGCTGGAAGCCCTGGTGCACCAGTTCTCTCTCTCACTGTGCCTCTTTCCCTTTCTCAAATAAATAAGAATAAAATCTTTTTTAAAAAAAGAAGAAAGATTATAGATACTTTGAAGTTGTCCTCTGACCTCCATATGCACATGGCGGCATGTGTGCCCATGTACCCCCTCACACACAGATAAAAAATATTTTTAAAAATATACCATTTCCAAAAAAAGAAGAAAGGAAGAAAAAGAAAAAGAAAAAGAAAGAAAGAAAGAACAGAGAAAATGAAGGCTGAGAGACTGTACCACTAACTTGCTGTGTGACTTTGGGGAATTTTTTTACTTTCTCTAGGCTCAACTATAAGAATGAGGAGCCTTGGCAGGCATGACAGGAAGCAGGGCATGAAAAGTCAAGCAGCCAGAAGAATTGACAGTGCAAGGCCTGTGGGTCCCCTCTCCTCACACCTGAGGGAACCCTGCCCACCACCAGCAGCTTGGCTGGGATGAAATTAAGATTCATGTTTTTCAGGCTGGGGGTGCAGCTCGGTGGTAGAGCCCTTGCCTATCATGCCTGAGGCCCTCCCTGGGTTTGATCTCCAGAACTTTGCAGTTAGGGCTGGAGAGATTGCTCAGTGATTAAGGCATTTACCAACAAAGCCTAACGACCTAAGTTCGATTCCCCAGTACCCATGTAACACCAGATGCACAAAGCGGCGCATGTGCCTGGAGTTTGTTTGCAGCCTGATGTGCTCATTCTTTCCCCCTTTTCTTCTCCCCACCCCCATATCTGTATCCCCTAGGCACGGTGGCGCAAGCCTTTAATCCCAGCACTCTGAAGGCCAAGGTAGGAGGATTGCGGTGAATTTGAAGCCACCCTGAGGCTACATAGTGAATTCTAGGTCAGCCTGGGCTAGAGTGAAACCCTACCTCGAAAAAAGAAAGAAGGAAAGAATGAAGGAAAGAAAGAAAGAAAGAAGAATGTACACTTTCCTCAGCCATGAGGATGGGGACGGCAGAGGCAATGTTAACATCTTGTTATTAGCACGTGGAAAATAGCTAGTGATTGTGAGAAAAAGAAGAAAACTGGAATTCTTGGAAGAATGTAAAAGGATAGAAACCAGTTTGGCAGTTCCTCAAATGTTAAATAGAAATGGGTACTGGGGCTGGAGAGATGGCTTAGCAGTTAAGGTGTTTGTCTGCAAAGCCAAATGATCCCAGTTTGAGTCTCCAGGACCCACGTAAGCCAGATGCACATGGGGGTGCATGCATCTGGAGTTCATTTGCAGTGGCTGGAGGCCCTGACATGCCCATTCTCTTCCTCTCTCTTTCTCTCTCTCAAATAAATAAAATATATTTAAACATGAGTACTGGGGAGATGGCTCATTGGACAAAACACCTGATTTCAGATCCCAGACCTCACATAAACAGCCAGATGTTGTGGTGGGTGTCTGTCATCCCAATTGTGCCTATGGGGCAGAAAGGAGAGATGGAGACAAGAAAATCTCCCAAGCTGGGCGTGCTGGTGCACACCTTTAACCCCAGCACGCAGGAGGCTGAGGTAGAGAGACTGCCCTTGAGTTCAAGTCTAGCCTGGGCTACAAAGTGAGACCCAACCTCAAAGAAAGAGAGAGGGGGAATTTCCCAGAAGCTTGCGGGCCAGCTACCCCGTTAAATGCGGCAGCGAGCAGCAACGAGAATGGAAGACCCTTCCTCAAACAAGGTGGAAGGTGGGGGCAACACCTGAAGTCACCCCCCGACCTCCACACGCATGCAGTGCCTGTGCCTGCGTGAGCGCACACACGCAAAGTGAAACAGAAATAATTTCACGACCTGGCAAGTCCACACCCAGCCATCAGGCCAGTGAAGTAGAAGGAGGTGTACAAACGCACCCACGTGCACCAGCAGCATTATTCACAACAGACGAAAGGTGAGGACCGTTGAGACCTCCACACACCCGTGAATAGATAAACCAATATGGTAGAGGCGGGAGGATCGCCGTGAGTTCAAGGCCACCCTGAGACTACAGAGTGAATTCCAGGTCGGTCCGGGCTAGAGGGAGACCCTACCTTGAAAGAGCAAAATAAATAAAATACAATAAAATAAAAATAAAAATGATTAGTTTTATAAGGTTATGTGGATGTCACCTCGTGATGGTTAATTTCCATAGTCTACCTGATTGGAGTTGGAATCACCCAGGAGACACAACTCTGGGAGTGTCTGTGAGGGTGTTTCCAGAGAGACATTAACTGCATAAGGAAGATACACATTTTTGGTGGTGGTGGGGCTAACATAAGAGGTTGTTTCTTTGTATTTTCTCTCACCTTGTTTCTTTTAAAACTTTTTTTTTTTTTTCAGGTTTTTGAGGTAGGGTCTCACTCTAGCTAGCCCAGGCCGATCTGGAATTCACTATGGAGTCTCAGGGTGGCCTCAAACTCACGGCGATCCTCCTACCTCTGCCTCCTGAGTGCTGGGATTAAAGGCGTGCGCCACCATGCCCGGCTTTTAAAACTATTTTTATTGACAACTTCCATAACTAAAGACAATAAACCATGATAATTCCCTCCCCTCCCCCAGTTTCCTTTCACAAATCCACTCTCCATCACACCCCCTCTGTCCATTAGTCTTTTATTTTGATGTCATCATCTTTTCCTCCTATTATGAGGGTCTTGTGTGGGTAGCACCCAGGCGCTACAAGCTCATGGACATTGAAGCCAATTTCTGTCTGGACGACTACTGTAAGCAGTCCTCCTTTTCTTTGACTCTTACATTCCTCCCGCCACCTGGAAGACCGACTCTTTTTTTAAAAAAAAAAAAACAAACGTTTTTTTTACTTTATTTTTATTTATTTACTTGAGAGAGAGAGAAAGAGAGAGAGAGAGAGAAAGAGGCAGAGAGAGGGAGAGAGAATGGACATGCCAGGGCCTTCAGCCACTGCAAATGAACTTCAGACGCATGCGCCACCTTGTGCATCTGGCTAATGTGGGTCCTGGGAAATCGAGCCTCGAACCGGGATCCTTAGGCTTCATAGGCAAGCGCTTAACTGCTAAGCCATCTCTCCAGCCCTGGAAGACCCACTCCTAATGAGGGTGGCACCATCCCATGGGCTGGGCTCCGGAACTGAATAAAATGAAAGCGAGTAGAGCAATGGCGTTCATTTCTCTCTCGGGTTCCTCACTGTGGTGGACACAACGTGACCAGCTGCCTTGCGCTCCTGCTGCTACAGCTAGAGAAATTCTCTCAGCCATATCCTGGTTGCTGTGATGGGCTGTACTCTCAAACTGTGAGCCAAAATAAACCCTCCTTTCCTTAAGCTGATTTTTGGTCTGGCTTTTGGTCACAGTGACAAGAAAAAGTAACTTACACACACCTCAATTTCCAATATTGAAAAATTGCAAGCCATATGAGAGCGTTATTTTAGCAAGGTCAAGCAAATGTGGACTATTACGCATCCATTTAAAAGTTCAAGGACGTTTGGGTGGCATGGAGAAGTGTTTGCAATGTAATGTCAAGCACATAAGTGGGATAAAAACTGTATCACATCACCATGCTAAATAGAAGGCACACAGAGAACATATAAATCACACTTAGGTGATTGTAATAAGAAAATGCAGGGCTGGAGGGATGGCTTAGCGGTTAAGGCATTTGCCTGCAAAGCCAAAGGACCCAGGTTCGATTCCCCAGGACCCACGTTAGCCAGATGCACAAGGGGGCGCACGTGTCTGGAGTTCCTTTGCAGTGGCTGGAGGCCCTGGTGCGCCCATTCTCTCTCTCTCCCTCTTTCTCTGTCAAATAAATAAATAAATAAATATTAAGAAAATGCCTGCACAGGGCTGAGCATGTGGCTCAACTGGGAGAGTATGTGCCTAGGAAGAGCTTGCAGGAAGCTCTGGGTTTGCTTGTTAGCACTGCATAAACTGGGCATGGTGGTACATGCCTGTAACTGAATGCAGAAGTTCATGGGCATCAGCTATATAGTGAATCTGACCCTGTCTCCAAAAAAAAAAAAAAAAAAAAAAAAAAAAAGAAAAAAGAAAAAGAAAAAAGAAAGAAAGAAAGAAAAAAAAAATCATGCTTCCATTTTTCTTGTAGCTTTGTTGGGCACCAGGCCACTATGGTCAAGGTAGAAGGAGCTTATCACAGCAGAGAGTATGGGGCCTGGAAGAATGGCCCTGGTCTAGAAAGATCGGGCAGGGCTGGACAGATCGCTTAGCAGTTAAGGTCCTGCCTGCAAAGCCAAAGGACCCAGGTTCGACTCTCCAGGACCGACGTAAGCCAGATGCACATGGGGGCGCATGCATCTGGACTTCGTTTGCAGTGGCTGGAGGCCCTGGCGCACCCATCTCTCTCTCTCTCTCTCTGCTTATTTCTGTATCTGTCTCTTAAATAAATAAATTAAAAAAATAAAATATTTTTACAAAAAGATCTGGGAGCCCCGCAGAACTGACTTCTCTCTTTTTTCTTCCAGACTCCCTTTCAGGCCTCAGTACCCCTCTCACATGAAGGGAGGGGTGGTCCAGCCTTTTAGCATTCTTTTCTCAAGAAATGCCTGCACACATGCCAAGATCACACACCTTGACTCAGCAATAGTGTTTGTTGTGAATGCCTGGGGGCAACCTGAATGTCTAACAGTGGGCAAATGAGAAAGAAAGAAAAAAAAAAAAAACAAAAAAAAACAGCTGGGACAACCCCGCCACAGTTAGAAGGAATGAACAAGACATTTGAATCGAGCTCAACAATTTGCTGACGAGACGGGAGAAAACAGAAATTTCAGAAGAGTCTCATAGTTAGCACTCATGTACTGTAGTGTCCCCCAACCTTAGTCAGAAGTTTAGCCTTCCACAGGCTCAGACCTGAAGTCAACCATCGCCTGAAAATATTTTGCAAGAAATTCCAGAAACAGCTCATAAGTTTAAAGTTGTATGCCCTTCTGAGGAGGGCGATGGAACCTCACAATATCCTCCAGCCCACCTGAGGCAGGAACCATCCCTTTGTCCAGTAGACCCACACGTAAGTGCTACCCACCCGTTAGTCTCTATGCATGTGTTCAAGTAACTCTTGGTTTACTTAACCATAGCTCCAAAGCACAAGAATAGTGATGCTGTCAATTCAGAACCACTAAAGAAAAGACGCGTATGTGTATCTATGTGTGTATGGTGTATATGTATATGTATGTATGGAATATATATCTTGTGATCGGGGTACATGGGTGTAGATTGTTTTATTTATTGGAGAGGGAGAGAGGGGGCCAGATAAGAGAGGGAATGGGCACACCAGGGCCTCTAGCCACTGTAAATGAACTCCAGATGCATGCCCCTCCTTGTGCAGGTGGCTTACATGGGTACTGGGGAATTGAACTTGGGTCCTTAGGCTTTGCAGGCAAATGCTTTAACCACTAAGCCATCTCTCCACCCCCCCCCTCCTTTATGGAAACAGGGTCTCCTAGCCCAGGATGAATTGAACTATTGCTATTCTTGCTATGTAATAGAGGATGACCTTGAACAAGATCTTTTTTTTTTCCTGAGGTAGGGTCTCACTCTGGCTCAGGCTGACCTGGAATTCACTATGTAGTCTCAGGGTGGCCTTGAACTCTCAGCGATCCTCCTACCTCTGCCTCCTAAGTGCTGGGAATAAAGGCGTGTGCCACCACGCCCAGCTTGAACAAGATCTTGATCCTCCTGCCTATACACACAGAGAACACTTCTGTGTACTACTGATGTCTACCGGTATGTTCAGGGAATTGATAAAGGACAGACTGAAAGCACCAGAATTTGTGAAAGTGGTTGCTACCAGGGAAGGTGGGAAAGAGGACTGAGAAGGATACACAATGAGGACACTGAATTACTACCCATTACTTTAAAATTTTGTTTTTGGGCTGGAGAGATGGCTTAGCGGTTAAGCGCTTGCCTGTGAAGCCTAAGGACCCTGGTTCGAGGCTCGATTCCCCAGGACCCATGTTAGCCAGATGCATAAGCGGGTGTACACGTCTGGAGTTCATTTGCAGTGGCTGGAGGCCCTGGCACGCCCATTCTCTCTCTCTCTCTCTCTCTCCCTCTTTCTCTCTCTGTCTGTCACTCTCAAATAAATAAATAAATAAATAAAAACAAAAAAAATAAAAAATAATTTGTTTTTAAACTGGGCGTGGGGGCGCATGCCTTTAATCCCAGCACTCAGGGAGGCAGAGGTAGGAGGATTGCTGAGAGTTCGAGGCCACCCTGAGACTACACAGTGAATTCCAGGTCAGCCTGGGCTAGAGTGAGACCCTACCTCGAAGAAAACAACAACAACAAAATTTGTTTTTAAAAAACCTGAAGCATTTGGCTGGACATGGTGGTGCATGCCTTTAATCCCAGCATTCAAGAGGCCGAGGTAGGAGAATCACAGTGAGTTCGAGGCCAGCCTGAGATTACATAGTGAATTCCAGGTCAGTCTGAGCTAAAGACCTTACCTCAAAAAAATAAAACAGCAAAAAAATCTCAACCAACCAAACAAACAAACAAAAATCTGAGGCAGATGGCAGTTGTCTCAGTGGTTAAAGGCACTTGCTTGTAGAGCCTGATGGCCTGGGTTCAAGTCTCAACAGCCACATTTAGCCAGATGCACAAAGTGGCACATGTATCTGGAGTTCATTTGCAGTGGCGGGCATCCCTGGTGTGCCCATACACTTTCTTTCTCTCAAATAAATAAATAAAAATATGTAAAAATAACTAAATAAATAATCTGAAGCAAACATGATGAAATGCTGGCATTTGTTGGCCTGGTGGTAGATTCCTAGGATACTCAGAATACTGTTCCCTTAAACACCTCCCTTCTTCCCCTAAAAGAGAATGATGAAGGGCTGGAGAGATGGCTTAGCAGTTAAGGCGCTTGCCTGCGAAGCCTAAGAACCCATGTTCGACTCTCCAGATCCCACATAAGCCAGACACACACAAGGTGATGCAAGCACGCAAGGTCACACATGACCACTAGGTGGCACAAACGTCTGGAGTTTGATTTCAGTGGCTGAGGCCCTGGTGCACCAATTCTCTCTCTCTCTCTCATAAAAGAGAGAGAGAGAGAGAGAGAGAGAATGGTGAGAAGACCATGGGATGAGGGCAGCACTCTTGAGACCTTTCCGTGTCAGCCCTAGGTTTTGCCTGTGCTTCTCAAGGGGGTCCTAGACAGCGGCATCAGCCCTTGGATTGCCAATTCTCAGGGTCCAACACCGGACCTCCCAAGTGAGAGCAGTGTAGAGCTAAAGTGTGAGGATGTGGGACGGAACAGAGGTGCCTGTACCTGCCGATCGCTGCTCTGAGAGCTTTCCTTCCATCTCAATTTAACCTTAGAAAGCGAGGGGTCATCCCCAACCCTAAATCTGAAATGCTCCCAAAATCTTAGACTTTGTGAGCACTGACAGGACATGACAAGCGGAAAAGTCCACACCTGACCTCATGTGACAGGTTACAGTTGAATGCCCAGTATGGGTGCATTGGAAGTACTGTGTGGATTACCTTCAGGTTACATGTCTAAGGAGTACATAAGAGTACATACATTTCGTGTTTGGTCTTGGGTCCCACCCCCAAAATACCTCATTCTACACTTGCTGATATCCAAAGTTCCAAAGCAAGCAGAAATCTAAAACACCTCTGATCTCAATCAATTTGGATAGGGGACACAGCACCTATATTAAGATAGTCCCCCAGCTGGAGAGATGGCTTAGTGGTTAAGGCGCTGGCCTGGGAAGCTTAAGGACTCAGGTTCGATTCTCCAGTACCCACGTAAGCCACACGCACAATGTGGTGCATGTATCTGGAGTGTGCTTGCAATTGCTGGAGGCCCTGGCACACCTATTCTCTCTATCTGTCACTCTAAATAAATAAGTAAATAAAACTATTAGAAATATTTTTTAAACAAGGTGGTCCCCATCCTTCAACTGTGGAAACTGAGACACTCAATCTCCTAGCCAATAAAGTCACTTTTCCCCTCCACCAACCAACCAACATCACCTCCATCAACACCACCTCTCAAACACTCAACTCCACAGCTGCCTGCCTCAAAGCAACTTAAAGCAGGTCCATTTCACAGATGAGGAAGCAGAGATCCCGAGAGCAAGAGTGACTTGCCCAAAGTCTCACAAACAGGAAAGTGACCAGCTGACAGCCTGTGGCCTTTGTACAAGAGGATTTTTAGAGTGTCACCCAGACCTGCTGGGGGTCATCAGGGAGGTTCACAGGAAAGAGGAGGAGGAGGAGGAGGAGGAAGGAGAAGGCAGCTTACCAGCCAGCTGCAGCCCTGTCAGGGTGTGGCGGGCACATCACTCCTCGGCCCAGCTGCCCCTTTCTCCTTGCCTGCTGCCAACCGATGTGACCCACCCACCCCCACCCCTACCCCCACTGGGAACTGTCTGGGCCTTTCCCTCCCCTCCCGCTTCTTGTTTTTTTTTTTTCTTCTCCTTCGGAAGGGGAACCTAGATGGCTAGAGAGGCCCAGCTCAGCACAGCTACTCACTGGTCTAAGCTTCTGCGATCTCCCGGGTTATCATCATCCCAGGGTCTCCTCACCTGGACACCTGGACACCTGGGCACCCTCCCCTTACCGCCTTTGCCTCATCTCACCGCCTGGGACGCCCCTTTCTCCCCACGCTGACCCTAGCAGGACCCCGGCTCCCTCCTCCGTCCCAGGTCCCCAGGCGCGGGGCTCACCTGCCCGGGGTGCCCATCAGTCACTCACCTGGGCGCCCGCTCCTCGCCTCGCGGGCAGCCCGGATCCTCGCAGCTCGAGCGGCCCCCCAGCTCAGCTGTCCCCGGCGCCCCGGGGTGCCCGTGCCCAGAAGAAGACGCCCTGACTTTCGGGGACTGGAGGCCCAGGTGGTGGCGCTCCGAGGGGCCCCGGGCGCCGCGGGTCTCCTGGGGCTCTGCTCCTCTGGACTGTCCACTCCCCTCCCCGTCGCCTCTGACCCGCCGCGGCCGGACCCAGGGACTCGGTGGCGCTCACAGGCCATCTGGGTGTCCTAGCCGCGCCCTGAGCCATACCAACCCCGCCCCACAGTGCCCTAACACCGCCCCCTAAAATCCTAACTCCACCTCAGCTCCCCAAAACGCCCAACCTGTCTCCGGCTCCCGGGTTCCTAAATCACCCCCAAAGAATTGGAATATCACCGAGTGGAGGTGGTTAACACTGCTTCCAAGGGTCCCCGAAGGAGCATAACCGTGGCCGTCCTCCAGCTTCCTGCGTCCAACATCCTAACGCCGCTCCCACCCCCCAATGCATTTGAGACCTGCCTGATCATTTAGCCCGGCCCAAGGATTCGAACCCGCTGGTCCAAAAGCGTCCATACCAAGCCTCTTCCTCCCTAAAGCCTCACCTTGTCCCCTGAAAGATCCTGCGGTACACGTCCCCACCCCTTGTCAAAGATAAGGAAGTGAGTCCTCAAGATTTGTCAAACTCCAGGATTCCAGTACTGCTCCTGGTAGACCCCTCTTTCCAGGGTTCGTGGTGTGTGTCTGCGTGTGTGTGGGGGGGAGGGTGAGGATCGAACCCACGGAAGTCTACACACACCTGAGCTACACATCCCCACCTCGGATCTCCAGGGTTCGAATGCCACCCATTACAAATTACCAACCCTGCCTTCAGGGATACACGAAAGGATTCTACCCGCCTACTCCCGAGATTCGAACCCTGTCCCAGGAGGTACCTAGCCCACTCTCTTAAGATTCTACCCCCCACTGCCAGCCTTCTGATCCTTACCCCCTCCCCTCCTCCCTTGCCCCGGCTCTGCCAGTCCATGCCTTCTTACCCGGCCCGCCAGCACGCAGACCCAGTCCTCCCAGCTGTCTTGTGGTCAGAAGTTTTATTTCACTGACTTGGTGCTATTCAAAGGCCATGCAAAGCTCCTAGCCAGTTCCCCTACCCGCCCGCAGGAACTCCAGGAAGGACTCTGGCCAGCTCACAGGACCTCCCAAGTTGAAGGGGGGGCGGGAGTCTGGCTGGAAGGGAGTGAGGCCTCCAGGAGATGGATTCTTGCCCAGCATGAGCCAGGGCAGAGCACAAAAGACCTGGGCTGTCACTCTGAATTGTGTGGTACACACCCCCAAACGTTCAGCAATACTGCGCCGGCACTGTTCTGGGCCAGGGTATCCACACTGACTTTTATACCAGCTCTTGCTGGGGGGCGGGGGGGGGGGGACTTCCCTGTGCATGCTGGGATATTTAACAGCACCCCTGGGGTTCCACCCACCAGATGCCAGAGGCACCCCACTCACTCAATTTCTTTTTTTTTCAAGGTAGGGTCTCACTCTAGCCCAGGCTGACCTGGAATTCACTATGTAGTCTCAGGGTGGCCTTGAACTCACAACGATCCTCCTACTCCTCCTACCTCTGCCTCCCGAGCTGGGATTAAAGGTGTGCGCCACCATGCCCTGTCACCCACCCAATTTTGACAACCAGAAATGTTTCTGTACATGACCAAATAAAAACAGAAAACAACAAACAACAACAACAACAAAAACCAAAAACAGGAACCCTTCTAATATTTGGCATGTACTTAAATACTTTTGGGGTATCTGTATGGTGGGCATGTGTACACATGTTTGTGTGTGAATGCTTGCATTTGCATGTGGAGGCCAGAGGTCAACATTTGCACATCTTTCTCAATTGCTCTCTCTATTATTATTATTAGTTTTTCAAGGTAGGGGCTCACTGTAGCTCAGACTGACGGGGAATTCACTATGTAGTCTCAGGGTGGCCTGGAACTCATGGAGATCCACCTACCACTGCCTCCCAAGTGCTGGGATTAAAGGTGTGCACCACCAGGCCCAGCTTCTCTACTTTATTTTTTAAATATTAATTTATTTATTTGAGAGAGAGAAAGGAAGAGGCAAATTATATATATATATATATATATATATATATATATATAGAGAGAGAGAGAGAGAGAGAGAGAGAGAGAGAGACCGACCACCGGGGCCTCTAACCACTGTAAAAGAAGTCCATACTTATGCGCCACTTTGTACATCGGGCTTACCTGGGTACTGAGGACTTGAACCTAGGTCCTTAGGCTTTGCAGGCAAGTGCCTTAACCACTAAACCATCTCTCTACCTTATGTTTTGAAATAGGGTCTGTAGTGGTTTGATTCAGGTGTCCCTCATAAACTTAGGTGTTCTGAATGCTAAATTCCAGCTGATGGAGATTTGGGAATTAACACCTCCTGGAGGCAGTGTATTGTTGGGGGCGGCCTTATGGATGTTATAGCCAGTTTCCCCATGCCAGTATTTGGCACACTCTCCTGTTCCTGTTGTCTACCTTATGTGGGCCAGGGGGTGATGTCCACCCTCTGCTTATACCATCATTTTCCCTGCCATCGTGGGGCTTCCCCTTGAGCCTGTAAGCCAAAATAAACCTCTTTTTCCCACAAGCTGCTCTTGGTTGGGTGATTTCTACCAGCAATGCGAACCTGACTGCAACAGTCTCTCACTGAAGCTAGAGCTCACTGGCCAGCAAGTGAGTCATCCTCCTGTCTTGGCCTTCCCAGAGCTGGATTACAAGTATGTGACACTCTACCTGTCTTTTACATGAGTTCTGGGAATCTGAACTCAGGTCCTCACGCTTGTATGCAAGCACTTCACTGACTAAGTCACATGCCCAGCACCCCCTTCTGTAAGAACAGGCAACGTTTTGATTTGCTGGAGCCCTGTTTGCTCCCTCTCAGGATGCTTCCTTCCATCACTGCTGTTGCTCTGTGGCCATGCTGCTGAGGGAAAGCTGTGCTTACCGTTCTGATCCTTCACAGTTTATTCCTTCCATTCTGCTAGTCAAGACACCTAGGTGGCTCACAGTTTCACATTACTGCAAACAAAGCCGCCACGGCCATCCCCATAGGCATCCCTTTATGCGCCCCACAGGAATTTTGTGAAGACTTACTTTGCCAAGAATGACAGATGCTTATAGAATGGCCACTGACCTACCCTCTTTCCCACTGTTTCCCTACCTTTGTTTTTTCTTTAAAAAATTTTTTTTTCTTTATTTATTTGAGAGTGACAGACACAGAGACAAAAGAGGCAGAGGGAAAGAGAGAGAGAATGGGCCCGCCAGGGCTTTCAGCCACTGCAAATGAACTCCAGACGCGTGTGCCCCCTTGTGCATCTGGCTAACGTGGGTCCTGGGGAATCGAGCCTTGAGCCGGGGTCCTTAGGCTTCATAGGCAAGTGCTTAACCACTAAGCCATCTCTCCAGCCCTTTTTTTTTTTTTTTTTGAGGTAGGGTTTCACTTTAGTCCAAGCTGATCTGGAATTCACTGTGTAGGCTCAGGGTGGCCTCGAACTCATGGTGATCCTTCTACCTCTGCCTTGTGCGCCACCATGCCCAGCTCCCTACCTTTTTAAAATAACTAATTTTTATTTATTTATTTTATTTGAGAGAGAGAGAATGGGCACTCCAGGCCTTTAGCTGCTGTAAACAAACTCCGGGCGCATGCACCACCTTGTGCATCTGTCTTATGTGGGTCCTAGGGAATTGAACCTCGGTCCCTTGGCTTCACAGGCAAGTGTTTTAACTGCTAAGCCGTCTCTCCAGTCCATGTTCCCCCACATCTATACTGACTCCTGGTGGCATCCACGGGTTCAGTTTGAATTCTCAGGGCACAGTCGTGAAAGTAGTCTGTAGGAGATGCAGACAACAGCGGTCAGGGACCGGGCGAATGAGACTGAGATGGGAAGAAAGCCACGTACGGGAGCGTCAAGGGGCAACCTACCACTGGAGGCAGCTGAAGGTCCGTCCTGCTAAGGCCTCCTGGCAGTGCAGAGTAACCACAAGAGTTATCCATCCGAGACAAGGGCACTGGGCTGTCATACACCCACACCCATGGGGTGTTTGGTGAGAGATACCTGGGCGGTACCAAGCCTGCCGCATTGCCAGCCTGCCTCGTGCGTGTTCCCAACACAAGGGCCTCCAGGAAGAGAAAGACAGGTCTCGGGAAGTCCCAGGTGACATCAGAGGGCTACGGTCACATCAGCTATATCTCTTTCACAGGTGCCACTCTTCTGGCCCAACGACACGTTTATAGGCTATTTTCCAATGTACATTTTTTTTTTGCTATCAAAGTAATGTTGCAATAAAAATCCTGTACATGTTCTGAAAGTTCCTATGAAGTTTATTGTGATGCACCATTGTAAATATTCAGCTTGATGAGGTTGTATAGATAATACACATCTACTCCAGTCAAGATATAGAACATTTCTTTCACCCCAAAAGTTTCCTTAAGTCCTATCCCAGTTAATTCTTCCCACCCTTACACATGATACTCCATGATAGTGCATGGTACTGCCAACTGACCTTTTTCTCTTTTTTTCTTTTCTTTCTTTCTTTCTTTCTTTTTTTTTTTTTTTTTTTTTTTTGGTTTTTCAAGGTAGGGTCTCACTCTAGCCCAGGCTGACCTGGAATTCCCAGGCTGGTCTTGAACTTGCAGCGATCCTCCTACCTCAGCACTCTAAGTGCTGGGATTAAAGGCGTGTGACACCATGCCTGGCAGAGACATGTCGCTTTTGAGATTTTCCATACTACATGTTTCAGTAGTTCATTTCTTTGCATTGGTGAGTAGTGTTCATTAGTGTAGACAGGCCACTGTTTACCCATGTACTTTTTCCTGGGATTTGAGCTGTTTTTTTTTTTTTTTTTAAATATATTTTGTTCATTTATTTGAGAGAAAGAGAAAAAGGCAGAGAGAGAGAGAGAGAAAGAGAGAGAGAATGGGTGCACCAGGGCCTCTAGCCATGAATTCTAGATGCATGTGTCTCCTTGTGCATCTGGCTTACATGGGTCCTGGAAAGTTGAACTGGGGTCCTTTGGCTTTGCAGGCAAATGCCTTAACCACTAAGCCATCTCTCCAGCCCGGATTTGAGCTGGTTTTAGGGTTTTTGTTATCTAAATAAAACTGCTATGAAGATCCACATGCAAGTCCTTGTGTGGCCACATCTTTATTTCTCTTCAGTACATGCTTAGGACTTGGATTGCTGGGTCAGAGAACAAATATATGTTTAACTTCACTATAAACTACTAAATTGCTAAATTGGTTGTCAAAGTGGCTATACTGTTTTATGTTTCTATCAGAAATATATGATTTTCAGTTTCTCTACATACCTGTCATTTAATATTGTCATTGTTTTAAAATTTATTTTATTTTGGTTTTTACTTATTTATTTGAGAGAGAGAGAGAGAGAGAAAGAGAAGGAGAGAAATTGGCAGGTAGAGAGAGACAGAGAGAGGGAGAAAGAGAGACAGAAAATGGGTGTGCTAGGGCCTCTAGTTACTGTAAACGAACTCCAGACACATGTGCCTCTTTGTGCATCTGCTTACTTGGGTCCTGGGGACTTGAACCTGGGTCCTTTGGCTTTGCAGGCAAGTACCTTAACTACTAAGCCATCTCTCCAGCCCATAATACTGTCTTTTTTTTAAAGTTTAGAGAGATTTTATTAGATTATGGATAGAATTTAAGAGAAGGAAGGAAGGCATAGCTCCTGTACAGCAGGAGGGGGTTTCTGGAAGTGCAAAAGCCCACCCAGAGACCCAACGGTGGTCTTTTCTAGGTACGGATAGGGCAGAATTGACCAACCCTGATGCCAGGGTACTATGTAGGGGATCAGATTGATTGTCATTTTTTAATTTAGAAGATTCTATCTCAGCCAGTCATGGTGGCTCATGCCAGTACTCTGGAGGCTGAAGCAGGATGAGCACCATGAGTCTGAGGCCAGCCTGAGCTTTAGGGTAAGTTCCAGGTCATCCTGGACTAATGTGAAACCCTGCTTCCCCCCCCAAAAAAAAAAAAAAAAAAAAAAAAAAAAGGAGCTGGAGAGATGGCTCAGCAGCTAAGCTGTTTGCCTGCAAAGCTTTATGATCCAAGTTTGATTCCCCAGTGCCCACATAAAGCCAGATACACAAAGTGGTACATGCATCTGAGTTCATTTGCAGCAGTTGGGGGCCCTGGTGTGCCCATTCTCTCTCTGTTTCTCTTTCTCTTCTCTTCTCTTCTCTTCTCTCCTCTCCTCTCCTCTCTCTCCTCTCTTTCTCTCTGCTTGCAAATAAATAAATAAAAATATTTTTTAAAAAACAAATTGGGCTGGAGAGGTGACTTAATGGTTAAAGTGCTTGCCTGTGAAGCCTAAGGACCCAGGTTTGATTTCCTAGTACCCTTGAAAGCCAGATGCACAAGGTGGCACATGCATCTGGAGTTTGTTTGCAGTGGCTAGAGGCCCTGGCATGCCCATTCTTTCTCTCTATCTGCCTCTTTCTCTCTCCCTCCCTCTCTATCAAATAAATAAATTAATTGAATATTTAAAAATATAAACAAATAATCCCATTTAACTTTGATATTTGCATCAAAAAATTTATACACTTAAAAAACTTATTCTAAAACTGCTCCTTGCCAGTCTTTGAAGTGGCAAATATTTTGCTCATTCCTTCATTCCTTCATGCAATTCATTCAGTGCCATGGAGACTATATCTGACCACATTAGGTGTTAAATGCTACATCTCTGAAGCCAGAATGGAGCTCAAGCCTTAGCATTTGTCATTACCAATGGAGTGATGTAAAATTCAGGCCACATCTCTGAACCTCAGTCTCCTCGTCTGTCAAATGGGAATAAAATAGTGCTTACCCAAGGGGGTCATTGCAAGAATCAAATATAAGCACAGGGCTTGGTCATGATGTATGCAGACGGCTAATTGCTACAGTCTATCTATGTCACTAAGACTTGAAACAGTGACCAGTTTTGTTATAATTTGGAAATTACCTCTGGTCCACCTTGCCTTGTCCCCAAGAGAAAAAGAGCAGCATGTGATTTAGAAAGAAGCTGTCGCTGGGTGGGTGATGGGCCCTGTTGACCACGGGCCACGGAAACCTGGGATGACCCTTGCTGGGGCTGAAGTCGGGGGAGCTGACTTGGGACCTGAGGCAGGAGGACACCCTGGGCCAGGAGTGTCTAGATCAGTTCTAGTGTCCTTTCTGTCCCCAGATGTGTCTTGTCTCTCCATCAACATGCACTGGTGAAGCACACCCTGAGGGATGGGCGCCCAGCTGGGGGTTAGGGAGGATGAGAAAGCCCACCCCTGGTCTCAGGGAATTTTCAGTTTAATGAAGGGCATGAAACAAATAGCTCTATAAATAAAAGCTGGTTAAAAATGGTAACATGCTCTGCGGAAGGTGGGGGGCTACCGGGGGAAGGCAGGGAGACTTCCCAGATGAGGCAAGCAGAGATCAGAGCAACGGAGAGGCACCAGCGAGGCAAAGAAAGGAGCCGTGGGGACTCGAAGGTGGCCCCTTGGCATTCATGCCTGGTCCTTTCCGTCTCTGAACAGAGCTGGTCTGGGTCAGCAAGTAGATGCAGTAGGAAGGACAGCATGTGCCTTCTGAGGCTGGGACGTCTTGCCCGTGACAGCAGCACAGGAGCCAGAGACGCAGCTCCGCATGGCCACCACCTCCCGCCCGGGGAGTTCTTTTCAGAGAAGGTGAAGCTGGGATTCTTCACTTCGCCACAGACAAGAACTCAGGACGAGTTAGTATGAAGCAGAGCTGGAGTTTATTAGGAAGAGAATTTAACATGGACTAAACACACAGAGGATTATCAGAAAGAGAGGCTCTCAGGGAAAGGATTAGATACTCCCAAGCATGGATGTAGGCTTCCCAGGAGAAAGGTACACTTCAGTGTCTTAGCGGTACTCAAGACAATTGTGGAGGCTCTCAAGTTCATCTCAAAAGGTTGTGGTGACGGGGGCACTTCTCTCGCTGCCACCACTCCCAGCCTATCAATGTTATTTAAAAAAATATTTTATTTACTTATCTGTTTGAGAGAGAGGAAGATGGAGAGGGGGGAGTAGAGGGAGAGAATGGGCACGCCAGGGCCTCCAGCCACTGCAAACGATCTCCAGACACATGCGTCCCCTTGTGCATCTGGTATATGTGGGTCCTAGGGATTTGAACCAGGATCCTTAGACTTTGCAGGCAAACACCTTAACAGCTAAGCCATTTCCCCAGCCCTCAATGTTTTTTAAAAATATTTTTATTTATTTATTTCCAAGTACACATACAGAGAAAGAGAGAGAGAAAGAATGGGCACTCCAGGGTCTCCTGCCACTGGGAACTCCAGAGATGCAGGTGCCACTTATGTGTCTGGATTTATGTGGGTACTGGAGAATCAACCCTGGACAGTCAGGCTTTGCAAGCAAGTGCCTTTAACTGCTGAGCCATCTCTCCAGCCCAACTTTTTTTAAGAGAGTGTGTGTGCGCGCCTGCATGTGCATTTGGATGTCAGAGGACAACCTATGGTGTTGCTTCTCAGAAATGCTATCTGCCATTCACTGTTTTTTGAGACAGGATTTCTCATTGGACTGGTCTATAGACTATTAGACTCTATTGGCTACCCAATGAATCCCAGGGATCCACCTGTCTCTGCCTCCCCCAGCTCTGGGATGTGCCACCACATCTGGCATTGCTAACTGAGTTATCTATTCAGCTCTCAATATTACATTTTTTAAAAAAATATTTATTTATTTGCAAGCAGAGTCATAGAGAGGAGACAGACAAAGAGAGAATGGATGTGCCAGGCCCTCCAGCCACTGCAAATGAACTCCAGACGTGTGTGCCGCTTCTGCTTCTGGCTTACGTGGGTCCTGGGAAATCGAACCTGGGTCCTTTGGCTTCATAAGCAAGTGCTTTAACCACTAAGACATCTCTCCAGCCCTCAATATTACATTTTAATTGACAGAGAAGGGAGGCTTTGGATGATTTTGAGCAACGGAGTGAGGAATAATAGACTAAGGTTTCGACCAGATCTATCTGGCTGCTGGTGGAGAATGGATTACAGGGGCAAAGGGCAGCAAGACACCAGCGAGCAGGCCAAGGAAGTCACCTAAGGTAGGATGAGGGTGGCTTGGGCCTGCGCGGTGGCAACTGACAGTCATAGGAACTTAAGGGGAGGACTGGAGAGATGTCTCAGTGACTAAAGGCGTTTGCTTGCAAATCGTGATGGCCTGGGTTCGGTTCCTCAACAGCCACGTAAAGCCAGATGCACAAAGTGGCCCATGTGTTTGCAGTTTGGTTGTAGTGGTAAGAGGCCCTGTGGCACCCATACGCACTTTCTCTGAAGCCAAGGAGGGACAGAGGGAGCATGCACCAGGGAAAGAACAAGAGGGGGTGAGAAGGTTACGAGAAGAGGAGGAAGGAAACTGTCCCGTGAAGGAGGGACCTTGGGTGCTGAGGCAGGGGCTGAGAGAAGATGGCATCTCCGCTTCTCAGTTACCACAAAAGGAGGTGTTTCCACAATTCCAGAGCTAGTGGGAGCATGGCCAGGTGCTTGGAGGGACAGAGGGACAAGAGCAGAGAGCTGTGAAGTCTCACATGGAGTAATGACAGTCCAGTATCGCGTACCTTTTGGATCAATGGAAGGTCTCTGTGGTGGGAAGATATTCATGGATTTCCATCAGAAGAAGGTCAGGGCTGGAGGGATGGCTTAGCAGTTAAGGCGTTTGCCTGCAAAGCCAAAGGACTCAGGTTCGATTCCCCAGGACCCACATTAGCCAGATGCACAAGGGGGGGCGCATGCGTCTGGAGTTCGTTTGCTGTGGCTGGAGGCCCTGGCACGCCCATTCATTCTCTCTCTCTCTCTTCTCTTTTTCTCTCTCCTTCTTTCTCTGTCAAATAAATAAATAGAGCCAGGGTGTGATGGCGCACACCTTTAATCCCAGCACTCAGGAGGCAGAGGTAGGAGGATCGCTGTGAGTTCAAGGCCAGCCGGAGACTGCAGAGTGAATTCCAGGTCAGCCTGAGCTAGAGTGGGACCCTACCTCGACAAAGCAAAAATAAAATAAAATAAATAATAATAATAATAAAATAATTTTTAAAAAAGAAGAAGTTCTCTCTTTCGAAGGGATTTTGTGAGAATCTAGTTAGCTAGAACTCTAGCTGTTGTTCTTTCAAGTTGGAAAATAAATGGAGTCAAGGATTTTTGTTTTTCTGAAGTAGGGTCTCACTCTGTAGTCAGGATGACCTCAGACTCAAGGTGGTCCTTCTACCCAAGCCTCCCAAGTGCTTAGATTAAAGGCATGTGCCACTATGTCTGGCAACCCTCCTGTTTAAAGTCTGTATTAAAATATTTTTAGTAAATATCTTATTTATCTATTTATTTGAAAGAAAGAAGCACAGAAAGAGAGAGAGAGAGAGAGAGAAAGGGAATGAGAGAAAGAAGAGAGAATGGGCGTGTCAGGTCCTCTAGCCACTACAAATGAACTCCAGATACATGCGCCACCTATCTGTGCATCTGGCTTTATGCAGGCACTGGGGAATTGAACCTGGGTCCTTAGGCCTTGCAGGCAAGTGCCTTAACCGTTGAGCCATCTCTCCAGACCTGTATTAAAATTTATTTTTTCATTCATTTATTTGAGAGAGAGAAGGAGAGAGAAAGAGGCAGATAGACAATGGGATCGTCAAGGCCTCCAGGCACTGCAAAAGAACTCCAAATGCATGCGCCCCTTGTGCACCTGGCTTATGTGGGCCCTGGGAAGTTGAACCTGGGTCCTTTGGCTTTGCAGGCAAACACCTTAACCACTAAGGCATCCCTCCAGTGCCAAAATATTTTTAATAAAATCCCAACTCTGCTCCATACTGACTACTCCTGAAATTCTTATTCTTCTTCCCTTCCTTCCTTCCTTCCTTCCTTCCTTCCTTCCTCTCTCTCTCTCTCTCTCTCTCTCTCTCTCTCTCTCTCTCTGTCTCTTTCTTTGCCTCAGTTGAGGTCCCTAAAAGATTACTGGAACTCCCCAGGTTACTGAGGGTGACATGTGGCGTTGTGCCTCTGTCCCTCTCACTGCTGACATATTCCACGCAAGAGGCAGGGGCAACACACGATCCCTGTTCTGTTAGGAGCAGCTCTCCAGCTTGTTTGTGTTACAACTCACAAAGAATTAATGAGTATAGACACACGGAAGGGTAAGCTAGGAAAGATTTATTTTAGGAAAATAAAGCAGAAAGTAAAGCAGGAAAACCCCCAAGCTAGGAGGGGCCTGCAACTGGTAGTTTCCCTAGGTGATTTGGATCAGGTTCTCTTATAACCTCAGAGATCTAAATTAGGCATACGGTTAGGTTAAAATTCATTTGTTGCTGGGTCAGGGAGGAGAACGGGTTTGGGAAAGGGCTGCAGGCAGGAAAAAGTCTGCAAAATTGCCTTGGAGGAAGAAGTAGGAAGCTATTCCTGATCACCATCTTTAAAAAAAAAAATTCTTTTATTTATTTACTTGAGAGAGAAAGGTAGATAGAGGGAGGGAGAGAATGGGCATGCCAGGGCCTCCAGCCACTGCAAACGACCTCTAGACGCATGTGCCACTTAATGCATCTCGCTTTATGTGGGTACTGGGGAATTGAACCTGGGTCCTTTGGCTTTGCTGGCAAGTGCCTTAACTGCTGAGCCATCTTCAGCCCCTGATCACCATCTTGAGTCAGACTGGAGTTGCCTTCTAGTCTTGCCAGGGCAGGTCAACACCTGTTTTCTTTTGGGTGTGTGTCCCTTAAGTACCTGTAAAAGAAGGCTATTGAGGTGGGTCAGGGTTCACAGGGCTCCTGAAAGTAAAGTAAAAGTACCTGTAAGGAGAGAGATGTCCTTAAGCCTGTGAGAGAGAATCTGGTCCTTCCTCATCTCTTTTTTCCCATAGGAGTCCTCACAGCTTCCACCTCATTGGAGGCCAAAAATGTTAGAAGGGTCTGGTCTTTCCTTAACTCTTCTTCCCTAAAGGAGTCCTCCCTTCCCTAGAAACACGGTGAAGTGCTGGACATCTGTGTGAGGGCTAGACTCACCGGCTCACCTCCCATCCAGTAAATTCCCATAAAAGACTCAAAGACACCGGGAAGCCTTTCTCATCTTTGAGAACCCCTCTTGGGCAAAAAAAAACCCAAAAAAACAAAACAAAAAAACAGAGGAGAAGAAGGAGGAAGAAGAGGAGGAGGAGGGGGGGGAGAGGGAGAAGGAGGAGAAAACAATGGCAAGTGTGGTGAGAAGAGGGACCAGAATCTTCGGGTGCTGCTGGTGGGACTATAAAAGATGTAGCTGCTTCAGAACACAGCCTGACAGCTCTTCAGAAAGGTAGACATTGCGTGCTTTGGAGATGGCTGAGCAGAGGAAAGGTTTGCCGCTCAAGCTGGGGTACCCAATGTCAAAAGCCAGAAACCGTGGCTTCTGTGACACTGCGACATGCTGATGGCAATGGAAGATAAAGACAAGGAAATTCCTGGAAGCTTGCTACAAACACAGCGAAGAACAGCAGAGTGAGAATCCAAAGTGAAAAAATAAAAAACAAACCTGCCTCACATGAGGTGGGACTCCAAAGTTGTCCTCTGACCTACACACACACACACACACACACACACACACACACACACAATTTAATTTCATAAAGGTTCAACATGGGCTGGGTATGGTGGTGCACGCCTTTGATCACAGCCCTTGGGAGGCAGAGGTAGGAACAGTGCCATGAGTTCAAGGCCAAACTGGGGCTACAGAGTGAGTTCTAGGTCAGCTTGGGCTAGAGTGGGACCCTATTTTGAAAACAAACAAACAAACAAACAAACAAAAAGAGGTTCAGAGTCGGGAGTAGTGGTGCACACCTTTAATCCCAGCACTCGGGAGGCAGAGGTAGGAGGATCACTGTGAGTTCAAGGCCTCCCTGAGACTACATAGTGAGTTCCAGGTCAGCCTGGGCTAGATCGAGACTCTTCATGGTTGGGGGGCAGGAGGAGCCAGGCGTGGTGGCACACACCTTTAATTCCAGCGCTCGGGAGGCGGAGGTAGGAGGATCTCCATGAGCTTGAGGCCACCCTGAGACTCCATAGTGAATTCCAGGTCAGCCTGAGCTAGAGTGAGACACCCTACCTCAAACAAACAAACAAAAACAACAACAATAAAAAAAAAAAAAACACAAGAGGTTCAATGTGGAATGGCCGAATTACCCAACACTCCAACTCATAAGTACACATCCAAGAGAAGTAAAACTATGCTTACACACGGTCTGTACATGAAATCTTACAACATGGTACTAAAACAGCTCCAAAGCAGAAGCCTGATGCCCATCAACAGGTCACCAAGTGTGGCATAGTCACACAATGGGACATTATTTGGCAAAAGAGGAAATGAAGCAGTGATACATACTTGCACATGGATGAACTTTGACGAAGCCATGCTGAGGGGAAAAGGTGTTCCCAGGAGCCCACATGTGCATGAGCCCATTTACATGAAATCTCCAGTCTGAGGAAACTGCACAAGCACAGAGCAGGTTAGTGGTTGTGTCAAGCTGGTGACTGCTAATGGGTACAGGGTGGTGTTTTTTTTTTTTTTTTTTTTTTTTTTTGTTGTTTTGTTTGTTTGTTTGTTTTTCGAGGTAGAGTCTCACTCTGGTCCAGGCTGACCTGGAATTAACTAGGTAGTCTCAGGGTGGCCTCGAACTCACAGCAATCCTCCTACCTCTGCCTCCCAAGTGCTGGGATTAAAGGCGTGCGCCACCACGCCCGGCTGGTGGTGTTTTTTTAAGAGGGAGCCTGAGGTGGTAAAAATGTTCTAATATAGACGGTGACAGTGGTGCGTCTCTGCGCATAGTACACGTATCAAAACCACCACATTGGGCTGGAGAGATGGCTTAGTGGTTCAGCGCTTGCCTGTGAAGCCTAAGGACGCCGGTTCGAGGCTTGGTTCCCCAGGACCCACGTTAGCCAGACACACAAGGGGGTGCACGCGTCTGGAGTTCGTTTGCAGTGGCTGGAGGCCCTGGCACGCCCATTCTCTCTCTCTCTCTGCCTCTTTCTCTCTCTGTCTGTTGCTCTTAAATCAATAAAAATAAACAACAAAAATAGTTTTAAAAAACCCCACCACATTGTCAAATATAAATGGGTGAATTGGAAATAACGACTCAGGGCTGGAGAGATGGCTTAGCAGTGAAGGTGCTTGCCCATGGAGCCTAAGTACCCATGTTTGACTCTCCAGGTCCCACGTAAGCCAGACGCACCAGGTGACACAAGTGTGCAAGGTGGTGCACATATCTGGAGTTCGATTGCAGTGGCTAGAGGCACTGGTGTGCCAATTCTCTATCTCTCATTAAAAAAAAAAAAAAAGAAAATAGGTCTGGAGAGATGGCTTAGCCGTTAAGGCATTTGCCTGAAAAGCCAATGGACCCAGGTTCGATTCCCCAGAACCCATGTAATCCAGATGCACAAGGGGACGCATGGTCTGGAGTTCATATGTAGCAGCTGGAGGCCCTGGGGTGCCCATTTTCTCTCTCTACCTGTTTTGCTCTCTCTCTCAAATAAATAAAAATAAATAAATAAAAATAAAAATAAATAAACATTAAAAAAAAGAAAATAGTGATGCAGTAACAGCACTTTTTGTTTTTTGAGGTAGGGTCTCACTGTAGCCCAGGCTGACCTGGAATTCACTAAGTAGTCTCAGGCTGGCCATGAACTCATGATGATCCTCCTACCTCTACCTCCCACCTCTGTTGGGATTAAAGGTGTGTGCTACCATGCCTGGTTTACCAATACTTTAAAATAAAAATATCAAATAAGCCGAGCATGGTGGCTCACGCCTTTAATCCCAGCACTGAGGTAGGAGGATCGCTGTGAGTTCAAGGCCACCCTGAGACTCCATAGTGAATTCCAGGTCAGCCTGGGCTAGAGTGAGACCCTACCTCAAAAAACCAAAAAAAAAAAAAAAAAAAAAAAAAAATGAAATAAAATAATGATGAGGGCCAGGGAGATGGCTCAGCAGTGAGAGGTCACTTACAAAGCCTGTCCTGCAGGACTTTGATCCTCCCCAGCACTCAGTTAATGCTGAACACAAAGTGGTGCATGGGTCTGTGATTCTATTGCACCGCACACAATGTGAGGCGGAAAAATCCAAACCTTGTGGGCCAGTTAATCTGGTGTTCGGAGCTCTTGTCTCAAAGACGGTTAAAGACGAGCACAGACACTTCAAGGTTGTCCTCCGACCTCCATGTGCATGCCGTGGCATGAGAGTATGCACGAGTGTGCACGCATGCACACACACACACGCAAATACATTAAATACATTTTACAAAGTAATGAGGATATTCCTTTTATACTAACAGGGACCAAGTGCTAAGATATGTGTAACTGGAAAAGTAACTGTATACTGGTTTATATTGTATTTTATCATTTATGTAGAGCAAGAGCACTAAGGGGCACACTGGGCAGTCAGGAAGGACGGGTACGCGTGACGGCAGTCCCGGTGGTGTCTCCCACCGGGTATCCTTCATACTTCTCCACTGTGAACCGTGTGAACACAGCAGTAACAAATGACATCAACAGCTTCTAGAGGAGCAAAACCAAAGCCAGAAACTTCTCGCCGGTGGTGTCCACCGGCCTGCAATTCCAGCCCGAAGAAGATGGAGGGAGGAAGATAAGGAGTTCAAGGTCATCCTTGTCTGCATAGCTAGTCTGAGGCTAGCCCTGGCTCCATACACCAAACAGTAAACAGCCAGGGACTTCGTGAACGAGACAGAATTGAGGTTGGGTAGGAGTTTTAGAGATGAAAAGTTACGGAAGTTCTGGGGCCTGAGGTGGAGGGCCCTGGAGGCAAAGGGGGCAGAGGGTACACTCACTTCCTCTCATGAGCTGGGCCTCTCTGCCCGTTTCCACCTCACTAAGTAGCCGCGTTGCCTTTACCTACGCTAGCTTATTATCTCTAATAAATAGGAGTGATTGTCAGAGAATGGCTCATAAAGGTAGAGACACCTGTCTAAGGTCCCACAGCCAGAAAATGTCAGAGCTGGGATTCAAACCCTCACTGGCAGTGGGTGTGCTTCTGGTGGGCCTCCAACTGCTGCGCTTGTAATGTACGCAAAACGTGCTGAGTATACTAGGGAATAAAGAGAACGAGATGCGGGGAGGTGGGCCCTGGATGGAAGACTTGGGCAGGGCATAGTCCTAGGGGCAGGGCAGAAGCACGAAACAATGCCAGCTTCACTTTTCAGTGGGTCAGACGCTGGCTCCTTCCGGAATATATTTTCCTATTTCCAGAGGCATTTGCATTTCATATTTTAAATTCCTCACGACCACTGGTGATTATTCAAAACAAGCTGGGGAAAGGAGGGGGGTTTGGAGAAATCATTATTTCGGGGGGCCCCAGTGTTTCCCCTTTTATTTGCAAAGCGGTCAGTGTTTACTTCGCAGCACACCCTCCCAGGCCAGAGGCCCTGCTGTCCTCCTTTCCCAAGCGGGACAAATGATAGCCACAGCAGACTAGCCTCAAAAACTGCCAACAGCTCCAGCTAATTCCCCTCTTCCCTCCCACTCCCTCCCCTAACTGTCCCCAGCCCCCGCCCTGTCTCATTTTTCTCTGGAGAGCCTGTCACCAGCAGGCGCTTTGACACTTAGTCATATGCTTAACCTGTTGGTGGCAGGGTCCACGCCGGTGGTATTCATGAACCCGTTTCACAGATGAAACACAAGTTTGGGTTAGGAATAGCCAGTGAATGCTTGGCCGGGATCTCAACTCTTTATTCTCCAGTTCTAGTAATATATGGTAAGGGCCTATGATGTGCATGTCTGCCAAGATCTGGGCACACAAACGTGTGGACGAGATGGTCTTGCCCCTGCAGCAACTTCCCATCCAGTTAAGGAGACAAACACTGACACCAGTAACTTATAATCAGAATTGAAAGTGCTGGAGGATGTCTGTGACCTCACAGTGCCTGACACTACCTACGCAAGACCATCATAAGAGGAGGAAAAGATGATGACATCAAAATAAAAGAGAGACTGATTGAGAGGGGGAGGGGATATGATGGACAGTGGAGTTTCAAAGGGGAAAGTGGGGGGAGGGAGGGTATTACCATGGGATATTTTTTATAATCATGGAAGATGTTAATAAAAAATTGAGAAAAAAAAGAATTGAAAGTGCTATGTGGGGGGGGGGGGCGCAAAGGGTGGGGACGGGCAGCAGAGAACGTGCTATGATACTGTAGGGCCAAGTAGGAGGGACAGAGTCTAGCCTGGGGTGAACCCAAGAAAGGTGACACACGGACTGAGTCTTGAAGGACACTAGATGGTCAGCGCACGGGGAGCCTGGGAAAGCCTGCTTTGCCAGAGGACCTCACGCATGTTCACACCTGTGACAGGGAAGCCGGAAGAGGAGGTGAGAAGGCAGCCCTGAGGATCCGAAGTTAAAACTTTCTCCTGTAGGTGACACGGAGACTGGTCTAGGGGGTTCTTCACAGTTTATCCCCCCACACACCCAGACACGGTCCTTGGTCCTGGGGCGGCTGACCTGCTCGGGGCAGGAGTGGATGAGGGATGATAGGGGAACCCTTGAGGTTGTTTTGCTGCTCGAGCTGTGTGGCTGCCCTCCAGATGATGGGTCCCTTTAGCGGGCGGGTTGGGAGAAGGTTCCGTTTCACAACACCCCTCCCCTTCCCCCAGTGTCTCTGGAGGCTGAGAAAAGAGGAAGTGCTTTGTGCACTTCCTCCTGGTCGCGGTGAACCAATCCTGGCTGTTCCTCTGAAGGGTCTGCCAGAGCAAGGGGCCCACGTGTCCCTACCCCCTGCCCACTCGGGACACCCTCACGCAAGACTCTCTGCCTGGGAGATGTGAAAGCAGGCAATCCCATTCTTTTTCTTTTTCTTTTTTTGGTTTTTCGAGGTAGGGTCTCACTCTAGCCCAGGCTGACCTGGAATTCGCTATGGAGTCTCAGGGTGGCCTCGAACTCAAGGCGATCCTCCTACCTCTGCCTCCCGAGTGCTGGGATTAAAGGCGTGCGCCACCACGCCCGGCTCCATTCTTTTCTTTTTGCAAAGTGAGAGTAGGTGGTTGAAACAAAGTCTCAGCCCCGGCCAGCCCTTCTAATATGCTTTGTGCGCCAGGCCTTGGCTTGCCCTTCTTGTCTCTGAGCCCCGCAGTTTATATCCTCAGCACCTTAGACTGAGGTGACGTGCCTGAATGAACAGCCAGAGCACACTTGCACAAGGTACAGAGAAAGTTAGGCATGGTGGCTTGGGCCTCTGTCCCTAGCACTTGGGAGGATGAGGCAGGAGGATTGCTGGGAGTTCGAGACCAGCTTGGGCTACAGAGTGAGACCCTGCCTATCTCAGTCTCCCATCTCTCCCCTCCCACCCAAGAAAAGGAGAGCAGGGAGGGTATAGTCGTTTGAAAGACACAGGGGTTGTCCTGACCTCTGTATGCACGTGAATATGCAGAAAAAGGTAAGGAAGTAGCACAGGCAACAAGAAAGAGGAAGGGATGTTGGAATCAGGAAGGAGGTTGATTTAAAAAAATATATTTGGCTTTTTTAAAAACTCTTTTAAAAAATATTTTTGTTTATTTTTATTTATTTATTTGAGAGGGACAGACAGAGAAAGAGGCAGAGAAAGAAAGAGAGAGAGAGAGAGAGAGAGAGAGAGAGAGAGAGAGAGAGAGAGAATGGGCGCACCAGGGCCTCCAGCCACTGCAAACGAACTCCAGACGCGTGCGCCCCCTTGTGCATCTGGCTTACGTGGGTCCTGGGGAATAAAGCCGCGAACCAGGATCCTTAGGCTTCACAGGCAAGTGCTTAACCACTAAGATATCTCTCCAGCCCTTTTTTTTTCTTTTTTAACTAGAATGCATTTGTGCATTTAAAATGATAATAAGTGAAGGCATTGGTATATATGAATACTGAGCCCTTTCCCCTAAATATCTGAAATTTTCTCTTCTCCCCCACCCCCAAGGTAGGGTCTCCCTCTAGCCCAGGCTGACCTGGAATTCACTATGTAGTCTCAGGGTGATCTTGAACTCACGGCGATCCTCCTACCTCTGCCTCCCAAGTGCTGGGATTAAAGGTGTGTGCCACCACGCCTCGCGAAATTTTCTAAACATAGACAAAGCTGAAAGATTTTTGCAATACTATGCTCACCACCTACACTCTACCATTAACATTTTACTTGCTCTAGTGCATGTCTATCCACCAATTCATCTTTTGTTATGAGAGTGAAGTTAGTGTTTGAAGTCCTGCATGCTAGGCAAGAGCTCTGCCACTGAGCTAAGTCTTCAGCCCAATTATCTTTTTTTCGGGCTGGGGGGAGGTTCGAGGTAGGGTCTCACTCTAGCCCAGGCTGACCTGGAATTCACTATGTACTTTCTGGGTGGCCTTGAACTCACGGCGATCCTCCTACCTCTGCCTCCCTGAGTGCTGGGATTAAAGGCGTGCACCACCATGCCCAGCTCCAATTTATCTTTTTTTTTTTTTTTTTCGAGGTAGGTTCTCACTTTAGCTCAGGCTGACCTGGAATTCCCTATGTAGTTTCAGGGTGGCCTCGAACTCACAGTGATCCTCCTACCTCTGCCTCCCGAGTGCTGGGGTTAAAGGTGTGCGCCACCATGCCTGGCTTAATTTATCTTTTTTTAAAGAAATATATAGTTCATAGTAAATTATTCCAACATACATATCACGTGTAACAAAATACACATGATTAAGTGCTCGTTTGCTGGCTTAAAAATTATTTATTCATTTATTTATAAGAGAAAGATAAAGAGGGGGAGAGAGAAAGGGGATAGGCATGCCAGGGCCTCCAGCCACTGCAAATGACTTCAGATGCTTGTACTACTTTGTGCATCTGGCTTTACATGGGTACTGGGGAATCGAACCCAGATTCTTAGACTTTGCAGGCAAGCACTTTAACTGCTGAGCCGTCTCTCCAGCCTTCATTTGCCGAATTTTCACAAATGCATATGTATCTCTATAACTTAAACTTCATTAAGATATGTTACTTCCATGACTCCAGAACGTTCCCTCTTGTCCTATAGTGTGTTTATATTGCCGACATCCTGAATCAGCACTCAGCGCAGATGTTGGCTGAAGCACAGACGAGTCTAGGAACGACTGTGCATGTGGCTTCTCCCCGACGACGGCGTTCCTCACACAAGCAGGTCCACAGTAAGTACTCTTCACACGTGTTGATCATATTAGCAATGTATACATTGCTGTGTAACAAATTACCAAACATGTAGCAACTTAAGATACAAATTTGCATGTGTATGTGTGTGTACACGTGTGTCTTCATGTACATGAGCATCTTCGTGGTGTATGTGTGCGTGCCTGTGTGTATGTAGGCCAGAGACTGACATCTGTTGTCCTCAGTCACTCCCCACTTTATTTACTGACGCAGGGATCTCTCACTTGGACCCAAAGCTCCACAATCCTCCTAGTCTAACTAGCTAGCTTGCCCTGGGGATCTGCCTATCTCTACCTCCTGAATTCTGGGATGAGAGGTGTGCCCACCACACATGGCATATATGTGGGTACTGGGGATCTAAACTCAAGTCCTCACACCTGAGTCACAAGTGCTTTACTGAACCGAGTCATCTCCCCACCCCAGCCCAAGACATAACCATTTATTGTCACCTGGTTTCTGTGAGGCAGAACTCTGGAAGCAGCTTAGCTGAGTGGTCCTGAGAGTGTGTGTCTGTCTTCTGGCAATCCAGCTTGTTGCCGTCCTAAGCCTTAACGTGGGCTGATAGCAGGAGACCCTAATCCTTCACCAGGTGAACCTCTGCCCAGGGCTGTCGGTCAGTGATCATAGTGTGGTGACTGCCTTCCCCCCATGGTGAGTGAGGGGAAATACCACAATGGCTACACAAGTTGGTCCGCTCCCATTGCAGAAAGGTCTACACAGACCTATGAGCACCAGGAAGTGAGATTAAGTGCAGTGTTAACATGGCCATTGTGAATATGCATTCAAATGTCCCAGGAGCCTGCTGTGTGCTAGGTGTGGTGCTGGGCTCCAGAGAGCCTAGAAAGGAGTCAGAAGCAACCGTGTCTTACACTCCTTTATGTGTGTGTTACGGGGGGGAGGAGGGGTCAAGCACCCGTACGAGGGGCTGAAGGAGTGGGTAGATAAGACAGACATGAAAGCAGATGGAGTCTGTTGACCTCAATAAATAATACAACACTTGGGCTGGAGAGATGGCTTAGAGGTTAGGCGCTTGCCTGTGAAGCCTAAGGACCCCGGTTTGGGGCTCAATTCCTCAGGACCCACGTTAGCCAGATGCACAAGGGGGCGCACGCATCTGGAGTTTGTTTGCAGTGGCTGGAGGCCCTGGCGCACACATAATCTCTATCTGCCACTTTCTCTCTCTCTGTCCGTCCCTGTCAAATAAATACATAAAAATAAACAAAAATTTAAAAATTAATACAAAACTGGAATGAGAGTTTTTAAAAATCATTTTTCTATGATACACATATATGGCTCATAAAGAGAAAGCATTCTTTCCTCCTTATACTACAGCCAAAACAATTTCCCCGCTCAGGCATGACAGCTACAACCTGTTTAGTGTGTCCATCCAGAGCGATTGCATGACACACATAGACACCTCCTGCAGCACACTGTACAGGACATAGATGGACACTTCCTGCAGCACACCGTACAGGGCATAGATGGACACTTCCTGCAGCACACTGTACAGATCATAGATGGACACTTCCTGCAGCACACCGTACAGGGCATAGATGGACACTCCCTGCAGCACACCGTACAGATCATAGATGGACACTTCCTGCAGCACACTGTACAGGGCATAGATGGACACTTCCTGCAGCACACCGTACAGATCATAGATGGACACTTCCTGCAGCACACCGTACAGATCATAGATGGACACTCCCTGCAGCACACCGTACAGGGCATAGATGGACACTTCCTGCAGCACACCGTACAGGGCATAGATGGACACTTCCTGCAGCACACTGTACAGGGCATAGATGGACACTTCCTGCATCACACTGTACAGGGCATAGATGGACACTTCCTGCAGCACACTGTACAGGACATAGATGGACACGTCCTGCGGCACACCGTACAGGGCATAGATGGACACTTCCTGCAGCACACCGTACAGGGTATAGATGGACACTTCCTGCAGCACACTGTACAGGGCATAGATGGACACTTCCTGCAGCACACCGTACAGATCATAGATGGACACTTCCTGAAGCACACCGTACAGGGCATAGATGGACACTTCCTGCAGCACACTGTACAGGGCATAGATGGACACTTCCTGCATCACACTGTACAGGGCATAGATGGACACTTCCTGCAGCACACTGTACAGGGCATAGATGGACACTTTCTGCAGCACACTGTACAGGGCATAGATGGACACTTCCTGCAGCACACTGTACAGGACATAGATGGACACGTCCTGCGGCACACCGTACAGGGCATAGATGGACACTTCCTGCAGCACACCGTACAGGGCATAGATGGACACTTCCTGCAGCACACCGTACAGATCATAGATGGACACTTCCTGCAGCACACCGTACAGAGCATAGATGGACACTTCCTGCAGCACACTGTACAGGGCATAGATGGACACTTCCTGCAGCACACTGTACAGATCATAGATGGACACTTCCTGCAGCACACCGTACAGATCATAGATGGACACTTCCTGCAGCACACCGTACAGATCATAGATGGACACTCCCTGCAGCACACCGTACAGGGCATAGATGGACACTTCCTGCAGCACACCGTACAGAGCATAGATGGACACTTCCTGCAGCACTCTGTACAGGGCATAGATGGACACTTCCTGCAGCACACCGTACAGGGCATAGATGGACACTTCCTGCAGCACAGCGTACAGGGCATAGATGGACACGTCCTGCGGCACACCGTACAGGGCATAGATGGACACTTCCTGCAGCACACTGTACAGGGCATAGATGGACACTTCCTGCAGCACACCGTAAAGATCATAGATGGACACTTCCTGAAGCACACCGTACAGGGCATAGATGGACACTTCCTGCAGCACACCGTACAGATCATAGATGGACACTTCCTGCAGCACACCGTACAGATCATAGATGGACACTTCCTGCAGCACACCGTACAGGACATAGATGGACACTTCCTGCAGCACACCATACAGATCATAGATGGACACTTCCTGCAGCACACCGTACAGAGCATAGATGGACACTTCCTGCAGCACACTGTACAGGGCATAGATGGACACTTCCTGCAGCACACGGTACGGGGCATAGATGGACACTTCCTGCAGCACACTGTACAGATCATAGATGGACACTTCCTGCAGCACACCGTACAGGGCATAGATGGACACGTCCTGCAGCACACCGTACAGATCATAGATGGACACTTCCTGCAGCACACCGTACAGAGCATAGATGGACACTTCCTGCAGCACACTGTACAGATTATAGATGGACACTTCCTGCAGCACACTGTACAGATCATAGATGGACAATTCCTGCAGCACACTGTACAAATCATAGATGGACACTTCCTGCAGCACACTGTGCAGGGCATAGATGGACACTTCCTGCAGCACACGGTACGGGGCATAGATGGACACTTCCTGCAGCACACCGTACAGAGCATAGATGGACACTTCCTGCAGCACTCTGTACAGGGCATAGATGGACACTTCCTGCAGCACACTGTACAGGGCATAGATGGACACTTCCTGCAGCACACTGTACAGGGCATAGATGGACACTCCCTGCAGCACACCGTACAGGGCATAGATGGACACTTCCTGCAGCACACTGTACAGATCATAGATGGACACTTCCTGCGGCACACTGTACAGGGCATAGATGGACACTTCCTGCAGCACACCGTACAGAGCATAGATGGACACTACCTGCATCACACTGTACAGGGCATCGATGGACACTTCCTGCATCACACTGTACAGAGCATAGATGGACACTTCCTGCAGCACACATTACGGGACATAGATGGACACTTCCTGCAGCACACTGTACAGGGCATAGATGGACACTTCCTGCAGCACACCGTACAGATCATAGATGGACACTTCCTGAAGCACACCGTACAGATCATAGATGGACACTCCCTGCAGCACACCGTACAGGGCATAGATGGACACGTCCTGCGGCACACCGTACAGGGCATAGATGGACACTTCCTGCAGCACACTGTACAGATCATAGATGGACACTTCCTGCAGCACACTGTACAGGGCATAGATGGACACTTCCTGCAGCACACCGTACAGGGCATAGATGGGCACGTCCTGCGGCACACCGTACAGGGCATAGATGGACACTTCCTGCAGCACACTGTACAGGGCATAGATGGACACTTCCTGCAGCACACTGTACAGGGCATAGATGGACACTTCCTGCAGCACACCGTACAGGGCATAGATGGACACTTCCTGCAGCACACCGTACAGGGCATAGATGGACACTTCCTGCAGCACACTGTACAGGGCATAGATGGACACTTCCTGCAGCACACTGTACAGATCATAGATGGACACTTCCTGCGGCACACTGTACAGGGCATAGATGGACACTTCCTGCGGCACACTGTACAGGGCATAGATGGACACTTCCTGCAGCACACATTATGGGGCATAGATGGACACTTCCTGCAGCACACTGTACAGGGCATAGATGGACACTTCCTGCAGCACACTGTACAGGGCATAGATGGACACTTCCTGCAGCACACTGTACACGGCCTAGATGGACATTTCCTGCAGCACACTGTACAGAGCATAGATGGACACTTCCTGCATCACACTGCACAGGGCATAGATGGACACTTCCTGCAGCACACTGTACAGAGCATAGATGGACACTTCCTGCGGCACACTGTACAGGGCATAGATGGACACTTCCTGCAGCACACTGTGCAGAGCACTGCTGTACAGCTTTGTATACACTTCTCTCAGCATCCTTATTCATAGCTGCACTGTAGTCTGTTGCCTACAGGCTTCAGTCCCCCCTCCCGTTACCAATCATTTGGTTTATTGGAGACAAAACTGGTCATCTATCTTGGTCATCTCTTTCCACTTTTGGGCTTGTAAATATTGGAGGACTTCCTCGCATCTCGAACTGTGTGAGTGCCTGTTCTTCACACTCACAGCCTCAAAGTCAGCTGCCATTCATTCTGAACTCTGCCAATCTTGTGGTGAAAGCTGGGGAGGTAGCTCAGTTGTTAAAGCACTTCTTGTTCAAGTATGTGTAACCTGAGTTCAGTCCCCAGAACCCTCATGAAATGGTAGGTGTGGTGATGCATACGTATAATCCCAGACTGTGGAACGGAGACAGGCAGATCGATTCCTGGTGCTATCTGGCCTGCTAGTCTAGCCTAATTGGTGAGTTCCCAGCCAATGAAAGAGACTTTGTGGCATCAGCCTCTTTGTCCATCTGAAACTTCCAAGGAAGTGAAAGGGCCCACAAGTAGTGCCACCCACCTTTGGCCATTCAGCCTGGGTGGATGGTCGTTGCATCTAGCTTCTCCACGTAATCCTCAGTTAATAGTAATATGAAGGTGAACATGGTGGCTCACGCCCACAATCCCAACACATGGGGGCTGAGGTAGGAGGATTGCAGAGGCTTCAAGGTCAGCTTGGGCTACAGAGTGAGACCCTGTAACAAAAAGAAAAAAAAAACAGAGCCAGGAGTGTTGGAGTGGTGGTACATGCCTTTAATTCCAGCACTTGGGAGGCAGCGGTAGGAAGATTGCTGTGAGTTTGATGCCAGCCTACGACTACATAGTTAGCCTGGGCTAGAGTGAGACCATACCTCAAAAAAAAAAAAATCAAAAAACAGGGCTGGAGAGATGGCTTAGTGGTTAAGGCATTTGCCTGCGAAGCCAAAAGACCCAGGTTCGATTCCTCAGGACCCATGTAAGCCAGATGCACAAGGGGCACATGCGTCTGGAGTTCATTTGCAGTGGCTGGAGGCCCTGGCACACCCATTCTCTCTTGTCTGTCTCTCTTCTCTCACTCTTTCTCTCTCTCTCTCTCACTCTGCTTGCAGATAAAATAAAATTATTAAGAGAACAAACTTCTGGAATATGAATATCAAGTGACAGAGTATAAATACCAAAGGAATAATACGTTTCCCTCTTTGACCCTACCCTCTGTCCTTCCCTCCTCTCCCCATCTGAGTGCGTTCTCAGCACTTCTCGTCTGGTCCTTGCTTTAGCCCTTGCCCTGCCCCCCTCTGCTCTCCAACCCTCCCTCCTCTCCAGGGCTGGTTCACTTCAAGAAAACGAAAGCCTGTCAGGCCACTTCCCATTGCCTGCCTCCAAACATTCTGTGAGATCCCCGAGGGTGAGGCCACTGTCATTCCCATTTTGCAGATAAGGAAGTCAAGACCCAAGAGACATATAAGGGATTACCCTAACTAGCAGATGACAACACTGACATTGAAAGTCCACTCAGTCTGACTGCCTCTCATGGCACTCGGGGTAACTGGTCTTGGCATGTGCCATGTCTCATGCTCCCTGTCTCTGCCCAGGCGGGAGCACTTGCCTCTCCATTGTCCACTTGCTCCAAGCGCTATTTGTCCTGGAAGGTCTTGCTCATAACTTACCTCCTGTTCAAAACCCTTTCCAGATTTCCCCAGGAAAAAAAAAAGAAGTTTCTCACTCTGATTTTTACCATTTTACTTTGTGCTATAGTGATGCTCTCTTCCCTCAAAGCAGCGGAGAACACGCCCTCTCTCCCTCTAACGTCTAGCACAGACCCTGGCTCTCTAAATGCCTGGGGACTGAATGGCAGATTCCTCCCCAGCATGCATTTGGGAAGGACTTCCAGGACTCTCCAGCTGGAAGCAGGGAGGGAAGAGGAGGTCCCTGAGCTCCCAGTGGGGAGAGGTCTCCATCTAAGGGACAGTTTCCTGGAGACAGTTTTACCTCATCACTGATCCTCCAGCAGAGCCAGCTAGAGGGTAAGTTCTGTACTTGCATGACCCCTAGAGGTGAGGTCCTTGGAAACCAGCTATCCTGCCCAAGGGGTTTTCCCCCTATAGCAATGCCAAGAATTGAGCCGTTACAGGAAGTGACCTGGCAGAGTCTTGCGTGTCATAGGAGGAAGTTTGGCAGAGTTCCTATGCTAAATGCCCGAGCCACTCCATCCAGCAGCCTTTGCACCTCGGAAAGTAAGGGGTGCTACGGCTTTGGTAAGACTGTAGTTCTGTGGTAGGAGGGGACTTTCCCGGGTGTGAAGGAAATTGCCCCATCCCCTACAGCTATGGGGTAAGAACTGCCCTCATGCCTCGTGCAGCCCTGCCACAGTGCCCTGGCAAGGATTGAGCGCAAGTTCTGGGCTTGATTTTCTTGCGAAGCCCTCAGGCCCGTAAAAGAGGATCCAGCCTCCTGCGCCTTCTCTTACCCAATCGTTTCCCTCTATGGCTGCTTCACTCAGGAACTTCCTCAGACTCCTAGGACCTCGGGTCCCGTGCCTTGACCCCAAGGCTGAGGGGAAAGGTAAGAAAGAAAGAGACTGGAAGCATGAGCTCTGGGGTTAACTGGCTATAAAACCACGTTGTAGTTCACTGTGTGACCTTGACTCTTCCCGTCCTTGGGCTCCAGTTCCCTTACTGGTAAACTGAGGAGCAGGGTAGCTGACAACATCAAAATTAAGGACTGGTGCAGCAGAAGGCACCGTAGACCAGCTGTTGTCAGAGTGTGGCCCCTAGACCTTCAGCAGCCCCCAGGCGCTTGTGCACACTTCCCGCCCCTCCTCTGCTCCGTGGAGTCAGAAGTTCTGGAGCATGGCTCGGCAATTTGTAGCAAGCCTTCCTGGAGGCACCAACGCACACTGAAGTTGGGAACCCATACATATAAACTTAACAGATGGGCAACATATTGGGAGAAGATATTTGGAACCTCAACACCCAACAAGCGATCGATATCTAAATTTTGTATGCTACTCTTGCGAATCAATATGAAAAAACACAGGAAACTCAATTGAAAATGAGCAAACGGTATGAACAGGCATTCATAAAAGGGGAGTCTGGGGCCTGGTAAATACAGGAGGTGATTACAAATCTCAGAATTAATAAAGAAATGCAAGAACAATTTCTTTTTTATTTTAATTTTAATTTATTTATTTGACAGAGAAAGACACAGAGATAGATAGAGAGAGAGAGAGAGAGAGAGAGAGAGAGAGAGAAAGAGAGAAAGAGAGAGAGAGAGGGAGAGAATGGGTGCACCAGAGCCTCCAGCCACTGCAAACGAACTCCAGATGCATGGGCCCCCTCGCGCATCTAGCTAATGTGGGTCCTGGGGAATCGAACCTGGGTCCTTTGGCTTTGCAGGCAAACACCTTAGCCACTAATCCATCCCTTCAGCCCAACAATTTCTTTTGAAAGATTTTTTACCTCCTTTTCTTCCTCCTTCTTTTTCTTCCTCCTCCTCTCTCCTCCCCCACCTCTGGTTTGTATGAGCATCCATGTGTTACTTGGGATTGAGCCTAGGGTCTCGTACATGCTAGGCAAACATTTTCCCACTGAGGTATATGCCAGCCCTTGCTTTGAGAGTATCTTGTTAAGTTGCTTCGGCTGGCCTCTAACTTGTTCTGTAGGTCAAGCCATCTGATAAACTGATGAACAATGATAAAGTCAGACATTGAAAAAGCCGGTGAACATGTGGGGCAACAGCATTGTCCACAAGCTGCTGATGGGCCATTTTGGATGAATTTAGTGAAATTGAAACATATGAGCTTGGAATGTACTAATTTTACCCTAGGTATAGAGCCTAAAGGAAGCGTCATGAAGATCCATAAGGACCAAGTACAAACACACTCAATCACAGTTTGTCTGCGGTAAGAGGGAGCTGGGAACAAGCTGTGTGTGTCCATTACGAGGGGAGAGGATGGATAAAAGAGCAGATGTCTGGCTCAGAATAGACGGTAGCTGTCGGATGCAATAAACTACATTTTCCCATAGCAACAAGGGTGGACCTTAACATTGCCAACTGAGCCAGGTGTGCTGGGGCATGCCTGTAATCCCAGCACTCAGGAGGCTGAGGCAGGAGGATTTCAAGTTGGAGGCTAGCCTGGGCTTCATAGGGAGCCCTGTCAAAAACAAAAACAAAAACAAAGCAAACAAAATGACAAAACCAAACCAAACGATACAAAGCCAGGTGTGGTGGTGCATGCTCTTAATCCCAGCACCCGGGAGGCAGAGGTAGGAGGATTGATATGAGTTTTAGGCCACCCTGAGACCCCATAGTGAATTCCAGGTCAGCCTGAGCTAGAGCAAGACCCTACCTAAAAAACAAAGCATACAAACAAAAAAAACACCAGCCATCCAAATATCAACAGCAAACATTATGAAAGGTAACAACAGAATGAGACTCCTATCCAATTTTGACATGTGCCAAATACAGCATTGTGCATTTCCCATTTTGCATTTTGTGAATACATGTTCATATGTATGTGGATGCATATATATATGTGGAGGCCAGAGACAACCTGCAGGGTTATTCTCAAAAATGACCTACACCTCTTTAGGCTAGACTGGCTAGTCAGTGAACCAGGAATCCTTCTGTCTCCACCTCCCCAGGGCTGGGATGACAGGAGTTTGCTGCCTGTCATGTCTGGCATTTTTACATGAGTGCTGGGGATTTGAACTCAGGGCTTCATACTTGCACAGTATGCACTTTACTAACTGAGCCATCTCCCCAGCCCAGCACTGGGAATTTTATGTCATATTTTGACATGTGGGGGCTGGTGGTCTTGGTGTGGAGGGGAAGAGTGTGTGGAGAGAGGAGAAACAAAGCAGGTGTCAGAAGGACCTTGCATGGACAATATTTTTTAGTGGGGACAATTTTTTTTTTTTGCCACAAACTGGGTCAGAATGTGGAGCTCTATGGGCCTGAAGTTCTAACGATAATATCATCAGCACGTGTCTGGCTTAGCAAGACAGAAGGCTTAGCAAGAGTTTGCAAACATATTTTTCCTCATCTAGGAGCACCTGGCCACTTCTCAAGCCAGGCTATGCCCAGGGCTGGCTTTGTCTTGGCAGCCATAGCTTTCCACCCCGACTTCACAGTCCAGGGTGGCTCTGTGGAGTCCTAGGCATTTGGAGCTTGGGCTCAGAGCCAGGTTTAAAGACTGATTCTCCTCCCTAACTGTGAGCTTCTCTATAGTCTTTAAAATAATATATTTAGGAGCCGAGCGTGGTGGTGCACGCCTTTAATCTCAGCACTCAGGAGGCAGAGTAAAGGTGGATCACTGTGAGTTCCAGGCCACCCTAAGACTACATAGTGAATTCCAGGTCAGTCTGGGCTAGAGTGAGACCCTACCTCAAAAAACCAAAAAAAAAAAAAAAAAAAAAAAAAAAGGAAGAAGAAAAGAAATTTAGTTATTAGAGAGAGAGAGAGAGAGCACATCAGCACCAAACCATCTCTCTAGCCCCCCCACCCTATAGCTCCCCCTTTTTTGTTTGTTTGTTTTTCAAGGTAGGGTCTCACTCTAGCACAGGCTGACCTGGAATTCACTATGTAGTCTCAGGCTGGCCTCGAACTCATGGTGATCTTCCTACCTCTGCCTCCCAAGTGCTGGGATTAAAGGTGTGCACCACCACACCCTATCCCATAGTCTTTTCAAACATATCATCCCACCCACTGCTCCCAGGCATGATAGGTAAATTGAGTCAGGTTTTCCAAGTGGAAGGCAATGGCATTTATTGAGCACCTACAGTGTGCTAGGCCCAACAGTAAGGTCTTGACCATTAACCAGCATGACCACCTGTGCGGAGGGTAGAGCTGATATCACCGAAGAGATGTGGAAATGGGAATATATAAGGAGAATCAGGCATTCCCTTAAGTCTCTTCCCCTCCTCTTTTTCTCTTTTCTTTTTTTTTGACTCTCACTTTCTCAGTCTGTAAAATGGGATGAAGAGATGTCTCTGGGCTCTGGCAGTAGGTTGGGTTTTTATTGAGGAGTATCTTTTCTGACTGCCAGCAGGTGGAGCCATTCTTCATCCTACAGCCTTCAAAAAGCTGCGGGGTCTTGAGGCTGGGGTGCGCTGGGGCCGAGGCGGCAGACAACTTCGTGGGACACTAAGGTCTGATCCGTCCGCCACCTGCAGGCCATTCTCGGTACTGCAGGGGCTGGAGACCAGAAGGCACCAAGTGACCCCTCCCACTTCCTGCAGTGGCTATAGGTAATTGTCTTCAGCCTGGTCACCCCCGCCAGAGGAGTCTTCATCGTCATCGTCGTCTGGTGCCAGGGCTTCAATGTCGTGTGTGATGTCGGCCAGCAGCCGGTGGAAGGTCTGCGCCTCGGGCCGCTGGGCCGCCCCGTCGTAACTGCGGACCGCCGAGGCCGACGTGGAACTCATGCTGCGCTTGATGCGGCCGAAGCTGTCGGTGAGGATGCCGCCCTCGCGGATGCCCACTCCTTCCAAGAAGCCCTCGAAGTAGCCAATGTCCTGGTCAGGGATGAAGGGCCGCATCCCTGCAGGCCATGGGGGCAGGATGACTCCTGGATTCAACCCTTTTACCACCCAAGGAGGAAGCCCCCTGTCTGGAAATCAGGGTTCAAATCCAGGCTTTGCCATTCACTGGTTATGTGGCTGTGCCCAAGTCCCTTACCTCTCCGAGCCAGTGGATAATGACACAGGGCTCATCACATGTTAGTTTAGAACCTTGTTATTGCAGTTATATTCCCAGTTACTGGCTACTCCTACTTTCAATAAAGAACCACTTAAGGCTGAAGAGATGGCTCAGCGGTTAAGGCACTTGAATGCAAAGCCCAAGGACCTAGGTTCGACTCCCCAGTACCCATGTATAGCCAGATGCACAAAGTGGCACATGTATATGGAGTTTGTTTATAGTGGCTGGAGGCCCTGGTACATGTGCCCTCTCTCAAATAAACAAACAAACAAAAAATTTATTTTCAGAAGCCGGGTATGGTGGCACGTGCTTTAATCCCAGCACTCAGGAGGCAGAGGTAGTGAGTTCGAGGCCACCCTGAGACTCCATAGTGAATTCCAGGTCAGCCTGAACTAGAGCGAGACTCTACCTCGAAAAATTAAACAAACAAAAAAACATAAGAAACAAAAAATTAAAAGAAAGTTTGAAAACACAGAGAAAAGGACCTATTTAAACCTCACTTTCTTCCCTTGTAGTACAGCACCTGTCCTCCTGGCATGGCTGAAGCATTACCTCCTCAGGGGTGTGGGTGGGGGCCATACGCAGGGCTGTGGAGGCCACAGGCTGACAGCAGGGGTCTTCCTCAATTGCTCTCCACTTTATTTATTGAGACAGGGTCTCTCACTGAACTCAGAATTCACCGGTTCAGCTAGGCTGACCAGTTTATCGTGGAGATCCGCTTGGCCCCACCTACTGAGCGCTAGGATTGTGTGGGTGCTGGGGATCTGAACTCAGGCCATTGTGCTTGTGCACCAAGCATTTTACCGCCTGAGCCGTTGTACCAGGGCACTTTCCCAGCTCTTTGACTTTGGCACTTTTCTACGCACCTGTAAAATGTGGACAAATAGTGGTATTTACTTCCCAGAGCTGAGGGGCATTCATGAGCTAATGATGGCCAATGGCAACTGCCCAACACATTCTGGTGCATTAGCAGTAGTGTTCCTATGGTGATTGTTCACACCTCACTGTGTGAGCAGTGTTCCCATGGTGATTGCTCACCACCTCACTGTGTGAGCAGTGTTCCCATGGTGATTGTTCACACCTCACTGTGTGAGCAGTGTTCCTATGGTGACTGTTCACACCTCACTGTGTGAGCAGTGTTCCCATGGTGATTGTTCACCACCTCACTGTATGAGCAGTGTTCCTATGGTGATTGTTCACACCTCACTGTGTGAGGAGTGTTCCCATGGTGATTGTTCACACCTCACTGTGTGAGCAGTGTTCCCATGGTGATTGCTCACCACCTCACTGTGTGAGCAGTGTTCCCATGGTGATTGTTCACACCTCACTGTGTGAGCAGTGTTCCCATGGTGATTGCTCACCACTTCACTGTATGAGCAGTGTTCCCATGGTGATTGTTCACAACTCACTGTGTGATCAGTGTTCCCATGGTGACTGTTCACACCTCATTGTGTGAGCAGTGTTCCTATGGTGACTGTTCACACCTCACTGTGTGAACAGTGTTCCTATGGTGATTGCTCACCACCTCACTGTGTGAGCAGTGTTCCTATGGTGATTGTTCACACCTCAGTCTCTGTATCACCCTGGACAAGTTTCTTAGCCCCTCCCTTTCCCTTCTCGGTGCCTCTTCCTTCTTATCCACTCTATGTTCTCATGACCTTGGCCTCCTCCATCAGGAACTAAGGAGAAAACATCCCTAGGTGTTACCTGCCGGGGAATACTGGGAACAAAGAGGGGCCATCTTTGTCTGCTAGAGGCCCAGGGCTCACCGAGGAGTAGGAACTTGCGTCGGTCCCCGTACAGCTTCAGCAGGCCTGCACAGTAGTCCTGGATAGGCAGCCCCAGGCGGTACTCTCGTAGCAGCAGTGCAAACTGCTGGATCTCCGGGGGACCCAGCTTACTCCGCAGCTGTGGGAGCGAGGGTTGCCCTTAGTGATCAACCCCAGTGAGCCACCCTTCCCAACTCCAGCTGAAAAGGCCACTGTCCCCTCTAAGCAGCACGCCAGGCCCAGCTTGCTTCCATGGCCTGCCGGTGGGACGTTGGCCCTTCAGGTTGCATCTGAGAGTGGGATGTTGGCTTCCCCTGCCCAAGTCCCAACACTGGCCTTGTCGGTGACCACGTCTGTGATCTCGGGAGGTCATCACCTCCATGCCTCTTGCTTCCTCCCTCTGCACACAGCAGTGAGGATGGTGCCTCCCCCTTGGGCTGTTCGAAGGAGCTCAGAACACTCTGTGCTAGCCGACATCACTCAAGGTCTTCCTAAGCTGCCTCTCTTAATCTTACCTCCTGCCCTGGCTTCTGATGGCTCATGCGTGCCTCGGCAGTGCCCTGCCTGCTGCGCTTACCGTGACCATGTAATCCTGCAGCTGCTCGAAGCCCAGGCCACTGTGGTCGCTGCCACTGCAGTGGGAGCCATGGAAAGACGGCGTGGACGTGCCACTGTAACAGGCTTCAAATGTGTCCTGGGAGCCATTGCTGCAGGGGCAGAAGGAAAGAAATTCTTCACCAACCTCCACTCCTCTCTCCAGGGCAGGCTGAAAGTGGCCAGGCCCAGATACAATGCTCTGGACCTGAGGCCCCACTCTAGACCCCGTCTGGGTCTCCAAGGCCTTGCATAATCTGGCCCCTGGCCATCTCTCTAGGCTGGTCTCTGGCCGTGCTCCCTCTTGCTCTTGGTACTGTGGTCATCTTGTCTTCACCTTTGCCCTCTAATAGTCCAAGTACTTCCTGCTTCTGGGCCTTTGCACATTTTGTTCCCTCTGCGTAGAATCCTTTCTCTGCCTCAGTTTCGCTTGAGCTAAGTCTTACTCATCATTTCACCCCACACGTCCCCTTGAGAAGGCACCACCTGATCCACTGTGATTCTCCCTCCCTACCCCGACAAAATAGGTCAAGCCTCGTTAAACGTGCTCTTGAAATATGTCTGCCCATGAATACATAGGTCTTTCCAGAACCCTCTCTCCAAGATCTCCTCCAAGCATCTTCTCTGTGTGTATGCGTGTCATAGCCCCTGGGGCCTCCTGGCTGCTTCATCCTTTTCAGAATGCTTGCTGTTCCTGCCTGGAACACTCTGCCCTCTTTTGTTCCCAAGGGCTGAAGCGTCATCAGCTCTGGGAAGTCCTCCTGGTCTCCAGATGCCATGGACCAGGGCGGTACCCACAAGGAACTGCAGCAGCTGAAGTCAGCGTCATATGCGTAAGTCCCATCCGTGTGGCAGCTGTCACCTGGGATCAGCAGACAGAAGGGCTGTGAGAAGTGGCAAACAGGGACCAACTTCCTGGGCTCCCCGAGGCCCCCAACTTTAGCAGCACCCTGGGGTCTAGCCTTTCCCCAGCCTCAGCTGACCTTGGGCAACTGACCTTCTCCATCCTCAACTTCCCCCAATGTCTAGGCCATGCCACCTTCCTGCCTACTTCATAGGACCTTGGGATGGCAGATGAGAACCAGTGAGGGAGTGTTTAGGCAAGACAAGAAGATTTTGCAAGGGAGAAGGCGGCCAAAATCTTGAGAGGAAAGCATCATTATGTATGCAGAACTTTCTGCCTCGTCTGTCCAAGGACTGCCTCGCCCTTCCCACGGCAGCTCACTCAGGCTCTCTTGATCACCCTGACTTCTCCAGGGAAGCTGGTTCCTCATTACTTGTGTTCCTAGCACTGTCTGTGGTGAGGCATTTAACTCTCTAATTATTCACTGACTGCCAGCCTGACTCAGCCAGGCAGGTTGTCAGGAAGGCAGGACCATGCCGTGGGTTTGGAGATAGTGAGTACTCAGTACATACTCGTTGGATGAATGAATTTGGTGAACTGCTTGCTGAGTGATCTCACTCATGTGCCCGCCATGCCTGTGAGAGCTGATGAGTTACCGCAAACAAGCACAGCTTCGCCTGATGGCCATGCAAACAGAGACCACACAGCAGGGGGGCACAGAGGATGGAACTCATTTAGTGACCTTGAGGGTAGCATAAGGCTGAGAGGTCACTGCAGACAGAAGCTTTGGAACGAGACAGGAATGGGTTTGCATTCTGACCCTGACTCACTAGCTGGGTGACTCTGGGCAATTTATTGACTTGATGTTCTCATCTGTAAAACTAGAATGTTTTTTCTTAGATGAGGTCTCTCTATGTAGTCTTCAAATTCTTCATCCTCCTGCCTCCGTCTCCAGAGTGCTGGGATAATTAGTGTGTACTACACCATGTCTGGAGAATTTTTGATCCCTTCGAAGGATACCCTGTGATCAGCTGTGACGGGGATAGTCCTGTGCCAGGCTGACAAGATAGTTGAGCTGCTCTGAGGATTCAGTAACACTTGGCACCTTGCTACTGTGCTTTATGCATCATTGGTGCTCAATAAAAGTCCCTGTTAGCCTCAGTCTCATTCCAGCCCTTGCTTGCATCCAAGGACCAGTCTGGAAATGTTGGCCTAGTAGCCCTAGTAGCCAAGTGGGATGGGATGGCTCAGTTGGTAGACGGTGCATGCACTAAAGTTTCTTCAAAGCCGAGACACTTCCCAAAAAGAAAGAAGTTCAGGGCTGGAGAGATGGCTTAGCGGTTAAGGCGCATGCCTGCAAAGCCTAAGGACCCCGGTTCAATTCTCCAGGTCCCACATAAGCCAGATGCACGTGGTGGCACATGCGTCTGGAGTTTGTTTGCAGTGGCTAGAGGCCCTGGAGCACTCATTCTCACTCTCTCTCTCCCCCTCTCTCTCTGTCTCTAATAAATAAAAATAAAATCTTTTTTAAAAAAGAAAGAAGTTCAAGTGCTCATTCTGAATTTGACAACCCGATCATCCTTCAAGAAGCTAGGTTTGAAGTCATCATGAAACTCAACACTTTATTAAAGGGACCTTATCATTGTGGTACAACTCAAGACCCCTAAAGGCATTTGCCAGCACTGAGTACCAGGACACTGTCTGGTCCCCCACAGTCTCAAGAATTAAGCTTCCTATTTAGTCCCCAGCTAGTGTGGTAGAGCCTTTGGGCGGTTGGAGCATTGCTGGAGGAGGTGTGTTGCTGGGGGTGGCCGTTGGCATTGATTAGTCTAGCCTACGGTGTTCTAGTTCACTGTCAACTCTCTTAGGTTCTCTCTCTTCTGTGGAGGTGATGAAGTAAGCCAGCTCCCTCCATCGTGATAAAGCTTCTCCTCAAAACTGTAAGCTTGAAATAAACCTTTTCCTCCCACAAGCTGCCTCTGGTCAGGTGTTTGTCCCAGTGTTGACCACATAAATGCCACACCCCTCCCTTCCCTAGCTTTCCAGGGTGTTCTTTGGGAGTCTGGGTACTCACTGCGGCTGTAGAGCCACGGCCGATCCGGGGTGGACGTGTAGTGGTAGCCGGCTCGGTCTACACACTTGATGCTCTGGTCCCCATAGATGATTTGGAAGACCTGACAGATGAGTGCACAGGACTCCTCAGCAGCATCCTGTCCAGGAGAAGGAGGACAGCTTAGACCCTCACCGACTACCAGGGACTCCCTCCTTCTTCAGATGCCGTGAGCCAGCACTGAGACGCACACCCATGGCCCCTGTTAAAAGTCAACCTCAAACACACTACTCAGCACAATGTTATGGCTGCTCTGTGGGTCTTTATAGAATGAACAGACCACTTTGGCCCCTCTGCCATGACGAATGTATGCGAGAGTCCAGATTTCCAGGAGATTCCAGGTCTGCCATGAAACTTATCTTAAATAAGCCCTTGTTCAATTTCATGTACAGGGATGGAAGCTGGGGTCCAGTGGGGAGGGGGGAAGGGATTAGTCGGAGGAAATTCACTTAAAAGTATCTACATTTTAGGCTCGGTGTCCTTACGACTGCTCGGCGCCATATGTAGATATAAGTTGCCTAGTACCCAGCACACAAACAGAGAGGTAGCATGAATAATACTGAGGCTCTGAGAAGGAAGTTTCAGTTGTTGCGGTGAAACTATAGGCCGTATATTTGAAGAATTGTCCTCTTTAAGCAAGAGACACAGAATATCAATCCATCTCTCAAGAGCCCAAACTGTAAATTAAAATGTGACTCAGGGTAGGCATCTGTGGGTGCCGTGGGCACCGATCCCAAGCCAGGATGGATTCTTACAGGAGCCCTGCAGAGTGGACAAGAGGGAGGATGCTTATTTTAAGTTTAAAAACACCCGAGACTGCCGGGCGGGGTGGCGCACACCTTTAATCCCAGCATTCAGGAGGCAGAGGTAGGAGGGTCACCGTTAGTTCAAGGCTACTCTGAGACTGCATTGTGAATTCTAGGCCAGCCTTGGCTAGAGTGAGATCCTACCTCGAAAAACTGAAAAAGCAAAACAAAAACAAACAAACACCAAGAATTGGGCCGGAGAGATGGCTTAGCAGTTAAGACACTTGACTGTGAAGCCTAAGGACTCATGTCTGACTCTCCAGATCCCACATAAGCCAGACGCACAAGGTGATACAAGTGTGCAAGTTCACACATGCACACAAGGTGGCACATGCACCTGGAGTTTCATTGCAGTGGCTGGAGGCCCTAGCATTCTAATTCTGTGCCTCCCTCTCACTCTCTCTCTCAAGAAATTACAGAAAAACACCAAGACTTAAAGCAGTGAGTGAGTGCCATGAGCTAATGCTGGCATTAGGGATCTAAACTAACTGCTGTGCCCTACTTGGGATCATGGTACCTCAGACAGGAGGCCAGAGACTCACGCACCCTGAAGAACAGCACCTCATTTACTTTCTCATTCCGCAAGTTCTCCACCAGAACAGAACCTGAACCCCCAAACACCCCAGTTAAGTGGGATAGGCAAGGCAAATGGTTGTCTCTGTCAGAATCCAATTTCCAGGCCTTTGTTTTTGCTGATTTTTTCTTCTCTCTTTCACACTTCAGTTTAAACAGGAAAAAACTCAATTCCCTGATGAAACTGGGTCCCCTCTTGCATTGTCTAGCCTATAGCCTGCTTGTTTTCTTCTTGGTCCCCATAGTAAGGTATACCACTGCAAGGTACATTAACTCATCCAGCCAGCAGGTGTTTACTGAGCATCTACTACGTGTCAGGGCTCTAGGTACGAGGGGAGCCATTTGGCACAGACCAGTTTTCTGCATGTGACAAGGAGCTCAGTCTAGCAGGAGTGGAACAGGGGAGGATGGAGGGTGCAGAGAGGAAATGAGGATGTTAGCTGGAGCATGGATTACTTAGTAAGCTGGTAGCTTTCACTCTGAGTAAGAAGGAACCATTGAAAAATTAGGAACAGTAGCTGGACGTGGTGGCGCACATGTTTAATCCCAGCACTCAGGAGGCAGAGGTAGGAGGATTGCTGTGAGTTCAAGGCCAGCCTAAGACTGTATAGTGAATTCCAGGTCAGCCTGGGCTACAGTGGGACCTAAAAAAAAGAAGAAGAAAGAAAAATTAGGAGCAGTGACACCATGTGGCATGAGTTAATAGGAGTGTTCCTACAGTGTAGGGAACAGAATGGAAGAAAGAACTGAGCCAGTGGGGTTGGAAAGTGGGGCCTGGGACTGGGTGAGGACAGCTCAGGGTATAGAGATGGGTTTTGGATATATTTTTAAATTAAACGGACCCTGAAAGCTACACAAGCAACCAGGAGAAGAGTGCCTACTGGTGCAATATCAGCATCACTGTTACGGGGGTAATCAACTGCTCTGACTGGGCCCACTCCACTGGAGGTAATCATGCATGATGCTGAAAACCTTGTCAAAAGCCTATGGCTGGGGGGGGGGGGGTCTCAGGCACTAGGGAGAAAAGCTACTACTGTTGTTTGGAGAAATGGATATGTTGGACTCATCAAGTGGCCCTCTACATGTTTATGTCTAGTGTTGCTCTCACCATTGGTCAGAGAAGCTTCTTTTTGCAGATGATGGTGACTACTGGAAAAACTCATCCAAGTGCTGAGCAGTGACTGTTGAGGGCTCAGCAGTACGTGCGACATCTCTATCATGTCCTCATAGCTGAGGGCACATTGTGGAAGGGGGTGGAAAGAAGGTAAGAGCCAGAGGATGGGGAGGAATGCTTTGAAATGCTGTCTCCTAGACAGGAAGTGACTGCTGCGTTTACGACCTCACAGGAACTCTCCCCACCTGCACAGGACCTGCATGATATTGAGCCCATCAACATCTTGTCACAGATGATGGAGAAGGGGGAAAAGAGACATCAAAATAAGAGAGGGGCTACCTGGAAAAAGGAGGGCTTCAGTAGAAGCGGGAAGAGAGAAGGGAGACAATCAAGGCAACGGGAGGGGGTTATGATCAAAATACATTGTGTATATGTATGAAAATTGTCAGTAAAAAGTTAAAAAGGGCTAGAGAGATGGCTTAGCAGTTAAGGTGCTTGCCTGCAAAGCCAAAGGACCCAGGTTCGATTCCCCAGGACCCACCTAAGACAGATGCACAAGGTGGTGCACACATCTGGAGTTGTTTGCAGTGGCTGGAGGCCCTGGTGTGCCCATTCTCTCTCTCTCTCTCTGTTCCTGTCTCCTCTCTGCCTCTTTCTCTCTCTCAAATAAATAAAAGTTAAAAAAAAAATAAAAATAAAGGCTAACAGGATCTATTGACAGAGAAGATATTGGGAAAGAGAGAGAGGAAAGAGAGGAGAGAGAGAAGAGGGGAGAGAGAGGGAGGAAGAAAGCAAGAACCTCCACAAGTTTGCAGCCTCAGCAACCTAGGATGCAGCTGCCAGTCATGGAGACGGGACACCGAAGACCAAGGTTTGGGGAGAAGCTTGGGAGTTGAGTTTAGGATGCAGAAGGTCTGAGATGGCCAGTAGACCTTGGAAGGAAAAGGCTGAGTGTAGATTTGGTTAGAGATGAAATTCACAGGGAGTTCTCAGGGTTTTAGAAGGCATGAGTCTAGACACCACCTAGAAATAAGTGTAGACAAAGAAGAGGAAATCACAGCTACTCCAATTATAAGAGGGTGGAGAGAAGAGGGGCCCAGCTTCCAAGAAGGAACAGGGGAGGAAAGAGGAAAAGCAGAGAATGTGGAGAGCTAGATGCCAAGCGAGAAGGTGCGTCGAGGTGAAGATGCGAGGCATTGTGTCTGTTTCCTGGTGACTGGCCCTTCTTCCAGAAGACATACTCACTGTTCACACACACAGGAAACCTGAGGCCCTGGGACAGAGGAAACACTTGGAAGTCGCAGGCCTTGACAGTGTCTGCCACACTGGATGCTCCCTACAGGGAGGACACCAAATGGCTTGTTCGTCTCTGCATCCGGGACACCTAAGCCAATGCCTACCATTGAGCTGGCACTCAATAAATACCAGCAACTAAACGAAAGGGTGAGTCTGTAGGGGAGGTGACAGGTAGGGCGGGCTAGTATGATGGCAAGACTTCTGCCATGGACAATCCCAGCTCTGAACTTCCTGGGTTTACATTTTGAAGCCACCGTTTCCTTCCGCATAGGATGGAGACAGTCGTAATGTTGGTCCTAGTGTCGCTGTGGGAATTAAACGTTCGCGTCGTCCCATGCCTGGCATGGGTCGGTGCTCCGTTCCCACTGTGGTTGGTTAGTGTGTTAGCGATTGTCACTGTGGTGGTGTGCGTCCAGGCTGACCTGGAATTCACTATGGAGTCTCAGGGTGGCCTCGAACTCACAGCGATCCTTCTACCTCTGCCTCCCGAGAGTGCTGGGATTAAAGGCGCGCGCCACCACGCCCGGCTTCATTGTGAGTTTTTGTTCTTGGGGGTAGGTGGGTACTGGAGGGGCAGGGGTGCAGGGATGACGTCACGGGACCAGAGGAGGGAGAGACCCCAGAAATCTCGGACGAGGGACTGGTGGGGGAGGGCAAAATCCACACGGCGTGGCGTGGGGACGCGCGGTGTCCTCGCGCTCACCCTGTTGGCCACCGCCAGGATGATCAGGTTGCAGTAGGCGTCGGGGCTGGGGTCCTGGGGGTCCAGCGGGTTGGGCCCCGGGTGTCGCCTCTCCCAGCTGCCGCCGCCGCCGCCCGTCTGCCGCCGCTCCCAGCTGCCTCCGGGCTTGCCCGCGGCCCCGCCGCCGCCGCCGCCTCCCGCGTGCCGCCGCTCCCAGCTGCCGCTGAACGTCTGCCGCCGCTCCCAGCTGCCCGATGCCCGCGGGCCCGCGCGCTGCCGCTCCAGGCTGCCGCCGCCCGTGCCCGCGCCCGTGCCCGCCGCGCGCGCCTCGCCGCCCCCGCCCCACGCCACGCGCCAGTCCAGGCTGCAGATGGTGTGGCGCCGCTCGGCCGTGCCCACCCGCCGCTTCTCCGCCACCGCACCGGGAGGGCCGGGGTCGCGTCCCGAGCCGCCGGGGCTGGCGTCCAGGCCGGCCGGTACTGGGTCCACGCCCAGACCTAGGGAAAGCCGGGATGGGGCAGCGGTCAACATTTGATCGCCGGTAAAGGACGCCTCCCGTGGCCACCTGGAGTCTCCCACCCCTCCTCTCTCCGCCGCACCCCGCCGCACCCCTCCCCTCCCCACCCAGCCCCTCCCCTCCCCTCCCCTCCCCTCGTGGGCTCCCGGCCTTCCCGCCAACAAGCAGAGAGGACTTTTGTGTCCCGCCCCTGGCCCCTGACTCCGCCCCCCCAACATTGGCTCCATCCCCTAATCTCCACTAACCAATCCGGTGCCCCTTCCTCAGATCTGCCTTCCGAGTTGACGGTGGGGGTCAGGGTGTCCCCCTCTGTCTGTATCCTTGTTTGAGCATCCCTGCATTAAGGTCCAACTTTCCCTCACTCTCTTCAGCCCTCCCCACCCCCAGGTTGTTGCCCTGGCACCTCCCACAGTCCCCCCCTCCACCCATCACCACCCACGAGCTCCGCCCCCACCCTACCCACGCGTGTGGCTGGGCCACCCAGTCCTACTCCTCCGGGAGCCTGTGAACGCGCCCTAGGCTCAGGCACACACGGTCCCTCCTCCCTCCATCGTTCTCTAACTGAGGGGGCCCCCGTGTTGGCTTAGGTCTCCAAGACGTCTCCTCCACTTTCAGAGATGCTTCGCTAACTGCCTGGGGATATTTTGGGGCCACCCACCCCTCTTCTTCAACGCCTGGCTCTGTCGTCTGGTCTACCGCTTCCCCTGCGTGCCCTTAGTCTCGGGTGGGCCCTGTGGCCGGGCTCTTCCGTCTCCTCTAACCCCAGCCTCCAACCCCACCCCCGCCGCCGATCGCGCATGGGCCCCTCCCTCCACGCGGCAGCGCGCCGCGCCCACCGGCCCTCTGTACCGGTCTTGAGCACCAGCAGGTGCAGCGCGTCGTCCTGCAGGTAGGAGGCGGCGGCGATCTCGTGCGTGGGGATGCGCAGGATGAGCTCCTCGTTGTCCCGCCACGTGAGCAGCAGGCAGCGGGCCGACAAGCTCAGGATGCTGTCTTGCTCCGCGGTGGTCTTCAGCGGCAGCTCTTTCAGCTGCTGCAAAGTGGATCAGATCCCTTGAGGCTCTGGGGAGCCACGAGTTAGGAGAGGGGGGAAAAGGGGACCGAGAGTCGGCCCGCTTTGGGGCTCACCCTGGCGGTGTCCAGCAGTTGCAGGAGTTCGTCCCGGCTGGAGGGATTCAGTGAGGATGTCACCCAGGTGAGGTGGCCCAGGAACTGGATGGGAAATGGGGACCGAAGAAAGGCACAGAGAGGTCACCCTGAAATCTTGGAGGACCCTGCCCTCCTCTATTAATCCAATGAGGGCCGGCTGAACTATCTAGATTTAAAAATAACCGGATAATAACTTCCTCTGAGCCCATAGTAGAAGCCAGGCAGAGTTCTACTCATCCACTCACCCTTGCTTTAACGATTTAAAAAAACAAGCTGGGCGTGGTGGCTCACGCCTTTAGTTCCAGCACTTGGGAGGCAGAGGTAGGAGGATCGCCGTGAGTTCGAGGCCACCCTGAGACTACATAGTGAATTCCAGGTCAGCCGAGAGACCCTACCTCAAAAAAAAAAAAAAAAAAAAAAAAAAACGACAACAACAACAACAACAACAAAAACCAGCACAGTATGACAGCTCAAAATATGATCCAGGGTTATAGCTGGAAAAGGTAAGGCTGGGCTGGAGAGATGGTTTAGCGGTTAAGCGCTTGCCTGTGAAGCCTAAGGACCGCTGTTCGGGGCTCAATTCCCCAGGACCCACGTTAGCCAGATGCACAAGGGGGCGCACGCATCTGGAGTTCGTTTACAGAGGCTGGAAGCTCTGGCGCGCCCATTCTCTCTCTCTCTCTCTCTCTCTCTGCCTCCTTCTCTCTGTCGCTGTCAAATAAATAAATAAACAAAAAAATTAAAAAGAAAAGAAAAGGTAAGGCTGGGAAGGTTGTGATAGTGCACTTAGGAGGTGGAGAATCGGGAATTCAAGGTCATCCTTGGCTACTTAGCAGGTTCAAGGCTAGCTTGGGATACAGGAGATCTTGTTTCAACAAGAAACAAACAACAAAATCCCAAGAGCCAGCATGTGCTTATGCCTATAATCCCAGTATTTGAGAGGCTAAGGCAGGAGGACTGCTGTGAGTTTAAACGTTTGAGACCTGACTGGGCTAATGAGATGAGAGAGAGGGAGACTACAAAATCACTGGTACAGTGTTTGTTGTGTTTTGTTTTCCCTTGTGGTAGGGATCAAACGTAGGACCTCTTCATACGTTAGGCAAGTGCCTATTAAAGCCCCACATATCCCTGGGAGCATCCTTGCTCTGAGAGGCTCTCCCCACCTGATGCATCGTTGCGGAACAGACCGCAGATCACTTCTGCTGTTACTTGTTGCAGAAGTGAAATGGGAGAGAATGCATTGAATTATTAGCTTTTTTTTTTTTTTTAAAGAAAAATGATGCTCCCGGTCAATGCATCCATTCTCAGTTGTAACATGTCATCACTTAAATGTTGTTCAATGTGAGAATTGACTTTTTAGCATGTTAGTTGCATTCTTCTAGGTGAATTCCACCAACCACACCCTTTCAGCCTTCAGTTTCTAAATAGATTTATTTGTAAGCTTTTCTCTATGTATAGGGTTGCCAGATAAAATACAAGATGCCACTTAAACAATGCTATTTTAGGAGTTCCATTTAATATTCGGGACACATTTATGCTAAAGAGGCCAGTCATTGTTTATCTGAAATTCAAATTTAGCCAGGTGGCCTATTTGCAAAATGTGCCCATCTTACCCCATATCCATCTTCCTTTTTTTTTTTATTTTTATTTTTTGAGGTAGGGTCTCACTCTAGGCCAGGCTGACCTGGAATTCACTATGTAGTCTCAGGGTGGCCTCGAACTCATGGCAATCCTCCTACCTCTGCCTCCCAAGTGCTGGGATTAAAGGCGTGTGTCATCACACCCAGCTCCATATCCATCTTCTTTAGCTGATAAGGACCCCCCACTGCTACTTCATGGTGGTTCTAAAGTAATAGAAGTAAAGCCCTTGTGTTTTTGCCTCTCTCTCCTGTGGTAGAGATGGAACCCAGAGCCTCCAAAACACCAGGCAAGTACCCTACCCTTGAGCCACCTGGCCTTTGCCTGTGCCTTGCTCTTAACCTGGACGCTGTCGGAATCACAAGGTGGCTGCAGGAAAATCAGGCTTTTCTTTGCACAGCCCGCTCTCCCAGTCAGACTCCCCTGGGGTTTGGTGTTGAACCCCGCGCTGACACAGGAATGCTCACTGCATGGATGTCACTTGCCGAGGGAAAGCAGTGTGCGTCAGCTGTCAGGAGCCAGGCCTGCTTCCTGAGAGCCATCTGTGTGGGACAGCGTTTGTCAGGGTTGATGTGAGGGATGGACGAGGTCTCTCCTGACTCCTTCCACACTCACCTTGACCTCCTTCTCCAGATAGTCACACAGCAGAATCTGAGGGTCAATGAGGTAGTCAGGGGGATACAGGGGCATGGAGTGCAGGGGCCGGCGGCTCACGTTGCTCCGGCAGGCTGCCCTGCGTGCAGCCTTGGGGAACACCAGCCTTCGGATGGGGGACACAAAGCCCTGGAGGAAGATAGGGACGTGGCAGTGACAATAGCGCTGATTTCATCAAGCACTTACTATGCTCACCACTTTACTCCTGTGACCTAATTTACTTCTCATAAAAGTTCTGTAGGAGGAACACTTCTGTGGTCCCCATTTCACAGATGGAAAAGCTGAGCCTTGGACAGAGAACTAGCTGACAAGGACACCAACTAATAATGGTAGCACCTGTGGTTCAGGTGTGGCAGCCCAGCTCCAAAACCTCCATTCGAATCACCCAGGGCAGGGTGGGCATAGCTCCTGCTGGCCACGATTTAAGGAATGGTGAGGATTGGGGGCTGCGTGGTGGGCACACAGGCATTTGTTAAACTAGTCTGTACTTTTTGTATAAGTTTGCAATAAGTAAATTTCAGTATAATCCAGAGGCAACTGCATAAAGTAGCCTAGATTGAGACTACAGTTGTGAATCCCAGAGATCCAGCCGCCCAGCCCAGCACAGTCTGTATCTCGAAGGAATGTCTGAGGGGTTGGGGAGAAGCTCGTTGGATGAAGCACTGGCCATGCAAGCATAAGGACTGGGGTTCAGCTCCCCAGCACCCACATAACTGCCGAGTGGCATCCCACCTGTAATCCCAACATTCAGGAGGTGACACAGGGGAATCTATGGGGCAAGATGGCTGGTGTGACTAGACAGTTGGCAAGTGTAGGTTTAAGTGAGAAACTCTGTCTCAATAAATATGGTGGAGAGTGATTGAGGAAGAGACGTGATGTATCAACCGCTGGCCTCCACATGCACACACTCACACGAACATGAGTACAAACACGCATACCACACATGAACGTGCGCCAAAGAAAAGGTCTGAGCATTGCTTTTTAGCTGCGGCTCGGTGTATGGTTCCTGGAGCAGCCACGGCAGCAGCTAGGAATTTAAGAGAAGGCAGATTCCCTGGCCCCATCCCAGACCTGTTGAATCTGAAACTCTGGACATAGGTCCCAGAGATTGGATTTAGCAAGCTCTCTGGTGTAGGGAACCTCTCTTCAGAGTCCCTCTCCGTGGCTGTACTCCAGAACTACCTGGGAAGCTTCTAGGTGGAGTGTCCAATCATTGTTTGTCATTGCAACATGACGGTGTCATTGATAAATGTGTAGGGCCACATTCGTAGCTACCCCGGGACCCACGGGACCCTCAGGCTGCAGGTTGGACACACTCAAGATTCAGGCGGCTCAGCCAAGCCAATCAGAGATTCTGTGCTTGGGATCCAGGCATTAAGCTTTTCAGGCTCGTGACATACATGTCAGCCCAGCTGAGAAGCACTGAGGACACAGGATGCTGGTGCCGTCACTTAGCTCCCTAACAAAGTCAAGTGTGCACAAGATGACCCCCTTGCCCAGGAGCTCACATTCAAGTTTGGGGAAGCAGACAATACACAGTCTACACGTGTGTGTGTCCATTCATTCTGCCAGCATTCATCCGGGCCTGTCTGGCTGGAGCCTGTATGTTGCTACTGGAATTCAGAAGACCCAGTGTTCCCTCCAGGGCTTGTGATCAATGACCTAAAGTCATGAGTGTCAAACTTGACTGTGAGCCCCAGTTCTGACTGAGTCTGGGGTGAGACCCGAGACTGAATTTCTCACAAGCCCTGGTGGATGCAGATGCTTTTTTTTTTTTTTTTTTTTAATAACACTTTGCACTTTAGTAGCAAGGATCTAAACTAGTAGCCCTCAACTGTGGCCTCAAAATGAGCATTACCTAGTAGCTCATTAAAAATGCAAACTATGGGCTGGAGAGATGGCCCAGCAGTTGAGAGCACTTCCTGTACAACCATGAGGGACTAAGGAGGCCTGAGAGACCACACGAGTTTGGTCCCCAGGATCCACATAGATGGCTGGGCATGGCCACATACATCTGTAATCCTAGTTCTGTGGGGAGCTGAGAATTGCCAAGGCTCACAAGAGATGGCTTAGCACTTGCCTGGAAAGCCAAAGGACCCAGGTTTGATTCCCCAGTACCCTCATACAGCCAGATGCAGAAGGTGGTGCGTTCATCTGGAGTTTGTTTGCAATGGCTGGAGGCCCTGGTACGTCCATTCTCTCTCTCTCTCTCTCTCAATCTATCTGTCTCTTATTCTCTTTAATAAATAAATGAATTAAAACAAACAAATCCGACCAAACGAAAAAAAATTGGCAGTTCCAGAAGCAGTTCCAGAATCAGTAAGAGAGTAGACTCATGTAAGAATGAGCAGAAGAGCAATGTGTGGGGGGTCACCCAATGTTTCCCTTTTGCCACCACAGGCAAGCACACACCCACCACAGTGCATGGGGTGCTGTGTGAACATATATGTAATCTCTGTCTCTCTCTTTCTGTCTCTCTCTCTCTCACACACACAAACGCGCACACACAAATGCAGTCTTTTTTGTTGTTGTTGTTTGTTTGTTTTGTTTTTGAGGTAGGGTCTCACTCTAGCCCAGGCTGACCTGGAATTCACTATGGAGTCTCAGGGTGGCCTCGAACTCACGGCGATCCTCCTACCTCTGCCTCCCGAGTGCTGGGATTAAAGGCGTGAGCCACCACGGCCGGCTTACAGCTGCAGTCTTAACCTCTTGAAGCAGAGCCTAGAAGCAAGACTCTTGGATGTGTGTTTTCACAAGCCCTCCAGTGATTCCGGTGCAGGTTCACTAAAGTGAACGTAAGTGGACGCTCTGAGAAGTGGCAGCACACTGTCTGGGAGAAGGCATTGCAAGCTGAGGTCACAGCGTGAGGAAAACTCCGGGGGACTTCTCAGGCTGAGGGAGCTGGGTCTGAAAAAGCGTGTGCAGCTGGTCTACCACAGGTGGGTTATGAGAGGAGCAGGTTCTGTGGGCCTTGAATGCCAGCTACAGAGCACATGTGAGAAGTGTGTGTGTGTGTTGGGTTGTGTTATCTGAACGGTCAGCCTACCCACCTCTCAGCACAGCGCCCCCTGTTCCTGCTGCGTGGCCATCTTTCAGTCCTCTCTACGCTGCACTCTGATGGCCTCCACGCACACTGCCCCTTTCCCTGAGACACTCCTCCCTGGCCGCCCTTCCTCCCACCCATCAGCTCTCTGTTCCCATGCATCCGTCTAAGGCCGGGTGCTATAATATTCTGTCCTTTTGTGCAAATTGTATATTAATTTAGTCGCTGTCTTTGGAAAAGTTACTAGTTGTTTCCTCCATTAGACAGTGAGCTCCACAGAAGGATCTGGAGCCCTTATTTGACTTTGTTCGCTGCTATAAGAGCACCAGCACATATGATCAACAAGTATGCATCCAAAGAATGAACCTGGGGCTGGGAAGATGGCTCAGCTCAAGCTGGAGAACCCGAGTTCAGTCCACAGTTCGCACATAAAAAGCCAGAAGTGGGGCTGGAGAGATGGCTCAGTGGTTAAAGGCACTTGCTTGCAAAACCCAATGGCCCGGGTTCAGTGCCCCAGTACCCACATAAAGCTATATGCACAAAGTGGTGCATGACTCTAGAGTTCATTTGCAGTGGCAGGAGGCCCTGGTGCCCCTATGCTCACTCTCTTTCCATCTGCCTCTTTCTCTCACAAAAAAATAAATTTATTTATTTATTTATCTTGGTTTTTTGAGATAGGGTCTCACTCTAACCCAGAATGACCTGGACTTCACTATGTAGTCTCAAGGTGGCCTTGAACTCACAGAGATCCTCCTACCTCTGCCTCCCATGTGCTGGGATTAAAGGTATATGCTACCACGCCTGGCACAAAAAACAAAAATTTAAACCAGAAGCCATGGTTGACTTCTATAATGCCAGCACGCAGACATTGGTTGTGATAGGTTGTGATAGAGCAGTAGACAGGAGAATATTCTGGAAGCCCATGACAAGCACACCGAAGAACAGATCAAGAATCCGACGCAAAAAAACCCCGGCCTCAAACAAGGTGGACAGGTGAGGACTAACCCAATACTTGTCTTCTGTGCTCCACATGCCTGCTGTGGCACACCTGTGCCCACGCACACGCGCACATGCACTAAATAATTTTTACAAAGCAAACCTGGCTGGGCATGGTGGCACACGACTATAATTCCAGCACGCAGAAGGCTGAGGCAGGTGAGTTGCCATATATTAGAGGCCAGCCTGATGCATAGTGAGTTCAAGGCCAAGGCTTCACAGTGAGACCTAAGAGACTACGAAGGACCCTCCGGCTTCATGGATTGATGTTGGCACCTTTTTGTGTCAGAGCTGGATATTGAACTTAGGGCCGCGTGCATGCTGGACAAGAGCCTTTGCCTCTGAGCTCCGTCCCGGCACTTGTTCCCCTCGTAAACTTCGAAACAGGTTCTTACAGGGTTCCCTAGGCTAGCCTTGAACTTCCAATCCTCCTGTGATTACAGGCCTTTTAAAACACCCCAAACACAAACTTCTCAGGGGAAGAAAGATCTGCGTGGGTGGGTGGGGGGGTAGTGGGAGTTAGAATCTGAGGAAGTTCCTGAACCCCAAAGACAAGCAGGTGACCCCTCCAGAGAAGCAGACTAGGAAACTTCTTAGAGCCAGGAAGGGATGAAGATGCAGTGGGGACCTTGGGGGTTGGCTCTCGTCTGAGGCCTTAGGAGCGGGCCCTTGTATAGAGAGGTGGGCAAGGGCAGGTTGGAAGGTAGCTGGAGAGAGGCAGGCCACCCCAACCCAGGAGGACAACCTGCTAGCGCACCCTCTGGCTTGGGGTCTCTCTGTCTGAGTGTGTGTGTGGGGGGGGGGAGCTGAGAAACTGCAGGAGGAAGCCACCAGAAGGCTTGGTTAGTCTGTCTGTTGGTCCAAGAATGGTAGAGAACACTGAGAGTAGGTAAACAGGCTGGGGGTGCAGGGCTTTGAACCCACAGACACAAAGATTCTTCCAAGTAAGAAGAAAGCCTCCCCCCCAACTGACTCGCCACCCCCACACCCTCTTTCCCCATCACAGCTTCGGAAACATTCCCTCACCCTGCCCCTCTCAAACCCTCACCTACCTTCTTCCCTTTCTTGACTTCGTATTCCATGGTGAAGCGTCCCCTCTGCTCCTGCCACGCTCCCCGCCACCCCCTCCAAGTGTCCCCCCCCCACACACCAGTTCCTTTGTTCTTTTTCCTGCCTGGACGGAAACTCCACCAGCACTGGAGTTCCTGCCCCTCCCATCTGATAGGAGAGGTGGGGGTGGAGGACATAGCCTTGGGACCCCATAGCTGAAGGGTGGAAGCCAGGCGCCCAGTCAGAAGGTACGTTGTCCGTGGGAGGTGGTCGTCGAGTCAGACTGAGGAAGGGTTCCCCCAAATTTAGAGGCTGCATTTGGAAAATCCCAAGTTCTAGCCCTATGCCTGCCACCAACCTTGCTAAGCACCCTTGGCAAGGCAACATGGTCGCCCCTTTCAGAGCCTGCTGCCCCTCTCCCCTGTATAAATCTGGAGTAAACCTTGCCTTCTTCCCCAGGCTGGGAAATGAATGAGTGGTTGGTAGGTGCTTCATAAACTATCGAGAACTGTGCTGGAGCAAGTTAGGATTTAAAAACTTAATCCTTACTATCTAGGGAGGTTGTCGTGAGCTTTGGGGACTGGCTTGCCTGTGTTTAAATACTGGCTTTGCTCCTTGCGAGGTTCATGACCTTGGGAAAGCCCCTTAACTACTCATGCCTCAGTTTCTGAACGTAGTTTGACCTCAGAGTGACGTTGCTAGGATTAAATGTACTTAGAGGTGCTTCTGGAACATATTAAGTACTCAATGCATATTAGCAATTTGAGCCAAGGGTGAACCACAGTGGTAGAACATCTGCTTAGCACCCTCCAGGCCCTGGCTTCCATCCCCTGCACTGCAACTGAAAGAAAGGAAGAATTAATGAATTAATTAATATTAACAATTTAATATCTATGGCTCATGGACTGTTTCATGGTCTTCCAGGAGGCAAAGCCCCTCATATGGCTCTGTGCTGAGAATTTCCACATTTGATCTCACTTGTTCTTTACTGTGTTGGTGAGCCATTATTTCTATGACGCAGATTTTAGTTTTTTTTTTAATTTCTTAAAAATGTTTTTATTTGGGCTGGAGAGATGGCCTAGCGGTTAAGCGCTTGCCTGTGAAGCCTAAGGACCCTGGTTTGAGGCTCGATTCCCCAGGACCCACGTTAACCAGATGCACAAGGGGGCATACGCATCTGGAGTTCATTTGCAGTGGCTGGAGGCCCTGGTGCGCCCATTCTCTCTCTCTCTCTCTCTCTCTCTCTCTCTCCCTCTGTCACTCTCAAATAAATAAAAATGAACAAAAAAATGTTTTTATTTGTTTGTAAGCAGATAATTTTAATTTATTTATTTGTGAGTGCTGGAATTATAATTGTGTGCCACCATGGCCCAGCCAGGTTTTCTTTTTAAAAATTATTTAGTAGGGCTGGAGAGATGGCTTAGTGGTTAAGGCGCTTGCCTGCGAAGCCTAAGAAGTCATGTTCGACTCTCCAGGTCCCATGTAAGCCAGGTGCACAGTGACGCAAGTGTGCAAGGTCACACATGCATACAAGGGGGTGCACACATCTGGAGTTCAATTGCAGTGGCTGGAGGCCCTGGCATGCCAATTCTCTCTGTCAAATAAATAAGTAAATAAATAAAAATTTAAAAAAAACTTTTAAAAAATCAACATTGGGCTGGAGAGATGGCTTAGTGGTTAAGCGCTTGCCTGTGAAGCCTAAGGACCCCGGTTCGAGGCTCAGTTCCCCAGGACCCACGTTAGCCAGCTGCACAAGGGGGCGCTTGCATCTGGAGTTCGTTTGCAGTGGCTGGAGGCCCTGTCATGCCCATTCTCTCTCTCTGTCTCTCTCTCTCTCTCTGTCTCTTTCTCTCTCTGTCTGTTGCTCTCAAATAAATAAAAATTAAAAAAAAAATCAACATTGCTGGGCATGGTGGCACACACCTTTAGTCCCAGCACTCGGGAGGCAGAGGTAACCTGAGACTACAGTGTAAATTCCAGGTCAGCCTGGGTTACAGTGAGACCCTACCTCAAAAAGAAAAAAAAAAAAAAAAACCATGAACATTGAGTAAGAAGACCTGGAGCTTCTGGCTGGTGTGGACCTGCAGACTAGTGTCCCTTCCCTCTAGGGACTTTGCCTGTTACATGCCCCACTCAGGACACTTGGGACAGTCCTGAGTTGCTCATGCATGGCTGGCCACGCATCTGGGTTCTGGCCCAAGCTCAGGACCTGCCTTGCCTGACGTGCCAGGCCACACCACCTGTTATAAACTCTGAGTTTAATCTTCCCAAAGGAAACATAATCCTGAAAGCCCTACCCTGCAGTCCAAGATGTGGCAAGGAAGACACAGGCCACTGTGGAGGCAGCTGGGAGTCATGACGCAAGTGCCGTTTGCTCGGGACTCTAGACAGCGCTTTGCCAGCATGGGCATATGGGGGCAGGGATCTCATTGCTCCTGGGTCTGTGTAGAGCCCCCTCCAGCTCCAGCCATACCCATTTCTCTCCCTCCATAAGAAAGGAAATAGCCCAGACTGCTTAGTGCCAGCCTCACAGCCTCTCCCATGTGCTTCCTACATCCTGCCAATCACCTCTCAGCAGCAGGGAGCCAGATTCCCATGTACCCTGCTAGGCCAACAAGAAAAGGCCAGTATGTAGAGGCTAACCCCCTGACCTCCACTCTGGGCCTGGTGAGACAAGCACAAGGTCGCACATGCCCACTAGGTGGCGCAAGCATCTGGAGTTGGATTTCAGTGGCTGAGGACAATTCTCTGTAAATTGCCATTTGATCCCTTGAGGCGTACTGGAATGCCACCCTTGGAGGGGTGGCAGGGCATGAAGGGTCTCTAGCTCAGGGGCTTCCATGGCTGGCTTTTGCCAGCTCTTTCTTCTCTCTGGGCTTCCTTTCTAGAACTATAAAATGGGACCATGGGCTGCCGAGATGGTTCAATGCATAAGGCACTGGCCACACAGTGTAAGGACCGGAGCTTGAATTCCCAGCACCTATGTAAATGCCAGGAGGGTGTGGCAGCCTGCCTGTCACCCCAGCCCTCAGGAGGCAGAAACAGGGAATCCCCCAGGGCAAGGCTGGCTAGTTAGACTCCATGACTCAGCAACCCCCATGTTCATGTGAAAGACCCTACTGAGTAAATAGCAGGGAAAGCGATCAAAGGAGACACCCAGCCCCCCCCCCCCCGTGGTGGCGTACGCCTTTAATCCCAGCCCTCGGGAGGCAGAGGTAGGAGGATCGTGAGTTGCAGGCCACCCTGAGACTACATAGTGAATTCCGGGTCAGCCTGGGCCAAAGCAAGACCCTACTTCAAAAAACAAACAAACAAACAAAAAAATGGCTGGAGAGATGGCTCAGCAGTTAAGGCTCTTGCTTGTGAAGCCTAAGGACCCTGGTTCGATTCCCCAGTACACACATAAGCCAGATGCACAAGGTGACACATGCGTCTGGAGTTTGTTTGTAGTGGCTAGAGGCCCTGGCGTGCCCATTCTCTCTATCTGCCTCTCTCTCTCTCTCTCAAATAAATAAAATAAAATGAAAACCAAGAAAGAAGAGAAAGAAAAAAGACACCTGATGTCAGCCTCTCGCCTCCACTTGCATGTGCACACACACACGTGTCCAAACACACATAAACATACACATACACACACACACACACACGAGTAAAATGGAACCTTATGTTTTTTTTTGGACTAGCTCCAGACATCACTGAACTGCTAGGAAACTCAACTAGGCCAAGGAGTATTTTGAATATTCCTAGAAAGAGAAAACTGCCTCTGTGTTCCCTGCAGTTCCCTCCCGAGAGCCACGAGCAGACACTGCTTTGAAAGTGTCAGTGAAGTGGTTGGAGACAGGAGACCTTGGTTCAGTTGAGAATGACTTTGAACAAGTTAGCCTCTCTCTTGGAGCCTCAGAGTCCTCAGATGTCAAAAGCAGGATAACACTGGTGCCGACCTCAGAAAGCTCTTCCAGGGGTCCAGTGGAACAGCATATCTTGACAACATGTTGCGGTGGTTTGATTCAGGTGTCCCCCATAAACTTAGGTATTCTGAATGCTAGGTTCCCCGCTGATAGAGATTTGGGAATTAACACCTCCTGGAGGCAGTGTATTGTTGGAGGTGGGCTTACAGGTATCATAGCCAGTTTCCCCTTGCCAGTGTTTGGCACACTCTCCTGTTGCTGTTGTCTATCTGATATTGGCCAGGAGGTGATGTCCACCCTCTGCTCATGCTATCGTTTTCCCCTGCCATCATGAAGCTTCCCGTCGAGTCTGTCAGCCCAAATAAACCTCCCCCCGCCCCCGACAAGCTGCTCTTGGTCAGGTGCTTTCTGCCAGAAATGAGAACCTGACTGCAACATACGTTATTAAAATTAGCCTGAGGAAGCCGGGCGTGGTGGTCGCACGCCTTTATTCCTAGCACTCGGGAGGCAGAGGTAGGAGTTTACTGTGAGTTCGAGGCCACCCTGAGACTACATAGTGAATTCCAGGTCAGCCTGGGCCAGAGTGAGACCCTACCTCGAAAAACCAAAAAACAACAAACAAACAAACAAACAAAAAAACCAAATAAAATTAGCCCAAGGGGCTGGAGAGATGGCTTAGTGGTTAAGGCTCTTGCCTGCGAAACCTAAAGATCCAGGTTTGATTTCCCAGTACCCACATAAGCCAGATGTAAATAATGGTGCTTGTGTTTGGAGTTTGTTTGCAGTGGCTAGAGACCCTGGCATGCCCATTCACTCTCTCTCTCTCTCTCTGTCTCCCTGCCTCTTTCTTAAATAAATAAATATAATTAGCCTGAGAATCAACAGTGAAGTGAGCCAAGCCAGAATCATAAGTGTAGTAGGCAGAATTCACCTCATGTTGAATCCAGGATCTGCTTGAATTGCTGTGCAGAGACTATAAAAATCACCTCTGCTTGGCGTGGGTGGTGGCGCACACCTTTAATCCCAGCCCTCAGGAGGCAGAGGTAGGAGGATCGCTGTGAGTTCGAGGCCACCCTGAGACTCCATAGTGAATTCCAGGTCAGCCTGGGCTAGAGCGAGACCCTACCTTGGAAAAAAAAAAATCACCTCTGCCCCCAGCAGAAGAAGGATGATCAATGACAGCCATGGGCAGAGGGGAGAATCTAGCATCAGATAGCACTTAAGCTGCCCCTGACGTGGTGACAGGGAGCGACACCTATGAATGTGGCCCAACACAAAATTGTGAACGTAGGGCTGGAGAGATGGCTTGGTGGTTAAGGCGTTTGCCTACAAAGCCAAAGGACCTCGGTTCAATTCCTCCAGACCCATGTAAACCAGATGCACAAGATGGCGTTTGCATCTGGAGTTTGTTTGCAGTGGCTGGAGGCCCTGGCACTCCCTTTCTTTCTTTCTCTCTCTCTCTCTCTCTCTTTCTTTCTCACTCGCTCTCTCAAGTAAATAAATAAATAAAATTTAAAAAAATGAAGGCAAATTAAGGTGGCCAATAAGTTTTTAAGAACTGTGAACGTATGTAAGACACGAGGAGAATATTATTGTGATTCAGTTATGTGGTTCTCCAGGATGACTGTTGTAGATGAGGGTGTCGTGCTGCTAGGTCAGAAGTCCGGACATAGCTGAGGAGTAGCTTCAGCCCACATGCAGTGCTTCAGTGGTGCGGTTTCTCGTGGCGAAGAACAGACAGTCCCCGCAAAGGTGGCTCAGACGAGAAGGAAAACTTCTCTCAGAACAGGAGGTCCCGCAGTGAGTGGTCTCAGAGCTGCCTAACTGAGCAGCTCAACAGTAGTACCTACTTCCTTATCGTTTCCACTTTGCTGGTGTCCTGAGCTCAACTGTACGTGCGCTCCCAGATGTGTATGTTGAAGCCTTTACTCCTAGTTCTTTCTGGATGTAACAGTATTTAGAGATTCAGGCTTAATTTACTTAGACTTTTTTTTTTTTTTTTTTTTTTTTTTACTTTGAGACAAGGCCCCACGTAGCCCAGAGCGGCCTTGAATTTGCTATGTAGCTGAAAATGACCATGGACAACTTCTCCTTCTTGCAGTACTGTCGCAAACTAGCCCAGGCTGACCTGGAACTCATTCTGTAGCCCTAGGCTGGCCTCAAACTCTCAGCCATCCTTCTACCTCTGCCTTCTGAGTGCTGGCATTAAAGGCATGGGCCACAATAGTCAGCTGTGAAATGGGAGTTTTTGTAAATTGTTTTTTTTTTTGTTGTTGTTGTTGCTGCTGTTTTTTTTTTTTTTTTTTTTAGATAGGGTTTCACTTTAGCCCAGGCTGACCTGGCACTCACTCTGTAGTCCCAGGCTGGCCTCAAACTCCCAGTGATCCTCCTACCTCTGCCTCCCAGGTGCTGGGATTAAAGGTGTGCGCCTCAGTCCTATGAGGAATGGCCAGTGGCCAGTGGACAATCACCTGATGTTCTCCTCTGGCCTCCACACGTGTGTGTGCAGAGCATGTGCATCTGCCTACGCACATACCACACACTCACCTAAAAGAAGAAAAAGGAGGAGGATGGGGGGGGGAAGGAAAGAAGGAAAAAAAGAGGAGGATATTTGGGATATTTGGCACACAAAGCCATAATGGGGCATTTGTACGCAGAGGGAAGACCATGTGAGGACGCAGTGGGAAGTTGGGTGCCCAAGCCAAGGAGGGAGGCCTCAGAGAAACCACCCCTGTGTTGCCTGGGTCTTGGACTTCTGCCTGCAGGACTGTGAGAATGTGGATTTCTGTGAACTTCTCTCATCTTTGGGTTGTCTTACGGAAAGACAATATAGCTGTCAAGATGACCACAGAGTCACAGATGGGAAGTCAATCAGCCAGGAATCTTATTGATGAGGAAGATCAGCGACTCTTTAGACGACTTCTCTTAGAAACCAAAAGTCTGCATACACTAGCCAGGATCTGTTTTGGCTGTACCAAAGATTCAAGTAACAGTGGCCTGAACATGATGGAAGTTTCTCTTCTTCGCATAACAGTTGAGACACACCCAATCCAGACGAGTATGACAGCTCCGTGCGTCAGAACTAAGCACTACCTACCTTGCCGTCCCTAGCCTTTATCTTGTGGTATTGCTCTCCACTTCAAAAATCTTCTCTACTGATTGCCGTGATTTCGAGACCACCCTGAGACTACATAGTGAATTCCAGGTCAGCTGGAGCTAGAATGAGACCCTACCTCAAAAAAAAAAAAAAAAAACCATCCTCCCTACTTGGCTGGAGAGATGGCTTAGAGGTTAAGGCACTTGCTTGGAACACTTGTAAGGACCCATGTTCTCTCTCCAGATCCCATGTAAGCCAGATTCATAAAGATAAGGCAAGTGCAAGGTCACACATGTCCACTAGGTGGCGCAAGCCTTTGGAATTTGATTTCAGTGGCTGAGGCCCTGGTGCACCAATTCTCTCTCTCTCTCTCTCGTTCTCTCTTAAAAAAAAATCCTCTCTACACACCTGATTCAGCCTTAAACTGAGAGCAAAGAATGCCATTCTTAAGGGGATACTCACTTCTCATTGGTCATGACTTGGTTCCTTCCAGCTGCAAGGGAGGCTGGGAATTGTAGTCTTTTACCCTGACTGCTCATGTACCTAGCTTAAAAAAAAAAGGAAGTATGGCTACAAGGGACACCTGGCAATCCCGTCACTATTGTCAGGTCACATGCACCCATCACCCCACCAATTGCTAGCCAGGGTACTTCTCCTAGATCAGTGACTTGAGTCCATAGCCACATCACCTGGAAGCCTTGTCCAAAACAGATCACTGCCCCCCCTCCCCCCGCCCCCATCCCCCTGCACATTGGCTGACTCAGTAGGTCTGGGCCTAAGAATAGTTTCCTGGTGCTGTTAGTCTAGGACGCACACACTGAGAGCCACTGTCTCAAGCCAGTCATGATTCACCTCCCAAGGCCAGGTAGGGCCTAGGAGTAATATGGTCTGGGTGCTTGGGAAGGGGCCTCTAGGAAACTGGGGTTCTGCCTGCATGATAGGCTGTTGGGTGTCAACCAGGAGAGTGTCATGAAAGCAGGGAGATGGGGGACATAGGGAAGCTCTGAGGGTCTGGGAGGATAATGGCGATTAGGCTTGTAATGGCTTATTTGGATTGAGAGACACCTAGGACATTAGTAAAACACACTTCTCTCTTTCTGTGTGTGTGTGTGTGTGTGTGTTTTCAGAGATAATTGGCCTGTAGGATAGTAACTAACGGGGAAATGAATGTTGGCAGTACCATCCAATTAGAGTGGAAGCCCAGATGGAACAAGAGCCGACTTAGGAGGGAGCCCCCTTCACCCCATTCACTCTCTACCGTGGTGCTCTGCCTTGCCACTCATGGGCCCAGAAACAAGCAGAGCCAAGAGACCGTGGCTGAGACCTTGGAAACTGTGAGACAAAATAAATCGTTTCTTTTTAAAAGTTGTTTACTTATTTATTTATTTATTGGTTTTTCAGGGTAGGGTGTCTCCCAACCCTGGGCTAACCTGGAATTCACTATGTAGTCTCAGGGTGGCCTTCAAACTCATGGCGATTCTCCTACCTCTGCCTCTCGAGTGCTGGGATTACACCATCATGTCCGGCTCGATTTATTTGTTTGTTTTGTGTGACAGGATGCTGACTAATACAAGCCTCTAAAGATGTTTGGGACCCAGCTGACAAAAGTCAGCCTCTGGCAAAAGGGTTGATTTTTATCCTGAAGCTACTGGGAGCCAGGGGAGGTTCTAAACCAAGAAAACACGATCATCGCTTTTTTTTTTTTTTTTTTGAGAAATGCATTGAAGTAGTTGTTCTCTGAGTTTCAGATCCTTTGCATCAGAATCCCCCAGAAACATTTTCTTCCCTCTGATGCTCCTGCCTCTACCTCTCAAGTGCTGGGATTAAAGGTGTGTACCACCATACTCAGTGAAGGCATTTCATAGATTTGTTGGCATGCTCTCTCCATTCCGTAGTTATAGAGATGTATGCCTGCATTTGAAATGAGCCTTCTATATCACTTCTCAGTCTTGTGGTGAAGACCAAGTGAATTGAGTCCCCTCTGCTCCAAGTGGTTCTCATGCTCTTTGAAGTACCAGCAACACTGCGCTGGAGTACAAACCCTGGCCTGGGGTACGGCTTAGTGGTAGAGTACCCTCTAGCATGTACGTGGCCTTATGTTCAGTGCCCAGCATCACAAGAGTAGAAACCTTGGCAGTACCTCTTAAGAGTCAATGTGTCCTAGAAGGTAAGCTCCTTGAGGGCAGGGCCCTTGCCTGTTTATCTTTCTTGTTCACTGTGCTAAGAACTCTGCTTAGAAATACATATTTGTTTCAGTGAAGGTGGAAACTTCAGTCTGCATCCTGATTTGTTGTGAATTCATTCTGTGACCTTTGACAAGTATCACCTTGAATCTCTATTTTTTTTATTATTTATTTATCTGTGTGTGTTCATTTCTCCACTTCCCATCTCGCCATGAGCATCAGCATGCTAGGATAGAGCCCATTACAACTTCTAGGTTTTTTATTATTTTATTTAGTTTTTTTATTTTATTTTATTTTATTTTATTTTATAGAGAGCAAGAAAGAGAGAGACAGAGAGAGAACTGGTGCACCAGGGCCTCAGCCACTGAAATTGAACTCCAGATGCTTGTGCCACCTAGTGGGTATGTGCGACCTTGTGTTTGCCTCACATTTGTGTGTCTGGCTAATGTGGGATCTGGATAGTTTAACATGGGTCCTTAGGCTTTGCAGGCAAGTGCCTTAACCGCTAAGCCATCTCTCCAGCCCAGCTTCCAGTTTTTTTTTTCATTATTATTTGAGAGAGCAAGAGACGGGGAAAGAGGCAGACGGGGGGGGGGGGGGGGGTAGAAAATGGGCATGCCAGGGCCTCTAGCCACTGCAAACGAACTCCAGATGCATGTGCCACCTTGTACATCTGGCTTACGTGGGTCCTGGGGAATTGAATCAAGGTCCTTTGGCTTTTTCAGGCAAATGCCTTAACCACTACAGCTCCGGTTTTTTTTTAATATTTTTAATTTTTATTTATTTATTTGAGAGAGAGGCAGATAGAGATAGAATGAGAGAATGGGCACACCAAGACCTCAGCCACTGCAAACGAACTCCAGATGCATGATGCATGAGCCACCTTGTGCATCTGGCTTATGTGGGTCCTGGGGATAGAACCATAGTCCTTAGGCTTTGCAGGCAAGCACCTTAACCACTAAGCCATTTCTCCAGCCCAGCTTCCAGTTTTTTATGTGGGGTCTAGGACTGAACTTGGGTAATTCAGCTTGAGCATCAGGTGCTCCACTAAGCCATCTTTCCTGCCCTTCCATCTCTATTTTTCCCCTTCTCTGGAAAATGAGTTTGGAGATAATCCCTAGAACAGTTGGTGCTGAGATTCTAGTTGACTGGGGTTCTAGCCAATCAACAGGGAAGTTTGAGTAATGTCCTGCCCTCTCCCACTCAAGTGCCTTAATTTTTAAAAATTAGTTAATTAATTTTCTTTTTTAAAGCTTTTTTATTTGTTTATTTGAGAGAGACAGAGAGAGAAAGAAGCAGATAGAGAGAGAAAATGGGCTCGCCAGGGTCTCCAGCCACTGCAAACGAACTCCAGACTCATGCATGCACCACCTTGTGCATCTGGCTCCTGGGGAATCAAACCTGGGTCCTTTGGCTTTGCAGGCAAGTGTTTTGATCACTAAGCCATCTCACCAGGGCCTCCAGCCACTGCAAACAAACTCCATATGCATGTGCCACTTTGTGCATCCATCTTTATGTGGGTACTGGGGAATCAAACCCAGTTCATTAGGCTTTGCAGGCAAGCACCTTAACCACTGGGCCATCTCTTTAGCCCTATTTATTTATTTTCAAGGAGAGAGAGAGAGTGAGAGAGCACCAGGGCCTCTGACCAGCGTAAACAAACTCCAGATGAATGTAAGACTTTGTGCATTGGGCTTTACGTGGGTACTGGGGAATGAAACCCAGGTTGTCAGCCTTTGCAAGCAAACACTATAACCTCTGAGCATCTCTCCAGCCCCTCAAGTGCCTTTTATTCTTTTTTAAAAAAAAATATTTTATTTGTTTATTCATTTGTTTGAGAGAAAGAGAGAGAATGGGTGCGCTAGGGCCTCCAGTCACTGCAAATGAACTCCAGATGCATGAGACCCCTTGTGCATCTGGTTTACGTGGGTCCTGGGGAATCAAACCAGGGTCGTTGGGCTTCACAGGCAAACGCCTTAACTGCTAAGCCATTTCACCAGCCCTGCCTTTTATTTGTGAAGGATCCTCAGGGATTGTGGTGGAAGGTGATGTTCCTCCCTGTCTCTCTTTTTTCTCATCCTCTTCCCCAGAACAACCAAAGCAGGACACAAACAGCACATACTGAAATGACTTTTAATATGTCGCAGCAAAATTAAAAATATACAAAAGTTTGTGGTGTATAAAAGTCTCAGTACAGAAGCCCCAGCTTGGGCCCCCTCCCCCTCCTGGGGGAGACTCAATAGGGCAAGTGGGAGTGGGGAGAAGGGGGATGGCACAGATGTAGTAAATACCAGGAGGTGGGCCTGGGAATAAGGAACAGAAGTTGGCAGACCACAGAGAACACAGAGGGAGGATCACCCAGAATTGTGCTGACAGAGGAAATCGGCCCTTTGGGCATGGCTAGTGGTTCCTGGAGGAAAGTGTGTGGAGGGTTTCAGAGCTGAGGGTCTTCTCACGGAACCCCTCCCTGGGTTCTGGTCCCACCCTGCCACCCACTTGCTGTGTGATCTTGGGCAGTTCGCCTCCCATCTCTGGGCCCGCCCCTTCTGTAGGAAGGAACTGGGTAACTAAGCCACCCACGTTGGCGTTCCAGACCCTGCCTGAGGGTCTGCGGAGGCAGGACTGGGCACTGGTGGGTACTTTGGGGGATTCTGTGTTAAGTGACCTGATGGAATAGGTAGAATTCCCCTACCCTCCAGCCCTGGAATCTAACTGGAGGCCTTGCCAGGATGTATTTGCGATCAGCCCAGCTTGAGTTAATCTAATGTGGCAAAATGAATCCTTTATTAAGAAAGGAGGCTTTTTTGAGAGAGGTGGGTGGGGGGAGAGAGAGAGAGAGAGGAGAGGGAGAGAGAGATAAAGGGAGACCCTTTCTAACTAGTGAGTGACCGGTTTGGAAACCAGGCACATGGGGGCAGGAAGAGGGTCCTAGTAAGTCTGGTTAGATTCTGGAATTTGCGTGAAGGAAGGTGGAGGAATAGCCTCCTCCGTCTTGGAGCGTCCTCACTCCCCACTGTGCCCCCGGATTCCCTCCACGCTGGTTATTGCAGGTGCCCTGGGCCTCCGTCATCCTGCCTGGCCTGGCCTGGGGACCCTGACAGAGCTGTGCATAGAATAAAGGCTGGCGATGCTGAGGAGGGGCCGGCCTCCTTGTTCAGAGAAGGTCAAAGTGGGAAGGACAGAGAGTAGGCACCCCTGCCCCCTGGGGATTCTGCCTCTAGGAAACAGACCTGGCTGCACTGGACCTCTCTTGCCCTTTCTTACAGTGTCCCCCTTAAAATTCTTCCTCCCCTCTCCTCTACCTGCAGTAACCAAGAACTCAGTGTCTCAGTCTCCCTGCAACTAGAATGGCACATGAATCCTGTCTGCCCCAGCCAGGGGCCTCAAAAAATGTCTCTGGCTGGAAGGGAGACGCAGGCCTCTGCCCAGATTGGCCACAGGAACTGGAATTCACTCCATCCCTTCCACCGCAACACCCCAAAAGTCTTGCTTACTAACCCCCAGCTCCCTTCCCTGCAAGCCTCACCCCAGTTCAGCCTGGGAAGGAAGCCAGTGTCAAGGGTGGAGATGCAGCGCAGCACAGGACAGGCCTGGGATCCTAGCTTTCAGTCAGAAACCGATACCTGGGCTCTCTCCACCCAGTGAGGTTCCCTCCTAACCAGGAGTCCCCAAAGTGGAGAAGACCCCAGGTCATAGGTTGCCCCATGAGCCATGGAAAGGACATGGAGCCCCCATATCAGATTCTGGTTCCAACCAGGACCAGGGTTTGCCCAGACCTCAGCTAAGAGTGTGTGAAGAGTTGTTCGTTTTGTTTTTTTTTCAAATGACCAGCATGGAGACTTAAGGTTGGACCACCCTAGTCCCAGAGGGAGCCAAAGCCTTGGTACCTCAATCCTCAGAGGGGATTCTGAACTCTGCAGGGATCCCCAAAACCTCCTCCACCCTGTGAACTGGAGGTCATTTTGAAGCGGTGGCCCAGGAGCCAAATATGAGCATTCAACTTGGCTAGTAAATTGTTTTTCTAAACTTGAACCCTATTGCCTACAAGCGGGGCCCACTGCTCTGCTGTCGAAGACCTCTGCTCGCCCCACTTTCCCCTCCAGAGACATCTGAGTTTACGCCCGTGCACCCTGCCCCGGAGAGCCCTGTTCTCCCTGTCAAGCTTTTGCTCGGGCCCTGCAGAACTTTCGTCTTCGACTCCCAAGTCCACATCTGGAAATCCAGATATTCCTTGCCCTCCGGGGCCTCTGCTTCCCAGCTGTCAGGGCGACACCTTAGGGAGACAAAGGTGCAGCAGGGAGCTCGCTGAGGGTAAGGTGGATGTGGAGTTGGTGAGGGAAGGGCACCGAGACAGCCTCCCCTGTTGGGCAGCCCCTGTCGCGGAAGATGGCAACCCACGCTGCCGGCTGGGGTGGGAGTTGTTACAAGGCACATGGTACATTGGTGAGTGGAGGTGCAGTGAGGGGTGTGTGGTGCCTGGGGAGGTTTGGGGGCCACAGTCAGCAGCCTGATGTGTTGGTTTGAGGGAGACAGCTCGAGGAAATGGGGACACAGGTCCCCAGAAGCTGAGATCAGACACTAGAGCAGGTCTTGCCTGGTACTTTCGTACCCAGGGTTTCTTTTCGTCTTTTGCTCCTGGAAAAGTTAAGATGGATCCGACTGCCTTTCGTCTCCTGGAAAACCCTATTCTGCCACCGACTTGCTCTGCGGTCTTGGGCAAGTGCCTGGCCCTGTCTGTTTCTTGTATAAATAACGGCTGTGTGAGCAGGTGTCTCTGGAGACCCCAAGGGCCTCTCGGGGCTCTGCTTGTGAGTCACGACAAGGATGTCGTAAGGATCCCGGGAAGGGCTAAGCATTCAGGCCGAAGGATGGGGAACAGGGGTGGAGGAGGATCCAGGGGGCCAGTTGTGGCAGGGAAGAGACTGGCTGAGGTAGATTGTGTCACAGAAAGGAACCCAAAATGATAGCTCCAAGGGGCCAGGCCAGCATAGAGAGGGGCACCTCAAGCAGGGCAAGATGGGGGTGACGAGCTCCAGGGAGAGAAGTCGTTTGGGGGATGAGCTCTCTGCCGAGGGTGAGGAGGGAAGGTGCTCCCAGCTCTGGGCCCTCTGACCATGACCTTTCCTGACGCTCGGACGTCCTCGCAGCCACAGACCCTGGGGAACATTCTGTAGGATTGAGATTATGTGGAGGAGGGAGGAGATGGAGTTAAATCCAAAGAGAGTGGTCATGGCCTCCCAGGGAGCTTTAAGCCATGCATGTCTGGCTCTGCTCACCCCAGCTAACTGCCTCCTTGGGCTTGCCAAAGCTGTAACGCCCACCCAGCAACCTTAGCAGATTTGCAGTGTTTCCTTCTTGGGTTCTGGGCCATTGAGATAACTTGCCAGGGGTGGCCCCCATGTCATCTCCCGGGCCTGTCTCGTCTGTGGGGTGGGACTATATGGCTGTGATAGGGGTGTTGCAAGTGGGAGAACCAAGGGAAAATTCCTGGTACCTTGGGCACTAGAGAAACAGACAGCCGGGTCTTGAGCCTGTCCTCAGTACCCTGTTGCACAGAGGCTGTGATGTGTGTGTAACTGTCACTCGCTCTCCAAAGGCATTTCTGGGCAGAGGACAGAGGCCTGGGTTGGGGGGCGGGTGCTTCTCGTCACTCTTGGGACCTCTTAGGGGTCATGAAGGCAGAAGGAAGAAGCCTTGTGGGTTGATGGGTGATTGATGCAGCTGCCTGTGCCGCCAGGCCGGCTGGTGTGTGTGTGTGTGTGTGTTTGTGTATGTGTGTGTGTTTGTGTATGTGTGTGTGTTTGTGTATGTGTGTGTATGTGTGTGTTTGTGTATGTGTGTGTGTGTATGCGTGTGTGTGTATGTGTGTGTGTGTGTGTGTAGTGTGTACTCAGTTTACCCTCTCAGCCCATGGTGTCCCCTCACACCCTGAGAATGCCCCCCCTTCCTGTGTCCTCAGTAAATTCACCATGCCCCAACACCATGGATGAATCAGTCAGGAGTCTAGAACTGTGACAGTAGCTGCCACTCTGGGCCTGTTTCCCATTTGTAACCCCTAGGGAGGCTGGGGTCAGGGAGGGCTGACCACCTGTGTCTCATTTGCATAGTCTAGAGTTCTCATACCCAGCTCAGTTTTTATCTGTCCCCAAAGTCCCTAGATGTCCCCTCTCCCAATAAGCTCACCTTAGTTGTCACAGGACAGTGGGGAGGGGACTCCAGGCTTGGTCTAGAGGTTCTGTCCTTTCACCCCATAGAGCTATCTAGTTCCCCACTCCCCTCATCCTGAACTCCACCCAGGATTGGCTGTCCCAGGTCAGGTGGGGGTAACCCTGGATGAGTGGTCCCATGCATACCCCAGATGTCTGGGTCATGGGAACAGGCCACAGACCCTTGGGGCCTTGTCCAGTTAAAAGAAAAAAACAGTCAGGTTCCCAGGCGCTGCCCTGGGGAGCTGCATCTGCAGGGTGGCAAACAGCCAGAATTGATGTCATGTCCCCAGAGCTTTTTATTTATTTATTTTTTCCAGCTGAGAATCGGTTGGCAGCTGAAATGTCTCAGAGGTTCTGAGGACAATTTCCTTTTAGAAAGACAAGACCGGGGTCATAGGCAGGGGACTAGGATTCCCAGAAACTCTGGCAGTCTAGAACTGGAGCCCCCTGTATTTTACTGCTCCACCCCTTCCAGGGTAGGAGTTAGAAACTCCACAGCAGAGCAGCGAGGCTCCAGTGTCCTTGGCTCCTCTCAACAGAACGGAGATCACGTTATGAACAGGGGTTCGAGAGAACCTCATGTAGAACAGCCCAGCCGGCCTCTTGCACAGTTCCTCTGTCACGAACCTCAGTCAACTCTAGTTGGGCCAGAGGACCTTCCTAGACATTGCACCTGCCATGCTGAAGACCGTTATCTAGAAGGAACATTCCAGATGGTCCTCTAGAAAACAGCTCCTTGAAACGTTTCACCTGAGGGTCGGGTCCACGTCCATTAACAGCCTGGAACCCAGTGCATCCTCTCGTTCTGTCTGCTCTGGGGTGCCGGTGCCCCTTCCCCCTATGTCCCACCCCTTCATGCTGCTGCCAACCTGGACCCCTCAGGGCTCTTCCTCCTGCCTATCTCTGCACCGCTGCCCCTCTCATTCCCCAACTCCTCCAATGCCCCTCCTGCCCAGCTCCCCTCCCTACAGAAACTGTGTCCACAGATGTCCCAAGTCACCCCACACCTCCCACAGCTTCCTCCACCCTTCTCAGAGATATCTTATCATCATTAGGCAGCCCCCTCCCCACATACCCTAAAGCACACATCGTCTAGGCCATGGGCCCCAGGGCAGTGCCTTTTTTTTTTTCCTGGTAGGCCCCCCAGGGGTGACATGTGGAGAGCTCCAGGGTGGGGGGCTCCTGAGCCAGACATGGTATGGCATCCCCATGAAAGCGGGGCAGCTCAGGAGGGGGTAGCACCAGTTAATGCCCTGGCCCTGGTTCAGGGGAAATTGGATAATGGGCCACAGAGCTGAAAATGGGGCCTCCACAAGGCTGTCCCCTTTCCCCAAGGAAACCCAATGGTGGGGCCACTTTACCCTTGGATCCAGAGATCCACTCCGTCTTAGCCTGGTGGCCCCGGAATCCAGACTCAACACTGGTCAACGTGGGGGACCAGCCAATCCTGTCCCTTTTGGAGGACAAGAGCGTGGCCTACACCGTGGTCTCATACTCCAGCAGCTCCTGGGAGGTGCCCGGGCTCCGGTACTGTAGCCGGGGCGTGGCAGGTGAGGAGTACTCTAGTGCCAGGATGGTCTTCCGGAGCCTGCGGTCGATAAAATGAGCATCCCACGCAGGGTACTTTTTGCGAGGCAAGTCAATCCGAATGACAGGCCCCTCTGTCCTCAAGGGGCGGGCCGCCGGCGCGGGTGGCAAGCCAGGCCGCACCTGGAAGACAGGTGGTGTAGGCGTCCCGGCCCGCTCACCTCCGACGGAGGCCCCATCCCGCTCTGCGCCTGTAGTCCTCGGCAGGGACCTCGGCGGACTGGTGACAGCATCAGCTGGAGGGCCACAGGTTCCCGGATCTTCCCGGAAGATGCAGCCAGGCGCCTGGGGACCCAGCATGGGCCCATTGGGATGCAGGAGACAGTAGTACACGCACATGAAGAATATGCCCAGCGCAAAACTGGAGGCGACCACGCAGACCAGGATGAGCGAGGAGAAGTCTGTGGAGAAGTGGCGGCTGGAGTACCAGAAGCCCGTGAGCGCCGCGTTCTCCAGCAGCACGATGCAGTAGTAGAGGGTCATGCGGTGGCGGCTGCGGCCCTCTTTGACGTTGAACCAGCAGAAGATGTAGATGATGCCCACCACCATGTTGTAGATGATCTCCTCCCACTTGGACATGCAGAAGTCCGTCTCTCCCTGGATGACCCAGAAGGTCATGACGCACCAGTGGGCCACAATGAAGATGCCAAAGTACAGCTGGTAGACGCTGGCGAACAGGGCGAAGGCCAGGCTGCGGGCGGCGATGGTGAACAGGTGCCACAACACCTGAGCCACGGCACCCTTGTAGGACAGGGGCCGCTTGTCATCCCGTGAGTCCCGCAGCACCTTCTGGTAGGAGGCCAGCGTCCAAGCCAGGGACACGAGGGAGGCAGAGATGGACAGAGCTGTGGAGACAGGGTAGGGATGGGGTGGGCTGGGTTAGGGGTAGGTCTAGGGTGGGGTCTGGAAAGGGGACAGTCCTGGGTCAGGACCCGGGTTCTGAGAGGGGTGTGAGGGAAGGGTCAGTGGACTGGTAGGGCTGTGAGGAGGGTCTGGTGGTGGTGGTGTGGGGGAATCTTCAAGGTCAAGGGTAAAGTGGGGTGAGGGTGAACAGGGTTGGGTACCTCTGTGGGAAGGGGGGAGCATAAAGAGTACCTGAAGTTGTATGATCTTGGTCTCCATGGGGGCCAAGTCTAGGATTTTAGTATGGGACAGACAGGGTCCAGGGGTCTTGATGGGAGGGTGGGAAATTAGGGTCTGGGGCTCTGGGAGTAGAAGAGGGGGGCCGAAAGGGGGTTATGATTAGGACGTGGAGGAGCAAGAGGGGGGACCATTAGAAGATATGTGGGGGGGATCAACTAGAGCCGAGCAAAGCTGAGGGGTGGGGCTATCCCAGGTGAGACCCTGTGTCCTGGGTGGAGAGTGGTGTCCCAGGGGTCCTGAAGGCTAGTGATAGAGTCTTTTGGGATACTCCCGAGGGAGTAGAGATAGGGGGGACATTAGGCAGGGTCTGAGTGGGGAGAGTACCAGGTGCTTTAGAGAGACAGGGGAATGTAGCTCTTCTGTGACACAGACCAGTTTAGCCTGGACGTGCTGGGGTCGGGGAGAGAGGACAGGACCTTCAAACTGGAAAGGACATAGGTTCCCTGCAAACTGACGGCGACCAGGCAGGTCTGCGCGGCAAGCCGCGGTTCAACCAATCTGGGGAGTGAAGGGGGACAGAGAATTGACTCCCCCAAGTGGGTCTAAGGTGTGTTGAAGGGGAGAAGGGCAGAAATAGGGTCTGGTCTGCCCTGGCGATAGGGAAGGGAACAGGGGAGTTGCCCTCCAGGCCTGAAGGATGGCGAGGGGGGTCCAAGGAGATATGGGATGCTGAGAGCCCTAGACGGCGGTGGTGGTGGTGCTGGTGGTGGGAGACTTCCTAAGCCCTGACCGTGCAGACCTGAGGTGGGGGCGGGGCGCAGGGGTGTCCCCCGGGTCTGGGCGGGCGGGGCTCACCGGTCAGCACGTCGGGCTGCTGTCCACGGAGCACCAGCAGGCTGAGCTGCAGCACGAGCTGCGGCGCGCTGCGCAGGAAGGTCTCCAGCAGGCGCAGCATGCTCACGTCGGCGCTCTCGAACAGCATCCGCCAGTAGAAGTGTCGGCGCAGCCGCTCCCCGCGCCAGCGGCTCTGCAGCCCCAGGTACAGGGCGCGCAGGTACCTGCGGGGAGGGGGGGGCGGCGGGGACAGCCAAGAAACAGGGGACCAGGAGTCAATCTCAGGCAACACCCTAACCATGAGACCACACTGCCTCTCACTGCAAACCGCCAAGGGCTTTGTCTTCGGGGTTCCTTCAGGGACCACGGCCCGCCCCTCCGGTTCCAGTCTCCAACCCTGCTCCAGTGTTTTCTGGCCTATCGCGACCTCACCCAACACACTTGGTGGCTCCAGCAACTTGTCACAGATCCTGAGGCCCTGGTGAGCTTTCTCACTGCTGGTCTTTTACACCGGCTGTTCCCTCCGCCTGAAAACACCTGTCCCCAACCCAACCCCAAACTTGGACAAGTCTTGCTTTTCTTTCAGATCTTTGCTTTTTTATTTTATTTTATTTTTTTTATTTATTTATTTGAGAGCGACAGACAGAGAGAGAAAGAGGCAGATAGAGAGAGGGAGAGAGAATGGACGCGCCAGGGCCTCCAGCCACTGCAAACGAACTCCAGACGCGTGCGCCCCCTTGTGCATCTGGCTAACGTGGGTCCTGGGGAATCAAACCTTGAACCAGGGTCCTTAGGCTTCACAGGCAAGTGCTTAACCACTAAGCCATCTCTCCAGCCCAGATCTTTGCTTTTTAAACAGAACGTTGTCTCCCTGCACATGTCTGCTGAGCACATCCACCTGGAGCAAGGAGCCTCTCTTCCAGTCTCCCATCTTCCTCTCCCAGCCCTGTACCACAGTGGGTTGAACTGCCTGGTCATGCACGCCTCTCCCCGAGCTGTGAGTTCCATGACCCTGGCTGCCCTGCCTGATAAGTGCAGCACCCTCAGCAGGTGCTCAATCCGTGGGGGTTGAGTGGATGAGTGCCTGCATGGCTACAACTCTTCTTTGGAGTGGAACATATCTCTGGCAACCCTGGAGCTGGCAGGGAAGGAACGCTGAGTCCTGAGCTTCATTTCTGAGTTTACTATGAGTTTACTCTGTGGAACCCTCATTCACCCCTCCCATAGTAGCAGGGAGAGTTAAATACAAAGAGCAGTGTCTACATACAGTGAAGTGTGGCCTAGGTTCCATTTTCTTCCTGGTCACCACAGACCATGTCCCTTCTCCAGCCCCCTGAAGACTTTGATGCATGGGACAGCAGGCCCTCTGCTAAAGCAATACAAGGATCCTCCAAAAATGGCTTCCAGGGAAACCGGGGGGTGGGGGGGGAGAGGGGGAGTCCCAACACAGACTTAGTGGCCCTATTGCCTGAATCTGAGATTGAGGCTCTAGGGATTTGGGAAGTCTGTTCCCAGATGTGGAATGCTGGCAATTCAAGACATGTTTGGGAACCAGGGGACACAGTGCACAGGGAGGAGCCTTGGTGGCTATTGGACTAACTGATGCTCTCAGTTTGCTCAAGTGGGTGCCCTGCTCTTAGCTGTGCAGCCCCTCCGCCCACCTTACTTTCTCTATCTGCCAAAGAGAGGGGTGAGCTTGATGGCTTTGGAGTCCCTTCTGAGCTAGTATTTCGTGATTCAGAGTCTCTTCCCCAGACATTGGCAGAGACATCTAATTTGGGGTCCTCCCCCCATCCTCCCTGCACCAATCAGTGCTTCAGACAAACCCTCAATATGACAATTTACAGGGCTGGCAGTCAAAAGGGGGCCAGAGCTGTTCCCACAGCAGCTGGCTTGTGAGGCGCAAAGGCCCTGCAATCCCTCTTCCTCCCGAGGAACTCCCCTCAGCCATCACCCCCTGTGTGTTCGCACCCACTGCCCCTGACACAGAGCCTCCGCCTCTATACAGCTCCAGGCCTGGACTGTTTCTTCTGATGAACTAAAAGTCATCTCCCTGCATCTGCTCTTCTCCGGGACCCTGCTTGCCCGCCACCTAAGGATTACTACAGCCAGAATCATTCATTCACATAGCAGGTGCTCTTTGGCCCTCTTTGTGCCCGGTTTTGTTCGCCTGCATGTTTCAGGCCCATGGGTGGGAGATGAGGTAATATGTGAAACAGATGCTATACGTTGCTTTGGGACCTAGAGGAGAGTTGGGTAATTTTGCCTGGGGGAGGAAGTCAAAGAATCCCTCCTTGGGGCTGGAGAGATTGCTTAGTGGTTAAGGCGCTTGCCTGCAAAACCAAAGGACCCAGGTTTGATTCCCCAGAACCCACGTAGGTCAGATGTACGAGGTGGCGCATGTGTCTGGAGTTCGTTTGCAGGGCTACAGGCCCTGGCGCACCCATTCTCTCTCCCTCTCACTGTCTTTGTTTCTTTCTCACTCTTTCTCAAATAAATGAAAGAATCCTTTCTTCAGGAAGAACAGTTTTATAACAGTTGTTGCTTTGTTTTTGAAACAGGTTTTCATGAAGCCCAAACTGGTCTTAGACTTCCTGTGTAGCCGAGGCTAGCCTTGACCTCCTGACTCTGCTGCCTCCATCTCCCATCCTGCTGCCTCCACCGTGCCCAGCTTTGATCTCGGGGTTTTTTGTTTGCTTGTTTGTTTGTTTGTTTGTTTTTCGAGGTAGGGTCTCACTCTGGCCCAGGCTGACCTGGAATTCACTATGTAGTCTCAGGGTGGCCTCGAACTCATGGAAGTCCTCCTACCTCTGCCTCCCGAGTGCTGGGATTAAAGGCGTGCGCCACCACGCCCGGCGTGATCTCGGTTTTAAAGTACACATTGGTGCTGGGCATAATACAGCTGGCTTGTAATACAAGTATTCATGAGGTTGAGGCAAGAGAAGCTCAAGACCAGTCTGAAAAACAAATTGGTCAATCAGCCAATTGGTTGATAAAGGAAACACACACATACACACACACACACACACACACACACACATGCACACAAGCACACGGGCATTTGAGGGAGCATCGAGGAAGGCTTTCCAGTGGAAGATCTGGCTGATGTAATGGGGCAATGAGAGAATGTGACCTTTCAGGGGTGTAGGTGTGATTTGCCCAGTTGGGCCTGGACAAGAGGGTTCCGCTGGCCAGGGACAGGATTAGAATTTTCACAATGCATCACATTGTGAAACCTCATCCAAACCGGATACACAATTCCAGATTGCAGTGTTGGGGTGTTGCCCGGTGGTAGGGCTCCTGCTCGGCATGCACGGGGCCCTGGGTGTTCCAACCCCAGCACTAAATAGATAAATAAAAACCTGGACTGCAGATTTAAAATAAAATTTGAACTCCATCCCAGAATCAGAGGTGACATGATCAACTCGGAAGCTTCGAAAGCTTGCTCTGGAGGCTGGCTTGGAGGGAAGCCAAGACTGGGGCTTAGTCCAGGCCTGCAGTGAACACGCCTAAGCTAAAACAGGGGAAAGAGATGGAACAGGGAGGTGGGTCAGAGGTAGAGGTAATGGGAGAAACCAAGGTGGCCCCAGGGCTTCTGAGACCCCCTACCCCAACACAGGTTTTCCTTCCCAGCCTCCAGCTCCCAGGCCTCCCTAGCCTATTCCCTTCCCCATCTCTGTGGCTCTGACTTTGAACAGGAAGGAGAGGCCAGCTGGTCCAACATGAAGGGGCCTGGGGAGTTGGGGGAGGGCAACACCCTGGAAGTTTCTTTCAGGCTGGAAGACCATCTGTTTCCGCCCAGGTCAGCACGAGGGAGGCACTGGCCCCGCCAGCATCCATCACTACCTGGCAGGCTGCCTGCCACCTCCCCACCCACTCCTACCTCCCTGCAGCTCCCAGCTAACCACAGACAAAGGGCTTGCTCAGTCCAGGGCTGCTATGGGCAGGCAGGAAACGGGGAGGGGCAGGAAGGAGGCCTCTGACATCCATCCATCCAGCACGGGTGGGCTGTGCAGAGACCACGCTGCAGCCTAGGGATGAAGGTTCAGCCTCACTCTAGTGCTTTTGGCAACTTAACCAACACTGGCTGCTCCTTCCAGCGGGCACCAAATGCTCATTGCCAAGGGCCTGGGAGGTGTTCATGGGTTTAAGAGATTGTTTGAGGCCCGGAAAAAAAAATTGGTTCCAAAACACAGGGAAATAACTGCAGAATCAAAATTAATAAATGTTTAATTAAATGTCTGCAAAACAGAACACGATGTCAGCTAGTCAACTGCAATTTGGCTTTTATCTGGTTATATATAATTTACATGGGATGTTTGATGTGGTTTCATTTTAATATATCCAGTAGATGTGGAGCCCATAAATGTCTGAACACAGCCCTGCTGCCCAGGATATGCAACCTAATTTCTCTGCCTCAGTTTTCCCTTCTCTGCAACAGGGGTGACAGTGTCCCCGTCCTTCCCTCACCCCTGCTTTGTGGCCTTATGTAGTCCCTGCTTCTCTGAGCCTTAGTTTTCTTTCTTGTGAGCACTGAGTGATATTTAACAATAATTTACAAACTGTAGAGAAGTGATAAGAGGGCTTGAGAGGTGGCTTAGAGGTTAAGGCGCTTGTCTGCGAAGCCAAAGGACCCATGTTCGACTCTCCAGATCTCACATAAGCCAGACGCACAAGGTGATGCCAGCGCACCAGATGGCACATGCCCACAAGGTGGCGCATGCGTCTGGAGTTTGATTGCAGTGTCTGGAGGCCCTGGTGCCTCCAGTCCTCTCTCTCCCTCATTTTAAAAAAAAAAAAAAGGAGAATAAAATAGTGCACATAGAGTTGAGAGTTGACACTGATTACCAAGCAACTGCTCTAGAAACCTCCTCCAGAAAGCCCATCCCACTCTGCACCCCATCCTGAAAGGAAGCTGATGTCCCCATGGATGGGACCAGTATCACCCACAGAGGACACCTCACCTCAAAGTAAAGAATGGGCACTTGGGAAGAGTATTCATTTGATTTTCTCAAAAATAGTCCCGTGCCCCCCCAGCCCATCTAACTCTCCAGTGCCACCTTCTAGGGCAAGAAACTGTCATCTCTCACAGGGATGATCACGGCAGACTTTTCTGTGGGCCCAGTGCATCCACTCCTGCCCCCTGAAGTCCATTCTCCACATGGAAACCAGTGGGGCACTCTTAAAGCCTGTCAGATCATGTCATTTCCCTTCATGAAACCTTCCAGGGGCCTCTTGTCATCACACTTGGAACCAGAGCCAAACTTCTCTTGACTTCCAGGCTCCTAACCATCTGGCCAGCCTGTTTCTCTCAGTGCGTCTCAGGCCACTGCCTCTCTTCTCCCCACACTCCAGCTGCACTGAGGGTTCCCTGAGCTCAGCCAGAAGCGTCCCTGCCACAAGACATAGGCACTTGCTGCACGCTCAGCCTGGAACATCCTCCTCAGATCCTGCTGTGGCTGGCTCCTCACCAGCTCCTCCGTCGCCTCCTTATATAGAGAGGAGGACATCCATCCCATGTTGGCACTTTCCATCTCACCAAAGCACTCTAGTCCATCATGTCCCTGTCTTCTTTTCTTTTCTTTTTTCTGAGAAAGGGTCTTCCTCTAGCTCAGGCTGACCTGGAATTCACTATGTGTTCTCAGGGTGGCCTCGAACTCACGGCGATCCTCCTACCTCTGCCTCCCGAGTGCTGGGATTAAAGGCGTGCACCACCACGCCCAGATCCCTTGTCTCAGTTTCTTCCTAACATGCTATGAAATAATCTTGTTTGTGGAGACACTTGTTTTCTACTGTCACTGAGGCTCCATGAGGCAGGGACCTCGTCTGTGTTGGTCACCACAGTGGAGCTCTGCATTAGTGCATGTGGAAGGCACAAGATGAGTGTCGAGTGAACAGATAAGCGAGTGTTTGTGTGTGTGTCCCTCCTGCTCTAAGAGGGTCTAAGCGTCTCTGTCTCAGTCTCACCCAACCAGAACACCTTGCAGGCTCCTCCCTGATTCATTCTATTCTTCCTCTTCCAAGATGCCTTTCCTACTGTTCTTCCAGCCTGGTTAAGCCTCCTTCCTTCTAACACTTCCTTTAAAAAATTATTTATTTGCAGCCGGGCGTGGTGGCGCATACCTTTAATCCCAGCACTCAGGAGGCAGAGGTAGGAGGATCACTGTGAGTTGGAGGCCACCCTGAGACTACATAGTGAGTTCCAGGTCAGCCTGAGCTAGAGAGAGACCCTACCTTGAAAAACCAAAAAAAAAAAAAAAAAATTATTTATTTGCAAGCAGAGAGATGGAGAGAGGAGAGACAGAGAAAATGGGTGTGCCAGGGTTCTCCAGCTGCTGCAAATGAACTCCAGATGCATGCACCACTTTGTGCATCTGACACTATGTGGGTACTGGGGAATTGAACCCAGGTCAGTAGGCTTTGCAGGCAAGCGCCTTAACTGCTAAGCAATCTCTCCAGCCCCCAGGCCTCCTTCCTTCTAACAGTTCTCAGATGTCATCATCCTGGAGCTCAGGGTGCCAGGTGCTCTTAACCCGACAGGCCACTTCTGTCGCTCACAAGTTAGAGGAGGAAACAAGCACTGAGTTGTCTACGTGGGTTCTAACTTGCTGATTCCCAGTGTGTTTTGTTTGTTTTTGTTTTTGAGAAAAGGTCTTGCTATGTAGTTCTGGCTGGCCTGGAACTCCCTGTATAGATCAGGCTGACTTGAAACTTGTGGCAATCTTCCCCTCGGTGTCCCGAGTGTTGGGCTTATTAGGCACAAGCCACTATTATGTGTGGCTTCTGACTTCCAGTCTTATGCTAAGAAGTGTGTTCCTAGAAGAAATCAGAAGAGCCAGTAAGCGTGCACTGCTGGGGTTGGAGCAAAAGAGCCCAGCCTGGCTAAAAGAGAAGCCAGAAGTTCGGGTACGAAACTCAGCCACTGTCGATCCAGACCGCTGTCCCTGCAGGACCCTATGGCCTCCGTGAGCAGGCGACAGGGTCAGCAAATGGACAGAAACCCTCTCTTTTCAGCCAGCATGTTCACCATGGTGGCCTGGGGTCCTAGGGATCCTCTCTAATGGGATCCCATGCCCCCGAGAAGTTTCTTGGCTCAGCATCTGGGTCACCCTGTCTGAGTCACTGAGCTCCTGGTAAAAGGTGAGGTTTCTGGCCCTGGCCTCATTTCCATTCAGGCAGTCAAACCTAGCCATGGGCCGGGCCTCAGCTCCTAGGTTGTTGTCTGTTCTGTCTGTCCCTTGAGGACAGGCTTGTCCTCTTTCCTGGTTCCTCCGCTGTTGTCTGTCAGTCACTCTGTCAGCTTCACACTGGGACCCTGTGTCAGTCCACCTGTCTGTCCCTTAGACTACGAGTCACACTGGTTCTCAGATGCTGTGTCCCCCTGTCAGTCTGACCTGGGCTACTGAGTCAGCGTGTCTGTCTGTCTGTCTCTTAGATGCTGAGGCAGCCTGTGCCTGTGGACACAGCTATGCTTGCTGCCTGTCTGCTGTCTGTCTGAGATGCTGGGTGTGCTCGTGGGTCTGTCTGCCTGGGGGCTGCAGTCCCTCGCTGCCTGGTCCATCTGCTGGTCTGCTGCTCAGCTCGTGGCTCGGCATGACTGCCCGGTTTCCAGCCGTCCTCCCCTGCTTGCTCCTCCTCTCCCTGACTCCGGGTCCCTCTCTTGCCTATCTGCGTCTCTCACATCCTCAGCTCCTCCATCTGTCGGTCTCTGTGTTCTGGAGCGCACGTTCTCGCCCCTCCCCGCTCCCCCTCACGGCTCTGGGCCCAAACCACAGCAGCCTCCAGCGGCTCTCCCGCTCTGCTCCGTCCAGCCTGAGCCCTGAGTGAGGGGAGCTCTGTCTCCAAGACCCCTGAAGGCTGACGAGAGCCGGTCTAGTGAGACAGCATGACCCCAGGCCCACCAAGCCTCTCACTACACCGTAGGGCTCAGGGGACTGTGTAAGGCTTCGCGACATGAAGATAACAGCTCACGTTAAGTGGCAGCTGTAAGACCGCATGTGCTGAGTCTCTCTTACACATATCCAGTCCTCACAGAAACCCAGAAAAGGACTGGGACTCGTCTAAAGTCACACAGCAAGTTAGCACCACACCGACAACTCATGCTCGGCTCTCTGTGCCCCCCGAGCCACGTAGAGGCTTTATAGGGTCTGGTCTGTATACTCCCCAAGGAAAGCAGGCCTGACTCAGTCACAGAGAACCCCGACTAGGGATCGGGGAGACCCAGCTCAGACCAGCTCCATTACTTCCTGGCTGTGCAGCTCTAGACAAGTGGTTGTCCTTCTCTGAACCCCTTGGCTCAGTGTCCACCTGGGAAACCAGAAGGTGGTAATTTGGCCCAGGGCGCTTGACCATGGGAGCTTTAAGGAGATGTCTGCTCTGGGGCTCTTTCAGGAGCCTGGTAGGAGGCCTGCTAGTTGCTAGCCAGACATGGTGGTGCCCCCTGTAATCCCAGTGCTCAGGAGGCTGAGGCAGGAGGATTGCTCGTGTGAGGTCAGCCTGAGCTACCCAGTAAGACCCTTGCCTAAAAACAAAACAAACAAGAACCAAAATTGTTAATGGAAGGAAGGTCTGTTCCCCCCCCACACACCCCGGTTTCATTTGCAGAACTGAGACCCACTCCCAGGCTGGCTGTTCCTGGTGCTCAGTGACTCTGTCTGTCCCCAGGAGCAGAGGCTCAGAGAAGACCCTGTGTGGAGAGTCCACAAGGCAGGTCTTTTCAGGGGTCCCTGCCCCTCAAAAGTAACTCTCACCCATTTGGTACATCCTATTATGTACTTTGCTAAATTCCTCGCTGGAGTTCTGTGAGGCTTGTGAACAGGACCCCACTTTCCAGATGAGGAGACTGAGTGTCAGCAAAGGAAAGGTTCATTTGACTTTTTTTTCAATGAGGGAGAGAGTGCGAAAGAGTTTTTATGAGAGACAGAGTGATAGGCAGTGAGCAAGAGAGAATTGGCACACCAGGGCCTCCATCCACTGCAATCGAACGCCAGACCTTGCACATGTGTCCCTTGTGTGTCTGGCTTACATGGGACCTGGGGAGTTGAGGGTCCTTAGGCTTTGCAGGCAAGCACCTTAACTGTTAAGCCATCTCTCTGGCCCTCCTTTGACTTTTTTGAGGGAGTTGGTGCTAGGGATTGAACCAAGAGCAAGTGCTCTGTCATTGAGCTAATTCCCCCAAGTCTCACTTGACACTTAATGTTTGTTTTTATTTCCAAACACTTTTGAAAACCTACTATGTGCCAAGAACTATGGTGGACACAGAGTTGCCAAGAGCGATCCAACCCATGTGTTCTGAACTCAGTCTGATGATGGGAGGCGTGGACATTAAACCATCATAGCAACATGTCATACTATGTTCCATGGCCTGGCTCTGTTGTAAGTCACACCCCAAACAAAGTCCCATAGTGCCAGTGATACTGGGGAAGGTCCTACAGACAGGGAAGGCTTTGTGGAGGCAATGACTGTTGAACATAAAGCAGGCACATGAGCTCACCAGGCGAGGGGGGGGGAGGGGAAGGTGCCTCTGGCAGAGGAACAACAGGAGCAAATCTCCTGAGGTGAGTGGGAGGGAGCATGGCAACATCTCAAAGGGGAGGGACAGAGTGAGGTGGCCATCCTGGAGGACTTGGTCATTCTTTATCCCATGACACAGGAAGGTTTTACATAGGAGAGTCATTTTAGATGTGACACTTGACTTGGAGGCCAGAGTAGAAGACGGAAGTCAGGTGGCCAGGTGAGAGCAGAGGAAGGTCCAGAGACACCGCGCAGCCGTCGGTGAAGACACATGCTAGAAGTCAAGCAGCTGGGAGGCAGCTGTGTCTCAAGGCGAGGCGGATTCCCGCCCCCCACCGTCCACAGGGAGTGAATCAAGCTGAGTTAGGAAACCCAGACCCCACCTGTGGCTTCTCCGGGACACGCTGGCCACCTTACCTGCACTATGGGCTAGGAAGCTCCTTGAGGGGGAGATGGTTTCAACACCCCCTTTCCCATTGGTTCACCCCTCCATGCAAGCACTCCTGCAAGGATGTAAAAAATAGGACCTTCCTGGGATTGGCAGCCAAGTGAATCCTAAATGTCAGTAAAGAGTGTGATTCTCCACGCTTGGCTCACACTCCTGTGGTGCTGGGAGCCAGGCTGTCTCCCTCTTCCTTCGCAGCCCCCTGCAGAGCCATGGACCTCCTTCTTTCTCTCTCTCTTTCCTTCCTTCCTTTCTTCCTTCTTTCCTTCCTTCCTTCCTCCTTCCCTCCCTCCTTTCTCTCTCTCTTTCTTTCTTTTTTAAACTGGGATGAGACCAACCACTGCCAAGCCACTAATTTTAGGCAATGGCTGTAAAGTCAGAACCCTCTCCCATCAGCTTCCAGGGCCCCTTTACGCCTACCCAATGGAGGAGTAGGAACTAGGTTCCCTGTGAGTGAGACCCACTCTCCTCCTGTCTCTGGACCTCAGCTGCCCCAACTATGGAATGGGTTGGTGAACTCAGGACCCCATACTCTAAAAGCCCCTTTCTCTCTTTCCCGCGGTCTCTGAGTGGAGTTGGGATGCCATGAGCCAGTGGGGTGGGTTCATCTCCCGGTGACATTTGAAGGTACTTGGAAACCAGGCAGGGAGAAAGAACTGCATCAGTGGTCGCACATCTGAGATGCCAGGTACAGACAGGGCTTCATATGCCAGTCAGTGCTCATGAGGCTGAGCTGATTCATTTCCTGGGATTCTGGGGAGCCAAACCCTGTCCAAAGGGGCTCTAGCTAACTGATGCTCTGGGAGAATATGGAGTTTTAATGACTAGGATTTAAATTTTTCCCTACTTTTCCAAGAATAGCCAGAAATTAGGATATTTATGCAAAAAAAATGAACATCCCTGGCTGGAAATATTGACACCTAACTAAAAAATACCATATACATTTTTTTTTTTTTTTTTTTTTAGTTTTTCGAGGTAGAGTCTCGCTCTAGCCCAGGCTGAGTTGGAATTTACTATGTAGTCTCAGGCTGGCTTCAAACTCAATGTGATCCTCCTACCTCTGCCTCCCAAGTGCTGGGATTAAAGGTGTGTGCTATCCTACTCGACCTAAAACATACCATATGTATTTTAGAGAAACAAGTGTTTTTTTTTTTTTTTCTCTAGGTGTAGGAGCCCTGTTATTTTATTTTATTTGTGGTGCTGAGGATTAAACCTGGAGACTTTCATATGCTAGGCAAGTTCTCTGCCATGGAGCTAAAGCCCCAACCCAAGGTATATCTATAGCTATATACATTTGCACGTGTATGTGTGTAAGCATGTTCATATGTGTATTGGTGCACATGGGTGCTTGTGTGTGTGTGCGCGTACATGTGTGTGGGGGGTCAGAAATCAATGTCAAGTGTCATAGTTGATCACTGGCCACCTGACTCTTTAAAAATATTCTACTTATTTGCAAGAAGAGAGAGAGAAAGCCAGGTGTGGCAGGCACATGCCTTTAATCCCAGCACTTGGGAGGCAGAGGTATGAGGATCGCTGTGAGTTCAAGGCCACCCTGAGACTACACAGTGAATTCTTTGTCAGCCTGAGGTAGTGTGAGACCCTACCTCGAAAAACCAAAGAGAAAAAGAGAGAGAGAGAGAGAGAGAGAGAGAGAGAGAGAGAAATATGGGCGTGCCAGTACCTCTAGCCACTATAAACAAACTTTGGGTGAATGTGCCACTTTGTGCATCTGGCTTTATGTGGGTCCTGGGCCTTCTACCTTACTTTTTGAGACCAGGTCTCACTGAACCTAGAACTCACAGATTTGGCTAGACAAGCCAGCCAGGAAACCCTGAGGGACCTCCTGACTCTGGCTTCCCAGCTCTGGGATTACAGGCAGTGCCACCATGCCTGGCATTTTACATGGGTGCCGGGGACCCAATCTCAAGTCCTCATACTTGCATGACAAGGGCTTTGCCTCTGAGCGTCTCCCCAGCTCCATCAAGATATGTCTTTAAGTCTGTTCCATTGGAGATGAGTTGATGTCTAAAATTTGATTCAAGGGCTGGAGAGATGGCTTAGCTGTTAAGGTGCTTGTTTACAAAGCCTCATGGCCTGGGTTTGAGGCTCTAGTACCCAAGTAAGATCAGCTGCACAAAGTGGTGCATGCATCTGGAACTCATTTGCAGTGGCTAGAGGCCCTGGCATACCCATTCCTTTTCTCTCTCTCTGTCTTTCTCCCTGCTTGCAAATAAATAAATAAAATAATTCGTAAAAAAAAAATATGGAAGGAAATAAGGTGGACCTGAGATCTATGCTTTCTAATACCTATATCTACAATAGTAACATATATGGCTATCAAAATCTAAATTAATCAGTAATTAAAGAGCTGGTTGGAAATATTGACACCTAACTAAAAAATACCATATACTTTTTTTTTTTTTTTAGTTTTTCGAGGTAGAGTCTCGCTCTAGCCCAGGCTGAGCTAGAATTTACTATGTAGTCTCAGGCTGGCTTCAAACTCAATGTGATCCTCCTACCTCTGCACACACCTTTTAATTCCAGCACTAGGGAGGCAGAGGTAGGAGGATTGCTGTAACTTCAAGGCCAGACTAAGATTATAGAGTAAATTCCAGGTCAGCCTGGTCTACAGTGTGACCCTACCTTGAAAAATAGTCTTATATATATTTCAGTTTGGTTCCTGGGGCCCACTAGCCTCATTCCAAGAGCTTGGTAGCCAGTGGTGGCTGGAGGCTACTGCACTGGACAGTGCAGATGCAAAACATTGCCATCAACACAGGGTTCCATTGGACAGAACTGTCCCACCCAAACCAGCTTAGTCAGAAATCAATAATTGGTAAGTGAGGTGATGGTATGTGGGGATCATTAGTTTAGTCTCTCTACTTTTGTATCTGTTTAGAACTTTAAAAAATATTTTATTTATTCATTTGAGAGAGAGAGAAAATGGGCATGCCAGGGTCTCTCTAGCCACTGCAAACCATCTCCAGATGCATGCACCACCTTGTGCATCTGGCTTACATGGGTCCTGGGGACTCAAACCTGGGTCGTTAGGCTTCTCAGGGCAAGTGCCTTAATCACTAAGTCATCTCTCCAGCCCTATGTTTAGAATTTTATGAAATAAAAGTTTTCATTAAAACAGCAGGCAGGCCAGGCGTGGTGGCACACGCCTCTAATCCCAGCACTTGGGAGGCAGAGGTAGGAAGATTGCTATGAGTTCAAGGCCATCCTGAGACTACATAGAGAATTCCAGGTCAGCCTGAGCTAGAGTGAGACCCTACCTCAAACAACCAAAAAAAAAAAAAAAAAAAAAAAAAAAAACCAGCAGGCAATGGAACTGAGGATGTAGCTCAGTTGGTAGAGAGCTTCCCTACTATGTCCGAGGTTCTGGATTCAATCCTTGGCACTCCATAAAGCCAGATGTAGTGTTGCATGCCTATAACCCCAGCACTTGAGAAGTGGAAGCAGGAGGATCGGAAATTCAAGGTCATCCTCAGCTACAAATGGAGTTCCAGGCTAGTCTGGGCTACATAAGACCTTGTCTCAAAAAAAAGTAGGCAAGTCTGGGAATGTAGCTCAGTGGTAGAGCACTTGCTTAACATGTGTGAAGCCCTGGCTTTGATCTCAGCACTGCACGAAACAAATAAAATAGAATAAATAAAAAGTAGGTAAGGGCTGGAGAGATGGCTTAACAGTTAAGGTGTTTGTCTGTAAAGCCAAAGGATTATGGTTCGATTCTCCAGGACCCATGTAAGCCAGATGCACAAGGGGGCACACACATCTGGAGTTTGTTTGCAGTGGCTGGAGGCCCTGGCGCACCCATCCTCTCTCCCTCTCTCTCTCTCTCTGCCTCTTTCTCTTAAATAAATAGATAAATAATATTTTTTTAAAAAAAGTAGTTGAGGCTGGGCTGGAGAGATGGCTTAGCAGTTAAGGTGCTTGTCTGCAAAGCCAAAGGACCCAGGTTCGATTCCCCAGAACTCACGTAAGCCAGATGCACACAGTGGCTCATGCATCTAGAGTTCATTTATAGTGGCTGGAGGCCCTGGCGTGGCCATATTCTCCCTCTCAATCTCTCTCTCCACCCCCCTCTCTCTAATAAATAAATAAATGCAATAAAAATAAAAGAAGTAGGCGAGACAATACAGTATGGGCGAAACCATCCCAGGCTGCAACTTCCCAAGTGTTGCAAGTTGCAGCCTGTGATCTGGAGGCAAGCCCCATGAAACTGGGGGTCACAAGGCCGAAGGCTTAAACCACAAGGGGCTTTATAGTTATCTGGATTGTCTTGCACACTGAAGTAAAGTCCTTGCCACAACATCCCTGCCAGCCAGCCACTTCCTCCATACCTTCTGCTGCTGGGCCGCTCATGCCCTTGGACTAGCCTGATTGACAGGGCATTCTCGACTTTATTCAAAAGACTCCACCTCCCTTTAAGCCGGGTCTCTCACTCCTTCCTCGATAGGGCTCAGTGGATGAGGGTTGTACAGTTGGGACTCTTCCCTTCTGTCTCCTCTGGTGACTAACCAGGTGGGATAGGCGGTACCTGGGCCACTATAAGAGCAACAGTCAACGTTTCCTGAGCGAGTCCTATATGACAAGCCTTGTGCATTTTGATGACCCCAAGACATCTTTGGAAGGACCCTGAGGTGGAGACTAGCACCATCCGCATTTCACAGGTAGGTGGGAGCTCGGGCTGGTTAAGCTGTTTTGCTCAGGGTCCCACAGCTAAGGAGTCATAGCATCCGGGCCTTCCTAGGACCCAGAGCTCTCAGCTCCCAGGCTTTCTTGTCAAAAACCTTGGAGAACTCAGTCAGGATTCTCGGGCCTCCACCTAAAGCACTTTTCCCCAAGAGGACAGGAACCACATGCAGTGAAGTGACTTGCCAGGATGCTAACCTCAAAGGTTTGCCTTGAGTTCACACATTTATTAAGCACTTCTGCAAAGAGAGGATTTTAGCTCGTCTTGAGGCAGCCACACCTGTTGCCTCAGGAAGGGTATCTTGGCCTTAGTCTGACTACCGGAGGCTGAGGCTGGAGGACAGCAGTCCATACTGTTGTAAAGCCACACACTACCTTAGCTCCACTATGGTTGCCATAGCACCAAAGCCTACAGGTACAAGACCACCAACAGTAATAGAAGGACAGGGCCTCAACTCCCTGAGATCTGTAGGAAACCAGCCAGATGAACAGACAATGATAAAAGAATGTGATCACAGGCTGGAGAGCTGGCTAAGCAGTTAAGGGCACTTGCTTACAAACCCTGATGGTCTGGGTTTGATTCTCCCAGTACCCATGTAAAGCCAGATGTACAATGTGGCACATGCATCTGGAATTCATTTGCAGTGGCAAGAGGCCCTGGTGTGCCCTTTCCCTCCTTATTCTCTCTCTCTCTCTCTCTGTTTGCAAATAAATAAATACTAATTTTTTTTATAAAAGAATGTGGGGCTGGAGAGATGGCTCAGTGGTTAAAGGTGCTTGTATGCAAAGACTGACAACTCAGGTTCAGTTGCCAAGTGCCCACATAAAGCCAAATTCACAAAGTGGTGTATGTGTCTGGAGTTCATTTGCAGTGACAGGAAGCCCTGGCACACTCATGCTCACTTTCTCTCTGTCTGCCTCTCTGTCTCTGTGTGTCTCTCTCTCAAATAAATAAATAAAATATTTTTAAAGATTTTATTTTTATTTATTTATTTATAAGAGAGAGAGAGAGAGAATGGGTGTGCCAGGGCCTCTAGCCACTGCAAACAAACTCCAGATGCATGCGCCACCATGTGTAGCTGGCTTACGTGGGACCTGGAGAATCGAACCAGGGTCCTTAGGCTTCACAGGCATGTGCCTTAACTGCTAAGACATTTCTCCAGCCCAGCAAAATATTTTTTAAGAAGTAAAGGCAGATGCAAAAAGTGGTGCATGCATGAAGCGTTCATTTGTAGTGGCCTCACTCTCTTTCTGTGTGCCTTTCTCTCTGTCTTTTTGTCAAATAAATAAAAAGCAAATAAATAAAAATATTTTTAGGAGTTGGAGAGATGGCTCGGCATTTAAGGCACTTGTCTGCAAAGCCTAAGAACCCAGGTTCGATTCCCCAGTACCCATGTAAAGTCAGATGCACAAGGTGGTGCATGCATCTGAAGTTCATTTGCAGTAGCTAAAGGCCCTGGTGTGCCCATCCTCTCTCTCTTTCACTCGATTTTTCTGCCTCTCTCTCATAAATAAATAATAAATAAAATATGTTTTTAAAAAGATTGTGATTAGGACTATGCTGGGGTGGAGAGGAGTGAGGAATGGAGTGGTGGGGGGCAGTGTCTAGGAGGAAGAGACTTGAATGTAACAGTGACTATGTTATATTAAAATTTAAGATTTTAGTTGGGCGTGGTGACGCACGCCTTTAATCCCAGCACTCAGGAGGCAAAGGTAGGAGGATCACCGTGAGTTCAAGGCCACCCTGAGACTACATAGTTAATTTCAGATCAGCCTGGACTAGAGCGAGACCCTACCTCGAAAAACAAAAAAAAAAAACAAAAAAAAAAAAAAGATTTTAGGGCTGGAGAGAAAAGGACCCAGATTCGACTCCTCAGTACCCATGTAAAGCCAATGCACAAGGGGCACATGTGTCTGGAGTTTGTTTGCAGTGGCTGGAGGTCCTGGCGCACCCATTCTCTTTCTTTTTAATCTCCCCCCCTCAAATAAATAAAGTATTTTTTTAGATTAAGATTTTAGATATTATCTATTGTCTTTCTTCTTTGTCACAAAATAATACCTGACTGGTTATTCTGTAAGAATACATTTAACCTGCAGAAGGTAGGCTAGCCTAGTGCTTGCACATGGCTTGGGAGCCTGACCCATCACTTTCAACCCTGGCTTTGCTACCTACTAACTTCAAGGCCATTCCTCTGTGTGCCTCAATTTCCACATCTGTAAAGTGGGGGCCATAATGCTAGCTAACACTAAACTCCGCCACGTGCTGAATACTGTGTGTTCTTTCAATAAGCCAGCACAATGGCTGCTCACACAGGGACCACGATCCTTATCAGAGATGGGCACACTAAGGTCCGGAGGTGTCCAGTGACTTGTTGAAGACCACACAGCTTCTAAGTGATAAAGACAGGGTTTTGTTTCTATGGTCTTTATTTTTAATGTATTTTATTTTGTCTATTTAATTAATATTAGTATTTATTTATTTTGGTTTTGCGAGGTAGGGTCTCGCTCTAGTCCAGGCTGACCTGGAATTCACTATGTAGTCTCAGGGTGGCCTCGAACTCATGGCGCTCCTCCTACCTCTGCCTGGGAGCTGGGATTTTATAGGTGGCGCCACCATGCCCGTCTTTACCGCTATCCTCCCTATCTGCAGGACATCATGAAGGCAGTGACTTAATCTGAGTCTTCATTAATGATAACTACAATTTTCTTTTAAAAAATTATTTATTTATTTATTTACTTGAGATAGAAAGAAGGAGATAGAGAGAATAAGCACACCAGGGCCTCTAGCCACTGCAAATGAACTCTAGACGTATGCACCACCTTGTGCATCTGTCTTACATGGGTACTGAGGAACTGAACCTGGGTCCTTAGGCTTCACAGGCAGGTGCCTTAAGTACTAAGCCATCTCTCCAGCCTGATAACTACAATTTTCAATAATATCTGACTTTTAAAACACAAGTGAGTGGCTGAGGAGATGGCTCAATATTTAAAGACTTAGCTGGGTATGGTGGTGCATGCTTTTAATCCCAGCACTTGAGAGGCAGAAGTAGGAGGATCACTATGAGTTCCAGGCCAGCCTGAGACTACATAGTGAATTCCAGGTCAGCCTGGGCTAGCGCAAGACACTACCTCAAAAAAATAAAAAAGTTAAAGACTTGCTTGCAAAGCCTTTCAGCTTGGGTTCAATTCTCCAACTACCCATGTAAAACTGGACAGGGATTTGTTTGCAGCCTCAAGAGACACTGGTATATTCACACACATACACATATATGCAAATAAGTAAATGAAAATTAAGAACAAAAAACAGGCCAGGTGTGGTGGCATATGCCTTTGAGCCCAGCAGTCGAAGGCAAAGGTAGGAGGATTGCTGAGGCCAGACTGGGTCTACAGAGTAAGTTTCAGGTCAGCCTGGGATAGAGTGAGACCCTACCTCCAAAAAAAAGAAAACCCACAAATGAATGTATACATGTCTTTCCCGGTGGACTAAAAATCAGAAGGGGCTGGAGAGATGGCTTAGCGGTTAAGGCACTTGCCTGCAAAGCCTCCAGGACCCATGTTCGACTCTCCAGATCCCATGTAAGCCAGACACACAAAGGCGAGGCAAGCACAAGGTCGCACATGCCCACTAGGTGGTGCAAGTGTCTGGAGTTCAGTTACAGTGGCTGAGGCCCTGGTGTGCCAATTCTCTCTCTGTGTGTGCGTGCATGTCTGTGTGTGTGTGTGTGTGTGTGTGTGTGTGTCTGTCTGTCTGTCTCTCTCTTTCTCTCCAAAATAAATTAGAAGTAAACTCTTCCAGCAATACAAGAAATATCTAGGGCCAAAGAGGTGGTGCAGTGGCTAAAATTGCTTGTTTCAAAGCCTGATGGCCTGGGGTTCAGTTCCCTAGTACCCATGTAAAGCCAGATGCACAAAGTGGCGCATGCATCTGGGGTGCATTTGCAGCAGCAGGAGGCCCTGGCATCATGCCCACTCTCTCTCTCTCATAAATAAATAATAAATACATAATATATAAATAAATAATAAAAGAAATATCTAATTACAGTCTGGGGGTGTAGCTGAGTTGGTAGAATGTTTGCCTAAGCACGCACAAAGCCCTGGGTTAGACCTACAGCACAGTATAACAGGGGGCGTGGTGGCACCTCTGTAAATCAAGCACCTGGGAAGTGGAGGCAGGAAGGTCAGAGCGCCAAGGTTATCCTCAGCCACAATGCAAATTCAAGGCCAGCTTGGGATACATAAGGCCCTGTCTCATTACAATTTTCTTTTAATTAGTAAGTGGAAATCTCCCTTAAATAACCCTCCACACCCAAAGACATAATTAAGCATGGGGTTGGGATGAGGTGTCTTTCTTTAAGCCTTTTCTGCACCATCTGAGGTCTCTCACAAGACTGCATAACTTCTCCCCATACAAAGCTCCCAAGCAATGTCCACTTTAGAACGTAAAGACAACGGCTTCTGCCTAGTTGAGGAGGTGAAAGATGGAATCAGAGGGGCAGAGGTTGGTGTGTGTTGGGTTTGTTCGGGGAAAGCTTCTGGGAAGAGGTGGCATTGAAGCCTTGAAGGGTGTGCAGAATCTCCCCGGGGGGAGAGTGAGAATGGATGCGGCTAGAGGAGGCAGGCCCCCAGCCTCCCAGCGTGGGTGGCTTGCTTCTTAGAGCTGGGAGCAGTGAGGAGACAAAGGGTGAGGGGCTTTGATACATGTAGGGGCAGAGGAGTACCAGATGCTCTGGGGGCCCAGAACCATCACAGTATGGGCAGGATTGGAGGTTGGTGGGGGGGGGGGAGAGAATGCTGGAAGTGGAAGGACCGCAATGGAAGCTGATAGGATTCCCAAGGGAGAAATTTGGACGCCATCACAAAGGCAGAGTGGTGAGTGGAGGAGCCAGAGTAGATCCCAGATTGCTTCCCACTCTCCCCAAGGACCTTAGCCCCAGCTGCCGGGGGTTCAAAGCCATTTCCTTGCAGCCCTCCCTCCCCTGACTCCCCAGGGCTTCTCCTGTGTGGTCTTTATAGATCAAACAGAGGACAGGGCCCAACTGCCGCCTCTGTGTCTCTTAGGAGCCATTCTGATGGCTCATGGCAGCTGGATGACAGGAGAGGAAGGTGGGTGGGTGAGGCATCCTGGAGAGGGTCTCCCAGGAGCTGGGTGGGGAGGCCTGAAGGGAACAGCCCTGCAAGGTCAGCCCAGGGAAGTACGGAATGTGGTAGAGGGTCAGTAGCCAAGTCCAAGACGTTGTTATAAACATGTTTCAGCTGTTGGCCTGATTATTTAAAATTCTAGACACATACCCAACATAAGAGCAGCTGATATCTGGGTAGAAAGGATGGTGAGTGGACAGTCTAGAAACCACTATGGAGAGCCCAGCATGGTCGTTCACACCTTTAATCCCAGCACCTGGAAGGCCAGCCTGGCAGTACAGAGTGAGTTCCAGCTCAGCCTAGGCTAGAGTGAAACACTGTCTCAAAAAAATTAATAAAATAAAAATAAAAATAATGAAAATAAAAATAAAAACACATCACTATGGGATCCCAACTCATGACTCATTTTATGTATAATAATGAAAACAGCAAAGGCTAAACTTACTGTTGAGCACTTCTGTGTTCTGGCCTCCATGCTAAACACTATACAAACATGATTTAACTTGCTATATCCCAAGGCACATGAGCTAGGTTCTACTGTTAGAATGTCCATTTGGTAGTTGAGGAAATTAAGGCACAGACACGTTATGCCCTTTGCCCAGAGTTACAGGAAGAGGCAAGTGCAGAACATGTCTGATTCACCATCTGGTCTCATGTAGAGGGACAGAGATCCTACAAGCTCAGCCTGAAGCAGAGCCCACCCCGGCTGTTACTCAGCCCCAGCCATGCATTCCTAGACTCGTCTTGGATCTCCAGTCCTCCCTCCAGTCTGTTCTTCAGCTAGCAGCCAGAGTAGACATTGTACAATGAAGTCAAGGTCCTGATCCTCCTCTGGGCAGATACTTCGGAATCCCTTTTCATGGCCCGCAGACCCTGCCAGTCCGTCCTCCGTTATCCCCAGCACCTCCCCTCACTCTGCTGGTGCTACTTGGAAGCTCCCTTTGCTTTTCTGTTTCCCTTTCCCTGTGGCCCCCTCCCCCAGACCCCCGCATGCCTCCCACTCACTGTGCTCAGCCCTCCTCCCTAGTGAGGCTGCCCTCATCTCCGCAGTCCGCTGTCCTGCCTTGCCTTTTCCCAAAGCGAGTACTATCACCTGACCCATTATAGTTCATAGTATATGTATATAAAATGCACATTTTGGGATTTTTTTTTTCCGCCTCCTCCAAATTTGAGCTCCAGGAGGCAAAGACTTTGCCTAGCTCAGCTCGCTATCCTCAGCACCTGGAACAGTGCCAGGTATACAACAGGTGCTCCATGAATATCTGCTGGGTGAATGAATGCAGATTAAACGCATGGCTGTCATGTCACTATGTCTCACAGGCCTCCCCCTCTCTGGCCACTGTTCAGGGAACAAACTTTCGCTCCTCAGGGAACAGAACACAGGCAGATGGTGCTAACTATTGCCGCCCATGTTTGAACACTTAATGACATGACCAGCCCTTTGCTAAACCCTTGGTACACATTACCTCACTAAACCCAAAACAACATAAGAAGCAGGTGGGTGCCGTTATGCTGTCTGATTTAGAAGAGATGAGCAATTACGTGGCTTGTCAAAGTCGTAGAGAAGAAGTCGTGGGGTAGGGTGGGGAGATAGCTTGGTCAGTGAGTGAAGTGCTTGCCTTCCAAGCTTAAGGACCCGAGTTCAATCCCCAGGACCCATGTAAAAATGCTGGGCATGGTAGTGTGCGACTGTAATTTCAGTGCTGGGGAGGCAGAGACAGAAGAACCCCTGGGGCTGGCTGGCCAGCCAGTGTGGCATAACTGGTGAGCTCCAGGCCAGGCGCTGTTTGAAAGGGGGTGGGCAGTGCTCCTGAGGGCGACACCAGCTTCTGGTGTCATTTGGGGTCTAGTGAGATAATGTGTGCCAAGGGTTAGCAAAGGCTGTCCTCTGGCCTCCCCATACACACGCACACATGTGCATATGCATCTGCACACACTTGAATATGTATGTACACACAGACACAGACACGTAATTTAAAAGAAAAAAAAAAAACAAAAAACAAGTAGCCAGGGCAGGATTTGAATGGAGAATCTGAACCCTGAACCCATGCCCTTCACCATCATGCCAAGGATCTAGCTTCACAATAGGGAGTTGAGAGCCTGACTTTCACACCAACTCATTTTAGAAGCTCTTCTGGAGTGCAGGGCTTGCTGGAAGGCTTGGGGAGCAGTGCTGGACCTGGGGTGCATTAGAGGAATCCACTGCCTCCTCCCCACCTTGAGGTGTCCAGATTCTGACAGCCTGGGAGGAATCCCATGCCAGGCCATCTCACACTAATTGGCTTAGCAAACCATACTTATCTGGGCAAAGCTGGGGCCCATGAGTTCAAGATTATGGAGAACAGGATTCATGGCTTACTGCTCTGCTGCCCATAGGGTCAGAAGAGACAGGGTTAGGACCTTAATTGGCTTAACAGCCCTTGGTGGCTTAACAGCTCAGAGGGCTAATGGAAGAGGGAAGGATGAAGACAGGATGGTGTCCAGCCCACAGCCAGATTTATGCCCCACCAAAGGCTCTGTCTGCTCTCTCCAGAGACTCAATCTGTCTCTGCCTTGAGCCATTGCTCTCTCGGATCCCCCAACACAGCAAGCGTGTCATGCCAGGGATGGTGCTAGGTTTGGGAACTGGACAAAGTTGGGCAGACACCTCTCCTCTCTCCATTTACTCAGCAGGTGACCTTAGCCAGGTTATTTGACTTTTCTGAGCCTCGATTCCTTGTCCGATGAGGGAAGATTTCAACACAAGATGTCCAGAACACCTCACATGGCCCTTGCTGGGACATAACAGGTATAACAGGTATGCATTGTCTGTAAACTCCTTCTTTTTTGTTTTTTTTTTTTTTGTTTGGTTTTTCAAGGTAGGGTCTCACTCTGGCCCAGGCTGACCTGGAACTCACTATGTAGTCTCAGGGTGGCCTCGAACTCATGATGATCCTGCTACCTCTGCCTCCTGAGTGCTGGGATTAAAGGCGTGCGCCACCACGCCTGGCGAACTCCTTCTTCATTTTTATGTTTCAAGTAATAACATCTGCATGAAAGCCCGCTATCAGTTGTGGAGAGCTTGCCCGAGGTTGTAAAGAAGACAGGTCCACAAGTGTTTCCTTTGGTTGATGCTATTTTTAAAAATCTTAATTAGTAGTTGAAAATTAGGAGAGTTCACACCAAAACCCCCAATTTTCCATTTCTCTTGAGAAATCAACACTTAGCAATCGAGGCTCCATGATTTCTCATGACACTGTCAGGGCATCCCAAAGGTGGCTTCCTCTTGCTTGGGACACTAGGTAAGATATGACAGTTCCCCATAACAGCCCCTTGTCTGACACACAAGGTACCTTATGTCTCTGTGGCCTGCCTGGCCCTGAAAAGCATTGAACAAACCTGAAGAGTTGGAAACTATCTTTCTGATTGAAATTACTTAATTCAGAATTGAGGTATGGGATCAGGAGCCAACTGACAGCCTCGGCTCAGGTTTGACCCCAGAGGGCTCAGGTGCGCGCCTCCTTCCTCATTACTCCAGACCTTGCCGCTCAGAACATCTGCGGCAACGTTTCACGTGGTAGGCCAACATGTTGTGCCAACATTGCTTAATTTCTAGAAATGCCAGCCCCGATGGCTTCTCTATACCTCCCTTAGATTTTTCCTGGGTTAGCCAGACCCTTAACCATTATTTTAGAATCCAAAGCTCATGGGATAAGGGCCCAGAGAATTTAGCTGACAACAGACCCAGAGTCAGAATTCTAGCCTGGTTAATGTGTAGTTTTCATTTCCAGTGGCCATTTCTACAAGACCCCTAATTGATCGCAGGATCTGAATTCAGAGAGAACAGTCAGCTGCCTGTAATTGCTTTCCGGTTCTCTGCAGACCCCAGCCTCCCTTCTCTCTTTAAGTGATCTCTATGTTATGCAGGGAAAGAAATGCCCAGCAGGTCACTGGCTAATTTCAGAATCTTGCTGGACTGCAAGCTTGTTAGGAGGCAGAGGGGCAGTGCTGCAACCCAGACACAGAAGGGGTATTGAGGGAGGACCTCCAAATCAATCCAGATGACCTTAAGCTGTTATGAGCAGTAGCTGGATGCCTGCCCAGCATTATATTCAGGCCATTGTGGAATACCACCCCTTAGGGCTGCTACATCTTATTGTCTCATTTCACACATAGAGAAACTGAGGCCCGGACATGAAAGAAGCCTGGCCCAAGGTCATTTCCAAACTAAGCCGAAGATGTTAAGTTTCCTGAAAGTATTCCCCCTCAGCATCCAGCACTTTCCCACAAAACAGTTTCCTCATCCTTACCCACACAGTTCTGCTGCCTCCCCCTCTTTTCACATTCTTATCTGTGTGCCACAGAAGCCTGACTTCCTATCATCCTGAAATCTTGGAATCACACACTCATAATTCTTCAAGCTTTGGGGCCCTCAGTGACAGAGTTGCAAGGTGGATAAATTAAGCTCAGGTTTTGAAGGCTGAGCATCTTGAGTCTCAGCACTTCCAGTTGTTTTCTGGTTGACCTTGGACAAGGGTGCCCCCTCTCTCAGCCTCCATTCCCTCATCTGCCAAGTAAAAATTATAATACTAACCACATGACAGGATTATTAGGAAGGATGCAGAAGAAGCTGGTAAGAAAGGAAAAAAAAAAAAAAAAAAGAAGAAGAAGAAGAAGAAGAAGAAAAGGAAAGCAACCAGGAGGCTTGGCCCAAAGTGAGTGCTTAATAAAATAATTGTAAGAGAACTGTAAATTAGGGCTCTCGTGCCTAAATGAATGCTTAAGAGAAACGCAATCAAAGGGAACGGTGGAAAAACTTAGAAACACATATACCCACTCTAAAACTGTTAAAGGCTTAATACTGCCAGAGTCAACTTTTTTTTTTTTTCCAAGAGAAGCTAGGACTTTAGGTTTTAAAAATATTATACAACCAACACAAACCACTTCCACAGACCAGATTCCACCCTATGCCCATTAGATTGTTATCCTTGCCCAATTGTCTCATACCAACTCTCACTTACCAAATGCAGAATGGTAGAAATAGTGGCAGGAGTGCTTTCTTATGAGAAACCATGGAGCTCAGTGGACCCTCAACCATTTCCAGCCACTTTCCCAAGATAAGCTCCTGTGGTCCTTTTTAGTTCTGTCCTCATAGAGGGAAACTGTGTTTATGTTCAATAGAGAAGAGTCCTACTAACTCCATGTAAACAGATTCTGAATGGGGAGGAGGGTAGCCAGTGAGTCGTGGGGTAGCTGGCCCACTTCAGGCTGAAGAGTAAAGGGGGGGATGAAGCTTTGACTACCCAGAATAGGAAGTTACCATTTCAGAATCTAAAAATAACTTTCACCATCTGTCCACTCGGGCACAGAATGATAAATGCAGATTAGTTCCTGGATGTAGACATGAATATTTTTTGTGTGTGTCAAGCTAATAATAATAATACCATTTTGTGTAGATAGTGCTCCACCTCCCCCCCCCCCGCAAGGGCAAATAAAGTGGAATATGCATAGCATCTTGGCAGGCATAAGACAGGGAAACCAAGGCAGCGAGAGAATCAGCACGGCAAGGGTGACACAGCAAGTGAGCAGCTAGGACAAACCCTGGGAGTCCTGTCTCCAGCCCTCAGCCCAGAATGGCATCTTTTGAGTCAGGCAGCATTTCTTAATAAGAGTAAATACAACGGCAGCAATTATCACCCTGTGTATATCTAGAGTGACCTTGTCTACGCTTCCCACGCATATGTTATAAACACGGTAATCCACCGTATTCCCCAAAATAGGTTCTAGTCGGCAGGGTCCTCACACAGACCTTCTCTTACCTGATCCTACCAACAGGTAAGAAAAAAAAAAAAATGTACCAGTGATCCAATAAGATGAAAAGAGCAGGGATCCTCCCTCACTTCACAGATGAAGAGACAGAGTTGGAGGGAGGAAGAGTTTTGCCTAAGGATCACATAGTAAGTAAATTCATTTTGTCACTGCAGGGTAGAGTCCAAGCCACTAGAGTGGTTCTGATTCAAGAGAAGCTCAAGATTCAGAATCCCCCCTCTCTCCAATTAACTCAGCCCGGCAGGCACCCTACGTGCTGGCAAAGGGGGAAGCCTGGAAGTGAGCAGCTTGAGTAAAGCCCTAGTTTTGCCTTCTGGTCTTAGGATTAAAGAGCAGCCAGTGACCATCTACCGTCAGATTCGAGATTCCAAATCCCCCAGCTCTTTTGTAGGGGGGAGGGAGATGAGGGGGTCCTTAGGAAGTAGAAGTAGCCAGAGAGTAAGAGCTGGACCCAGTTTACCCTTCCCCCCAATAGCTTATGAAGTTTAGGCGGGAGAGCCATTTGGCTGCCTCAAATTCTGCCTCTCCTTGGAGAGGGGAGTGTTGAGGATGGGCTGCCGTTTCCAACGGAGCTTCTCTGAGAGCAGAAAGAACTTCCGAGATCTTCCCTAAGTCTAAGCTTGAACCAAGAGAAGGGGTCAGAAACGAAGGGAGCCCTGTCCCAAGCCTTACACTTGTCCCCATGATCCCTGGGTCCTTTTCACTCATTCACCACCGAGGGTCTCCCTTCGCTCTTGCCCCATCAGTCTTCTCAACGGCCAGATCAAAGCAATGGTTCTGGGGTCCGACAGAGTTGTTTTTTTTTGGGGGGGGGTGTTGGAGGGAGGACAAAGGTCAGGAGGAACTGAATGGGAAGAAACCAGAGCCGCAGTTGGGTGGGTCGGAGCGAGGGTCAGGACAGGAAGGGAGGGGACAACCTGTAAAGGTCAGAGCAGAGCTGGGGCGTCAACAGCTCCCGTCGTCACCCCACTTTCCCTTCACTTGCTCTCTTCCTACCTCCAGACCTGGCCGAGCTGCAGGAGGTGAACGAGGGTCTGCAGCAGCCAGACGCAGAGGCGACAGCAGCGGCGGCGGTAGGAGGAGGACGAGGAGGAGGACGAGGAAGGCGCCGGGGGCCGGGGGCCCGGCTCGGGGCTGTCTGTTCCTCCTCCTCCTTTGGTCCTGAAGGCGACGGCGCTGTCCTTGGTGCTGATGGCGGCGCCTCCGGTGCCGCTGTCCTTGGTGCTGACGACGGGTCCCGGGCTGGCCGGGGTCTCCGAATAGTCGTAGACGAACCAGCGGAAGCTGAGCAGCTGCACGACGAGCGAGGGCAGCAGCACGAAGAGCAAGGTGAGGCCGAAGTAGGTGGGCTGACCCTGCAGGTAGTAGGAGGCCGCCAGCCACAGGTCGGTGGCGCCGTCGGAGAAGAACACGAGCAGCGCGCACAGCACCCAGCAGCAGTCCCGCAGCTCGTACCGCGGCCCGGGGCTCCCCGCCGCGCCGAGCCCCGGAGGCCCGGACACGGCCGCCGTGTCCCCGCGCACGCCGTCGCCTCCCCGGGATGCTCCGACCGTCCCCTCCGGCCCCGGGCCGGCCGCGGCCGCCTCTCCATCCGACTTCGCGGCCATGTTGGCGGTGCAGGAGGCGGGGAGCGACTTCCGGGCGGCGGAGGGGGTGGGGTGCGGAGTGGGGAGGACCCTGCGCGGGCGGCTCCCTCCTCCTGATGCTCCTCTTCCTCCCGATGCTCCTCTTCCTCCTCCTCCTCCTCCTCCTCCTCGCCACTTCAATTATTCATTCTTCCCGGCGCCGGGCCGCCCCGCCCCCGCCCCGCCCCGCCTGGGGCTGGGGCCGGGGCCGGATGGGGGCAGTCCCCTGGGAAGACAGAGCATCCCAGGTCACCCTCTCCTTCCTCTGAGGCATGGTGCCCAACCACATGCTTGCTGCCTCTCGCTTCGCCGCTGGACTCCACTTCCTACATTTTTTTTTTTTTAATTGCCAACCCCCCCCCCCCCCCCCCCGCCCAACCTCCGGTTCAAGCCTCTCCACTTCCTTGCATCTCTGTGCTAACCTCTGGCGGCCTGGGTCTTGCAAGAACGCAGGACGGTGGCAAGGTGCAGGTCTTGCCATGAAAGGGTAGGGGCTCGGCTGCTTGGGCACATCCCCAGAGAACCTCCAGCAATCACGCCATCCTAACAGGCCACTTCCTAGTTTCGCGAGTGCTCACTTAGGAGGTTCCATGCCCTCCTTTGATGGTGAGAGGTCTCTTTTCTCATTGTCTCCGTTGTCAAGCTCAGCAAACTGCAGCTCTAAGATTCGCTGTCTCTTCCCACTCTCCTTTTCCCTCCTTCCAGGGACTGTTCATCTGGCCACAGCCCAAGTTAGGGAAGCCGGAGGGATGGGTGGAGGTGGTTCACACCAAGAGGGGAGACTGGGGGGGGGTGGGGGAACACCTGGGGGAGGAACGGGCTAGTACAGAGTGCAGCCCTCCCCCCACCCCGCACGTGTTCTAGGAAGTCTGAATCACAGATGGGGTGGGGGTGGGGTGGGGGTAAGAAACATGGAGCTGGAGAGTTGAATGGATAGGATCCTAAAGGGCCAGAAGGTGGCAATGAGGCCACTGCTGCAGAATTTGAGCATGAAGTTAAGTGGATTTAGCAAGACCTAGCCGCCAAAGTAGAGACGTGATACAAAAAAAAAAAAAAAAAAAATACAGGGACTGGAGAAGCCAAAGGGATAGTATAACGTTATCTATGAGAGGAAGTGGGATTCCTCACATGTCCTGGGTACCCTCACTCTACCCCCACCCCCAATTTAGCTCAGACTGAATGTCCTAGGACATTTGGAAGACAAAACACTGGAGTCATTTCTCTTTGGCATTGTTCTAAGCATTGTGGAATCGCCAACTCATTCTCACAATTTATATGTTTCAACCCATTTGACAGATGGAACTGAGTCACAGAGAAGCTCATTCGTTTGTTTAGAATTACACAGTATGTAAGTGCCAGTGCCAAAGTCAAGGCTGTTTTCTGGCTCCAGAGTAGGCTTTGCAACCTCAGGGGAATGAGGATGGGGAGGGGCCAGGAAACAGGAGGAGAGGAAGTGAAGCGGAAGGACCACCCTGCCTCGGAGTGACGGGGAAGCCCAGATGAAGGAGACAGCTGCCCCTGGCTTGGGAGGAGCCGCCATCTGCAGTCCGGCGACTGTTTTGGTCTCAGTACCTCAGGGAAGTTGGAGTACCAGCTGTTGCCCAAGCTAAAAGCAGAGAGGAGGAGTTAAAGGGTTAAGGGAGCTTTCTAGGCTGGATCCAAGGCCAGCAGCCTGCATTTAGACTAGTGGGAGACTGGAAGGTCTGAATTAGGAAGGAGCATCTCGACCTTTTTGTCTCCTACAACTCCGGGTTGGGAAACGTAGCCCAGAACCCTGAGTGATGGGGACATGGAAGCATCCCCAGCTCCAGTCACCTTCTTAGTCCTGGGCCAGTTCCTGAGGAGATTTTTGGGTCACTGCCTTCTTGGGAACTGGCAGACTTGGGCTCCCACCTTTGGGCCCCATTTAAATGCAAGCGACCCCTCTACCACTCACACCTCCTTGTATCCCATGATTAGTTTATTCAAGCAGCAATAGAAATCAGGATTTTAGGTCTGATACTCTGGAGCCGGAAAATCTGGGTTTGAAACAATCCCTTCAAGGCTTCCGTGACTTTGGGTAAATCACTCAATGTCTCTTAGCTTCAGAAAAAAATAAAATGGGGTGATATCCAGTGTCTCCCTCCTAAGACTATGGTGAGGGTAATGAATGGACAGTATTAACTGGGATGGTGTTTCTATAGGAAGCCTTGCCGGATCTCCAGCTGTGCTCTGCTCCCCATTCCTCAGAGAAGTCTCCCTGACTCCCCATTATCAACTCTATAGTTGGTCTTTTCCTTCATCACATCAGCACACTGGCAATTTATCTTTTTATGTTTCTCTCTTTGGAGTTGCCTGGGAGCTCCTCGAGAGTTGTAATAATTCATTTCTTTTCTTCACCACTAGACCTCCCAGTGCTTTGTACTGTGCTTGGTACTCAGTAGGTGTTCTATAGAAACCAGCCTATGAGGGCTGGAGAGATAGCTCAGTGGTTAAAGGTACTTGCTCACAAAGCATGATGGCCCAGGTCCAATTCCCCAGTACCCACATAAAGCCACATGTGCAAAGTGGTGCATTCATCTGGAATTCATTTGCAGTGGCAAAGAGGCCCTGGCATGCCCATTCCTCCCCCCAGCTTTCAAATATATATATATCTTTCAAAGACACAAACAAAAACCAGCTGATGAGCCTGAATGTGGTGGCTCACACTTGTAACTCGAGCACTTGGGAGCTGAAACACGAAGAAAACCATGGGTTCAAGGCCATTCTGGGCTTCAAAGTGAACACCAGACCAGCCTAAGCTACATGGCAAGATACTGTCTCAAAAGAAAACAAAACAAGGGCTGGAAAGATTGCTTATCAGTTAAAGCACTTGTTTGTAGCCCAGGATCAAATCCTCAGTACCCATGTAAAGCCAGATGCACAAAGTGGCACATGCATTTGGAGTTCATTTGCAGTGGCAAGAGTGGGCACCATTCTCTCTGTGTCTGCCTCTCTCCCTCCCTCCTTACCTCCCTCTGCTTAAACATAATAATAAGTAAATTTAAATTTAAAAAAAAATTTAAGGGCTGTAGAGATGGCTTAGTGGTTAGGACACTTGCCTGCAAAGCCTAAGACCCATGTTCAACTCTCCAGATCCCATGTAAGCCAGACACACAAAGGTGAGGCAAGTGCAAGGTCGCACATGCCCACTAGGTAGCACAAGCATCTGGAGTTCAATGGCAATGTCTGAGGCCCTGGTGTGCCAATTCTGTCTCTCTCTAAAATAAAATTTAAAAAGAAAAAATATTTTAAACAAAAACAATCATTAAATGAGTTAACAAATGAGTGAATGAACAATTCTATGAAACAGGCTCCTTTATTCTCCCCACTTTATTTATTTATTTATTTATTTATTTAAATGTATATTTATTTATTTATTTATTTATTTATTTATTTGAGAGAGAGAAAGAGGCAGATAGAGAGAAAGAGAGAATGGGCATGCCAGGGCCTTTAGCCACTGTAAATGAACTCCAGACGCATGCGCCCCCCCTTCTGCATCTGGCTTACATGGGTCTTGGGGAATCGAACATGGTCCTTAGGCTTCACAGGTAAACGCCATAACCACTAAGCCATTTTCCCTGCCCTCTCCCCACTTTATAAAGGTGACTTATTCAGACAGTGACAACGGTGTGGATTAGTAAGCCCCTTGGAGTGTAAGCAGCTGCTCAAACATGTGAGGGGGCTGGGGAAATAGCTTGGCAGTTAAAGGTGCTTGTTTGCAAAGCCTGCCAGCCTCCTCAAACTAGCCATTTTGGGGGTAGAAACCCAGAGAAGTGCTATCACAAGGGCATTTGTTAAGAAGTAGCAGTGCTGGTATTCCCTGCTAGAGTTTAGACAGGAGGAAGTGACACAAAGGCGGGCCTTGATAGGGGTCCTGAGGCCTGGGTCAGGTATGGAGATAACCTGCCTGTCAAGACTCCTGTAAAAGGGACTCTGCCATGAAGGAATTTGGACCGATGTGTTCTGCGCTCAAGTTCACAGATCACATTAAGGGTAGGAGAAGGTAAAGGGGACGGGGTTTGGGACAGCTTAGGCAAAGTCTCTGCAAGAAGAGCTGAGCCAGGCACACCCAGGGGCTGAGTTTGGCTGGTATGGAAAGAGAAGGTGGGTTCAGGTCTTTGAGATATCATCTAGTTTCCTAAGCCCCTCTTGTTTCACAGCTGGAGACACTGAGGCCCAGAGAGACACACCCTATTAGCAAGGGGCAGAGGACAAATCTGAAGCCTTGCCCTAGCCACAAAAGCACGATGGTCTCCATGGTATTGGGAAGTGCTCTTAGCAATAGCCCTCATCCCCACCTTTGTTGTTGTTGTTTTGTTTTTTTCGAGGTAGGGTCTCACTCTAGCGCAGGCTGACCTGGAACTCACTATGTAGTCTCAGGGTGGCCTCGAACTCATGGTGATCCTCCTACCTCTGCCTCCCAAATGCTGGGATTAAAGGCGTGTGCCACCACTCATGGCTTCATCCCCACTATATATAAATAATAAATAAATAATATATATATTATTTATTTGAGAGAGAATGGGCACACTGGGGCCTCTAGCCACTGCCAATGAATTACAGATGTATGTGCCACCACCTTGTGCATCTGGCTTATGTGGGTCTTGGGGAATCAAACCTGGGTCTTTTGGCTTTTCAAGCAAGCACCTTAACCGCTAAGCCATCTCTCCAGCCCTCATCTCCTTTTTTGAGGATCCTGCTGAGTGAGGCTCAGTTCCCGCCTACTGTACCCTGCCTGGGCCAGTTCCTGGTAATTTTCCTTTAGTTCTTTCTGAACTATTTGCATCCGTGCAAACTATGCATGAGATAATTGATACCACATTGTTTATAGCAACAAATATTGGGAATGACCCAAATGCTCATCAGGAACCTGGCTAAATAAGCCATGGGACTCGTGACAATGGAGTGGCCTGGAGCAGTGAGAGCTCTGTGTCCTAATATGGAAAAGCCTCCACAGAGAAGAGTCAGGGCGGGACAGAGATCACCCTGGATAAAGAGCGGGAATAACAACCTCTTTTTTTTATGTGTTAACTTTGAAAGTACATAAGAGATTTCTGGCGAGGACACTGGGTAGTGGGAGATAAAGATAGGAGAGAGAGTTGACTATTTGTCTCTCTATATATTTGCAATCAGGTGAATATATTTGCTTATTAATACAATAAAATAATAATGGGGACAGCTGCTACTTAGCTCTTGCCCGATGTTGCAAAGCAGGAATGAGCATTGGATGTGGTCACATTCTCTAGTCAGGAGAAGTCAGAAGTCTCACTGTTACTATAAAATTTCTTTAATTTTAAACATCAGCTCCAAGTTTCCCAGTCACTTTGGAGGACTGGTAAATAAGTCCCGGGGATCCTCAGCCTCAGCCCTGACACCTTCCTGCCGGGGAGTTCTCAATACCCCACATCTTCCTCCTTGTGTGGGTAAGCCGCAGGCTGGAAAAAGACTTCTACCCCTCTCTCGGCACCCTCCAACCCCTGCACTTCAGGGCTGGGACATTTAGGGCTTTTAACTCAAGATCTGGAAGGCAGAGAGGGGTTATGAACTCTTGGATGATTCTCTCCCCTGGGGTGCTGTCTGCATCAAAGCCCAGCTGCCTCTGGCTGCACACCCATCTGTCCCTGGGAGGGGGCCAGGAGTGAGGCTGACAGCGACAGGGGTGAGCAGGAGTTCCCATCTGGTGTTTACCCCACTCTCTGGTCAGTGATATGGGGACTGGATCCCAAGAAATTATTAGAAAAGAAGTGTTTGGCCATACTCACTTGGTGTGTTTAAGGTAACTCAGCAAATTCCAATGCCGGAAAGACCGTTAAAGACTGTTTTGTTCAACACTTTGTTGGACACATCGAGAGACCAACCCCTGCTCCCCACTCCACTCCCAGGTCAAGGCCTTGCTACTTCTCTCTGGCTGCCTGGATGCCTCAGGTTCCTCGATGGTCCCGCTCTTCACCCTCAGCCGAGTGCTCTCTTAAAACAGAGATCTCGCCGGGCATGGTGGCGCACGTCTTTAAACCCAGCACTCGGGAGGCAGAGGGAGGATTGCCATGAGATCGAGGCCATGCTGAAACTATGTAGTGAATTCTAGGTCTGCCTGGGGTAGAGTGAGACCCTACCTCAAAAAACCAAAACAACAACAACAAAAACAACACAGAGATCTGGCAGGGTGTGGTGGTGCACACCTTTAATCCCAGCACTCGGGTGGGCAGCAGAGGTAAGAGGATCGCTATGAGTTCAAGGCCAGCCCAAGACTACATAATGAATTCCCGGTCAGCCTGGGCTAGAGCGAGAACCCACTTTGAAAAAACCAAAACAAACAAACAAACAAACAACAACAAAAAGCGAAAACACAACAGAGATCTGGTCAGGCCTCAAGTCCTGCTTAATACCTTGTAGTTACTTCCAACTTTACTTGGAGTCCAAGTCGTCAGTCTTAAAACAGTCTTTCTCCTGCCCATCTTGCCAGCCTCAACTACAACTGCCTTTCTCTTACTTTGTTTCAGCCGCACAGGCTACTTCCTGTTTCTTTTATTTCATTTACTGTCTTTATTTGGTGCCAGAGACTGAACAGAGGGCCTTATGCATGCTAGGCGAGGGCTGCGCCTCTGAACTATACCTCCAGCACTCCTTGCTCTTCCATGCAGAGCAACGTTCTTCCCGGCATACCGTTTTGGTTATCTGTAGAATAAACCCCTACCAACAGACTTGTTGATTGAATAATATGTGCGCTTATAATTTTGATAGATGCCCTTCTTGGGCATGGTACTTTTCTATTCTCTAGACATCAGCATTAGTGAAGTTGCTTGCAAAAGGCCTTTTTAAAATGTTTCCTTTTATTTATTTGAGGGAGGGAGATAAAGAAAGAAGCAGAGAGAGAGAAAGAGAGAATGGGCACGCTAGGGCCTCCAGCCACCGCAAATAAACTCCAGACACTTGCGCCCCCTTGTGCATCTGGCATATGTGGGTCCTGGGTAATGGAACCCGGGTCCTTTGGCTTTGCAGGTAAGTGCCTTAACCGCTAAGCCATCTCTTCAGCCCTAAAAGGCTTTTTGGGTTATTGTCTTGAGGTAGGATCTCACTCTAGCCCTGGCTGACCTGGAATTCATTATGTAGTCTTGGGTTGGCCTTGAACTCATAGCAATCCTCCTTCTTCTGCCTCCCAAGTGTTGGGATTAAAGGAGTGAGCCACCATACCTGGCTAAAAGGCCTTTTAAAACATACTTCAAGGCTAGAGAGATGGCTTATAAGTTAAGGGACTTGCCTGAAAAGCCTAAAGACCTAGGTTTGATTCCCCAGTACCCATGTAAGCCAGATACACAAGGTGGTACATGTGTTTGGAGTTGGTTTGCAGTGGCTGGAGTGCCCGGCACACCCATGTTCTCCCTCCTTTCCTCTTGCTGTCACTCAAATAAATAAAATATTTTTAAAAACATATACTTCAATAAGTGCTATAACAGTGTTGCAGAAAACCTATAAGAATGGACCTTGGAGCCGGGCGTGGTGGCACACGCCTTTAATCCCAGCACTCGGGAGGCAGAGGTAGGAGGATCGCCGTGAGTTCGAGGCCACCCTGAGACTCCATAGTGAATTCCAGGTCAGCCTGGGCTAGAGTGAGACCCTACCTCGAAAAACCAAAAAAAAAAAAAAAAAAAAAAAAAGAATGGACCTTGGGGGCGGGCGGGCAATGTTAAAAGTTTCTAGTAGCTTCCATGCTGAGAACAAATGGGCTGAAGTCCTGGCATCAGAGGAGAGATTCTGCCTAGTTCTGACTCTCAGCTAAACCGACATATACCTATTCCCTGGCTTTTACTTCATAACACTGTTTCCAGGAAGGAAACAGTAAAATAAACTGTAAATAAAATAAAATAAATAGTTCTCCCTTCATTGGTGTAAAAAACTTATTTGTTTTTGCTTATATTTGAGGACAGAGCCTCACTCCACAGCCGTGGCTGGCCTGGTACTCACTATGTAGACCAGGCCAACCTCAGACTTGTGGGTAATCCTCCTGTCCCTTCCTCCAGAGAGCTGGGATTGCAGGCATGCCACCCCGCCTGGCTTTCCTCATGGATTTTTGTTTCCCCAGTGTTCCTTTGCCGGGGCAGAAGACTGTGGACCAGGGGACTTAGGTAATTTCAGACTCTTTACGGAGCGATAAAGCACTCCACAGTGTGAAGCCTCCGCTTCCATTTCGATTCAGTGAGTATTCTATTTCACAGGGGAGTGAGGATCCAATGAAATCGCAAGGGAAAGTGCTCAGCCAGGCTCCTGCTGCACAGCGGGATTCCCCAAGTGCTCCCCTGCTTGGTGCTGTTATATGGCAGCGCAGTGAGCTCCGGATCTCTCTTGGCCACTGCTACAGCACAGTTCCTGGTTAACATGAGCGTCCAACAACTATTGAGCGGATGTGTCCACTTTCTAATTCTGCTGTCACCAGGCCCTCCACTGTGACCTAGCCCCCCTGTCGACCCATTTGGCCTCTCCCATCCTTCTGTCTGGGCCACACTGCCTTGGTCAAGTTGTTCCTGCCACAATGTCTTTGCACTCTAATGTTTGCCATGGCTGAATTTCTTTCATTACCCCATCCCTACCCATCTGTCGTGAGAAAAGCATAGATGGACATGTTTGTGTCTTTCTACAATGTCTGAATTTATTGAATAATAAATCTACAAGCTATAATGGTTTTCCTGATTGCATTTCACCAGGTAGTCTATTTTCCATTGTCAACCACAGATTCTTTTATTCAATATTAATTATGGACATTAATTCTAAAACCACTCATTACACTTCATGTATATATTATACTTCATATCTATATAGTGTATATAATACATAGGTTATAAAATGGTTCAAAGGGGTTAAAGAGATGCAGAGTTTGGGCTGGAGAGATGACTCAGTGGTTAAAGGTGCTAGCTTACAAAGCCTGATGGCCTGGTTTGATCCCAGTGCCCAACTAAAAAACCAGGTGCACAAAGTGGTGCCTACATCTGGAGTTTGTTCCCAGTGGCATGAGGCCCTGGTGTACCCATTCAGAATTCAAAGAGGTCTCACTGGGGACAGGTAAGCAATGCTACTGCAGATCGATGGATAAGATTACCAAGCCCAGCTGGGCAGCTGCTGGAGAGACGCAGAGCCACAGGACCCTCCAGAAGAGGCATAGGACAGTCCTGATGACTGGACAGTTGAATGAATGGAGAGCTGGATGGCAATTTGAGTGGACTGAAGTCAGGCAATGGGAACTGACAAGTAAGTCTGGGGACAGTCAGGAGTCGCTGCCTGTTGGTCCCTTGACTCATGCACCTCATTGAGTGGCTGGAAGACAGGTCTGTGGGGCTGATGCCATGGGGTCAGGTTTCCTTCCCTGTATGGGGTCCAGGTGAGTGTGTTGTGCCCCTTGTCACTATGCTGTGTCTGATCAGCTCTCACATCTGGTTTTTCTTTCTTTCTTTCTTTGGTTTTTCAAGGTAGGGTTTCACTCTAGCCCAGGCTGACCTGGAATTCACTATGTAGTCTCAGGGTGGCCTCGAATACATGGCAATCTCCTACCTCTGCCTCTCGAGGGCTGGGATTAAAGGTGTGTGCCACCACGCCCGGTTACATCTGGTTTTTCTGATACGGTTTTAAAAAACATTTATTTCGTGTGTGTGTGTGTGTTCCTGCAAAAGCACACCAGCGTTTCTTGCCACTGCAATTAAATGCCAGACACTTGTGTCACTTTTTTTTTTTTTTTTACTGAAAACATCCATGATTGTAAACAATATCCCATGGTAATTCCCTCTCCTCCCCCCCCCCCTCCGCTTTCCCTTTTGAAACTGCCACTCTACCTGCAGCTTTACATAAATGGCTGGGGAATTGAACCCAGGCAGGCAGACTTTGCAAGCAAGCACCTTTAACTGCCGTCTCTATGCCCATGTGTCCATATGTTCTCAATCTACTCTGATAATTCTATAGGTGGTATGGTTTTAACATTTCATTTATTTATTGGAGAGAGAGAGCATGAGAAAGAATAGGTTGGCTATCATTCTGTGCCGCCTGGCTGATGCTGGAGGTGGGTGGTGTCTACATGCCAGCTGACGTAAGTCACTCACCTCTGCTTCTGCGCTCAACGCGGAACCAGCTGCTCCTCTGTGAAAAGGAGTCACCCAGAGCAAGTCACAGCCCGAGGACACCATTTCACTCAAGTGAGAGCAGCACACAGCCTGGGCTCCATTTGCTTAGTTTATTTCTAGTCAACCTGAGATGTCTGCTCACCTTAAATGTCACTTTCTTGAGAAAGCTCCCTCCACCCCTGGATGTAGGTTAGAACCATCCTCAACACAATCTCGCTGGACTCTGAGGTTTTCATTTGAGCCTGATCACACTAGGAATGGACATGAATGAATGTCAATCACGTCCTTATATGGCCCAGGATTGGGCCTATCCTCTATTCCATTGGATTCCCAGGGCCTCGGCACTCAAGATCCATTTCTATGAGTAAGTGTGAGCATACATTTCACAGATGGTTGAGCCACCCATCCCCACACAACTGAGGGGATGTCTTGACTCCTCCATTCCATCCTCTGTGTAGTGGAAGGAACTCCATCTACGAGGAGTGGAGGAGGAGAAGGTAGAGAAGAGGGAAAGAAAAAAAAAACTGCATCATTAACTCCCTTTAGGATTCTTTTCTTGCTTTGCATGTGTATGGGTGGCACGTGTGTGTGTGTATGTTTTTTTGTGTGTACATGTGTGCACTGTGCATGTGTATAGAGGCCAGAGATTGAGACTGACATCATGTGGCTTCTTCAATCCTTCATCTTATTTTTTTTTACATATTTATTTATTTATTTGAGAGAGAGAATGAGGCTTGTGTCACACACACACACACACACACAGAGAGAGAGAGAGAGAGAGAGAGAGAGTATGGACATACCAGGACCTCCTGCCACTGCAAATAAACTCCAGATGCATGTGCCACTTAGTGCATCTGGCTTTACTTGGGGACTAGGGCGTCAAACCCAGGCGTCAGGATTTGCAAGCAAGCACCTTTAACCACTGAGCCATCTCTCCAGCCCTCTACCTTCTTTCTTGGGACAGGGTCTCTCACTGAATGTGGAGCTCACCAGCTTGGCAAGACTGGCCAGCCAGCAAGCTCTAGGAATTCTTCTGCCTCTGCTTCCCCAGCACTGAGATTTCAGGTGCAGACCACTATGCCCAGCTTTTACACAGGATTTGTACACAGGCCCGTATTCTTGTGCAACAAGCAGTTTACCCTCTAAGCCAGCTCTCCCTCCAGGATTCTTAGGGCATAGAAATACTCAGAAGACCTCTCTAGAACCTCCCTGGGGTGCTTGTTCCCTGAGAAGAAGTCCTGGGGCCCCATCCTGGGTGGGACCTGGTCTGGGAGGTCTTGGCACTCACCAAGTGGAAGAGGAGAGCAAAGGACATGCCAGGCTGAGGGCACTGCCAAGCAAGGGCAGAGAGGCAGGAAAGCCCAGGTGCCTTGGGGGCTCAGGTTCAAGAAACATGGAGGGAGATGAGGTGAAAAGAACTGCTCTCAGGGACTAGGGAGATGGCTCAGTGGTCAAAGGTACTTGTTTGCAAAGCCTACAGGTCCAGAGTTCAAGTCCCCAGCCACCCAAGTAAAGCAAGATCCAGAATGTAGTGTGTCTGGCAAGAGACCCTGGCACCCATGTATAGAAAGAGGGCTGAGGGTTTGAGGAGATGGCTCAGCAGGCAAAAGTGCTTGCTGTGTGTGTGATAACCTGAGGTCAGATCCCCATAACCCCTGTAAAGCTGGACACAATGGTGTGCATCCATAATCCCAGCCCTCCTATGGCGAGATCGGAGGCAGAGAAGGAACACACACACGTTTATTTATTTGAGAGCAACAGACAGACTGAGAGAGAAAGAGGGAGGGAGAGAGAGAGAGAAAAAAAAAAGAGCATGCCAGGGCCTCCAGCCACTGCAAACAAACTCCAGATGCATGTGCCACCTTGTGCATCTGGCTTATGTGGGTCCTGGGGAATCAAGCCTTGAACCGGGGTCCTTAGACTTCACAGGCAAGTGCTCAACTGCTAAGCTATCTCTCCGGCCCCAAAGATAATGTTTTAAAAGAGGACTGGGGATGCAGCTCGGTACAGGGCTTGCTCCAGAACTTCAATAATTAATAACAACAATAATAAATAGAATCTAGAAAACATAATTATAGAATATAACATGAATGAATTTAGGATTGAGGGTAGTAGTAAAGATTAGCTTCAGGAGGCCTGGATTGTTCTGGACTTGCATTCTCTCTGGAGTTGCTTAAGATTTTTTAAGTCAAGCCATGGAGCCATCTGTTGCCTGGTGAAAATTTAGGCATAGGGAATTGGGAGGCATGTGTCCACCTGGTGTCTCCATCTGGCTGCTTGACCTTGAGAGGGTCCTGTCACCTTTCTTGGCCTCCATGTCCTCATCCGCCCATGGGATTCAGATTTCAGAGTTACTCAGGGACGTGGGAGGTTGAGGCCAGGGCACAGAAGAATCCATGAATGGGAGGGATTATTCTCTAGGTCAGGGGAGGAGAGGGAGAAAGCCTTCTTTCCATCTGCCGAGCTCACAGAGGAAGTGTGTGGGGGGGGAGCGAGAGACCACCCAGGCCAGCACACAGCGCAGGAGCAGGACCATGGGTGCCGGGTCTAGCCAAGGGCCAGAGCTTGTGAGGCAGCCACCCAGGGTGCCTGGAGCATTGGGACACCAAACTGGCTGCTCTGCTGCGCATCTTCCCCAGTGCAGCTGTGGCCAGTCACCTCCTGAAGCCCCGGTACCACTTCCCAGCCCTGGACACAAACACGCAGCCCAGAGGACTGCAGCAGTCTTGCTCCGCCCAGCCGGTCCTCCCATCAAAACCAGGGAAGGGGCCGGGTGTGATGGCGCACGCTTTTAATCCCAGCACTTGGGAGGCAGAGGTAGGAGGATCGCCATGAGTTTGAGGCCACCCTGAGACTACATAGTGAGTAGTGAATTCCAGGTCAGCCTGTGCTAGAGTAAGACTCTACCTCAACCCCCCCCACAAAAAAAGAAACAGGCAAGGGGGGGGTCTCACAGGCAAACCCCATCTTTTCCATGCTTGCTCAGACTCTCCATAGCTTCTTAACCATCTGAGAACCAATGTCAGTCTCCTCACTTTGTCAACATAGCCTGGCATTGCCGTGCCTCTTTCTGTCTGAACACCAGCACCCCAGCACCCTAGCACCCCACCAGCTCAGCATCCCAGAACTCAAGAGCCCCAGCACCCCAGCATTCCAATACCCTATCACCTCAGCATCCCAGACTCCCAGACGACTCCAACATCCAGCCATCTGAGCATGGGGTTAGGAGCCTGGTCTTAGAAGGAAGCTGCCTTGCTTCGGATACTGGGTCACTGTCTCACTCGATTCCTTCAAAAACATTACCGAGTGCCCAGTGCCTACTGTGGGGCCAGGCAATGTCCTGAGCATTTGGGATCCATCGGTGAGCAGATGAGACAGATTCCTGTCTGCACAGTGTCCTTTATGGCAGGGACAGACTGAGAATCCACATTGGTAAAGTATAGATCATGTGGGAGGTGACAAAGGCTTTGAGGAAAGGGACCTGCTGCCTCAGTGCTGGGAGTAGCAGGGCTTTCATTTTTAGCTAGTGTAGCTAACTGGCAATTTTCAGGCCAAGGAGAAATGTGGCAGGGCGTGGTGGCGCATGTCTTTAATCCCAGTACTCGGGAGGCAGAGGTAGGAGGATTGCCGTGAGTTCAAGGCCACCCTGAGACTACAGAGTGGGAAAAAAAACAAAGAACTGTATCTCAAAAAGAGCTGGGCAGGAGACTTGAACAAATGACACCGAAGGATGTCTTCTGTCCTCCACACGCGTGTGCATGCATGTACTCATGCACCCACACAAATTTGCACCAACATATGTACAAACATGTATACACACAGGCACACAAACCATACACACAAATGAAATAAAGCCATAAAGCAATGTGTTTACTAAATACTCTGGTGGGAACCACAGGCCAGCGCGTTACAGCAAAGCAAGAAAATCTCTGCCCTAGGTCTCCAATGCTCACTAATGATATTCTTAGCTTTTGGGTCTGGTGGAAACTAGTGGTCTACCTAGAATGCATCGTAAAGGTACTACCTGGTGGTCTAAGGATGTTCAGACACAGAGGTGAGTAATGAGTGGCTATTAAAGGGACTAAAGAAAGCCCACAGTGGCGGAAAGAATGTAAGAGCCAAAGGAAGGGTAGCACTCCTTACAACGTGCTCCCCCCAGACACAGAATGGCCTGGATATCCATGACCTCACAGTGCCTGACACGACCTACACAAGACCATCATAATAGGAGGAAAAGATGATGACATCAAAATAAAAGAGACTGATTGAGAGGGGGAGAGGATATGATGGAGGGTGGAGTGTCAAAGGGGAAGGTGGGGGGAGGGAGGGCATTACCATGGGATATTGTTTACAATCATGGAAGTTGTTAATAAAAAATAAATAAATTATTAAGAGAAAAAGGGAGCCCACAGTGATTTGGCTCTGGGTTGGCAACATTTCAACCCTCCGTAATCACGAAGTTCCAGTCACTCAACCTTGCAACATCAGCAGAGGTGTGGTGTCTCTCCGGGAACTTCAGCTCACAGTCCCCATCCAGAGAAGCTCGTGTCCAGAAAGGGAGATGTCTAGAGGAAACAGATGATGTGGTCAGTGCAGAGATGGGGATGCCCAGGGTGCTGGGGGGCCCACAGGGGACGCCTGAGAAGTAAAGACGTGTCGTGGTTGTGCAGAAGCAAGAGTGTGGAAGGAAGTGTATCTGGACTGAGGGAGAGCGTGTGGCAAGGCCCTGAGGATCGATGGTTGCTACAGCGTCTGCGTGGGCAACCCTGCAGAGGGACGAAGATGCCGGGGGTCTGGTCAGTAATTCCTCTGTCCTCGGTTGGGCTTCATTCCTGAGGCCTTCACTCACTGGCATTCCTCACTGACCCTGCCTGTGAGAGCAGGCCTGTGCAGAAGGGGCTGTGGATCGCCACCAGGGAGGGCCTTGTGGATTTGGGGTTGGGGATTGACAGATCTTTCTCGGTGTAACCAATGCCTCCTTCTCCCCTGTGGCTTATAACCTGCCCTCTCCCCCCTTCCCTGTTCTGTTCCACCTTCCCCACCCTCACTGTTCCTCCAACTCAGCCCAGATTCCCTGCACTTGCTGTTTCCTGTGCCTGCAATGCTGTTTCCCCAGATAGCCACAGCCCCCTCTTCCACAACTCCGCTCAGTGCCGCTTCCTCAGGGAAGCCCTCCCTGACCACCTTATATCTCAAGCAGCTCCTGCGTCACCCCCTCTCCACCTTGCACCATCCGGGCAGCTGGCAGCACTTATCTCCACCTGATACGGGCTACGTTCACCTGTTCACCTGCTGACCGTCCACTTCACCCATCAGCCTGTGCACGCTGAGGGCAAGTACCACGTCTAGATGTGCTCGTGGTGGTCACAGGACCTGGGGCCTTAACATATTTTAAAAAATGGTTCTGAAATATATAAGAGATGGCTTGGTGGGTAAGAGGGCTTGTTGTGTAAGCATGTGGACCTGAGTTTGATTCAGAGCAAAAGTATCTGGAAACGATCAAACACGCCTATTACCCCATTGCTTAAGTGGGTGGAAACAGGAGGATGGCTGGGGGCTCACTGGCCTGAGAAACAACAAACTCCAGATTCTGTGAGAAGATTCTCCAGAAAATAAGGCAGAAGAGTGATAGAGGAGGATGCCTGATGTTTCCTTCTGGCCTCTGTACGTGTACGTGTACGCTCATGCATCTGCACAAATACATGCACACACAAACACACATGGCACATCACACCATGCATGCTATGCACACATACCACATGCATACCACACACACACACACACCCTACGCACACACCATGCATACTACACACACCAAACAATAATAAAAAAGAACTCTAAGAGGCTCTAATATGACCATCTTGAATATGACTTTCTTCTCAACTCCCAATGTCCAGAGCCAATCAGAGCCAAGAAACTGTAACATGGGGTCTTCTCTGACCCCTCCCCACCCAGGCTCACCTGCAAGGGGCAGGGGTCAACCGGTGCAGCCATCTTTGGCCCCCAAGGTGAACAGAGCCAGAGCTGGGGTACAGGCCCCAGGGATGTCTGGCAAGGCCTATTTCTCCTTTGGCAAATGTCCCTATTTCCTTCACAAGGCTCGTGCCTGTATTTCTGAGCCAGAAGGTGTTTACACAAAACATCCTGGGTTTGGCGACAAATTCACCCTCCATAAGGAATCCTTAATGAGTCTCCCTCCCTCCCTCCCCACACCAGACAGCTGCAGAGAAAACTAGCTCTGTCTCTGGGAGTTGAAGATAGCCCAAGACCAGGGAAAGAGGAGGTGTTGCTGGGTTCCTGGGGCTACAACTTGGGAGAGGTCCAGAGGCAGCTGTGGAATGAACACCAGAAACCCTCCAGACCCAGATGTATGCCTGACTTTCCCTTCTTTCTCCTGGTTTTAGACTCAGCTGTAAAAGGATCCTGTTGACACAAAGGTGGCCACAGAATTTAAGTCAAACCAGGAACCAAAAGGGGACAATGAACAGTGGTAGCAGAACTAAGCCCTTTGGCTTGTGCCTGTAATCCCAGCTAGTCAGAGGGCTGAGGCAGGAGGATCAAAAGTTCTAGGCCCGCTTGGGCTACAGGGTGAGTTCAAGGACAGCCTGGGAAAATTGGCGAGACTCTTATATCAAAATAAAAAAAATTAAAGCCAGGTGAGGTGGCACACGCCTTTAATCTCAGCACTTGCGAGGCAGAGGTAGGAGGATCGCCATGAGTTCAAGGCCATCCTGAAACTACATAGTGATTCCAGGTCAGCCTAGACTAGAGTGAGACTCTACCTCAAAAAACGAATAAAATAAAGTAAAATAAAAATAAAAAATAATTAAAGAGAATGCTGGGGATATAGCTCAGTAAGAATGCTTCCTTAAGCCGGGCGTGGTGGCACACGCCTTTAATCCCAGCACTCGGGAGGCAGAGGTAGGAGGATCGCTGAGAGTTCGAGGCCACCCTGAGACTACATAGTGAATTCCAGGTCAGCCTGAGCTAGAGTGAGACCCTACCTCGAAAAAAAAAAAAAAAAAAAAAAAGAATGCTTCCTTAGCATGTGAGAGGCACTGGATTAATCCTCAGAACACACACACACGCACGCACGCACGCACGCACGCACACAACAGCCGGAGAGGCAGGAGGTCTATGTGCTCATCTTCTGAGCCTCCACTGTGGACAGTTTTCCAGCTCCTCCTGGACACTGTGCTGCACAAAGTGAATACTGTTGGATCCTGTAGTCAGATGAAATTTAAATGTAGACTAGTTGCTTGTTTTGTTTTTGGAGTATATGGTGTGTGGTGTGCAGGAGTGTATGCATGTTTATATGTGTGTGCATAGGAGTATGTCTGTGTGTGTGTGTGTGTGCATTTACATGTGGAAGCCAGAGGTCATATTTGGGTGGTTTCTTCAATCACTCTCCACTTCATTTTTTAAAATATATATTATATATTATTAATTTATTTGAGAGAGAGATGGGGGAGGAGGCAGGGAGAGTGAGAAGGAGAGAGACAGGATGGGCATGCCAGAGCCCCTAGCCACTGCAAATGAACTCCAGATGCATGCACCACCTTGTGCATCTGGCTTATGTGGGTCCTGGGGAGTTGACCTGTGTTCTTTGGCTTTGCAGGCAAGTGCCTTAACCTGTAAGCCATCTCTCCAGCCCTTCAGTTCATTTTTGAGGCAGGGTCTATCATTGAATTCAGTTGGGCTACTCTAGCTAGCTAGCAAGACCCAGGGATCGTGTCTCCACCTCCCCAGTACTGGGATCACACCACCATACCCAGCTTTTACATAGGTCCTGGGACCTGAACTCGGGTCCTCATGCTTGCCTGGCAAGCACGTTATTCATTGAGCATCTCTCCAGCCCTAAAATGGCTTCTGCTTCTTTCAGGAAGAGACAATGAGGGGAATTTCTTTTTAAAATATTTTTATTCGGGCAGGAGATATGGCTTAGCGGTTAAACGCTTGCCTGTGAAGCCTAAGGACCCAGGTTCGAGGCTCGATTCCCCAGGACCCACGTGAGTCAGATGCACAAGGGGTCAGTGGCTGGAAGCCCTGGCATGCCCATTCTCTTCTCTCTCTCTCTCTCTCTCTGTCGCTCTCAAATAAATAAATAAAAATAAACACAAAAAATTTAAAAATATTTTTATTTATTTGCAAGCAGATGGAGAGAGAGAGAGAGACCAGAAAACGAACGTTAGACCAGGAGCCACTCCACTGCAAGCGAACTCCAGATGCATGTGCCACAGTGCATGTGTCTTTACGTGGGTACTAGGGAATCGAACCCCGGTCCTTAGGCTTTGCAGGCAAGCGCTTTAGCCACTTAGCTACCTCTCCAGCCCCCAATGAGGGGAATTCCATTCCTCATTATTTACAACCTGGAAATTGAAGGTCTCACAGATTAAATAGAAAAACCACTCCCCCATCCCTCTCTTGGCGTTAATCAGGGGAAAGCCTTTATCATTACTCTCCATAGTATGTAATTATTCTGTCCCTAATTGTCGGTGTTTCTCACTAGGATGAAGTTCAAATAAGGCAAAAATGTCGTTTGCTGCCACCTACTCAGCACTCTGCCTGGCACATAGTGGGTGCCCAAGAGCAGCTTAAGGGAAAGGCAAAAGGGAGCTCCACCGACTACGTCCCTGGCCTGCAGGGGGCGCCCCCGCCCCGCCTCCAAAGCTGCCCCCCCCCCCCCCGCCTCGGCGTCCCGCCGTTGCGCGCGCGTTCTTCGAACTGCGCAGGCGCGCCGGAAGCCCGTCAGAGCGGCGCGTGCGCAGAGGGGGAGCGGACGCCGCGCCTGGGGAGCTGGACGGTGCAGCGGGTTGCGCGGCGGGCGGCGCGTGGCGTCATGCTGTCGCCCGAGGCAGAGCGGGTGCTGCGGTACCTGGTGGAAGTGGAGGAGCTCGCCGAGCAGGTCCTGTCGGACAAGCGGCAGGTGGGAGATCCGTCCGCGGCGCGCGCCGTGCCCGGGCGCCGTGAGCGGACCCGGAGCGATGGCCTAACGGCCCCGAGGCCGTGGGGCTCGGACGCTCGGCCCCTCGCCGCGCGCACCCATTTATTCCACTGGTATTCCGTGAGCGCCTGCTCTGGGCCGGTCACTCCCCGCTTTCCTCTTTCCCTCCCTCCCTCCCTTTCCCTTCCCCCCCTTTCCCTCCCCCCTTCCCGTCCCTCCCCCTCCCCACCCTGACCCCTATGCGCCCAGGAGGTTTCCCTGCACACTCGCTTCAAAATGCAGTGCCGGATCCCTTCATTGAACTGGGGTGCTTCGTCCTGATAAAGACCCTGAGGGAATCAGAGATACTCAAGAGGTCCGATGGGTCTTTGGCTGGACGGAGGGGAAGGAGGAAGGTGGTTCCCTGGGTTTGGAGGGCCTTGTGAACCCCACGGGGAGCTTGATGCTTGTCCTAACGTTCGGAGCCTAAAGAGTTGGAGCGGGCGGGAAGTGTTGGCCTAGGATTTTGGATGTATTATTATTTTTGGTATTAAAAATTGTTTTTGAGGCAAGGTCTCACGCTAGCCCAGGCTGACCTGTAGCTCACCGTGTAGCCCAGGCTGGTCTTGAAATTACAGTGATCCTTCTCCCTAAACCTCCTGAATGATGGGATTATAGGCATAAGCACTCCCGGTACTTTCGGTATTTCGATTCCCCCCCCCCCCCAAGGTAGGGTCTCGCTCTAGCCCAGGCTGACCTGGAATTCACTCTGTAGTCTCAGGGTGGCTTTGAACTCACCGTGATCCTCCTACCTCTGCCTCCCAAGGGCGGGGATTAAAGGCGGTCGCCACCACGGCCGGCTGGAGGTTGTTTTATATAGCCCAGCCTGGCCTGCAACTGGATCCTTCAGCCTCCACCTCCCAAATGTTGGGATTACAAGCATCACACAGGGCTCAGGATTTAGGCTTTAAAAGTGTTCGGTCTGCTTCCTGGAGTGTATGGAGCTATATTAGTAGTCCAGGTGTGTGGATTTGGAGCAGGCAGTGGTGAGGGAGAAGTGATTGGGTGGAAAACGTGCTTTGGAGATGGACTCAGAAGCCTCTCTCATGACCCCTCCTGGCCTCCAGTGAGAAAGCTTGGCAATTGGTGAGGTGTTCATGGAGAAGAAGGCTTGAGGAAGAGCCCTTCATATTAAATAATGGCAGCAAGCTGTACCACACGAGACCAACAGCAGTTAAAGCTTAGCAGATACCTGCCCTTTGCCAGGTCTTGTGCTGGCATTTAGTTCCTAAGGTAGCTAGCTACTGGTCTTGCCTGCATTTCAGAAGGGTAAGAAGGTGAAAGTTCATAGTTCATAGCAGACAGCAGGATTCCTTTGTGCTCCAGCCCCAAAGCCAGCACTCTCAAATGGTATTGCTCGCTTTCTGAATAGCTATTGTGCTGGTGTCCTACCACTGCTATTCCAATCCAGCAAAACTAGGCCAGAATGGGCTAGAAGAGCTGTCCAGCAACAGATACTGCTGGGACTTATTCAGTGTCTGTAGAAGAGGTAGACTCCAATACACCCTCAACTTTGACTGGATTATACAGAGTTGAGTCAGCAAACGTTTTCCCAGCGTCCTCCCTGGAGACAGGCTCCCGTATAAGCATTGTCTTAGAGGATCTGGAAGCTGAGCGTGTAAGGAGATACTTTCACTCATCAGTCCATGTTAGGACACTGGAAGTCATCCAGGAATGATTCCTTGTCTCCTCAGCCCTATCTGTAGAGAGGTGACAGGTTGGGACAGAAGACAGCTGAGTTTCCATCTGCTCTTATTTTCAGATTGTGGACCTGGACACAAAGAGGAATCAAAACCGAGAGGGCCTGAGGGCCCTACAGAAGGACCTCAGCCCTTCTGGTAAGTTGGGACTTGCTCACTCACTGCAGCCCTAGACTCTTGTTCAGTCTCCTTTGAAGGACTCCATTGTCTCTAATGGAAACCATGGATGTGTGACTCACCATCACGGGAAACTTAAAACAGCTTGTGGAGAGGGGGAAACAAATGCTGCCGGTTTGACATAGACTGTGACTCAGAACTGGAGCTGCTCACTTCAGCAATAGGCCATTAGTTCCTGGCTCCTGACTGGTGGTGGCAAATACTGAGAGTGTAATGGCAGCGTGTAAAAAGTGACAGTTGTGCTCTTGTGCTCTACCAAAAAGTCAGCATCAAATGCATAGTTGTGAGAAAGCCAAAGATGGGGTTAGGCATGAGTGAGTGTTTAGGGTATTGGGGTGGAGGGGACTCCTCAGATGAGGCCAGGTGATTGTGGCAGAGAAAACAAGCAGGGAGGGCACACACGAGATGACCCTTAAGAGATGGGCAGCAATCAAGACATAGTGGAGGGCACTGATAGATAAGACCTGCTTGTTCTTACTCACCAGTGTTGTAACTAGTCGTTCTGGGGGCTGGAGAGATGGTTTAGCGGTTAAGGCATTTGCCTATGAAGCCTAAGGACCCAAGTTCAATTCCCCAGTACCCATGTAAGCCAGATGCACAAAGTGACACATGCATATGGAGTTCGTTTGTAGTGGCTACAGGCCCTGGCATGCCCATTCTGTGTCTGTCTGTCTCCCCCTCTTTCTCTCATTCTGTCTCTCAAGTAAATATCTTTTTTTTAAAAAAAGTCATTCTGCAAGAGTCCACATAAACCAACCCGCTACAAACTCCAACATCACTTCCCGCCTTTCCCTGTCACCCACTGACTCACACTGGTATCTTGGTTGTTCTGATACCCAAGCACTACAGATCCTGTTTCTTTCTCCTTTGTCTGGATCCTCCTTCCTGAGATGTCTATAAGGCCCACACCCTCCCATTCTTCAGTTCTCTGCCCAGATGACACACTTCAGTGAGACTTCATACCACCTGATAGAAGTAACATGTCCTTCCCCTACTCTAGCGTTTCCTATCCCTCTTAAAAGCTCTATTTTTTCACTGTAGCTCTTATCATTATGTGAAAAAATCATATTTGTTTATTCCTGTCTTTTATTATAACATGAGCTCTATGAGGGCATGAACTGTCTTGTTCTGCTGTGTCCATAATATCTAAAACAAGGCCAATAGTAGGTGCTCCAGGAAGAAAGGGAAGGAAGGAAACTTTTTGAAGAAATGACTGTTTGCTGTTTCAGAAGATGTGATGGTTTGCTTTGGGAGCATGTTTATAAGAATGCCTCATCACCAGACGAAGGAGATGATTGAGAAAGGTAAGGCCTCCTGGGGATGGGTCACAGGCAGGGTACCCTTTCCTCCAGCCTGGTCTCAGCCCAGACCTGAGAGTCAGGCTTTGGTCAGTTGGATAGGAAACAGGTGTTTTACAGGGTTTAGACTGATAAGCTTTTTATTCCTGCTCTGCCCCAGTTGCTTATTTCCTTATTTTTAAGACGGACATATCTACGTAGCAATTGTAAAGTTGATAGAAAACAGCGTGTATGTCTAGCATAGTGCTTATCAATGAGAAATCAATTGGGTTACAAATAACATGAAATACAACAAATTGAGCTTAAGAAGATATGATTCTAGGGGCTGGAGAGATGGTTTAGCCGTTAAGTGCTTGCCTGTGAAGCCTAAGGACCCCGGTTCGAGGCTCGATTCCCCAGGACCCACGTTAGCCAGATGCACAAGGGGGCGCACACGTCTGGAGTTCGTTTGCAGTGGCTGGAGGCCCTGGTGCGCCCATTCTCTGTTTGCCTATTTTTCTCTCTCTCTGTCACTCTCAAATAAATGAATGACAAAAAATTTTTTAAAAAAAGAAGATATGATTCTATTTTTCTCACTAAGAAGCTGCCCAGGGCTGGGAAGACAGCTCAGTGGTTAAAGGTGCTTGCTTCAAAGCCTGCCGGCCTAGATTCAATTCCCCAGAACCCACATAAGCTGGATGCACAGTAGCTCATGCACCTAGAGTTCATTTGCAGTTGCAAGAGACTCTGACATGCCCACACACACACAAGTACAGATAAATAATATAAAAAAGAAGCTTTCCAGAGAACTGGTACAGCTGTCCATCTGTAACATTAGCACATAGTCCCACCATCATTGTACATCATAGTACTGTAGGCTCAGTCTGTGTGCCAGACTGGGAAAAGGCAGAAGGCTTTCTCCACATGTGGCCTTTGTCTTCTCTTTAAAGTAAGTTTGTCCCCGGCCAGCACCTCGTTGGCCAAGGCCACTCATGGCTGTAAGGGAAAGCCTGGTTGAGACTGTTCCACATCCTCTGTAATCAAGATGATTAAAAATGGAGCTTTGGTGGGGGGACAGAGCCTGGTGGTAGAGTACTTGCCCAGCATGTCCAAGGCCCTGGTCAGTCCCCAACATTACAAGAAAATGGAGGTGTAGGGAGAACAAGCCTCTTGGGTCTGCCATAGCCTGGGAAGCCAGCACATTGCTCAAGTCTCCAAAACCATGAGATCATGGAAGCTCTTTGAAGAAACATTTTATTTTCTTTTAGAGGGACAGAGAGAGAGAGACAGAGAGAGAGAATTGGTACACCAGGGCCTCAGCCATTGAGATCAAACTCCAGGCACTTGAGCCACCTAGTGAGCATGTGTGAACTTGCACTTGCCTCACCTTTGTGTGTCTGGCTAATGTGAATCTGGAGAGTTGAACATGAGTCCTTAGGCTTCACAGGCAAGCACCTTAACCGCTGAGCCATCTCTCTAGCCCTGAAGAAACATTTTAAAGTCAGCAGGCTACAGTGGGTCTTTGCCAGGGAAAGCAGCAGGTTACACGTACTTTCTTCTTCATATACTTAAAAGACTTGGCCCACGAGGACCAGCATTGCTTCAGTCAATGAAGACAGGGTGTCATATTTTTTGAAACCAAAATTCCAGCAGAAGAAAGTATGTCCAGCCTGGAGTAGAAGTTTCCAGCGTTTTTTGTTTTGTTTTGTTTTTCAAGGTAGGGTCTCACTCTAGTTCAGGCGGACCTAGAATTCACTATTCATTCAGGGTGGCTTTGAATTCACTGTGATTCTCCTACCTCTACCTCCCAAGTGCTGGGATTAAAGATGTGTGTCACCACGCCCAGCAAGCTTCCAGCTTCCTATTGGGAAACACACTGGTTAAAGGAAGGATGCCTATGTGGCATATCTAGGTAGTGGCCTGAACCCTTCTTGGGGGGTTATCATCTAGATTCAAGATTTGTTATGGGGCCCTGTTGGCCCACAAATATGATCCAATCACTGTACCTAGAGGGGTTCTTGGATATCATCAGGCTGAACAACCTCATGAAACACTATTTCTTGTTTACAATGATAAGTAGAACCATTGCCTAGGCTGAGAGGTGTGGCTGGTCAGAGTGTCTTCCCGTCAGAAAATGAGACTGCCCACATAGTCACTAAGAACAGGTGGAATGTTCCTCACAGCGGTCAACTGATCATCAAACTTTGAGAGCTGCTCTTTTCATTGTGATGCTACCATTTCTCAGGTGCAGTCTGTGGTGACAGTTAGAAGGACCCTTTCTGTCTACTATAGTAAACTTGGTTAAGCTGGAGCATTAGACTCTCCCATTGATAGCTTAGGTCACATTTCTACAGTTGTGCTCTCCTTGACGGACTAGAGTTGGTCAAGTTCCTTGACCATCTTCTGGCCACCAGCATACTTTGAATAATGAAAAAAAGATCAGGAATCTATGCCAGGCATGGTGGTTCATACCTTTAATCCAGCATTCGGGAGGCAAGAAGTAGGAGGATCGCCATGAGTTCAAGGCCAGCCTGAAACTACATAGTGAATTCCAGGCCAACTTGGGCTAGAGTAAGACTCTACCTCGGAAAACAAAAGACCAGGAATTGAAGTCACTAATGAGTGCCTGGCATTGTCCTAGGCTAGCTCCATGGGCTTGGATAGATCACGTCCCTCTAGCCTTCAGTCCTTCCTCAGCTAGTCTCTTGGGTCTCCTTTTCCCTCCCATGTGCTACAGACCTTTGCTTCCAAGGGTGCTAGATAGAAGCAAAGTCTCCATTGCTGGGATCCCTCTCTCAGTAATCTAAAGTCATCCAGTTTTCCTGCCCAATTATTATTTTTTCCAGATCAAGACCGCCTGGATAAAGAAATAGAAAAACTCCGGAACCAACTTAAAGTGAAGGTTAACCGCCTCTTTGAGGCTCAAGGTACTGATTGACATGGTGGGCCTAGAAACCAGGAGGGGGATGAAACCCATAGATACTGAAGTTAGAGAGCACATGTGGGGAGCCCCTTAGAGGTGAATGGTAGCAGGGCCATGTATCTGTGGTGCTGGGAGAGTGGGAAGTGGTTGTCTGTAGCTACCCAGTAGAATTGACAGGAAGGCTATGGGGCGTATTTCTGTCAGAGTCCTTTTCCAGAGGCTGGGAGCTCCCTGGGGTGATCTTGTATCACGTGCCAGGGCATGGTGTGGGAAACAAGGGGACTCACACAGAAGAACTTGAGAAGCCTCAATCAGAGGTCAGAATTGAATTCTGATAACCTTAATTAAGCACTCCAGATGGGTTACAGGTCTGGTTCAAATCTGGACGTCTCTGGACAGTAGTTATGACTCTGCAGGTCCTTGACCCAGGAACTTGATGTGCACGAGCCCATGCACTTCAGAATCAGAGGCCCATCACCCTCAGGCAGTTTGGCAGCAGGAATGCAGTGTTAGCTACTTTCCTAGGCCTTGCTCCAGAGCAAGCAGTAGGTTGGTCAGCAGGAGGCCTGTCTTGATCATGGGTTGTCTTCTCCCCACAGGCAAACCAGAGCTCAAAGGTTTTAACCTGAACCCCCTCAACCAGGACGAGCTCAAAGCCCTCAAGGTTATCTTGAAAGGATGAGACTCAAGCACCAAGATGGGGGACCTGGGACCAGCATCCCCCTGTGGTTACAGAGGACCCAGGACATTCCAGCCTTAAGATCCACAAGGATAGGATTGATTAACCCTACAAGGGAGAAAGCATCTGGAATGTGGCTCCTGTACAGCATCTCCTTCTGTAATGCGTGGCTGCTTTGTGAGGGCTGGAGAGAATCTCTGCCTGGTGTGGCCACCAGAGCTCGGTAGACACAAGACCTATTGACAGTCCCTGGCAGCTGCCAGTAGGTGTGTGGGGGTGTGAGAAGAACTGCAGCCGGCACTTCTCAACAGTGGCCTACTGTTCAGATGGCTCTGGCCTGAGGAGGAGGGTGGAACAGGAGCTTCGTTCCAGCTTTGTGCTACATGGAGAGGCATTTCAGGCAGCGTGTGTAATGGAATTGGAATAAAGCAGACTGGCAGGTGACCTCCTGCGTGGTGCAGATTCTTCATGCTCTGCTTCGTGTTCACCACAGTCATCTAAGGGCACACACATTTCCCTACTGTCTCCACATTTTTCCCTTTTCCTGCTGTCCCGGGGTGACCGCTCTTGATTTAGTTGGTCCTGCAGAGTCCTGTTGCAGGGCGGGGGAGCAGAGCTCCCTCCTGATGCGCTGCTTCGTGTGGAGTGCTCGCCGCCGCCTCTGAGGGCAGGGCCTGGGCCAGTGCTAGCCAGCATCTGCCTTCCTGGTCAGATCCCAGTTTGAGTGTGTTGTGAGGCTCAGTACATGTTGACAGAGCAAGCAAATCGCAGCTTCTGGTTGTCACATTCAGTCCTTCCCTGAGAGCCCAGCCCTTCTAGAAAACCACCTATGAAGAGGAGGCTCTGGCCATGAAATGAGTATGTGAAAAACAACATCAGGACTAGACAGGTGGCAAATATAGGGCACTCCTTGCCTGTTCCTCTGGCTGCACGTGGCTCATATGGAAACAAGCTGGTATAACCAGAGCTTAAGTGTTTTTCAAAATGGACTGCAAGTTTAGATTAAGTTGAATCTCCTGTATTTTAAATATTACTGATGAATTCAGGAAATTTTGAAATCTTGAGTGTTGGTTAAGCACAACACCTTATATAAATCAAATTTGACTACACCTAGTTTTGCATTTGGGTTTTTTTTTTTTTTAAGCTCTGAGGACTTTTAATCTAGTGCTCTATGTATTAGCTGGAGAACAGGTTGGTTATTGTACAGAAATAAACATTTTCAATTACAACCAATGAATTGTTGACATTAAAGAGATTATTAGTTTTTTGTGCCTTTGGTGGCCACAGGAAGATTTCCCGTGACAGCCGTAGGAGGTAGAACCAGAACAAGCCCTGTCTTGCCCCTCTGGGGACTCGTGAGTAGCTCTGGAGAGGAATGTGGCACAGCTGTGGGCGAGGGTGAGGAAGGTCCTTGAGCGAGCCCCAGGATGTGCTTGGTGAGCAAAGCAGGCAGAGCCGTGTCTGAGCTGACTAGATGGCGTGGCTCATCATACAGAAACTGCCCAGTTCCAAGATGGGAGATGGTACTGTCTACCCTTCTGTAAGCTTTGAACTTTATATGAATGTGCTATTAAAAGTACAGTTAGTAAGAAACCAGAGAGTTGTAGAATCCACTTTGGTGGGTGCTGCCTAGTAGGACTGCTTGGTGTACAGCTCCATCGGAATGGTGCCCCTGCCTGCCTTCCTAGCAGGGTGGATGCTAGACCAAAGGCCAATCCGTCTTTATTTTGGAAATGGGGAGCCTGGTGCCCACGCCTGAGGCTGCGTGGGCTGGGAATCCCTGTGCTCTGGTAACGCAGCTCCTATCCTTCCCATGGCCAGCGGCTTCACTTGAATTTGCTAGCATTTTCCTTCCAGAACCCACTTTGGGCTTATTTTAGGCAGTCAGGTTCCACCACTTATATTCAAAAGGACTGCCCAGAAGCAGGGGCAGTGGTAGATGGAGCTGCCTGGGTCCGTGGGGCAGGTCCTCATTGAAAGTTTGCCTCCCAGCTCAGGTTTGTTGCAACCTCTCTTAACAGGGGGCTTCTAAATGGGATGCAGGAGTTCACTCAGTTCCCCAAACAATCTGCCTGTCAGTGCAAGCTCAGTCTCTTGATTTAAAAAGCTCAGCTCAAACAGGAAGCCCTGGGGCACCCTTGCACTCATTAACTTACTCATTTTCCCAGAGACCCTCACTAAGCAGCTCAGCTCTGCCTCACCCGTTCTCATCTTGTCCATCTGAGAAGTGGGGTACTCTGCTCAGCAGTTGTCACATGGTGGTCTATGGCTTCCCTTGACATGCAAGTCTCTTTTTTTTTGTTTGTTTGTTTTTGAGGTAGGGTCTCATTCTGGCTCAGGCTGACCTGGAATTCACTATGTAGTCTCAGGGTGGCCTCAAACTCACAGGGTTCCTCCTACCTCTGCTTCCCAAGTGCTGGGATTAAAGGCGTGTGCCACCATGCCCAGCGCAAGTCTATTTCAGAGGAGAGCATGTGGTTAGGGTTCAGCACGCTCCCAGACCTCCCGTAGTAAACAGTCCAAAACAGTTAACTTTGCAAGCAAGCACAGCTTGAAGACAAGTTCTTGCCAAGGGACCCCCCCCCCTTTTTTTTTTTTCGAGATAGGGTCTCACTTTAGCTCAGGCTGACCTGGAATTCTCTATGTAGTCTCAGGCTGGCCTCGAACTCATGGTGGTCCTCCTACCTCTGCCTCCCGAGTGCTGGGATTAAAGGCGTGCGCCACCACACCTGGCAAGGGACATGACCAGACCAAAAGGCCAAAGCCAGGAGGACTGTGCTATAGCAGCATCCTGAGGCAGGCCCACTGCCGTCTGACTGTAGGGGCGATCTGTGCTTTATTAGAGGTGGTCTCTGGGCCCAGTCACCAAGCCAAGCCAAGGTTGACTGTCTCCTGGTACAATGATGGCTGTGGAGCCGGTCCAAGTAGCAAGCAGAAGTTGCTTGTCCAGTAAAACTATGGGTGTGGAGGAGGGGGAGAGGCAGGGAGGCGAGTGCCATGTGGTACACTGTGGGGAGAGGCCAGGGTCACACCTGCCAGGGCCTCTTTCCTCCGGGTGCGGTCAGCTGGGAGTTTTCTTCTGCATTTGAAGAGAGCGGAACAACTGTCTTAGCTGTTTCTTCCGATCATTGATGCAGCCTGGAAAAAGAAGTGGGGTGTTGGTTGGGGTGGCCTGTGTGTGGAAGGTAAAGGGGCCTGTGCACCCACTACCTGGGGGGAGGAGGGGATGGGAGCTGTACCTGCACTGTCCTGGCCTCTGAGCCTCAGCTTTCGGGGTGACGCCATCCCCTTGCTCAAAGAGTGGACACAGAAGCCATCAACAAAGGCTTAACGCTGGCCTGAGGCTCACCTCCCCCAGCCAGGCTGCTTTGGCACTGGACCCCATGACCCTGTTGAGCCCTGACAGGATGATGTGTAGCCAGGGACAGGCTCAGAGAGGTGGTCGTTTAGCACCAAGTCACATGAGTGCAGAAATGGTATTTGAACCCAGGCTATCTGCTGCCACTTAGACTTTTTTTTTTTTTAAAGATTTTATTTATTTATTAGAGACAGAGATGGGGGGCGGGGGAGAGAGAGAGAGAGAGAGAATGGACACACCAGGGCCTCTAGCCACTGCAAATGAACTCCAGATGCAAGTGCCACTATGTGCATCTGCCTTACCTGGGACCTGGAGAATCAAACCTGGGTCCTTAGTTTTCACAGGCATGCGCCTTAACCACTAAGCCATCTCTCCAGCCTGCCACTTACACTCTTAATTACCACCCCATGGTGTACTCCTGGTTTTGCTGAGTAAAAATGCATAAGGATATCACTCACAGTGCTTGGTGCCTAACAGGTGCCTGGTGCATGCTAGCCTTCCTTACCCAACCCATGTGCCAGCCATACCTCGCTAAGAGACAAGTTTTCCCCACAACTGTCCCTGGCTCAAGAAAGTGTGTGCCAGGCAGTCCATGGCAAGAGGCTGCATCTCCCAGCGCACTCACCAGGCAACCTTTGGTCTCAGAGCTGGGTCTTAAGGCAGCTCCACAGCCATTTAATCCTATGGCAGGCACAGTGATGACACTTAAAATGCTGCTTAGCTGACTGGAAACTTCATGGCCACAAGTACTGACTTGGTGATGCCTGCTATCTTTGTAGCACCTCAAACCCCACTCCTGTCTCTAGGGCACCCACCAGCTATTGAGGCTTCCTATTAAGGTACAGGGTGTTTTTTTTTTTTTTTTTTTTTTTTTTTTTAATTCAAAGCTAGCCAGTTGTAACCTTTCTGGGGAGCAGTTTGGTTTCAGTAAGTCCATCCCTTTGGCCCAGTCATTCTGCTTCTAGCAACCTGTCCTGAGGAAACAGAACAGCAACTGAATTTAATGGGCGAGAATGTTCACCATGATATGATTTATACCGGTAAAAACTGGAGTTTTGCCAAATGCCCAACTATAAGAAATTGGCTTGGCCAGTGTTGGCATAGGCACAAACAAAACTGTTTTGTGACCATGTCATAGTGTAATTTTGTCAGGTGGAGGGAAATCTGAGGTCAGGACTCAGGTGCTGGAGTTCAGCCCGGGCCCATCCCTGTGACTAAGGCCTTCATCGGTCCATGCAGCCTTTGGAGACCATTTCCATGCTGTGGGATGATCACATAAGCCGCCTACAGGTGAAATGTAATAATGTGTTTAAGATGTTTGTCCAGGCCTGGATCAAAAGTGTTCACACACATGTGAGGTTCTTCACGTTCCTGAGTGGAAAAGTGCCACATGGTAAAGTGAGACTCAAACCCCATGCCAATTTTATAAGAGAAAAAGTATGAATATATGCATTTTTGAAAAACTGGAAGGAAACACCAGATTGTTAAAGATGGTTATGTCTGGGTGTGTTTTAAAATTTCCTTCTTTAGTTTTCAAATATTCTACAATGAGTGTGAATTTTTGTAATCAGAAGAATTTCATATTTTGTATGCTAACTTTATAGTGGGACTCTGAAGCCCTTATTTCTCTTAATGTGTGAGGTATTTTTAAATTTTGTTTTCCACCTAAGTCTTTTGAAATCCCCTTCTTGGCAGATCACTTACTGCGTGCCAGGCAGTGTCCTAGCCACACAGAGAAACTTTCCATCTCTATTTTATGATGAAGAGGTGAAAGCTATGGTCCCTTGCCCAAGTCAAAACAGCCATTATTGCAGACTGAACTGAAACCATTACTCTGCTATGCCAAGCAGCCTCCTACACTACCTGCTCCTCCAGTGACTGTCCCTTACTCCACTTCCCACCTGGCCCAACATACCGAGGTGTGTGTTGGTCACAGAGTTCCCTGACAGATCAGGAGGCCCCTCCTCTCTGCTCGACAGGGCCGTCATTCCACATGAGGTCGAAGCCCCCAACCCGCTTTTCTCTTCCTGTGAGCCTGGACAGACAGGAGATGCAGGGGATTAGAGAAGGCGCAATCGGTGGGGCCTTCAGACCCTAGCCAGGGCCCACCCCACCCCACCCCACCCCACCTGTACTGCTGTCCACCTCAGAATTCTTTCTTTGGTCCAGCTCCTCACTCACTGTCTCCAGGGGTCATGCGACTCTCCAAGGGGTCATCCCCAGTTTTTCCCTGAGGGTCTTGAACTTGCCGTCAGTAACTTGCTGAGTAATCTATGATTTCTGGTTTAAAATCTGCTTGCTTTCCCAGAACAGAACACCGTGGAGTCTAGGACTAGACTAGCTCTCTACTTTGTGGCCCAGACTGGCCCCTGAGGCTGGGACGACAGATGTGTGCTACTGCACCTGACAGTCCTGTCCTTTACTGTGTCCCTAACGTATGACACAGGGCCTGGCACATAGCGGAAGCTCAGGTGTCTGTTGAATGGATAAGTAAGGGCAACATGGAAGCCTGAGGTTTCTCCCTGCTCAGTGTCTAACTGTGCTTCCTTTCAGACCCACTCCTTCCTTGTGGATCAAACATGGTGACCCCGACCCTGCCCCAGAGGCAGACACAACATATAGGCTGGTCAACCAGAACCACAGTGATTGGTTCAGGGATGGCATATGACCAAGTCCTCGCATGAAAATTAGCTAGACTCACAGGGGAGGAGAGCAGGACATAGTGTGCATGGGTGCATATGCCTGGTGTTGACTGCACATCTGGATTTGCCCATTCCTGAAGCCAGCCCCTGCATCCTGCTGTCACGCACAACGTTAGAACACTAGTACTGGGCACTCGCCGTGAGCTAGGCACTTTATAATGAATTGTCTCGGTAAATTAACAACTCCTAGAGGAGTCAAGTTTTCTGTTTTACAGATGAGGAAACTGAGGCGCAAATAGATGAAGGAACTGACCCGGGTCCCACAGTCCCCAGTCGGACGTTTTGAGAAGACCCTGCGAGACTGAGCTCTCTGCCCTAGGAAAGGCTGAGTCCTTGGGCCTGTGGAAATAAGTTTCTCTATCTATGAAGTGGGGACATCTCCAAGTTCTGAGTCCTCCCTTAGCGGGAACCTGTTTGCCTCAGACAGGGTGCAGGGAAGACCCCACCTGGCTTCCATGTCCACTATATGCAGGGTGTCCTCCAGCAGGCAAGTCTTGAGCTCGTAGTCCTCCTGGCTGCTGGCTGTCAGCGATGGAGATGCATTCACTTCTAGGAGCCAGCTGGGGAGGGCAATGACACAGCCTAGGGGTTACTTGACTCCATTTCACTGAGGCTACAGGGGTCCTAGGCCCTGCTCCCAGTTTCTCCACAGATGCCCCTCAATATGTCTGAAGAAGGGCACGTCACAGGAAAGCAGCCGGTGGGTGGTCATGGCCTCATCACGGGCCTCCTGCCTGTGCGGCTCTGCCCTCTTCCAGTGCGAGGCAAGAGAACCTCCTTCCTAGAGGACATGTCCCTACAGCTGGCTACTGCCCTGCAGGATGGGGGGCTGGGGAAGCTGGCTAGTTGGGAAGGGCATCCTGTCCAAAAGGGCAGCTTTCTGGAGTATTGCCCTGTGTGAATGTGAGCCCAGAATTATGAGATCTGCCCTGTTTTTCTAGAAAATCCCTGAATCAACTTTTATGTAAATATCTCCCAAATATTAGAGCTTGTCAACCTTTTAAAATTAAATACAAAAACAAACTGAAGGCCAATATCGACTCAGACCAAGAGCAGCCAGGGAGTCTCAGCAGCAGATCTCTTGTTTTGAACAACCAGCATTTCACAGACTAGAAGCCAGGGCTCCCTCAGCAGGCCAGCAGGGGACCAGGGGCCCCTTTCACTCCACGCTGCCTCCGCCCAAGCTTATCCCCCCAGCGTGCACCCTAATACCTGCAGTCACATCTCACTGCAGGGTGACGAAGGAGACCCCTAGGTGCTTGGGCTTGGTTTCCCTTGAGCCAATGGCTTGACTTAGGTCTGGCTTTTTCTCCTGGCTCCCAGAGATCCTCAGCATGGGGCCTGGTGACTTTGGGCAGAGGAGCCATCTCCCTCATCCAGCAGTGCTGGTGGGAGAAGCTCTGCTTAGACCTGGACCTGGCTTTGCCCTTGACATACAACTGACCTTAGGTTCTCTAAACAATCCACAGGGTTTCCATGTCCTGTCGCATCATGTGAGTCCACCACTGTGGTTCCTGGCAGCTTAGGTTTATGCTACTTGCCAGGTCCTCCTCCTCCTCCAAACACTGTGGGGGTTCACAGAATTCTTGGCAGGGACTGACACTGTACAGTATTCCCTTACGAAGCACTTTGCATCCTCCATGCACAAAAACTTTCCAGAGTGCAAATTTCCTGCCTGCTGTGACAGGAGCATGCCTGACAGCTGTGGAATTCTGTCCTTCGGGTATGATACGACCTTGAAATCAGAGCAGCTGGGACCACCTGCATGAAACCCTTACAAGACTGCGCCCACTTGTGGGAGGGAGGGAGGGAGAGAGGGCTCCCAAAGCTCACCAGGCCCTTGTTCTCTGGGGATTGTGAGTGGCTAACAATTGCTGGTGGAGAGTGCAGAACCCAGGTGTTGTAGCTGCCTGTAAGGTACGCATACTCCTGTAAGTAACCCCATTTAAGCTCACTGGTTCACCAAGGTAGACTTGGATGAGAGCGTTTCTTTATTCTGTTGTTTTCCTCTCTGTCTGGGATGAAAAGCAATAAGACTCCCTACAAAATGTCCTGCAGCACTTGACACCCGAACAGGGACACACGAGCAGACCAAAGGTGAGCTTGGGAGGAGTGGCCACACTGACCCTGCTGTGGGTGATGAGACACGTGACAACGGCTGCTGTGTCTGAAGGAGGAGTGTGCAAGGGGGATTCCCCAAGGTGCTGTCTTCTATGTGCATGGAGTGGCACACCTCCTTGATGACGGGTCACACTGTGGGTGCAGAGCTTCCCCCATAATGGCCGATGGACTAACCGAACATATTGCTACCCCCGGAAGTAGACACATGGGTTGGGAATGTAAGCAGGCTTAGCAGCAATTGTGTGGCCTTTGCTGTGGGTGATAAGACATGCAAGTGAGGTTCAGCTGTCTACTCAGGAAGAACCTGCCCACGTAAGGGAAGAATTATAGCCAGAAAAGACATGTTGGTGCTCTCCTACATACTAACCTCTGGTTTAAGCAGGAAAAGGGGAAATGGCAGAAGATACCACTCAGGTCTGATTATTACTCTTTAATACAGGCAAAGAGAAAATTCATGATTCAGAATACAGATGGGATAGGGACTGTGGGTAGGAAGCGTTAGTAGCGATCCAGTACTGGAATACTGCCTCTGAACTGCTTGAGTTAGGAAAGAGTTGTTCTGTTTTGTTTTTGAGACAGGGCTCACCACCTAGTCCTAGTTAAGCTGACATCTATGTCAACCAAGTGGCCTTCAAACTACTGTGATCCTTCTGCCCCTGCCTTCCAGAAGGCTGGGCTTACAAATATGCCACCTAACCTGTCAGGAAAAACTTTATTTTTGTTTATTTTTATTTATTTATTTGAAAGTGACAGAGAGAGAGAGAGAGAGAAAGAGGCAGATAGAGAGAGTTGGCGTGCCAGGGCCTCCAGCCACTGCAAACAAATTCCAGATGCATGTGCCCCCTTGTGCATCTGGCTTACATGGGTCCTGGGGAATCAAGCCTCGAACTGGGGTCCTTAGGCTTCACAGGCAAGCGCTTAACTGCTAAGCTCTCTCTCCAGCCCCAGGAAAAACTTTTAAACAAACAATAAAAGACTCTCTCAGCTAGGTTTGTAAGGCTGTGGGACATGGGAGCCTGTGGGATCAGTCTGAGAGCCTGTGGAAGCAGAGAAACTAATAGAATTACCTCTCCTTCCTTGAGACAAAGGCTGTATAACCTGAAGGCAACAGGAAGGAAATCAGTCTATCATATGGACTGGCTCATGAGCTGAAGCTGGCTAAGGCCTCTATGAAGACCAGGGACTGGGAGACAACAGAAGGACAGGTAGCAATGAGGGAACTGGGCATGAGAGAGGTTGTGTTTCATGTCCATTTCACTAAGTTGGTTGGGACTGTGTTCAGTGGAAAGTTAAGAAAGAGGCCGAGGACTGGAGAGATGGCTTAGCAGTTAAGGTGCTTGCCTGTGAAGCCTAAGCACCCATGTTCAACTCTCCCGGTCCCACATAAGCCAGACGCACAAAGGGGAAGCAAGCACAAGGTCACACATGCTCAGTAGGTGGTTCAGGTGTCTGGTGTTTTCAGTGGCTGAGGCCCTGGCCTACCAATTCTCTCTCTCTCTCTCTCTCTCTCAAAATAAAAATAAAAGAGAAAGGCTGGTTCAGCAGGGACCTCAAGACTGACATGGGGCTTCAGTGGCTTTGCTGAGTCCCATGGCATGATCTTTATGAGGTAGAAGATGCTCTTGCTAATCTATTGTTGAACATATTCCCACCATTGAGGTGGGCCAGCAGCTGTGCACTGGGACAGTAGAAGGAGTATCGATTCTTTTTGAAAGGAGGGAGCCTGAAGAAAGAATGCTGAAGGAGTTTCCTGCTCCTTACGTTGGGCTTTATACTCCCTGGAATAACAAATTTGGCAGTGTTACCCACCTGGTACTGGTTTTAGAAGCATGGCAAATTCAGGAAAGAGAGGGTCATTGGATTGCAACACGGTTCTAGAGACGACTACTAGGCAATGTGAGACAGGGTCAAAGTCCCTGCATGGAGGCTGTGGGGGACCATGGCATGGAGCTGTGAAGATCAACCATGGGTTTTAACAAAGACCCCAGGATTTTGGAGATGCCAGGACTATGAGGTAGTCACCAAAGAAAGCTGTAAGCTCAGGGTGGATTCTTCCTGGACTGCAAGTAGCTCAGCTGGGGAGGGAGGCGGAGTTGAATGAGCCTTTTGGAGCCCAGGGGATTTCATCACGAGCCCCAGGTGCTGGACATGGAGCTGTAGGAGTTGTTGTTTGCCCTTCTGGTTTTCTATCTTGCACTGGTCCCATTTTTCCTTGCTATGCTTTCTTTTTGCAATGGGAATGTTTACTCTGTGCTGTTATGTGCTGGAAGTATAGAATTTGTGTTTTTATTTTACAGGGCTTGTAGTTAAGGGAGTGTCTTGAATCTCAGATCAGACTTAGAACTTGTGAACAGTGCTGGGACTGATAAACTGTTGAGGTTGGACTGGATGGGTTTTGCGTCAAGAGATGATCCTGAGTCTGTGGGGGGGGGGGGCTGGGGTGGAATGTGGTGGTTTGAGTGTAAAGTGTCTGGAGTGGAGTGTGCAGACCATGAGCCCCAGCTCTCTGGGACCCTGTCCACTTACGGCTTGAGATCCTGGTCGATGAGAATGTCGTAGCCGTATAGCTCAAAACAGTGCTTGTCACTGATGATCACCTTCTGCACGCTCTGCAGGCTCTTGATGAAGATGTTGTCTATGTCCCTGAAGAGCCTCTCCACTGCCTCGGGGCCATGCTTTGATGCCAGGTACTGCCGGAAGCGCTGAAGCATCCACTTGCAGCCCTGAGGCCGGGGCAGCCGGGATGGGACGGGGGATCCAGTTAACTAGAGCCCATTGATGGCACAGCCCCTCAAACCTGGCAGGAAGGGCACAGCCCTGAGCCCTGTGATCAGGATAGTTGGTTGCGTCCCTCTTCATGGGGTGAAGATTCTACCTAACTCAACGTACTCACTGGATCTCAGGCCCTGGGGCCTCGGGAGGCCCTTCCCTGGCTAGACTGCGCTGCCCATGTTTGCCTCCCAAGGCCAGGGAGCAACCAGCAGGCTTACTGCTCCCAGGGCTGGGCCATGTGAGAAGAACCAGGGGAGGGAAAAGAGAAGAGCCCGAGAGATATGTGAGCTCAGACACATGTAAACCCTGACCCATGAGAAGCCTGGTACATCTGTATTGAGCCTGTATTATATAGACTGGAGATAGATAACAGGCAGACGACTGCCCTGGCTCTGCTGAAGGTAAGGGTGGGCTTGCCCTCACTGATAAAACTGTGGTCTGTTCTAGGCTCCCTGTCGCTCTTCCTTCCCCACCCCAGCCCTGCCCAAGAGCAGCGCGGAAGCCCAGCTCTCTCACCTTCTTTGGATGGTAGTCAGGAGATGTCTTTTGCACAGCAACATTGGTGAGGTGAACATCTGGCAGCAGTCGGTAGTCAAGGTCCGATTATGAACAGGAAGACCAAGTCCTGCCTCATGCTACCCCAGGGGCTGAGCTGAGACCCCAGCTCGGGGAGTGATGGCAGGGGGGAGGGGGGAGCTTCAAACCAGCGCAGAGTTCATGTGTGTGAGATTTGGAGTCAGATAGGCCTGGGTAAAGGTGGGCCATCTTAGGGACTGCGGGCCCCTGAGCAGGTAACCTCTTTGTCACCCCACCTATTAAATGGGAGTACATAGTACCTTAGCGCTACAGGATTATTTGGAGGCTCAAATATTATCTAATGAAGTGCCTCTTAAGAGTATTTAGCATAGTTGACATGACTATATTATCAAGAAGAGAGGGTCTGGAGAGATGGCTGAGCAGTTAAGCACTTGCCTGCAAAGCCAAAGGACCCAGGTTTGATTCCCCAGGACTCACGTAAGCCAGATGCACAAGGAGGCACACGTATCTGGAGTTTGTTTGTAGGGGCCAGAAGCAGTAGTGTGCCCATTCTCTCATTCTCTCTCTCTACCTGCATATATATATATATATATATATGTGTGTGTGTGTGTGTGTGTGTGTGTATAAAACCTCAAATAAATAAATAATAATAAATTTTAAAAAGAGAGAAAATGCTCTAACAAGTACAGAGACCAAATGTAGACCAGCCTCCTGAGGAGACAGAGCTCCCTGTCATCAGAGGGTATTTGGGCTGGTGGCCTCTTTGTTGGAATACTGGAGAAGGGATATAGCTCTGGGGAGGGTCAGAGTGGCCTTGAAAAACCCCAGCCTGAGAGTCTGCCTTTGTATCACTGCTGTCCCCAACTCCAGTGATGCATTAGTACTCACAGAACACATCACCTGCACATGTCCTGGGTTCAATTCCCCAGCATGCATGTAAAGCCAGATGCACAAAGTGGTATGTACTGAGTTCATCTGAAGTAGCAGGAGGCCCTGGCATACCCATATTCACTCTCTGCCTCCTTCTTTCTCAAATAAATAAAAATATTTTTAAAATCAGGTGAAGAGCCAGGCATGGTGGCACATACCTTTAATCCCAGCGCTCAGAAGGCAGAGGTAGGAGGATCACTGTGAGTTCAAGGCCAGCCTGGAACTACACTGTGAGTTCCAGGTCAGCCTTGGCTAGAGTGAAACCCTAACTCCAAAATAAAAAAAAAAAAGAAAGAAAGAAAGAAAGAAAGAAAGAAAGAAAGAAAGAAAAAAGAAAAGAAATAAAAACAAGGTGAAGTGAATAAGACATCTGATGTTGACCTGTGGCTGTCACATACACTCACACACACGTGCCCACACACATACAAACATGTATACACACATACATGCACACCACATGTAGATACTTTCTCTAAAGACAGACAGAGAGAGAGAAATTGATAGGTGCTACTGCATGGGAAACACTGAAAACGTCATACTGAATGAAAGGAGCCATACACAAAAGCCCACACAATATATAATTCCACCAATATGAAATGTCCCAACAGGCAAATCCATAGAGACGGAGAGGGGGGTGCAAAGGACTGGGAGGGGAGCTGAGGGCTGCTGAGGACTGATGGCTAGTGGGTTGGGAGTTTTAAACTTTTTTCGTTTTATGTGAGCACACACACACACACACACACACACACACACACGTGCATACCAGGGTTTCTTGCTTTCACAAATGAATGCCAGACATGCGCAACACTTTTCGTGAATGGTCTGGCTTCGATGTGGGTGTTAGGGAATCAAACTTGGACTGATAGACTTTGCAAGCAAGTGTGTTTAATGGCTGAGTCATCTCCCCAGCCCCAAGGGTGTGGGATTTGGGGAGGAGATAATAGGCATGTTCTAAAACTGTGCTGATGGCTACCCGAATGGGATACCAACCATTTCCGTGTATGAGAACAGCAGGCATTGGACAGCATATGAATTCTACCACAGAGCTCTCTATGTAGCAAAACATATATAAAGACAAGCCAGGGGCTGGAGAGACGGCTTAGCAGTTAAGGCGTTTGCCTGCAAAGCCAAAGGATCCCGGTTCGATTCTCCAGGACCCACGTAAGCCAGATGCACAAGGGGGCGCATGCGTCTGGAGTTCGTTTGCAGTGGCTGGAGGCCCTGGTGCACCTATTCTCTCTTTTTTCTCTCTCTCTGCCTCTCTCTCTGCCCCTTTCTCTCTCTCAAATAAACAAATAATATATATTTAAAAAAAGACAAGCTGGGCGTGGTGGCACACACCTTTAATCCCAGTATTCGGGGGTCAGAGGTAGGAGGATCACCATGACTTTGAGGCCAACCTGAGACTACATAGTGAATTCCAGGTCGACCTGAGCTACAGTGAGACCCTACCTCAATATATATATATGTAAATACACACACACACACACACACACATGGACATATAAAGATCAACTAATCACAATGAAACTTATTTTTAAAAAGAAAAGCGGGGTGCTGAATGAACCGGTAAATACCTTGTGGATGGTTTATAACTATACAAATGCCTACAAGGAAAATGCTGCTGATGTCCCGTGAAAAACCAAGGTTACATTTATGCCCTTACTCATATGTAAAAGGTAAGTGACAAAAAAAAAAAAAAAAAAAAAACAACTCTACCCATGAACCTGGAGGAGATCCACCAGAATGGGAGCTCATAATTAGTTATTGCTAGGGGGGCACTAGAGAACTTCTTTTTTTCATTTTGGGGGGCTTAAAAAAACATTTATTTGCCAGGCGTGGTGGCACTCCTTTAACCCCAGCACTTGGGAGGCAGAGGTAGGAGGATTGCCATGAGTTCGAGGCTACCCTGAGACAGCATAGTGAATTCCAGGTCAGCCTGGCCTAGAGTGAGACCCTACCTCAAAAAACCGAAAAAAAAAAATTATTTGCAAGGAGAGAGAGAGAGAGACCATGGGTGCACCAGAGCCTGTTGCTGTTGCAACTCCAGATGCATGTTTCTTTGTGCATCTGGATCCGTGTGGGTACTGAGGAATCAAACCTGGGCCAGCTTTTTTTTGCAAGCAAGCACTTTTAATTGCTGAGCCATCTCCCCAGCCCCTTTGACATAATCTTTTATTATTATTATTATTATTATTATTATTTTGGTTTTTCGAGGTAGGGTTTCACTCTAGTCTAGGCTGACCTGGAATTCACTATGTAGTCTCAGGGTGGCCTCGAACTCACGGTGATTCTTCTACCTCTGCTTCCCGAGTGCTGGGATTAAAGGTGTGTGCCACCACGCCCAGCTATTACTAGTATGATTATTTTGAGAGAGAGAGAGCGATTGATCGAATGGGTGCGCCAGGGCCATCAGTCACTGCAAACAAACTCCAGCCGCATGCACCCCCTTGTGCACATGTGCGACATTGCACGCTTCCATCACTGTCTGGCTACATGGACCTGGAGATTCAAACATGAGTTCTTAGGCTCCGCAGGCAAGCGCCTTAACTGCTAAGCTTCTCTCCAGCCCTGACACAATCTTTGTGTGTGCATGCACGTGCACGTGTGTGTGACACGTGTGCCATGGCATGCATGTGGAGGTCACTGGGTGCTGGTCTCTGCCTTCTACCTTGCTCGGGGCAGGGCAGGCTCTCTTGTTCATGCTTGTGTGTTGCAGGTAGCTTCTGGGGAATCTCCTATCTCCATCTCCCAGTCTCATTATAGGTGCGTTGAGATTGCAGATGCATACTACTGGGTCCAGCTTTTTTGGGGGGAGGGGTTGGAGGTTGAGATAAGGTCTCACTCTAGCCCAGGCTGGCCTTGAACTCACAGCCTCGCATGTGATGGGATTGAAGATATGCGTCACTATGCCATGGGTCTGGCTTTTTTTTTTTTTTTCGAGGTAGGGTCTCACTGTAGCCCAGGCTGACCTGGAATTCACTATGGGTGGCCTCCAACTCATGGCGATCCTCCTACCACTGCCTCCCGAGTGCTGGGATTAAAGGTGTGTGCCACCATGCCCGGCTGTTTTTGTTTTTTTGAGACAGGGTCTCATGAAGTGGCCATATAGCCAAGGATAAGCTTGAACTTGTGATCCTCTTGTCTCCATCACCCAAGTGTTGGGATTACAGGCATGGACCACTATGCCTGGTTTATAGGGTGTTGGAGATGGAACCCAGGGTTCTGTGCATGCTAGACAAGCACCTCTCAACTGAGCTACATCCCCAGCCCCTTCTTTGCTTTTCTGTACTTTCCTGAATATCCTGATCTGTCTTTACTGAGCTAGTCCACTTTTATGATGAAAATTGTATCCTGTAAGTGCTTTGTTATTTTTATTACTAGAGCAGAGCACATCAGTTATAGAAACGATTCATAACGACAGCTGACAGCTAAGCAGAAAACACTTTCCTGGCCCGATTCTAGTCCCCTTCAGTTTTCAGAATCAGTTACTCACTGATGAAGATCCTCTCATGCTTTTTCCTAAACAGAAACATATTTTTTAGAGATGAAAATGTAATTGTTGGGGCCTGGGAAGATGGCTAAGTGGTTTAAGGCACGTGCTTGTAAAGCCTGTCGACCAAGGATTTGATTCCCCCAGTACTCACATAAAGCCAGATGCACAAAGTGATGCGTGTGTCTGGAGTTCCTTTACAGTGGCAAAAGGTCTTGGTGTACCCATACTATCTTTCTCTCTCTCAGATAAAAAAAAAAAATAAACGAGATAATACAATATATGATCATTGCTACCTTGTGCATCCATCTGGCTTATGCGGGTCCTGGAGAACCGAACCTGGGTCCTTAGGCTTCACGAGCAAGCCCCTTAATCACTAACCCATCTCCCAGCTGCCACCTGCACTTTCAGTGTTGATCAATGGGGTGGACTGCCCAGGAGCCCAGTAGGAAGAGTGTGTGCCAACGCCTCTCTCTCTCTCTCTGTGTGTGTGTGAGTGTGTGACCCACTTGTACATGTGACATTTTTATCACGTATTCGTCATAGACATTTTTCCTTGTCCCACCTCAACTACCCTCTCCAGGTAGGTGCTCTAGAACTCATTCACCTGCCCTTAAGGTGAGCTGTTTCTACTTGGTCACTGTTATGTGTGTTTTTTTAGACCTAGTATTTTTACATTTTGTGAATATACATATGCGTGTGTATACGAGGCAGTTTAGGGTTAACAGGGCCCTCAAAAGTAAAAGTGACAAATTCCCTTGAGCCTGTAAGGGGGAATAGAATTTTCCTTGTCTCGTTTTCCCTAAATGAGTCCTCATAGCCACCACTTTGCTACAGACCAAAAATGTCAAAAGAAGCCAGACGTGGTGGTGCACGCCTTTAATCCCAGCACTTGGGAGGCAGAAGTAGGAGGAGCACTGTGAGTTCGAGGCCACCCTGAGACTACATAGTGACTTCCAGGTCAGCCTGAGCAAGAGTGAGACCCTACCTTGAAAAAAAAAAAAAAAAAAAAAGAGGTCCCCTTTGCTAGAAGTGCAAATGGGATCACTCTTTTCCTGGACACCCGGCATGGGGGTGGATTGACTTCTCAGCCCCCATACACTGAATTTCCATAAAAGTTCCTGATTAGAGCAACTTTCCCTGCTCCAGACCCCTCCACAAGGGAGCTTTACCTGCCTTGATGGGGTGGTTCCTCCCATCTGTCCCCCCACCCCCGCCATTGTACAGGAGCTCTCCCTTCCTTCTCATTAGCTCTATGGTGAAATCTTTCTCAACTCACCTCTGTGGTCAGTGGATTTCATTTGTTAAATTCGTAAGCCAAGAACCTGGGGGCCAACTGACTCAGTGGAAGTTTTTTTTTTTTAATATTTTTGTTTTTTTTAATTTATTTATTTGAGAGTGACAGAGAGAGACAGAAAGAGAGAGAGAGAGAGAGAATGGGTGCGCCAAGGCCTCCAGCCACTGCAAACGAACTCCAGATGCATGTGCCACCTTGTGCATCTGGTCCTGGGGAATTGAGCCTTGAACCGGGGTCCTTAGGCTTCACAGGCAAGCACTTAACCACTAAGCCATCTCTCCAGCCCTCAGTGGAAGTTTTGAGTGCCTGTGACCATCCAGTACCCTAACTCCTGGGTTACAGCTCAACCAAGAGCCAAGAAAAGCTCCATTGTTCTCAAATACACCCCAAATTCCTATATCAAATATAGGTGAATAATTATGTATAAACTATATATATTACATACACCAAAGTTAAGATAAGTATATTTATTATTTTGTGACACAAATATTATTATTTTTAAAGTTGGTATGTAATATCAGAAGCAAATACAGCAAAATATATATCTGGGGCTGGAGGGATGGCTTAAAGGTTAAGGTGCTTGCCTGCAAAGCCAAAGGACCCAGGTTTAATTCCCCAGGACCCCCGTTAGCCAGATGCACAAGAAGGTGCATGCATCTGGAGTTTGTTTGCAGTGGCTGGAGGCCCTGGCATGCCCATTCTCTCTCTCACTCTCCTTCTTTCTCTGTCAAATAAATAAATAACAAAATATTTATAAATATACACGCATATATATATATCTGTTAAATCTGGGTGGCAGATGCATAGGAATTCTTTTGTGGTTTTGTTATTTTTTAAATAATTTGTATTTATTTGAGAACGAGAGAGAGAAAGAAAGAGACAGACAGAGAGAGAATGGGCACACCAGGGCCTCCAGCCACTACAAGTGAACTCCAGATGCATGTGCCACCTTGCGCATGCATCTGGCTTTACGTGGGTCCCGGGGAATTGAACCTAGGTCTTTTGGCTTTGCAGGCAAGTGCCTTAACTGCTAAACCATCTCTCTAGCCCCTATCTTCTGCAGTTTTGTTATTTTAATTTCAAGATTAAGCAATTAAAAATGGCAGGGGAGATCCCTCAATGGATGAAGTCATGCGAGTGTGAGGGCCTGAGTTCAGATCCTCAGAACCCACCAAAAAAGTTGGACGCTACAGTGGCCACCTGTAATCCAGTGGATCTGCAGTAAGATGGGAGGCAGAGTAGCAAGATTTCCCAGAAGCTCCTGGGGCCAGCTAGCCTGGTGAATGCAGCGGTGAACAGCAAGAGACCCCGCCTCAAACCAGGAGGGAGGCGAGGAGCCATGCCCAAAGTTGTCCCCCGACCTCCACACCAGCACAAACAAACCTGCCCTCGCACACACGAGCATGCGTGCACACACGCACGCAATTAAAAACAATTTAAAAGAAGGGTGGAAATGACGTGCAGCCACTCACGGTGGAAATGATGTGCAGCCACTCACTGTGAATGCTTAATGAGCGAAGCCTCATTAGGTGGAACCCGCTGGGGGGGGGAGGGCAGGGCTTGTTTAGTGAGTCCCCAGATGCTTAGAGAGCAGTGCAGACGCTGGGAAGTGGCCCAGGGGACCGCTAACACCCACTGAGGATCACGGGCAGGCCCAGTTCTCTGTGCTTTGTGTGCAGTGTTGAATTTTAATGAAAGTGAGGCAACAGTAAGAATGAACTATATTTGCTGGCACACATGTGCTAAATGCTTGTTGTAATTACAGAATAAAATAAACATACTAGAAATAAAGCCAGCAAAGTAGGTGTTGCCGTCAGGTCTGCATTGCTGGTATAAATCACTGGACCAAGAGAAGCTTGTGGGAAAGAAAAAGAGGTTCATTTTGGCTTACAGGCTCGAGGGGAAGCTCCACAAAGGCAGGGATAACGATGGCATGAGCAGAGGGTGGACATCACCCCCTGGCCAACATAAGGTGGACAATAGCAACAGGAGAGTGTGCCAAACACTGGTAAGGGGGAAACTGGCTATAACACCCATAAGCCTGCCCCCAACAATACACTGTCTCCAGGAGGCGTTAATTCCCAAATCTCCATTAGCTTGGGACCTAGCGTTCAGAACACCTAAGTTTATGGGGGAGCACCTGATTCAAACCACCACAGTAAGAGAAACCAACTGGAGAACACACTCGGAGGGGCCCAGCCCCAGTCCCCAGGCTGGCAATGCAAACGCATTATGTTGGACACACATTTAAACTGGGCGATGAGCTGAGGGCAGAGAGATGTGGCTGGCTAAAAGCTTGGCTGGGTGTCCAGGTGGAGCCGGGCAGGAGGGAGCTATTTTCCTGCACGATGATCTCCACGTGTGGCTGTGCAGGCCTGCAAGTTATTGCCTAAACTTTCTGATTTATCTCTCCTTTCTCTTCTGAAGCTCAGACCTAAAACTCCTAACAACTGTGTTTTTGTTGTTGTTGTTGTTGTTGTTTGCTTGGTTTTGTTCCATTTTCAGACAGGGTTCCCATTCTGGGGCCCAGACTGGTCTCGAACTCACAGTCCTTCTGCTTTGCTCTCCCAAGTGTTGAGATGACTGGCATGCGCCACCATGCCTACCAGAGTCTTGTTTGAAAAATAAGTGTGTTGTTGGGCTGGAGAGATGGCTTAGTGGTTAAACACTTGCCTGTGAAGCCTAAGGTCCTCGGTTCGAGGCTCGATTCCCCAGGACCCACATTAGCCAGATGCACAAGGGGACGCACGCCTCTAGAGTTCATTTACAGTGGCTAGAAGCCCTGGCGCGCCCATTCTCTCTCTCTCTCTGCCTCTTTCTCTCTCTGTCTGTTGCTCACATTAAATAAATAAAAATAAACAAACAAAAAAAAAAGAAAAGAAAAATAAGTGTGCTGTATATTTTATAGGTAGGCTCAAAAGTCAAAGAGTACAAAATATATATAAGAAACTATTTCCTCTTCACTCTTGTTCTCACCCATTTTCCTCCCAGAGATGACTTGCTTCTAGTTTTCCTCCTATCCCCCTATCTCCCTTCCTCATCACCATCATCATCACATTACTTTGGTGGTGCTAGGATCAAACCTATGGATTTCATATGCTAGACAAAGGCTCTAATAGTAAGCTACACCGCCAGCCCTTTTTTCAGTTTCTTGTCTGTCATTCAGAGATGCTTGTGTTTTCTATAAGAAAACAGAGGTTTTTTTTTTTTTCTTTTTGGAGGTAGGGTCTCACTTTTTTTTGTTGTTTATTTTATTTATTTATTTGAAAGTGACAGACAGAGAGAGAAAGAGGGAGAGAGAGAGAGAGAGAGAGAGAGAATGGGCGCGCCAGGGCTTCCAGCCACTGCAAACGAACTCCAGACGCGTGCGCCCCCTTGTGCATCTGGCTAACGTGGGTCCTGGAGAATTGAGCCTTGAACCGGGGTCCTTAGGCTTCACAGGCAAGCGCTTAACCACTAAGCCAGCTCTCCAGCCCAGGGTCTCACTTTTTAGCCAAGCTGACCTGGGATTTACTCTCTTGCTCCAGGATGGCCTTGGACTCACAGTAGTTTTCTTACCTCTGGCCCCCCACACACTGAGATTAAAGGGGTGAGTCACCATGCCCAGTTTGGACGTATAGTTTTTAACCTGAACAGTAATGTTACTTTTAGTGTCTGTATCAGCCCATAAAGGACTTTCAGCCATTCCACTTAACAGCTGCATGGCGTCCCACTCTATAAACGCACTATCTAATCATTGTTGCCTACTTTTCCGCATTTACAATCTGGGTGTGCCTGTGGGATACGTTCCCAGAGGGGAATTGCTGGAGCAGAGGGTATGTGAATCTGGCTTTATCATACCTATTTACCAGATTGTTTTGAGGGTTATACCAGTTTAAACTACCACCAACACTGTACACTGTCCCCAAGCCTTGCCAAGTGACAGCATGCTATCCAAATTTTGGTTTTTTTTTTTTTTTTTGTCAATTGGATGGTGAAAATGGAATTGTATTTGAATGAATTAATGAGTCAAGCCCTGAGCTCTGAAGAAGACACACTGCTAAAAACAGGAAAGGAGGATTATAACACGCCCTCCAGGGCTCAGGGAGCAACGCTGCAGAAGCCGGCAGAAAGCCTGTAAGAGCCACAGAGTGGGAAGGAGTATCTTGAGGCACTGCCCAGCCCCTCCCCGCCCCCCGGCAGGAGACTGGTGCATTCACCTATAACCCCACTGAGGAGGATCCTCAGTGGAATGGGGGCAGGGAGAGGAGACATAAGAGTATAACCTGATGGGAATATGACCGATATGTGACATGGTCATACAATAAAAGTTCACAATTAGAATGCAAAGCAAAGCCTCTCCAAGGGGCCAAACCTATCTGTTCCTATGAATACGAATAAACCTGATGTTAGACACCCCATCCAGCAGAGCACTTTGGGGGGCACTGGCATGGGGGTGGGACGAAGGATACAATGGTCATCGATGCTGGTCAGTGTGAAGCGCGTGTTGGAGAACCGAGCGAAGCCATCACGGTAGAGCCAGGCCCGCAGCGGGATGTACTGAGGCAAAGTTGGGAGAAGGAAAGGAAGGAAAAAAGAAAGAAAGGAGGCGCATATGGCACTTCCTAACTCCTAACTTCTCTTCGTGTGGAAGACCCTTCCATCTTCCCACAGCAGCCTTCAAGCATCTACTCCACTCCATCATCTGGCTTTGGCCCTCCGCCCTCTTTCCCTGGGAGGTGCAGGAGGGAACAGGAGATGGACTTCTCTCTGCTCTCCCACCACATGAGGTGTGTGTGTCCATGCACCCAGCTCAGAGTCGCATATCGTGAAGATTTAAACATGTGCTGGATATACAGTTGGATGGACGGATGGATGGATGGATGGATGGATGGATGGATGGACGGACAGGGGAGGGAATACGGCAACTCATTAAGGGGGTTAGAAAAGGGTCTGGGGCAAAGATATCTGGATTTGAATCCTAGTTCTGTCACTCACCGGTGTGTGACCTTGGGCAAGTCTCTCAACCTCTCTCTCTGACTCTCTCTGTCTCTGTCTCTGTCTCTGTCTCTCTCGGTGTGTGCACACATCATGTGTATGTATGTAAGTGTGTTCATGTTCATATATTTGAGTTTGGGTGCCAGTGCAGGTGTGGAGGTCAGAGGACAACTTTTTGGTCAGTCTTTACTTTCTATCTCTTTAAAAAATATTTTACTTATTCATTTGAGGGAGGGAGGGAGGGGGGCAGATATATATATAGAGAGAGAATGGGTGTGCCAGTGCTCCTAACTACTGTAAAGGAACTCCAGATGTATGCACCACCTTGTGCACCTGGCTTTATGTGGGTACTGCAGAATCGAACCTGGGTTCTTTGGCTTCACTGGCAAGTGCCTTAACCACTAAGCCATCTCTCCAGCCCCCTTTCTACCTCCTTTGAGGCAGGGTGTCTGGTTGTTGGTTTCCACTACATGCACCAGGCTAGCAGAGCTTTGAGCTTCTGGTGAATGCTCCTATCTCTGCCTCCCACCTTGCCGTAGGCATTTTGGGATTCAGGAAGTTCACCACAGCTTCTGGCTTTACATGGATTCTGGGGATTCGAACTCAGGTACTCAAGCTTGCACAGCAAACACTTTATCCACTGAGTCATCTCTCCAGCCCTCTGATATGTTTTTGCTTTTGCTTGTTTGAGACAGGGGTCTCTCTATGTAACCATGGCTGTCCTGGAACTCACTAGCTGGGGTGGTGTTGTAATCTGAATGCAAAATACCTCCCATAGGCTCACTTGGTCGGCAGTTGGTAGCACTGTTTGGGAAGGTTGTGGAACCTGAGGAGGTAGAGCCTTGCTGGAGGAAGTGGGTGACTAGAGTTTTACTGACCAGCCACACTTCCTGTCCCCCTCTCCCTCTCTGACTGGTTACAATGTGACCAGCCAGCTTCTCACTCCTGCTGCCACGCCTTTCCGGCCATGGTAGACTATATCCCCGAGATCTGTAAACCAAAACAAAACCTTATTTTCTTAAGTTGCATCCTGTCAGATATTTGGTCACAGTGACCCAACAACTAACTAACACAGGTGGGTGACACTGCCCTGTCCCTCCACGTGCCCTGTGCCTCCGCCAGCAGGAGACAACTAGGCAAGCTCACGTGGGAGGAGGCCTGGCCATGGTGGGACAACTCACCGACATGACCAGTACGTAGACACGCAGGTCAAACTTGCGGCCTGTTGGGCAGAGGAGGAATTGATTTGACGGTTAGACTCTGTGCTGGATTCCAAGATAGAGCAGGGCACAGATGGAAGACAGAACCCTGCTTGTATGGAGCTGCCAGCACCACCACACAAGGCACTGGTGCAGTGGGGTGTGGGAGTCAGTGTTTGGGAGGGGCTGCAGGCCCAGCCCAGGGTGGTGAGGCCTTTTGGCTGGATAGAGGCCCAGACAAGCTTGGGCCTTAGGGGAGGGGAAGGAGATGAGGCGAGCCACGTGGCAGGGGACAGGACATGCATAGATGACGTGGGCCGGGTGGAAGGGCCAGGCTGTGTGCACATGGGGACAGCAAAGCAGGCAGGGCCGTGTCACCTCCTATCAGGTAGGGATTTTCGATGTAACGCTGAGCCACGTAGTTCTCCACTGGAAGCTCATCTTTCTGATCATCAGAACACCTCGTGTCCTAGTTGTGAGAACACTGGTCATTAACATTTCGCAAGCAGGGTTTCTGTGTACCGGGCCTCGTGCTAGATACTGTATGTGGAGTACCTTATTTGACCCTTCATTCGGTCCCCTCAGGTAAGTAGCCACGTCCTTCCCATTTGACAGATGAGCACCAGCAGCATAGAGGTATGTATAGTGACTTGTGTAAGGCCGCACAGCTGGTCACTGATACCACTGCAGTGTGAACCCAGTGCCATTCAGGTCGAGAGTCTGAGCGGTTAACCTCTACACCGCGCTGCCCAGAGGACAGCCACTGGCCACGGGTGGCTATTGAATTTACATTCATACTGATTAAAAGAATATTCCATGCTGTGACATGGACAACACTCGAAGTCAATGGCTGAGGGAGGTAACTGGGGACAAAAGGACCCACGTAGTACAATTCCAGTTCCTGGAGCAGAGTCAGATGTCTAGAGACAGAAAGCAGAAGAGTGGCCGGGGGTGGTCCGGGTGGAATGGAGTGGGGTTTTAGTTTAGGGGTGCGCAAACACGCTGGGATGGTGAGGGCTGCACACACCCATGCACAGAGTGCTTGTGAACATATGCCTAAACATGGTGGCAACAGGAAATTTATCTTATGTGGCCCTTACTCCACTGGGAGGGTGCTGGCGATGGAATCCAGGGCCTTGTGCCTGCTGGGGGCGGAACCACATCCCCAGCCTCTTCCATTTCTAGAGCAAGTGAAATTTTAAGTTTTTTTTTTATATTTTTTTATTTTTTTATTTTTGATTTTCGAGGTAGGGTTTCACTCTGGCCCAGGCTGACCTGGAATTCACTATGTAGTCTCAGGGTGGCCTCGAACTCATGGTGATCCTCCTACCTCTGCCTCCTGAGTGCTGGGATTAAAGGCGTGCGCCACCACGCCCGGTTAATTTTAAGTTTTTTAAAAGTTATTTGTGTGTGTATGAGTTTCCGTGACAGTGCGGGGGCCCGCATGCTACAGCAAATGTGTGGAGGTCAGAGGGCAACTTTCAGGTCACTCCGCGCCTGTGGACCTCAGTTGAGGCAGGGTGGCCCACCCTGGGAATCTGGCTCTGCTGTTCTCTGCTATACTAGTTAAGAACTTCCAGGAAATTCTCCGGTCTCTTGCTGCGTCAGCGTTCTGGAACTGTAGAAACCCACCAAGGCTTTTTACATAGGGAGGGTCTGGGGATTGAACTTGGGCACTGAGCTTGAGCAGTAAGCGATTTATCTATCAACTGAGCCTTCTCCCTAGCCTATGAATAAATTCTTTTAAAAAAAATTAAATGTAGCCCAAATAACCAAACTCAGCCCATTGGTGAGCTGGGGATGTAGCTAAGTGCTAGAGTGCCTGCCTAACATGAACAAGACCCTGGTCCATCCCCAATAAAGAAGGGAGGGAGGGAGCTCATGGGCTGGGAGACAGCTTAGTCAGCAAAGCACTGAACATGCAAGCATGAGGAAGTGCGTTTGACCTCAGCACCGACATGAATCACAGGCATCCTGGTGTACACTTGTATCTCCAGTGCTAGGGAGGCAGAAACAGGAGGGTTCCTAGGCCTAGCTAGTCTAGCCAAATCAGGGAGCTCAGGTTCAGTGAGAGATCCGAGAAAGTGATCTGAGGAAGATACTCATACTTGCTGACCTATGGCCTCTACACACAAGCGTGCACACACACACACACACACACACACACACACATACTTCCAGGGCACCAGTGCCTGACAAGAGTACAGAGATCACCCCTGCCACCACTGTAGAAAGTTGTGTGACACGGTCCTCCAAGAGAAACAACAATCGCCATCTTTGTCAGGAGCAGCGGTGACCCCACAGGACTTGCAGGGTTGGGCCCGACACTCCTTCACAGGAGGAGGAAGGGCCAGGGGCTCCGTCCATGTGACTACGGGAAGTTCTTGTCCTTGCTGGGACGGGACTTTTCGATGCTGCGGGCGCTGTGGGGTCTCCATGCTCCTGTAAGCATCCCTCACCCGGGCTCTGAAAGGAAGCCCAACAAGCTCACTGGTTCACCAGGGTGAACTTCAGTGGACATGGCCTTGAGTATGTCATGAGTGACCTGTCTGGGAGAGCAAGTGCTCACTGCCTTCTCTCCAGAAGAGTACACGCAACGAAAGTTCTCGCAAGGTGCTAGCAGCCTGGAGAACAGTGGCAGCCCCTGGGCCGCCCCTTCCCATCCCTGCTCACCTGCTCAGAGTCAGCAACACTCTTTACAGAACCCACCTGCAGCCTTCCAAGTCATTTCTGGCCCCTTGTTCCCTTCACTGTGACCTTATGAGGAACTCTAGTCTAAAGGTCAGGGTCACACACTCACTGGGTTCACACACCCACCCACCCCATGGTGGGAACTCTGGGACTCAGGGCTCTGGCTGTCCTGACAGAACCCCCCTCCTGCCCAGCCACAGCACTGACCTGGGCAGTGGTGCCTCCCATTCCTAGGTGCCACCACCCTGCCTCTACTCACGTGACTACTTGAAAGGTTGGTATTGGCACGAGTGGGCTGGGCCTCCAGACTGGGCAGCTTCTTGCTGGCAGCGCCCTGGCAGATGCATGGATGAACCAGTATACATGTCCAGAGGGAGAGGCATTGATCAGGCACTGGCTGCTAGTCTCGAAGATCTGGGTGGTCCTCGCCACCCACCCTGCTCTGCCCCTGGCACCACCATCACCTCAAGGCTCGGAGGGTTCCAGTCATTTCCCCGAGAGTAGCAGCTGCTGAGTGGGGTCCCGCTTATTAACACATCACCTCCTCATCCTTCACTCCCCATTTCCTGGGGCACTGAAAGGAGCAGTAGCTTGCCCAGGGCCCCAGAGCTATTGAGGGGTGACGTTAAGACTGGAACCCAGGGCTGGAGAAATGGCTTAGCAATTAAGGCACTTGCCTGTGAAGCCAAAGGACCCAGGTTCAGTTCCCCAGGACCCACATAAGCCAGACGCACAAAGTGGGGCATGTGTTTGGAGTTTGTTTACAGCAGCTGAAGGCCCTGGCATGCCCATTCTCTCTCTCCCCATTTACCTCTCTCTCAAATAAATAAAATTAAATAAAGGAGGAAAAAAGACTTAAACCCAAACCATCTGCTCCAGAGCTGTTGCCAGTACTCCCAGGGAAGGAAGGGGAGGTCTCCTCCTGCAGGGCAGGGCTTGGGGACACCCGAGGGGTCAGCTTACCTTCCTCCAGTCCATGATGTCCTTCAGCTTCCTGAAGAGGAAGATGCCCTTCCCCTGAGAGCGTGCCACCTGGAGTCAGTGGGCCCAGAAAGGCAGCTTTTAGCATGGTGATCCCTTGCTGGGACCCCTGTACGCAGGCATCCTCCCCAGAACTTCTCTGTGTCCATCTCCCCTGGCCCCCAGCAATGCCCAGCGGAATGGCCAGCTTGGGACCCCCGGGGCTGGAGGAGGAAAGCGGGCAGGATTTTACTCACCAAGACCTACATTTGCATGAATCATGCAAGAGAACAGACAATTAAAAACCCATTTCTAATAGTCCTGGGAACACATCATCCAATTCTTTTTTTGGAAATCAATTTGCTTTCCTAATTAGGTTTTGCTTCGGCTAACACTGAAACCAGTCTGCCTTTACTGCGCCCTGCCGTGGATAAATCACGGCTTCCCAGAGGTCAGGGGCTGGGGGAGTCTTCGAACACCTGCAGTGGTATCATGTTCTGTGTGTAAGGGTCCATAGCAGACCTTCTACAATGCTTCCATGCCTGGCCTTGCACGGCCACAGTGCCAGGATGCTCACTGCCCTCTCCTTACACCCATAACCACTGCATCGAAGGACAGCTTTGTTTAGCAGTCATCTAAAAGGTATATTAAGCCAGGTATGGTGGTGCACGCTTTTCATCCCAGCACTCAGGAGGCAGAGGTAGGAGGATTGCTGCTAGTTTGGGGCCAGCCTGGGACTACAGAAGGAGGGTCAGGTCAGCCTGGGCTGGAATAAGACCCTACCTTGAAAAAAAAAAAGGTATATTAGATGCCTCCTGTGTGCTAGCAGTGTGTGTGTGGGGAGAACCTCACACATGCTAGACAAGCACTCTACCATGGAGCTACAGCCCCACCCCCAGGCTTTATGCTATATCTGTCACTTAGATGTCATTAGTTTTCATAGTCTAAACTGAGTTAAAGTTTACTCTCTGGCCTCACTTCCATGGCCTCTGAGAACAAGTTTGATTGACTCCTGGACACTTGAGCAATCCTTTAGTTATCTGAGCTGCTGAGCGGGTTGGCCTCAGTCATCTTTTCTCCAGCATGAATGCATCCAGAAAGAGCCAAGCCTCCTTCCCTTCTGTTCTCTGAGCATTGCCCACATGGCCCACCAGAGGCTCACGACACAAGCCAGACGTGGCTGTGCAGGTTGTCCACTGCTCATGGGTGGCTCCTGCTCCCCACCATGCTGTGCACCTTAATTCAGGACTCTGTGTGCCTGGTGAGGCGCAGGTAACATCTCAGGGGTGGACAAAGTATTCAGGATCTTTGAGTTTTCTTTCTCAAAATAGGGTCCAGGCTGCCCTCAAAGTTGTGATCTTCCCACCTCTGTCTCCTTAGTGCTGGGATGACAGGCATATGCCACCATACCTGCTTGTGTCTAGTGATTTTGGAAAACAACTAGTCAGTGAAGTTCAAGGGCTCACATAAAAGAGCTGAAAATGGGGCTGGAGAGATGTCTTAGTGGTTAGTGATTGCCTGTGAAGCCTAAGGACCCAGTTTTGACTCCCTAGATCCCACATAAGCCAGACACACAAAGGTGAGGCAAGTGCAAAGTTGCAAATGCCCACTAGGTGGCGCAAGTGTCTGGAGTTTGATTTCAGTGGCTGAGGCCCTGACACGCCAATTCTGTCTCTCTCTAAAATAAAACATAAAATTAAAATTAAAAACAAAAAGACACCTAAGGTCATCTTCTGGCCTCCACACACGTGTATACACACACACACACACACCTACACACATGCACATACACATGCACACACAAGTAAAACAGACAACAGCAAGTGTAGCAAGTGCTGGGCAATATGTGGAGAGACTAGAACCCTTCTGCACTGCTGGCAGCTGTGTACACTGTTTGCAAGCTGCATGGTAGCACCGCACAGCTGAACAGAGGCATCTCTCATCCTACACCCCATAGTTCCTCCTCCACTGAAACATGCACATGTGCGCACCTGGAGACGTGGACAAGGGCATCCACCACAGCACTCTTCATACTAGTGTTGAACTGCAACTCCCCCCTCCCAGATGGAATATTCATCCAATGAAATCATACAAGAAGAAGTAACATTTGACAGCTACACTACAGGATGAATCACATGACTGTAATGTGGAGGGAAAGAAGCTAGACACAATGTGGTCACACTGCGATTCTAATTATTTAAAGTACAAAATCAAGCAAGTGCCTTTAACTGCTCAGCCATCTCTCCAGCCCCTAAAGTACAAAATCAGACCACACAAATCTATACTCTTACATTGCTATGATCAAATACCTGACTACAAGCAACTTAAAGGAGGAAAGATAAATTTGGACCCATAGTTTAAGGAGAAACAGTCTATCATGGCTGGAAAAGTATTGTGGCAGGCAGCTCAGTCACATGTGGACATATCAAGAAGTAAAAATAAAGGTGGGGGCTGGAGAGATGGTTTAGCAGTTAAGGTACTTGCCTGTGAAGCCTAAGGACACATGATCAAATCTCCAGGTCCCACATAAGCCAGATGCACAGTGATGCAAGTGCGCAATGTCACTTGTGCACACAAAGGGGTGCACACATCTGGAGTTCGTGGGCAGAAGCTGAAGGCCCTGGCACAGCCATTCTCTTTCCTCTCTCTCTCTCTCTCTCTCAGATAAAAAAAAAAAAGTGGTGGGGGGCACAAATGCTTGGGCTTAGCTGGCTTTCTTCTTCTCTCTTTTAATGCAGTCCAGGACAGCAGGCCCATATGGTGGTGCCACTCACATCCAGGGTAGATTGTCCTTCCTCAGTTAAAGCACTCTGGAAATACTCTCATAGACATACCTAAAGGTGTGCCTCAATAATGTCCTAGAGCCTAAGCATTACTAATCCAATCCAAATTAACCATCACAAATCCACCCCTTGACACCCAAATACATTACTGTAAACCATAACATTTCAACTCTGGTCCCACAGGCTCATGGCTTCTCATAATGCAAAAATAAATAGGTTTCGACCTCATAGGCTGGGGATATTGCTCAGTGGTTAAAGATGCTTTCTTTCTTCTCTTTCTATCTTGTTTGTTTATAAGCAGAGAGAGAATGGGCACACCAAGGGCCTCTAGCCACTCCAAGTGCATGCTCTACTTTGTGTATCTGGCTTTATATGGGTCCTGGGGAATCAAACCTGGGCCATCAGGCTTTACAAGTGAGTGCCTTAACTGCTAAGCCATACCTCCAGCCTGAAGATGCTTGCTTTCAACCACCTCAGACATCCCCATGGCCTTAACAGCTTCAATACTGTTCACAAATCCAAAGTTTCTTCTGAGACTTTGAGGGGATTTCTTAACTGTGAGACCCTGTAAAATAAGTTATATGGCACAAGCCTTTAATCCCAGCACTCAAGAGGCAAAGGTAGGAGGATTGCTGTGAGTTTGAGGCCAGCCTGGGACTACAGAATGAGTTCCAAGTCAGCCTGGGCTAGGCTGAGACCTTGCCTCAAAAGAGGCAAAAAAAAAAAAAAAAAAAAAAGGGGACTGGAGAGATGGCTTAGCAATAAAGGCACTTGCCTGCGAAGCCTAGGGACCCATGTTTGACTCCCCAGATCCCATGTAAGCCAGGGCACACAAGGTGATGCATGTGCCAGGTCCTGCATGTGCACAAGGTAGCGCACACATCTGGAGTTCTATTGCAGTGGCCGGAAGTCCTGGCACACCAATTCTCTATCTCATTTTTTTTAAGGCAAAAAAAAAGTTAATTCCATTAACAATGGCCTGGAATAAACATTACCATTTCAAAAGGGAAGAATGGGCATAGCTAGGAAAGGTTTGCCCAAGGCAAGAATGTGGTGGCTTGAATGTAAAATATCCCCCATAACCTCACGTGATTGTGATTAAGCCTCACACTTAATCCCTGGCTACTGGAGGCTTTGGGAGGTGCAGTCTGTTGTTGCTGTTTGTTTGTTTTTCATGGTAAGGTCTTTCTCTAGCCCAGACTGACCTGGAATTCACTATGTAGTCTCAGGGTGGCCTCAGATTCACAGTGATCCTCTCACCACAGCCTCCCAAGTGCTGGGATTAAAGGTGTGCACAACCACACCTGCAGGGAGATTCTTGCTGGAGAAGGTATGTCTCTGGGGTGAGACTTGGGATTTTATAGTCCAGCCCTGCTTGCCAGTACAGCAAGCTCTCTGTACTTTCTTCCTGCTACTGTGAAGATATGATACCCAGCTGTGATGGCTAAGTTTGTGTCAACTTGATCTGTTTATGAATCCACAGACATTCCTCCTAAGTGGGTCTCTGAGGTTGCTTCCAGGAAGGATTAACTAAAGGAGGAATCCTTCCCCCAGGGTGAGCCCTTCCCCCAGAGTGGGCAACCCCTCTCAGAGTGGGGGGGGGGGGCTTTATCTAAGGAAGCTCTGGGGAAGGAAATTATCCCCCCCCTCCCACCTGGCTGCCAGTGCTGCTTGCTGCTTTCCAGTGTGGACTGAAGAGCAGTGTGGACTGAAGAGCAGCGGCTCTCCAGGATGCTTCCAGGTCTTCAATGCCGGATTGGGACTGCTGAGCCATCCAGCCTCATGGACTGAGCAGCTACCAGGTTCCTTGACTCTCAGGCCTGCAACCTGCTATTGTTGGACTGCCGTAAGCTAATCCAATAAATCCCTTTTAATACAATTCATTCTATTGGTTCTGTTCCTCTAGAGGACCCTGACTAATACACCAGCTGTCTGCTCTTGTCATACTTTCTTCACCATGATAAAGTTTCCCTCAAAACTGAGCTGGAAATCAACCCCTTTCTTCCATAGCTGCTTCTGGCTGGGAGTTTTGTCTAAGCAAATGAGAAGGTAATTGATTACAAAAAATTGGTACTGAGAATTTAAGCCATTGCGAAGACAAGCCCGACCCTGTGGGAGGAGTATGGGAGGATTTGGAATTCAGGATTAGACAATCTTTACAGTGATATAAGCAGAGCTTAAGAGACCATTCTGGTTAGAGTTTGAAAGACCAAAATGAAGAGAGAAGTGTGGACTTTGGAGGCTCAACTTAGGAGGTTTCAGAGTGGGAAAGAGGACTTTTTCTGGGAACTGGGTTAGAGGCAGTTTGTATGATAGTGTGGCTGTGTTCTGCCCATGGCCTGAGAACTTGAACAAAGCTGGATTTAGAAGTAACAGACTGGGCTGGAGAGATGGCTTAGCGGTTAGGCGCTTGCCTGTAAAGCCTAAGGACCCTGGTTCAAGGCTCAATTCCCCAGGACCCACGTTAGCCAGATGCACAAGGGGGCACACGTGTCTGGAGTTCGTTTGCAGTGGCTGGAGGCCCTGGCACGCCCACTCTCTCTCTTTCTGTCTCTCTCTCTCTGCCTCTTTGTCTGTCACTCTCAAATAAGTGTCATGAAGTCACATGGTTCTGGAGACAGCTGTTAAGTATGAGGCAGGATCAAAGTTCCTGCAAGGAGACCCTGTGAGGTCATTGTGTGAAGATGAACTATAGAGTTGTAGCAGATACCCCAGGATTTTGGAGGTGTCAGGACTATGGGTGGGCCACCATAGAAAGCTGCTGGCCCAGCGTAGACTCTGTGCAGGAAGCAAGCAGCACAGCTGAAGGGGTGGAGTTGCCCAAGCCTTTTGGACTTTGCATCACAAGTCCCAGGTACTGGACACGGAGCTGCAGGCTTTGATGTCTGCCCTGCTGGTTTTCTAGCTGGCGTGGATCTAATAGTTCCTTGCTATGGGCTCATTCCTCCTTTTGAAGTGGGAATGTTTGCTGTGTGTTGGAAGTATGTAACTTGTGTTCTGACTTTACAGGGCTCACAGTTAAGAGACTGTCTTGAGTCTCATGAGGCTTTGGACTTTTGTACAGTATTGGGACTGGTAAAGACTATGGAGTCTTTTAAAGTTGGACTTAATGCAGTTTGAATTATGGGATGGTCATGAGTCTATTGGGCCAGAGGTGGAATGTGGTGGCTTGAGTGTGAAACATCCCATATAGCCTCATGTGACTGAGCCTTGTACTAATTCTCAGCTTACGGAGCCTTTGGGGGATGTTACTCAGGGTGGGCCTTGGGATTTTATAACCCAGCACTGCTTGCCAGTGCCAGAAGAGCTCACTCTCTCTACTTCCTCCCCTGCTGCTGTGAAGATGGGATGCCCAGCTGCCTGCTATTGCTATGCATCCCCTGCCATGATGAAGTTTTCCTTTGAAACTATAAGCTGGAATAAAGCTTCTCCTTCTTCAGGTTGGGTGCTTTGTCCCAGCAACAAGAAGGTAATTGCTACAAAGACCAAAACCCAGCAGGGAAAATATCAGATACTGCAGCTCCATGCCAGCATCTGGGGCTCCTGTTGGGCATCTAAGCTCCCACAGCCTTGAGTATTCCTATCCTTCCAGTATGCCACCTGCAGCAGACATAGTTTCTCTCTTAGGCCAGTTTCACTACATATGTGCAGCTTTCTTTGGTGCCCATCCATTGTCCTGGTATCTCCAACATCCTGAGGTCTCCATTGCAACAGACTTCACCTTAATAGCTTCACACAATGGCCTCTCAGGGCCTCTGTTAAACTTACTTTAGTGTTGCTAGGACAAACACCTGACCAGAAGCAGCTCATGGGAGGAAAGGGTTTACTTCAGGTTTATAGAATCCAGGGAAAGCATTACCATGGCAGAAGAAGCTGGCTCACTTTTCCATAGATCAATAGCAGAGAGACAGTACCAACAGCCAGCAAGCAATCACCTAGAACTCAAACTGCCCCTTTACATATCTGGACTAAAAAATCTTCCCCCAGTGACACCTCTTCTAGCAGGCTGCTGGAGACTTAAGTAGGAACCGTGACTTGTTTTTATTTATTTGCAAGCAGAGAGAAATAGAGAGAAGAGAGACACAGAGAGAGAATAGGCACGCCAAAGCCTCCAGACTCTGACAAACAAATTCCAGATGCATGCACCACTTTGTGCATCTGGATTTACGTGGGCACTGGGGAATCCAACCCTGGTCGTTAGGCTTTGCAGGCAAGTGCTTTAACTGCTGAACCATCTTTCCAGCCCAGGAAGCTTAATCTTAATCTTGGATTTTTTGTTTTTTCAAGGTAGGATCTCACTGTAGCCCACGCTGACCTGGAATTCACTATATAGTCTCAGGCTGGCCTCAGACTCACAACTATCCTCCTACCTCTGCCTCTCAAGTGCTGGATTAAAGGTGTGCAGCCCCACGCCAGGCAGGGGAAGCTTAGTCAAAAATGCCTGAATCTATAGGGCCATACATTCAAACCACCATAATCTTTTTCCAGAGGATCCAATCCTGCCACACATTACCTACTTGTCTTCAGTGGCTTTCTGGAACCGCCCCAGTTCCCTCATTCTTGTATGTCTCATGCCTATAAAACTGCAAGCCAGTTCCAAAGACCTAAGGACCACACGGTTGTTTTTCTCACAGCCAACGGCCTTGCCAGTTTTCTATATTACTGTCCTCATTGTGAGCAAATAGCTGACAGCAAGCAACTTAAAAGAGGAAGGATATCTTTCGCTTGTGGTTTAGGGGGATACGGCCCTCCATGGCAGGGAAGGCGTGGCTGGCTCACATCTGGGTAGTTCGGGAAGCAGAGAGGTAAATGCTCAGGTGGCTTCTTCCTGTTCCCCTTTTTTATTCAGTCTGGGATTCCAGTCCACGGGGTGGTGCCACCCTCATTCAGGGTGGGTATTCCCTTGGTTTAACTGCTCAGGAATGTGAGTGCATGCACACAGACACATACATATACACACGCACACACACACACTAAGCGCACTCCATCAATGCCCTGGGTGTTTATTAACCCAATCAAGCTTACAATCAACATTCCCCATCACAGGTGTTTGTGAGCAGGAAGGGTTTGTGTGAGGAGGGCTGCTAATGGCCTGGTCATCCTCCGTATATGACCTGGAGGCTGCTGACTTGAGTGTGTTTACTTTGTAACCATTTTTATTGTCCCTCCATAACCTGGGAACTTTTTAATGTTCTGGCTAACTTCAATTAAAAAGTATCTTTCAGTAAGGTGTGGTAGCACATGCCTTTAATCCCAGCACTTAGGATGGCTGAAGTAGTTCAAGCAGTTCAAGGCTGTGAGTTCAAGGCCAGCATGGTCTAGAGTGAGACCATGCCTCAAAAAAACTTCATTTTTTTATTTTTAAATTTTTTTTATTTTTTAGAGTCAGAGAGAGAGAGGGAGAGAGAGATCGAGAATGGGCGTTTCAGGGCTTCCAGTCGCTGCAAACACTCCAGATGTGTGTGCCCCCTTGTGCATCTGGCTAATGTGGGTCCTGGGGAATTGAACCTGGGTCCTTTGGCTTTGCAGGCAAGCGCCTTAACTGCTAAGCCATCCCTCCAGCCCTTTTAAAAAAACCTTTTTAAGGGCTAGAGAGACGGCTTAGTGGTTGGGGTGCTTGCCTGCTAAGCCTAAGGATCCATGTTGGACTCTCCAGGTCCCACTTAAGCCAGACACACAAGGTGATATAAGCAAGGTCACACATGCACACAAGACGGTGCATGGTCTAGAGTTCATTGCATTGGCTGGAGGCCCTGATGCGCCAATTCTCTGTCTCTCATAAAAAAAACAAAAAAATTTAAACCCCAAAATGTCTTCTAAGGTTTACACCTTTTGATCTCAGAGCCCCATTCCTGACCCCTGTTGGTTGTTTCTCTTTAGTGGCCCCCCTTTTCCTCTTTCTTTTTTATTTATTTATTTATTTATTTGACAGCGACAGACAGAGAAAGAGGCAGAGAGAGAGAGAGAGAGAGAGAGAATGGGCGCGCCAGGGCTTCCAGCCACTGCAAATGAATTCCAGATGCGTGCGCCCCCTTGTGCATCTGGCTAACGTGGGTCCTGGGGAATCAAGCCTTGAACCGGGGTCCTTAGGCTTCACAGGCAAGCGCTTAACCGCTAAGCCATCTCTCCAGCCCCCTTTTCCTCTTTCTTTGCTGACAAAGCCCACCTCCCCTGATGAAGACTGAAAAGGTTAGAAATATGGGTTTTCTCAGCTTCCCTTGTAGCTGGTAGAAACCATGTGATCAGTGTCAACCAATGAGACATAAGGAGATATCTGCCTAGTGGTCCTGGGAGATTTTCCTCCATGGTAACAATATTGGGGAAGGAGGGAGGGGTCAGGAAGGAGGGAAAGGATAGAGAGGCCTAGAGACAGACCTATGGGGTCATGCGTAGTCCTTTCCTTTTCTCCATAGAGGTGACGTCTGCAACCACAGCGCCCATCTCATATCCCCGAGGTGAGAAGCCCGAGGTCAAGAGCCAGAGCACTGAGGATGCAGAGCAGACAGGGAGAACCTGGCCCTTCCCGTCTCCCTGAACATCTCTGCTTTCCTGCCAGCTTCTGGATTCCTCCTGTGAGGTAACCAGAGGTCCTTCTTGTTAAAGTCATTTTCAATAACCTTGCCACATCTGTTTCAAGAGAGGCCCTCCTGAGGGAACAAGACCCAGAAATGACAGAGTCTTCCATCCAATGATCCCTCAGGGGCTCCTGCCAGTAAGTTACCTGGAGCTCAGGCAGATGGCAGTTTCCCAGTGGAGTCCCATATGTGCTCCAGAACCGTCCAAGAGGGAAAGCCAGCTTCTCGCCCTTGAACCTGGGCAAGACTTCAGGACTGTCTGCACTCGTGTGCAGCAGGAGTGACTTGTCTGAATTCTAGTGTGGGATCCTAAAAAGCTACACAGCCTCCACCAGCTGCCTGTCAATGCCGTGCTGTGAGGACGCTCAGGTCACGTGGTGCGGCCACACTGTGGAGGTGGAGCTCCCAGATAACAGCCAGCACTTAAGTGTGGGAGCCAGCTTGGGGATGGCTCCCAACCCTCAGCAGAGATGCCCGGGGGATGCTGGGCACAGGTGAGCTTTTCTTGGCTTGCTGCTCAGGCTGGGGATCATGGGCTAAAAAGATACCACTGTCGTTTCAAGACCCTCCCTTAGGGGAGAAAACCGGAGCACCGGCTTTCAGAGGATGGCTCCTGATGAGCACCATTTAGCAGCTGATGCTTCCTCTGATCTGGACACCACCTCACTGGAGCACTAGAAAGCCTGTAACATTGGCGTTGTTATTTCTGTCCTCAGCCAAGGAAACCAATGAACAGAGAGGCCATGCTTCCTGCCCAAAGCCATCCAGCTAGCGGGTGGCAAATGCATCGAGGACAGTTAAACATGTGTTACTGGGGCTCACTCGACTTTTGCAAAGTGCAGCCGAGTAGAAAGGATTGGGGGAAATGTGGACCACTTCTTTATTTTATTTACTCATTTATTGGGACAAGTTTTCATGTTGTAGCTTAGGCTGGCCTGGAACTCACAAGAAAACCTAGGCTGACATCAAACTCATAGCAATTCTGTCTCGGCCTCCAGAGTGCTGGGGTTACAGATGTGAACCACTATGCCTAGCTTTTAGTTTGGAGGGTTTTTGTTTTTGTTTGCTTTTGAGGTAGGGACTCACTGTAGTCCAGACTGACCTGGAATTCACTATGTAGTCTCAGGGTGGCCTTGAACTCACGAGGATCCTCCTACCTCTGTCTCCCGAGTGCTGGGATGAAAGGTGTGCGCCACCATGGTGGCACATGTGCATCTGGCTTTTGTGGGAACTGAGGAATTGAACCTGGTCCTTAGGCTTCACAGGCAAGCGCCTTAAGAGCAAAGCCATCTCTCCAGCTCTTTTTGTCTGTTTTGCTTTGCTTTTCAAGGCAGTGTCTCGCTCTAGTCCACGCCTGAACTGGAGCTCACTCTGCAGTCCCAGGCTGGCCTCAAATTCACACTCATGATGATCCTTCTACCTTAGGCTCCTGAGTGCTGGGACTAAAGGCATGTGCCAACACACCCAGCAGAAAGTACTTTTTTTTAATGAGAGAGAGAATTGGCATGCCAGGGCCTCCAGCACTGCAATCGAACTCCAGGTGTGTGAGCTACCTTGTGCACATGTGCTAACTTGTGCATGCATCACCTTGTGTGTCTGGCTTACGTGGAGTCTGGGGAGTCAAATATGGGTCCTTAGGTTTCACAGGCAAGTGCCGTAACTGCTAAGCTATCTCTCCAGCCCAGAAATACTTTCATATATAAAAAGATACATTCATAGCTGGGTGTGGTGACACATGCCTTTAATCCCAGCACTCAGGAGGCAAAGGTAGGAGAATCACTGTGAGTTTGAGGCCACCCTGATTTTACATAGTGAATTCTAGGTCAACCTGGACTAGAGCAATACCCTACCTCGAAAAACCAAAAAATAAAAATAAAAATAAAAATAAAAAGATACATTCCTATGGAAAATAATATTTGAATGGATTGTTTAGTAAAATAAACCATAACTTTGATTTTATACAGCCGTGGTCACTCAAAGTCCTTGTCCGCACTGGGGACCACTTTCATTGGGTGTCATTCATCAAGCGTTCTCCCATGAAGCCTTTTCCACTTCTTTCTGCCCAACAGACTGCAGCTAATCAACTCTTCCTGGGGCCCCTGCCCTCTGCAGAGGTCCAAGCCTTCATGGTGGCCCCATGTAACTGCTATGTGATTGACTCAGGCATTGGCCTTCAGGAGGCTAAGGGAGTCTGATGCCAGGACTTCTTTATTTTTGTTTATGTATTTGAAATCAGAGAAAGAGAGAGAGAGAGAGAGAGAGAGAGAGAGAAAGATTGAGAGAGACAGAGGAATTGGCATACCAGGGCCTCTTGCCACTGGAAATGAACTCCAGATGCACGTGCCACTTTGTGTATCTGGCTTTTTTGTGGGTACTTAAGAATCAAACCTGGGCCTTTAACAGGTGAGCCATCTCTCCAGCCCGGCTGCCAGGACTTCTGTGGAAAGTTTGTGCCTTCAAAAGTAACATGAAGGGGCCAGGCATGGTGGCGCACGCCTTTAATCCCAGCACTTGGGAGGCAGAGGTAGGAGGATCGCCATAAGTTCGAGGCCACCCTGAGACTACATAGTGAAGTCCAGGTCAGCCTGGGCTAGAGTGAGACACTACCTTAAAAAAAAAGTATCATGAAGCCAGGGCATTCCTTGGTTCCCATGGCAGGTGGGGGGGTGAGCAGGTGCAGGCAGAACAGCCTGCTGTGACTAAGAAGCCTGTCCGCTGCACTGGGAAGTAATAAACCATCCCTGGCTCAAACATTCTTTTTTTTTAATTTGTTTATTTATTTGTCAGGAGAGAGAGAGAGAGAATGGATTGCCAGGGCCTCTTATCCACTGCAAACAAATTCCAAATGCATGTGCCACTTTGTGCATCTGGCTTTGCATGGGTACTGGGGAATCAAACCCAGGTCCTTAGGTTTTGCAGGCAATCACCTTAACCACTAAGCCCTCTCTCCAGCCCTAGAAGGGCATTCTTAACGAAGGTGACCGATTTTGCCATTTTCATCCACCATATAATATTTCAGGACAGCCAGATTAACCTTCTTTCTCTAATGGTCCATTTTTCTTGGGAGTAGTGTAAGATTTCTTCCCTTTTTTTTTTAAGTATCTTTTTTTTTTATTATTTGAGAACGACAGACACATAGAGAAAGAGGCAGAGAGAGAGAGAGAGAGAGAGAGAAGGAGGGAGAGAGAATGGGCATGCCAGGGCCTCCAGTAACTGAAAATGAACTCCAGATACATGCATCACCTTGTGCATCCGGCTTACATGGGCCCTGGGGAACATGAGCCTCGAACCGGGGTCTTTAGGCTTCACAAGCAAGCGCTTAACCGCTAAACCATCTCTCCAGCCCATCAACCATTCTTAATAAAGGAAATGCCCTAGGGTTTAAAACTTGAAAGAGTGCTAGGGAGATGGCTCAGTGGTTAAAGGCACTTGCTTGCAAAGCCTGCCACTCCAGGTTTGATTTCTAGGACCTACATAAAGCCAAATGCACAAAGTGGTGCATACATCTGGTATTTGTAGGAGCAAGAGGCCCTGGTGTGCCCATACTCATTTTCTCTCTCTCTCTCTTTCTCTAATAAATTAAAAATTAAACTTGAATGAGAAAAATTTTTTCTCTATTATCACTAATGTCTAACCAGATTTTTGCATTTTCTTCTGTAATGAGTGTAGGCAGTACATCGTGGGAGTGTTAGCCATGCCTGTGAGCACCCGCAGAAGAAATCACAGCTATTGTTATGTCCCGGGACCACTGGTGCACACATCTCAAAGCAGTGTTCATGCATTTTGTGATGGGGCCTGCTGGTAGGCCCTTTAATACTTAATGAAAAGAACAGAGGCTGTTTAACGGTAGTACATACGTACGTACGTTCGTGGTGAATGTGAGCATAAGCCTCCTCCACTGCAGGAGGCCCCAGCTCTGCCTCTCTCCACTGACTGCGCCCCACAGGGGTCCAGAGCAGGGGCCCTCTGACAGCATGGGGCCCCACTGGCCTAGTGGACATCTGCTGCTCAGCAGCAGGAAATTCAAACCTGCTTCCCTCCTCCCTCCCCCCTCCTTCCCTCTGGGCAGCCCTGTTTCTCCCTGGCTCATTTTCTCTCACGGGGAAAAACTCTGGTATGCTTGTCTTTCTTGGTACCTGTCTCCTGGAGGACCTAGACTAACAGTTTTTAAACCTAGTGGCTTCCTTTGTAATCAATTATATTTTGTTTTCATGGGGTTTCTTTCTTTCTTTTTATTTATTTATGTTTGACATAGCATCTCACTCTAGCCCAGGGCTGACCTGGAACTCACTTTCTAGCCCAGGCTGGCCTCAAACTCATGGTGATCCTCCTACGGCAGCCTCCCCAGTGCTGGGATTCAAGATGTGCACCACCACATCCAGTTGAAATGTACATTGTGTTTTGAAAACCAAGGATACATATTTATCTCCAAATTTGTGTGTGTGTGTGTGTGTGTGTGTGTGCACACGCGCGCGCGCGTGCATATTTATGCAAATGTGGGTATGTGCATCTAGAGGTCAGAGGACGATTTTTCAGGTCAGTTCTCACCTTTCTACCTCATTTGAGGCAGGGTTATCACTCTGGATCCTGCTGTGAGCTTCTGGAAAATTCTCCTGCCTCTGCCTCTCATCTGCCATCGGTGTGCTGGGATGACAGATGCCTGCCAGAGCTTCTTATTTTAAAATGTGTGCATGTGTAGTGTATGTACACGTGTGTAGATGCGTGTGCCCTGTGTCCACATGCAGGCCAGAGGACAGTGCCTGACGTCTTCCTCTCTCAGTCATCCATATACAGAGTCTCTCTCTGAACCCGCAGCCTGCAGTTGTAGTAAGCCTCAGCAATTCCCCGGTCTCTGCTCCCCACGGGACCAGGGATATTATAGATGTGCACAGCCACACCCAACTTTTACATGCTGGGGAATTGAATTCACATGGTCTCAAGCTCTCGTGCTTATGCATCAAGTGCTCTTAACCATTGAGCCATCTCCCCAGCCCACCCTCTGGCTTTTTATGTGAGGCCTAAATAGCTTGAATATCAAATGCTCCTATCTGCTGAGCCATTTCCCCAACCCCTCACTTCCAAATTCATGAAATTGTATACATATGTACAGGTTGTATGCATCACCTATATCTCTATATATCTTTATTTGTTTGCTTTTGTTTTTGCTTTTCCAGGTAGGGTCTCCAGGCTGCCTTGGAATTCACTATGTAGTCTCAGGGTGGCCTCAAGCTCCAGTGATCCTTCTACCTCAGCCTCCTGAATGCAGAGATTAAAGGCGTATGACATCATGCCCAGCTATCTCTGTCTCTCTCTTTCTGTTTGGTTTTCTTGAGATAGGGTCTTGCTTTAGCTCAGGCTGACCTGGAATTCACTATGTAGTCTCAGGGTGGCCTTAAACTCACGGCAATCCTTCTACCTCTGCCTCCCAAGTGCTAGGATTAAAGGCGTGAGCCACCATGCCTGGCTTTATATCTCTCTTTTTTAAAAAAAAAAAAAAATTTAATTTACCCATTTGGGAGGTGAGAAAGAGAGAGAGAGAGAATGGGTGTGCCAGGGCCTCTTACCACTGTAAACAAACACCAGACTCATGATCTACTTTGTACAAATAGCCTTACATAGATTCTGGGGAATCAAACCTGGGTCATCAGGCTTTGCAAGAAAACACTTTAACCTCTGAGCCATCTCCTTAGCCCTGTGACCTCTATCTCAACAGAGTGGTTTTAAGTAAAACACCAGGTCCTCGCAAGGACACTGTGTGCCGTGGTTGCAGGCATAAGTGGCTGGACCCGGGGTCAGGGCACACCACAGCTTTCTGCCTTGCAAAAAGAACATGGTGGCATCGTGGCAGGGCACACACCAGATGAGAAATATGGCGGCAGCAGCTGCGGGAGCTGAGGAGGATCAGAAACTCAGCGCCCACAAAGCCAGTGCTGCCGCCATGGAGGATGTGGCCCATGGAGGCATTCTGGAAAACCTTTTTATTTGGGGGGGGGGACGACCAGGCCCCATGGAAGAAGGCCATCCATAAAGCATAGAGGCCTAATGTCCTTGCTGTTATTAATGTGCTTAATACTCTCTGGATTGTTCATTACTATGTCAAGCATCATGTAGCTCACAAACCATATGGCATTGTGGGAAAGCAGCCCAGAATATTCCCAGGTGATACAGTTCTGGAGACTGGAGAAGTAACTGCACCGATGAAAGCTTTTCCTGATCAACATCACTAAAGATAACTTAAAAGTTTCAGTGACCAGGCTTGCCTACGAAGACTGAGGACCCAGGTTCGATTCTCCAGGTCCCATGTAAGCCAGACGCACAAAGTGACACAAGCATGCAAGGTTGCACATGCACACAAGGTGGCACATGCGTCTGGAGTTCGACTGCAGTGGCTGGAGGCCCAGGTGTGCCAATTCTGTTTCGCATTAAAAAATAAAAACGGAAAAAGGTCAGTCTTTTGGGCTTGCCTCAAAAAAATTTTTTTTCAGTGACCTATCCTACATTGCTGTAATTTACTAAATCTACTTACTGGAAAAGTAACTAATAAAGTTTACTCAAAAAATAAATAAATAAATAAGTAAAACCAAGCCGGGCATGGTGGTGCACACCTTGAATCCCAGCACTCAGGAAGCAAAGGTAGGAGGATCGCCATGAGTTAAGAGGCCAGCCTGGGACCACATAGTCAATTCCAGGTCAGCCTGGGCTAGAGCGAGGGTCTACCTTGAAAAACCTAAAATAAAAATAAAACACTGTTCTGTAACATGGCTGGCACATTTCTCCATATGTACATAGATTAAAGACAGTTTAGGAACCCCACGCTCTTGCTTAAAACCCCTGTGATAGGGGTTTGTCTATTGGTCACTGGCCACACAGGCCAGCTCTCAGAAGGGTACAGTGATATCATTTGGACAAACTAGTGTAGCAGCATCCTAGAATGGGGAACACCCAGAGTCCCTAACACACACACAGCCCTTCACCTAGGCTTAGAGTAGCTCAGTTGACCCCAAGATTGACGGACAGGCCCAGCCCCTGACCCCAGTCAAAAAACCACTTTCTCTCCATGTGAGGGAATACATCCCTGATACTGAAAACCTATAATAGGGGTAATCATGAGCCCTAGGGGTGTAACGTCTGCTGCTGTCTGGCTAAATGTATATACTATGCTTATCAAATTGCCCAGTAAGCACTTCTGTTAATGTTCATACCCTTATATTAATGCTACTCTCACTTTTGGTAGAGAATCTTCTCTTTTCAGATGGCAGTGACCTTGGGATGACTCAGAAGGCATCATGATGCTGGAAAGAAGTGACCGGAGTGCTCAGTACTGTAACATCTCTATCACACCTTCCAAGGTTCAGGGTCTAATGCAGAAGAGGTGGTGGAAAGAATGTAAGAGCCAAAGGAAGGGTAGGACTCCTTACAATGTGCTCCCTCCAGACACAAAATGGCCTGGATATCCATGACCTCACAGTGCCTGACACTACCTACACAAGACCATCATAAGAGGAGGAAAAGATCATGACATAAAAATAAAAGAGAGACTGATTGAGATGGGAAGGGGATATGATGGAGAATGGAGTTTCAAAGAGGAAAGGGGGGGAGGGTATTACCATGGGATATTGTTTATAATCATGGAAGTTATTAATAAAAATTAAAAAAAAAACACACACTTTCTCAGGCCTCCCAGTTCTCTTGAGTCAAACCCAGGGGTGGACTCTGCACCTGTCTCTCCGTGGAGTTGGCCCGCTGCACTGGGGATGAGAACCACTGTTCTGCAGCCTGTCTACTCCGTGTCACCAGAGAGCAGAATTGAAGGTATTCCCAGTGTGAGGCAGATTCCATGGAGCCCCCGGGCCCGCGCTGCTCCATTCACCCAGTGACTGTGCCTCCAGGAGGAGGTGTAGGCATGCTCAGGTTTGTAAAACCAACCAGTCCTTCCGAGGACCAGGTGAAGGGGTGATTCCTGCACTGGTGAAAGAGATAAGAAAAATGGCCAACTACTGGGCATAATGCCCAGTACTCCAGCCTGTGTAGTCTGGGCCTCTAATGTGTATGACTTCAGCAACTTGGCATCCCATGAGGGAGGTTAGTGAACTTGCAGCTTCAGATAGGCCAGCGGCCCAAGAGATTCAGTGACCTGGTCAGGGTCATCCACCCTTAAGCGGCAGATACAGAACTAGAACCCAGGTGCATGTGAGTTGAAGCAGGAGGATTGCTGCGAGTTTGAGGCCAGCCTGGGCTACTGAGTGAGTTCCAGGACAGGGTAGACTGTCTCACACAAGCACCCCCACAAAATACTTAGAACCCAGGCCAATGCTCTCCACATCAGACAGTGTGAAGCAGCTGTTCAGAGAGAACACGCGTCACACACACACACACACACACACACACACACGCCAAGAACCCCTCTCTTAATCACAGCTGCGTGGTGTCACTGCTAACAAAGGCCGTGAGCTGGAAACAGAATCGACTTAATGTGCAATTGCTGGTTCCCTAATTAGCAGAAAAGTACCATCTGAGGATGACGTGAGCTGGAGCTGCCCGTGGCTCTTGGCCCATCTTCCTCAATCCTGCCACCACCAGAGTTCCTCACCAGCCTTCCTAGGATTCTGGGATAGGGGGAGAGGCAAGGAACATCCCACAAGCCTGGGGACTCCTTTGGGGACTTCTTGCCTTGAGCACGTCCACAGTGTGTTTTCCTCTGCTCTGCCCAGCCCAAACTGGTCCCCTGGGCACCTGTGCTAATTAGCTAAATTTTCACTAGCCCACTCCAGACGGCTGTCCACACCTACCCTATCCCGACACCTTCTTAGGGCTCCGCACTGTCCCAGGCCCAGAAGACATGAGTGTGCTTTGACAATTCGCTTCAGGGCCAGGGTGGCACATGGCTTTGTAGTGGAGCAGCAGTGCTGGCATGAGAAAAGCGAGTATTCAGGGGTGCCTGGCCATCTTGCCCTCCACTCCTCTTCTTTTATCCTCTTTCCTTTCTCATTTTTTTTAAAAAAAATTTATTTATTTATTTGACAGAGGAAGAAGGGGAGAGAGAGAATGGGCACGCCAGGGCCTCCAGCCACTGCAAAGGAACTCCAGACTCGTGTGCCCCCTTGTGCATCTGGCTAACGTGGGTCCTGGGGAATCGAACATGGGTCCTTTGGCTTTGCAGGCAAGCGCCTTAACCACTAAGCCAACCCTCCAGCCCCTTCTTTCCTTTTTCTTTACTTTTTTTTTTTTCGAGGTAGGGTCTCACTCTAGCCCAGGCTGACCTGGAATTCACTAGGTAATCTCAGGATGGCCTCGAACTCACAGCGATCCTCCTACCTCTGCCTCCCGAGTGCTGGGATTAAAGTCATGCGCCACCATGCCTGGCGCAAACAGGATCCATTTGAGGCTAGCCTCAGACTCCCTATGAAGCAGAGCATGACCTTGAACTTCTGAGCCTCCTGCCTCTACCTCCTGAGTGCTGGGATTACAAGTATGTACCACTACACGTGGTTTTATGTGGTGCTGGGTATTGAAGCCAGGGCTTTTTGCCTGCTGAGCAAGCACTCTGCCAACTGAGCTACATCTCCAGCCCCAGTAGTTCTTACACATATACTAAGCACCCAATAAATATCATTTATTAAAAATATAATTACTTATTGGGTGCTTAGTATATGTGTCACCTGTGTCGACGTGTTTAATCACACACTGTGGTAGGTGCCATAGTTATTCCCACTGGGTAGATGGGGACCTGGTGCACAAAGAAGCTGCATAACCTGTTATACATCTTCTGAGAAGCTGTGGTGGTTTGAATAGATGGCCCCCAATATATTCAGCTTTTTATTAGTTTGTAGTTTGCATCTGCAGCCACCTGGATCGAGGCGGTGTCACTGGGCGGATCTTAAGGTGTGGTGGAGGGTTTCAGGGTTTCAATCTAAAGATAAACAAAGTGTGCCTAGCTGGAGTTCCTGAAGTGTACTGTGTGGCTTTTGGCTTGTGGTTTGTGCTTCTCTCTCTCTGCTTGGTTCTGTGAAAGCAGGTCGGGGCTTCTTCTGCCATTATGGAACCTGCCCTGGATCTGTAAGCTGCAATAAATCCCTTCCTCCATAACTGTGCCTGGTCTGGAAGTTCATCTCAGTGAACCTGAAGCTGTCTGCTACAGAAGCCTTCCCAGCTGAGGAGATCCCCCTGACATTCCTCTGAGGACACCATTCTCCGTAATGACACACAGCACACCTGTGACCACACACGTATCCTCAGCTGGCTTACTGTCTGCCCTCAAGGAGGTCAGAGACCTCGGCTGACCTGCACAGAACTCAGTAAGCCTCTGTGGGATTGTGGGATGCTTGAATAAACAGGTCTTGGGCTCTTCTCTCTCTCTCTCTTTATTTGAGTGTGTATGGTATTGCATGCATGCATGTGTGTTATATAGTCATATGTGTGTGGATGCACATGTTTGTGCAGGTGGGTGTAGATGCCAAAGGTAAACATCAGATGTATTTCTTAATCACTCCCCACCTTATTTTTATTTTATTTTATTATTTATTTGAGAGAATGGGTGTGCTTGGGCCTCCAGACACTGCAAATGAACTCCAGACACATGTGCCACCTTGTGCATCTGGGTCCTGGGAAACTGAACCTGGGTCCTTTGACTTTGCAGGCAAGCACCTTAACCACTAAACCATCTCTCTGCCCCCCCCCCCTTTCTTTCTCTCTTTCTTTCTTAATTGGAGAGAAAGAGAATGAACACTAGGGCCTCCAGCCACTGCAATGAATTCCAGACCCATGTGCTACCTTGTACATCTGGCTTACATGGGAACTGCAGAATTGAACCTGGGTCCTTAGGCTTCACAGGCAAGTGCTTTAACCGCTAAGCCATCTCTCCAGCCCTTCACTTTATTTTTTGAGACAGGGTCTCTCACTGAACCTGGAACTCACCAATTTAGCAAGATTAGCTAGCCAGTGAGCTCCAGGAATTCGCCTGTCTCTGCCTCCCCAGTGCTGGAACTGCAAAAATACACCCCACCATGCCCAGCTTTTTTGGGGGGGGCGGTAGGGTCTCACACTAGCCCAGGCTGACCTGGCATTCACTATATAGTCTCAGGCTGGCCTTGAACTCACGGTAATCCTCCTACCTTCTGCCTCCCAAGTGCTGGGATTAAAGGTGTGCACCACCACGGCCAGCTATGCCCAACTTTTATAGACACTGAGGATCCAAGCTCAGGTCTTTGCACTTATGTGGCAAACACTTTACTCACTGAGCCCTCTCCCCAGCACCCAGGCTCTTCTCTAAAGTGGGACTGGGAGTCTCCACTCCTAGGGACAGGTGTGCAGCAAAACGCTGGCATAGAGAGGCTCTACCCAGGTTTCCCCAGCATTCCCAGTGCATTCAGTAGACACTGAGCACCCGCTGGCTGCCAGCAGTCACCCTCTACAAAGGAGACACAGTTGGTCCTCAAGGAAGGCACATGGTACATCCAAGCTGACCGCCCAGGTAGAGGCTGTCCCCCAATGGGCCAAGAAGGAGCCTACTCTGGTGCCCTCCTGCCCCCATCCCCCAGGCCCTGCCCAGCACTCACGGGCTTCATGATCCAGGTAATTCCCGGGTTCTTGCGAAACTCCTCCACAAACAGGTGGTACTCGCAGGGCATCTCAAAGGTCTTGGGGAAGAAGTCGCACTTGGCCGCTTCCACCTTTCCCGCCTCGCGCTCCAGCTGCTTCCGGAATCGCTTCAGGTTCTTCACCATGTAGTTCTTGCGGGTCAGCTGGGGGGTGTGGGGTGCAGGGCAGACATGGGCCTCCCGCTCCTGCCCCCGCGCCTCTAGACCCCAGGGGCCACCTCTCGGGCCCAGGGCAGCAGAGGGTCAGCCAGGGGCCCTCTGGCAGAGCCTAGAACCATCCCCGCTCCGCAGGCAGGGCAGCTGCCCGCCTCACCTCGTAGTGGTTCCGGAAGTGGCTGATGCGCACGTGCTCGTCCATGTACGTGTGGTCGAAGTTCTCCCGAAGCCAGCTGACGTCACACCAGTAGAAATCCCACTCGCCTTCACTGGGGTGAGGGAGACCGCGGTCAGATGGGAGGGCCCGAGGGACTTGAGGGGAGGTCTGCAGCAGTGGGTCAGGAGGGACTCTTGGGGGGGGGGTGGTGAGTGTGTTGGCCACATTTGCTGGGCTTCTCTGAAGCTCTAGCAGGTGCATCCCAAGCCCAGAACGTTTCCTGGCACATATCAGGAGACTGGGCACAGTCTGGGGAGACTTCGGACCACAGTTCCCACCAGGCCCGAAGACGAGGGACACACCTGTCCACACTCTCAGGGCCCCAGGCTCCCGCTGCCACCTCTTCAGTCCTGGGATGGGAATGGACCGCATCCACAAGCCCTTCCCAGGGCTTGAAGCCACCCTCACTGAATCCTCAGAGCGCTCCTAGAAGCCGCAGTATCATCCTAGGACTCCAGGGCCTTGCTCACCAAGAATGTGGGGCCACCAAGACTCACACTGGGCTCTACTGGACTCCGATTTCTGACCCCGATCCCCACCATGCCGAGGAGAGGGGGCCAGATAGCTCAGTAAATCTGGGTACCACATCTGGGCAGCAGGGCTCTCAAAAAAGACAATGCAGGGGCTGGAGAGATGGCTTAGCTGTTAAGCGCTTGCCTGTGAAGCCTAAGGACCCTGGTTCAAGGCTCAATTCCCCAGGACCCACATTAGCCAGATGCACAAGGGGGCGCACGTGTCTGGAGTTCCTTTGCAGTGGCTGGAAGCCCTGGCGTGCCCATTCTCTCTCTCTCTCTCTCTCTCTGCCTCTTTCTCTCTGTGTCTGTTACTCTCAAATAAATAAATAAAAATAAACAAAAAATAAAAAAGACAATGCAGCCCGGCATGATGGCACACTCCTTTAATCCCAGCACTGGGAGGCAGAGGGAGGAGAATAGCCTTGAGTTCGAGGCCACCCTGAGACTACATAGTGAATTCCAGGTCAGCCTGGGTTAGAGGGAGACCCTATCTCGAAAAAACAAAAACAAACAAACAAAAAAAGATGAAGCAGGAAATGATTGCTCCCAACTTTTTTTGTGTGTTCTGTATTTGCTTTGTTTTTCGAGGTAGGGTCTCCCTCTAGCCCAGGCTGACTTGGAATTCACTATGTAGTCTCACGCTGGCCTCCAACTCATGGCAATCCTCATACCTCTGCCTCCTAAGCGCTGAGATTAAAGGCAGTGCGCCACCACACCCACATCCCATTTTTTGAGTGAAATATTGTAGATATAACTGAAGCTATTTCCTATCCTCGTGCCCCAGAGGGAATTATCAGCCTGAGTTGGGGTGGGCCCTCATCTCTATGCAACGTCTTCAGTTTTGCTCTGTATTTGCATTGCTGAGGAGCTGGACGTGGTGGTGCATGTTTGTAATCACAGCACTCAAGAGGCTGAAAAAGGGAAGACCATGAGTTCAAGGCCAGGCTGGGATACATAGCAAGACCCTATTTCAAACAAACAAACCAGGTGTGGCAGTGCACATTTGTAAACACAATACTCAGTAGAGCTGAGGCAGGAGGATGGCCATGAGTTCAATGCTAGCCTGGGCTACATGGCAAGACCCTGTCTCAAGAAAATGTTTGGGGGCTGAGGAGATGGCTCAGTGGGTAAGGGTGCTTGCAGCATAAGCAAGAGGGCCTGACAGAGCCTGAATTTGATCCCCCAGAACCCACATAAAAAAGTTGAGCATGGCTATGCATGGCTGAAACCCAGTCCTGTAGGGAGCAGAGGAAGGAGAATTTCTGGGGCTCTCTGGACAAACAGTCTGATCAAACACAGTAGTTCTGGGCCAGGTGTGGCGGTGCACGCCTTTAATCCCAGCACTCGGGAGGCAGATAGGAGGATCACCGTGAATTTGAGGCCAGCCTGAGACTACATAGTGAATTCCAGGTCAGCCTGGACTAGAATGAGACCCTACCTTGGGGGGTGGGGAGGGAACCTAGTAGTTCCAGGATCAATCAGAGAATCTGTCCCAAGGAAATAATGCAGGGAAGCAGTAAGACAGGACACTGCACCTTCTTCTCTGGCCTCCATGTGAGTGTGCACGGGGCACTTGTACCAGTACCCACATGTACATGCATACAAAACATACACACACACACACACACACACACACACACACAATTGTTTGGAATGTTTTTAAACTTTCTGATGGCTAATGCTTACTACCTCCGCCTGCCGGTTACTGTTGTAAGAACTTCACAAACATCAACTCAATGATCCTCATGGCAACCTTGAAGCATTGGGTTGTTACAGTGCCCATTTTACCCCTGAAGAAACTGTGCCAGACACAGAGAGGTTAAGGAGCTCACCCAAGTTCATCAAGCAAGCAAGGAGCAGAGCAGGGTCTGAACTCAGGCCGCCGGGCTCCAGAGTCCACGCGCTGACCAGAAGGACTCCCATACGTGTCCTCGCAACCCTTTGTTCTGGAGATCATCCATTTGATACAGCAGAGTCTAGTCCGTGGCCATCCCACCCTGAATGTGCCTGGTCTCATCTGAGACATGGGAGTCTAATTCAGTCACTTTTGCTGCAATTATTTCCTTTCACTGAGTGAACACATTGCAGCCCATTTCTCCATTTTATAGCTAAGCGTTTGGGTTGTTGTCAACCATCCTCTTTGTATCCTGCTATGATTTGGATCTCGGTTGTTCCCAGAGGCCTGTGTGTTCAAAGTTTGCTCCCTGGACTGTGGTACTACTAGGAGGTGGTGGAACGTGGTGGAACCTTTAAGAGGTAGGGCCAGTGGGAGGACTGAAGGTCACTGGAAGGTGTGCCCTTGAAGAGGATTGGAAATCCTCCCCGCCCCCTGATCCTGGTTCCCTGGCTCTGCTTCCTGGCTATGTTGAGCTCCCACCATACTGGCCTGCCTTGCCATAGACCCAAGAGCAACAGGCTACCTGATCGTGGGAGGCAGAGGTAGGAGGACTGCCGAGAGTTCAAGGCCACCCTGAGACTACAGAGTGATTTCCAGGTCAGCCTGAGCTAGAGCAAGACATGCCTCGAAAAACAAACAAACAATAAAAACGAAATTAATTCATTTCTTCATGTCAAGGGCATGAAGACAGGTAAAGACCAAAGGACTGTCACATATTTGAGGTAAGAAGGCCAAGCAAGGGCACTATGGGGTCCTGAATCAGATTTTAGAACAGAAAAGGAATATTAGTTGAAAAAAAAAGTGGTAAAATTAAAATGATGTGTGTAGTTTATTTGATAGCATCATTGTTAATTTCCAGGCTTTGGTAAATGAACTATAATTACATAGCTGTTTCCAAAAGAAGCTGGGCAAAGGAGGTAGTGGGCTGGAGAGATGGCTCAGCAGTGAAGGCGCTTGCCTTCAGAGCCTAACGACGTAGCTTCTAGCTCTCTCTGCTTGCAAATAAATAAATAAAAATATAATTTTTTGCTTATTTTTATTTATTTGAGAGCGACAGACAGCCAGAGAAAGAGGCAGAGAGAGAGAGAGAGAGAGAGAGAGAGAATGGGCGCGCCAGGGCCTCCAGCCACTGCAAACAAACTCCAGATGCGTGCGCCCCCTTGTGCATCTGGCTAACATGGGTCCTGGGGAATTGAGCCTCGAACTGGGGTCCTTAGGCTTCACAGACAAGCACTTAACCGCTAAGCCATCTCTTCAGCCCTAAAAATATTTTTTTTAAAGGAGCTAGCTGCACAGTCAAGCATGATGGTGCATCCCAGCTCCTGGAGGCAGAGGCAGGATGATTGCCACAAGTCTGGGTCCAGCCTGATCTACATAGTAAGATATAGTACAGCCAAGGTTACAGAGCAAGGCTGTTTCTAAAACAGAAATAAGCCGGGCATGGCGGCACACACCTTTAATCCCAGCACTGGGGAGGCCCAGGTAGGAGGATTGCCATGAGTTTGAGGCCACCCTGAGACTACATAGTAAATTCCAGGTCAGCCTCGGCTACATCGAGACTCTACTTAGAGAAAAACAACAACAACAAAAAATAAATAAAAACAGAAATAAAAAGAGCTGTGTACTGTATCTGTGCCGCCCTCTGGATCTTCAGTTTCAGTGTCCATGGGCTCAGTCAGATACTGAAAATTTTCTGGGAATAAAAATTATGCTGATTAAAAACAAAGAAGCAGCCAGGCATGGTGGTGCATGCCTTTAATCCCAGCACTCAGGAGGCAGAGGTAGGAGGATCGCTGTGAATTCAAGGCCACCCTGAGACTACATAGTGAATTCCAGGTCAGCCTAAGCTAGAAGGAGACCCTACCTTGAAAAACCAAAAATAAATAAATAAATTAATTAATTAAAAAAGCACAAAGAAGCAAACAACTAAATTTGCATATGTATGGACCATGAACAGACTTTTTCCCTTGTTGGTACTTCCTAAGCGATACAGAATAACAACAAATTACACAGCATTTACATTGAATTAGGTATTATAAGTAATCCAGAGAGGGCTTGAAGAGCATGGAGGGTGAGAACAGATTGCGTGCAAACACAGTGCCACTTTAAATACATTTTAATTCATTTATTTGCAAGCAGAGAGAGACAGAGAGAATGGGCATGCCAGAGCCTCTAGCTGCCGCATACAAATTCCAGATGCATGCACCACCTTGTGCATCCAGTTTTATGTAGGTACTGGTGAAATGAATCACGCAAAGCCTAATGACCCAGGTTCCATTCCCCAGGACCCACATAAGCCAGACGCACAAAGTGGCACATGCATCTGGAGTTAATTTGCAGCAGCTGAAGGCCCTGACACACCCATTGTCTGTCTGTCTGTCTCTCTCCCTCCCTCCCTCTCTGTCTCATTCTGCTTGCAAATAAATAAATAAAATAAAATAATTTTAAAAAATAGCAAGGGAGCTGGAGAGATTTCTTATTGGTTAAAGCGCTTGCCTGCTGAGCCAAAGGACCCAGGTTCAATTCCCCAAGATCCACATAAGCCAGATGCACAAGGTGGTGCATGCATCTGGAGTTTGTTTGCAGCAGCTAGAGGCCCTAGCGTACCCATTCTCTCTCTATTTGCCTCTTTCTCTATCTCTGTCTCAAATAAACAAATAAAATAAAAGTAATAATAAAAAAAGCAAGGGAAACCCTGTCTCAAGTAAAGTGGAAGAAGACAAACACCCCAAAGTTGTCCTCAGACCTCCTCCACACATGTGCCCTGGCATTTGAGTGCCACCCCCCCCCCACATACACAATACAGTCATTCACACATACATACATACACACGTAATTAAAAAGCTAAACACAAAGTTACCATAAAACCCAGAAATTCCACTTGTAGGTGAGGTTTCTTTTAGAAATGAAAACATATTGACACAGAGCTTATAAATGAATGTTCACAGAAGCATGATTTATATAGCAGCCCCAAAGTATTATATTTTTATTTATTTATTTAAAATTTATTTTTATTTATTTGACAAAGAAAGAGGGAGAGAGAGAGAGAAAGAATGGGCACATGCCAGGGCCTCCAGCCACTGCAAACAAACTCCAGACACATGCACCCCCTTGTGCATCTGGCTAATGTGGGTCCTGGGGAACCGAACCTGGGTCCTTTCGCCTTGCAGACAAATGCCTTAACCGCTAAGCCATCCTCCGGCCCAGTATTGTATTTTTAAAAGGGTTTATTTTATGATTAGATGAATTATTTCTCAATAAGGAAAAGACAAAGTTCAACATGAAGGGCTGGAGAGAGGGCGTAGCGGTTAAGGCATTTGCCTGCACATCCAAATGACCTTGATTCAATTCTCCGGACCCACGTAATCCAGATGTACAAGGTGGTGCATGTGTCTGGAGTTCGTTTGCAGTGGCTGGAGGTCCTGGCATGCCCATTCTCCGCCCCCCCCCCATCCTGTATCTCTGCCTCTTTCTCTCTTGCTCTCTCAAATAAATTAAAAAATAAATAAATAAAAAGTTTAACATGAAGCTTTTAAAAATAATCAAGGGCTGTAGAGATCTCTCAGTGGTTAAGGCATTCCCTGCAAAGCCTAATGACCCTAGTTCAATGCCCAGTGCCCAGGTAAAGCCAGATGCACAAAGTGGTGCATGCATTTGGAGTTCATTTTCAGCAGCTCGAGGCCCTGGACTGTACATTCTTTCTCCCTCTCTCTGTCTCTGTCTCTGTCTCTGTCTCTGTCTCTCTCTCTCTCTCTCCTTGCAAATAAATAAAAATATTTTTAAAAAATCAAGTCTAGGGCTAGAGAGATGGCTTAGCAGTTAAGACGCTTGCCTGTGAAGCCTAAGGACCCAGGTTCAACTCTCCAGAACCCATGTAAGCCAGTTGCACATGATGGTGCATGCATTGGAGTTTGTTGCAGTGGCTAGAGGCTCTGGCACGCTCACACTCTCTCGATCTCTCTCCCTCCCTCCTGCTGCCTCCATCATGCTTGACTATGCAGCTAGCTCCTTTAAAAATATATTTATTTATTTATCTATTTATCTGTAAGCAGAGAGAGCTAGAAGCTAGGTCGTTATTTTTTAAAAATCAAGTCTAAAAAGACAGTAATACAAGATATTTATTTCAGAGTGGAAACATGAAAAGAATAAAAAGATAAAGGAGAGTTATACAAAGTCAGCCTGAACATCTCTTGGCTTGAGTTTTCATTGCCATCACTATCCTGGGCCCCAGATTCTGACAGGACACTGGGGAGGTTGTTCATTCTAGAGCTGTCTTCTGAGGGTGTTTTCACTCGAAAGTAGCAATGGGTCTCAGAACTATGAGGCTGTGAATTGGACAGATGACCAAATCATCATTTCTCCAACATGCCATGGTGGTCTGGATGTTGAATAAATGAATCAGTGAATGTCAGTGGGGGTGGGGGGTAGAGGGTGGAGAATGGTGGGGCTGGGGGTGGCTTACTCTTTGACTTCCACCCATCCCGGCCTGCGGCGTAGGACATCCATGAGAGTGTTCATGAGCGTGGTCTTGAACCGGATCAGTGCTCTCTGCTCTCTGCAAGACAAGGCAGCAGAATATGTGCTCAGGGCTGGAGGGATGGCTTAGCGGTTAAGGCACTTGCCTGTGAAGCCAAAGGACCCAGGTTCAATTCCCCAGGACCCATATAAACCACATGCACAAGGTAGCACATGTATCTGGAGTTTGTTTGCAGGGTTAAAGGCCCTGGTGTGCCCATTCTCTCCCTCCCTCCCTCCTCTCTCTCTCTCTCTCTCTCTCTCTCTGTGTGTGTGTGTGTGTGTGTGTGTACCTCTTTCCCTCTCTTGCTCTCTCAAATAAATAATCAAATAAAATTTTTAAAAATGCACTCAGGACTAGTGACACCCTGGGATGGCACACGGAGGGGAAAAAAACAGGGCGGAAGAAAGGCTAAGTTCTACACCTGGGAACGCCAAAACCAGAAGAGCTGAACTTCAGAACTTAGTACCACAGCATGACAACACTTTAGTCAAAATGAGGGTTGAAGAGATGGCTTGATGGTTAAAGGTTCTTGCTTGCAAAGCCTGATGGCCTGGTTTTAATACCCTACTAGCCTCATAAAGCCAGATGTACAAAGTAATGAATGTGTCTGGAGTTTGTTTGCAGCAGCAGAAGGCCCTGGGGTGCCCATTTTCTCTCTCTCTCTCTCTCTCTCTCTCTCTCTCTCACACACACACACACACAGACACACACACACATAAATAAATAAAATATTTTTAAAAACATTTTATTTTATATGAGAGAGAGAGAGAGAGGCAGATAGAGAGAGAATGGGAGTGCCAGGGCCTTCAGTGGCTGCAAACAAACTCCAGATGCATGCGCCACCTGTGCATCTGGCTTACGTGGATCATAGGGAATCGAACCTGGGCCCTTTGGCTTCACAGGCAAGCACCTTAACAGCTAAGCCATCTCTCCAGCCCATAAAATATGTTTTCAAATTAGTCAAAATGTGAACCAGAGACTCTTTAGGTCATTGAAAAATAACAAGCAGAGCATGGTGACACATGCCTGTAATCCAGGCACTCAGGAGGTTGAGGCAGGAGGATTGCCACAAGTTTTAGGCCAACCTGGACTACCTAGTGAGTTCCAGGTCACTCTGTCTCAAAAACAAAACAAAACAAAAAAGGAAGCACTTATCCAGTGCCCACTAAGTGCAGGGCCTGGTCAGGCAGCTTTACACGCGCCATGACTCATTCGTACATTGAGCACTGTCTTTTCCTGGCATCCAGCTGGGAAGATGGAACAGATGTACTTTTCCCTATTCCTCCTACTAATGCAACTAAAAACCCAAAACACTATGTATAAACAAATGTAAGAAGACTGCAAGGTAGAAAAGAAGGCAGGCTAGCTAATGACCTTGGGCCAAAAAAAAACAAGAGTGGTAAATTCCCAGGGGTTTCTTTTTTGCCTCATATGTCCTAGATAGAAAGCTGAGAAAGCCAGCCAGTGGCCATCTAGAAATACTAATAGGCACAGACTCAAAACAACCTTTAAAAACAGTACATTCAGCCAGGCGTGGTGGTGCACGCCTTTAATCCCAGCACTCAGGAGGCAGAGGTATGAGGATCACTGTGAGTTTGAGGCCAGCCTAAGACTACATAGTGAATTCTAAATCAGCCTGGGCTAGATTGAGAACCTACCTTAAAAAAAAAAAAGCGGGCTGGAGAGTTGGCTTAGTGGTTAATCGCTTGCCTGTGAAGCCTAAGGACCCTGGTTCGAGGCTCGATTCCCCAGTACCCACGTTAGCCAGATGCACAAGGGGGCGCATGTGTCTGGAGTTTCTTTGCAGTGGCTGGAGGCCCTGGTGGGCCCATTCTCTAGAGTTCATTCCCCTAGAGAGTTAAGAAGCCTCACTGCCCCATGTCATTTGAGGCCACCTGAGGAGCCTGCAGTTCCTGTCCCTCCCCGACTCTGGGGTCATGTCCATGAGGCCTAAAGGGCAATTAGAGATCAATAATATTGAAAAACGGGGGCTGGAGAGATGGCTTAGCAGTTAAGCATTTGCCTGTGAAGACTAAGGACCCCGGTTCGAGGCTTGATTCCCCAGGACCCATGTAAACCAGATGCATAAGGGGGCTCATGCATCTGGAGTTCGTTTGCGGTGGCTGGAGGTCCTGGCACACCCATTCTCTCTCTCTTTCTCTCCCTCTCTCTCTCTCTCTGCCTCTTTCTCTGTCAGTCACTCTCAAATAAATAAACAAAAAATAAAAAAAATAATATTGAAAACAGAAAAACAATGGAGAAGATCAGTAAGTGAAAGGCTAGTCCTTCACCAATAAGGTTGATAAATTTATTTGTCAGCAAGACTGACAAAGAGAAGACACATTACCTACAGGAGGAATGAAATGGGGTACTACTACAGAGCCCACAGACACCAAGACCATAGAAATGACATGTTAACACCTGCATACCTAGTGTGACAGCCAAGATGACATGGTCCCTGAAAAGTTCAGATCACCACGGCTCACCCAGAATGCCATACATGATCTGAATACCTCTATAACCATGGAGGAAATTGAGTTCATAATGTTAAAACTCCCCCAAAAGATGTGTCTTGGCCCAGGAGATTTTGTTAGAGAACTCTCAGAAACATTTAAAGAATATGAGCTGGGTGTGGTGGCACACGCCTTTATTCTCAGCACTCGGAAGGCAAAGGTAGGAGGATTGCTGTGAATTCAAGGCCAGCTTGGGACTACATAGTGAGTTCCAGGTCAGCCTGGAACCCTACCTTGAAAACAACAACCACAGAAAGAACATGGTGGCTTCCAGAAAAGGGAAGAGGAAGGACAGCTTCCAAACTTATTTTGTAAGGCTAGTATAACCTGATATCAAAATAATCTGATACCAAAACTGGGCATGGTAGTGCACACCTTTAATCCCAGCACTTGGGAGGCAGAGGTAGGAGGATCACCATGAGTTCAAGGCCACCCTGAAACTACATAGTGAATTCCAGGTCAGCCTGGGCTAGAGTGAGACCCTACCTGAAAAAAAAAAAAAAGAAAAAAGAAAAAAAATCTGATACCAAAAATAAATAAAGAAAGTACACACAAAGAAAACTACAGGAGAAGGGCTGGAGGTGGATCTCAGCAATAGAACACTTGCTTAGCATGTGTGACACCCAGGGCCAATCTCCATCACCACACATGTGTGCACACACATGCACACGGATCAGCAAATAAAATTCAGCAGTACAAAAAAGAATTATATACCATAACTAAGTGGAGTATTTCCCAGTAGACAAGGAAGGTTCACTCTTAGACAACCCAGTCAATGGAATCGATCATACTATCAGACTATAGAAGAAAAATGATGGGTTGGGGAGTGGCTCAGTGGTTAAAGATGCTTGCTTGCATAGTCTTCCAGCCATGGTTCAATTCCCCAGTACCCATGTAAAGCCAGATGCACAAAGCGGCTTGTGCATCTTGAGTCCATTTCTCTCTCATATGTGGATCCTAGCTACAAATGTTTAGACTTGTGTGTGAGTTGGTGTAAAAGTCAGTAATAGAGGCCAGGAAGCTAGAAAGGGGCAAGAAGGAAGGAGGACTTAAAGGAGGGTATTCTATATATGTAAACAGATGAACAGATTATTGGAGGTGCAATGGCCTAAGTGAGGTCAGAGGAAGGGATTGAGTAAAGGAAGGGTGAGAGGAGCATTGATCAAAATTTAAGATGCTTCTGTTCCATGGGAGGAAATACATCTCTGATACTGAAAACTTAAAACAGGGGTAGTCATGAGCCCTAGGGGTGTAACGTCTGCTGTTGTCTGGCTAAATGTATATACTATGCTTATCAAACTGCCCAGTAAGCACTTCTGTTAATGTTCATACCCTTATATTAATGTTACTCTCACTTTTGGTAGAGAAACTTCTCTTTTCAGATGGCGGTGACCTTGGGACGACTCAGAAGGTATCACGGTGATGGAAAGAAATGACTGCAGTGCTCAGTACTGCAATATCTGTATCACACCTTCCAAGGCTCAGGGTCTAATGCGGAAGAGGTGGCAGAAAGAATGTAAGAGCCAAAGGAAGGGTAGGACTCCATACAACATGCTCCCTCCAGACACAAAATGGCCTGGAAATCCATGGCCTCACAGTGCCTGACACTACCTGCACAAGACCATCATAAGAGGAGGAAAAGATCATGACATCACAATTAAAAGAGACTGATTGAGATGGGGAGGGGTTATGACAGAGAATGGAGTTTCAAAGGGGAAAGTGGGGGGAGGAAGGGTATTACCATGGGGTATTTTTTATAATCATGGAAGTTGTTAATAAAAATTTGGAAGAAAAAATAAAATAAAATAAAATTTAAGATGCTATGAATAAGCCATATGGAAACCCACTTCCTTGGATAATGGCACAGAAGCCATAGATTGTTGCTAGAAAAATTTGAGTGCCAGGGATGGAATACCTCCCAATGAGTTGTTGGCCAGGGAGGTCCTTGATTCCCCTAAGACATTACAGACCATTGCCAAGGCTCTTGGTTGCCCACCAGAACAAGATGATAAGACCAGAACTAGATAAGACCCTATTGCTGAAGACTACACTTGCTTGGGCTGCAGGTCACTGAGAATTCAATCTGGAGCTGAGCTGACAACCACCTTCCTGTAGATGAGCTGACAGAATGCTGGAAAAAAGCTATGCTGCATGCAGACCTATGGGAGAGAGAAGTCACCAACAGTGGCAAATAGCAGTGGACACTGCAAGCCTTAAAGCCAGACCAACATGCCAACTGGTCCAACAGTGGCATGTCTGTTATGAGGAAAACCAGCCACTCTCTGATTGGACCAGAGGCCCACTCTACAGGAGGGAATACATGCCTGGTACTGAAAACCTAGTTAAAAGCCTATGGCAAGGGAGGTCATGAGCCCTAGAGGAGCAATGTCTGCTGTTGTCTGGCTAAATGCATATATTAACAAGCCCACCAAACTTCCCTGTGTGTACTTTTCTTAATGTTTATACCCATATACTAATGCTACTCTTACTTTTGGTTAGAATAACTTCTCTTTTCAGATGGCAGCGACCACTGAGATGACTCAAAAGTCACCACAGCGCTGAGAAGTGACAGTGGAGTGTTCAGCACTGAGACGTCTCCATCACACCTTCCAAGGCTCAGGGTCCGTTGCAGAAGAGATGGCAGAAAGAATGTAAGAGCCAAAGGAAGGGTAGGACTCCTTACAATGTGCTCCTCCAGACACAAAGTGGCCTGGATACCCATGACCTCACAGTGCCTGGCACTACCTACACAAGAGACCTTCATAATAGAAGGAAAAGATGATGACATCAAAATAAAAGAGAGACTGGCAGCTGGCAGCGCCCCTCGCCCGCGGCGTCCTTCCCGGGAGGACCCGTGGCCCCCTTCCACATCCCGGAAGCTCGGGGGAGGTGACGAGGGTGTCCGTGCCTTGAGACCGGAGGACGAAGGGTCTGGAGGATGAATAGATTTGCCATTTTCCACTGACTGGCAGCAATGGCATTCATGGAAAGAGTCAATAGCAGCAGCGGCGGGTAAGAATGATAGATGTTGGCTGATGCTGGAGTGCACATTCACATCAAGTGGATGAGGTATTTGCTTTCAAGACCACACGGCATGGGCCAATCAAAAAGCAAGCGACAAGTTGCTAACTGACAAAGTGTATAGGATCAGATGAGCTGTGTCCAGAAAATCAGGCAAGATGAGTGCAAAGGAAGAAATGAACTTAACTGCTATTAATAAAGATGTTAAAAAAATCTGAAAAATAAAAAAAAAAATAAAAGAGAGACTAACTCAGGGGAGGGAATGTGACAGAGGGTGGATTGGTGAGGGGGAAATGATGGTGGGGAGGGAATTATCATGGTTTATTGTCTATAATTATGGAAGCTGTCAATAAAAAGTTTTAAAAATCTATACCATAAGACTTTGGGTATTAAACTCCTATGTGAGGTGGGAGGGACAGATGGATGGACAAACATAACCATTGCATATTGTAATCCTCAAGAGTCATGGGTCATGAGGGGCAGTGTGAGTATTCTTGGGAGATCCCACACAAAGTCTTCCCTGTCCCAGCTATATATCTTTGTGAGGCCAGATTTTCTTCCTATCCATTATCCAAAACAACATATCAATTGATTGTATCCAAGTGATTCAGAATGGCAGGCATTCTCTAAGAAGCCAGATATTGAAGAGATTTACAAATGTATACAGCAGTGCAATATGTGTGTGTGTGCACACACGTGTGTGTATATAATTTCTTTTTAAGTAAAATAAGCAATTTAAAATTTTGTTTATTCATAGCTCTAATATAAGTATTATTAATAGGTATAAAGCAAATAAGCAAACTAATTAGGTTTCACAATAATTTTTAAATTGTAAAAGAACCCAGAATTTAAATTTTAGTTAGACAGTAATGAAACTATCCACTTTTTTAAAATAAATATTTTTGTTTATTTATTTGAGAGCATCAGACAGAGAAAGAGGCAGAGAGAGAGAGAGGTGGGGGAGGGAGAGAATGGGCACGGCAGGGCCTCCAGCCACTGCAAATGAACTCCAGATGCATGTGCCACCTTATGCATCTGGCTTATGTGGGTCCTGGGGAATCGAGCCTCGAAACAGGGTCCTTAGGCTTCACAGGCAAGCGCTTAACCACTAAGCCATCTCTCCAGCCAGAAACTATTCACTTTTGATGGGAGTGCTGACTGAAGAGCTATTAGCATATTAAAACAGCAGATACCATGTCACACACATGAAACTGGCAAAAACCTAAATGCTTGTCTAAAATAGGAATTGCAGCTTCACTGGTACACAGCCTGCCCTTTGGAGAGGCGCATGGCAGTTTACTAAAGCTGGACCTGCATGCATCCGAATTCAGCCCTTCCACCCACATAGATACCTACACATGTGCTAGGACTTCCATTGTGACTGCTGATGTTTCTCTGTCTGTATGTGTCTATGCATGTTTGTATACATGTGGAGACATGTGTGTGCAGCAGTAGCATATGAACATGTGTGCATGTGGAGGCCAGAGGGTGACATCTGGTGTCTTCCTCAATCACTGTCTAGCTTATTTTTAAAAATTTATTTTATTTATTTGAGAGAGAGAGAGAGAAGCAGATAGAGAGAGAACAGGCACACCAGGGCCTTCAGCCACTGCAAACGAACTCTAGACGCATGTGTCACCTTGGTCATCTGGCTTACATGGGTTCTGGGGACTCAAATCTGGGTCCTTAGTTTCTCAGGCAAGTGCCTTAACTGCTAAGCCATGTCTCCAGGCACTCTATTATATTTTGAAGGCAGGGTTTTTCACTGAACCTGGAGCTCAATGATTTGACTAGATGAGCTGGCCAGCAAGCCCCAGGGATCCTCCTGTCTCTGCCACCGAAGTATATAGGATTATAAGCGCTTGCCACCATGCCTGCCCTTTTTTTTTTAATTTTTTTATTTATTTGAGAGCAACAGACAGAGAGAGGAAGAGGCAGAGAGAGAGAGAGAGAGAGAGAGAGAGAGAGAGAGAGAGAGAGAGAATGGGCACACCAGGGCCTCCAGCCACTGCAAATGAACTCCAGATGCATGCGCACCCTTGTGCATCTGGCTAACGTGGGTCCTGGGGAATCGAGCCTCGAACCAGGGTCCTTAGGCTTCAGAGGCAAGATCTTAACTGCTAAGCCATCTCTCCAGCACCCCCCCCCTTTTTTAATGTGAGTTTTAAAAACCCAAACTTAGGTCCTCATGCTTGAAACGCATGCACGTTTACCCTCTGAGCCATCTCCTAAGCCCCCTTGCTGACATTTCCTATGCAAACAGCCTGTAGCACACTGTGGCAGTCTGCCCACACCCCCTGGGTGTTCTCCATTTCTGAGCATGCCAGTCAGAGGACTTCCCACAGCAGCACCTGCACTTTCCCCAGAGTTGCACAGCAGGGCCTGGAGCAGACCTAAGAGCCCAGGAGTTGACTGCCCTCCCCCAACAGCACACAAGCAGGGGTTGACCCTGGGGGATGGACTTCACTCTCTCATCACTTGGGTGGGTGGGTCTGCAGCACGTTTCACTCTGGAGGGCGATGGTGTCTGTGTTAATTACTTTTCTTGTTGCTAGAACAAAATACCTGACAAGAAGCAATTTAAGTAAAACAGGGCTTATTTCATCTCACAGTTCAGGGCATACAGTCCATCATGGTGGCAGGAGCCACATTCAGTCCCAAGTCAGGAAGCAGAAAGCTAGGAATGCTCATGCTCAGTGCTCTCTCTCTCTCTCTCTCTCTCTTTCTCTTTCTCTCTCTCTCTCTCTAATATTTTAGGACTGGAGAGATGGCTTAGCAGTTAAGGCACTTGCCTGTGAAGTATAGGGACCCATGTTCAACTCTCCAGATCCCATGTAAGCCAGACACACAAAGGTGAGGCAAGCGCAAGGTCACACATGCCCACTAAGTGGTGGAAGTGTCTGGAGTTCAATTTCAGTAGCTGAGGCCCTGGTTTACCAATTCTCTCTCTCTCTCTCTCTCTCTCTGTTTCGCTTGTTCACTCTCTCTAAAATTAAAAAAAAGATTATTTTGTTTTTTAAATTGAAAACTTTAATATATAAACATACTGTAAGTTAATCACATTCCCATCTAGTTATCATCTTTTGTACCCTCTCCCCCACCCTGTTCCACTGAGGACCCTCCTTTTTCTACGTAGTCCTTTCTCTGGTTAACCCAGTCCATGGAACGGTACTGTCCATAGTTAGAGTGGGTCATCAATTAGCCTAGTGTACAAGCTCCCTCACAGACATGCCCAAAAATTTGTCTCCTAGGTGATTCTAGATCCAATCAAGTTGACAATGCAGATTAACCATCACTGTGGTGGTTTGTATCAAATGTCCCCCATAAACTCATGTATTTTCAATACCTGGTCCCCAGCTGGTGGCAATTTGGGAAGTGGAGTCTTGCTGGAGGAGGTATTTTGTTGGGGACAAGCTTAGGGGTGTTGTAGTCTGATCCTCCTTGCCAGAGATCAGCTCACTCTTGCTGCTATCTCCCACCTGCTGTGGCAAGATTGTAATGTCCAGCCTCTGCTCCTGCCCCATCAGGAAGCTTCCCCTCAAGACTGAAAGCCAAAACAAACTCTTTCTGTCCATCAGCTGCTTTGGATTGGGTGATTTGTCCAAGCAAGAAGGTAACTATGACAATCAAAAACCCACTTGTGGGCTAGAGAGATGGCTTAGTGGTTAAGGCACTTGCCTGCAAAGCCTAAGGACCCATGTTTGACTCTCCAGATCCCACATAAGTCACAAAGGTGAGGCAAGGGCTGTAGAGATGGCTTAGTGGTTAAGGCATTTGCCTGAGAAGCCCAAGGACCCAGGTTTGATTCCAATACCCACGTAAGTCAAATGCACAAGGAGGTACATACATTTGGAGTTTGTTTGCAGTGGTTACGGGCCCTGGTGTGCCTATTCTCTCCCTCTCTCTCAAATAAATAAATAAACATAATTTTTATAAAAGGTGTGGGCTGGAGAGGTGGCTTAGCAGTTAAGGCATTTGCCTGCAAAGCCAAAGGACCTCAGTTCAATTCCCCAGGACCCATGTAAGCCAGATACACGAGGTGGCACATGCATCTGGAGTTCGTTTGCAGTGGCTGGAGGCCCTGGTGCGTCCATTCTCTGTCTCTCTATATGCCTCTTTCTCTCTTTAAAATAAATAAAAATAAACATTTTTTTAAAGGTGAGGCAAGCACAAGGTCACATGCCCACTGGGTGGCACAAGCGTTTGGAGTTCAATTTCAGTGGCTGAAGCACTGGTGCACCAATTCTCTCTGTCCCTGTCTCTGTCTCTCTCTAAAATAAAAATTGAAGAGATGGGGGTCTAGAGAGATGACTTAGCACTTATGGAATTTGCCTGTGAAGCCAAAAGACCCAGGTTCTATTCCCCAGGACTCACACAAGCCAGATGCACAAGGGGCACATGCGTCTGGAGTTCGTTTGCAGAGGCTGAAGGCCCTGGTGTGCCCATTCTCTCTGTGTCTGTCTCTCTTCTCTCTCCTTGCAAATAACTTTTTTAAAATTAATGAAAAACACACTTTCAAGGCTGGAGAAATGGCTTAGAGGTTAAGGTGCTTGCCTGCAAAGCCTAAGGACCCATGTTTGACTCTCCAGGTCCCATGTAAGCCAGACTCACAAGGTGACACAATTACACCAGGTCATACATGCACACAAGGTGGTGCACACATCTGGAGTTCGATTACAGTGGCTGGAGGCCCTGGCACGCCAATTCTCTCCCTCTCTCTCTCTCATAAAAAAAAAAAAAGGCCAGTCTGTTGGGCTTGCCTCAAAAACAAACAAACAAACAAACAAACAAAACCGCTTGCCCACAGCATCAGCCTGTCAGTGATACATCTCTTACTGGCTTCCCTCCCTTAGCTGTCTTGCCTCCTGCTTCCTGGAATTGCCTTCCAAATTAACTCACTCTCCGCTCTTGTTTTGGGTGTGCCTTCCACAGGAAAGTGGATAAACAACTTGTGTAGGCTATCTGATGCAACAGTTGTAGCAGCTGAACGCACTGGAATTCTGCAGTAACACGATCAATATTGAAAATATTGAAATACAGTTTTATGTGACAAAGGCAGGTACACAGGAGTAGAAACAGTACAGCGTCACCTAGGTGACTTTATATTCCTAGTTCCTGTGCACTTAGGAGAGGCTGTGTGACTTAATTCTGACCAATAAGATGAAAACATAAGAAAGGATAGGTTTCTGAGAACATTTTGTTCTTTTGAGTTAAAAAAAAAAAGTGGCAGGGGGGCTGGAGAGATGGCTCAGCAGTTAAGGCACTTGCCTGCAAAGCCTAAGAATGCATTTTGAATCTCTAGGTTCCATGTAGCCAGACACAGCGATGCAAGTATGCAATGTCAAACATGCACACAAGGGGGCGCACGTGTCTAGAGTTCGTTCACAGCAGCTGAAAGGTCCTGGTGTGCCCATTCTCTCTCTCTCTTTCAAAAATAATAAATAAATAAATTTCTTAAAAAGTGGGGCAGATTCCAGGCATGGTGGTGCACACCTTTAATCCCAGCACTCGGGAGGCAGAAGTAGAAGGATCACGTGAGTTCGAGGCCACCCTGAGACTACATAGTGAATTCCAGGTCAGCCTGGACCAGAGTGAGACCCTGCCTAGAAAAACCAAAAAAAAAAAAAAAAAAAAAGAGTGGGGCAGGGCTGGAGGGATGGCTTAGTAGTTGAGGTGTTTCCTGCAAAGCCAAAGGACCCAGGTTCGATTCCCCAGGATCCACGTTAGCCAGATGCACAAGGGGGCGCACGCATCTGAAGTTCATTTGCAGTGGCTGGAGGCCCTAGCTTGCCCATTCTCTCTCTCTCCCTCTTTCTCTGTTAAATAAATAAATAAATAAATAAATAAATAAATATAAAAAGGGGGAGGCAGGAGAGCAGAGAGAGATGTGCCTTGAGTCTTCCCTCCCTCTTCTTCCCGTCTTTTCTATTTTTGTTGTTTTGGAGATTAAAAAAAATTTTTTCTATATATGTATTTGTGTGTGAGAGAGAATGGGTGTGCCAGGGCCTCTTGCTGCTGTAAACAAACTCCAAAGACCACGCATCACCCTGTGCTTTACATGGGTACTGGGAAATCAATCAAACCAGAGCCTGCAGGCTTTGCAAGCAAACACCTTTAACCACTGAGCTATCTACCCAGCCCCTTGCTATTTTTAAAAAATACTTTCAATAAGCTGGGCGTGGTGGTGCACAGTTTTAATCCCAGCATTCAGGAGGCAAAGGTAGGAGGATTGCCATGAGTTCTAAGCCACCCTGAGATTACCTAGTGAATTCCAGGTCAGCCTGGGCTAGAGTGAGACCCTACCTTGAAAAACCAAAAAAAAAAAAAAAAAAATCATTGGAGCTGGAGAGATGGCTTAGCGGTTAAGGCATTTGCCTGCAAAGCCAAAAGATCCTGGTTTGTTTCTCCAGGACCCACGTAAGCCAGATGCACAAGAGGGTGCATGTGACTGGGGTTCATTTGCAGTGGCTGGAGGCCCTGGTGCACCCATTCTCTCCCTCTCTCTCCCCCTCTTTCTCTCTCAAATAAATAAATAAAATATATTTAAAAAATATTTTTATTTCAAGACAGGCGTGGTGGTGCATGCCTTTATCCCAGCACTCAGGATGCAGAGGTAGGAGGATCACCATGAGTTTGAGGCCACCCTGAGACTACATAGTGAATTCCAGGTTAGCCTGAGCCAGAGTGAGACCCTACCTCAAAAAAACTAAAAAATAAAAAATAAAAAAAAAAGCTGGAGATATAGCTTAGCAGTGAAGGTTCTTGCCTGCAGAGCCTAAGGACCCAGGTTTGATTCTCCAGGACCCATATAAGCCAGATGCACAAGGTGGTGCATGCATCTGGAGTTCATTTGCAGCAGCTGAAGGCCCTGGCATGCCCATGCCCATCTTCTTCCTTCCTTCCTTCCTTTCTTTCTTTCTTTCTTTCTTTCTTTCTTCTTCCTTCCTTCCTTCCTTCCTTTCTTTCATCTGTCATCTTCCTCTTTCTTTCTCAAATAAATAAAAATAAAGAAAAATTATTAGTTTATTTGCAAGGAGAGAGAGAATGAAAATGGGCACACCAGGGCCTCTAACTGCTACAAATGAACTGCAGATGCACGTGCCACTTTGTGCATCTGGCTTTACATGGGCATTGGGGAATCCAATCCAGGCTTTGCAAATCCATTAGGCTTTGCAAGCAAGTGTCTTTAATAGCTGGGCCTGTCCCCATTTTTTTTTTCAAGGTAAAGTCTCACTCTAGCCCAGGTTAACCTGGAATTCACTATGTAGTCTCTGGGTGGCCTTGAACTCACAAAGATCCTCCTGCCTCTGCCTCCCGAGTGCTGGCATTAAAGGGGTGCACCACCATGCCCGGCTTCCCATTTTGGTTTTTTGTTGTTGTTGTTGGAGAGCAACAGACAGAAAGAGAAAGAGGCAGAGAGACAGAATGGGCACACCAGGGCCTCCAGCCACTGCAAACGAACTCCAGACGCGTGTGCCCCCTTGTACATCTGGCTAACGTGGGTCCTGGGGAATCAAACCTCGAACAGGGGTCCTTAGGCTTCACAGGCAAGCGCTTAACCGCTATGCCATCTCTCCAGCCCCCATTTTGTTTTTTTAAGGCAGAGTCTCCTATGTAGTCCAGACTGGTATTAAACTCTCAGTTCTCCTGCCTCAGACTCAGGAGGGTTGGGATTACAGACATGAGCTACTACACCCAGCTCTTACAGTCTTGATTGTGATACAAATGCTGAAGCTGCAACAGCTACTCAGTGCCCATGAGGAAAAGGTCAACACGATCACAAAGATGCTTACTCTGACACTGAATGATTGCAGCAGCACTCTGACCTCTGTGATATGAGGAACATAAATACAATCTATCACAGCTTCTCTTAATTGGATTTTCCCTGTTACTTGGAGCCAAATACATTTCTTTTTTTAAAAAAATTATTTATTTATTTATTTGACAGAAAAAGATGAACAGAGAGAGAGAGAATGGGCGTGCCAGGGCCTCCAGCCACTGCAAAGGAACTCCAGACATGTGCGCCCCCTTGTGCATCTGGCTAACATGGGTCCTGGGGAATCAAACCTGGGTCCTTCAGCTTTTCAGGCAAACTCCTTAACCACTAAACCATCCCTCCAGCCCCATTTCTTTTTTTTAGATTAATTTATTTATTTGAGAAAGAGTAAGTGAGAGAGACAGGAAAGAGAGAGAATGGGCCTGCTGGGGTCTCCTGCCACTGTAAATGAACCCTAGATGCATGTGCCACTTTGTGCATTTGGCTTTATGTGGGTACTGGGGAATAGAATCCAGGCCTTCAGGCTTTACAAACAAGTGCCTTTAACCACTGAACCATCTCTTCAGCCCAGCCAAATACATTTCTAATTGACATGAATCCTAATAAAATAGGTGGGTGGGTCGGGGTAACTAAAGTACTCATGGTTTTGTTGGGTGGGGGTGCAAGTTTAGGACCAGGAGCTGGAACAGAGTGGAGAGATGTGAAACGGATGAGACAGAGTCCTTGGAAAGAACACAAAGAGGCAGGGTGTTGTAGTCGGATCCATGTTGCTGGGATGAACTGCTAAGCCTACAGATCCACGGGTGGTACTTTCACAGATCCAAGCAGAGAGAAACTCCCAAGCAGCCAGCAAACCCCGAGACCAGCAAGCAGGAACGCCAGACCTCCAACTGCTCGCTCCACACCTTTAGGCTGGAATCGGATCTGCCCCAGTGACATGGCTCTCTAGCCGGAATCTGCCTATTAAGGGGTGCAGCTGCACACTCACGTTTAGTAAAACACCTGAGTCTGAGGGGCCATACAATCAAACTAGCACACAGGGAGTGACATGGAGGAGGAGCCGTGACGCCTCAGTGCCCCTCGGAGTGGCACAGGAGGAGGGAGTGTGGAGAATGGGAAAGATAACTTGCTGGCCACAGTGTGACACAAACCACTCAGTCTCCCACAAGAACGTTCTAGGCAAGTGCTTTGCACAGGTGGCTGGTGTTTTGGAAAGCCCAGTGGGAGCTGGGTGCTGACCAAGCTGTTATGGATGCAGGGTGCACAGGGGTGGGGGTGGGGGTGCAGGCTCAGCTCACACTGGAGGCGCGGATCATCACAAGGTGAGGGAGGCAAAGAACAGAGTCAGAGAATGGATCTAACCAGCTCTGCCGCTAACTCAGTACATGATCTCCAGCAAATCCCCTGGCATCTCTGAGCTGCAATTTCTCCATCTGTAGAATGGACAGTGTAGCAGGGATCTACTTCAGGGGTCATCGTAAGAATTTGATGACACAGTACAGGGAAAGTGAGCGGCCCAGGGCCTGGTCCATGGTAAATGCTCCACAGCTGTTTGCTACTATTACTAGTGTTACTAGTAATTGTTGAACTAAAGAAGAGAGCGAGCTGGGTATGGTGGGGCACACTCTTTAATCCCAGCACTCAGGGGGCAGAGGTAGGAGGATCACTGTGAGTTCGAGGCCAGCCTGAGACTACATAGTGAATTCCAGGTCAGCCTGAGCTACAATGAGACCCTGCCTCAAAGAGAGAGAGAGAGAGGGCTAGATATAGTGGAGTACACCTGAAATCCCAGCAGTTGGGAGGCTGAGGCAGGAGGATTGTGAATTCCAGGCCAGCTTGGGCTCCAGAGAGAAACCCTAACTCAAAACAATATAGTGAGCCAGGTGTGGTGGCACACACCTTTATTCCCAGCACTTGGGATGCTAAGGAAGGAGGATTGCTTTGAGTTTGATGCCAGCCTGGGGTTACAGAGTGAGTTCCAGATGAGCTTGGATTAGAGTGGACCCTACCTCAAGAAACAAAATAAAACAAAAGATACAGAGAGAGAGAGAGAGAGAGAGAGGCAGATTGAGGGAAGGGAGGGAGAAAGGGTCCTATGTGCATGGACTGAAAGGGGCCACTCACCGCTCTTTTCCTTTTTCTTTTCCATGGCCCTTGTAACTTTGATTCTGCAGGGAAAAAAGCAAAATGACTTAGCTGGGTTTACACACCCACCTGCCTTTCCTGCTCAGCCTACTGCAGAGGGTGAACTGCCCAAACTACCACACTCACAGGTGTCTAGGTCCTGAGGCATGAAGGTCTACCCTGGTTGGATTTTTATCCATCACCACGTGCTCAGAATATTGGGGCAGAACTTACCCACTGCCTTTGGAACACATTCTCAAGGATCCACCAGCCCACATGCTCTACAGGCAAGACATATCCAGTGAAGGCCTGGTCCTCCGTAGGTCAACCCAGAGCCTCAGTTCTGACAGCCCAGACTCTGTGAGGATCTGGGCCTTCTAACTCTGAATGCTGACCAGATCTAGGATCCCTTTCCAAAGGCAATTTCCTTCCACCCTCAGTGAACCTTCTAGATCCTCCATGGATGAGGGATGTTATTTGGCTCCAACCAGGTCCCAAACAGCCTGGCCACCAGTACTGGGAGAACTGGCCCTGTGCAGGATGACCTCGGTGGCTCAGGCAGATGTAGCAGACTATCACAGATGTGTGGGCTTGAAATGATGCCTGTTCATCATCTCATAGCCTCCGTCTCATAGCCAGGAGTCTGTGCACAGCTTAACCTGGCTGTCTGCGCAGGTCTACAAGGCAACGGTTCTCATCAGAGGGCCTCTTCCGCACTCACGTGTTTGGGCACAAGTCAGTTACTTGGAGTTGTAGGATTGAGATCCCTGTGGACTACTAGCTGTCAGCTGGAAACTACTCCCAGACACTAGAGACACGGATTTCCTTTAGCCCGCCCCCCTTTAGCCTGCCTCAGTCTACCAGAGCACCTTGGAGGACTTCTAATCCTTCCCCTCCAAGTTAGCTATGGCTAGGTCTCATAACACAATGTGGTCATGATAGTAAGTATACTTCCAATTCACAGCCTCTACGTGCACTTGCGGGGATTGTGCACAGCATGCACACCAAGGGGGGAGAACCTTAGGGTTCTGCTTGCCACCCCACCCTATCCCTCAAAGAGTCCCAGAGTGGAAAGGAGTACTGCTTTACAAAACTGACAGAAGTTAATCCCCCCCCCCAAAAAAAAGGTTTCTCTTCTAATGAATTCCTTTCTTTCTGGGTCTTTTGAAAAAGAAATCCACAAAGTCTTACATCAACATGTAGGTCACCCCCTTGCCGTTCCAATAACAAAATACATAAGGTCACCAAACTCAATCAGCTATTTTTCTCTTTCCTCTGGTATGAATGTACCATTCTGGCAGCAGCATAGTGGGGAAGGGGTGCTACTGCACCTCCCCAACAATCTTCCTTCAAAGGAAACAGGTTGATATGTTTGTTTTCCTTTTATAACTCTTTAAAAGTGGGTGAATCCCAGTCTCTGTGGTTAAGGAAATGTATGTTAATTAGGAAGTGGGACTGGAGAGATGGCTAAGCAGTTAAGGCACTTGCCTGCAAAGCTTAATCACCAGGGTTCAATTCCCCAGTACCCATGTAAAACCAGATGCACAAAGTGGAGCGTGCACCTGAAGTTCGTTTGCAGCGACTAGAGGCCCTGACATATCCATTCTCTCCCTCTCTTTCTGCAAATAAATATTTTTTTTAATTAAAAAGTGGACCATGATGCTTAGCGCCACAGGGGTAGAAGGGGAGAGAAAAATTAAACATACATTCAAAAAGAGGAGAGGCTTTACTGGACTTGGGAAGTGAACATGGAGGTGAAGTAAAGTCCCAGTGTCTTTGGTGTGAGCAACTAGGTGGGTAATCTAACAGCTTTCACCATGACCAAATGCATGGCAGCTCTGTGCTGGGTGCCGGGCACAAGTTGACACTAGAATACAGTAGGAAAGAGACGTTCAAGAAGCATTGGAGCCGGGCGCGGTGACGCACGCCTTTAATCCCAGCACTCAGGAGGCAGAGGTAGGAGGATCACCATGAGTTCGAGGCCACCCTAAGACTACAGAGTGAATTCCAGGTAAGCCTGGGCTAGAGGGAGACCCTACCTAAAAAGAAGAGGAGGAGGAGGAGGAAAAGGAGGAGGAAGAGGAAGAAGAAGCAACAACATTAGAATAATGCATTCCTGCAAAGTAAGTTAGTTCAAAGCACTCTAAAGGAGGTTTTGCGAGAGGGAATTAAAGACATAGAGGTGTCACTTTTGAAATGTTGGGAGGAGAGACGGATAAGTAGCCGGTTAAGGAGGGAAGGGAAAGGGGCAAGGCAACTGGAGTTTTGAATAATTCATTTCCTTTTTTGAATCCCCGCCCCCTTTCTCTCCTATGTTTTCCTGTTCGTTCCCCAAGAGCAAGGGCTTGTCGATTTGCCAGTGTCACTTGGCCAGCACTGGGCTTGGAAAAGGCAGTGATTGAATTTTTTTTTTTTTTTTTAATGGAAGGAAAGGCACTAAAGGGTTGTTTCAAGTCAGGAAAGATGCAAGATTCTGGACTTCCTCGGGGGGAAATCACAGAAATCACTCAGTACAGCTTACACACTAACTTTCCCGCCAGCACGCGGGGTTGCTGTCTGAGCATGCGCCGCAGCTAAGGAGGCGCGTGGCATGCGGGGATTTGTGGTCTGCACTCTGTAAAATTCGGGTTTTTTAAATCTTTATTTGTTTTTATAATTTTTATTTATTTGCAAGAGAGAAAAAGGCGGGGGGATGGGATAAGAAAGAGGATGGGCACGCCAGGGCCTTCATCCTCTGCAAATGAACTCCAGACGCATGCGCCACCTTGCACATCTGGCTAACGTGGGTCCTGGGGAATCGAACCTACGTCCTTTGGCTTTGCAGGCAAGCGCCTTACCCGCTAAGCCATCTCTCCAGAGCGAGTTCGGTGTTTTCTATTTTTTCCCTCTGCTGGAATCCCTCCGCGAGGCCCTCCCCTCCGGCCTACGTTCCGAGGTCCCCGCGGCTTCCCTTCCTCTAAGGACGTCCAAAACACCTGGATCGGGGTCACTCAGCTCCTACCTTTTGTTTCGACATGACACTGTTCCCCAGGGCCCCCAACAAACCGCCACGGCTCCCGGCGCGAGTTTGGGCGTCCCGTTGCCAGGGCGACAGACAGGGTCCCGATGGGCAGCTCTGATTGGACGAGCCCAGGACACACCTCCCGGCGGGGTAGTGGACCGGGGCTCGCGGGCTGCCAGGGGCGGAGCTGGAGCCCCGGGCGCTCCGAGCCCCTCCGCTCTCCCGTCCTTCCGGGCGCCGCTTTCCCCGGTGCCTGCGACACACTTGACCGAAGGCTGGCCACCTGCCTGGGGCGCTAGCTGTCCACCTGTGCCTCCTTCGGTCTGCAAAATGGTCACGTTTGGGAAAATTTAATTTTTCCCTTTCCTTACTGAAGGAAGTCGCCTCGCCCAGTCACCTGGTCATTTGGAGACGTGGTTAAGTCACCAGTAATAATCCCAGTCACTTCTCGTTTCTCCTTCTGTCCCCTCCCTTCCTCTCTTTTCCTCTCCTGTTTTCTTTCTTTCTTTTTTTAAAATTTTTGACAGCTTCCATAATTATAGACAATAAACCATGATAATCCCTTCCCCCCTCACTTTCCCCTTCATAACTCCACTCTCTATCATACCCCTCCCCCTCTAAATCAGTCTCTGTTTTATTTTGATGTCAATCATCTTTTCCTCCTATTATAATGGTCTTGTGTAGGTAGTGTCAGGCTCTCCTCTGTTTTTGACAGGCTTTTCATGTCGCCAAACACCCAGCACTTTCTAATTCTTAACACTCACCAGGCACAGTGGCTCACGCCTGTAATCCCCGAAGCTTGGGAGGCAAAGCCGGGAAAATCAGGAATCCAAGGTCATCCTTAGTTACATAATTAGTTCAAGGCCAGCCTGGTCTACATGAACCCTATCTCAAAAATTAAAAACAACAGCCGGGCGTGGTGGCGCACGCCTTTAATCCCAGCACTCCGGAGGCAGAGGTAGGAGGATTGCCGTGAGTTCGAGGCTACCCTGAGACAGCATAGTGAATTCCAGGTCAGCCTGGCCTAGAGTGACACCCTACCTCGAAAAACCAAAAATAAATAAATAAATAAAATATTTAAAACTACTACAATAATAATAAATATATAATTCTTTAGCACCAACTGTATGCCAAAGCTTACCTTCCAGCAGCTTCCTCTTAGAATACCCACCTTGCCCAGTCACCCCTATCCATCCAATGTCTGCCCATAGCCAAAGAGCACTTGAAGGACCCATGCCATCTCTACACATGCACAGCATGAGCTACCGGGTGGCTCTGCTCTGCCTACGCAGTCTGCAGCCCGCCTCAACTACTGGTTTGACCTTTATTTCCCATCCTCACATTCCTAAATACACCCATATCCGTGCACTGTGCGATTCCCTTTACTGTAGGGTCTTTTCCCTCCCTCTGCACTGACCTCAGTTTGTATTTCATCTCAGGAATGCTTTCTCTGACTACCCACTCCTCTGCACTGGGCAAATTCTTCTAAATCCTTAGTATCTCCCTCCATAAGCACCAAGAAAGAAAAAGAGCCCCACGTTTTAATATATTCGTCACTGTGTTCCCAGAGCTTAGCACAATGCCTGGGACTTGGGAACGAGCCAGTATTGTCTACTGAGTGAATGAAAAGTGAATGAGTAAATAGCATGCATTCATTATATGGATAGTTGTGTGAACTGTGGAACAAAACACGTCCAAGATCTATATCCAAAAGAATTGAGAATAGGTACTCCAGTTAACATACACATATTTTCATAGTAGAAGGATTCACATTAGCCTCAAAATGGAAACAGCCCAAACAAAGCAATGTTACAGTAGTCCAAAATGTTACTTCACCATACAGTAACATGATGCACTCAATATGGGAAGTATTGATACACATTATGTTAAGGGAAAGAAGGCACACAGAAAGTGCACACGCACAGAGAGAGAGGGAGAGAGAGAGAGCAAATAAGAATGAATGCGTGCAACACAAAGGATGGAGATGTGCTGGAGAGATGGTTTAGCACTTAAGGCACTTGCTTGGGAAGCCTAAGGACCTAGGTTCAATTCCTCAAATAATTTTCACAAGCCATTAATCGAGCTCATTTGTAGTTTCTCTCTCTCTCTCCCTCTCTGCCTCTTTCTCTTTCTGTCTGTTGCTCTCAAATAAATAAAAATAAACAAAGAAATAATAATAATCTGTTTGCTGGGCATAGTGGGGGATGCTTTTAATCTTAACACTCGAGAGGCAGGATTGCTGTGAGTTAGAGGTCGGCCTGGGACTACACAGTAAAGCCCATGTCAGCATTGGCTAGACTGAGACATATCTTGAAAAGAAATCATAATAATCTGTTACCTTGCATTTTATATCTGCAGCTCCTGAAGTCCCTTGTTTGTGACATGAGCAACCTCCTCCCCAAGGCAATAAAGAGACAATTAGTGACACACCTGGGCTGTGAGTGTGTGTGGTGGGGGGTCCTTGGGGACATTCTTTTCTTGAATTAGCCTCCCTCTAGTTTCAGAGATATTTGCTATCTTTAAATGTGCTATGAGTCTTCAAGAAATCTCATCTGGGGCTGGAGAGATGGCTTAGAGGTTAAGCACTTGCCTGTGAAGCCTAAGGACCCTGGTTCGAGGATTGATTCCCCAGGACCCACGTAAGCCAGATGCACAAGGTGGCATACACATCTGGAGCTCGTTTGCACTGGCTGGAGGCCCTGATGCACCTATTGTCCCATTCCCCTCCCCCACCCTTCACCCCTCATAGATAAATAGATATACTTAAATAAATATATGTGTGTTTATATGTGTGCATGGTGTGTGTTCATGTGGACATCTGCATGCCATGGCATGCATGTGGAGATCAGAGAACAACCGTGATGCTTCGGTCCTCTCTGCATGCCTTGTTTGAGGCAGGGTCTCTGGTTGTTTTTCTGGAGAGGGCAGACTAGCTGGCTCACAAGCTTTGGGATTTTCCTGATGACACTCCCCACTGGCCTAGGTATGTTAGTATTATAGATGTATGTGACACTTTGCATCCAGCTTTAAGTGGATGCTGGGGCAAATGCCTTTACCCACTGAGCCATCTTCCAGGCCCATGATCTTGCTTTTTCCTCCCATTTATAGCAGGTGAAAGTGAGGCCCAGAGCAGTTAAACAACCTGCTGAAGGCCACAGTGGCAGCCACCAGACCCCACATGGCTATGTTAAGCAGGCTAGACTTCTTTCTAAAGGTATTGGTGAGTTGATAAGTTTCTAATTGTTATTTGTAACTTCTATAAACTTGGCGACTTAATTCTCATTGAGTGTATCACCTCACAGTGGCATGGTGGCACACATCTTTAATCCCAGCACTCAGGAAGCAGAGGTAGAAGGATCACTGTGAGTTTGAGGAAACCTGGGACTATAAAGTGAGTTCCAGGTCAGCCCGGTCTAGAGAAAGACCCTATCTCAAAAAAAAAAAAAAAAGAAAGAAAGAAAGAGAAAAAGAAAAGAAAAAGAAAAAGAAAAGCTAGGCAAGGTGGTGCACGTCTTTAATCCCAGCACTTGGGAGGCAGAGGTAGGAGGATTGCCATGAGTTCAAGGCCAGCCTGAGACCACATAGCAAATTCCAGGTCAGCCTGGGCTAGAGTGAGACCCTACCTTGAAAAACCAAAAAATAAAAAAGAAAGAAAGAAAGTGAGTAGAGAGTGTTCCTCCTGAAGAATGACACTAGAGGTTAGCCTCTGGCCTTCACATACATGTACACTTAGGCATTCATAGACATATGTACACACACATCAAAAATAATATGGGGCTAGAGAGATGGCTTAGTGGTTAAAGCGCTTGCCTGAGAAGCCTAAAGACCCATGTTGGACTCTCCAGATCCCCACATAAGCCAGACGCCAAAGGTGAGGCAAGCGCAAGTTCGCACATGCCCACTAGGAGGCGCAAGCGTCTGGAGTTCAATTGCAGTGGCTGAGGCCCTCTCTCTGCCTCTAAAAAAAAAAAGTAAAGAAACAAAAATAATAATCTGGGGATGGAGAGATGGCTTAGAGGTTAAGCACTTGCCTGTGAAGCCTAAGGACCCTGGTTCGAGGATTGATTCCCCAGGACCCACGTAAGCCAGATGCACAAGGTGGCATACACATCTGGAGCTCGTTTGCACTGGCTGGAGGCCCTGGCACACCCATTCTCTCTGCCTCTTTCTCTTTCTGTCTGTTGCTCTCAAATAAATAAAAATAAACAAAGAAATAATAATAATCTGTTTGCTGGGCATAGTGGTGGATGCTTTTAATCTCAACACTCGAGAGGCAGGATTGCTGTGAGTTAGAGGCCGGCCTGGGACTACACAGTAAAGCCCATGTCAGCATTGGCTAGACTGAGACATATCTTGAAAAGAAATCATAATAATCTGTTACCTTGCATTTTATATCTGCAGCTCCTGAAGTCCCTTGTTTGTGACATGAGCAACCTCCTCCCCAAGGCAATAAAGAGACAATTAGTGACACACCTGGGCTGTGAGTGTGTGTGGTGGTGGGGGTCCTTGGGGACATTCTTTTCTTGAATTAGCCTCCCTCCAGTTTCAGAGATATTTGCTATCTTTAAATGTGCTATGAGTCTTCAAGAAATCTCATCTGGGGCTGGAGAGATGGCTTAGCGGTTAAACGCTTGCCTGTGAAGTCTAAGGACCCCGGTTCGAGGATCGATTCCCCAGGACCCACGTTAGCCAGATGCACAAGGGGGCGCATGCATCTGGAGTTCATTTGCAGTGGCTGGAAACCCTGGTGCGCCCATTATCTCTCTCAATCTCGCTCTCTCTGTCTCTCTCTCTCCCTCCCTCCTTCTCTCTGTCAGTCACTCTCAAATAAATAAATAGAAATAAACAAACAAAAAAATTTTTAAAAAAAAGAAATTTCATATGGGCCCAGGCATGATGGTACTCACCTTTAATCCCAGCATTTGGGAGGCTGAGAAGAAAAAAGATTACGGTGAGTTTGAGGTCAGCCTGGGCTACAGAAATCAGACTGGGGCTAGGGTGAGACCCTGCTTTAAAAAAGAAAAAAAGAAACGAAAAGAGAAAAATCTCATCTGAAGTTCCCACACCTCCCTAAGGAGTTATTGGCAACTGGTGGTTGCTGAAGGCAGAAGATATTTTCTTCAGCAGTACAGCCACTGGTTAGTGGTCCAGTGGTTAATAACCTCACCCATGCTGTGCAAACAACCTTAATTAAACTGTAAAGGAGAAAATAAAGGAAGGGAAGGGGGAGGGGGAGGGAGGGAGAGAGGGACGGAGGGAGGAAGCCAGAGTACCCAGGTTTGATTCCCCAATACCCATGTAAGCCAGATACACAGGGGAACACATGTGTCTGGAGTTTATTTGCAGGAGCTGAAGGTCCTGGTGCATCCATTCTCTCTCTCTCTCTCTTCCCTCTTTCTCATTCTCTCTTTCTCAAAGTAAATAAATTTTTTAAAAGTTCAAAAAAAAAGGTGAATTCCAGGGTGAGACCTGCATTTCAACATTTTTATAGTATCGTTTTTGCAAAACAGTTCCTTCATGATTTATTTATGAAAAACTCGGCTTTGCAATAGCTAACCGTGTCAAAGGTTGAACAGTGTCATAGCTATTAAAAGTATTGTCTAATAACATCTTTTTCTTATCTTCAGGGCTTTTAACCTGACAGAATTCTCTCATATATAAATGACTTGATCATTCTCTCTAACTCCTAAATTAGGGCACAAAGCACTGTTAGAGTTAACCTTCGATGGATGAGAAAATAGACATAGGGATGGATACTTGCTCACTTGCTTAGGTCCACAGAATTACCAACTCTAGAACTCAGATATAGGACCTAATCTTAAGGATCCTTTATCAGCATTCCACGAGAGAGAAAGAGAGAGAAATATTTGAGACAAGATTTCATGTAGCCCAACCTGGCCTCAAGCTCACAATGTATCTCAGGCTGGACTTGGACTTGAACTCCCGATCCTCCAGCTCCCACCTCACAAAGGATTGCAGGAACGCACTCACTGTGTTTATCAGCATTTCTTTATACCATCAGGTGCTGGGAAACTCAAGTCAACATTAATAAATTAATACCTTCTTTTTTTTTTTTTTTTTTTTGGTTTTTTGGTTTTTCTGAAGTAGGGTTTCACTCTAGCCCAGGCTGACCTGAAATTCACTATGTAGTCTTAGAGTGGCCTCGAACACATGGCGATCCTCCTACCTCTGCCTCCCGAGTGTTAGGATTAAAGGCGTGTATCACACACCTGGCTATTAATACATTTTGATGTAGTTTTCTACATATAAATTGGTGCCCAATAACCATGAGTTGAATTGGTGAATAGCTACTTTCATTTCTGTGACATGGGCAGTGAATTTCAAGTCAGAGACCCTTAGAGTCCCTCCCCCACCCATCTATCTGCATATTAAGTGGGCTACACTACCAAATAAATACCCACCTGGGTGCCTCCCCTTCTTCCCAGCTTCTTGGTCCACTCCACCCCAGGGCACCACCACTTCCTGTCTATGCAGGTGCAGTCACCTCCTTGCTTATTTCTCAAAAAAGACGGTCAGTGAGGGGCCAAGAGCAGGCACTTTGACTGGAAAACAGATGGCATCGTCTCCTAGTTAAAGTTTTCCAGTGCTTTTGTGTCACCCTAAGGAGAAAACAATGTGAAGCCCTGTCATGGCCAGAGAGGGTCCTTGAACACGGGGACCCCCAGTCTGCACGTCAGCCCACGTCTTCCCCAGTGCACCTCTTTCCCATGCCCCAGCTGCAGCTGCTCTGCCCAGGGGCTGTGCTCTACCCACCACCAGGCCTCTGCTGGGAGGCCCTTCTGACAGGCCTGCAGTAGCAGGTCCTTCGCACATGCAGCTCTCAGCAAAAATGTCACCTGTTCAGAGAGCGTCTCGCTGCCCTCCCTGTTTTGCGTCCTTCATGACAGCTGTGACCTTTTGTCAATGCATGATCTGTCTGTGAGCATATTTCCTCTGCCTTCTCATTTAGATCTGAGCTGCGTGGTGTGGTAACTCTAGCCACATGAGGCTGGCTACTGAACATTTGACACACAGCTTTCTGAGGTGGGATGAGCTCTCTAAATAGAAGCCACATGCCAGCTTTTGAAGACTTAATGTAATAAACTGGGCACACAATACACTGTTAATAATTTTTTTAAAATACTTTTTTAAAATACTGGCTACAAGGGCTGGAGAGATGGCTTAGAGGTTAAGGTGTTTGCCTACAAAGCCAAAGGATCTCGGTTTGACTCTCCAGGACCCACGTAAGCCAGATGCACAAGAGGGCGCATGCATCTGGAGTTCATTTGCAGTGGCTGGAGGCCCTGGCACGCCCATTCTCTCTCTCTCTCTCTCTCTCTCTCTCTCTCTCCCCTCACTCTTGCTCTCTCTCTCCCTCTTTCTCTCAAATAAATAAAATATATAAAAAATACTGGCTACATACTGAAATGATGTCTGCATATACTGGATTGATTTCAAATTACAAATATGGCATTTTGTATCTTCCAGATAATGCTTGACCAGGGCTTCTTGAACTTTTTCCACTTGCAAACTCTTCCTTTCTTCCCTCCTTCTTTTTTTCCTCCTCCACTTCCTCCTCCTCCTTTCTATGATGTGCTAGGGCTCAAACTCAGGACTTTGTGCATGCTAAGCAAGCAGTCTACCAGGTAAGCTGCAGCCCAGCTCCTTGTGACCCTTTTCCATCCAGGAAATTTTTACATGATCCTGGGCATACAGGTTTATTAAATAGGTGTGCAAATTGAAAATTTACTGATAATATCATAAGGAATTTTATTTTATTTTATTTTGTTGTTGTTGTTTTTGGTTTTTTGAGGTGGGGTCTCACTCTAGCCCAGGCTGACCTGGAATTCACTATGGAGTCTCAGGGTGGCCTCAAACTCAAGGTGATCCTCCTACCTCTGCCTCCCGAGTGCTGGGATTAAAGGCGTGCGCCACCACTCCTGGCGGAATTTTATTTTAAAGCAATTATTTGGTATACATAAAGTTTTATCATATATTAAAGACTAAAGCAAATTTACAGACTAATTAAATGCTTTGTTTATTTCTACACAGAATTACATCTTGACTGAATATTTGTTACTGCAGAACATAGAGCATCTTCAACATTTTTCAGAGCTGATACTTTTATTTTATAAGCATTAGTACTGGGAATACCATGTCACATAAACATATAATACAAAATGGCATAAGTATGTACCAGGGCCATTTCATAAAGCTTTGGAAAGTCTGTCCTAATCTCAAGTCAAAATTCACACAACAATTTTTTTGAAACTCAAGTCAGTAACTCAAATAGCAATGTTAAAAAACAAACATTCTAACACTATAATCCAAAGATATACTAATTTGATGTGTGTTAAGGAATCATGGTAGGAAAATACTAAAATCTGTTTTCTATAATTAAGCCATCATACTTCTGTAAGAGCAGAAGACTTTGTATATATAATAAAAACACTGCATTCATAACACACAATGTTCTCAAATCTGAGCCACGTGGCTTCAGGCAGTGCTCATTGGAATTGCACGCAGTGTGTTCAGAACCAAGGCTGTAGAAAAGTCGCAGGAGGCAACACGAGTGAGCGGTTCCAGAAACATGTCAGGTTCTCTGCTCATTTGAGTGTCAATTCATTGTTGGTCATTGCATGTTCAGAAACCTTTCACTGTTGCCACTTTTTAATTTTTTTTTTTTTTTTTTTTTGCAACCCGTTCATGTGACATCACAGCCCACAGTTTTGGAAGCTGGGTCTAGTTAGCTAGCAAGGAAGGTGGAGCCATCGATACCTTTCTGCCATGACTGTGTCCCTAGGACCTACTGCTTAGTAAGTACTCGCTGAATAATCTCTTTATGAGAACAGAGAGAGCTGAGACAGGCCATCCCATGTACACTGAGCTTGAGGAGGGAGGAAACATGAGGAAAGATTTGTTTTTCTCTAGTCACACATTTACATGGAGTCTTTGTTCTGTATGGACAGGACACTCCCCTACAGTCATATACTACTACTGATAGAGGGATAAAGGTGATGGTTGGAGAAACAAATCTGGGTCAGTTGATTCAATTCTGTGGGAGGTGCCTAGACACGATTATTTTACTTGGTGCTTGGTGCCAGTAGCCAAGAAGAAAAAGTTCACCTCCCGTCAGCTGGGGTGTGGTGGCTTATTCCCTTAATGCCAGCACTTGGGAGGTAGGAGGACCACTGTAACTGTAAAATTTGAGACCAGCCTGAGGCCACTGAGTGAATTCCAGGCCAGCCTGGGCTAGAGTGAGACCCTACCTTAAAAGAATAGAAAAAGTTCACCACTCCATCTTGATACATACAGGTAGGAACAGATGGGGCCCCAAGGAGGATTTCTCAGGTGGTTCAATAGCTCAAGAGAGGTGACCACGGCCTTGAACCTTGACATCCTGTTTTAGTTTTCTGACTCAGGCCCCCCCCCACCCCCGTGACTGCAGCCTTCTTGCATCTCCTTTCCCCACACTTACCCATAGTTTCTTGGGGCCCCTAATAGTAGCAATGCCTGGTTCCAAAAGAACTTACCCACACAGGGACCAGAGAGGCTGGAAGGAAGGAACGAAAGACTACATGGATGAGAGGGAGGCAGAGAGAGAGGATGGGACCAGTAAGGGAGTGGACGGTGGGATGGATGAATGGGAAGATGCGTTGAAGGAGGGAGGGAAGGAAGGAAGGGAAAGGAGCAAAGAAGAATGACAGATAGATGGATGAGAGAATGGGAGGATGAGTTGGGGGGGAAGGGGGAGAAAGAAGAGAAAGTGAGGGATGGATGGATGGGAGAATGGGAAGAAGGGTAGGAGAATGGAAGGAAGGAAGGAAGGAAGGAAGGAAGGAAGGAAGGAAGGAAGGAAGGAGGAAGGAAGGGAGGGAGGAAGAGACAGATGAATGGCTGGGACATTAGTTGGAGGGAAGATGAGTGGATGAACAGGAGGGTGGGAGCATGGATAGATGAATGGGAAAGAAGGAAGGCTGGCTGGTAGGCTGGCTGGCCTGGGTGTGTGGGAGGGCGGGTGATGGGAGGAAATTACCCTTTTATCTTGTTGCAAACAGAAACCGAAGAGCAGAGAGAGAGAGAGAGAGAGAGAGAGAGAGCCTTTAGCCAAGTCCAGTCTTCATCACAGTTCCCTGGAGAAGCTGGGTGCTTTGCCCCCAAGGCAGGGAGGTCCGGGCACGGGGGAGGGGTCCTCCTCACGACACCCCCTCCCTCGCCGGGGGGGGGGGGAGGCCCGCGCCTGACACTGCCAGGGTGGGGGGAGCGCCCCGCCCCCCACGCCCGGCGGCGGCGACCCACGCGACAGCAACAAGCTGCCGTTGTCCCGCGGGCCGTGGGCCCCGCACACTGGGGCTTTGTCCGGCCCCCCGCCACGACCCACGGGGGAGGGGGGCCCCACATGACCGACGGGGTGGGAGGAGCCTGCGGCGGCGGCGGTGGCGGCGGCGGCGGCGGCGGCGGCGGCTCCAGCAGTTCCCTCCCGGGCCGGGGGTCGGCGGGCGGTGGCGGCGGCTGGACACGGCTGGACAGGGCCGCGGACGCCAGGCCCCCGGGTCCCCGCCAGGCTGCAGGCGCCGGGCCTGGGCCAGCAAGGCAGCTGTGACCCGAGCGGTTTGCGGGCGGCGAGCTGGGGGTGCGCCCGGCCCCCCGGGCCCGGGACCATGGGGAATGGCATGACCAAGGTAGGGGGACCGCCGCTGGCCGCCCCTGCCCGGGCTAGGTCGCTCTGCCCGCCGCTGACCTTCTGGTCCCTCTTTGAGCGCTGGGAGTCCACATCTCCACCTCGCTGCGCCCCGTCTTTCGGTCTTTGCCTCTGCCTGGGTCTGTCCGTCCCCGACTCTCTCTGGCTGTATCTTTCGCTGGTCTCTCCGACCCCCTCCTCCCCGCCCCCCACATCGTGTGTGGGTCTCTCCATCCCTCCCCTCTGCCTTCTGCATGGCCCTCCGTCCACCTGTGCCAGCCTCAGCCCCTCCCTCCCGGCCCACTCCTTCGGGTTCCTCCCTTCTCTCGCCGTCCCCAGGACGTTCTGTCCCTCCCTCCTCTGCCCCCTCACCTGTCCCCGGGCTGGCCTCCCTGATCCGTTCTGTGGTTCTACTAGACTGCCTGCTCTCCCGCCCTTGCCCGAGCCCCAGACCCTCATGGGCACCCAGGCCTGTCAGAGGGAGATCGCTTTGTGAGGCCCCTTCACTGGCAGCGGAGGCCTGCGTGGCTCCCTCACTAGCAGGGGTGGGAAAGGGGACAGGTCACCCCTGTGACTCCTGCTGCCTCTCCTCTAGGTACTTCCCGGACTCTACCTCGGAAACTTCATTGGTGAGCACTGCCTACTTTGTCCCAAAGCCATGGCACTCTGCCTGGGCCAGGCCTGGGTCCACTGTTCATGATTGCGACCACACACTTCAGAGGCTCTCTGGGATGGGGTCTGGGCAGGGAGGCCACCAGGCTGGGAGACAGAAAGAATTATAGAGGCTTAATAAGGAGGATGTCTGGTCATGAGGGCCCCAGAATGCAAGGGGCAGAGAGAGAGAGAGAAGGGGAAAGAGAGAGAGTATGAATCAGGGGTCAATGCTCACATCCTCCTAGCCTCCAGCCTTTCTCCCATGTCCCACTGATAGGTCAAAGGGCAGTGCCAAGGGCTCAGAGTCTGAGCCTCAGCCACCTGCAGTGTACAAGGTCTACCAGACCCCTAAGGGCTCTTCCCGTAGATCTCCTGGTTGAGGACTGCTTGAGGGTATAGTTTCCAAGTGGGGAGCTAAGAACTTCCCCCATGACCTTCTCTGAGGAGCTGGACCCTCCTGTAAGCTGACTCCTGAGAAGAGCCCTTGCCAGCCTGGTGCCAGGGAGAGGCGGGCCTGTAAGCAAGTATGCTGTGCATATCACTTCCCCTGCCCACCCCCAGCCTTCAGGCTGTCAGTGAGGATCTAGATCTGAACACAGACCTTTGACTTTGTGGTGGAAAATGTGCTGAGACAGGCTGGCCCGAGGCGGAAAAGTCAGGGAGGACGCAAGTGCCCCTCCTCCACGAGCTATGGCCCCTTCCTTCCTAGGGGCTACATCCCGAGAGGTTTGTGGCTAAGTTAGACTTGAGGCCACTTCGGGTATCTATGTTCCATGTGGACAAGAGCTGTGAAGTGGATCCCAGACTCTCAATGCCAGCCAAAGCCTGCACATCATGAACAATGAGGAATGCTTATTAATGAAGTCTATGTATGGACATAAGAGAAACTACATGTTATGATTATTTGTCCTTGCTGGGCATGGTGGCACACACCTTTAATCTCAGCACTTGGGTGGCAGAGGTAGGAGGATCACTGTGAGTTCAAGGCCAGCCTGAGACTACATAGTGAATTCCAGGTCAGCCTGGGGTAGAGGGAGACCCTACCTTGAAAAACAACAAAAACAAACAAACAAAAAGTTAGAGAGACAGAGAGCCAGATGTGGTGGTACACACCTTTAATCCCAGCACTCAGGAGGCAGAGGTAGGAGAATCACTGTGAATTGGAGGCCACCCTGAGACTGCATAGTGAATTTTAGGTCAACCTGGGCTAAAGTGATACCCTATCTCAAAAAACAAAAACAAACAAACAAAGTCTGTCCACTGGAAATCTAATCCCTAAAGATGGCCTCTGATGACAGCCCTGGGTCCTTTGAAATTTATCATTGATACAGACAGAATGTTTGAAACAAATGGAAGGCCACTCTGCACACAGTTCCACAAGCTGGACTTCTTACTTCAGATAATATAGTGTGGACATCCTGGCACATCAGCATGTAGAGTTCATATGAATTGCTGCACAGGATTCCAGAGCATGGGTAGACTTTTTTTTTTTTTCATCCACTCCCTGGTTGGTGGACATTAGGTTATTCCAAATGTTTAGCTACTTCGGACGTAAGCAGTCCTGAAGAGAAGAGCAGTCTCCGCAGGCAGCTTTCTGTGAGCAAGGTGCTCTGTACACAGATTCCTAGAAGTCGAATAGCCGGGTCAAAGGATGTGCTGGGGAAGGGTGTTTGGGATGGAAAGAACAGGACGAGCAAGGCCGAGGCATGCCGGCCTGTGTCTGGTGCGTGCTTTGGACGTGAGACGGAAGAAGCCTCAGGGTGTCGTGCCCAGAGCAGGAGGTGGGCACGTAGCCAGCGGAGGGTGGGAGGAGCGAGGAAAAGAGCTGGGCGCGGGCTTTCAGTGCACTTGGCCATCGGGAAGAAATAAGTCACACCTGCCAGCTTGGCTCAAGCATCCGGTTTCTTTTCAGATGCCAAAGACCCAGATCAGCTGGGCAGGAATAAGATCACTCACATCATCTCCATCCACGAGTCCCCCCAACCTTTGCTGCAGGTATGCCAGGCCTCCATGCCAGCTCTGGTAAGGTGGGAGGGCGGGCCTCAGTCCATGGCATCTACTTATCAATAACCTACTACGTGCTACTTGCGGGGCTGTCCTTTTCCCCCTCAGTGCTGAGGATGGAACCCAGGGCTTCCCACATGCTAGGTAAATGCTGCACCACTGAGCCACACTCCCAGCCCTGGGGCTGCTTGCTGCCTGGCCTCCTGCTGACTCATCTGGCCTCACCCTTGGATGATTTTACATTATCATCTCTATTTGGCAACTGAGGTCCAGAAAGATAAATGAACTCACTTCCAAGCTCACACATCAAAGAAACTGCCCAGCTGGGGTTTGAACACAGGCTCTCTGACCCCAGAGGACTCACGCCAAACCGTAAAGTCCCTTCACGTGGGCGTCACATCGCCCACTGGCTGAATGATTCCAAGCAGATGGTTTCAGCCTCGTGTCTTGCTACCACCGGGCTGTGACTTTACCTCTTTGGGCCTTTGCTCCCTCGGCCCCAGTTGCCCCTAGAGGACTGGCTGATGTAAGGATGCAAAAGGCCTGTAGGTTGGTTAAGCTGCCTGTGCACTCTGTAAGGCAAGGACCCCATGGAGGGTTGGTGCTGCTGTCATGGAAAAGGGGGTGAAGTTGTTAGGACCCTGAGGAGGAAAGTAGGACACTCAGAGCACTGGTGCTAGAGTCGGGAGACCACTTACTCTTCTCTCTGTGACCTTGTGCACTGGACATCTGAACCTCAGTCACCCCATCTAGTCAATGGAAACTTTATAGTTACCTCGCCCAAGTGCTTTGAGCCACAAACTTTACACACTGCAACGGATATAATAGCAAAGTTAAAGATGCTGTTATCCCGGGACCAGGGAGGTGGCTCGGCCGTTAGAGGCACTTGCTTGCAGAGCCTGTCAGCCCAGGTTCAATTCCCCGGTACTCACATAAAGCTAGGTGCAAAAAGTGGCACATGTGTCTCGAGTTCACTTGCAGCAGCAAGAGCCCCTGGCATGCACATTTTCTGTCTCCTTTCCTCTCCTCACAAATAAATTTAAAAAAAAATTTTTTTAAAGATGTTCTTACTCGCCTGGTGTGGTGACTCACAGCTTTAATCCTAGCACTCAGGAGGCAGAGGTAGGATGATCGCTGTGAGTTTGAGGCCACCCTGAGACTACATAGCCCAATTCCAGGTCAGCCTGGGCTAGAGGGAGTCCCTTCATCGAAACAATTAAACTAAAATTTAAAAAGATGTTCTCGGTAGAGAGATGGCTTAGTGGTTAAGGCGCTTGCCTGCAAAGCCTAAGGACACGGGTTCAATTCCCCAGTACCCATGTAAGCCAGATGCACAAGGTGGTGCGTGTGTCTGGAGCTCATTTTCAGTGGCTAGAGGCCTGGCACATTCGTTCTCTCTCCCTGTATCTGTCTCTTCTCTCTCTCTCTCAAATAAATAAATTTTTTAAATTAAAAACAAACAAAAAAAGATGTTCTCATCCCATAAAAAGAGCCCTTCCTGCTCATCTGTTAGAGTCCATGGCATCCTCTGAAGAGTGAGAAAAGCTCTGGAGATTGAGGTCAAGACCAGGCTGTGCCAAAGACTAGCTTTGTGACCTTGGGCCCTTCTCTGGGCCTCCCCCTCCCACCCCTCTGCCACACCAATCAAATCTGATAGTCTCTAAGGGCAACTGACAATAATCTATAACTTTCAATGTCAAAGAAGAAATTTCCAGGCCAGTGGAGTCTAATTTCGTGTTATAGGGCAGCCTTGTTTTGGAGTATTAGAGTACACAGTCCAAAGAGATGGCATGGGCAGGCTTTGCAAGTTGTTAATGTGTGGACTAAGGAGCGGGTGTACAGAGTGAACATAGCGCGCTGTGCCTCCTCACCAGCATCCCTCCCTCCCAGCGGGGAACTCAGCAGGCAAGGTTTGATAAGGTCAGGCAAACCCAAGGCCAAATGCTTTGCAAAGTGAAACTGCAAACCTTGCAAAAGATGTGGGATTTCATGACCTTGGGAGTGTGCGTTAGACAGGGGGAGCAAACTTCACACAGAGCCCTGTACACAAGAGAACCTGCCGCGTGTTCCCTCAGGCGTAGCCAGGGGTGGGCCGTTTTAAAGTAGCAAAGTCTCAAGGGAAATCCTCGGGGATGGCAATGAGGTCCTTGGGACACAGGCAAAAATAATCTCCACATCATTGTGTGGCTAAAGCAGGAAGGGCAGGCTATCAGAGCAAATGTACTGGAAAAAAGAGTTTTTGCATTTCTTGACTAGTATTCTACTATTTGGTAATGGTTTTCTAGCATAATTCTTGTTTGCTTTATTTTATTTTGGGGGGGTATTTCAAGGTTGGGTTTCACTCTAGCCCAGGCTGACCTGGAATTCACTATGTAGTCTCAGGGTGGCCTTGAACTCACAGGGATCCTCCTACCTCTGCCTCCTGAGTGCTGAGATTAAAGGCATGCACCACTACGCCTGGATTTTTATAATTCTTTTTAAAAAATATTTTATTTGTATTTATTTATTTGAGAAAGACAGACAGAGGGAGAAGGGGAAAGAGAGAGAGAGAGAGATACTGCACCATCTTGTGCATCTGGCTTACATGGGTCCTTTGGTTGTGCAGGTAAGTGCCTTAACCGCTAAGCCATCTCTCCAGCCCCTCATAATTCTTGAAATATAGCCTTTTCTTTTCTTGTTTGTTTTTTTGGCTTTTCAAGGTAGGGTCTGTCTCGCCCAGGCTGACCTGGAATTCACTATGTAGTCTCAGGGTGGCCTCAAACTCAAAATGATCTTCCTACCTCTGCTTCCCGAGTGCTGGGATTAAAGGTGTGTGACACCTCACCTTCACCTGGCTTGTTTGGTTGTTTTGAAACAGGATATTACCATGTAGCCAAGGCTAGCCTCTTAACTCATACTCCTTCTGCCTCAGCTTTCCTAGTGCTAAGGTTGCAAGTATGCACAATCATGACTGGGCAGTGTTTTCATAGGTTTTACTTCTTTTTTTAAGTTTATTTATTTATTTATTTGAGAGCGACAGACAGAGAAAGAGGCAGAGAGAGAGAGAGAGAAAGAGAGAGAATGGGCACGCCAGGGCCTCCAGCCACTGCAAACGAACTCCAGATGCATGCACCCCCTTGTGCATCTGGCTAACGTGGGTTCTGGGGAATCGAGCCTCGAACCGTGGTCCTTAGGCTTCACAGGCAAGTGCTTAACTGCTAAGCCATCTCTCCAGCCCAGGTTTTACTTCTTTATGAGAGATCCAAATGTGCTCTGCTCTTTCTTATTGTATAATTTTGGATCCCTGTTTGAAGGTCGATCACTTTAAGAATCCCTTTCCATGCCAGATGTGGTGGCTCATGTACCTCTAATCCCAGTACTTAGAAGGCTGAACTAGAATTGCTGTGAGTTCGAGGCTAATCTGAGCTAGAGTGAGACCCTGCCTCAAAAGAGCCAAAAAACAAAGGAACAAAAAAAGATGGAAGAGGAAGAGAAGGAGAAGCCTTTCCCCAGCTATTAGATAGAAGGTTCCTGAGTTCTTCCTACCCAGTCCTCAGACCCAGGTCACCTGTGGGTCAGGACATCACTCCAAAAGCTCTGGGCTCATAGGAGGCCCATAGAGAGTGTCTGATTTCTTGGGATGGAGAGGCAACAATGGCCCAGAAAAGGCAGGAATGATCTGGGACATGGGCAGCTCGGGTGGGGGGGGGCAGGGTTTTGCAGGCCAGGCCCCACCATCTGAGTCTATTTTGTCCCTGCAGGACATCACCTATCTTCGCATCCCAGTGGCGGACACTCCAGAGGTACCCATGTAAGTTCCCCTAGTAACAGCTGGACACGCCAGTGACTCCTAAGGGAGAGGGACGAGCTGAGGGAGGACAGAGTGCGCTCCGGACAGGCAGCTATCACAGAGCACCCCCCCACCCCCAGCCTCCTCAGCTATACAGTGGAGAAAGTGCCCTGTCTCTTTGGACTGACCAGATGCAGCAGCCAGGACTTGCTGTGTGACCTTGGACAAATCACTTCTCCTCTCTGGGCCTCAGCCATATAAAAACCGGGAAGTGATCAGAGTCCGGGAGGTTTGCAAAGACCAGATGACGAGGGTTGACAGTCTAGGTCAGGGATGGATGTGTTGTGGAGACTCAGAAAAACAGCCTTTTAGCTTAGGCTGTCAATATCAGTGCCTCTAGCTTGGGATGGACCCAGACTAACTCCTGCCCTTGTGGGACTTTCTTTTTAATATTTTTAAAATTTTTATTTATTTATTTGAGAGAGAAAGAGGGAGACAGAGAATGGGCGCACCAGGACACCCAGCCACTGCAAACTCCAGATGCATGTGCCACCTTGTGCATCTGGTTTATGTGGGTCCTGGAGAATCGATCCTGGTTCCTTTGGCTTTGCAGGCAAGCACCTTAACTGCTAAGCCATCTCTCTAGCCCCCTTGTGGGACTCTTCTCCCAGCCCATTGCTGACCATTGTTTCAGATGCTCAGAACCCAAAGGAGTGGCACCCCCAGTCTCCCCACATCCATTTCTTTATAAGGCCAGAATATGCCTACTTTGGCAACAGGCTCCTCAGGACACACTAGAGAGGTGCCTGCCTAGATGGCGGGGTGGCCTCTTTCACTGCCTGACCTGCCACCGTTGCCACAGTCACCTCTGCCTCCTTCTGTAGTAGTCACCCTACGTACTGCACGTGCCGGCTGAGCTGAGGACCCCCGGGGCTCACTGTCCCTTGCTATCTACAAGTGGGGAAGGGATGAGTTCTACGAGAGCTGACCCTCAGCACTACCTACTCTATCACTTTCCTCTCTAGCAAAAAGCACTTCAAAGAATGTATTAACTTCATCCACTGTTGCCGCCTCAACGGGGGAAATTGCCTGGTGCACTGGTGAGTGCTGCGAGGACATCTTCCCCACGTGCCCATCCCCTACAGCCTGCCCTACTGGCATTCCAACGCCCAGAGGCTCCTGTCAGAGCTCCGCGCCTGGCTGGCTGGCTGGCTGGCCCTAGCTCAGCAGCTGTTTTCCCCAAGATTCAGTGTCCTCATCTGTGAAATGGAGGCATGAATGTTGTACCGACAGGGTTGAGGGAGATAAGTGAGGTCACATGGGTTACTCATTTGTATGAGCCCCCTGCTCTGTAGGCCTTTGAAATGAGGGTACAGGGTACCGAGGAACATTGGTTTAGGACATGGGACCTCTGAGTTCCCTCAGGTATCCCTGGCCCCATGGCCGGTATACATTCATTTCCATAACTTCTCACCAAGCACTCACCCTATGCCAGGTTCAGGCTAGAGCCCAGGGGCCAATTCTCTTAAGTCCTGCCCCACCCTATCCAGCCACCCTCCCCTCCTTCAGAGCCACAGCCTGCCTTCCACTGCATGGTCATTGTAACCCTACTGGGAACTCTTTTTTTTTTCCTGGTTGTGCTGGGACTCAAACTCAATCACATATATGCTAAGCAAGGCAAGCACTCCAAGACTGATCTGTGACCCCAGCCCTAGAACATTTCGACTTTAACCCTTACCTGTCATCCAAGATTTATCTCAGAGCCTGGGAGGATGGCTCAGCAATTAAAGGTGCTTGCTTGCAAAGCCTGTTGGCCTGGATTCAATTCCCAAGCCAGATTCAAGCACCTGGCCCTCATTTGAAGAGGCCTTGGCATACCCATAAGCGTGTGCATGCGCACGCACACACACACACACAGACACACACACCCATACACACATACACACAAGTAAAAAAAATTTAAAAAGAAAAAAAGGAAAAGTTAAAATAAAAAGACCATCATGATGTCACTTCCTAGGGAAGTGGGAGGGACTCTCCCCACTCCTCTGCTGAGAGTAATATCTCTTCCTATGCAGCTCTCTTAGCCCCAGACTCACCTGAACTTGCCTCTCTGGTTGGTGGTTGAACCAGCAGACACCATGGGTTTTATTCCCCACTGTAGTAGACCGCTGCAGGTCACTGAGATAAACTTCCAAACCAGACACAGTTATGGAGGAAGGGATATTTACTGAAGCTTATGGATCTAGGAGAAGTTCCATAATGGCAGAAGCAGCCCGCTCTCACAGGTCTAAGCAGAGAAAGCCACAAACCACCACTAGCACCATAAGCAAGCACACTTCAGGGACACCAGGCAGAGCTCAGGCACTTTGCATATCTTTAGACTGGAGTTCCACATCCACCCCCACACCTTAGGGCTGGACCCTAGGATCTGTCCAGTGGCACCTACTCCAGCCAGGTGGCTGCAGATCTAAATTACAGACTTAATAAAATCCTGAATATATTGGGGGCCATTCATTCAAACTACCACAGAACCCACGGTATCCCAGTACCCAAGCCAGAAGAAAATGATCAGGAAATTTTGTTGAATGAATGAATGAATGAATGAATGTTTCTTTCAGCCAGGCCCTTTATGTGGGAGAGAGAATGCCAAGCAGAAATGAGCTGCAGATCCTGGCAGGCTGTCTGCGGTTGAATCCCAGGAGGCGAGGGGGAGGGGGCTCACGTGGGGCAGAACTCCTTGGGAGGACCGAGGGAACTGGACCTGGCCTGAAGCCTGGCACTTTGGGGACCCAGCTTTGCAGGCATCTCCCGCAGCACCACCATCGTGACGGCCTATGTGATGACGGTGACTGGGCTGGGCTGGCGGGAAGTACTTGAAGCCATCAAGGCCACCAGGCCCATCGCTAACCCCAACCCAGGCTTTAGGCAGCAGCTTGAAGAGTTTGGCTGGGGAAACTCGCGGAAGGTAGGAGCCGGATGGGGCTGGGACTGGGCTCAGGGAGAGCTATGCTCCCAGTTGAACTGGGCACCCCCGTTGAGAAGGAAGGAAGCTGGAGAGGCTTCTGGGGTCTCAAGACTTAGGGTCTTGAGCTAACCAACTTCCAGCTGTTTGTTTCCCCTCTGTCTCTCCTTCCTTTCCTCCCTTCCTCACTCTTCCACTTCCTCTCCTCTGTGTAGCCCCAGGCTGGCCACAGACTCAACAGTCCTCAGCCTCAGCCTCCCAAGTGCTAACACTGCAGGCACAGACCCCCACCGCCTGGCTTAGTTTGTGTGCGTTCATGTATGCGTGTGCATGTGTAGGTGTGGGTGCACATATGTGCACATGCATGTAGACATGCGTTAAAGGAAGGTATTGCTCTTCAGGGATGCCCTCCACCCTTATTGAGATAGGTTCTTTCACTGACCTAGAGTGTACCAATTAGACTAGACTAGCTGGCCAGCAAGCTCCAGGGATCCTCCTGTCTCTGCCTCCCTGGCTCTAGGATTGCAGGCTCATGGGCCACCACCACCAGGGGTGTTTACGTGGGTTGTGGGGGTTGAATTTAGGTCCCCAAGCTTGCACAAGTGCCTTAACCATACAGCTATCTCCCTAGCCCTTCCCCACACACTTTACACTTGGAATTTGGATTCCTTTAGACCAAACTGTGGCCTTTCCATTTGACCAAGTATCCCCAGCAAGAGACACGTGAGGGTTTGGCCCCCGTTGAAGAGGACAGGCATTGTCCTACAGCACCCAGAAATAGGACTGAAGCCCCTGTAGGAAGTAAGGGGTGAAAAGAGAGAGTGGGGGGGTTGCTGGAAAGCTCTCAGCAGGTGGCAGGAAGGAACATCCCTAGAGACTGATCTGCAGGGCCAGGGACAGACAAGGAGGAAGCCTTGGGTGTGTGGAGTTATTGAGTCCGGGGGGTAGGGAGGGGATCGAGGTGCGGAGGGAGAGGGGTAAATGCCATCCCCAAGCAGGTAAGTCTGGAAGACGCAGTGTCGAAGTACCCGGTAAGTGGGGTTCATGGAGAAGATAGGGGCTCAGAGGGGGAGGAGGCCCTGTGAAGGTTGGACAGTCCGAGAAGAGAGGCTAGAGGATGCTCGAGGCGATCCGAGGGCGGGCATAGGCCGAGGGTGAGGGTGATGGGGATGTCGGGGTGGCGCCTGGTGGAGGGGGCGGGAGGACAGGCCTTGACCCGGGCCCCACGCACGCCCACCCCAGCTTCGCCGGCAGCTGGAGGAGCGCTTCGGGGAGAGCCCGTTCCGCGACGAGGAGGACCTGCGCGCGCTGCTGCCGCTGTGCAAGCGCTGCCGCCAGGGCTCGGCGACCTCGGCGGTGGTGGCGGCGTCGTCGTCGCCGCGCGCGGCCGCCTCGGAGGGGACCCTGCAGCGCCTGGTGCCGCGCGCGCCCCGGGACGCCCACCGGCCGCTGCCGCTGCTGGCGCGGGTCAAGCAGACTTTCTCCTGCCTGCCGCGCTGCCTGTCCCGCAAGGGCGGCAAGTGAGCGCCGCGCCCCCGCCGTGCCTCTGCGCTTCCCCCCGCCCCCGACGCGCGCGCGCGCCCCTTCGCGGGGGGTCCCCTCCCTCCCCGAGACCCAGGACACGCCCCCACCCGCGGGGCAGGGGAGGGCTCTCCGGGAGCCCGCGGCGGCCTCTCCCCGGCTCCGGTGTCCACCCTGCTTGTCCGCGTCCACTGTGTGTTCCCTCTGTGCGTCTGTGTCCGGGCCGGCCGGCTTGCAGCCACCTGGTGCCTTAGTCCTTGGGCTGGGGGAGGGGACCCGGGCCGCCACCCTAAGTGTCCAGCAGCGGGGAGGAACGGGTGGGGGAGGGCCTGGAGGATATTAAAGTGACCCAGAAGCTGCCTGCCTGTGTGCACCGCTGTCATTCCGCAGAGCCCAGCCTCCCCCCCCCCCACAAGCCTTCCAGGGACAGGGAGAGCACCATCGCTCCGTGCTCCACTCTGGGACCGTGCGCATCCGTTGACACCCCATCTCTTCCCTGAACCCCCAAACAGCGCCTCTGGAGCCCTCGGTCGCTTCTCCAGTTTCTTCCCCTCTGTACACAGAGACTGGCTAGTGAGAGGCCCAATGGTGGCTCCCTCTCATACCTGACCCTTGACTTCTGGAGAGCACACCTCAAGATCAGGGAGGTCATGCAGCTGAAGGCCCAGCCATGGCTACGGGTTAAAGAAGCAAGTGACTCCATGGACTGGGGGGGGGGGGGCGGTGGTCATCAGAGCTGGTGACCTGAGGTTGAGCCATCTGAAGTAGCCACTGGACTGCTGAGTGAAATCTGACTCACTTTCTATGTCTCATCCACTCAAGTGTTTATTGAGACTACTGTGTGCCAGACGCTGAGTTGGGAGGATTGCCGTAAGTCTGGGTCCAGCCTGAGGCTACAGAGTGAGTTCTAGGTCAGCCTGGGTTCGAGTTAAAACCCTGCCTCGAACAGACAACACAAATATGTCAGAGACGAGAGAATAGACCTTGCCATGGGTGGGGCATTCCAGGTCCAGGAGACAAACAGTAAGTGAAAAGGCCAGTATTAGGACAGTGAGGTGTCTGGACTCTCCAGAATGTAGGGAGCCTGTGTCCTCCTGCCTGGTCGGTGGCACCAATATCCACCTGATTTCAAATCCCTTTCTATCTCAGAGGGTATTGTGGTCTCAACACACACACACACATCCAGGTGTGGTGAATCACACCTGTAATCCTAATACTTGAGAGACCTAAGTAGGATCACCATGAGTTTGAGGCCAACCTGGGCTACAGAGTGAGTTCTAGGTAACTCTGTGCTAGAGTACGACCATAAGAAAGAAAGAAATGGGCTGATGAGATAGTTTAGCGGTTAAGGCACTGGCTTGTGAAGCCTAAGGACCCAGGTTCTATTCCCCGGAATCCAGATGCATAAGGTGGTCCATGTGTCTGGAGTTTGTTTGCAGTGGCTAAAGGCCCTGGTGTGCTCGTTCTCTATCTCTCTCATAAATAAATATTTTTTTAAATTAAAAAAAAATAACAGCCATCCACAGACAAAACAAAGAGCCCTTTGGCCAAGTCCCTCAGCTGCTCCTTGCCCCCTTCAAGCAGCATCGTGTCCTCTCACCCTGACTCAACAGTACAGAGCTCATTTACTGAGGGAAGATTCCACCCACCACTGTCCTAAACACTGACAGCATCTTGGCTGACCCCTCTAGGCACTCTACTAAGAGATGAGGAAATAGGCTCATATCCCATGTGGTCATCAAGAGGTGGAGTTGAGATATGAATTCAGGCAGTCTGCCATAGACCTTACCTTTTTTTTTTTTTTTTTTTTTTTTTTTGGTTTTTCAATGTAGGGTTTCACTCTAGCCCAGGCTGACCTGGAGTTCACTATGTAATCTCAGGGTGGCCTCGAACTCAAGACGATCCTCCTACCTCTGCCTCCCGAGTGCTGGAATTAAAGGCGTGCGCCACCACGCCCGGCTTTTCTTTCTCTTTCTTTTTGAGACAGGGTCTCATGTAGCCCATGCTGGCCTCAAATTCACTATGCAGCTGAGGATGACTTTAAACTTCTGATCCTGCCTCCACCTCTGGAGTACCACGCCGGGATCACAGGTGTGTGCCACCATGCCTAGTTTATGTAGTGTTGAGGATCAAAGTCAGGGTATTAGCTGGGCATGGTGGCGCACGCCTTTCATCCCAGTACTTGGGAGGCTGAGGTAGGGGGATCGTCATGAATTCAAGGCCACCCAGAGAAGACTACATAGTGAATTCCAGGTCAGCCTGGGCTAGAGCGAGACCCTTCCTCAAAAAGCCAAAAAATAAGAAAAGGGCATTATGCGTGTTAAGCAGGCACTCTACCCACTGAACCACACCGCAGCTTTTTGATTAGTACCCTCTTCAATCTAGAAACACAAAGGGATTGACTTTCACCAGAGGCCTGCTTGGATGTACAGTACACCTCAGGTTCTGCATCCCAAACTTCAATTCAGACTTTAGAAACACATCGAAGACTTATTGTGTCTGTATGAACGTGTACAGGCTGTTCTTTTCATTATTCCATATCCAGTCAGCAACCATTTACATAGCGTCTGCGTCGTATTAGGCGTTGCAAGTGCCTAGAGAGGATTCCAAGGATGCCAGATAACGCGTGCAGATTCTATGCAAACACCGCACCATTTTACGACAGAGCTTGTTCAGCCGTGGATTCCGGCATTCGAAGGGATCCTGGATCCAACCGCAATGGATATCGAGGGCACAACTAATTATTACTCTTGTAGCTAGTCATACAAAATGCTTTGTACCCCACTGGAGCCCTGCAGACACAAGTCTGTACCTGGGCTGGAAGTGCACACCTGTCAAAATGGGACAGTTGCTGGCGTGTGGGTCGGGGGAGAGGAGGAGAGAAAAGGTTTGTTCCCAGGTGCACACATGGTGATTCCTGCTTCTGCCCTCGCTGACTTCACAGCTCCAGCACCCTCGCTCTCTCTGTCTCTCCCCCCCCCCCCACTGCAGTAGGGGATGGTTTCTCTCTTAGAGCCTCAGTCCCATCATGTACACAGCAAGAGCTTGGGGAATCTAGGCTACTTAATATCACACATCCTTCATGGCCATCTAATCAAGGCTATGAGCCCAGAGCCACGCATGGTGATGCCTGCTTGAGTCTAGCCCTCAGGGTTGCAAGGGTTGTGTGGTTAGAGGCCCTAGACTCGGTCTCAACCTCCCCACCCCACCCCCACACACACCAAAAAAGATATACAAATCCCAGAAAAAAAAATACGTAAAGGTTTGCATACAATCTCAAGGAATTACAAATCCCACCAGGGCCCCATAAATTCTAGGTGTATCTCTCAGGAGGCTGAGTGAGGCACTGTTTAGGCTTCTCATTTTTTTTTGGAGGGGTCAAGGGCAGGGTAGTGGTGATGGACGACAGATAAACAGCTTTGAATCCTGGCTGTCCCACTGAACTCTCTTTTACTTATTTTTGAGAGAGAGAGAAAATGGGCATGTCAGGACTTCCTAAAAACCAACTCCAGACACATGTGCCACTTTGTGCATCTGGCTTTATGTGGGTACTGGAGAATCGAACCCAGGGCCTGCAGGCTTTGCATGGCTGAGCCATCTCTCCAGCCCCCTGTGTGACTTTCTTCTTTTTTTTTTTAAAAGTATTTTATTTGTTTGTTGGAGAAAGAGAGAGGGAGAAAGAGGCAGGTAGAATAGGAGTGCCAGGGCGTCTAAGTCACTGCAAACAAACTCCAGACGCATGTGCCACCTTGTGCATCTAGCTTAAGTCGGTCCTGAGAAATCGAACCTCGGTCCTTGGGCTTCACAGGCAAGTACCTTAACCACTAAGCCATCCCCTGAGCCCCTGTGTGACTTTCTTTATAGCTTTAATCTCTCTGAGCCCCAGGCTTTCTACAGCGTGAGTAACTAAATCGCTATCTGTGTTCTTTGGACCCTTATTAGAAGGATTTAGCCAGGCCAGCACCAGGTTGAGCCATCAGTAAGAGGGAGTTCCCAAAATGTAAGAGGACAAGTGGGGTCCATGGAGCACCTACCTGGGAATGAGAACAGGGGCTCACTAACATTTGGGTTCCTGATTTCTCTAGGGCAGGCCCCCCCCCCACCCCGTGAAGCCAATCAATGTCTCCCAGTTGTGACCAGAGTAGGTTTGAGAACCACTTTGTCTTTCTAGTTGGAAAACTAACTGGTGAGGGCTGGAGAGATGGCTTAGCAGTTAAGGCACCTGCCTGCGAAGCCTAAGGACCCTGCTTTAATTCCCCAGTACCCACGTAAGCCAGATGCACAAGGTGGCACATGTGTCTGGAATTTGTTTGCAGTGGCTAGAGACCCTGGTGCACCCATTCTCTGACTCTTCCCCTCTCTCCCTCTCTCTCTTAAATAAATAAGTAAATAAAATATTTTTTTTAATTTTTTTTAAAGAAAATTAACTGGTGGGCTCAGGCTACCTGGCAGGACCTGGAGTCCAGGCATTGGAGGGGACACTGTTTCCATAAGACACAGAATGAACCAAGTTTCCTGTTGGCCTAAGAGAAGCAGAGGACTGGTGCAGACCACTCCGCGCTCCACAGGGTCTCTCGGCGCCTGGGGTGGTCCCACACTCTCTGCCTGGGCCAGAAGGAAGGAAAAGAGAAAGTTGCTCGCGCAGACTTTCGCTTTCGCTGTCTCTACGCTCCATCCAGGTGGCTGGGTGATCCCTTGACCCCGGGTCCCCGGTCGTCCTGAGCCTTCTTCCCTGCAGTCTGAAGTCCCGAGGCCCCTGGAGCCAGAGGAGAAGGAAGGTCCTGTCCACCAGGAACTTTTCTTTTATGGCGGGAACGGGGTAAGGCACAGGGTCCTGGGGACTGCCCAGGAGTGTACTGGGGGGTACTGTTCTCCAGACAGGCAACCCTCTCTCCTTAAGCAGCTGCCTGTGACCTGTCCACCATCCCTGGGTGGATGGGGGGCTCTCCTCCCACCCCACAGAGAAATTAGAAGCCACCCTTGGGAGCTCCCTCAGCCTCAGCCTTCTCTGTGCTGCCAACACCAGTCCTTTCCCGGCATCTCCTTGTCTCCACGTGGACAAGTCATTAACTTTCCGGAGCTGAACAGGCTTGTCACCACCCCAACACCCAGGTGGGCTCCAGCTTCCTTCTTTGGCCTCCCCTGTCCTGAGAAACACCGGGATGAGTGTTCCCTCCGTTACCCACCCACCCCCTTTCCTAGCGTCCACAGTCTCTGTCCCAGTGCTAAGTCCAAGGTTAGAGTTTATCCTGGCCTTTATGTTTCTAGACTCCTAGGAGGTCTTGCACCTGGAGGACCCTTCCTCCAACTTTCCCTGGCTTTCCAGAAATTCACTCCTTTCCTGAGTCCTGCCCATCTCTCTCTCTCTCTCTCTCTCCTCTGGTCACCCCTCCCCAGCCCTCACAATCTCCTCAGCCCTCAGAAGGCTCTGTCTAGTGCTGGGATGGACTTCACACACACACGCACGCATGCATGCACACGCCCTTCAGAATCACCCATGGCGCCCGCTGCCCTGGTGACAAAGTCCAGCTCCCAACCCCTCAAGTCTCCTCCTAGCTCTTATCTCTAGGCTTCATCTTTCCTCCCAAATTTAGTTCTTCCACTTTCTATTCCACTTTCTATTTTATTTTATTTTATTTGAGAGAGAGAAGGGGGCAGATAAATGCTCTAGGCATTGCAAACGAACTCCAGATGCATGCAACACCATGCGTGTATTAGTCAGGGTTCTCTACGGGAACAGAATGGCTAGAATGAATTATTTCAAAAAGGGAATCTATGGGATTAGTGTACGGTAGTCCAATAGCAGTTGCAGGCCCAAGAATCAGGGAACCTGGTAGCTGCTCAGTCCATGTGGCCAGATGCCTCAGCAGTCCCGATCTGGCTGATGGCTCCAGAAGGCCTGGAGGCTTCCTGAGGAGCCGCTGGGTTTCGATCCACGCGGGTCTTCAGTCCGCGCTGGTCTTCAATCCATGCTGGAAGGCAGCAGGCAGCACCAGCAGCCAAGTGGAAGGAAGGAAGGGGCTCTCTTCACCCAGAGCTTCCTTATATAAAGTCCCCCTCTGAGCAGGGAAGGACTCACTCTGGGGGAAGGACTTTCTCCTTTGGTTGATCCTTCCTGGAAGCAACATCCGAGACCCACCCGAAAGGGATTTTTGTGGATTACTAATCAGATCAAGTTGACATCACCTTAACTATCACAATCCGTATCTGGGGAATCGGACCTGGGTCCTTTGGCTTTGCAGGCAAGAGTCTTAACCACTGAGCCATCTCTCTAGCCCTCTTTCACTTTCTAATCACTTCATGTCTCTCTTCTCACCATTAGAGCTTGGCATGTGCTGTTCCCTCAGCCTGCACTCCCTCTTCCTCCTCCCCTTCACCGGACTGCTCCCACTACCCTCGGCGTAAACATCTCTTCCTGGAGACAGCCTTCTCTGGTATATATTAAGCGCCACCTCATTGCTTTTCCCAAGTCATTCCTGACTCTGCCACAGTTACAGCTTGCTACCTCCTTGAGCTTTAGTGTCTGGGCTAAGCCTTCCATTTCTTCCTGCCACACCATGAGCACAGTGCTGGGCCATACAGTAGATGTTCAATGGGTGATTGCAAAGTCCATCCCTTAAGATTTACAAACTGGGGCTGGAGAGATGACTTAGTGGTTAAGGTGCTTGCCTGAGAAGCCTAAGGACCCATGTTTGGTCTCTCTCCAGATCCCATGTAAGCTAGACGCACAAAGCTGAGGCACGTGCAAGGTTGCACATGCCCACTGGGTGGTGCAAGCGTCTGGAGTTCAGTTTCAGTAGCTGAGGCCTTGGCATGCCAATTCTCTCTCTCTCTCTTTCTCTAAAAAGAAAAAACAAATGATTTACAAACTGCTGTTCAGAGGAGGCTGGCCCTCCCCATCCTGGCTGCTCTCCCCCCACCCCCGCCTCCATCACCAAGACACATGTGACTCTCGAGCTTCGGTCGTCCTACCTTCATTGACCATGGGATAAAGCTTGGCCTTCAAGGACAGTCATGATCTCCTCTTCCTTAATTCCTCTTCCCCTTTCCCCCTCCACATGCGTTCCGTTTTGTGAAAATCTTCCTGAGTCCTGTAATGTACTTGTAATCCCCCAGTCAACACTGGTGTTGCTTTCGTGGTCACCACAGACATTGCAGAATGGCAATGCCTGCATGAGGCTAGAGGATCAAACCCAAGCCCTGGTCATGCCAGCCATGGGTGTCATATGCCACCCCTCCCCAGCCCTTCACAAGATGTCCGAATTACCCACAGCAATCCTCAAATTGAGGTCAAAGAAGGTGAGTCCCTGTAGCTGAGGTTATGAACAAGTGTCTACTTCAAGGACAACTTAGTGTCATATATATGTATATGTATATATATATATGCATATATATATATATAATATATATATATATATATTCATTCAAGACAGAGAGAGAAAGTATGGGCACACCAACGCTCCTTACCACTGTGAACAAACTCCAGATGCATGTGCCACTGTGTGCATGCATCTGGCCTTATGTAGGCACTAGGGAATCAAACCTGGACCCACTAGGCTTTGCAAGCACTAAGCCATCTCCCCAGCTCCCTAATTTTTCCTATTTACTCATTTAGTCCCTGTACCACCACCACCATTCTAGTATGCTTCACAAATATCTTTGGTTTGTACACACACACTTTTTTTTTCTTCATTTTTCCAAGCTAGGTTCTCACTCTAACCCAAGCTTACCTGTAGTCTCAGGCTGGCCTCAAACTCACAGTGACTGCTGCAGTCAGGTTCGCATTGCTGGCAGAAAACAGCCAACCAAGAGCAGCATGTGGGAGAAAAGGGTTTATTTTGGCTGACAGACTCGAGGGGAAGCTCCATGATGGCGGGGGAAAATGATGGTATGAGCAGAGGGTGGACATCACCTCCTGGCCAACATCCGATAGACAACAGCAACAGGAGAGTGTGCCAAACACTCTCAAACAGGGAAACTGGCTATAGTACCCAGTGTGTATGTGTGTATATATATATATTATATATAGAATACCTGTCTTCCCAAACAGGGAAACTGGCTATAATACCCAGTGTGTATGTGTGTATATATATATATATTATATATAGAATACCTGTCTTCCCAAACAGGGAAACTGGCTATAACACCGAGAAGCCCGCCCCCAACAATACATTGCCTCCAGGAGACGTTAGTTCCCAAATCTCCATCAGCTGAGGATCTAGCATTCATAACACCTAAGTTTATGGGGGGGGCACCTTAATCCGACCACCACAGTGATCCACCTACTTCAGTCTCCCAAGTGCTGGGATTAAAGGTGTGCACCACCACACCAGGCTTCTTGTACACGTTCCTGCACAGGGGCTTGGCTATCGTGTATATTCGTACCCTACACGTTTGTATTTTTACCGTACACGCCATGTGGTGCTGCTGGCCTCATTCTGCTCACGCTCACAACCGTGCTTTGAAGATATGTTCTAATCTCTGTGGATCTAATGTTGCCTTTCCATGCGTCTAGGTGCTTCATACTCCTCAGAGGGCTTCTGTTACACACCCTCACCCACTTTCCTGGAATGGACATAAGCTTACTTCTGTCTCCCAGCAACACACACAAGGCTGCAATCCATTTCCTTAACAGCCCCCATTGGCCCTGTGAGAATTCCTCTGGGTTCAGATTTCTGCTTACAGGATAGGACTCTACTCCTCAATTTGACCAGGCATGCCAGATGACCATACAGAAGCACTGCCTCCACCTCAGGGTCACCAGCTGTGTCCACATGCCCACTGGCTCCTGGCATTATCCAGCTTGCTGATGGGAGTCACGTGGTTCTTTTACTCTCTTTGACACTCATGAATTTAGGCACTTCCTTATATGTGCATGGCTTCCCCTGCCATAAACTCCACTCCTGACCTTGGATAATGAGCTCTGTCTTTAGGAGATGCTCCGTTTCCTGTTGATTTGCAGAAGTTACAAGCGCAACCTGCATTTTAGCTCGTAAGGTGTGGTGGTAGCTTATACCTCCAATACCAGCACTCTGGAGGCTCAGGTGGGAAGATCACAGTAAATTCAAGGCCAGCCTGGGCTACAGAATGAGTTCCAGGTCAGCCTGGGCTAGAGTGAGACCCTGCTTCAAAAGCCAAAACAAACAAACAAAAATACCCTAGGTCTTAGCATTTGCTGTTTTCAGATTTGTGATATCTTTTTTTTTTTTTTCCAGGCAGGCAGGGTCTCACTCTAGCCCAGGCTGACCTGGAACTCACTCTGTAGTCCCAGGCTGGCCTTGAACTCACAGTGATCCTCCTACCTCTGCCTCCTGAGTGCTGGGACTATAGGCGTGCACCACTATGCCTACCTCAGACTTGTGGTTTCTGTCTGTTAAGTTTAACAGGTATTCTCTGCCCTTAGATGACTTTCTCCTAATTATCATTTATTAATTAAATTCATAGTTTTATTTTGTGCCTGAGGTTTTAAAAACCATCTGGAGCCTCCTATTCCTATATATGTGACAAGCCACAGGGATTTGGTCTCATGGCCTGCCACTCTTATACCCCATCACCTTAGTTCTTGCTTGCTATTTGTCACAACCCATTGTCCAAAAAAAAAGGTTTCCATACGATTTATTTATATCCTCTTAGATTTTGATTAGCCCTCCCTCCACCTTTCCTTTACTCAATCTCTTCCCCTGACCTCACTTGGGCCTTTTCACCCACTTTAATCTATTCTTCTACATATATATATATATATATATTTGGTTTTTCAAGGTAGGGTCTCACTCTAGCCCAGGCTGACCTGGAATTCACCATGGAGTCTCAGGGTGGCCTCGAACTCACGGCAATCCTCCTACCTCTGCCTCCCGAGTGCTGGGATTAAAGGCGTGCGCCACCACGCCCGGCTCTTCTACTTACATATATACAATACCATCCTATTAAGTACCCACCTCCCTTCCTTTCTCTTCACTTTATATCTCTTTTCTAGCTTACTGGCCTTTGCTACTGGAGTGTCCATCCCCCCCTCACAAGTAAATAAATAAATAAATAAATATTTTTATAAAAAAAAACTTAACTTTGGGGTCTGGAGAGATGGCTCAGTGGTTAAGGTGTTTGCATGCAAAGCCTGGAGACCAGGGTTCAATTTTCCAGTACCCATTTAAAGCCAAATGCACAATGTGGTCCATTCATCTGGAATTCATTTGCAGCAGCTAGAGACCCTCTCCCGCCCATTCTCTGTCTTTCTTCTATCTCTCTCTGCTTGCAAATAAGTAAATAAATAAAAACTATTTTTTTAAACTTAACTTTGGGCTGGGGAGGTGATCCAGCCATTAAAGGCACTCACTTGTAAAGCCTGCCAGACCAGGTTCGCTAGCACCCAAGTCAAATCTGAAGTAAATTGGTGCATGCATCTGACCTGGTGCTCCCCCCCCCTCAAAAAAATACACACACATACACAAATAAATAAATAAATTTAAATTTTAAAAAGTAACTTTTAGCTAGGCATGGTGGCACACGCTTTTGGTCCCAATACTGGGGAGGCTGAGGTAGGAGGATCGCTGTGAGTTCGAGGCCAGTCTGGAGCAACCGAGTGGGTTCCAAGTCAGCCTGGTCTAGAGTGAGAATTTACCCTGGGATTGTGGGGGAGGGGCGGGCGGTACTTTGGCTGGAGAAACCATCCCAGAGCTCAGTCACGCCCCCTACTGTCCATATGGAGCTAAAGCCAGTGCTCTATAACCATGGAGCCTCACTACCAGCGCTTTTAGAGCGGAAGCTGTGATTTGCTACGACCTACTGCTAGACTGAATTATTATTGCTACTGATTTGCGAAGGGGGGGGGAGTGTGGAATTGATCCAAATCCGCCAGGTGGGAGCCGGGAGGACCTCCAGGACCCCTGCCCGGATGCGGAGAGAGTGAAAAAGGACCCTGGCGCCACCACCGCCGAGCTCTCCCGGGTCCCTGTCCCCGCAGACTGCAGGCTGCACGTGCGGCTCTCGAGACCACGGTGCGCTCGGCCGAGGCCTGCAGCCTGAGCCCGCGGCCGCCCCTGCCGCCGAGCACCTGCTGGGGGCGCCCGCGAGCGTCGCGCACGTTCGCTTCCCGGAGCCGCGGCCCGGAGCGCGCCTGCTGCGCCGCCTGGAGCTCGGCGTGCTGCTGTGGGCGGCGCCCGAGGGCGTGTTCGCCCAGCCCCGGGCCCGGGCCGCGTGTACTGGCGAGGCCCGCTCGCCCCGCACCGCGCGCGCCCCAACAAGCTGGAGCGGGAGCGCACCTGCCAGCTGCTCGACACGCGCCGCTTCCTCCGGGGTGAGCGTCCGCAAGGGCGTCCTGGCGGCGCGGGCAGGGTGGCCCGGACGGAGGAGCCTGGGCACAGATGGTGCTGGGCTTGGAAACTAGGCTTAGAGGAGGGTGGGGCGGGGGCAGGGCCTTGTGTTTGAGGAAGCACCGTGGACACTTGTGTTGGCATCAGGATGCTGGGCATAGAGTGGGCATTGGGGACACTGGGCACAAGATAGGCATTAGTCAACATCAAATGGATATGGAATGGGCATAAAGGCATAGAGTGGTCATAGGGGTACCAGGCAAGGGACACAAGTGCAGAAGTGGGTACAGATGTGGGGTATGGAGTAGACGTGGGGACATGGAAATGGGCGTTCATGGGAGTAGGCACACAATGGGAATGTGGACATGGGATATGGTAACTGGGTGGGTGCCGAGTTCCTTGCCCAGTTTCCCTGGTCTCTGTTCCCGTAGAACTGCGGGCCCACTTTCAGGATGGCGGTCCGGAGCCTGAGTACCAGATCGGTCTTTGCTTTGGAGAGGGGTATCCAGGCCCCTCGGACCAGCCAGAGGAGCAGCTCATCTTGGCCCATGTAAGTCTCTCCCTCCACTCTAGTCCTTCCAAATGGCCCCTCACAGGCCCTCTCCGGTCCAAGCCCCTCCTCTGTACCAACTCTGGTCCGCATGACAGTGCCTGTAAAATGGGCATTACTGCCACTCGGAACGTGGGAAGAGCATCAGCTCATTGCCCTCTCCCCACCCCCACCACCCCGCAGGTGGAGCCAGTCTTCGCCCGCCAGCTACTCCTGCACTGGAAGCGCTTGCACCCTGATGTCCAGCAAGATCCCTAACCCAGCATCCCCAACGACACCCCCCAGCTTCTGACACAGCAGTCAGCCCCAAGTCAGCTGCTTCCTCTCCCCCACACAGCATGCAGCCCCCTTGTTCTGACCTTGTCCTCACTGAGCCTCTCACAGTGGACTTAAGGCCACTGTCCTGGCGGCAGCAAAGTCCAAGGTGGAGCCTTCACCCTTCTACTGCAGGAGTGGAGCCTTGGAACGTGGGAAGTGACTGGCGGCTGGGCATAGGGGGTCAACCCAAACTTGACCTGGAGGCCCCACAAAAGCAACATCGGTAGAAACTGGCAGAAACTGGATTAAATTACACATTAAGAGCCCATATGCCAATAACTGTTTACTTAGGGCAGACGTGCCCTGCCATTGAGTTCTCTGTGCCCAGCCTTTGCTTAAAGCTGAGTTTTCCAGTAATCCAATCCTCGGGTCTGTTTAGAATGGGTCCAACCAGTAGCAGAAATGCCTGGCCTCAGAGGCACTCTGAATTTGAGGCCCTTCCTCCCACCTGCCACCAGTCTTTTATTTGGGGGACACTGGGTCCCCCAAACAGAGAACTTGACCCAAATCCTAAGCTTTGATGCTAATAACAAAACCATGAGTGCCTGTAGCCTCTGTCTTTGAAACTGAGGCAGCCTCCCAAAGTCAGCTCTAAGACCCAAGCCGAGACCAGAATCCACTTGAGGACTTGGGAGAGGTACCTTCAACATATCACCTGTCCCTCCTGTCTTATGAGTGAGGTGACAGCTTCCCCTTCTCATTCTGATTTCTGGCCTTATTTATGGGACACCTCCTACGCATGCCGACATAGTAAGTGTTTTTCTGAGTGCATAGTGTGTCTGCGCCCCCCGTCCTTCCTCATGTATGTCCTTAGGTATGCAGCTACACAGATACACGCGCCAGCTTCTGTACAAAGGAGTCCGCTGCCTCCTCGCCAGGCCTTGGGCATTAAAGACTTGCCGGCTCCATCTTAGACATGGGGAAACTGAGGCATGGTCAGGCTCTTGAGCTGCCTCTGGGCAGTCTCTGCCCAAATGGCCGTCCTCCCCACAGCAGTCACTAGAGGGCGCCAGGACTCAGGAGAACTGAGCTGTGCAGTCTTCACCCCAGGCCCTAGGACTGGGAATACTGTGGCCCTAAAGGGCTCTCTGCACTGTGGAGAGGAGATGGAAGAGAAAGAGGTGGGACGGAGGTGAGCTGGCTTTTCTCCCTCCATGGGGACTCTGCTCAGATTCTGCCTCCCTTTGGTGTCCCCTGCCCCACCCCAGGCCGTACCTGTGTCTCTGCAGCTCCTGCTTCCCGTCCAAGAGTGTAGGTTTTTTTTTCATTTCTCTCCATTTTGCGGGCATTGGCACACTGTGCGTCCTGATGTCTTGCTACTTCTCTTCTCTCCTCTTCCCCTCCTCTCTCTCCTCCCTCTTTGTTTCTGCTTCGTTCTCTTTCTGCCACTATCGCTCTTGCCTCTCTTCATCCTGAGCTCCCAGGCTCGGGCTTCTCACCCGGCAGCTACCCAAGGCTTCCCAGCGCAGGCCTCTCCTGCCCGCCCCTTTGGGCCTAGCAGTGGGAGGTGAGGAAGGAGGAAGGGCGGCCTGGCGGGCCCACCCCTTTTTGCCTTTCCAGGCTAGGAGGCAGGGCCAGTGGGCCTTTTAACAGCCCGGGAAGGCCGTGCAGGCCGCCAACCCTGGACGTCTTGCCTGGCTCTGTGGTCCCAGCAGCCCAGCCAACATGCAGCAGCCCCCACCCGGGCCGCCGGCCCCCTCGGCTGAACCCACCAAGCCCCCCTACAGCTACATAGCCCTGATCGCCATGGCCATCCAGAGCTCACCGGGGCAGCGTGCCACCCTCAGTGGCATCTACCGCTACATCATGGGCCGCTTCGCCTTCTACCGCCACAACCGGCCCGGCTGGCAGAACAGCATCCGCCACAACCTGTCTCTGAACGAGTGCTTTGTCAAGGTGCCCCGCGATGACCGCAAACCAGGCAAAGGCAGCTACTGGACCCTGGACCCCGACTGCCACGACATGTTCCAACACGGCAGCTTCCTCCGACGCCGACGCCGCTTCACCCGGCGGGCAGGGGCCCAGGGCTCTAAGGGCCCTGCAAAGGCAGGCTATGGACCCCTCAGAGCCACCAGCCAACACCCAGGAGTCCCCAACACCGTGACCGGCAGGCAGTGCCCATTCTCACCAGAGCTGCCAGACTCTAAGAGCCTAAGCTTTGGGGGTGTGGTAGGGGCCTTACCAGCCAGCATGTGCCCAGCTACCAGTGACGCCAGACCCCAGATGCCCACAGAGCCCAAGGAGATCTGCACACCTAAGCGTGTAGGCCCAGTGGAGCTCACCCGGGCTGGGTCTTCCTCCCCGTGCCCAGTGTTTGGCTTTCCCACTGGCCTCGCTGAGGCCGAGGGATTCAGCAAGGCCCCCACACCTGTCTTGGCCCCTGAGGCAGGCATGGAGAGCAGCTACCAGTGCAGGTTGCAGGCACTGAATTTCTGCATGGGTGCTGACCCGGGCCTCTTGGCCTCTGCGGCCCCCTCCCCTGCACCCCCCACTCCTCCAGCTTCACTCCGGGGTCCACTGCCCCTGTCAGGTGACCCCAAGGAGCCCTGGATAGCCGGGGGCTTCTCTGTCCAGGGAGGCTCCGGCTACCCACTGGGACTACCCCCTTGCCTTTACCGGACACCAGGAATGTTCTTCTTTGAGTGAGCTCCGCTGCGCCTCCGCGGGGCCCCTGCTAACTGCCCATTCCGGACTGGACCCGGTTGTAGGACTCGGAGCGCTCTGCACGGACCCGACCCTGGCAGGCCAAGGACAATGAAGACCGGAAGCAGGGACAGAAGCAGCAAGCGCTCAGCCAGGCCCTGGAGGCCTCCAGACCAATCTGGGGTGAGGGGAAGAGGGGGTCCTTGGGATTTTTCTCTGTGGCTCTCAGGGCCAATAAAGCCAGTGTGGTGATGAGGGTCTGCCTACTGGATGGTTGGGGGCTAGGGACTAGGATGCTGGGTCGTGTGCGGTACGCCGTAGTGATGGGGGGGTGTAGTAGGGGTGGGGGACACCCTCATGCTTGAGGTTTGCTCTTATTTGGGGACTTTCTTGGGGAGTTTCCTAGGAAGGGAAAGCAGGGTGCAAGGGACAGGCAGAGCAGAGCAAGACTGGGCTGGGCAGCCCGAGAGACTGGTCTCCAGCCTCCAACTGCGGCTCTACCAACACGCCCATTATGATCTGTCATGTTGCCCTGCCCTTCATGGTGTTTCTTCTCTCCCAGCCTTGTGTCCGTGTTCTTCCCCGGGTCGTGTGCCGTGTCAACGCCATGTACGGTGGTGGAAACTGGGGCTCAGCTCTCCCCAGCTCCTCCTGGAGACAGTGGCACAGAGAGAAGGGCATCCTGGCCTGTGTGGCCCTGACTTGCACTTGAGAGCAGATGCAGGGTAGACAGCCAGCTCAGGGCAGCTGGGGTGGCTCCAAACGAGGGAGGGCGGTTCTGAACTCCCAGAATTCCCGCACTAGAAAGGCACCTCTTGCCCTTGTATAGACAGGAAACCTAAGGTACAAAGGCAGTGCCTGCCACCCCTTCTTTGAATTCCCCACACCCATGGGGCCTCTGCTGAGGTCTCCTGGTGACTTTATGAATGTGTTTCTCTGGGGTAGGGACAGGACTCCTGGCCACCCCAGATGTTGACCAGAGAGGACTGAGCCCTAAGCTTTGAAGTTCTCCCCTGGGTGGAAATAGGAGGCGTGGTGGTATGTGTAGCACCCAAAAGAGAGTCAGACAGGAACCTGCGACTGTTGCCCAGCCCCACTGGAAAAGCAGAGGCAAATGGCTTCTTCACAGAGCCACAGCTTCTCTTCGAGACCATGGGTGTGGGGGAGGCAAAGGGGCCAAGAATGCCTGGGTACCCCCACTTTGGTCTTTGAAATGAAGCCTAGAAGGCCTTATGTCCCACAAGGTGACACCCAGGGACTGAAGACCCTTTCCTTGGGCAGGTGGCCCAGAAGCCTCCAGAACCCTCCCCTGGGCAGCCAGCCACCCTGGCTTCAGCCTCTGTGACTCCCTCCTCCCTTCACAGGTCCCCTGGGGCCTGGGAGGAAGCAAGCCGGCTGGCCTGTCTGAGCTGTCTGGTTCCCACAGACTCCAGAGCTGAGGTGGAGGGGGACCCGTGGGGTGTGGGCTTGCTGTGGCGGGAAGGGGCTGGAAAAAAAAAAAAGTGCCTGGCCAGTGGCCTCCTTCCCTCCTCCCCATGCCTGCTGCACCTCAGCCGGCAAAACAGAAGGTTTGGTGGGTGGGCCAGGAACATGATTCTCTGAGGTGAGGGGCACGGCTGAAGAGGGAAAGGAGACCCTTGTGTGCTCTGCACCAGGTCGTGTGGCTGTGGACTCAGCCTGTGCACTGTGTGGCAGTGGGTATGGGACCTGGATGCAGGCAGATAGAGGGTTTGCGGTGTGGTAAATCAGGGAAGAAGACCACACCGGGCACTGTTCCCTGCTATGCATTCCTGTGGAGCCCCGATGACCCCAGTCTTTTATGAGCCTGTGGGAGGCCAGCAGAACTGAGGGTAGCACCCTGTCCCCCAAGATGTTTAGCCTCTGAGCTGGAGGAACGTTGTTATTTAATTTAATTTATTTGTTTGCAAGCAGAGAGAGAGATAGAGAGAAGAGAGACAGATAGAGAGAGAATAGGCACACCAGGGCCTCCAGCCATTACAAATGAACTCCAGACTCATGTGCCCCCTTGTGCATCTGGCTTATCTGGGTCCTGGGGAATTGAACCTGGGTCCTTTGGCTTCGCGGGCAAACGCCTTAATTGCCAAGCCATCTGTCCCAGCCCTGAGTTGGGGGAACCTTGTGAAGAACAAAGCTGAATCTGTGCTCACCTGTCACCTGGGGACATGCTAACCAGACACACAGACCTCCTTCTGGGGTCCCTCCCCACAAAAAAGTCGTCTTGTCTGTCAAGACAAGCCCCCAGGAAGGACTCTGGCTCAGCATCCATCCTGAATTCACCATCGGAACCTGGACAGCCACTGGCCTCTCTGGCCCTTGGTTTCTCTCCCTTTGCCAAGAGGATGGGAGTGGGCAGCCTGACTCTTAGGTCTGTGTCTCAAGGGAGCAGCTGACTCGGTGGGCCGCCTGGAGGAGGTCCCGCCCCTGCGTGTGCAGGCCAGGAGGCCTAGACACCATGATCTCATGCTGCCCTCTGCTTGCTTCCCAGTAGGGACCCCAACCCACTGGGCCTCCCTGCCTCACTTTCTTTCCATGGACAACAGTCACTTCTACCTCCCCCCCTGACTACACCCATCTCGGACATGGGGTCCAGTTGGCCCAGAGAGAGCATCTTGGCATAGATGGAGAGGCCAGAGAAGGTAAGCAACACACCAGGGGCACACAGAGCTGTCTCCTCAGCCCACCCATCTTGTGGCCTTCGTTCTAGGCCTCTTAAGGGACCCCCTCAATGGACACTCCTCTGTCTCCAGGCCTAATCTCAGGTACTCTTTTCTCCTTAGCAAGTTTGAGAAAAACATACTGAGTCAGTGGCCTTACAGAATGAAACTAAGTCAATTCCTAAAATGGTAGAATCCATACTTTAAGACTATTCCAGGGTTCTTAATCACAGCCACTCAGATTCTTGGAATAGGTAGTTGACAGGGTGTCTTCTGGCCAATTTCTAAGCCTCCACTTCATGTAAGGTTCCAGGAAGAAGGAAGGCCTGCCCCACCAAAGTACGGTGACCCTATGGGACTGTCTTCACTGACATTTGGTCTGGCTGTCCAAGGTTAGTGGGAATTCCTACCACCAAGGAGTCCACCCCTCGTGCCAAAGGCCAGCCTCCCTAAGAGATTTCCCCACCAGGCTTATCTCAGGCCTGCCTCCCGCCCACTGCTTCCTCCCCTGCTCATGGTACTCCCTGGCCAGAATTCCACATGCTTTCCCACAGCCCAGACAGCACTGGGCCAGCGGGGAGACCCTCTCCCCCAGAGGACGGCTTCCTGTGGCTGCCCCAAGGATGAGAAAGCAGCAGGAGGAGGAGGTGTCGGCCCAGCACATCCGCCTGCCGGGAGTACAGGAACCCAAGCTTCCAGGACTCCCGCCAAAACATCCTTTCCCTGCCCAGACACTCACCACCCTGCAGACCAGGCTGCCAGATGCAGGGCTGCCTCCGTTCACGTCTAGCTGTGTGACCCTGGGCAAGTTCCTTCCTCACTGTGCTTTCCTCTTCTGGAAGACGCGGACACAGAGTTGCAATGTGCTTGTTAGGTGAAATAAATCTACATTTGATGCTGACATATCTCTTTATTTAAATATTTTACTTATTTATTTAAGAGAGTGAGAGAAAGGGGCAGACAGAGAAAGAGAAAGAGAAAGAATGGGAGCGCCAGGGCCTCCCACCACTGCAAATGAACTCCAGATACATGCACCCGCCACTTTGTGCGTCTGGCTTTACGTGGGTACTGGGGAATGGGACCCAGGTCGTTAGGCTTTGCAGGCAAGTACCTTAACCTCTGAGCCATGTCTGCAGCCTGTATCACTTTTTAACCTGACTGATCCCTACCAGGGCGGTGTCTGGCTGCTGTGGATGTAAAGAAAGGCTTTGAACTCAATTTCTGTCCTCTTCCCTTCCTTGCTGTGTGATCTTGAACAAGTGGATTCACCTGTCTGAACCTCAGTTTCCTCGGCTGTAAAATGGGGGTAATGTTTCTGACCTCAGGACTGGTATGTGGGAAATGTCATCCTACGTACTATGTGTAGAGTTTGGTCAACAGGCATGAAATTAGAATAAACTCAGCCCCACTAGGGGATCTCACAGCCTTGGTTCAGTCCTCTCTGTCCCATCCTTCACCCAGGGCAAAAACCACATCCCTGGAGGTTCCTCAGAGCAGACTGATCCCCTGTCCCCATGCCACCGGTAACTGTGTAGGGACTGCAGGAGGCAGCTGGGTGGGGGGGCCAGCAGGATTAAGCAATTCCATGGCTAAAAGCAGACCAAAGGCCCACTTAGTCACTCGTCGGTCAGCCAGGAAAATGAGAGCCGCTTCCCCATCTCTGTCCTTGAGGCCAGCCCTGAGGTTGCCCACTGTTACTCAGGTACTGGAGGAGTGGCTGGTTTCCCCACTTCCTGCAGACAGCTGGCTCCAGTGTCTCCACTCCCAGCTCACTGTGCTTGCACCGTCCCCTCCCTGTGGACTGGCTTCGCGTGCAGTCAGTCTCCCCTGCCCAGACTGAGTCTCCACAGCCCCGAGTCCAGCTAGCCGCCAGCTGCCGCCTCTGCATCTGTGTCTCCACGCGAGGCCCCTGTTTCAATGAGGGACTCACAGGTGTATCACATCCACTGCCGTTGCTTTCAAATGCGGGTCTCAGGGGCTAGGGAGTGGCTCTACTCTCTTCATCTTTTCCTCTTCTCAGGTCGAATGGCTAGCACACAGTTGGACTTCCGTGAAGGTTTGTCATGTGTTTGCCATCCCTCGTTCACAGTGGGTTGTCTCAGAGCCTGAGGGGTTTCTGCCTCACTCAGCACCAGCCCAAGCTTGTGCGTGCCCGCCCTTCTCCCAGATAGCCCTCCACCACTACCCACAAGGCTCTCTGCTGTCACCCGACAGCCTGCAGTCCCTCAACCTCCGAGGCGTGCTTGCTGACCACAGCTTCCCTTCCCCCCCCTCCGCCCCCAGCCAGCACAGACTAAATTCCATGTGCTTTGCTCCACGAGGCCGGACACTTTGTTTATTTTCTGCTTGCCCCCAGCACCTAGAACCATGTCTAGAACAGAAAAAATTCTAAACAACCCAGGCTCGGGAGCCTGTGCATCTCAAGTGACTTTGGCATTGACCTTGGGAAGCATTACCTCGCAGACAGACATGTAAGACTTCGAGGACAAGGAGATGCTGGAACCCTGTGTTTTCAGCCTGTCTGCCTCAAGGCGTCTGATTCCCCACTTCACCCTCAGTAATTACCACCTCCCAAGCAGATGGGGTACAGCCTCCCCTGCTCTCCCTGCCTCTGGACTCTCCTGTTCGCTGACCTGTAGATGGCTGTTCCCCCCTTCTCTTTTGCTCAAAACCCTTCCGTGTCTCCCTATTACCCCAAGTTCCTCTGCCTATGTGGGGCTCCTGATAATGTCCCCAGGGTTGTTTCCTGTTTTATCTTGCTGTACTAGGATGCTCCAAGGCAAGCTTGCTGCCTGCCCTGGGGGCTTTTGTGTTCTCCCCTTGTCCCATCGCGCCCTTCCTACCATCTGGAAAAGCCCTGTTCCCTGTGTGTGTTCATCTAGGGTGCCACTCCTGAAGAGAGAGAAACCAGGTTGGCGGCTTTCCCGTCCCATGGTTTCACGAGGGTCCTTCCAGCTTTTCCCCAGCCCCCTCTTCCTCTGGGGTCCCCAAGGCTCTGAGCTCCCTGAAGGCAAGGTGGCTATTTCTCCACCGGCTCAGATTTTCTGCCCTGCATCCTAACTTCACTGTCCACTGACTGGGAAGCCCTGTGCCTTAGTTTCCCCAGCTGGGAAATGCTGCTGTTGAAAATACCCGCTCGTAGGGTAGAGGCAAACACGTGGGACTTCCTTAGCGGGGGTGCCGGGGGGGGGGGGGGCTCCGGAAGTGCTTCTTCTCAGAGCAGGAGGAGGAGCAGGTGCAGAACTGCCTCCCAGCAGGATAGCCCTGGCCATTTCACTCCCTCAGGGCAGCCAACCACAGCTACATCTTTTCCCACCACTGCCTGGTTGGGTTCAAGGTGACCGGTGGAATTCAAGGCCACTAGACCCAGACAGGAAAAGACAACGTCACCAGCACTGGTGTAATCCAAACCAGATGTGGCCTCAGTGGCTTCCAGACCCAGGGGGTGGTCACTGTGGGCCTGGCCAAGGCCCAGAGGCAGGAAATGGTCTTGGAGGAGCACTCTTTGGGCTGGGCCCAGCTGGGAGGAGGGTCTGCCTGAGGCCCTTAACCCTTCTTGGCCCACAGTGGTGTCCAGAGCCGGCCCCAGGAGACACACACTCTCTGCGTAGGGGACGGTCACAGCACTGGTTCTAGGACACTGTGTGGAAGAAGACATGCCGTTGGACTGTGGGAAATGCATGCCATGCCTAAGAGGCAGAGGAACTTGCAGCCTGACACCCTGGGGGACTGCAGAGCTTCAGGCCCAGAGCCTTGGCCCTGCCCCATGCTCAGGCCTGGCTCCAGCTCGGCCAGCTATGGGTTCCCTCCCTCCAGGGCTAGGGTGCAAAATCCTTCTCCCTGTGGCATCCAGGAACACAACTCTACTGAAAGTGACAGAGCGGGGGGGGGGGGCCCGGCCTCCAGAGAGGCCGACCCCACTCTGCAACGGGACTGGGGCCCCAGCTTTGCCCTGACCCGAGTGCCCTCTGCAGCCCCCAGAGAGATCAAAATCTCTTTGAAACCCCATTTTCCCACCCATATTGCCAAGTCTATATTCTCTGTCTCTAGGGACCTGGGGAGACCCAAAAGGAGGTGTCTAATCCCTTTCTAAGAAAGCTCCTGGGTGGATGTAGATGAGGCTAAGGGAGTGACGATGGTTCTGGGTGGTCTTCTTGCCCAGGACATGTTAACTGCCTGTGGGGCCTCAGACAAGTCACTTCTCTTCTGTGGACCTGTGTCCTCATCCATGACATGTGGTCGATGAGCTCCCTGCCCTCCCCCATCCTATCTCTAAACTGTCGTGATGACCCTAGGAGTGGCAGGGGAGAAGAGCTGAGGTTGTCATCGTCGGCTTATGAAGGGAACAAGCTTATGTCGGGAGTGAAGGTTCTAGTCCCAGGGGCACAGTCTGTGATGAGGGACCTTCCTTTTTTGTGGCCTCGGTTTCCCCAGCTGAATCCATGCCTTGATCTCTGCTTAGACTGGACTTCATTCCCTCTCCTCCCCTCACAGCGGTGACTCATCCCTCATCATCGTGCTGGGTGGCCAAGGCCTAGCCAGGGTGGGGGCCGGCGAGGCCAAGCGAGAGGGCCACTGAGCAGAAACCACAGGCCAGCCCAGCTCACAGGTGGTCACAGGCAAGCTGGTGGGTGGTGGGCAAGGGTGTGTGGCCTTGGGAACCCTGCCCGTAAATATACTCCCACTCAGAGCCCACGCCAGACTTTCGGAGCACTCAGTTCCCAGTGGGAACTTCCAGCATCTCATGTGGTGCTGGCTACAAGGGGACTCTGTACACACCTGGGGGAATAGGACAGGCAGGGCTGAAGCGTCTGGCTCTACCCTTTGAGCCAGCAGTCACAGAGGCAGCAAAGTGACAGGCCACATCAAGATCTCTGTCTGTGGGCATGCCCAAGGCTCAAGGGCACAGGGCAGACAGCAGTGACAAGAGCAGGAATTCTGCACCTCGTCTGGCTGGGTAACGATCCTGGCTCTCGCGGCCAGAAGCTGAGCCTCCCTGAGATCTGCTTCCCCACCTGACAAAGGGCAAAACACTCACGTGCTGGTCACTGCAAGCCCGGGACCACGATGCTTGCCACCCGATGGCTCCGCCAAGCCCGCGGAAATGTCATGCTGTGGCAGGTTTCACCGCCTCCCAGCCAGAAAAGCCCTACCCTAGCATGCCTCTGCTCCCCTCCGCTCTCCTGGCTGCTCCATGGAGCCCACTCTGCATGGCTGGCCTGGGTGAGGCCCATGAGTCGCAGAGAGAGAGAGAGAGAGAGAGAGAGAGAGAGAGCAGGGCCCATCATTGAACATAGCACAGACCACCCAACCTGCCTGGCCTCCCCCAGGCTCGACGTGCTCTGCTCCCACCTTGCTCTGGGGAGAAACAAAGTCGGCTTGTAGGAAGGGTTCATTTCAAGCCCTAGGCCCTGGCTTATTGGAGCAAGCTTTAAGTTTCTATTTCTTTCCTTCTCTCTCTTTCTCTCTGCCTCAGTTTCCAAATCTGTCAGAGAGGGTAAGGACACTGGCACTCCCCTAACACCTCCCTGGGCCATAGGATGCTGTGCTCTGATCCCACCAACACGACCATCAGCCTCCCAGTGACTCAGGTCCCACACCTGCCCCGCCACCTACCTCAGTTTCACTCTGTGCAATAGAAATCGTATCTATCTCATCTTGCCGCGAGGAACCATGAGTGAATACATGTGCCAGGCCTCAGTCAGAGCCTAGCACAGGTCACCCCATACACGTTGGCTTATGACTTCCTCTTCACAGCTCACGAAGCTGAGGCACAGAGCTGGGAAGTCACTTGCCCACACCATGTATTGGGCACCATGTATTGGGCGGTCTGGCTCCTGAGCCTGCATCTGCAGCCATCACACTGCATGTAGATGAATGGACTCAGTGCCCGGCACACAGTAACATACTCAATGAATGTGGTCAGTCTGTGACGGTCACAAAGTATATGCACATGCAGAGGGAAGGAGGCCACCTCCAACCTGTACATTTATTTACAAGACACAAGCTGAGAGCAAGCTGGGGGGCTGCCCATTGGCCTTCCTCCTGCGCCTGCTCACCTATCATCTGAGGCCACGGGGACCCCTGGGATGGGCCAGAGTGACCCAGTTAGGCAGGCTCAGCGCTCAGGCGAGCTCGGGTATGTGTGTGGTGCTGGGGTCTCGTGTCTTCCAGGCCTCTTCATCCTGCTTCCTACCAGGCCTGGTCAGTGCCCTCTCTCACAGAGTTCCTGCTTGGTGGTAGTCACAAAGACAGTGGGTGGGGGCCGGGCAGCCAGATGGTGTGTGCAAAGCCCTGTCTGTCGGATGTGTGAGGTGGAGCACAGAAGTTCTCTCGCACAAAGCCCACTCCAGTCTTCCCTGGTAGCTGGATGGCATTCCTGCCCCATCCAAGAGCCTCCCACCCACCACCACAGAAGCCAGCTTCCTAGACCCCAGACATCCCACACCAGGCCAGCAGGGGTGTCCCAGGTGAGGCAACGCGGGAGGGGGGGGTCCGCCAACAAGCGGTTCAAGGGGGGGGGGACTAGGGAGGGAACAGGGAGCAGCCTGGATGCCCTCAGAGTCTAGGCGTGGCTGACCGACAGGAGCCCCGCCTAGGCAGGCAAGCGGCAGCGTGGATTCCAGGCCACACTCCTAGTTCACATGAGGGAAGCATCTCCAACGTGGGGGCGTGGGGAGCCCCGAGCCTCCCAGCCTGGTGCAGCCTTGTCCTGGTGAGCCTACCCCAGAGATCTGGCGGGCTTTCTCTGGCCTTCTGGACTGTGTGGCTTAAGCCCCAACCACTCTGTAGCTGCGTCCAGGCTCAGCTGCTCTTGGGGCTCAGACCCCCAAAGCCATCAGTGCCCCTGAGCTGCTGATCTTCTTGAAGCGATTGGCTGCACTGACAGCAATGAAGTTTTTCTGGGGGATAAGAGAGGGAGTTCTGGTCAACACCTGGGCCGAGGAGAGACATGAGACAACTGAGTACCCTTAAGATCCCCCCCCTTCCTTCATCGCAGAAAAGTCAAAGGCCACACAGAGGATGTAATGCCCAACCCAGCCACAGGAGGCACCATAACATGGCTTGGTCCAAGTAAAAGCTGGTTCCAGGCCCAGTGAGGCCCTCCCCAGCCCATCCCTTGTTCTCTGACTCCTTTCCTACCCCTTTGCGCACACTACTGCAGCCATCCAGGCTCCCACCTGTTTTCAAACTCACCACCCAGGTTCCTGCCCCACTTCCTGGATATTCTTGCCCCGTCTCATTGAACGTTTGTTCACCTGCCCCTCATCAGTGAGCCCCCTGACTCCCTCTTTAAAAATACAACTTCTCCCCCTGGAACTTCAGATTGCCCGTTTGTTTGTTTTTGGTTTGGTTTGGTTTGGTTTTGTCAAGGTAGGGTCTCACTCCAGCCCAGGCTGTCCTGCAAGTCACTCTGCAGTGATCCTCCTACCTCTCTGCCTCCCAAGCGCTGAGATTTAAAGGCCTGCACCACTGTCGTGTTCCCGGTTTCCTTTTTGTTGTTGGCATTGTTGTTTGTTTGTTTTTCCAGTGCCCTGCCTAAGCCCCTTCTAATAACTCCGCTTCCTGCTGAAAGTGAGTCCACAAGATGGGGTTCTGCGCCTTTTTTGCCCACTGCTGCCCACCCTGTGCCTGGAGGTAGCAGCTGCTCTAGAAATATTGGGGAAACGAACGGAGGAAGACCCAATGGGCTCAGAGATGCTCGCCTGAGATTGCTCCAGCCCAGGGTGGAAGTCAGCCCAGAATGGAGAGAACAGGCAGCCTGATGAACAGAGCCTGCCAAGGCAGGGTTGGTGGAGCTGGGACCCGGCTCCAAGCCCTTCCCACTCCTCCGCCTTCCTCCTCCCGCCCCAAGCCTGGTACCTTCCAGCGTCTCTTCATGAGGTATTTCTTAAGCAGGATCTGGGACTTGAGGCGGCGGTTGCAGCGCTTGGCTTTCTCTGCCAGGTTGTTGAGCCAGGGGTGTGCCAGGCACTGCTCAGCGCTCATGCGGGCACTGTGGGGAGGGCAGCGTGGTGAGGGCTCGCGGCCCAGTGCTCACGCTACAAGTATGCACACGGAGCTTGCACCCGAGGCAAGACTCACCCCTGGTCCTTCGTGATGAGGTTGGAGACAAAGTCTTTGGCCTCGTCTGACACAGCCTCAAAGGTCTCCTCATCGAAGTACCAATTGGCAGACAAGATGTTGTTTAGGGTCTCGGTGTCATCATCTCCCAGGAAAGGGGAGAGGCCACTCAGCCTGCAGGGAGAGAAGACAGGGCAGGGAGGTGAGGTTGGAGGTGCTGAGGAGGTGGGGTGGAGCCTAGGAGGCAGCACTGAGTACCGGAAAGACCCCCAGCTTCCCCAATGGGACAGACCTGGGTTTGAATCTGGCTGGGTGACTTTGGGTAAGTCACTTCCCCTCTCTGAGCCTCACTCTTCTCATCTGCAAAATGGGCACAATCACCCCAGCTTCCCAGGGTTACAGTGAAGATGAGGAATGAGTATACACACACACACACACACACACATACACACACACACACACATACACCGTCCCTCTGCTCCCACCCTGGGTTGTCTGAAATCTGCGGCTCAGAGCCATGGGCTGGGATACTCTGCCTTTAGGGACCTTGGTTCTTCCACTTATGTGATGGGTGCAGAGTCCCGCTTTCTGTTTCTCCCTAGCACTTGCACTCCAACAAATCCCTGACTGGGGGACCCAGGGTGGGGGTGAGACCACTGCACCAGGACCCCAAGGCCAATCTTGGCCTCTACTACCCAGCCATGTGCCCAGCTGACCACAGTCAGCACCGTCCCTCAGGGCTCACAGCATGTAGGTGATGACCCCCAGGCTCCACATGTCTGTCTTGTCAGAGATCTGGTCGTAATTCACCACTTCGGGCGACAGGAACTCCGGTGTCCCAAAATTCACCTTCAGCTTCTCTTCGGGGTTATACCTGGGAGTGAGAGCAAGAGTTCAGAGCCGCAGCCTGTTCCCCCAGCCCCACACCCAGGCCCTGCCCATCTACCCACCCAGCTGGTACCTCCTTGCCAGGCCGAAGTCAATGATCTTCACCAAGTGGCCCGTGGTATTGACACAAAGGATGTTCTCTGGCTGCGGAGACAAGGGTGGCCCGGGTTGGCCTCCAACCCAGCTCAGCGTCCCTCCCTGCCAGCAGGTTCCCCCCTCCCACCCACCCCTCCATCCCATCCCCGGGTCCTAGGCTCGCTGAGACCCACGCTACCAGGGTGGTTGGTTCTGAGATCCTCAGGACCCACCTGCTCCAGGCACCTAAGGAGGCTAAGGCCCTGTGAGGGGCTTGCCTCAAATCACAGGGCCACCTAGTGGGCACAGGCAGGATTTCCCTCCACTCAAGGCTGTGAGAAAGCGACGCCCTTGCAGTCATGAGGATGGGTCTGCAGACCAGAGGTATCATGCCCTTGAGGAAGCCAGGCAAAGCCACCACCAGGGCATGAAGTGCCCAACACCTGAGCGGGGACACCCAAAGGAAACCCTTGGAGCACAGACGCCCCCCTGCTCTGCCTCCCACTAGCAATGACAACAGTGATCCAGCAAACATCAAGGTCCTGTCACTTAATTTCCTTTTATTTTTATTTTATTTTAAAAATAGTTTTGCATTTTATTTTTACTTACTTATTTGAGAGAGAGAGAGAGAGAGGGAGAGAATGGGAGTGCCAGGGCCTCTAGCCACTGAAAATGAACTCCAGACACATGCGCCACCTTGTGCATCTCAAATTATGACCAAAATCATGCACCCCTTCTCCTGCACTGGGATGTAGGTTTTCTTGGAGCCCTGGCTGAGTTCCTGGGTGCTCTGGTTAAACGGTCCCTTCCCTGTAAGAGTCAACTCAGGAGCACCATGTGTGCCCAGCTGGTACCCTGTAGTGTTCATCGGGAGCCCTGAAGAGCTAAGGTGGAGAAATTAAGGGCATGCACCTGTAGTCCTTGCTTTGGGACGTGGGCTGAGCTAGTACCCACGTAAAGGCTGAGGCTGGAGAATCGTTGACCACAAGAGTTCAAGGCCAGCCTGGGCAACATAGAGAGATCTCATCTCAAGAAAATAGAGGGGCTGGAGAGATGGCTTAGTGGTTAAGGCGCTTGCCTGCAAAGCCAAAGGACCCAGGTTCAATTCTCCAGGACCCATGTAAACCAGATGCACAAGGTGGCGCAGGCCTCCAGAGTTCATTCGAAGTGGCTGAAGGCCCTGATGCAACCATTCTCTCTCTCTCTCTCTTTCTCTCCCCCCCTTCAAATAATAAATAAATAAATACAGGAAAATCTGGCTGATGCCCGCTCAGAATAGCAAAGCCAGAAGCTATTGGATGCAGCATCCATCATCCAGCTCCACCCACCCGTGCCCCCATGCCCAGGCCCTTGCCTGCCTCTCCACCCTGAACATGTCCCAGCAACTCTTCTGTGACTTTTCATAGGCACTTGTTTGTGCACATGTGTATGCGTGTGGTGTGTGGTGTGTGGATATGGATGCGTGGATATGTGGATGTGGATGGGTGTGCATGTGGAGGCCGGAGGACGACCTTGGCATCATCCTCAGGAACTTCTTTTGAGACAAGGTCTCTCACTGGCCTGGAGCTCACCTAATGGCTCGACTGGCCAGTGAGCCCCAGAGCTGGTATTAACAGGCATGTGCCATTTTGCCTGGCATTTATGTGGGTACTAGGGATTAAGTTCAGGACCTCATGTTTGCAAGGCAAGAACTTTACTAATTGGCCCATCTCCCTATTCACTTCATAACCTTTTTTGGGGGTAGGAGGGGTTCAAGATAGGGTCTCCCTCTAGCCCAGGCTGACCTGGAATTCAATCTGTAGTCCCAGAGTGGCCTCAAACTCATAGTGATCCTCCTAATTTGATCTCTTAAGTGCTGGGATCAAAGGCGTTTGCCATCACACTCCACTAACTTCATAACTTTTTTTTTTTTTTCAAGGTAGGGTTTCACCCTAGCCCAGACTGGCCTCCAGGTCACCGTGTAGTCTCAGGGTGGCCTTGAACTCACTGCGATCCTCCTACCTCTGACCTCTTCCTCCCAGTGCTGGGATTAAAGGTGTGCACCACCACGCCCGGCTCATGACCTTTCTTTTAAAGATAATATTCCTTTTGTAACTTATTTTTTAATATTTTTATTTATTTATTTATTTATTTAACAGAGAGAGAAGAGAGAAAGAGAGAGAATGGGCATGCCAGGGCCTCCAGCCACTGCAAACAAACTCCAAATGTGTGTGCCCCCCTTGTGTATCTGGCTAATGTGGGTCCTGGGCAATTGAACCTGGGTCCTTTGGCTTTGCAGGCAAACACCTTAACCACTAAGCCATCCCTCCAGCCCCCTTTTGTGATTTATTTACTTGAGAGAGAGGGAAAAAATGGGCATGCTAGGGCCTCTAGCTGCTGCAGATGAACTACAGATGCATGGGCCACTTTGTGCATCTGGCTTATGTAGGTACTGGGGAATTGAACCTGGGTCCTTAGGCTTTGCAGGCAAGCACCTTAACTGCTAAACCATCTCTCCAGCCTTTTATAACCTTTTCTCTATGAGAGAGAGTGAGAGAGCATGTGCAAGACAGAATTGGCTGCCAGGGCCTCTGACCACTACAATCACAATCCAGACATTTGTCACCTTGTACGTCTAGCTTACTTGGGTTCTGGGGAGTCAAACTTGGGTCCTTAGGCTTTGCAGGCAAGCACCTTAACCACTACGTCATCTCTCCAGCCCCCTTCATAACCTTTTTAATGGCTTTTGACTTATTTAGTTTACTTACTGATGCCATTTATTTTTTTATTTTATTTTATTTTTTGTTTTTTTGAGGCAGGGTCTTTCTCTAGCCCAGGCTAACCTGGACTTCACTATGTAGTCTCAGGCTGGCCTCAAACTCACAGCGATCCTCCTACTTCTCCCTCCTGAGTGCTGGGATTAAAAGTGTGTGCCACCACACCCGGCTTGATTTTATTCTATTATGTGAAAATACGATAATCTGGCTAATGGTTTGTCTTTTTCTTCCACTAATCTGTAGGCTTTCTGGGACAGGAACCATGTCTTCGTTAGTCCTTATGGTAGCCTTCATGCTGGAAGTGTTCTTTCTTGCTACTGGGCCTTCTGACAGCAGGTACTCAGCACATGTTTATCAAGCGAATGAGGGAAAGTGCCATCCACCTTTTTTGTTTGTTTGTTTGTTTTGGTTTGGTTTTTCGAGGTAGGGTCTCACTCCAGCCCAGGCTGACCTGGAATTCACTATGTAGTCTCAGGGTGGCCTCGAACTCACAGCGATCCTACTACCTCTGCCTCCCGAGTGCTGGGATTAAAGGCGTGCGCCACCACCACGCCCAGCCCATCCACCTTGTTAATGGGAGCTCACGCGCCTCAGTGTTAGCATTCCATCTCGTCCACCAGCTTGCCCACACACATTGGCACCTGCCATGGGGACTCCCTGCTACTCATCCTGGCTCTCCCCACGCCACATTCTGACAAGGTCCCTAAGCTCCAAGCCACCACCGGCACTTGGCAGGACTGGATGTGCTGAGTGAACTCTACTTGTCCTCCCTGGTTGGCTGTGTGCATGAAGCCAATCAGCTTAGGGATTGTGTAACTAGTCTCTCATTAGTGACCATCGGCGGTGCTCATCTGCCGCGTGTGCACTGACACAGTAGCTAGGGTTCAATGGCAAGCAAGGGCTCCCTAAAACACTGGCTGGCATAAAGCAGGCCATCAGCACTGTGTACTGATTTTTTTGGTATGTGCGTGTGTGTGTTCACAGGTGTGTGGGTGCACATGTTTGTGATGTGTGAGGAGGCCAGAGATCAACATTGGGTGTCTTCCTCAATCACTCTACACATTATTATTATTATTATTATTTTGGTTTTCCAAGGTAGGGTCTTGCTCTAGCTCAGGCTGACCTGAAATTCACTACGTAGTCTCAGGGTGGCCTCGAACTCATGGTGATCCAGCCTACCTCTGCCTCCCGAGTGCTGGGATTAAAGGCGTGCACCACCACATGTGGCTCTCCACCTTATTTTTTTAATGTTATTTATTATTTATTTGAAAGAGAGAGAGAGGCAGGCAGACGGGGAGTGGGTGTGGGCATGCCAGAACTTCTTCCCACTGCAAATGAACTCCAGACGCATGTGCCACTTAGTGCATCTGGCTTTACATGGGTACTGGGGAATCGAACTTGGGTCCTTTAGGCTTTGCAGGCAAGTACCTTAACTACTGGACCACTGGACCCATCTCTCCAGCCCTATCCACCTTAGTTTTTGAGACAGGGTTTCTTGCTGAACATGGAGCTCAACAAGTGGTCTAGATAGCTATCAGATAGCACCAGAGATCATCTCCACCCCCCCCCCATTGCTGGGACGCCAGGGGCATGCCACCACGGCCCACTTGCACATGGATCCCAGGGATCTGAACTCAGGTCTTCATGCTTGCATGTCAAGTACTTTTCCCACTGAGCCATGGAGAACATCAGCCCTGTACTGATTTTGAATAAGTGAACACACTCTGGTAGTATCTGTCACAGGCCAGGACATGTTGTGCATCCCCCTACTAACTGCTGGGATGTATGGGACACTAGATTCCAAGTTCCATGAAGCTGGGATCATGGCCTCTTTCTCGCTGCATCTCTTTTATCTTATTTTATTTTATTTTATTTTATTTTATTTATTTGCAAGCAGAGAGAGAGAGAGAGAGAGAGAGAGGAGATAGAGAATGGGCACACCAGGGCCTCTAGCCACTGCCAACTAACCCCAGATGCATGTGCCCACTTGTGCATCTGGCTTATGTGGGTACTGGGGAATTGAACCTGGGACCTTTGGCTTCGTAGGCAAGCGCCTTAACTGCTAAGCCATCTCTCCAGCCCTCTCTCTGTATCCCTTTCCTCCAGCTCCTAGCGCTTAGTAAGTATGCACTGGGTGAAAGGATGATGGAGAAGGAGAAACGGGAGAGATGATTGGCTGGTGAGACACTGCTGCTGACCCCCCCCCTGGAGGCTGCAACCCGGTACCTTAAGGTCCAAGTGCAGAACTCTCATCTTGTGCATGAAGAGGATCCCGTCGCAGATCTGCCTGACGAACACCATGGTGTCCACCTCGGTCAGTTGGTAGTCCTCATCCACAATCCTCTCAAAGAGCTCGCCACCCTCAATGCTGTGTGCACAGACCCTTCTTCAGGCTTGCCCGCGGGGGGGGGGGGGCTGCTGGCCCCCGCCGCCCAGCCCCTGCCCCTCCCCCAGCAGGCACTCACTACTCCATGAAGAGAATGATCTCGTGTGAGGTCTCGATGGCCGAGTACAGCTGGATCAGGTTGCGGTGGTTCAGCTGGTTCATGACCTCGATCTCCAGCATCACCATCTCCTGGGGATCAGGGAAGTCACCGGGAGCAGCTGAGCACCAGTATTCCCTGTCCTCCAGCCTCCTCCCTGCTGGTCTCCTGGCCTCCATTTCTCCCGCCCTCAGACCTCTGCCTGGGCTCCTGTATGAAGTCTATGACCTTATGTTGCACGCAGACGGAATCAGTTCCAAAGCCAGCTGTAGCGACACATGTCATTTATAATCCCTGCACTCAAGAAGCAGAGGCAGGGGCTGGAGAGATGTCTTGGCAGTTAAATGGCTTGTCTGCGAAGCCTAAGAACTCATGTTTGAATCTCCGAGTTCCCGAGTAGCCAGGCTCACGTGGATGCAAGCATGCAATATTGAACATGCGCTACAAGGGGGCGCATGCATCTGGAGTTCATTCCTGGCCGCTGAAGGCCCTGGTGCACCCATTCTCTCTCCCCATCCCCTCCTCTCTCTCTCCTTCCCTTCCTCACTTTCTCTTCCTCTCTCTCCCTCCCTCCCTCTCTCCTGTCCCCTCCCCCCAATTTTTTTTTTAAAGAAGCAGAGGCAGGAGGATCAGAAATTTGAGGCCAGCCTGTGCTTTAGAGTAAGTTCTTGTCCTAACTGGCTCAAAATGGGATTGATTCTCATACACATTGTCTGTCTCTGAGAACTGCCTTCCACTCTCAACTCTAGTACATCAAGCTACTACCTTGCCATTTCCCTTGGGTGGCTAAGAGGACCTCAAACCTATCATGTCCCTAAAGTAAGCCCTCGATGCCACCTCTTCTACATAACTGAATTGCCCACCAGCAAAAAGATCCCAGCTGTCTCCCAAACACTTGAGACAGAAAGCTGGGAGCTATCTTACCCATTTTCTGGCTTCTGTGTGGCCACAGCCAGTCCATTAGTAAGGCCTTGGGCATAGTTCACCTTAAACTATAGATTATCAACCTAACCATTCCTCACCTCCTCTGCCAGTGCCTTCCCAGGTCTAAGCCACAATTACTTGTCACTTTCAGAAAGTTTGCAAGCCAGTTGTCACATTGATAGGTTGGTATCAGTGAGAATATTTACACTATGGAAATTGGTGGATGCTGCTCCAGGGTCAGCTTTAAATATAAGGTATGCAAGGCTATCTTCCCATTGTGCCTCTCTTGCCTTCATTCCATCCCTTGATTCACTTTTTTTAAAAATAATATTTATTTATTTGAGAGAGAGAGAGAGAAGTAGAGAGAGAATGGGCGTGCCAGGGCCTATGGCCCTTGCAAACGAACTCCAGACACATGCGCCACCTTGTGCATCTGGCTTACATGGGTCCTGGGGAATCAAACCGAGGTCCTTTGGCTTTGTAGGTGAGAGCCTTAACAGCTAAGCATCTCTCCAGCCCTTGATTCACTTTTAACCTTGCCTACGACTTCTCCACAGAGGCACCCCTACCTACAGTGCTACAGTGGCCCCTCTGAGCCCCAATTCCCCCATCCCTCACCTGGACTTATTTTTTTTCTTCCTAACACCTCTCAGTACCTGGTGGCATTCTGTTTGTTTTGTCTTGGCTTTTAGTCCTCTGTCCCTGCACTCGAGGGACATGAGAGCTGAGACTCTGTAGTTCTGACATTTTTCTGATACTTGGCACAGTGAAGGGCACAGAAAAAGAAAGTGTTCAATAATCAATGAAGCAATCACTGGCCTCAGTGAATTCACACTGCACATGGGCACTGAGGACCCACACTGAACCAGGTCCTGTGATTGAAGCCAGCAGACAGCAATAAGAAGTATGGATCAGGCCGGGCGTGGTGGTGCACACTGTTAATCTCAGCACTCGGGAGGCAGAGGTAGGAGGATCGCTGTGAGTTCGAGGCCATCCTCAGATTACATAGTGAATTCCAGGTCAGCCTGGGCTAGAGTGAGACCCTACCTCCAAAAAAAAAAAAAAAGAAAAGAAAAAAGAAAGAAATAAAAGAAAAACAAAAGAAAAAACAGAAGTACAGATCAGCTGGGCGTGGTGGCACACGCCTTTAATCCCAGCATTCTGGAGGCAGAGGTAGGAGGATCACTGCAAGTTCGAGACCACCCTAAGACTACATAATGAATTCCAGATCAGCCTGGGCTAGAGTAAGACCCTACCTCCAAAAACCAAAAACCAAACAAACAAAGAGTACAGATCCAGCTGCCTGGCATGATAGTTCACACCCACATTCCTAGCACCTGAAAGACTAGGCAGGCAGATCTCTGATTTTGAGCCCACCTGGTCTACAGTTGCAGACCAGCCATGGCTGCATAGTGAGACTCTATCAAGAAAAGAGGGGGAGGGCTGGAGAGATGGCTTAGCGGTTACGCGCTTGCCTATGAAGCCTAAGGACCCCGGTTCAAGGCTCGATTCCCCAGGACCCACGTTAGCCAGATGCACAAGGGGGCGCACGCATCTGGAGTTCGTTTGCAGTGGCTGGAGGCCCTGGCACACCCATTCTCTCTCTCTCTCTCTTTCTCTCTCTGTCTGTTGCTCTCAAATAAATAAAAATAATAAAAAAAAAGAAAAGAGGGGGAAAAAGAGAGAGAGAGAGAGAAGAAAGAAAAAAAAAAAGGTACAGACCCAGACCTCAGAGCAGGATGCAGCCGTACAGAAAATACCTTCCTCCCAGCTGTTCTTGGAACCACAGGCAGACGCCACTACCATGTGTTGCACGGTGTACATGCACGTGCGTGCACAAGAGGTTGACACTGAGTGTGTCCCTCAGGTGCTCTACACTTTAGTGTTTTTTTTTTCCTTGTTTATTTGTTTTTTATGAGAGAGAGAAAGAATGGGGCACCAGGGCCTCTAACCACTGCAATCAAACTCCAGATGCATGCACTCCCTTGTGCACATGTGTGACCTTGCACACTTGTGTCATTGTGCATCTGGCTTATGTAGGATCTGGAGAGTAGAACGTGAGTCCTTTAGGCTTCACAGGCAAGCACCTTAACCGCTAAGCCATCTCTCCAGCCCACAGTACCTGGTGGCATTCTGTTGGTTTTGTCTTGGCTTTTAGTCCTCTGTCCCTGCACTCGAGGGACATGAGAGCTGGGACTCTTTAGTTCTGACATTTTTCTGGTACTTGGCACAGTGAAGGGCACAGAAAAAGAAAGTGTTCAATAATCAATGAAGCAATCACTGGCCTCAGTGAATTCACACTGCACATGGGCACTGAGGACCCACACTGAACCAGGTCCTGTGATTGAAGCCAGCAGACAGTAATAAGAAGTATGGATCAGGCCGGGCGTGGTGGTGCACACTGTTAATCTCAGCACTCGGGAGGCAGAGGTAGGAGGATCGCCGTGAGTTCGAGGCCATCCTCAGATTACATAGTGAATTCCAGGTCAGCCTGGGCTAGAGTGAGACCCTACCTCCAAAAAAAAAAAGAAAAGAAAAGAAAGAAAGAAAAGAAAAACAAAAGAAAAAACAGAAGTACAGATCAGCTGGGCATGGTGGCACACGCCTTTAATCCCAGCATTCTGGAGGCAGAGGTAGGAGGATCACTGCAAGTTCGAGACCACCCTAAGACTACATAATGAATTCCAGATCAGCCTGGGCTAGAGTAAGACCCTACCTCCAAAAACCAAAAAACAAACAAACAAAGAGTACAGATCCAGCTGCCTGGCATGATAGTTCACACCCACATTCCTAGCACCTGAAAGACTAGGCAGGCAGATCTCTGATTTTGAGCCCACCTGGTCTACAGTTGCAGACCAGCCATGGCTGCATAGTGAGACTCTATCAAGAAAAGAGGGGGAGGGCTGGAGAGATGGCTTAGCGGTTACGCGCTTGCCTATGAAGCCTAAGGACCCCCGGTTCGAGGCTCGATTCCCCAGGACCCACGTTAGCCAGATGCACAAGGGGGCGCACGCATCTGGAGTTCGTTTGCAGTGGCTGGAGGTCCTGGCACACCCATTCTCTCTCTCTCTCTCTTTCTCTCTCTGTCTGTTGCTCTCAAATAAATAAAAATAATTAAAAAAAAGAAAAGAGGGGGAAAAAGAGAGAGAGAGAAGAAAGAATAAAAAAGGTACAGACCCAGACCTCAGAGCAGGATGCAGCCGTACAGAAAATACCTTCCTCCCAGCTGTTCTTGGAACCACAGGCGGACTCCACTACCAGGTACTGCACGGTGTACATGCACGTGCGTGCACGAGAGGTTGACACTGAGTGTGTCCCTCAGTTGCTCTACACTTTAGTGTTTTTTTTTTCCTTGTTTATTTGTTTTTTATGAGAGAGAGAAAGAATGGGGCACCAGGGCCTCTAACCACTGCAATCAAACTCCAGATGCATGCACCCCCTTGTGCACATGTGTGACCTTGCACACTTGTGTCATTGTGCATCTGGCTTATGTAGGATCTGGAGAGTAGAACGTGAGTCCTTAGGCTTCACAGGCAAGCACCTTAACCGCTAAGCCCACACCTTAGGTTTTTGAGAAGGGGTCTCTCACTGAGCCTGGGTCTTACCGAGTCAGCTGGACAAGCCAGAAAGCCCCTGGGCTCCTCCTTTGTCTACCGCGCACTGAGACTACAGGTGCACACCACCAACACAGCACAGCACACACCACACCACACCACCCCACACCAAGCCTTTACATGGGTGGTGCTGGGATCTAAACTCAGGCCCGCGTGCTTGCACAAGTGCTTTACCAACTGAGCCATCTCCCAAGCCTAGCATTTTTGTCTTTACTATGGTGCTGTGGATCGAACCCAGGGCTTTGTGCATGCCAGGCAAACACTCTACCACTGAGCCACACCTCCAGCAGTTCCTGTACTATTGGTAGGCTCTGACCCCTTGCACATGTAGCCAGCTTTGTCTATAACACCCAGTAGCCTCACTTCCAAGCCATCTCACTAGGTGGTCCTTGGGCATCTCCTTCCTCTGTCTTCCTCCCTCCCTACATCTCTGTGGAACCCAGCAGGCTAGACTACCACTCTGCCTGAGCTACCTCTCCAATAATCCCTTCTGCCTGAAACTCGCTCCCTGCCTCTCCACAGAGACACCTCATTCTGCAAAGCCTTCACTCTGGAGAAGCTGGTCCAGGAGTCTTCCCTGAGCCCAGGCTGAGTCCCGGGTCTCCCCTAAACCCCCCAACACACACACACACACGCAGAGCCTTCCTAAAATGCGGCTCTGTTGACACTGGGGAGCCAGGCTGACCTCGCCTCCCCCACCAGCCTACACACAGCTGCTCCCTCTTGAGCTGAGGCCATGCTGGCAGCGGAAGGCAAAGCCCTCCAGCAGGCTTCTTTATCTTGGGGGCAAGGGTCACCTCCACTATACTTGAGAATTCCCAGGACCCACCACAGGGGGCGCTGGCTCCGCACCCACACCCACCCAGTGCTACTGAGCTGCACCAAGGGCCTAGAAGGGGAAGTCCGTGACAAGTCCACTGAGGAGCCAGGTGTCTGCAGCAGGGCTGTCCACCTGTCTGTCTATCCTCTCTGTGCGGCTTCTTCAGTGCAACGAGTTTCACACACCAGGCTCCGGGCCTAGCAATGCGAGCGGCCACAGCTCAGCGCTACCCACGGCAGGAACCCCGTCCCCCGCCCAGAGCCAGCCTTCCCCCACTACCTTGTCCTTGGGAGTCTGTTTCTTGATGACCTTCGCTGCCAGCTTGAGACCCGTGGCTTTCTCTGTGCAGGTGCACACGGCTCCAAACTTGCCACTAGAAAGAGAGGAGGGTGGAGGGGACCTCCAAGACTCAGGGGTCAACAGGGGGGCTGTGCTCCATTCTCACCTACACCCAAATCTGAGGGTGACTCTAACTCTTCCCCCAGGAAATACAGCACTGCCCCTCCTCCCCCCCCCCCCCCGCCATTTCTCCTGACTCTTCCCTGAAACAGCAGCCGTTCCACCAGGACAATGGCCGGAGGCAGGCTATGGGCCCAGGAGGATGAAGAGGAACACCCTGTGACCAGAGTCACAGTGCGTGTCGCACATGGCATCTGGTGCCTGACCCGAGTGACCACACAGAAACAAGTGCAGACGGGGACCGTGTCCTAGTGGGTGTGTCTGCCCTTGGTTAGCTCACCCTCCCAGGGTGTCCTTTGAGTTCATGCTGAATTCGCTGTTGACATTCCCAGTCCTCAGCTCCACGATACGATGCGCGAAGGGAGCCGGGGGCGGGGGACAATCATCTAGGGAAGGCAAGAGCATATGATCAGAGTCAAGGTCAGGGTCAGGGCCGGGGTCAGGAGCTGCTGTGGATTCAACTGGACACCAAACTGCCTGCCTGGCCTGGCCAGGAAAGCTGATACCCAAGGGACACCTGGCTCCAGAGTGGGAGCTAGGAGACACAATTTTAGATCTACCATCGACACCTAAAGTGTCACTAGAAGACATCTGTCCCCACTGGAGAGGCCCCCAGTTCTCTTGGCAGAACAGTGAGATAGCTGATTGCACATCTGAGGCTCTCTCACATTGGAAGGGATGAGGGTGCCATCCCAAGCTATTGGCTTTCATTAAAACTACCAAACCAGTGTTGGGGAGATGGCTTAGCTGTTAAGGCGCTTGCCTGCAAAGCCTAAGGACCCATGTTTGACTCTACAGGTCCCACATAAGCCAGATGCACAAGGTGATGCAAGCAGGTTAAGGTCGCTCATGTGCACAAGGTGGCACAAGTGTCTGGATTGATTGCAGTGGCTGGATGCCCTATGTGCCAATTCTCTCTCTCTCTCTCTCTCCCTCATTAAAAAAAAAAATAATCCAGCTGTGCATGGTGGCGCACACCTTTAATCTCAGCACTCGGGAGGTAGAGGTAGGTGGATCATTGTGAGTTCAAGGCCACCCTGAGACTACATAATTAATTCCAGGTCAGCCTGGGCCAGAGTGAGACGCTACCTCGGAAAACCAGATAATAATAATAATAGTAATGATAATAATAATAATAATAATAATAATAATAATAATATAAAAATAAATAAATAGGGCTGGAGAGATGGCTAAGCGGTTAAGGCGTTTGCCTGCAAAGCCAAAGGACCCAGGTTTGGTTCCCCAGGACCCACGTAAGCCAGATGCACAAGGGGGCGCACGCGCTTGGAGTTCATTTGCAGTGGCTGGAAGCCCTGGCACGCCCATTCTCTCTCTCCATTCCTCTTTCTCTGTCAAATAAATAAATAAATAAATAATTTTTTAAAGATCAAAAATAAATGAAAAATTAAATTAAATTAAAAATCCAGGCTGTGCATGGTGGCGCACACCTTTAATCCCAGCACTCAGGAGGCAGAGGTAGGAGGATCACCTTGAGACTACATAGTGAATTCCAGGTCAGCCTGGGCTACAGCGAGACCCTACCTCGAAAAACAAACAACAACAACAACAAAAAAAACTCAGCCCCCACAGCGCCCATGAAGTGGAATCCCAGCCGCTGTGTCTGACCGATGGGGTGGGAGGTGGTGGCACCTACCACTATCCCCTGATTGCACCACGGTGGGGCGCCCAGAAAAGGAGCTATTCTGCAGGGAGATGCCGCCACCTAGTGGCCTCTGAGGAACAACGGGTTCCGAAGGCCAGTGGGCTGAGTCATCGGAATGGAAATCTTTAAAAATAGCCAGAGGCTGCAGGGAAGCCGCACTGATGATAAATCAGACGGCCCTTGGAGGTGGTTCAGGTCCTGTCAAGCCAAGGATGTGATCTCTGGGCGGGGCAGAGGTCTCTGTCGCCGCTGGGGGCAGGAGGCAGGGCCCTTGGCCGCCGCCCAGCCGCCAGGTCCTCCCACCCTGTCTGGGTGGCACTGTGCCGCTCACCAGGCAGACTGGCGGGTCTCCCAGGGCACCTCAGCCTGGAGGAGGGGGTTTCAGGACACTCTGGGCTCTCCTGACCCCATCTCACCCTACCCATAGCCCTGCTGTGGCTCTTTCCCTCTTCCTCCGCGGTCCAAGTTTGCTCTCTCGCCTGCCACTGGGTGAATTCAGACTCCTCTGAGCACCTGTGACGGCCACCACACAGTGCTGCCCCATCTCACATGCCCAGATGGTCACTGGTCACATACACAGACACCTGGACAGCTCATGAGCCCTTAGAGCTTGTCAACCAGCCCCCATCATGCAATTTACCAAAGCCTGGCACTACAACCCTTCTATAGACATCCCCAAACCTCCTGCCCAGCAAGTTTGGGTTGCTTCATTTGCCACATGATGTGTGTGTGTGTATTATGCATGTGCATCTATATGCATGTGTGTGTACATGTCAGAGGTCGATGTGGAATGTCTTCCTCAATGACTCCCCCTGCCTTTTTGTTTTGTTTTGTTTTGAGGTAGGGGTCTGTCACTAAACTTGGATCTCACCAATTGAGCCAGACAAGCTAGCCAACAAGTTCTAGAAATCATCCTGTCTCCTCCACCTCCTGGGCACTGGGATTACAGGTGTGGCACCGCCAGGCTTAGCCTTTTTTTTTTTTTTTTTTTTTTTTTTTTTTTTTTTTTTTTGAGGTAGGGTCTCGCTCTAGCCCAGGCTGACCTGGAATACACTATGTAGTCTCAGGGTGGCCTCGAACTCACGGCGATCCTCCTATCTCTGCCTCCGGAGTGCTGGGATTAAAGGCGTTGCGCCACCATGCCGGGCTTAGCCCTAGCATTTAAATGGGTTCTGGAGATCTGAACTCAGGTCCTCATGTTTGTGCTATAAGCACTTTACCAGCTGAGCCACCTCCCCAACCCCTAATTTTTTAAAAAATATTTTATTTTCATTTATTTGATAGAGAACAAGAGGCAGACAGAGAGAGAGAGGGCATGCCCAGGCCTCTAGCCACTATAAACAAACTCCAGATGCATGACCCACCATGTGCATTTGGCTTTCATGGGTACTGGGAATCGAATCTGAGTCCTTAGACTTCACAGGCAAACACCTTAACTGCTAAGCCATCTCTCCAGCCCCCTACTTTTTTAAAAAAAAAATCTCATTTTAACCAAAGTAGAAGAAAATCAAAAGTAGGATCTAGGTTTTTTTTGGGTTTTTTTTGGTTTTTTTTTTTTTTTTCATTTCCCCTTTTCAATTCTAGCAAAAGGAAACACTTCCTAGGGCCATGTAACATCTAGACAGTGAGCCTGGGGAGGCCTGGCTCGGGGCAGTGCAGCCCCCTACGTGGGGACACTTGGGACTGCTTGGATCTCTTCCCTCCCCAACCCCCAGGCCATCCTCAGTCCCGTCCCCCGACTGCCTACCCAGAATCTGGAAGCAGTCTTCCTCCCTGGCTGTGGGACAGAGGGCCTGCCCCACCTCTGCGCTCTCTGAGGGAACAGCCTGGAACTCGATCCTCGTCGAGGTGTCCCCTTGCGCCTCAGCCTGGCCAGCCTGGCCTGGGACTTTCTCTGCCACTTCCTTCTGGCTCTCTGCCAGGGTGTTCCTCTCTCCTTCTGCCTTGGCTGGCCCAGGATCTGGGGGCGTGGGGGCCGTGAGCACCCCTTCAAAGATGAGATCCATTGCCTCACTTGGGGGCTTCACGACTGGAATCTTCTCAGAGCTGAAAGGTGAGAATTAGGAGAGAGGTACTTCAGGGAGGTTACAGGCTTCCAGACCTCCTCTGCGATCTGGAACTGCCATAACCCTGCCCCCTCCCCCAACCACAATCCACATTCCCCTGGCCCACATCAAGAGTTGGCCCGTGGTCACTGCTTTAACTCTGAGCACACTGATCAAACACTAATAGGTTAATGGCTCCATTGATGTGACTAATCATGTGGACACCACAGGGAGCCACGGGGCTCCTGATTCATAAAAACCATGGCCATGTAACTGATATTAATGCACAATCATCAGACGGGTATGGTAGTTTGCATATCATTAACGAGCCCCCTGGCATCCAGGTGTGTGTAGTTGATTGCTTTTTAAGACGGGTGCTGTGTTCTGGTCACAAACAAATTAGTCGTCTTTTCCTATTACGTTAAGAAGAGTTACCGTCTCATCCTGACATCTGGGCCCTGCCTTTAGCTATATCTGAAGCTGTAGACTAAGGGGCAGTCTAGACCCCGGGAGCCTGCGGAAGATAAGAGGCGGAGCGTGCGTCCTAGGGGACTTTGGAAGCACCTCCAGCCTAGACATTGCAGTCTCTGGGGCAGAGTCCTGGAAAGAGAGGCCCCTAGTCCTGCCACCCCAGGCGAGAGCATTCACCATGAGATGCTGGCAGGGCAGCTGGGGCTGTGCAGAAAGGCAGGTGAGGCTCTCCTGCCCGCTTCGTGGACGTCGGCTGCCGTCTTGCCCGCTTTGGGCTCTCCGGGACCGTGGCTGTCTGAGGGTGCCTGGCTGGCATCGGGCTTCTGGACACCGACTTCTGCCGTGGCAGTCGGCTGCGGCAGGGCTGCGGAAGGCCCGGCACTGCCCTCAGCTGGCACCCCGCCCCCACTTCCCTCTTCTGAGGGGTCCTGGCTGCTGGCTGAGGGTGGGGCCGGGGCACCCTCTTGGTCTGGGGCAGGGGTTTCAGCGTCTATCTTCGGGGAGGACGGGTCAGGATCTTTCTGTAGGTCTGAGGGGCCAGAGGCTTCCTCTGCTGCAGCCGGAGGTCCTTCATCTGCAGCACCCTTAGGTGCTTGTTCTGCAAAGGAGAGACACCCATCAGCCTGTCCCTCCCTCCCCCTCTCTCCCATGCTAGGCCTGGCAGAGATCAGCTCTGGGTCTCTACTCAACTTGCCAATGCTTGTCCCATAGAGCCTCTGGAGCTCCCTGGTGGCCCAGGCCCTTGGAAGCCTCTTGGGCTTCCTGCACACCCCCATGCAAAGATTATCTTGATTCCCCAACAACCCCCCCCCCCCGCCGCCGCCCCGTGAGCCGTGCAGAGAAACCTCAGGCACCCTGTGAAGAACTTGTCCAACCCTGGATTCAAACACCCCATTCACAAGCTCCTCCCTCCATCTCCTGCCCTAGCTTGGCACCTGTTGACAGGCTCTGGATTCCAGGCTCAACTGCTCCGTTTTCTGTCGCCATGAGGAAGGTAGGCGTGTGCTTCTGTTTGTTCAGTTCAAGTCTTTCTAGCTGCGGAAAGAAGGCTTGAGGTGTGGCGGGCCGTCCAGACGTCTCCTCTCGTATGGCTGTGGCAAGAGGAAGTCCAGGCCAGTGGACTGAGAGATGTACCTGGACAGAGAGGGGCAACCTGGTGGCCCGCCTGTCTCGAAGCAGCTGCTCAGGAGCAGTCCTGGGGTGGTTGTAAGGGATTGGGCCGGGTGGGCAGAGGCGGAGGCAGGGGCGTGGGCAGTGGAGGCGGGGACCAAGAGGAGGATCTCTGACACCAGGGGCCATGTAGCGCGGACTGCCACCACCTGTCACTCTTGGCCCCCGTTCAGAGGACACGGCATTCTTCCCACGGCCTGACAGGGGGTAGAATGGTGTTGGAACAAGCAGGAAGAGAAAAGGAGGGGGGGTCACCTAGGCTCTGGGGAGCAGTTCACTTTGCCAGGCCTTGCCCGGCGTCCCGCCTTGGCCGGGATCGGGGGGGGGGGGCTGCAAGGAGAGGGCTACCCAGGCAAGATGGAAGGGTTAGACTATGCCAGAGCCAGCGTGGCTCGCCCTCATCTCCTAAGGTTCCCTGGGGCCTTGGATAACCACCACGATCCCAGGGCCCAGCTCGTACCCCCTGGTATCCGGATCTACTCAGACCATCTCTGGGTAAGAAACTGTCTCAAGACCACTTGCTCAATTGTCCATAGATCCAGAAGCTTTTTCTATGGAAAGCCTCTTTTTTGGTGGGGGGGGGAGGGGAGGCCTTGGGGGTGATGGAGGCTGCCTGAGTGGCTGAGGGAAATGGTCAGTGCTTTCTGCCCCTCTCCTGGACACAGCTGTAGGCTCACCTGGAAGAAGGTGTTGGAAGAGAGTCTTTTCAGGGATGGGGACCCAAGGGACCCCCAAGCTCCAGGTATTCATGCTGAGCTAGGACCGGCAAATCATGCTGCCAGGGAACTCCCACCACCCCAGGGGCTGTCTGCCAACCCTTTCCAGGGAGGGGCCCCAAGCACTGGCAAAAGCCGAGTGCATTGGATAAAAGCACGGGGTGGCGCTGGGTTCGGGTTCAGAGGCTGTCCTGCACACCACGGCCCTCGCTGCAGAAGAGAGGCGGGGCAGGAGAATGCAGCGCCCCTCACAGCGGCGGTTGGCGGGGGGGAGAGTGCCATGCAGAACCGTGAAAAGGGTTAGGAAGCTCTTAATGAATGGCTATGGAGCAGCCTCCAAAATGGGGAAAGGAAATGAAGAAGCAAGGGGTCAAAGAGGGGTGCCCGGGCATACAATTTTCGCTTTATGCACAATAAGAATTTCCTCAGCAGGATAGCAAGAAACGGGTGACTTAATGGCTTGCTCTTTTAGTTTTGTTTGTTTGTTTTTCATGTTCACTTCCAGGCAGGGTCTTGCTATGTGGCCTGGGTTAGCCTGAAACGCTGGATCCTCCTGCCTCGGCCTCCTGAGTGCTAAGGTGACAGGCTTGCCTCACCCTGTTTAGCCCATTTGACATTTCTTTCTTTATTTATTTCTTTTTTTTGAGCCATGAAAATGCATCACATTTCAAAACGCATGAGATTTCTTTGGAAGCCAGCCAATGTCAAAGGTTTGAGATACAAGCTAGCAGAAACCAGAGCTGGAGGTCCCCCCCCAACCTCTTGTCCTGACCGTGAGGTTTCAGTCTGACCCTCTCTAGGCTGGCCCTTCCCCCCACTCTCTTTCTCTTCTTCAAAGTTCAGTTAACAGCATGCCTCTTCCAGGAAGCAAAAATAACTGACACCTAATGTGCCAGGCCTTGCTCTAACTATACCCAGTATTTGGCCACGAGGGGCCAAGTTGGGACCTGCACCTAGGATTTCCTAAGGGAGGGGAGCTCAGTCACCAAGCACCTGCCATGCACCCTCCTAACCATAACTGTGGTCAGCATTCACCCCACTTTCTGGATGAGGAAAAGGAGATTTAAAGTATGGGCTGGCCGGGCGTGGTGGTGCACGCCTTTAATCCCAGCACTCGGGAGGCAGAGGTAGGAGGATCGCCGTGAGTTCGAGGCCACCCTGAGACTCCATAGTGAATTCCAGGTCAGCCTGGGCTAGAGTGAGACCCTGCCTCGAAAAACCAAAAAATAAATAAATAAGTAAATAAAGTATGGGCTGGAGAGACGGCTTAGTGGTTAAGTGCTTGCCTGTGAAGCCTAAGGACCCCGGTTCGAGGCTCTATTCCCCAGGACCCACGTTAGCCAGATGCACAAGGGGGCACATGTGTCTGGAGTTCGTTTGCAGTGGCTAGAGGCCCTGGCACGCCCATTCTCTCTCTCTCTCTCTTTCTATATGCCTTTCACTTTGTGTCTGTCTCACTCAAATAAGTAAATAAAAATAAACAACAAAAAAAATTTAAAGTAATGAGTACTGTGCCTAAAGGCCTGCCCCAGGAAAGAGAGGAGAGCTGGAGGTGGTGTAGCTCAGTGACAGCACCTAGCATGTGCACAGCACAGCCCCTGGGCCCTGCAATGTGCATGTGAGAGCAAACACACACACACATACACTCACACACGCACAAAGCCAGGAATGTCTTTCTTCAGAGCCCAAAGTCCCTTTTCCTCCCTAGAATCTCCTGGCTTGCATCTTCCCCCATGTGCATCCCGTGGCATTGTAAAGGTGGAAATGGCTCCAGACCTCATCGGTGACTGGGGGGGTCCCCTGGCTCTTTGGTTGTCTCCTCAGCATGGTTTCATTTACTTTGGAATGTTGGGCACCCCATCCCTTCTCTCACTCAGCGCCCGTCCTGATCTCACAGTGGGATGACAGTCTGGGCAGGGCTGCCTGACGCTGAGGCGTGCTCCCAGTACGGTGCGTTTGGTGAGGAGGAAGCGAATGAGCAGCCAGGCCCTGGGGCTCGCGGCGTGGCTTTGCCACGTGGCCCTTGCTGACATGGCTCGGTCAGCACTGTGTTGTGTGCCAAGCAGGCACTGAGTGGGTGCACACTAAGGACCAGGTCTTGTGATTCCAAGGGCTTCGCCCAGCTCCCTGGACTCAAACAGGGGACCTGGGGTTCAAGTATTGTGCATGTTAAAGATGCGGGGCTGAGACACCGAGAAGGTAAATGGCTTGTCCCAAAGGTCACTCCACCTAGTGAGTCACTTCAAATTTTCCAGATGCAAACCCGGATCCACCTCCCATGGAGTCAGGCTAGGACAACTTAAGGGGCTTTATTTCCTACTTAAAATTATTAACTTGCACATGTACGCATGTGGGTGAGTGGGCACCCCAGAGTCTCTTGCCACTGCAAATGAAAGCCAGGTGCTTATGCCACTTTCTGCCCCTGACTTTACATGGGTGCTGAGGAATCGAGCCTGGGTTGGCAGGCTTTCACCACGGAGCCATCTCCCAGCTCCTCGTTTGCTACTTTTGTCATTGTTCTGATGCCCAAGTAAAAGCAACACACACTGAGCTCTCACGGAAACAGGCCGGTGGCTTAAGGGACAATCCTTCAATCCTTACAGCAGCTCTGTGGAGCAGGGGGTCAGGAGTTAGAGCACTACCACGCCAGCTGCGAGGATGACACGTGCCTCCAGTGGCCTCCTCCTGCATAAGAGGGGCACTGCACATGAAGCATTTACAATATTTTATTTTTGCCAGGTGTGGTGGCGCACGCCTTTAATCCCAGCACTCGGGAGGCAGAGGTAGGAGGATCGCCGTGAGCTCAAGGCCAGCCTGAGACTACATAATGAATTTCAGGTCAGCTTGGACTAGAGTGAAACCCTATCTCGAAAAACCAAAAAAAAAAAATTATTTTTATTTATTTATATTAGCAAGAGAGAGAGAGAGAGAGAGAGAGAAAGGGCATGTCAAGGCCTCTAGCCACTGCAAATGGACTCCAGACGCATGCGTCACCACGTGCACCTGGCTTACGTGGATACTGGGGAATCGAACCTGGGTCCTTAGGCTTCGCAGGCAAGCACCTTAACCACTAAGCCATCTGTCCAGCCCCACATGAAGTATTTAGGTCAGCATGGGTACCCAAGATGGGGGGTATGATGCCAGCCATTCCATCCCCATTTCCCAGATATGCAGGAGGGCAAAGCCATAGAGTTAGGATTGGGACTGTGAAACCCAAGGCTTGGCACCTAACCTTACCCTGCCTCATGCCCTGGGTGGGGGATCTGGGAGTATGTGGCCAGCATATGTATGTAGACTGATTGGCATGGTGCCAAGGGCCCTGGGGACTTAATAATGTGGCGATGGGGCAGGTAGAGAGTCCATTGTTCCTGCCTGCTCTACCACAGTGCCTTCTGCTAGGTTGAGAGACCGGCCTGGTTCTGACCCATGAGGGACTGCCCGTTCCAGGCAGCTGCTCCCTGGCAGTCAACTTCCTGGGAGGCACAGGGGAGGGGCACGGGAAACCTCCTCCACCCAGCAAGGGGTTGCCAGAACCTCTGCCCACCTAACTTATGAAGGGGCTTCCCCGCCTCACACCAGCTGTGAGTACACCCTTTGCCTCTACAAGGCCAGGACAGGAAGTGGGGCAATGCCAGGCCCAATTAAACCAGCCAGGGGAATTAAGGTCAGCAGGATGCAATTATGCCTGTTGGATTTAACAAGGCCACAGGGAAGGTTTCTCCAGCCAGAGTTCACGGCTTCTTAGGCCTCTTGCCCTGGGTGGCTCTGCCTTCCAGGAGACCAGGCTCCTAGGCCTGTCCATGTCAGGGGCAAATTCAGTGGGAGTGTAGGGGTTAACTCCACCCAGCACCGCTTCTTGGCTCCGGAGAGGAATTCATTCCAGCCAAGAGGCTTTAAAAGGACCTGCTCAAAGGAGACATTCCCCGCCTGACCCTTTCCCTGCTCTGCTGTGATGGAAAATCCAAGGAGTTGAGCAACGACCTTCCTGACTCCAAAGATCGAGGCCAATTCATCCTGCAGCTTCCACGCTGCTTCTGGTTTGAGAGAGCTCAGAGCTGTCCTTATCGAGTTCTTTTCCCTGCCCACGTCCACGCCCACCTTGGGCCTGGTCAGTACTTCTCAGGCCTCTAGAAAAAAAGCCCCAGAAAGACTCTGTTCCTATTGCAGACCCTGTCCTTGCTGCTAAGGCTGATAAGCAGAGACCCATGGGCAGTCTGGGTGGCAAGTTGGACAGACTTCTCTGGAAGCCATGTCAACGCACATCTTTCCCAGGATCGTGGGGTTCCACAGCTAAGATTGCTTATCAGTGCCATGCTGTGGGAGGAAAGCTGGCCACGTGGAGACACAGAATCACCCTATGTTCTATTTAGGTACAAGAAACATTGTAAAACATCATCTGTGAAGAATGTCCCTCACCAAGCTTGGTGGCACACACCTTCGATCCCAGCACTTGGGAGGCAGAGGTAGGAGGATCCCCATGGGTTGTTCAAGGCCACCCTGAGACTACATAGTGAATTCCAGGTCAGCCTGGGCTATAGTGAGACCTTACCTAAAAACAAACAAACAAACAAACAAAAAACGACCCTCTTGTTATTCAAGATACTTACAGAAGCTGGGCATGGTGGCGCACGCCTTTAATCCCAGCACTCGGGAGGCAGAGGTAGGAGGAGGATCGCGTGAGTTCGAGGCCACCCTGAGACTACATAGTGAATTCCAGGTCAGCCTGGGCTAGAGTGAGACCCTACCTTGAAAAACCAAAATAATAATAATAATGATAATAATAATGATAATAATAATAATAATAATAAAATAAAAAAGATACTTACAGAGAGGCTGTCCAGAAAGAGGGAGATAAGTAGTACCAAGTGTGGGAGTGGAAAGAACTCACTTGGATGTTTCAATTCTTTTGTTGTTTGTTGTTTTTTAGGCAAGGTCTCACTCGAGACCAGGCTAGTCTCAAACTCATAGTGATTCTCTGAAGAGCTGGGGCTAACGTGTGAGCCACCATACCTGGCCAGATCTTCCATTTCTTCTAAATGGCCCTTCATAACTATAATTAGGATAAGTCAGTCAAAACATATCAAGATGGTCACATATCAGGCTGGAGAGATGGCTTAGCAGTTAGGGCACTTGCCTGTGAGGTCCAAGCACCCAGTTTTGATTTGCCAGAACCCATATAAGCCAGATGCACATAATGGTACATGCATCTGGAGTTCATTTGCAATGGCTAGAGGCCCTGGCGCACCCATCCTCTCTCTCATAAATAAATAAAAATGAAATATTTCTTAAGGGATGAAGAGATGGCTTAGTAGTTAAGGCACTTGCTTGCAAAGCCAAAGGTCCCAAGTTCAATTCCCCAGGACCCACAAAAGCCAGATGCACAAGGTGGTACCCACCTCTAGAGTTTGTCTGCAAAGGCTGGAGGTCCTGGAGCACCCATTCTTTCTCTCTCATTCTGCCGCCCCCCCCAAAATAAATAAATAAAAATAAATATTTTTTAAAAGATGGTCACATGACTCTGGTGTGGTGGCTCACGCCTTTTATCCTAGCACTCAGGAGGCAGAGGTAGGAGGATCACTGTGAGTTCGAGGCCATCCTGAGACCATCATATAGTGAATTCTAGGTCACCCTGGGCTAGAGTGAGACCCTACCTCAAAAATAAAAAAAACAAACAAAATGGTCACAGATCAATTAAAAACACCATAGAAAGCAGAATTTTAGGGACCCAATGGTCAAGGATGACTTCTCAGCCAAAGGTGTGTGGTCCAGCTCCTGAGAACTCACAGCTCTGCTCCCTCAGGCTTTCTCAGAGCCCCCAAAGTTTAACATGAGGGCTACTTGGAGTGGGGCGCTGGGAATATGTCTTTATGAGCAGCTTTTGGAGAAATGCAGGTCAGAGGCCCACTACTAGAAAGTAAGGCAAGAAGGCTGGAGAGATGGCTTAGCAGTTAAGGCACTTGCCTGCAAAACCAAAGGATCCAGGTTTCATTCCCCAGTACACACATAAAGCCAGATGCACAAGGTGGTACAAGCACCTGGAGTTCATTTGCAGTTGGCTAGAGAGGCCCTGGCACTTCCATTTTCTCTCTATCTGCCTCTCTCTTTCAAATAAATAAAATGAAAAAAAAAGAAAAAAGAAAGTAAGGCAAGAGCCCCTGGAGAAGGCCAGCTTTGAGGGAGTCTCCTGATAAATTCACTTACACAACCAGTGGAGAGCCTCAAGGACACATATTCCTCAGCTCTGGGCCATGCTTCCCAGCCCAGATGCACACTTCAAACACCTGGAGTGTGATCTCAACTTGAGACATCGCAGTCCCTCCTGAACTCAGGCCAAGTCAATGAGAGCCTGTGGAGGTGGGCGCCTGACCAGCGGGCTGTGCTGGGCAGACAGGGCTGAGAGCAACCACTCGAGATTCTTCAGGACAGGGATTGTGTCTCGTTTCTCATGACGCCCCCCCACCGGGGTTAGAATAATGTGGCGAGCATGACAATGCTCCTTTTGACTTGTGAGAGCCGCGGGCACACCCCCATGTCTGAGACTCTGCAAGCCCATATGCCAGGGACCATAACTCCATCCACCTTGTATCTTTTTTTAAAAATATTTTTATTTTTTTAATGTTAGCCGGGCGTGGTGGCACACACCTTTAATCGCAGCACTCTGGAGGCCAAGGTAGGAGGATTGGCCAGAGTTTGAGGCCACCCTGAGACTACATAGTGAATTCCAGGTCAGCCTGGGCTAGAGTGAGACCCTACCTCGAAAAACAAAAAGTTTATTTGAGAGAGAGAGAGAGAGAATTGGCATGCCAGGACCTCAACCACTCGAATCGAACCCCAGACATTTGTGCCACCTAGGGGGCATGTGTGACATTGCACTTGCCTCACCTTTGTGGGTCTGGCTAATGTGGGTTCTGGAGAGTCCAACATGGGTCCTTAGGCTTCGCAGGCAAGTGCCTTGACTGCCAAGTCATCTCTCCATCCCCCACCTTGTATCTTAAGCACCTGCTGCAATGAAGGACACTGCAGGGTTGGTTGTCATAGCTGCTAGCATTTATGGTGTTTACTCCACACCAGACACAGGCCGTAGCTCCTTTCATCTCATGAGGCAGATGCCATAATCACAACCATTTCCAAGAAGAAACTGAGGCCAAGGAGAAACTTACTCAAGGTTGCAGAAATCAAAGGTAGAGCCAGAATTTTTATGAAAGAGAGAAAGAATTGGCACACCCAGGGCCTCCAGCCACTGCAACCAAACTCCAGACACATGTGCCACCTTGTGCACATGTCACCTTGTGTGTCTGGCTTACATGGGCTCTGGGGAGTCAAACCTGAGTCCTTAGACTTTGCAGGCAAGTGAACCTTAACTGCTAAGCCATCTCTCCAGCCCTAGGGCCAGAATTTTAATGCAAACTATCTAGCTCTGGAGCTTTTGTGCTTATTTTAATATTTTTAAAACATTTAAAATTATTTATTTATTTATTTATTTATTTATTTATTTATTTATGAGAAAGAGAGAAGGGTGTGCCAGGGTCTCTAGCCCCTGTAAACAAACTCCAGATGCATGTGCCACCTTGTACATCTGGCTTTATGTGGATACTTGGGAATCAAACTGGGGTCCTTAGGCTTTGCAGGCAAGTGCCTTAACTGCTGAGCCATCTCTTCAGCCCTAAAATATTTTTTATTATTTGCAAGCAGAGAGAAAGAGAGAGAGAGAAGGGGCACACAAGGACCTCTTGCCACTGCAAACAAACTCCAGACACATGTGCCACTTTGGGCATCTGGCTTTACATGGGTACTGGGAAATTGAACCCAGGCTGTCAGGCTTTGCAAGCAAGTACCTTCAACTGCTGAGCCATCTCTCCAACCTCTGCCCCCCTTTTTTTGTTTCTGTTTTTGAGGTAGGGTCTCACTATGGCTCAGGCTGACCTGGAATTCACTATGTAGTCTCAGGCTGGCCTTGAACTCATGGTGATCCTTGTACCTCTCCAGCCCTTACCAAAAAAAGTTTTGTTTACTTATTTGAGGGTGGGGAACATGGGAACACCAGGGCCTCGTGTTCTTGCAAAAAGAACTCCAGATTCATATGCCAGTTTGCACATGTAGCTTTATTGTGGGTAGTGGGGTATTGAACCCAGGCCATCGGGCCTTGCAAGCAGTGCCTTTACCTACTGAGCCATCTCCCCAGCTCTCATACTTAATTTCTACTCCATAGCACAAAGCAGTGACCACTATGAGCTAAATTCATGAGTGAAGAATAGTGTGGCCATGTCACCATCTCAGTGGCCTACACCTGACATTTGGTAAGAGCTCTGTAAACAAGGAAGAGTAAGTACTCCTACTGTGGTGTGGCCCCGGGACAACAGGAACCCACACAGGCCCCTCCTTTAGTCCTTCCCCCATCCCAGCACAACTTCTGCAGCATAAACAGCAAAGCTAAAAATAGCTACCTAATGACGTCAGCGGAACAAGGTCATCTCAACTTTGCCCACAGCCACTGGACACCTCCCTATAGGATCAAGTAGCAGGAGGGTACCCCAGGCTGGCGCAGCTGTTCCGAGAACAGGAAATGTCCCAGGAGCAAACTTGGAAGAACCAGGGAGGAGGCAGAGGTGGTGGGGTGGAACACGGACACAACCAAGAGAGGCAGACGGTGTGTGCAGCACACATCCCGGAGTTAAGTCACTTCACTTTATCTTCGCTGGGAATCATTCTCATCACATGTCCCCAGAAAATGGCTCAAGAAGTGGGGAATGCATGTTCTGTCCTGTGCAATAGGACAGACAGCTCCCCAGCCCGCCTTTGTACTATTTATAAAACTCTAGGTCCGTTGACTAAGCTGAGTGCCCGGCCATAAGAACTTGGGGATGCATGGCAAGCTCCAACTGGCTGCTGGGAGGAGGAGGACCCTGCTTGAGATGGTGAGAGGTCTCCGAATAAAGAAAGAGGCAGCCGGGCGTGGTGGCGCACGCCTTTAATCCCAGCACTCGGGAGGCAGAGGTAGGAGGATCACTGTGAGTTCAAGGCCACCCTGAGACAACAGTGAATTCCAGGTCAGGCTGGGCTAGAGTGAGACCTTACCTTGAAACCCCCCCCCTCCAAAAAATAAGAAAGAAAGAGGGCTGGAGAGATGGCTTAGCGGTTAAGCGCTTGCCTGTGAAGCCTAAGGACCCTGGTTCGAGGCTCCATTCCCCAGGACCCACGTTAGCCAGATGCACAAGGGGGTGCACACATCTGGAGTTCATTTGCAGTGGCTGGAGGCCCTGGCACGCCCATTCTCTCTCTCTCTATCTGCCTCTTTCCCTCTCTCTGTCACTCTCAAATAAATAAAATAAACCAAAAAAAAAAATATTAAAAAAAAAAAAGAAAGAAAGAAAGAGGCAGGGGCTCCGGAAGTCCCTCCTGGCAAATGTTTGCTGACACCTGGGCCACCTGGCATCCTTCAGGCCTGCAGAAACGTGAGGGCTCAGGGAACAGTGCCACCACATCCAGCAGGGCATAGCCCACAGAGGAGATGCCTAGTGAGCTGGTGGCAGGTCAAAGAGGCCCTGCCTCATGCCTCTGGGAGGCTTCGCTGGAGGTTCCCCTGAAAAGGTCAAGCTTAAGAGAAAAATCTGCTCCTGAAGAGGCAGGTCCTGCACCTCCTGGAGGCCCTGAGGATGCCTGTTCCCGCAAAATGGCTCCGCTGGTAGGGTAACAAGAACCCTGGCGGTAGAGAGACCCTGCCGCTTTTAGCAACATAAGTAACTCCATGCCTCTGTTTCTTCATCTGTCATGTGACTTGTTGAAAGGATGCTGGAAAAGCATCCTTCCCTCCATCTTTCTCCTCGGCATGGAGTCCTGCTGAAGAGATAAACACCTACTCAACCAACTCGGAAGCAGGATCAGTTACATAAGGGCACTGCCCCAGGGCACTGGGGTGGAAGAGAAATGCTCTTACCCTGGGTGGGATGCTGACCAACCTAGCCTCTAAGGGTCACAGGAGAGGGTGGTTGTACTTGATTCGGAATTTGCATGACAAACTTGAGCAGTGGTCACTTGGGGCATGAATCACTGTCACCCTTAGGAGGCTTATTAAAGCACATACTATTTTTTTAAAAAAATAGGCCTGGAGAGATGGCTTAGCAGTTAAGGCGTTTGTCTGCAAAGGACCCAGGTTCGATTCCCCAGGACCCACGTTAGCCAGATGCACAAGGGAGAGCACATATCTAGAGTTCATTTGCAGTGGCTGGAGGCCCTGGCGCGCCCATTCTCTCTCTCCCTCTCTCTGTGTCAAATAAATAAAAATATTAAGTAAAAGAGAATCCAGGGCTCCATACCAAGACCGTAAGACTCAACAGGCCCAGAGTAAGGATGGAGAGTGTGTATTTCTAGTTCTGGTTGATGCTCAGAAAACATGCTGAGGACCACCAACCCAGAGAAAATTTTCAGGCCAGAATGCTGAGCTTCCCACTCTAATTGGTCTCATTAGTCCCTGGGCTGTAGACAGCAGTGGTGTTTTGGTATGTGTGTGAGGAAAATGGGAATACTCACAGGACATCAGCACAGCTAATGTTCCTAGGCAAGGGATGTACGGAGTGAAGACAGACAGCACCAGCCACCCTGCCCACTCCTATCTAACAACTTGCTCGGGGACACTTGCCACATTCACCTTCGATTGCCACAAACTACGGCAGGAAAAGGCCAGTGAGCAAGTAGTAAAGAAAGCCCGAGAAAGGAAGTCATTCCAAGCTCAATGAGCCTACAGTTCCGACATCATCCAACAGCCAGCGGGAATGGGGTTTCTAGAAGCTCAACTCAAACCCATCCCTGACTCCTATTGCTTGTGCCTCCTCTGTGAGCCTCCTTCCCTGCAGAGGCTCCCTGCTCTTCTCAGCTGCCCTGTCCTGCTGGGCTGTTATCTGTGGGCAGGCAGCAGGGGCTTCTGGCAACGCCGGTGACACATACCCACTGACAGCTAATACTGACTGTGTGACTCAAGCATGGTCACACTCAGTGACACCAGCCAGCCAGAGTGATTAATGGTCATCATTGTTGTCCACAGTGCTTCAGGGTCATTTTCAAGCTTGGGTAAGTCCTCTCCACAGAGCTGGAGGAAAGGTCCATTCTAGCAATGTTCCAACATCTGAACCAATGACGTTTTAATGGTCCCTCCCCCCAACCTCAAGCTATCCCACTGTGTTCCTCCTGAACTCTGTGCCAAGCAATCCACGCCTCCTTGGTCGGCAACATCATGAAAACAAGTCAGTGGAGAGAAATTAAAGGAAGCAAGGCAAGGTGTCAGTTCTATTGCGATGCCCTCCAACAACAGAGGACCGCTTCCAAGGGGTGGGGGGAGGAAGCACATCTTGAAAAGTTACAGCTTGCATGGAGCAGGGAACGGTGGCCTTGTGATAGTCTGTTAAGAATTGAACATTCTGTGCAGTCTGTAGCTAGTTCCAAGGTCAAGAGAAACATCAGAAAATATGTGTGTGTGTGTGTGAGTGTGTGTGTGTGTCAGAGGACAACATTATTCAGGGATTAGTCCCCTAGAGTGATCTGGGCTAGATTTCCGCTTCCAGAACAGCTTTTGGAAAATCCTCAACCAGATAGCATGCTGGTCTCCAACATGCTTCCTGAGGCCCATGTGGAAGAGCAGAGACAGCAGAGATCGCTGGAGATGTTCACTGCAGCCACTAGCAGCTGGCTTTAGAAGAGATATATATATGAAAGCGAGCTGGTGGCATTTAAACAAATTTCCTAGAAAAAAAAAATCTCAAGATACTTAAGATGAAAGGAGGGCTAGAGAGATAGGTTAGAGGTTAAGGTTCTTGCCCGCAAAGCCAAAGGACCGGGTTTGAGTCCCCAGTACCCATGTAAAGGCAGGTGCATGAAGTGGCACGTATCTGGAGTTCATTTGCAGTGGCTAGAGGCCCTGGCGTGCTCATTCTATCTGCCTCTTTCTCTCAAAAAAATAAATAAGAAAGATGCTTTGTTGAATGTTCTAACAGATGTGAAAACTGAGACCCAGAAAACAGGAACCAGGCTGAATATGTAGCTCAGTTGGCAGAGTGCTTGCCTAGCATGCTTGAACCCTGGGTTCGATCCCAAGTACCACAGAAGGCCAGGTATGGTGGCTGTAATCCCAACACTCTGGAGGTAAAGGCAAGAGGATCAGAAGTTCAAGGTCATCCTCAGCTATGTAATGAGTTTGAGGCCAGCCTGGGATTTGTTAGACCTCAAAGAAAATCCACACTTCCTTTGCTGGGCATAGATGTCAGTCACAGTGACATTAGCTCTCCACCTTGTCGTATGCATGCCAGAATGTCACTGGCTGTGCTGCTGGAGAAAGCTTGTATTTCCTCCTGAGTTTATATTTGAATTATGAAGAGAAACTTGAAAGTGGCTAAAAGACAGCCATTTAAAGTTTAGATACAGACATGACACATCAAAGGAAAGCAAAACCCAGACAATAATGTTGTACAGAATCCAGAACAATCTTTTGCAAAATGAGCTTTTTCACTGGTAGAATGGAGTAGTATACTGCTGTTATAAGGTACACAACTCAGGAAAAACATACACTACCACATGATGTGAAAAAAGCAGTATGAGATGTTTCCTACACACACACACACACACACACACACACACACACACAAAGGGGGGGGGCATGGAATGTACAATACAGGCTAAAGACTCACCTGAAACCCACTAGGTCATCCGTCACCTGTAATGGGCTGTGACGGGAAGATGGTAGTGTGAACTGGAGTCTCCTCACTTCCTTTTACCACCAACCAAGTTTAAATGATGTAGTTCCAGACTGCTTTTTACATTGACTATTTAGTAGTTCCCTCACTTTGGCTCCTGAGGAAAGGCTGGAGAATACCACCGGTGCCCAAACAACAGTCAGGATTCCTGGCACTTTCACATGCCTGCCTGCAATGTTCTGGGATGGTGCTCCCATAATCCCACCAGTCTCTACACATCAGTCAGGGCAGGTGATTTTTTTTTTTCTCTCGAGCCCAGGCTGGTCTCAAACCTGTGGTGATCCTCCTACCTCAGCTTCCTGGGTGCTGGAACTAAAGGTATGTACCACCAGACCCAGCCAGGAGACATTTTATAATTTATTTTATTTATTTATTTATTTGCAAGCAGAAAGCAAGAGAGAGAGGAGAGAGAAAATGGACATGCCAGGGCCTGTAGCCACTGAAATGAACTCCAGACACATGTGCCCCTTATGCATATCTGGCTTACGTGGGTCCTGGGGAATTGAACCTGGGCCCTTTGGCTTCGCAAACGCCTTAACCACAAAGCCATCTCTCCAGCCACAGAAGAGATTTTATATCCTCTGCCCTTTCCTGGTAAAACCTTGCGTCTCCTTCAGCCTGCTACCCCTGACAATCCAACTGTGGTGTCGCCAAGTGAAATGTCAGCACACGTGAAACCCTTTCAGGAAGCTGGTAACTTCAGCACACGAGTCATGATTTGGACTGAGCTCACCCTTTTATTCTGACACACAAAAAAAGAGAGCAAAGGCCATCAGACATTTCCAGTGCCAGCAGCTTCCCCCACTGCACAGCATGAGGGAGTGTGAGTATGCAAGAAGGCAAAGGAAATGTGGGGAACTGCAGCCGGCTTTCCTATAGCAACCACACACTGGCGTTAGCTGAACAAATTGTCCTGGAATTCTTGGCATTGAAGGAAACATGTCAGCTCCCTGGTTACGCCTTCGTCACTGCCCTAAGTGCCACACACTTGAACCTTCCTGCTCTTTCCATAGGCCTGGGTTTGTCCTGTCTCCAGGAAACTTTATATGTTGCCTAAAACAAGCATCCCAGCAGGCTGCAATGCTGACCACCTCCTACCTGGATCCACACCACCAGGCTGAAACTCGGCCTGTCTGGGCAGAAACAGGAGACCGGCCACGTGGCTTGGAGTGTTTTTTTGTTTTTTTTCACAGCTGTTCTCAGCATTGAGGAACTTCCCCAGCAGACAAGACTGAAAACTCATTGGCGATTCTATGTGCTGGGCTTCTTCAAGGGAAGCGGAAAGCAATGTTACAGCCAGGCATGGTGGTAAATTAGCACTTGGGAGGCTGAGGCAGGAAGATTACAAGTTCAAGGCCAGCCTGCACTATGAAGGAATATGTCTCAAAAATAAATGAATAAGATTTACCTAACAGTATACAGAGGTCTAACCCAACCCTCAACCAAGCCTCAGGTCAAAGGCCGTGTGTTACTGATCAGCCCTTGAATGCCTCGGGCTTCCTTCAGTCACTGGGCCAGGGCAGGATGCAGAGGTCTACTACCGTGGCTCTTGATTCATGCAAGAGGCTGCACAGTCAGGAAGCCAGGACATGCTGGGGTAGGACCAGGAGAGTGTCAAGTACACACCACACTGGGAAGACCAAGGTGGAGTGTAGACATAACACAATTTGCACTTTAAATAAAAAAGGCAGGGTAACATTCTCTCTCAAATAAATAAAATATTAAACATTTTTTTAAATGGGCTAGAGAGATGGCATAGCATTAAGGCACTTGCCTGCAAAGCTTAAGGACCCAGAATGCACAAAGGGCACATGCATCTGGAGTTCCGTTTGCAGTGGCTGGAGGCCCTGGTGTGCCATTCTTTCTCTCTCTGTCTTTTGCTCGCTTTCTCAAATAAACAAATAAAAATTAAACATTAAAAAAGGGCATGTTAGGAATGTGTCTGCAGAAACAGAAGGGGTACAAGAAGCAGAGCACTGTCCCTGGGGTCCCTGGGAGGCAGCCGAGCCCTGAGGACAAGACTTTGCCTTCACAGCTTCAAAATTTCGAGCCATGTGCAGACACAACCTTCCCAAAACCAAACTGAAAGACATTCCAATGCAAAATGCTAGAATCTTATTTTTGCTATTACATGCCTCCAAGAGCATATAATCTTATTTTAAAGAGAGGGTTTGAGAGATGGCTCACTCCCTCTTTCTCTCTGCTTGAAAATGAATTTAAAAAAATTTTTCTTTTAAGGGAGAGAAGGTCCAGCCATGGTGGTGCACGCCTTTAATCCCAGCACTCAGGAGGCAGAGGTAGGAGGATCACTGGGAGTCCAAGGCCACCCTGAGACTACAGAGTGAATTCCAGGTCAGCCTGGACTAGAGTGAGATCCTTCCTTGAAAAACCAAAAGAAAAGCCAGAAGAAAACACAATTGGAAATAACAGGTTACTTCTGGAGAGCGGGGGGGGGGGGGGGGGGGGGAGCGCCGCGTGTTTATTTTACAGTACGTACTGTTTCCAAGTGGTGGGATGGCTGCTGCATTTTGTGCATTACAACTTCACTTCAACGTGAACCCCTAAGCCCCCACAGCTGCCTCATGTGACCAAACCCAGCTCTCCTGTCTTAAATGGTAGAGCGAGCCAACTGTGACTGCAGTCTGTCCCAGCACTGCAGCATTTACTTTCCAGGGGCAAAAACTCCATGGGAGAGAACCTGTAAGGAATGAAATGGCGAGCACAGTGGCAACTAAGGCACAACACAGGACAGAATAATGCAAGAATGAACTGGAGTCCGACATGGATCAGCGAGGAGGTAGTGTTAAAAGAAAACCATAGCAAAGTCAAAACTACCTTGTCAAGTATCCTCCCCAGAAATTGTGGGAACTTTGACATATGTTAGGTAGGAATGCAAAAATTGTCAAGAAAAATGGCAGCCAGGTTTCTTAGCAGAACTCAGTAAATTCTGATCTCAGGATATTTCCTTTGCTCAGGAAAATTCCCAAGTAACCAGAAGGCCAGAAGGGACAAAGAACAATGGAAAGTCTGAGCTTCTGGGGAAAACAACAGCGTGGACTGGACACAGGAAGGTGAAGTGAGGGGGTCTAGAAAGAGAGACAGAATAGTAGACAAGACTGTACTGAGAAACAGCAGCAGCCGGGTCACTGGGAAATCAACTCTAGGAGGCGCAATGCACGAGTGTCTCCATCTGAAGCTATCTGCTCTGAAAGAAGGTACCTCCTCTGCTGCTTCTCAAAGACTGTCACTCAGTACCACTCTGATGAGGCTATGCATGCAGGGGACAAATGGGGGGGGAGGAACCCCAAGTATATAGTCATCAATAGCCCTCTCCAAACTCCTCAATTTAAGGACCATTTTTATCATCCCAATGAATACATAAGAAAAACCAGAAGACATATGAAGAAAAAAATGACGCTAGATGGAAATTATAAATGATATTTGAACGATGGTGGGGAAAAGTAGACATAGCAGAGAGAAAAGCTATACAGGGTAGACTCAGAAATGGGATCAAGTGAAAAACCCAATGAATGACTGGGGGAAAAAAAAAAAAGAAAAGCTCTGAGAATCTGTAACAAGGTATTAGGACTGGGGTAGAATTAGATTTCTCATAGTACAAGGATGGAGGACGAGCCCATCTGTTTGGGGCTGCTATCAGCATGCCATCCGTAACTTCCCTCTCTCTTTCCACATTCAACCTACTAGCAAGCCTCACTTATCAGTTACAACTTCAAAATGCATTCAGAACCCAACCATTTCTCACCAGCTCCACAACACACACACCCTAGTCCGAGGCACTCTCAGCTCTTTACCTGCCCAACAGCTCAGCCCAGTCCAAATCTCTCATCTGCGCCCCACCACAGAAAGTACCCGATTTGTGCCTACTGTCTGTCTTGCTGACTAAATACAAATGCCATGAAGGCATGGTTTACTTTTGTTTATCACTGTATATTCAGACACTAGGACAGTGCTAAGGTAGGTCTATCTATCCAGAACCACATACTTGTTAAATAACTAAATAAGGAGTTATGAAGTGGTGAGCAACACACACCTCTAGGAGATGAATGTGATAGTTTGCTTCTGGGCTTTCAGGATGGCTGACAGAGCTGACTCTGTGCCAGCCAAAGAAACAGATGTCAATGATAATTCTTTTTTTTTCCCACATAGAGCCTGCAGTTTGGAAAGTTCCTGGACCTTACTCTCAAAATTCCCCACTTCCCCAATAAGATGTAACTTCTAAAGATGATTTGAAAGAGTTTAACAGAGAGGCAAGGCATGGTGGCACATGCCTTTAATCCCAGCACTCAGGAGTCAGTGGTAAGAGGATCGCTGGGGTTGAGGCCAGCCTGAGATGACACAGTGAATTTCAAGACAGCATGGGCTAGAGTGAGACCCTACCTCGGGGGGGGGGGGGCGGGGGAATCAGGACAAGAAAAAAGTTATTTTTCCAAAGCACTTTCCACAGTGCTATTATCCCCCCACCAGGATGGATGGTATTTGAAACTGTGAGCAAACATAATTCTTCCTTAAGTTGCTTCTGTCAAGTATACAGTCAGAGCAGTGACAGTAAAGAAACGCAAATGGTCTCGAGCTAAATTCCTAAGAGCTCGTATTTCCCGTGTGACAGTTAACCTTCTTTGTCAATTTGACAGGATTTAGAATCACCCTGAAAAAAAAAAAAAATCTCTGGGCATGTCTGTGAGGGATTTTCTAGATGGGGCTGAGGTGGAAAGACCCATCCTAAATGTGGGTGGTGACATTTTGGGGGGCTGGGGTCTTGGACTGCACAAAAAGGAGAAAGCTACCCGAACACCAGATTTCATATCTGCTTCCTGACTGTGGACACAATGTCACCAGGTACTTTACACACTTGCCACCAGATTCCCTGTCATGATGGACTATATCCCTTCAAACTATAAGTCAAAACAACCCCTTTAAGGCAGGCGTGGTGGCATACGCTTTAATCCCAGAACTTGGGAGGGAGAGGTAGGAGGATTGCCGTGAGTTCAAGGCCACCCTGAGACTCCATAGTGAATTCCAGGTCAGCCTGGGCTAGAGTGAGACCCTACCTCAAAAAAAACAAAAACAAATTTACAGAGAATGGATGTGCCAGGGCCTCTAGTCACTGTAAATGAACTCCAGTGCATGTGCTGCCTTGGGCATCTGGCTACCCTACCTCGAAAACAACAGCAACAAAACCTTCCCCCTTGTCTGACACAGCAACAAGTAGCTCACATACCCTGAAACCTCACAAGCAATCTTTACTATCCACACTGCCACCAGAATGCCCATTATGCTCTGCTTTCAGCATTCCAGGCTTCCCTAGTTCAAACTCTCCCACATTATCCCACAAACCAGTTCCAAAGGCCTAAGAACCCCATGGTCAAGTTTATCGCCCACTCTTTCCTTGCTGTCCTCTTCCTCCTGCCTTTGGGATAGGAAAACTCGGTTCCACTGTATAGTGGAAGTTTGTAACTTTTTAAAAATATATTTTTATTTATTTAGGTTTTTCAAGGTAGAGTCTCACTCTAGCCCAGGCTGACCTGGAACTCACTATATAGTCTCAGGGTGACCTTGAACTCAAAATGATCCTCCTACAACTGCCTCCCAAGTGTTGGAATTAAAGGCATGAGCCACCATGCCAGGCATATATTTTTAAATTTTACTTATTTGCAAGCAGAGAGAGGAGAGATGGAGAATGGGCTCCAGCTATTGTAAACAAACTGCAGGTGTATGTGTCACTGTGTATCTGGCTTTACGTGGGTACTGGGGAAATGAAACAGGGTTGTTATGACTGCCTCCCTCCAGTCACAGAAGTTGGTAACTTTTAATTTAATTTTATTTTGTAGGAGTTCACAGCTGAGATACTGAAAGACCTTTTGAACAGTATCGGACTCAAGAATATGGAAAGTGGGCTGGAGAAATGTCCTAGTGGTTAAGGCATTTGCCTGTAAAGCCGAAGGACCCAGGTTCAATTCTCCAGGTCCCATATGATAGATGCACATGGTGGCACAAGTGCCTGGAGTCCGTTTGCAGTGGCTGAAGGCCCTGGTGTGCCCATTCTCCCCCCACCCATCTCTCTCTGCCTCTTTCTTGCTCAGAAATAAAACAAAATATATTAAAAAAAAAAAAAAAACAAGAACATGGAAAGCATTTGCACTGTGCAATGCCATGAGTGCATGGGGTCAGGGGTAGAATGTTATAGTTTGGATGTAAAATATCCCAACTGGTTCCACTTGATCTCCACCAGCTGGTGGTGGTATTTGGGAAGGCTGTGGAACCTTTGGCAAACGAGGCCTTGCTGGGGAACACAAAGGCCCTGCTTCCAGCCGCTGCTCTGCACTTCCTGGTCAAAGTGAACAAGCGAGAAGCTTCTACAAACCATCATGATGGACTGTACTTCTTAAAACTACGGCCAAAATAAATCCTCCCTACCTTTAAAAACACTATTTCTAAGCCAGCAGAAAGCATCTTAACAGAGCTTTGCCAGGAGTCCCTGTGGCCTTCTTCCTCAGGGCCACGAAGGAGGCTCTCCACCTCAGCACAGGCTCCTTAACTGTAAACTCACTCTAATCAGAAGAAAGTATGATATACCAACTGTTCCTTAACTTAACTTAGACTGTATCTTGGGATTTAACTATCTTTATTTTCTGATTAAAATACATATATAAAAAAGGGATAAGGGGGAAAAAATTATACTGTCTGACACAAAGACCTGAAATTCTAATCATAGTTAAGACCAGAATTAAAGGGTCAACTGCTGTTTAAAGGAAGTAACTACAAGAAGTCTGGTTGAGGCCTAGAAGAGTTGAGTCTCATTAGCCTCAAGAAATGCATGAGAACAATTTTCAGCAAAATTGACATCCATAGTTGTCAGGTGTGCTGTCAGGCTGGGTGGGTAGGTCTAGAGAGATGGGTTCTCTCCCCACCAGGTATGATGGAGAGCAGAGTCCGTTGCCAAGCAGCAGATGTGGCTCACAGCTGGGCAGCTGGCTTTAGCACTGGAATCGAGTGGAGAAATTAGGAGACACTGGCACAGTCAGAGGCTGATCACTTGACTTCACCTCCACTGCCTGGTATTTGCGTATTGGATTTGCCTTGTGTACCTGCAGAGTAAGGAAAACAAAATTACCATGGAGATAGGTGTTACAGAATGATGCCTATAAGAAAAAATTGATTACATGGTCTTATAGATGCTGGGCACAAATTTAAAGGAGCAGAAGGCAGAGTAAAATGGAGAATTATAGGGCTGGACATATGGCTCAGCAGTTAAGGCACTTGCCTGCAAAGACTAACGACCTAGGCATGATGCCCCAGTACCCACGTAAAGCCATGCACAAGGTAGCACATGCATCTGGAATTCATTTGCAGTGGCTGGAGGCCCGAGTACGCCCATATTCTCTATCATTCTTTCTCCTACTCCTTACAAACAAATAATTAAAATATTATTTAAAAAAGAAAAAGGACTCCCCAGAGCCCACATAAGCCAGACGCACAGGGGCTAGAAGCCCTGGCATGCTACTTCTCTCTCCCTCATAAAAAAAAAAAAAAAAAAAAAGGAGAACTATGGTACCCAGACAGGTTTCCACTGGTATCTGTTAGGTCCTCACGAAAAAGGTCAAACCTATCTCCAGTGTAGTTTCCTAGCGAGTAATATGGCCATACTCAGCTATGGTAAAGAGTTAAGAATTTGCTAGAGTGAAAAGTTTATTTGACTTAATAGTCACCAAAAACATGGTCCAATATAATAAAAATAATCAGGAAGAGTTGCTGAAGGATTCCATCCATCCTTTTGAACAGTGTAAGATCAATCCTGAACCAAGTCAATGTAATTCAGTGAGAAGCAGCGTTGATACATGCGTTTTAAAACACTACCCTGGCCTCCACTGAGAACTGCTATAAGAAACAGTTCTATAATGAGGACAACACAAGAAGCAGGTCCCAAATGTTGGAGAAAAACCAAAGTTGTTGGAGCTGACTTTATAAGTGTACCCATAGGTGAGAGAATATTGCTTTCTCCTTCAATTAGGAAGTGGTCAGCTGGATGTTGTCAGGAGGCTAATCATCGGTTGGAGAGATGGCTTAGCGGTTAAGGTGCTTGCCAGCCTATCTGCAGTGGCTTAGAGGCCCTAGCATGCCCATTCTGTCTATGTTCCTCTCTCTCTCTCTCTCTCTCTCAAATAAATAAAAAATGTATTTTTTAAAAGGCTAATTTCTTTTCTTTTTTCTCTTTCTTTCTTTTTTTTTTTTTTTTTTTTTTTTGATGTAGGATCTCACCCTAGCCCAGGCTGACCTGGAATTCACTATGTAGTCTCAGGGTGGCCTCAAACTCAGGGTGATCCTTTTATCCCTGCCTCCTGAGTGCTGGGATTAAAGGTGTGCGCCACCACACCCGGCTAAAAGGCTAATTTCTTAATCACCCTGGGCTAGTCAAGGCGTTATGCTGCCCAGTTAATTACCAGCTCTTTGCGTAGCTTGGCCAGCTCCTCCTTCTCCTGTTCTTCTTCCCGTCGCCTGACTTCCTCCAGATGCTGGGTCTTCCAGGCTTCCATTTCAGCCATCCTCCTTTCCAGCTCTTGGCGCTCCTTGGCTCTCTTCTCAGTGGCAAGCTGAAAAGGTTCCTGAACTAGAGAACCAGAAAGGCCCTCTGAGTGCAGAGAGAGAGAACATTGGTGCACAGGTAGTGCTTGTGTAAACCTAGCCCCCAGGACTGGACCAACTAGAAGCGGCAGAGACACAAAAGACAAGCAAAGACTGCCCTGAGGAAGAAAGGTGGAGTGAAGCTACACTGGGTGTAAATGAGGAAAGCAGGACACAGAGGCAAGGGGCTTGCTCAAGACTACTTAATCGCTTTCCTCCTTTACGCGTGCATGTGGTGCACGTGTGTGACCGGGGGTTGACTATCAACTATCTTCCTCAATTCCTCTCCACCTTATTTTTTGAGACAAGGTCTCTCAATAAACCCAGAGCTCACTGACTTGGCTAGACTAGCTAGCAAGAAAGTCCTAGGGATCCTCCTGACTCTGCCTCCCCAATGCTGGGATTATATGTGCACAACACCATGCCTGGCATTTTATGTAGGTGCTGGGGATCCAAACTCAGGTCCTCATGCTTTCAAGGGAAGAATTTTATCCACCCAGTCATCTCCCAGCCTCTCTCTCCTCTTGCATCTACTTAGTGATTTTAGGTCAGAGGTAGAAGAATCCCAATTTCTTATCACAGTGCCCAATGCTTAAGAAATCACGTCTTTCGTATCTAAGGTTCGCTTCCGCGTGAGCTCCAAAAAGACATCTGGTTCTCCCTCTCTCATGTATTCAGTGTCCTCTGAGTGAGGAAAGCCTGTAACTGTCACTGAAATGCCAGCTGCTTCTGACATGGCTTCTTGTAACAGCCTGGCCTCAACACATTCTGCAACTCAAGTGGAGCTACTGGGTCAACAAAGGAAAAGACTGGGTCTAAGAAAAGCTACCATGTTCTGAAGTCAAACACTTCCACTGGACATAGTGCTGTCCTTATACAAACGAGTCCCATTCTGCCCAATCAACCCAGTGGTATACAGAATACTACCGGCAACTGGTCTCTTCTCTTTCTTGGGAACAAAGGGCTCCTGGAAGATGACGGTGTTTGGACGAGCCTTGAAGCAAGCTGCTTCTTTCTGCTGCTTTAGTTCTTCCTGCAGCTATTAAAAAGAAAGCCTGTCAGACAGACAAGTACACACTTTTCACAACTACTGCAGCAGTAACTCCAGTTCTCTGAACCTAACTCCTTTATAAGAAATAAAGGATGGGCTGGGCAAATGGCTTAGTGGTTAAGAAATAAAGCACATAGAGAAACATGAAACACAATGGGAATGCCATAAAAAAAATCTAAATGGTGGAAAATCTATACAATCCGGTTTATTCAACAAACCAAAACCAAAGACAGAAGTCATTAACTGAAAGGACTTTCATTTACGGGCCTTCTCCGGAGCTTTAACTCCTCTTTTCCCTTCAGCTTTTTGTAGATGAGGTCTTGCTATGTAGTCCTTACTGGCCTGGTACTTACTCTGTAGCCCTGTATGACTTCACAATTATAGCAATACTCCTGTCTCAGCCTCACAAGTGCTAGAACTACAGGTGTTTATCACAGGTGTATATCACCACACCTGTTTCTTTTGTTTGGAACCTGATTTGACAATTCAACTGTTTAAAAGAGTTGTGAGGGCCAGGCATGGTGGCATATGCCTTTAATCTCAGCACTCAGAAGGGTGAGGTAGGGAGATTTTTATAAGTTTGAGGACAGGCTGAGACTAATTCCAGGTCAGCCTGGGCTAGAGCAAGACCTTACCTAGGGAAAAGAAAATAAAGTTATGATGGCTGGAAAGAGGGCTCAATGGTTAAAGGTGCTTGCTTACAAGCCAAGCCGCCCTAGTTAAATTTCCCCACTACTCACTTAAAACAATGCTAATGCCGGTGGTCCCTGTACCTACAACAATGGGAGGTGGAGCCAGGAGAATTAGAAGTTCAAGGACTAGACTCGCAGAAGCAAGAGATTCTGTCTCACAAGGAACACAGACACCTTGATACTGTCCTCTTGACTTCCACACACATGCCATGGCATGCACGTGCCCATATATACACACATATAAACATATACATTCACAAATAAATTAATTAAAAGTCATAATTTGGGCTGGAGAGATGGCTCAGCAGTTAAGGCACTTGCCTGTGAAGCCTAGGGACCCAGGTTCGGGTTCCCCAGTACCCACATAAGCCAGATGCACAAGGTGGCCCATGCATCTGGAGTTTGTTTGTAGTGGCTGGAGGCCCTGGTGTGCCATTTGCCCATTCCCTCTCTCTCAAATACATAACAATTAAAAAAAAATTAAGTCATAATTTATAGACTTGTACAAATTTATAGATACTTGCATGTTGACTACTGTCTCTTATGGGGTGGCTGTATTATTGTGCAGTTATTTGTGTAAATTTTTACTTATTTTTTTATTTATTTATTTTGGTTTTTCAAGGTAGGGTTTCACTCTAGTCCAAAGCTGAACTGGATTTTACTATATAGACTCAGGGTGGCCTTAAACTCATGGCACTCCTCCTACATCTGCCTCCCAAGTGCTGGGATTAAAGGCATGCACCACCATGCCCGGCTTTTTTTTTTTAATGACAGAAAGCAAGATCAACAGAGAGAGAGAGACAGAATTGGACTGCCAGGGCCTCTAGGCACTGCAACTGAACTTCAGATATGTGCGCCACCTTATGTGTATGTGCAACCTTGCACACTGTGTCACCTTGTGCATCTGGCTTACATGGGACCTGGAGAGTCAAACATGGGTTCTCAGGCTTTGCATGCAAGCACTTTAAACACTAAACCATCTCTCTAGCCCTATTATTGTGGTTTTTAAAAACTTCTTTTTATTTTATATAGATGCTGGAGTATGAAAAGAATCTACCTAGTACTCATTATAAAATCTTGTTCAATAAGTGTTCTAAGGTAGGGATACATACATGGAAGTATAAATAAAGTAAGACTGCCCATGTTTTGATAATTATAGAACAAGGTGTGAGGTTCATAGAACCTAGTCACTTTACTTTGTGTTTCAAAGAGTAACCATGGGGCTGGAGAGATGGCTTAGTGGTTAAGGCACTTGCCTATGAAGCCTAAGAACATGTGTTCGAATCTCCAGGTCCCACGTAGCCAGATGCACAGTGACACAAGTGTGCAATGTTGCACATGCACACAAAGGGGCGCACACGTCTGGAGTTCTTTCACAGTGGCTGAGAGGCCCTTATGTACACATTTTCTCTCTCTCTGTGTCTCTCTCTCTCTCAAAAATAAAAAGTTACCAGGGAAGCAATCATATCTCTTGGACTTCAAAAGGAGTTTCTACAGAAAAGGATTAGCTTGGAACTCATTTTGTACATAGTCCAGAATAAGCAATTACTTCAAAATATTGGCAAAGGAGCCAGGCATGATGGCACACACCTTTAATCCCAGCACTTGGGAGTCAGAGGTAGGAGGATCACCATAAGTTTGAGACCACCCTGAGAGGACATAGTGAATTCCAGATCAGCCTGGACTAAAATGAGACCCTACCTTGGGGGGAAAAATAATAATAAAACTGACAAAGAGCTGAGGATGTGGTTCAGTTGGCAGAGTGCTTGCCCGGCACGTGGGAAACCCTGAGTTGGATCACCAGCATACCATAAATTAACCCAGTGGCTGTAATTCCGTCACAGAGAAGATGGAGGCAGGAGAATCAAAGTCTTACTGGACTACACAGGAAATCTAAGGCCAGCCTACGCTACATGAGGCCCTGCCTTAAAGAACAAAAGAAAACACACACACACACACACAATATGTGGGAGAGGCCATATGTAACCCATAAAACCTAAAATGAGCTGGGTGTGGTGGCACATGCCTTTAATCCCAGCATTCAGGAGGCAGAGGTAGGAGGACTGCCATGAGTTCAAGGCCAGCATGACACTGTAGTGAATTCCAGGTCAGCCTGGACTAGAGCAAGACCCCCTACCTCCAAAAGCAAGACAAAAAGAAAACTGAAATGCTTCTTATTTGATCCTTTACAGAAATAATGACCTAGCCTGATTTAGATAGAGCACTCTGAAATAATCAAGTCTGTCATCCCTGATGATGTCAATACACTGTTGTGCCTATCTGAGAAACCAAATGACTGACAAAAAGACCAACTGGCAAGCCAACATTGTGGTGGCTCTCCATTTTCTACCTGATGTTTCCATATCTCTGCCTTCTGAGCACCTCTTTTGTCTGTCTCCAAGCAGAATGGCTCGGCCTGGGTCACATTCTTCACCTTTTTCTCTGGCAGGTTAATGTTGTCAAAATGAGGCAAGGGAAGAGCCTTAAACTTGGGTACCTAATGAAAAAGAAAGCATGAGATTTAAGATAAAGAACTCTTTCCAGGCATGGTGGTAAATACCAACAATACCAGTGTCTGGGAGGCCTACAAAGAGGACAGCAATTTTGAGGCCAGCTTGGGCTATGTATGTATGTTTGTGTGCATATATATGCCTATGCATACACATAAATAAAATTTATACATATTTGAGATGCTGTCTCAAAAACAGTCCATTTGGCAGAAAGCAATATTTGTGTAGGAACCTTTAAAACAGGGAGGCCAGACAGTTTTTAAATAAGCATGGACTAACACAGAACTCCAAGAGAAACCTAGGTTTTTCTCCCTATGACTTCCAATAACTGGCAACGTGAATAGGGACAAGTCAGTTAATCTTCTTGCGCCAGACGGATTGTATTGTTTGCTCTCTTATTGTATTTCATAGGGTCTTGGATCAATGGGAAACAGTGGTGCTATAGTAATAAGCTCTAAATAAGAGGCTCCCTCAGCCAGGTATGGTGGCATTCACTTGTAACCTCAGTACTTGAAAGGAGAAGCAGGAGGACTGCCACACGTTTGAGGCGAGCCTGATCTACATAGTGAGTTCCAGATCAGCTGGGGTTACATAGAAACAACTTGTCTCGTAACAACAACAGAGGGCTGGAGAGATGACTTAGCAGTTAAGGCATTTGTCTGCAAAGCCAAAGGATCCCGATTCGAGTCCCCAGGACCCACATGTCAGATACACAAGGGGGTGCATGCATCTGGAGTTCGTTTGCAGGGGCTGGAGGCTCTGGCGTGCCTATTCTCTCCCTCTCTCTTTCAAACAAATTAATTAAATTAAATAAAACAACACCCCCACCAAACAGGTTTCCTTTGAGAAACAGTGCATAAATGGGAACACCTACCTCCCCTTTCTGCATTTCTTTTATCTTCTTCTCCTTCTGTAACTGGCGTTCCTTGTCCCGAGAATCAAAGGAGAAAGGGCATATTTCCACGTTTCTTGCCTCTGGGATTTGGGGCTTATAAGGCACCCCATAATGTGGCACAGGCTGAGCTTTTATGACTACTGGTTCATCTTCTTCCTAAGAGAGAAGCTGTAACTTAGAAACAAGACTCCCCAGCTTGCCCTCCTCCTGAGAATGGGCAACATAAGTCACACAACCTTAGGCACTTGAGGTTCCTTTTCTATGCTAAAGACAGCTACCATATCACAGGTGTCAATGCAATATGAATGCATTTGGTAAAGGACTAATGCAATTAGTCTTTTTTTTAATTGATGCAATTACTCTTAAAAGATCAAGGTTTTTACAGAAATGCTAGAAAAACTAAGCAAGATCAGACAGTATGAATAAAATCAAGACAACTTAGCCTCTTCTTTGATTTAGCCTCCAGACTCAACTAAAACATGTGACTGGAATTAACAGCTGCCAAACCCAAGTAAGTTGTTTTGGTTCAAACTGGTAACATAAGATTACCATGTATTTTAGTTTCAAACAAGCCTGTAAAGAGGTTTACACTAGAGATCTGCTATAAAATTACCTTAACTCTGGATATTTATAGACAAAATAGGAGATGTAATAAGAAGCGTGTGTGATCAGAGCAGGACAGATGGCTCAGCAGTTAAAGGTGCTTTCTTGCAAAGCTTGCCAGCCCAGGTTCAATTCCCCAGTACCCAAGTAAAGCCAGATGTACAAAGTAGCACATGCATCTGCAGTTCCTTTGCAGTGGCAAGAGGCCCTGGCACACCCATTCTCTCTTTCTGCTCACAAATAAATAAAAACATTTCTTTATAAAGCTAGTATGATCAATGACAGTTTCAGTACTAAAATGCCAGGAACCACCCACCACCATCAGCTTTGTGGCCCTTGGGTAATTATGAAAATAGGACAATGAGATGTAACTTTTGTACTATGGTACAAAAGTCCCTTGCTAAACAGTGATAGTATCTTCAGTGAACTAAAATGCAAGGCTTGGCAGCTTTTATCCATATTATAAGGAAAAGTTGATTTCAATGCTACAGAAACAGACAAACTTTTTCATAAATTATAACCAGGTATCACTGAAAGTCAAAAATACATCTGGGGCTAAAAAGATGTCTTAGTGGGTAAGGTGCTTGCCTGCAAAGCCAAAAAACCCAGGTTCAATTCCCCAGTACCCAGATAGGCCTGATGCACAAGGTGGCACATACATCTGGAGTTCGGCTGCAGAGGCTGAAGGCCCTGGTACACCAATTCTATTTGCCTCTTTCTCCCAAATAAATAAATAAGATGTTAAAAAAAAAAAACAAAAACTCACACCTTACAAACTCCTGCTCTCAGAGGAGGAAAAATGATCAGATATCTGTATTATGCTTAGGCAATTATAGACAAGAGCTGATTGCATTTGATCCCTATTAAGTTTAAGAATATTATAGTTAGGGCTGGAGAGATGGCTTGACATTAAAGGCACTTACTTATAAAGCTTGATGGCCTGAGTTTGACTCACCAGTACAATGTGGTGTATACATCTGGAGTTCCTTTGCAATGTCAGAAAGCCATGGCACACCCATACTAACTCTCTTTCTGTCTGCCTCTTTCTCTCTCTCGCTAATAAATAAAAATATTTTAAAAGTTTAAGAAAGAAAGACTGCTGGGCGTGGTGGCGCATGCCTTTAATCCCAACACTCGGGAGGCAGAGGGAGGAGGATTGCTGTGAGTTCGAGGCCACCCTGAGAATACAGAGTGAATTCCAGGTTAGCCTGGGCTAGAGTGAGAACCTACCTCAGAAAACCTAAATAATAATAAAAATAAAAAAGACGTACAGAGTTAGAGTAGTAATTCAGAAAGAAAACAAAATGCCCGCCTCCCAGACAGTCACCTCTTCTTCTCTGGTGGGCATTCGGATTCTGTTCTTCAGTGCAAACGCTGGTGATTTGGGGACAGTGATTGGAAGTACCTTCTTTTCAGGAACACCCTGGAAAGAAAGAGAATAAAACTCAACTAGACATCCTAGAACAACTTCCACTATATAGAAATCCCATCTTAAAGAAAACTTCAAGACAACCCATCTCTGCACTCCCGGGACCTATAGAACATATTCTTCTCATGTATACAAAGGCTCACACAAATTGATGCTATATTTGCATATAATCTATACACCTCTTCCTATATACTTTAAGCTATCTCTATATTGTTCATAATAACTAATACAATGTAAGTGGTATGACTATAGCTATTATACTATAATGTTTGGGGAATAGTGGCCAAGAAAAGTCTGTGCATAGTCAATGCAAATGTAATTTTTTCCCCAACTATTTTTCATCCAGGATTAGATGAAGTTACAGATGCAGAACTCTCAAATAAGGAGAGCTAGGCTGGAGAGATGGCTTAGTGGTTAAGTTACTTGACTGTAGAGCCAAAGGACCTAGGTTTGATTCCTCAGGACCCACATAAGCCAGATGCACAAGGTGGCGCATGCATCTGAAGTTTGTTTGCAGTGGCTGGAGGACCTGGTGCACCCACCCTATCTGTCACTCTTTCAAATAAATAAATAAATAAATTTTTTAAAAATAAGGAGAACATACTGTACATATAAACTTCACTGTAAGGCAAGGGGGATGGCCCATTCCACAGGACAGAATAAGTGTCTAGTACTGAAAATCAAATAAAAGCTTATGACTGGGAAAGTCATAAGCCCTAAGTGAGAAACTACTACTATTATCTTGCAAAATGGATACATTATACCTATGAAACTGCCCTCTTAACACTTGTTTATACCTATAGATCAATGCTACTCTCACATTGGTTAGAGAAGCTTCTCTTTGCAAATGGCAGTGACCACTCAGGTGACTAACTGGCCAAAGTGCTGAGAAGTTAAAGGCACTTGCTGGCAAGCCTGCTAACCTGAGTCTGATTTTCCTTAGAGTACGTACACATAAAGCTAGATGCAAACTAGTGCATGCATCCGTATCTAAATGGCCTATGGTAACAAGGGGCGGTGCAAGAATTTGGAAGATGGCAAGCAACTGGCAAGAGAGACCCTACCCCAAAAGACGGAAGGCAGGGTGCTAGGGAGATGGTTCAGTGGTTAAAAACGCTTGCCAAGCCTGCAGGCCTGGGTTCAATTCCCCAGGGGCCCATGTAAAGCCAGACAGGTATTCATTTGCACAAGCAAGAGACCATGGCATGTACACACATGTAAATAAACAAATAAATAACAAAAATTGGTTTCTTCACTCAGCCACAAGACACACAAGTCCAGCTTCCCCCTCACCCAGACTGGCTAGGGGTAAAGGAGGAGAGCATAACACTGTGTTTTGGTCTAGCAGAAGTTTTCCTTTTGCCTTTGCTTTATAGTTTGGGACAACTTCTCACTTTTGATTACATGCATGATTTTCCTCTGGTCTCCTAATCTACCACATGTGTATTTCTCTTACACCCCAGAACTACCACATGGGTGCTTTGGTAAATTCAGATCTGCTACCTGTGTAATTTCTTTAAACTTGGGATAACCATGAGTGTAACTAACCTTCTTTCTCCTCTGGATCTCTTGGTCTCTGCTTTGATATTTCCCCTCTTATTTCCCTCTAAATAAACTTAATACTTCATAATTTTATTTTTTTAATTAAAAAAATTTTTGTTTATTTTTATTTATTTGAGAGTGAAAGAGAGAAGGAGGCAGAGAGAAAGAGAGAATGGGTGCGCCAGGGCTTCCAGCCACTGCAAATGAACTCCAGACATGTGCGCCTCCTTGTGCATCTGGCTATCATGGGTCCTGGGGAATCGAGCCTCGAACCGGGTTCCTTAGGCTCCACAGGCAAGTGCTTAACCGCTAAGCCATCTCACCAGCCCTATACTTCATAATTAAAAAAAAAAAGGGGGGGGGCTGGAGAGATGGCTTGGTGGTTAAAGCACTTGCCTGGAAAGCCTAAGGACCCAGGTTCAATTCCCTAGTACCCACGTGAGGCAGATGCACAAGGTGGCATATGCATCTGGAGTTCATGTGCACTGGCTAGAGACTCTAGTGTTCCCATTCTCTCTCTGACTCTTTCTCCAATATAAAAATAAAAATATTTTAAATAAATAAAATAAAATATTCTGATTAAGTAAATTTCAATGAACTAATGCTCTTTTAGTGTACTTTAAACATTTAAAAGAGCTAAGTGGGGGCTGGAGAGATGGCTTAGCAGTTAAGGCACTTGCCTGTGAAGCCTAAGGACTCATGTTCGACTCTACAGATCTCATGTAAGCCAATACACAAAGATGAGGCAAGTACAAGGTCGCACATGCCCACTAGGTAGCGCAAGCATCTGGAATTCGATTGCAGTGGCTGGAAGCCCTGGCATGTCCATTCTATCTGACTCTCTCTCTTCATCTCTCTCTGCTTGCAAATTGAACCCCCCCCCCAAAAAAAAACCTGAGGTTGTCTTTTGACCTATATACACATGCTGCGGCATGTGTGTACCCAGACACATGCACACACGCACGCATGCACACGCGCACACTCAGGACAATGTAAGTATGCAGTTACAGTCATTACTATTATCACCATGACTGTGTACTGTGTGTCGGTATACTTACTATGCCACTTTAGCTCCTACCCGGCATCCAACCAATCAAAGGTCCAAGGCTGGGGCCCAGGAATCTGTTTATGTAAGAAGAGCCTCAGGGGTTCTGGGAACCACACGGATGTGGCAAACGCTGCAGCACACAGCACTGATTCAGTCATGCCGTCCTCACTTACCAAGTGCTTTGCAGCTCTAATTACTGAGAATTCTCAGCAGGCGTAACCTGGTGCAGTGCTATTAAGATCTCTCCAACTTTTAATGAACTCTAGTCACCCTTCCCCACTTGCCAATTCACCACAGCTTTTCCAGCATACAACAAACAAGAAATTTCTTAGTCTCCAAAAATGTAGTTTCAGCACAATTGGTGATACAGGAGGATCTCAGGTGGCACGTACACTTTTTTTCCTTTTAATAACCTAAGAGCTTTGTATTTAAAGTTGTCTTGGAGGGCTGGAGAGATGGCTTAGTGGTTAAGGGTTTGCCTGCAAAGCCAAAGGATCCCAGTTCGATTCTCCAGGATCCACGTAAGCCAGATGCACAAGGGACACATGCATCTGGAGTTCTTTTGCAGGAGCTAGAGGCCCTGGCGTGCCCATTCTCTCTCTCTCTCTCTCTCTCTCTCTCACTCGCTCTTGCGATCTGTCTCTCTCTGCCTCTCTTTCTCTCTCTTACATAAATAAAGAAGGTGTCTTGGAAAGCCCAGCATGGTGGTGCATGACCATAATCCCAGTGGTTGGGAGGTGCCAGCCGCAGAAGCAAGAGTTCAAGGCTATTCACAACCACATGCCCAGCCTGGAGGACATAACTTTGCCTCAAAAATCAAACAAAAAAGGTATCTTTGGGCTAGAAACATAGCTCAATGGAAGACCACTAGTCTAGAATGTACAAAGCCTTGTTTGCTCCCTAGCACTATAAATATCTTCTACTTTATTACAAGAGCATGGACCCTGGGACCACACTACCTAAGATTATTATCCTAGCTCTGCCATTGGCTAGTTTATGATTTTGAACTAGTTTACTTCTCTTTCCTAACTGTAAGCTAGATTAATAAATGTACCTACAGTGTTGACTGGGCTGGGGAGATGGCTTAGTGGATAAAGTGCTTGCCACATAAGCATGAGTACCTGAGCTTGGGTCTCCAGAACCCACATAAGGCTGCATGCTATAGTGCCAGCATCTGTAGTTCCAGTGTACCTAGCGCCAGAAGAGAAAAGCGTCCCAAAACGGGGGGAGGGAGCAGGTATCTACCCCGGCAAAGCAGGACAGAATCTGCCTCAAACAGGGTAGAAGATGAGGCTGGTACCTGAAGTTACTGTCTGACCTGCACATGCACACCTGCATGAACACACATGAACAGACATACATAAGTCATGCAAACAAGAAAAGTACCTGCAGCATGTACCTCAGAGTTCTTGTGAGAATCAAGGCAGTTGTTATGCAGAAGAGCTTAGAATGAAAACCTGGGATGGACCCAGAGGTAGTGGGGCACTCCTTTAATCCCAATACTCTTAATCACGGTGAGTCTGAGGCTATCCTGGGACTACACAGTGAGTTTCAGGTGACACTACCTCAAAAAAAAGTTTGTTTTAACATCTTGGCCTACAGTACATATGCCTCATAGCAAAAAAACAGAGGGGAGGAACTGTAAATTCAAGAGAATTCTCATGATAAAAATCTTTCAACTGAAAGAGGAGTTAGTAATAGAAATAATCATGATTATTCAAACCTAGAAAGTATAACTTCGGGGTGCTTTCAATTTATGTCAAGAAACAGAACAAACCCAGTTAACACATATTTAGAGTTTCATAAAATCATGGTATCGGGCTGGAGAGATGGTTTAGCAGTTAAGGCGTTTGCCTGCAAAGCAAATGGACCTTGGTTCAATTCCCCAGGCCCATGTAAGCTAGACACACAAGGCGGTGCATGTATCTAGAGTTGGTTTGCAGTGGCTGGAGGTCCTGGGGAACCTTTCTCTCTCTCTCTCTCTGCCTCTTTCTCTCTTGCTCTCTCAAATAAAAAACTTTAAAAAAAAAGCCATGGACTCTAAAACAAGTAAAAAAAGATGAGGCTGGAGAGATGGGTTAGTGGTGAAGGCACTTGCCTGCAAAGCCTAACGACCCCAGTTCGATTACAGTTGTGCAAAGTGGTGCATGGGTCTGAAGTTTGTTTGCAGTTCTATTCTCTCTCCTCTCTGCTTGCAAATAATTTTTTTTTAAAGAGAGGACAGTGGCTGGGCGTGGTGGTGCCATGCCTTTAATCCCAGCACTTAGGAGACTACCCAGTGAATTCCAGGTCAGCCTGAGCTCAAGTGAAACCCTACCTCGATAAAAAAGCAAGAACAACAACAAAAAAAGAGGATAGTGTAACAGTGGGGGCTGGAGAGGTGGCTCAGTGGCTTCAAGGTGCTTGTTTCTAAGGTCTTACTGCCTGGGTTCCATTACCCAGTACCTACATAAAGCCAGATGCACAGAGTGGCACATGCATTTTGAGTTTGGTTGTAGTAGCAGGAAGCCCTGGAAGGCAAGCCCTCTAGTCTCCCACTTTACAAATAAATAATAATAATATGTATGCCTCCCAAATGCTAGGATTAAAGATGTGCACCACCATGCCTGGCTTTAAATAAAAATATTTTTAAAATATTATTGACAAAAAATAAAATTATAGTAAAGTTGTCTGTAATCCCAGTTACTCAAGAAGCTGAAACTACTCAAGAGTATCTTTGAGGGCTGGAGAGATGGCTTAGCGGTTAAGATGCTTGCTTACAAAGCCAAAGGACCTCAGAGTTCAATAAATTTCCCAGATACACAGGTGGCGCAGGTGGAGTTTGTTTGTAGCAGCTAGAGGCCCTGGAGCACCATTCTCTCTCTCTAATTAAATAAATAAATATTAAAAGAAAGAGAATCTTTTGAGTCCTTTACTTTGAATAACATAGCCATCCCTTTATCTCAAAAAAAAAAGTTGACAGGCATGGTGGCACACATCTTTAATCTTAGCAGTTGGGAGGCAGAGATCAGAGGACTGCTGTTGAGTGAGAGCAGCCTGAGACTACAGAGTGAATTCTAGGTCAGTCTGGGCTCGAGCTACAATCTACATTGAAAGAACAACAAACAAACAAACGGTCTTTTTTCTTAAATAATTTTTTTAAATTTATTATTTGAGTTAGAGAGAGGCAGAGAGAGAGAAAAAATGGGTGCACCAGGGCCTCTAGGCCCTGCAAATGAACTTCAAACACATGTGCCACTTTGTGCATCTGACTCATGTAGGTGCTGGGAATTGAATGTGAGTCCTTAGGCTTCACAGGCAAGCTACTTAACCACTAAGCTGTTTCTCCAGACCTTAAAGATTTATTTTTCATTTATTTACTTGGGAGAGGAAAAAGAGAGAGGAAAAGAAAGAGGGCCAGGAGCCGGGCGTGGTGGCGCACGCCTTTAATCCCAGCACTCGGGAGGCAGAGGCAGAGGTAGGAGGATCGCCGAGAGTTTGAGGCCACCCTGAGACTACAGAGTGAATTCCAGGTCAGCCTGAGCTAGAGTGAGACCCTACCTCGAAAAACCAAAAAAAAAAAGAAAGAAAGAAAGAAAGAGGGCCAGGGAGGGAGAGACAGAGAATGGGCACACCAAAACCACTGGCCAACGCACACAAACTCCAAATACGTGAGCCACTTTGTGCGTCTGGCATTACATGGGTACTGAGGAATCATACCTGGGCCAGCAGGCTTTGCAAGCAAACACTTCAACCATTCAAACATCTCCCCAACCCCCCAAAATTTTTAATAAAGTATGCGGAAGGATATATGTAGTTTACATGAAAATACTGCATTATTGTATGTAAAAGGCTTTATCATTGTAGATTTTGGTTGCCTGTGGAGGAGTCTGTGGATGGACTACATGCTATCCCCTCTTCAAAGCATTCCCTGAACCTTCTCTCCATAAGAAATCATTCTTTTCTACTTTTTCATATAGTACTTTAAGCTGTCATGTCTCTTCGAATTATATCTTTTTTAATTAATTTTTTTTTTTTAATTTGAGAGAGACAGACAGAAAGAGACAGATAGAAAGAGGCAAACAGAGAGAGAATGGGCATGTCAGGGCCTTCTGCAAACGGACTCCAGATGCATTCACCAACTTGTGCATCTGGGTCCTGGGGAATCGAACCTCGGTCCTTTGGTTTTGCAGGCAAGTGCCTTACCAGCTAAGCCATCTCTCCAGCCCTACATCTCTTCTTATTTTGTATTATTTACCCACGTGATACTGTCCTAACTGATTTTAAGTCCAAAGAGCAGAATCCACTTCTGCTACATCCCTGCCACCTCCAGCTCTTCCTGATCCGAGGCCTCCTCACAGTATCCACTTGAACATTTATGAGTAGGGGGGATTCGATACTAAGCAGGACAATTCTACCAGCACCCAAACCTCAAGCATTCTTACCACAACATCTTCCAAGATCTTAGTAGGGCAAGGTCTGGAATGAAATTCAAAGTGTTCCTCCTCTGATTTCTTCTTTGAGTCTCGCTCCCGGAGTCTTTTCTCAATTTCCAAATCAAAACCAATAGGCTGAGTAGGTGGTTTTACAGGTGGTTTCTTGGGCAAGATAGGCCCACCCTCAAGGATTCTGGGGTCAAGTTCCCGAGCTTTAAATTTGTATCTGTAAGGTAGAAGTTTGAATGACAACTTAAGGAAAATGGAGACCAGACAAACGAGAAAGTAGAGCAGAAGCAAACAATAATCACTGGAGCAGAGGGCTGTATCTCGAGAAAAGGAGACATGGGGCAGGACTGGAGAGATGACTTAGCAGTTAAGGAACTTGCCTGCGAAGGCTAAGGATCCAGGTTTGATTCCCCAGCGCCCATGTTAAGCCAGACATACATGGTGGCGCATACATCTGGAGTTCATAGTGAAGTGGCTAGAGGCCCTGAAACACCAATGTTCTCTTTCTCTCTTGCTCTCAAATAAATACATAAAAATAAAATATATTTTTAAAAAAAGAAGAAATGAGGCTGTCCAAAAGTCCTATTAAAGAGTAAGGTCAGGGCTGGAGAGACGGCTTAGCGGTTAAGCGCTTGCCTGTGAAGCCTAAGAACCCAAGTTAGAGGCTCGATTGATTCCCCAGTACCCACGTTAGCCAGATGCACAAGGGAGCGCACACGTCTAGAGTTCGTTTGCAGTGGCTAGAAGCCCTGGCACGCCCATTCACTCTCTCTCTCTATCTGTCTCTTTCTCTCTCTGTCACTCTCAAATAAATAAATAAAAATGAACAACAAAAAAAAGAGTGGGGCCAGTCAGGCATGGTGTCACATGCTTTAATCCCACCACTTGGGAGGCAGAGGAAGGGGGATCACCATGAGTTGGAGGCCACCCTGATTTCACCCACTACATAGTGAATTCCAGGTCAACCAGGACTAGAGTGAAACCCTACCTCAAAAACCAAAAAAAAAAAAAAAAAAAGAGTAGGACCAAGTTGGATATAATGGTGCACACCTTTAATCTCAACTCTCGGGGGGTGGAGGTAGGAAGATCATTTTGAGTTCAAGGCCATCCTGAGATGACATAATGAATTCCAGGTCATCCTGGGCTAGAATGAGAACCTACCTTGAAAAAAAACATTAAAAAAAAAAAAAAAAGGTAGAGCCAGCCAAGGGTTAGGCATGTAACTCAGTCAGTAGGTAATGCTTGCCCAACAAGCCCAAAGCCCTGGGTTCAATTCCTACAATGCATGAAATGGGTATTGCCTCTAATCTAAGCACAATGGAGGTAGAAGTTGCAGGATAAGTAGTTCAAGGTCAGTCTTAACTACATAGTGAGTTTGAGGCCAGCCTGGCACACATAAGACCCTGTTGAAAAGACAAGACTGGAGCCCAGCTGATGACACAAGCCTGGAATTCCAGCAAACAGAGAGGCTGAGACAGGAGGATCAAAACTTCAACACCGCCAGGCATGGTGGCGCACGCCTTTAATCCCAGCACTTGGGAGGCAGAGGTAGGAGGATCGCTGAGAGTTTGAGGCCACCATGAGACTACATAGTTAATTTCAGGTCAGCCTGGAACAGAGTGAGACATTACCTCGAAAAAAAAAGAAAAACGTCAACACCTTCCTCGGCTACAAAGGAATTCAAGTCCAGCCTTAGTAACTTAGTGAGACCATAACTCAAAATCTCACACAGAAGTTTAAAAATTAAAAACAAGAGGGGGCTGGAGAGATGGCTTAGCTGTTAAGGTGCTTGTCTGCAAAGCCAAAGGACCTCAGTTCGTTTCCCCAATACCCACATAAGCCAGATGAACAAAGTGGTGCAAGCATCTGGAGTTCGTTTGCAATGGCTAGAAGCCCTGGCACGCCCACTCTTTGTCACTATCTTTCTCTCTCTGCCTCTTTCCCTCTCTCAAATAAATAAAATTAAAATTAAAAAATAAATAAAAACAGGAGGGGCTGGAGAGATGGCTTAGCTGTTAAGGCACTTGTCTAAGGACCCAAGTACAATTCCTCAGAACCCACATAAGCCAGATGCACATGGTGGCACATGTGACTGGAATTCGTTTGCAATGGCTACAGGCCCTGGTGCAACCATTCTCTCTCTAAAATAAAAATGAATAAATAGGGCTGGAAAGACAGCTTAGCGGTTAAGGTGCTTGCTTGCAAAGCCTACAGACCTAGGTTTGATTCTCCAAATCCCACGTAAGCTAGATGTATATGGTGGTTCATGCATCTCGAGTTCATTTGCAATGGCTAGAGGTCATGGCGCACCTATCCTCTCTTTTCCCCTCTGTCTCTAATAAATAAAAATATTTAAAAATAGGGCATGAGAGATGGCTTAGCAGTTAAGATGCTTGCCTATAAAGCCAAAGGACCCGGGTTCAATTCCCCAGGACCCAAATTAGCCAGATACACAAGGTGGCACATGTGTCTGGAGTTCATTTGCAGCAGCTAAAGGCTCTGCTGTGCCCAATCTCTCTCTCTCTCTGAAATAAATAAATAATCAGGTTTCCTTTAAAAATATTTAAAAATAAATAAAGCCTTACCTATAAAATATATATATAAATAAATAAAAAGGGCCCTGGGAAGATGGCTCAGCAGTTAAAAACACTTGCGTGTAAAGCCTGGCAGCCTGGACTTGATTTCCTGGTACCCACATAGAGCCAAATGGGCTGAGATGAGGGCGGGTTACCAGACTAGGAACCTAGAGGTTCAGCTTCAGAAGAGATGAATAGCCAAAAGAGCCTATTTTCTCCTTTTGCCCACTCCTTCACTGCCCTTACAGAAGACACATGTTTAGCTGGAACTGTAGTAAAGTTCTGCTACTCCCACCCTGCACTGGATTTTTACTAGGTTATAATCTAAGGCACCCCTATACTTCCACTTTCAGTCAGGAGCCCAGCCTGCCAAGCTGCTCACTGACACAAGTTTTCACAAGCAAGAAAGCAGTAACACTCTCCTTATAGAACTGAAAGGAAGGAAGGAGGCAGGACCCTGAGCTCTCTTCAGAGGCTGCCAGGGGGACTTACTGTTGCAGTTTCTCAAGCTCCTCAGCCTCCAGCTCCGCTGTACTCTTGCAGGTCACAGGCCTTGCGCGCTGTTTGGTCTGAAGCACTGGAGTCTGTGGGTCTCTGGAGATCTTGGTGGCAGAAGACTTGGATGGTAATAGGCCTGTAAACACAGATCACAGACATTCACTTAGTTCCCCAAGATCCAGTTTACCTGCAAGAGATGACTCAGATAAATGGACAAATAGGCCTTGAGCCTAAGGATTTGGGTTGGATTTCCCAGTACCCACATAAAGCCAGTGAGATGCAAAAATGGCAAATGTGTCTGGAGCTCATTTGCAGTGGCTAGACCATGGTGCTCCTGTTCTTGTTCTATCTGCCTCTTTCTCACACTCTCTCTCAAATAAATAAATATTTCAAAAAGAAAAAGAAGTGGATAAACAAGCCAGAATACTTGGCCCTAAATTCAGCCCAGGTCATGCCAGTCATTGACAAGTTCACTCCATTTTTCACCGATCACTCTTTATTAAAGGGTAACTTTTGGGTAAATTCTTCGTAATCTTCCATGTGCCATGCCTAACCTGTTTTTTAACCATTCCACAGACCTTTCTATTGACAAGACCAACTACTTTGCTTGGGATGAACAATTATATGTCATTTAAAACTTTTACTTTATTTATTTTCAAGGCAAGGTCTCACGCTAGCTCAGGTTGACCTGGAATTCACCATGTGGTCTCAGGACAGCCTCGAACTCACGGCAATCCACCTACCACTGCCTCCCAAGTGCTGGGATTAAAGGCATGAGCCATCACGTCCAGCCTGGATAGACAACTTTTTAAGAAAATATTTTATTTATTAATTTCTAAGCAGAGAGAAATAGACAGAACAGATAGAGAGAATGGGCATGGCCCATTGCATACACCTTGTATATCTGCTTTACAGAGGTACTGGGAAATTGAACTCAGGTCATTAGGCTTTATATGCAAGCACCTTAACCACTAAGCCATCTTTCCAGCCCTGCCAACTTTGTGTTTTTTTTTTTTTTTTTTTTAATTTTTTCTTTTGCAAGGTTGGGTCTCCCTCTAGCCCAAGATGAAATGGAGTCTCAGAATGGCTTCAAACTCACAGCGATCCTCTTACCACTGCCTCCCAAGAGCTGGGATTAAAGACATATGGCACTATGCTAACCCCAACAACTTTGTTAAAAAATATTTACTTATTTACGTATTGCAAGCAGAGACAGAGAGAAGCAAGACAAATAGAGAGAATGGGCACACCAGTGGCAACGCCTTTAATCCCAGCACTCGGGAGGCAGAGGTAGGAGGATTGCCATGAGTTTGAGGCCTCCCTGAGACTACACAGTTAATTCCAGTTCAGCCTGGGCTGGAGGGAGACCCTACCTCAAAAAACCAAATAAAAGTTCAAGGACAGCCGGGCGTGGTGGCGCACGCCTTTAATCCCAGCACTCGGGAGGCAGAGGTAGGAGGATTGCCGTGAGTTCGAGGCCACCCTGAGACTCCATAGTGAATTCCAGGTCAGCCTGGGCTAGAGTGAGACCCTACCTCAAAAAAAAAAAAAAAAAAAAAAAAAAAAAGTTCAAGGACAGCCTGGCCGACCAATCTAATTCTAGACAATCCCTCATACATACCTAGATCATGCCTCAAAAATGGGGAGGATGGGAGGAGAGATGGACAGACAAAGAGGGAAGAAGAAAGGGAGGAAGGAAGGAAGGAAGTGGAGGGAGAAAATATAATTTTAAAAAAAGTGAAAGGAGGCTGTCCCAAAAGTCCTATTAAAGAGTAAGGTCTGGCCATGGGAGAGACGGCTTAAGCGGTTAAGCGCTTTGCCTGTGAAGCATAAGAACCCAAGTAGTGGCTCGATGATTCCCCGTACCCACGTTAGCCAGATGCACAAGGGAGGCGCACACGTCTAGAGTTCGTTTGCAGTGGCTAGAAGCCATCGGGCACGCCCATTCACTCTCTCTCTCTATATGTCTCTTTCTCTCATCTGTCACTCTCAATAAATAAATAAAAATGAACAACAAAAAAAAGAGTGGGGCCAGTCAGGCATGGTGTCAATGCTTTAATCCCACCACTTGGGAGGCAGACGGAAGGGGGATCACATGAGTTGGAGGCCACCCTGATTTCACCCACTACATAGTGAATTCCAGGTCAACCAGGACTAGAGTGAAACCCTCACCTCAAAAACCAAAAAAAAAAAAAAAAAAGAGTAGGACCAAGTTGGATATAATGGTGCACACCTTTAATCTCAACTCTCGGGGGGTGGAGGTAGGAAGATCATTTTGAGTTCAAGGCCATCCTGAGATGACATAATGAATTCCAGGTCATCCTGGGCTAGAATGAGAACCTACCTTGAAAAAAAACATTAAAAAAAAAAAAAAAGGTAGAGCCAGCCAAGGGTTAGGCATGTAACTCAGTCAGTAGGTAATGCTTGCCCAACAAGCCCAAAGCCCTGGGTTCAATTCCTACAATGCATGAAATGGGTATTGCCTCTAATCTAAGCACAATGGAGGTAGAAGTTGCAGGATAAGTAGTTCAAGGTCAGTCTTAACTACATAGTGAGTTTGAGGCCAGCCTGGCACACATAAGACCCTGTTGAAAAGACAAGACTGGAGCCCAGCTGATGACACAAGCCTGGAATTCCAGCAAACAGAGAGGCTGAGACAGGAGGATCAAAACTTCAACACCGCCAGGCATGGTGGCGCACGCCTTTAATCCCAGCACTTGGGAGGCAGAGGTAGGAGGATCGCTGAGAGTTTGAGGCCACCATGAGACTACATAGTTAATTTCAGGTCAGCCTGGAACAGAGTGAGACATTACCTCGAAAAAAAAAGAAAAACGTCAACACCTTCCTCGGCTACAAAGGAATTCAAGTCCAGCCTTAGTAACTTAGTGAGACCATAACTCAAAATCTCACACAGAAGTTTAAAAATTAAAAACAAGAGGGGGCTGGAGAGATGGCTTAGCTGTTAAGGTGCTTGTCTGCAAAGCCAAAGGACCTCAGTTCGTTTCCCCAATACCCACATAAGCCAGATGAACAAAGTGGTGCAAGCATCTGGAGTTCGTTTGCAATGGCTAGAAGCCCTGGCACGCCCACTCTTTGTCACTATCTTTCTCTCTCTGCCTCTTTCCCTCTCTCAAATAAATAAAATTAAAATTAAAAAATAAATAAAAACAGGAGGGGCTGGAGAGATGGCTTAGCTGTTAAGGCACTTGTCTAAGGACCCAAGTACAATTCCTCAGAACCCACATAAGCCAGATGCACATGGTGGCACATGTGACTGGAATTCGTTTGCAATGGCTACAGGCCCTGGTGCAACCATTCTCTCTCTAAAATAAAAATGAATAAATAGGGCTGGAAAGACAGCTTAGCGGTTAAGGTGCTTGCTTGCAAAGCCTACAGACCTAGGTTTGATTCTCCAAATCCCACGTAAGCTAGATGTATATGGTGGTTCATGCATCTCGAGTTCATTTGCAATGGCTAGAGGTCATGGCGCACCTATCCTCTCTTTTCCCCTCTGTCTCTAATAAATAAAAATATTTAAAAATAGGGCATGAGAGATGGCTTAGCAGTTAAGATGCTTGCCTATAAAGCCAAAGGACCCGGGTTCAATTCCCCAGGACCCAAATTAGCCAGATACACAAGGTGGCACATGTGTCTGGAGTTCATTTGCAGCAGCTAAAGGCTCTGCTGTGCCCAATCTCTCTCTCTCTCTGAAATAAATAAATAATCAGGTTTCCTTTAAAAATATTTAAAAATAAATAAAGCCTTACCTATAAAATATATATATAAATAAATAAAAAGGGCCCTGGGAAGATGGCTCAGCAGTTAAAAACACTTGCGTGTAAAGCCTGGCAGCCTGGACTTGATTTCCTGGTACCCACATAGAGCCAAATGGGCTGAGATGAGGGCGGGTTACCAGACTAGGAACCTAGAGGTTCAGCTTCAGAAGAGATGAATAGCCAAAAGAGCCTATTTTCTCCTTTTGCCCACTCCTTCACTGCCCTTACAGAAGACACATGTTTAGCTGGAACTGTAGTAAAGTTCTGCTACTCCCACCCTGCACTGGATTTTTACTAGGTTATAATCTAAGGCACCCCTATACTTCCACTTTCAGTCAGGAGCCCAGCCTGCCAAGCTGCTCACTGACACAAGTTTTCACAAGCAAGAAAGCAGTAACACTCTCCTTATAGAACTGAAAGGAAGGAAGGAGGCAGGACCCTGAGCTCTCTTCAGAGGCTGCCAGGGGGACTTACTGTTGCAGTTTCTCAAGCTCCTCAGCCTCCAGCTCCGCTGTACTCTTGCAGGTCACAGGCCTTGCGCGCTGTTTGGTCTGAAGCACTGGAGTCTGTGGGTCTCTGGAGATCTTGGTGGCAGAAGACTTGGATGGTAATAGGCCTGTAAACACAGATCACAGACATTCACTTAGTTCCCCAAGATCCAGTTTACCTGCAAGAGATGACTCAGATAAATGGACAAATAGGCCTTGAGCCTAAGGATTTGGGTTGGATTTCCCAGTACCCACATAAAGCCAGTGAGATGCAAAAATGGCAAATGTGTCTGGAGCTCATTTGCAGTGGCTAGACCATGGTGCTCCTGTTCTTGTTCTATCTGCCTCTTTCTCACACTCTCTCTCAAATAAATAAATATTTCAAAAAGAAAAAGAAGTGGATAAACAAGCCAGAATACTTGGCCCTAAATTCAGCCCAGGTCATGCCAGTCATTGACAAGTTCACTCCATTTTTCACCGATCACTCTTTATTAAAGGGTAACTTTTGGGTAAATTCTTCGTAATCTTCCATGTGCCATGCCTAACCTGTTTTTTAACCATTCCACAGACCTTTCTATTGACAAGACCAACTACTTTGCTTGGGATGAACAATTATATGTCATTTAAAACTTTTACTTTATTTATTTTCAAGGCAAGGTCTCACGCTAGCTCAGGTTGACCTGGAATTCACCATGTGGTCTCAGGACAGCCTCGAACTCACGGCAATCCACCTACCACTGCCTCCCAAGTGCTGGGATTAAAGGCATGAGCCATCACGTCCAGCCTGGATAGACAACTTTTTAAGAAAATATTTTATTTATTAATTTCTAAGCAGAGAGAAATAGACAGAACAGATAGAGAGAATGGGCATGGCCCATGCAACACCTTGTATATCTGCTTTACAGAGGTACTGGGAAATTGAACTCAGGTCATTAGGCTTTATATGCAAGCACCTTAACCACTAAGCCATCTTTCCAGCCCTGCCAACTTTGTGTTTTTTTTTTTTTTTTTTTTAATTTTTTCTTTTGCAAGGTTGGGTCTCCCTCTAGCCCAAGATGAAATGGAGTCTCAGAATGGCTTCAAACTCACAGCGATCCTCTTACCACTGCCTCCCAAGAGCTGGGATTAAAGACATATGGCACTATGCTAACCCCAACAACTTTGTTAAAAAATATTTACTTATTTACGTATTGCAAGCAGAGACAGAGAGAAGCAAGACAAATAGAGAGAATGGGCACACCAGTGGCAACGCCTTTAATCCCAGCACTCGGGAGGCAGAGGTAGGAGGATTGCCATGAGTTTGAGGCCTCCCTGAGACTACACAGTTAATTCCAGTTCAGCCTGGGCTGGAGGGAGACCCTACCTCAAAAAACCAAATAAAAGTTCAAGGACAGCCGGGCGTGGTGGCGCACGCCTTTAATCCCAGCACTCGGGAGGCAGAGGTAGGAGGATTGCCGTGAGTTCGAGGCCACCCTGAGACTCCATAGTGAATTCCAGGTCAGCCTGGGCTAGAGTGAGACCCTACCTCAAAAAAAAAAAAAAAAAAGTTCAAGGACAGCCTGGCCGACCAATCTAATTCTAGACAATCCCTCATACATACCTAGATCATGCCTCAAAAATGGGGAGGATGGGAGGAGAGATGGACAGACAAAGAGGGAAGAAGAAAGGGAGGAAGGAAGGAAGGAAGTGGAGGGAGAAAGGGAAGTAGGGCTGAAAAAGCCAGTCAGCCAAATGGTGGAAGTAAACTATTAACTATGGCACACCATCAATATTAAGAAAATCACCAGCTGGGCATGGTGGTGCATGCCTTTAATCTCAGCACTCCAGAGGCAGAGATAGGAGGATCGCCATGAGTTCAAGGCCACCCTGAGAATACAGAGTGAATTCCAGGTCAGCCTGTGCTAGAGTGAGATGCACCCTTGAAAATCCCCCCCCCAAAAAAATCACCAACATCCACAGAAAGTATTGATGGCCAAGGATATTCCTATCAATTTTCATATTTACTTAGAATGAGTCCTCCTAGCTAGATGTTATCATTGTGGTAGTTTGGATGTATGTTCCCTAACAGACTCAAGTGTTTTATTAAAACTTGGGGGATGCATAAAAAAAAAGCCGGGTGTGGTGGCACAGGCCTTTAATCTCAGCACCCGGGAGGCAAAGCCATGAGTTCCAGGTCAGCCTGGGCTAGAGCAGGACCATGCTTTGAAAAAAATAAATAAAATAAAGAGACTGGACGAATGAGAGGATTGGGTGCAAATGCTGTTGACTTTGTAGACTTGGTGGTAAATAAATGGGATTTATGAAGCTGGGCAAGGTGGTGCATGCCTATAACCCCAGCATTCATGATGCATATAGGTAGGAAGATTGCCTTGAGTTCGAAGCCTGCCTGAGACTACATAGTGAATTCCAGGTCAGCCTGTGCTAGAATGAAACCCTACCTCAAAAAAAAAAAAAAAAAAAAAAACAGCAGATGGATGCTGAGATGGCTTACCTGTTAAGGTGCTTGCCTGCACAGCCAAAGGACCCATGTTCAATTCCCTAGCACCCACATAAGCCAGATGCACAAGGTGGTGACTGCATCTTGAGTTTGTTTGCAGTAGCTAGAGGCCCTGGCATGCCCATTTTCTTTCTCTCTCAAATAAATAAAAATTTGAAAATTATACATATATATATATATGGCTGGAAGAGGTGTCACTGGAGACAAATCTGATTTCTAGCCCAAAGGTATGCAGAAAGGTTTTTGAGTTCTGCCTGGGCCCCTGCTGCTCGTTGCTTTCGGTGTGCTGGCTGCGGTGGATTCTCTCTGCTTGGATCTGTGGAAGGGGCCACTCTCTTCTGCCAGTATGGAACTTCCCCTGGACCACAAAGCCAGAAATAAATCCCGTCCTTCCCATAAACAGTGTCTGGTTTTGAAGTTCATACCAGCAACATGGAGCTGACTACTATAATCATATAACAGTGAGATAAATCAATTTTTTCTTTTTTGCTTGTGTTTATTTATTAATTTGAGAGCATCAGAGAGAGAGAGAGAGAATAGGCACATCAGGGCCTGAAGCCACTGCAAATGAACTCCAGATGCATGCACCACCTTGTGCATCTTGCTTACGTGGGTCCTGGGAATGAAGCCTTGAACCAGGGTCCTTAGGCTTCACAGGCAAGCGCTTAACTGCTAAGCTATCTCTCCAGCCACCAGAAATAAATTTTTTTTTAGGCAAGCCCAACAGACTGCCCTCTTCATTTTTTATGCAAGAGATATTTAGGATGCCAGGGTCTCCAGCCACTGTACTCAAACTCCACATAAGCGTGCCACCTTGTGTGCTTCCTCACCCTATACACCTGGCTCACGTTGCACATGTGTCTGGAGCTGGCTTGTAGTGGCAAGAGGCCCTGGCACTCCATATTCACTCTCTCTGCCTCTTCCTCTCTGTATCTCTCACAAGTAATTTAAAAACAAAAACACATTTCATTATTTCCATAATATAAAAAGCTTAAAAAATCTATTAGGCTATTATAATAACAATATTAAGAAATGCTTTATTTGGGCTGGAGAGATGGCTTAGCTGTTAAGGCACTAACCTGTGAAGCCTAACAACCCAGGTTTGATTCTCCAGTACCCATGTAAGCCAGATGCACATGGAGGCACACGCGTCTAGAATTTGTTTGCAGTGGCTTCAGGCCCTGGAATGCCTGTTCATTCATTCATTCATTCTCTCTCTCTCTCTCAAATAAATAAATAAAAGTTTAAAAACAGGTTTTAAGAAATGTTATATTTAGAGCTGAAAATTTAGTTCAGTAGAAGAGTGTTTGCCCATCATTTGTAAGGTTCAATCCCCAGGACTGAAAAAAAGAAAACAAAAACACTGTATATAAAGGAACTCATTCACATGGCTACCTAACTCAGTGCTTAAACAATGCCCATGCAAGTTAGAAAACTCAAAGTTTTACCTAAAATGCAAGCCTCATCCTTTTGTTTATTTATTTGAGACAAGCCCTCTCACAGCCCAGGGTGAACTAACTCATTATGTAGCCAAGGATGGCTTTGAACTCCTGATCCTTCTGAATTTACAACTGAAATCTTAGGATTATAGGTTTGTATGACCTTGCCCAGTTTAGCCATAATCTTTTTTAAATTTATTTTATTTATTTATTTGAGAGAGGGAGAGAAATAGGCAGGTAGAGAGAGAGAGAGAGAGAGAGAGAGACAGAGACAGAGAGAATGGGTGAGCCAGGGCCGTCAGCCACTGCAAATGTCCCCTTGTGCATATGGCTTACATGGGACCTGGAGAATTGGGTCCTTTGGCTTTGCAGGAAAGTGCCTTAACCACTAAGCCATCTCTCTAGCCCCATAATCTCTTGATAAGTATTCTTTATTTCTTTCTTTATTTAATTTATTTGAGAGGCAGAAAGAGTTGGGGGGGGGGGGAGAGAGAAATAGAGAATGGGCATGACAGGGCCTCCAGCCACTGCAAACGAACTCCAGATGCATGTGCCCCCCTTGTGCATCTGGCTTACATGGATCCTGGAGAATCTAACCAGGATCCCTTGGGTTTGCAGGCAAATGCCTTAACTGCTAAGCCATCTCTCCAGCCTGATAAGTATTTATACAACGTCTACTTCGCATTCTTCAGACTTTCTTATGTTGTATAAATAATTTGCATACAGAGAGAAACTTTTTTTTTTCTTCTTGGTTTTTTGAAGTAAGGTCTCAATCTAGCCCACCCTGACCTGGAATTCACTATGTAGTCACAGGCAGGCTTCGAACTCAGGGCAATCTTCCTACCTATATGCATCATGAATGCTGGGATTATAGGCATGCACCACCTTGCCCAGCTTCATAAATCCCATTTATTTACCACCAAGTCTACAAAGTCAACAGCATTTGCACCCAATCCTCTCATTCATCCAGTAACTTTATTTTATTTATTTTTTTCAAAGCATGGTCCTGCTCTAGCCCAGGCTGACCTGGAATTCATTAGGTAGCCTCAGGGGGTCTGGAACTCATGGCAATCCTCCTACCTCTGTCTCCTGAGTGCTGGTATTACAGGAATGTGCTACCACACCCAGATCCATTCTCTTTTTAAGCAATAATCACTCCTGTGCTAAGCATCCTAAAAGAAGCTCCAGCCAGCAATGATAATGACAAGAAAACTTACTAATATCATCCTTCTTGTTCCTCAAATGATATCTAGTAGGGGTTCGCTTGTGGAAGGCTTCGATCTGCTGTGCAAGGGGCACATATGTAGCAGCTGTTTCCTCGAAGGTTCTTTTCTTCCCTTTGGACAGGTTGAAAGGTTTGATAATGGTGCACCCCTTACTCACTCCGGCCTGCAAAGAGAAAAGTAGTTCCCAGTTAAACATTGTACAAGAGCATAGATTTACCACAAGAAAATATTCAGCACACAGGAGGAAAATAAAAAAGGTACATGTGCAGCCAAGATTATACTGCATTCTTTTTTAAAAATATTTTATTTATTTATTCATTTGACAGAGAAAGGGGGGGGGGAGAGAGAGATAGACAGACAGACAGACAGAATAGGCATGCCAGGGCCTCCAGCCTCTGCAAACAAACTCCAGACGCATGCGCCCCCTTGTGTATCTGGCTAATGTGGGTCCTGAGGAACCGAACCTGGGTCCTTTGGCTTTGCAGGCAAACGCCTTAACTGCTAAGCCATTCCTCCAGCCCCTATACTGTATTCTTCTTCAGTCCTTCCTCAAGAATTAAAGGATTCTTCCTCTTGAAAATTTGGCTAGTATCTGATTACTTGTATTAAAATGGAATAGACATAGTTTTCCCCAGGCATACAAATATTTTGAATAAATCAAGAAGATTTGAGCCAGGCATGGTGGCACACACCTTTAATCACAGCAAGTTTGAAGTACATAGTTAAATCCAGGTCTGAGATACATAGTGAATTCCAGGTCAGACCCTACCTAGAGAAACCAACACATAAAATAAATAAATAATAAAAGCCAAAAAAAGGAGGGGACAACTGAGGAGATTGCTCAGTGCTTGCCCCAAGTATGGGAGCCCAAAAGGCCTGAGACTACCAGAGTTTGATTTCCTAGCACCCACATAAACAGGTGGGTGTGGCCACATACTTTTGTAACCCCAATCCTGTCGGCAGCAGGGATTAGAGAACTGCTAGGGTTCAGACTAAAGAGATGGCTTAGCGGTTAAGGTGCTTTCCTACAAAGGAAAAGGATCCTGGTTCAACTCTCCAGGACCCACATAAGCCAGATGGCGCATGCATCTATAGCTCATTATGCCCTGACACTCCCATTCTCTCTGTTTCTGTCTGTCTATCTCTCTCTCTTTCTCTGAAATAAATAAAATAAAATAAAAATTAAAACAAACAAAAAAAAAAAAAAAAAAAAAAGCTCCATGGTAAGGAATACATCCCTGATACTGAAAACTTAAAACAGGGGTAGTCATGAGCCCTAGGGGTGTAATGTCTGCTGCTGTCTGGATAAATGTATATACTATGCTTATCAAACTGCCCAGTAAGCACTTGTCTTAATGCTCATACCCTTATATTAATGCTACTCTCACTTTTGGTAGAGAAGCTTCGCTTTTCAGATGGCAGTGACCTTGGGATGACTCAGAAGTTATCATGCTGCTGGAAAGAAGTGACCAGAGTGCTCAGTACTGTAATATCTCTATCACACCTTCCAAGGCTCAGGGTCTATTGCAGAACAGGTGGCAGAAAGAATGTTAAGAGACAAAGGAAGGGCAGGATTCCTTACAACGTGCTCCCCCCAGACACAAAATGGCCTGGATATCCATGACCTCACAGTGCCTGACACTACCTACACAAGACCATCATAAGAGGAGGAAAAGATCATGTCATCAAAATAAAAGAGAGACTGATTGAGTTGGGGAGGGGATATGATGGAGAGTGGAGTTTCAAAGGAGAGAGTGGGGGGGGGAGGGTATTTCCATGGGATTTTTTTTTTTTTTTGCTTATTTTTATTTATTTATTTGAGAGCAACAGACAGAGAGAGAAAGAAGCAGAGAGAGAGAGAGAGAGAAGAGTGGGCATGCCAGGGCTTCCAGCCACTGCAAACGAACTCCAGACGCGTGTGCCCCCTTGTGCATCTGGCTAACGTGGGTCCTGGGGAATCAAGCCTCGAACCGGGGTTCTTAGGCTTCACAGGCAAGCGCTTAACCACAAAGCCATCTCTCCAGCCCATGGGATATTTTTTATAATCATGGAAGTTGTTAATAAAAATTTGAAAAAAAAAAAAAAAAGAATTGCTACGGCTGCTAGGTTCAGAATCTCAGATAAGTAATAAAGGAGGACACCTGGAGTACACCTCTCACCTCTGTACACACCCATAGAGTATGTGCATTGACACACACACACGCATATACTCACACACCACACACACACACACACACACACACACACACACACACACACACACACCACATGCAAAAAACATTCAACCAGTACTCAAAAGGCAGAGGTAAGAGGATCACTGTGAGTTCGAGGCCACCCAGAGACTACATAGTGATTTCTAGGTCAGCCTGGGCTAGATTGAGACCCTACCTCGAAAAACAAAACAAAATAAAAAAAAAAAAATCCAGAAGAGGAGAAAAACCCTGCACAAAGATATCCCATGAAAAATTTCTCAGTGCCTATTAAGCTGAGGAAACTAGAACCTGCTTCTTGCAAAACAAACAAAACTTGGGCTGGAGAGACGGCTCAGTAAGGTGCTTGCCTGGAAACCTTAATGAGCTGGGTTTAATTCCCCAGTACCCACATAAAGGCAGATGCACAAAGTGGCGCATACAACTGGAGTTTGTTTACAGTGGCTGGAGGCTATGGTACACCCATTCTCCCTGTGTGTCTTCTCTCTTTGCTTGCAAATAAATAAATATTTAAAAAGAAAACAAAACTGTCCTGCGGTTCTGGATCTGCATCAGGTCAGGTTGAACCTGACTCTGGTCTTTCTACACATCCCTATAAACTAACTAATGGGAAAGCCTACCCCTTGGATCGTTAATACTGATTAAACTATTTCTGACTGAAAGTGAGAATTTTTAAGGACATATTTCAAAAGAAACAATGAATTCAGGATTTAAGAATTACTTCAAGGACAGATATCTCATCTCAAAAGAAAAGAAAAAAGACAATTGACAACTACAAATGGGAATAGATTACTAGTTCTGGAATCTTTATTTAGGATTTTTTTTTGGTGCTCTGGTAATAAACTGTACAGGAGTATAGTTAGGTTAGAGTGGTCTACTCTAACCCCAGTTTTCCCATAGCCTTAATATGTTTAGTACAACATTGTACTAGGAGTTTTTTTTTAAATATTTCATGTTATAAATATTTTATCTGAGAGAGAAATAGGCAGATAGATAAAGAGAGAGAGAGAGAGAATGGGCATGCCAGGGCCTCTAGCTGCTGCAAACAAACTCCAGACACATGTGCCATCTTGTACATCTGGCTTACACGGGTCCTGGGGAAACCAAACCTGTGTCCTTTGGCTATGCAGGAAAGTGCCTTAATGGCTAAGCCATCTCCAGCCCATGACTTTTTTGCTTTTTGCTTTTTTTTTTTTTTTTTTTTTTTTTGTTCGTTTCTTTTGTTTTTGGAAGCAGGGTCTCCCTTTATCCCAGGCTAACCTGGAATTCAACTATGTAGTCTCAGGGTAGTCTCGAACTCACAATAATCCTCCTACCTCTCCTTCATGAGTGCTGGGATTATAGGTGTGCACCACCACACCCAGCCTGTGAGGTTTTTTTATAAGAATTTTTAAAAAGTAGAAATCTCTGCACCTACATTTGCCATAAATAATTATATGTGTTGGGCTGGAAAGATGGCTTAGCAGTTAAGGTGCTTGCCTGCGAAGCTTAATGACCCAGGTTTGATTCCCCAGTACCCAAGTAAAGCCAAATGCACAAGATGGTGTAAGTGTCTGGAGTTTCTTTGCAATGTCTAGAGGCCCTGGCATGCCCATTCTCTCTCTCTCTCTTAAATAAATAAATTAATAAAATAAAATTTTAATAATTCTATGTACTTTATGAACCCTCTAAGTTTAATTTCTACAGCAACTTGGTAACATCATTCCCAGAAGTAGAGTGATTTGCCTAAATCACAAGTTTAGAGGATTTATGGCTATCTTGATTCAAAATATAGGCTTTTCTGGATCATCCTATGTAAATCATGACCAACCCTGACCATAAATGCCATAGCTGATACCTACTAACTTAGCAATAAGAATACTCATTTTGCTGTCCACTCACAGGAGAAGGAGGATGCTTTCGTAGTTCAGATGTGAAGTTCACTTCCTTATACTCCTCCTGGTTTTTAGGATGTTGTTTGATTCGCTCATCTGTATGGAAGTGAAAGTCAACTGTTTTGGTGACCTGGCTGGCTGCTTTCTTCACAGGTTGCCCTGAGGAAAACAGCAAAACGCACATATAACTTTTAGAACAGAGCCCATCAGTAAGTCCCCTTCTACTCTAGTCCTTCTACATTTCTGCTCTGACTTGGTTTGCTGTCACCTGTAACCCAAAACTTGAAACCGTCTTTGATAACACTAATATAAGTTGTTCATGTATGTTGAGTCCCACTGGGTCCAAAGCCCTTTGCTCATTGCAAACTAGGGAGTAGAGGGGGAAAAAAATCACATCCAAGTACACTCAAAGCTCTGGAGAGTCACTGGAACAGTTTCCATAGAAAAAGGGATAATGAAAAAAAAAGGGGGGGGAATGGATTCACATTTTTTTTTTTTTTGCCTGTTTTTTAAACGATGTTAGAGATAGAACTCAGAGCTCATGCATGCTAATCAAACACTACCACTGAATTACCTCCGAGGCCCCATGGATAGCCATTAAAAGCAAACCCTATACACTGTAGGGCACTTTTCAAATCCAATAAGCAAGCCTTGACACCTCTAATAGCCCTATGCCAGAGCATAGAAGGACAGGACCCCTTCCCTCCAAAGGACTTTTCCTTCATAGCTGAAACTGGGTTAGACTCATCTCTTTCTTCCTCTGCTTTCAAGATAAAGGAGAAAACTGACAAAAGAGCCTGCCTAATTATTTCATTGTCTGTCTCTATCTTTCTTTTTCTAATACAAAGAGGGAAAACAGCATGCTCTAAGAAAGGGCCAGTGTGGGTAAAGTTTTCTAAGGAATAACCACTGGGATATAAGTGGAACCACAGCCAAAAACCCACAGCACTTCATGCTGACTACTAAAACCTTTTTGTTGTTTTTTTCTCGAGGTTAAGTCTCACTCCAGGTCAGGCTGACCTGTAACCCACACTGTAGTCCCAGGCTAGCCTCAAACTCACAGCAATCATCTTACCTCAGCCTCCCAAGTGCTGGGATTAAAGGTGTGCGCCACCATGCCCAGCTAAAACCTTTGTTGTTTATGTTGTTTAGAGACCTCAAAAAATCCTACCAAAATTACAAGTACCCCTTATAAGTAAACCAGACCAAGCTGACCTGCCCCTGCTAGAGCAAGTTTCTTGAATTCTTCATTCTTTTTGCGCATCTCCACTACCTCCTGTTGCATTTTCATTCTCTTCTCCAACTCTTGCTCCTCGGTACTTTTCAGAATCTTCTGCCTAAAAGGAAAAGTTAAAATTAATAAAGGAGAGAAGAGAGGAAAAAAGGGGCTCAATGATTCAAAAAGAATCTAAAGGCATCACATAAACCACTAAAATAGGGAAGTATTATGCAATTAACAGATATTTGATTAATTAGGTAACACTGTGAAAAAAAATCAAGATGAATATTTTATAAATTACAATTTTTTTTTTCAGAAAACAACTGCTAAGGCTATATATTGCAGAAGAGGAATGTAAGAGCCAAAGGAAGACTAGGACTGCTTACAATGTAATCTTCCAGCCACAAACGGGCCACAGTGCCTCACATTACCTATATAAGACCCCCAGAGAATATCACTACACCAGGTGGACACTTTTAATCCCAACACACAGGAGGCACAAGTAGGAGGATGACTGAGAGTTCGAGGTCAGCATGAGACTGTATAGTGAATTCCAGGTCAGCCTGGGGACAAGCAAGACCCTACCTCAAAACAAAACAAATAAAGAATATCACCGAGACCACTTATAAGTAAAAACTGTAAACAGATAAGTTACTCAAGAGGAAATGTGGAGTTGGACGTGGTGGCACACGTCATTAATCTCAGCACTCGGGTGGCAGAGGTAGGAGGATCACTGTGAGTTGGAAGCCACCCAGAAACTACATAGTAAAATCCAGATCAGCCTGAGCTAGAATGAGACCTCACCTCAAAAAAAAAAAAAAAAAAAAGAGGAAATGTGAGGGCTTGAGACATGGCTTAGCAATTAAGGTGCTTGCCTGTGAAACTTAAGAATTCATGTAAAAATTTCCAGGTTCCACATAAGCCAGATGCACAGGGACACAAGCACACAACATCACACAAGAGGGGGCACATGTTTTGCATCAGCTAAAGGCCCTGGCACACCCATTCATTCTCAAATGAATTTTAAAAAAGAAAATGTAAAAAAGATATTTACTGTAATAAGAAGTAATAAATCATCAGGAAATCGGTAAATTTGATTCAGGAGGAATAGGCAAAAAAGAAAGAGAGCCAGGCTTGGTGGCACACGCCTTTAATCCCAGCACTTGGGAGGCAGTTGGAGGAGGATCATTGCACTGTTTGAGGCCACCCTGAGACTACATAGTGAATTCCAGGTCAGCCTGGGCCAGAGTGAGACCTTACCTCGAAAATCCAAAAAAAAGGACTGGAGAGATGGCTCAGTGGTTTAGGAGCTTGCTTACAAAGCCTAAAGGCCCAAGTTCCATTCCCATGTATATAGCCAGACGCACAAAGTGTCTCATGCACCTGAAGTTCATTTGTGGTGGGAGAAGGCACTGCCATGATATCTATCTTTCTTTCTCTCTCCCAGTCTGTCTGTCTGTCTGTCTCTGTCTCTTTCTTTCTCTCTCTCTCTCTCTCTCTCTCTGTGTATGTGTATGTCTGTATGTGTCTGTCTATCTGTCTCTCTCGGCTTGCAAATAAATAAATAAATTGTTAATTATTTTTTCCAGTTAAGACCAGATATGGTGGCATATGCCCAAAATCCCAATAGGCAGATCTGACGTTCAAGGCTGTCCTTAGCTATATAGCAAGTTCAAGTCCAGCCTGAGCTACATGAGACCCTGCCTTAACCAAAAAGAAAGAAAGAGAGAGACAGAGAGAAAGAAAGAAAAAAGAATAGCCAGGCACAGTGGCAGATGTCTTTAATCCTAGCACTTTGGAGGCAGAGGTAGGAGGATCAGTTTAAGCTTGAGCCCAGCCTGAGACTACATAGTAAATTCAAGGTCAGCCTGGGCTAGAACCAGACCCTACCTCAAAAAAAGAAAAGGAAGGAAGGAAGGAAGGAAGGAAGGAAGGAAGGAAGGAAGAAAAGAACAGCTAGGTATGGCTCTAATCCCAACATTCAGGAGGCCAAGGCAGAAGAATCATTGTGAGTTCAAGGCCAACCTGAAACTACATACATAGTGAATTCCAGGTCAGCTGGGGTAGAGCAAAGTCCTACCTTGAAAACAAATATTTTTTTTAAAAATATATTTTATTGGGAGCTGTAGGGATGGCTTAGCAGTTAAGGCATTTTCCTGCAAAGCCAAAGGACCCAGGTTCAAACTCTCCACCACCCACGTTAGCCAGATGCACAAGGGGGAGCGCACGTGTCTGGAGTTTGTCTGCAGGGGCTGGAGGCCCTGGCACGCCTATTCTCTCTCTCTCTCTCTCCCCCTCTTTGTCTCTCAAATAAGGAAATAAATTTAAATATATATTTTTATTGGGCTGGAGAGATGGCTTAGCAGTTAAGGCGCATGCCTGCAAAGCCTAAGGACCCAGGTTCTATTCTCCAGGTCCCACATAAGCCAGATGCATATGGTGGCGCATGTGTCTGGAGTTCATTTGCAATGGCTAGAGGCCTTAGCATGCCCATTCTCTCTCTCTCTCTCTCTCTTTCTAGTAAGTAAATAAAAATAAATCTTTAAAAAAAAAGAAAGCAAAAATTTTAAATATATATATATTTATTTACTTGAGAGAAAGAGGGAGAGAATGGGCGTGCCAGAGCGTCCAGCCACTGAAAACAAACTCCATATGTGTGCGACCCCTTGTGATTCTAGCTTACGTGGGTCCTACAGAATCGAACTAGGATCCTTTGGCTTTGCAGGCAAATGCCTTAACCACTAAGCCATCTCTTCAGCCCAAAAGCATTTTTTATGTGTGTGCATGTATGCATGTATATGAGTGTACATTTGTGCATGTGTATGTGGAGTCCAAATAACAACACTGAAAATAGGTCTCTCCTTAGCCTGGAGCTTACCAATTAGCTTAGACTGGCTTGCCATGGAGACCCAGGGACCCTCCTGTGTCCACTTCCCCAGTGTTGGGATTACAGACACACATCACCACACCCAATGGGTTCTGGGTAAAGAACTCAGGTCCTCGTGCTTAGGAAGCAAGCACTTTACTGGCTGATCTATTTCCCCAGCCTGGGGGGAAAAAAAATCAATTATACAAGAGGAATAAGGATTTTTGAGATCTATTGGACAGCAAGGCAAATACAGTTAATAGATAATAGGGTATTGTGTTCACTACTAAAAAAGGCATTTATTGCTTTGGACATGAGTTAGCTTGCTTTAACTATTTCACGTTGTTCTTAGATTATAACATCATTTTAAACATTTCTTTTATAAAAGAGAACACACGCGTGTGGGGTGGGAGAGGGGAGAATTGGCACACCAGGGTTTCCAGCAACTACAATCAAACTCCAGATGTGTGCACCACCTTGTGTGCATGTGCGACCTTGTGAGCTTGTTGTCACCTTTTGCGTCTGGCTCACATAGGATTTGCAGAGTGGAACACGGGTCCTCAGGCTTCACAGCCAAGTACCTTAGCTGCTAAGCCAATTCTACAATCTTATTTTAAATATTTTTAAATATTTTATTTATTTGAGAGACAGAGAAAGAAAGAAAGAGAATGAGCATACCAGGGCCTCCAGGCACTGCAATCAAACTCCAGAAGCATGCACCACCTTGTGCATCTGCCTAACATGGGTCCTGGGGAATTGAACCAGGGTCCTTTGGCTTTGCAGACAAGCGTCTTAACTGCTAAGGCATCTCTTTACCCCATAGCATTACTGTGTACTTCGTAGGTATGTACAATTAAAACTGTCAAGTTATAGAATTAAAAAAAAAATGGCCTGGCGTGATGCTGCATGCCTTTAATCCCAGCACTCGGGAGTATCAACATGAGTTCAAGGCTACCCTGAGACTACACAGTGAATTCCAGGTCAGCCTGAGCTAGAGTGAGACCCTACGTTGGAAAACCAAAAACAATAAAAATAATAATAATAGTAATAATAATGAAGGGCTGGAGCAGCCCAAAGACACCTGCTTAAAAAGACTGACAACCTGGGTTCAATTCCCCAGTAGTCATGTAAAGCCATATGCACAGAGTGGTGCATGCATCTGGAGTTCATTTGCAGTGGCAGGAGGCCCTGGCATGTCCACTCTCTCTCTCTGCCTTTTTCTCTCCCTCTCTCAAATAAATCAATTAAAAAATGCAATGTTTTCCTTTAAAAATTTTTAGAAAAAAAAATTTGATTCTGTCAATACTTTATCAACTAAATTAGACCTAATTTTAGGTTTTCTTAAAAAAAAAAAAAAAAAGAAAGAAAGAAAGAAAGAAAGAAAAAAGCAGATGGGGGAGGCGTGTTGGTGCATGCCTTTAATGCCAGCACTCAGAAGGCAGAGGTAGGAGGATTGCTAGCAGTTTGAGGCCACCCTGAGACTACATAATGAATTCCAGGTCAGCCTGGGATAGTGAGACCCTACCTTGAACCCCCCCCCCCAAAAAAAAAGCAGATGGACTGGAGAGATGGCTTAGTGGTGAAAGCACTTGCCAAGGAAGCCCAAGAACCTAGGTTTGATTCCCCAGTACCCATGTAAGCTAAATGCACAAGGTGGCACATCTGTCTGGAGTTCATTTGAAGTGACAGTGGCTAGAGGTCCTGGTCTGCCCATTCTCTCTCTCTTACTCTCTCTCTAATAAATAAATAAATTTCTTTTTCTTTTTTCAAAGAGAATGGGCTTCCAAGGAGAATACGAGGAAAAGACAATGACATCAAAATAAAAGAAACTGATTGAGAGGTGGAGGGAATATGATGGGCAGTAGAGTTGTGAAAGGCAAAGTAAGAGGGGGAGGAAATTATCATGGTTTATTGTCTGTAATTACAGAAGTTGTTAATAACAAAGAATTAAAACTTTAAAAATAAATAACAAACAGGGGCAAGAGAGATGGCTCAGCAGTTTTATGGCACTTGCTCACAAAGCCTAACACACTGGAGTTTGATTCCCCAATACACATGTAGGGCCAGAGACACACAATGTGGTGTATGCATCTGGAGTTTGCCTGCAGTAGCTAGAGGTCCTGGTACTCCCATTTACCACCCCCTCTCTCTGCCCGGTGTGGTGGCATATGTTTTTAACCCAGTACTAGAGAGATTGAGGTAGAAGGATTGCTGTGAGCTTAAGGCCAGCCTGAGACTACATGGTGAATTCCAGGACAAATTAGAGCGAGACCTTACCTTGAATAACCAAAAATAAGTAAGTAACATCCATAAAGCCACTGTGTATAAAAAAATTATAAACAGGTCTGGAGATATGGCTCAGTGGTCAAGGTGCTTGCCTTCAAAGCCAAAGGACCCAGGTTCACATATACCAGATACACAAATTGGTACATGCATCTGGAATTTCCAGTGGCTGGAGACCCTGGCATGCCCATTCTCTCCCTCTTCCTGCCCCATCTCTCTGTCTTTTTCTTTTCTTTTTAGGTAGAGTCTCATTCTAGCTCAGGCTGACCTGGAATTCACTATGTAGTCTCAGGGTGCCTTCAAACTCATGGCCATCCTCCCACCTCAGCCTCCCAAGTGCTGGGATTAAAGGCGTGTGCCACCATGACCTGCTTCTCTCTGCCTCTTTCTTTCTCTCATATAAATAAAAACAAAATAAACAGATTTTTTAAAATTATAAACAAGATTTTACAGTAGCACAGAAAACAAAAAATAGATCATTTCTTGAAAACTGAATTAAAGTAGACTCTCAAAGTGAATTTATGATTGTGAAAACATGTATTTACTTGGGTAAAGGCTAAATAGAGCTCAAAAAGAAACCACTGTAATTTAGGTAATAGGAACTCTTAATAGGGTTATTTTCCTTCGATATACATATATTTATTGTTTTAATTTATTTGAGAAAGAGAGATATATACAGAAATAGGCAGGTAGAGAGAGAGAGAGAGAATGGGCACACCAGGGCCTCCAGCCACTGCAAACGAACTCCAGATGCATGTGCCCCTTGCGCATCTGGCTTACATGGGTCCTGGGGAGTCAAACCTAGGTCCTTTGGCTTTGCAGGCAAGTGCCTTAACCGCTAAGCCATCTCTCCAGCCCTCAATATATTTTTTTAATTTGCTTTAATAGTAATTGCTTAAGATTTCAGCAACCTCCAGGAAACAGACAATTCACCTGACCATAGTCACAAATTTTAAGTTTCTCAATGGGAAGGTAAGCCAAAAATATTAATAACAGACCTAGTTGTAATTGTACTCTATCCACTAAAATGTACATTCAGAAAAGAATATTACCTTGCAGGTGGTACACCAGGAACACCATGTCTGCCCTTGGCTTTCTCTGGGAATTTTCTTTCATTATTTTTGGAAGTATCTTGTGCACTGCCTTCCACCTCTTCCTCTGGTTTCTTTCTGTTACAAGAACTTGCGTGCAAAATGACAAAAGTATACTTTTAATTTCTAAAAACAAAGCCACTCTACAATTCTACCACATGTGGCTTAAATGTTCCCCATTTTAGGATGAAAATCATGCTTTCACAATAAGATTCTTCCTATAGCATTATCAGATCACATATGCCATGGCTCTAATGGGCTAACTGTGAGAAAGCCCACAGAGGTCAAGAAGAGTCCACTGGGGGAGCTTTAGAAGGTAAGGAAAGATTCTATCTGTTCATCAAGCGAACAAACAACAGACAGCGGATGCCTTCCTGAGAGCTACTCCATCTCCTTTCATAAATAAAACTTCAATTTGGGGGTAAGAGCAATATACCAAGCTACAAGTACTGCAGTTGCTGCTACAGCTTCTTGGGGACCCAAGCGACAGTCTGGGCAATGAAGATAATCTAAGATATAATTTCTGGAATATCTTTTTTATGTGAATACCACCCCTCTTCTCTTACAATATATTTTCTCCCTTCAACATAGATATGATGCCTAGAGACATAGTAGCTATTTATTGACAATGGGGCAACAGACAAAGTGAAAATAATAGAAACAAGACAACCCTCTTCAGCAACAAGTGTAAATGAAAAGCTATGCATCAGAGATAAGAGACCGAACTCTGTTGTGCTCCTGAACTAAGGCCAACAGCAAACTACTTTTCACTTATGAGACCTGAAGCACTGTTTAGCCATTATAGTTCAATGGATTATTCCATGTAGCAAAACAAATTCCTGATGGAAAATAAACTTGAGCAGCATATATTCTACTTGTTCATAGCCAGAGAATGAGAGAGGGGCAAACCCTATATATCCATAAAGATTTGGTTACCTCCCAGGGACAGTTAATACGTCACCTGAACATGGTAATAGCTTTAGGAGGATACCAAGCTCCTGGTACAGTGAGCAGAGTGCATATAGATTCATTTGAAATGTTACTTCCTTCACTCAAAACTACAGTGCTGGTGGGATGCCTTATCAGTTAAGGCGCTTGTCTGAAAAGCCAAAGGACCCAAGTTCCATTCCCCAGGACCCACATAGGCCAGATGTAGAAGGTGGCACATGCATCTGGAGTTCATTTGCAGCAGCTGGAGGCGCTGGCGTGCCCATTCTCTGTCTCAAATAAATAAGAATTTTTGCTCTTTCAAATTCAGGGCTGGAGGGATGGCTTAGCAGTTAAGGCATTTGCCTGCAAAGCCAAAGGACCCAGGTTCGATTCCCCAGGACCCACATTAGCCAGATGCACAAGGGGGCACATGTGTCTGGAGTTTGTTTGCAGTGGCTGGAGGCCTTGGCATACCCATCCTCTCTCTCTCTCCCTCTATCTCTGTCAAATAAATAAATAAAATACAAATTCAGTACAGAACTCCATCTTATACATAGGTGGCCTAGAAAACAACAGTAAATTTGCAATTGACAATAAGAATCTGCAACTACTTACACTTTCATTTTCTTAGAAGGTGGAATTTCACTGGGGATTACAGGAGTGGCACATCTCTTTGCTATCATTTGGACATTGTGTTTTTCTTTCTGTTCCGAAGTCTTCTGAGCAGACAGTCTAAGAGACCTTCTATGGGAGAATTAACAATATATATATATATAAAATGTTGTTTATTTTATTTGAGAGTGACGACACACACACAGAGAGAATGGGCATGTCGGGGCCTCCAGCCACTGTAAACAAACTCAAGATGCATGTACCCCCTTTTGCATCTGGCTTACGTGGGTCCTGGGAAATCAAGCCTTGAACCAGGGTCCTTAGGCTTCACAGCAAGCACTTAACCGCTAAGCCACCTCTCCAGCCCAACATAATATATTTATAATGAGTACATTTACTGTAAGTATGCAAATGTTCTTCAGACAGTGAAAGTATATCAAATTACAAGAGCAATAAAAAGTCTAATATTATTATGTACACTCCAGAAATCTAATCTCTTGTCTTGCAGATAAATTTTGAAAATCTGGTATTTTCAACCATAAAATTATGGTATTTAAATACACTGATGGAGACTGGAATGATGGCTCAGCATTTAAAGGCATTTGCTTACAAAGCCTATTGGCCTGAGTTAGATTCCCCAGGACCCACCCAAGTAAGACAGATGGAAAAAGTAGTAAAAGTGTCTGGCGTGGTCCACGCCTTTAATCCCAGTACTAGGGAGACCATAGACAGGAAGACTGCTGTGAGTTCAAGGCCAGCTAGTAATTACAGAGTGAGTTCCAATTCAGTCTGGGCTACAGGGAGCACCTATCTTGAAGAAAAAAAAAGGTGGTACAAAAGGCACCAGTGTACCTCTCCCACCCACACATTGATGACTTGTAAATTGAGACCCCAATAAAATTGATTAAAGGAGCTGAGCGTGGTGGCATACACCTTTAATCCCAGTACTGTGGAGGCAGAGGTACGAGGATTTTGGAGAGTTGGAGGACAGCCTGAGACAACATAGTGAATACCAGGTCAGCCTGGGCTAGAGGGACACCCTACCTCAAAAAACAAAAAACTAAGAAACTCCCTCTTTCTCTGTCAAATAAACAAATAAATAAATAATTTTTTTTTAAATGCTGGGTAGAGCCTGGCGTGGTGGCGCACGCCTTTAATCCCAACACTCGGGAGGCAGAGGTAGGAGGATCACCATGAGTTCAAGGCCACCATGAGTTCAAGGCCACCCTGAGACTACAGAGTGAATTCCAGGTCAGCCAGGGCTAGAGTGAGACCCTACCTCGAAAAAACAAAATAAATTAAAAAATAAAATAAAATGTGAAATTGTGGGCTGGAGAGATGGCTAAGAAGTTAGGGCACTTGCATGCAAAGCCTAATGGCCAAGGCTAGAAACCCCAGAACCCATGTAAAGCCGGATACACTGGGAAGTGCGTGCATCTGGAGTTCATTTGCAGTGGCTAAAGGCCCTGGAGCACCCATATTCTCTTTCTACCTCTCTCTCTCTCTCAAATAAATAAATAATTTTTTAAATTTTTTTTTATTTATTTATGTGAGAGTGACAGAGAGAAAGAGGCACATCGAGAGAGAGAGAGAGACAATGGGCGCGCCAGGGCTTCCAGCCACTGCAAACGAACTCTAGACGCGTGCGCTCCCTTGTGCATCTGGCTAACGTGGGTCCTGGGGAACCAAGCCTCAAACTGGGGTCCTTAGGCTTCAAAGGCAAGCGCTTAACCACTAAGCCATCTCTCCAGCCCTAAATAAATAAATTTAAAATGATGTGAAATATTAAGATATATTTGAAGCCGGGCATAGTGGTGCACACCTTTAATCCCAGCACTTGGGAGGCAATGGAAGGAGGATTGTCATGAGTTCAAGGCTACCTTGAGACTACATAGTAAATTCAAGGTCAGCCTAGACTAGAGTGAAACCCTACCTTGAAAAAAAAAAAGTCACATTTGAATGAAGACAAGTTATTGTATCTGTTTGTTTGGTCTTTTCGAGGTAGGGTCTCACTCTAGCCCTGGCTGACCTGGAATTCGCTCTGTAGACCCAGGCTGGCCTCAAACTCACAGCAATCCTCCTACCTCTGCCTCCTGAGTGTTGGGATTAAAGGCATGTGCCACCACACCCAACTAAGTTACTCTATTTTTTTGAACATTATTATTCTACCCAAAACTTTTGAGGGCTCGAAAGATGGCTAAGTGGTTATACACTTGCCTGTGAAGCCTAAAGTTCCAGGTTCAAGTCCCCATTACCTATATAAGCAACACATGCACAACGTGGTACATGTATCTGGAGTTCACTTGCAGTGTCTGGAAGCCCTGCTGCACCCATTCTCTCTCAATTTAAAAAAAGAAAGAAAGAAAGAAAAAAAGAACTTTTGGAGAAACAGTCTTACCTCTGAGGCTGAACTACAAGAGGATTTTTTGACACTCCTCCCTCAGTGCCCTGGGAAGAACAAACATCTGATGGTATGGAATGCTCCTTAAGATTTTCTTTTTCTGTGTCTTTGTAAGTGTTGTTAACTGTGAGAGAGCAAAAACTATTTAATACTCAAATCCTAATGAAGAGTTAGATTTGAATACAATGAATAGCAAAGCATTCTAAACTGAAAGGTCTGAGAAGGTGGCTCAAAGGTCAAAGGCACTTGCCTGCAAAGCCTTATGGCTGGGGCTTGAGTTCCCAATACCCAAGTAAAGCCAGATGCACAAAGTGGCACATGCATCTGGAGTTTGTTTGCAGTGGCAAGAAGTCCTGACATTCCCAGACACACACTCTCTCTCTTTCTCTCTCTCTCTCAAATAAATAAATATACTAAAAATAAAAACTATTCCAGGGCTGAAGAGGTGGCTTAGCGGTTAAGCGCTTGCCTGTGAAGCCTAAGGACCCTGGTTCGAGGCTCGATTCCCCAGGACCCACGTTAGCCAGATGCACAAGGGGGGCGCACGCGTCTGGCGTTCATTTGCAGTGGCTGGAAGCCCTGGCGCGCCCATTCTCTCTCTTTCTATCTGCCTCTTTCTCTCTCTGTATGTCACTCTCAAATAAATAAATAAAAATAACAACAACAACAAAATATTCCAAATTGAAATCATGTGAGACACACACATTATTCCTAAGCAATGGAATCCTTAATTCATATACAGTCTTATGCATAAAGCTGGTTTATAAAAGCTACTTTGTTTAAATACTATGGATGTGTACCAAATTATCACACTGTTCCCTATATGCAATTATGTGTCATTTAAAACTTTTTTTTATGGTTTTTCTAGTCCAGGCTGACCTAGAATTCACTATGTAATCTCAGAGTGGCCTCAAACTCATGGCGATCCTCCTACCTCTGCCTCCTGAGTGTGCTGGGATTAAAGGTGTGCGCCACCACGCCTGGCTCTAAAACATTTTTTAAAGCTGGCCATAGTGTCCCATACATATATTCCCAGCACTCAGGAGGCTAAGACCAGAGAAGCATGTTTTCAGTACCAGCCTGGGCTACATAGGAAGACCCTTACCACCCATTTTACTACCTAACCAAGAAATACAGCATTTAAGTAACTGCCACAGATCCCTGCTCCTAGTGTATACTGTTCCCCCTTGGCATAAAGAAACTTTTGTCTAAGTTGTCTCTTACCTGCTTTCAAAGGTGTGGTGCTGCCTTGCTGTGGTTTAGCTTTTCTCAAGGAAGATTTGCCCTGAAAAATCTCTCCTATCCCATTCTTTCCAGGAAACTTATTCTCCAAGTTGGCCTTCTCCTCTGTGAAATAATCAGTGAGGAAGCAACAAAACAAATCAGCATTCTGCATTTAAAATCCAGCCATCTTTCCTCTTATTTAGCAAGACCAAAGTAACAGCAATCAAAAGGAAAAGAGCAAATGGTATACCTAAGAGATGGACTGAAAAGCTATCACTAAAAACTTGCAACATTGAACAATGGGCTATAGAAAAGGATAAATTCAGATTCTGTATTATGACTGGCTCTGTATCTTCATTAGATACTAGTTAGGGCTTAAATACATCATGTTCCTCCTAAAGAAAACTGTAGCAATCAGGAATTACAGAACTTGAAAGGGACATCTCATAGTCAGGGTGCTTCTCCCTCAATTGGGATGGTGAGATAAGAGTGAAGGGTGTTTGACACTGAAGCAGAGCAGAGTTCTCTCAAGTTTTATCTTGGGTCCTCTGTACCCAAAAGCCAGTGTGAAACAGTAAAAGGTCTGTTCACCAGCAGTAATGAAAGAGCTTCAGAAATGCAGAGTTCCAGCAGGAACATGTCCATTCTGGTTGAAACTGTATGAAAAGATGTGCTTATAAGAAACATGCTACTTAAGCGAGAAATTGCAGAAGACACTAGGAAATGGAAAAACATCCCTTGTTCCTAGATCGGAAGAATCAATATTGTGAAAATGGCAATCTTACCAAAAGCAATCTACACATTTAATGCAATCCCCATCAAAATTCCAATGGCATTCTTCACAGAAATAGAAAAAAACAATCCAAAATTCATTTGGAATCACAAAAAAAAACCTCGAATATCTAAAATAATACTGAGCAACAAAAATAAGGCAGGTAGTATCACCATACCTGATTTTAACCTATACTACAGAGCCATAGTAACAAAAACAGCATGGTACTGGCACAAAATCAGACATGTAGATCAATGGAACAGAATAGAGGACCCAGATGCAAGTCCAGGTAGCTACAGCCACCTTATATTCGATAAAAATGCCAAAAATACTCATTGGAGAAAAGACAGCCTCTTCAGCAAATGGTGCTGGGAAAACTGGATATTTATCTGTACAAAGATGAAAATAGATTCTTCTCTCTCTCCATGCACAAGAATTAAGTCCAAATGGACTAAAGACCTTAACATCAGACCTGAAACTCTGAAACTGCTAGAGGAAAAAGTAGGGGAAACCCTTCAACATATTGGTCTTGGCAAAGACTTTCTGAATATAACCCCAATTGCTCAGGCAATAAAGCCACAGATTAACCACTGGGACCTCATGAAATTACAAAGATTTTGTACTGCAAAGGACACTGTGAATAAAGCAAAGAGGAAACCTACAGAATGGGAAAAAATCTTTGCCAGCTATACATCTGATAGAGGATTAATATCTAGGATATACAAAGAACTCAAAAAATTAAATAATAAGAAATCAAACAAACCAATTAAAAAACATGAGCTATAGAACTAAATAGAGAGTTCTCAAAAGAAATACGAATGGCATATAAGCATCTAAAAAAATGTTCTACATCCCTAGTCATCAGGGAAATGCAGATTAAAACTACATTGAGATTCCATCTCACTCCTATCAGATTGGCTACCATCATGAAAACAAATGACCATAACTGCTGGTGAGGATGTGGAAAATGAGGAACCCTTCTACACTGTTGGGAATGCAATCTGGTCCAGCCATTGTGGAAATCAGTGTGGAGGTTCCTAAGACAGCTAAAAAATGATCTACCATATGACCCAGCTATAGCACTCCTAGACATATATCCTAAGGACTCATCTCATTTCCTTAGAAGTACATGCTCAACCATGTTTATTGCCACTCAATTCATAATAGCTGGGAAATGGAACCAGCCTAGATGTCCCTCAACTGATGAGTGGATAATGAAGATATGGCACAGTTATACAATGGAGTTCTACTCAGCGGTAAAGAAAAATGAAGTTATGATATTTGCAGGAAAATGGATGGATCTGGAAAGGATTATACTAAGTGAGGTAACCCAGGCCCAGAAAGCCAAGCGTCACATGTTCTCTCTCATATGTGGACCCTAGCTACAGATGACTGGGCTTCTGTATGAGAAGGAAAAAACTCAGTAGCAGAGGCCAGTAAGGTAGAAAAGAGATAGAAAGGGAAGATAAATGAAAGGACGGAGGTACTTAATAAGATGGTATTATATATATGTAAGTAGAAGAATAGATTAATGGGGGAGAAAAGGCCCAAAATGAGGTCCGGGGAAGAGACTGAGTAAAGGAAAGGTGGAGGGACAGCTAATCAAAATCTAAGAGGATATAAAAAAATCATATGTAATCCTACTTTTTTGGACAATGGAACACTCAGGAGCCGTAGATGGTTGCTAGAAAATTTTCAGTGCCAGGGATGGGATACCTTCCAGTGAGTTGTTGGCCAGGGAGGTCCCTGACGACCCCAAAACATTATAGGCCATTGCTGAGGCCCTTGGTTTCCCACCAGGAATAGATGGTAAGACCCTATTGCTGAAGACTCCACATACTTGGGCTGCAAGGCCACTGAGAAATCCTGCTGGAACTGAGCTGATAACCTCCATGTAGACCAGCTGACAGAAAGCTGGAAGAAGCCATTCTGCATGCAGTTCAATGGGAGAAACAGAAATCACCAGCGAAGAGACTCCACAGTAGACACTGCAAGCCTTGTATTTGGCCAGCCAGGCCAAATGAGCCAATGGGTGCAATAGTGGCATGTCTGTTATGGGGGAAACCAACTACCATCTAATTGGACTGGAGGACTGCTCCATGGGAAGGAATACATCCCTGATACTGAAAACTTAAAACGGGTACTCATGAGCCCTAGGGGTGTAATGTCTGCTGTTGTCCGGCTAAATGTATATACTACGCTTATCAAACTGCCCAGTAAGCACTTCTGTTAATGTTCACACCCTTATATTAATGCTACTCTCACTTTTGGTTGAGAATCTTCTCTTTTCAGATGACAGTGACCTTGGGACGACTCAGAAAGTAACATGGTGATGGAAAGAAATGACCACAGTGCTCAGTACTGCAATATCTCTATCACACCTTCCAAGGCTCAGGGTCTAATGCCGAAGAGGTGGCAGAAAGAATGTAAGAGCCAAAGGAAGGGCAGGACTCCATACAACATGCTCCCTCCAGACACAAAATGGCCTGGATATCCATGGCCTCACAGTGCCTGACGCTACCAGCACAAGACCATCATAAGAGGAAGAAAAGATCATGACATCACAAGTAAAAGAGAGACTGATTGAGATGGAGAGGGGGTATAATGGAGAATGGAGTTTCAAAGGGGAAAGTGGAGAGAGGGAGGGTATTACCACGGGATATTTTTTATAATCATGGAAGTTGTTAATAAAAATTTGGAAGAAAAATAAAAAGAAACGCTAGAATTAAGGTAGTTTTGAGTTTGGGGATTTATTTTTTGCTTTCAAACTGTCTTTGTTTGTATACACATTCATGGTGTGCATATGTGTGTATGAAGGTTGGTACACATGTGTGTGCAGCTATATGTATACATGTTAGGGGGTCAGAGGTCCACATTGGGTTTCTTCCTCTATTTTTCTCTACCTTATTCTTTGAGACAAGGTCTCTTGAAGAACCTAGAACTCACTGATTCAGCTATACAAGAAAATATGCCCAAAGATTCTGTTTTCACCCCTCTAGTGCAGGGATTACAGGGGCACACCACCACACCCAGCATTTTCCATAAGTCCAAGGATGGGAACTCAGGTTCCCAAGCTTGCGCAGCAAGCACTTCACTGATTGAGGCATCTCTCGGGCACCACTTCAAACTATATTTAATCATACTGTTATGCTAACATTCCCTTTCTTGAGGGGAGCGGCTTATAAAGAAAAACTTGCAGGGCTGAAGTGGTTAAGGCACTTGCCTGCAAAGCCTAACAACTTGGGTTCAACTCCCTAGTACCCATGTAAAGCCGAATGCCTCTGGAGTTGGTCCTGGCATCCCCATTCTCATTCATTCATATTCATATTCATTCTCTCTCTCCCCCCACTCCCTCTCCTCCCTCCCTCTCCTTGCCAAAAGAAAAAGAAAAACTTGGAAAAAGATAACTGAGACTGTTACTTGAGTCCCAGTGAGGCAAGGGCATGGAGAATACCCCTCTCTGGCAGCTGACCAATTCATTTATTCTTCCTCCAATGCTACTTCCAACAGCCTCCCTCTGAGGAAATCATTAAAGTCCTTTCCCAGCCAGGCATGGTGGCACATGCTTTAATCCCAGCACTTGGTAGGAAGAGGCAGGAGGATCATTGTGCGTTAAAGGCCAATGTGGGACTACACAATGAGTGCCAGGTCACCCTGGGCTGAGAGTGAGGCTCTCCAAAAACAAGAAAGAAGAAAAGAAAAGAAAAAGAACCAGGGAGAGCTGGGGAGATGGTTTGGCTATTAATTAAAGGAGCTTGTTTGCAAAGCCTCAAGGCCTGAGTTCATTCAGTTTCCTAGTACCCACATAAAGCCAGATGGACAAAATAACAGATGCATCTGAGTTCACTGACAGTGACAAGAGACCTTGGCCCACTCATTCATATTCTTCTCTCCCTTCCCCCTCCCACAAATACATAAATCATTTTTTTTAAATGAATGAGGGTCCTGGAGATGGAGCTTAGTGGATAGAGTACTTGTCTAGCATGCATGAGGCCCTGGGTTCCATCCCTAGACCACATAAACCTATGCCTGTAATCCCAGGACTTGGGAGACAGAAGAAGGAGAATCAAAATTCAAGGTTATCCTTGGTTTCATAGTGAGCTCAAGGCCAGCCTGGGCTACAAGAGGCCCTATATGAAAAACAAATGAACAAAACTGAAGTGGAGTGGTGGTACCTTTAATCTCGGCCGAGATTGGAGGATCAGGATCTTGAGTTGGAGGCCAGCCTGGGGCTACGAAGTTGAGTTCCAGGTCAACCTCTGCAGGTGAGGCAAGAGGATGGAGAGCTCGAGGGCAGTCTAGGATATACAGCAAGCCTTAGTCTCAAAAAATAAATAGAAGCCAGGCACAGTGGTTCACAAATGGAGACTGCTATCTCCCTATTTTGCTGAGGCATGCCTTTAAAAATCCCAGGTTCTGAAATGGCTCAGAGGTTTAAGGCACTTGCTTGCAGAGCCTGACCTGAGTTGGCCTAGGTTTGATTCCCCTGTACCTATGTAAAGCCAGATGCACAAAGTGGTGCATATACCTGGAGTTCATTTGCAGTGGCAAGAGGCCTTGGTGTGCCCATATTCACTCACCCTTTCTGCTGATAAATACATAAACAAATAAGTAAATAAAATATTTTCAAAACATAACCAAGGGATCTGGTGGCACACACCTTTAATCAAAGCACTCAAGAGGCCAAGGTAGGAGGATCACTGTGAATTTGAGGCCAGCCTGAGACTACATAGTGAATTCCAGGTCATCCTGAAGACCCTACCTTGAAAACCAAAATAAATAATTAAGTAAATTATGGGCTGGAGAGATGGCTCAGTGGTTAAGCGCTTGCCTGTGAAGCCTAAGGACCCAGGTTCAAGGCTCAACTCCCCAGGACCCACATTAGCCAGATGCACAAGGGGACACACGTGTCTGGAGTTCGTTTGCAGTGGCTAGAGGCCCCAGTGCGCCCATTCTCTCTCTGCCTCTTTCTTGCTCTGTCTGTCGCTCTCAGATAAATAAATAAATAAATAAACAAAAACAAATAAATAAATAAGTAAAATACTATCTCAGACTCAAGAAATCCTCTCACGAAGGAAAAAACTCAGTAGCAGAGGCCAGTAAGTTAAAAAGGAGATATAAAGGGAAGAGAAAGGAAGGGAGGAGGGTACTTATTAGGTTTGTATTGTATATACGTAAGTAGAAAGATTGAGATCGGGAGGGGATATGATGGAGAATGGAATTTCAAAGGGGAAGGGGGGGGGTACTACCATGGGATATTCTTTATAATCATGGAAAATGTTAATAAAAATTGAGAAAAAAAATATGGATAATTCAAAAAAAAAAAAAAAAGAAATCCTCTCACCTCAGCCTCCTGAGTACATTGGGATCCAATATTTGAACCACTACTGCTGGCTTGTTTCCCTTGTATAACTATAACTAGCCCTCCCTTATTTATTTATTTATTTTATTTTTGCAATCTCTTCTGCTTTGGAAAGGTCCTCAGCACAAAGCAAGTCACTAACCCTTAAAATACCCAGAAAAGCTAGACACTTACCAAACCAGGCATCTACATTTTCAGTATCTTCCTCAGCATCCCAAGATGAAAAATTGATGAAGTCAGTGGGGGCATCAAAGGAGTATGGAGTTGTAACTTGTGACATTGCCCACTCTCAGCAGAAGAATGGACTTTTCCTAGTCTGAGTCACTTTTCTCAGAAGGTCACCTATTCAGAAAAGAAACGGTTCATAAATATGGTTGCATATTAAAAGAAAATATTATTCCTTAGCAACTACCCTGGGCTTTCCCACTACATTTCCAAACTCAAAATGTATCCAAAATATAGGCCTCACTTTGTCAAACAAACCTAAGTTAGGTGTTTAGGGTCAGGGGGCTATTTTAGCTAAAGTGAGACTCTACCTCGAAAAACAAAAAATAAAATAAAATAAAATAAAATAATAATAATAATAAAGTGGGGCTGGAAAGATGGCTTAGCAGTTAAGCGCTTGCCAGTGAAGCCTAAGGACCCAGGTTTGAGGCTTGATTCCCTAGGACCCATGTTAGCCAGATGCACAAGGGGGCGCACACATCTGGAATTTGTTTGCAGTGGCTGGAGGCCCTGGCGCATCTATTGTTTCTCTCTCTCTCTCTCTCTCTCTCTATGAATCTTTCTCTGTCTGTCACTCTCAAATAAATAAATAAAAATTTAAAAACATAAATAAAAATAGCTTAAAGAGTAAGACCCTATCTGAAAAGACAACTAAAATGAAATAAAATAAGGTTGTCTTTGAAAAAAAATAATAAAGGGCTTTTGAGTATCATACAAAATAAGTTTCTCAAACATTTTTTTCTTTATAAATTTTTTTTTAATTTTTTTGTTTATTTTTATTTATTTAAGAGTGACAGACAAAGAAAAAAGAGCCAGAGAGAGAGAGAGAGAGAGAGAGAGAATGGGCACACCAGGGCCTCCAGCCACTGCAAATGAACTCCAGATGCATGTGCCACCTTATATATCTGGCTAACGTAGATCCTGAGGAATCTAGCCTTGAACCAGGGTCCTTAGGCTTCACAGGCAAGCGCTTAACTACTAAGCCATCTCTCCAGTCTTTATAAATATTTTGATAATGCTGGGTGTGATGGTGCAAACCTTTAATCCCAGCACTCAGGAGGCTGAAGTAGGAGGATCATCATGAGGTCGAGGGCAGCCTGGACTACAGAATGAGTTCTAGTTCAGCCTGGGGTAGAGTGAGACCCTTCTTCCAAATAAAAGAAATACTTTGAGAAGGACTGGAACTATAGCTGTTTGTAACCCCAGCACTTAGTATGTAGATGCAGGAGGATCAGAAGTTCCAGGTCATCCTAGGCTCGTAGTGAATTTGAAGCCAGTTGGTGGCTTTTCTACGGACAGGCATGCTTGTAATCATACTGCAGGAGATGCAGAGTCAGGTAGATTCATTCCTGAGGCTCACTGGCCAGGCAGTCTAGCCTACTTGATGAACTCCAGACAAATGAGAGACTCAAAAATGGTGGACAGGCTGGGCGTGGTGGCACACGCCTTTAATCCTAGCATTCAGGAGGCAGAGGTGGGAGGCTCGCCATGAGTTTGAGGCCACCCTGAGACTAAATAGTGAGTTACAGGTCAGCTTGGGCTAGAGCAAGACCCTACCTTGAAAACAAACAAACAAAAAAAAAAAATGGTGGACAGCATCTGAGACTGTAAAATGGGTTTTAAGCATTGGTAGAGCTGTTCTCTGAGCTCCAGGACTGTATCTGGTTTATGGGCAAGTATTTACTTTGGTTTTAAAATTACGTTAGGACTGGAGAGATGGCTTAGTGGTTAAGGTGCTTGCCTGCAAAGCCAAAGGACCCAGATTCAACTCCCAGAACCCACGTAAACCAGATGCTCAAGGTGGCTTATGCATCTCGAGTTCATCTGATCAGCTGAAGGCCCTAGCATGCCCATTCTCTATCTACCTGTTTTCCTCCCTCACTCTCAAATAAATAAAATAAATTTTAAAGAGCCGGGAATGGTGGTGTATCCCTTTAATCCCAGCACTCTGAAGGCAGAGGTAGGAGGATCACCATGAGGCCACCCTGAGACTACATATTGAATTCTAGGTCAGCCTGAGCTAGAGTGAGACCCTACCCTGAAAAACCAAAAAATAAATAAAAATTAAAAAAAAATTTTTTAAAGTATGTATGGCTGGATGTGGAGGCACACACCTTTAATCCTAGTCATCAGGAGGTAGAGGTAGGAGGATTACCATGAGTTCAAGGCTACTCTGAGACTCCATAGTGAATCCAGATCAGCCTGGGCTAGAGTAAAACCCTACCTTAAAAAAAAAAAGTATGGATGGATGGATGGATGGGGTGTGTGTGTATGCGCGCACGTGTGTAAGCCAGTGTCTCTTGGCTCTGTAAATGAATGCCTGTCTGGCTTCACATAGATGGCTAACTGAACCCAGGCAGGCAGGCATTCCAAGTAAGTGCCTTTAATGGCTGAGCCATCCCCCCAGCCCCTTGTTTCATTATGTGGCCCAAGTTGTTTTCAAACGTGCAGCAATCCTCCTGTGTTGCGTTCCTGAGTGCTGGCAGTGCAGGTGTAAGCCACCACACCAGGCTCAGTGAGGGGTGAAGGGCAAAAAGCACAAGGCTGAGCACACCTAACCATACCAGGTAAAAGTTTAGAAACACTGTCTTCCTAAAATAACCTGGGTTTGTTGTTGTTTTTTTTTTTTTTTTTGTGGGGGGGGCGTGTTTAGAGGTAGGGCCTCACTCTAGACAAATGACCTGTTTTTGAAAACACTTCTTATTGTCTATTATGGCCAACTCAGAAGGCCATCCTGCCTCCCCAGCACTCAGGAGCCTGAAGGAGGACTGCCATGAGTTTGAGGCCAGCTTTGGCTAGATGGTGAGTTCTAGGTCAGGCTGGGCTACAAAAAAAAAAAAAAAAAAAAAAAAAATGAGGGCTGAAGAGATGGCTTAGCAGTTAAGGTACTTGTATGCAAAGCCAAAGGACCCAGGTTCAACTCCCCCGGACCCACCTAAGCCAGATGCACAAGGGGGCCCACACATCTGGAGTTCGCTTGCAGTGGCTAGAGGCCATGGCGTGCCCATTCTCTCTCTCTCTCTCTCTCTCTCTCTCTCTCTCTCTCTCTCTTCATTCCTATTTCTGGGTATCTCTCTCTCTCAAATAATAAAAGTAAAATATTTTTTTAAATGGATGGGAAGATGGTTCTGTTAGTAAAGCACTTTCTACACAAGCATGAGAGTGTGAGCTTAGATCCCCAAGCACCCACACAAATGCCAGCCAACATAGTGGTCAGCCTGTAGTCACAGCACTCAGGAACTGAAGACAAGAGATCCCTAGGGTGAGCCATATTTGGCGTCACATGAGAGACCCTGCCTCAGAAAACACAGTGATCAAGAAGATCCGCAACATCAACCTCCGGCCTACACATGCATGGACCTGCACTCACACCATACACACAAAATACAAACAAAAATATCCTCTCCCCAGCCCCACCCACCAAGTGTGAACAAATAAACAAATAGGTATCCACTGTGCACTCTCATCCTCTTCACCTAAGGATGGTGTCACAAGTATAGGAAGAAACCAAAGCAGGGTTGGGGATGTAGTTCAGTGGTGAAGTGCTTTATTTCCAGCAGCACAAACTAGGAAGGAAAGAACCAAGAGTAACTGCTAGTGAAGATGGTTTCAACCACACTCCCTCACCACAAATAATAAATATTGGGATGTAAAAGCCTCAAAAAATAGTCTATAAGGGCCTAGTAGGAAACAGAACAGGCCAGAGCTGAAGGCAGCTGCTTAATGGAACTCCACAAATGGCGAGAACTGGATGCTTTCCTGTACCCCTTAATCAAGATCGAGTATCTGTCAACAGGTCTCACTGAAAAAAAAAAAATTTGAAAGCACATGCGTCAACCACATTCCCTCAAACAAATCAAGCTGCCAAGCAAGAGAATTAGCTTCATATTTCAAAATTATTTGCATCTGCCACAGCACAGACGCCTGTAAAACTAGAAATACTCTTAGTGAAAATATAGCTTTTAAGGACCAATGATCCTACCAGAGACCTGGGGAAAAATCTTATCCAATACAGTACACATGAACAAGTTCCTTATAAAACTACCTATTAAATATCATCCATCACATCATATATCTCTATCTTATTTCCAAAAACAAAGAATGGGTACACACACACACTTCCTTCATTCCTTCCCTTCAGAAAGTCACAGTTTGTAAATGGAGGGCACAGAGGACAGCTAGGATCCAGGGTGAGCTTTGTACTGGTATAAAAACAGCGTTTAGCAATCGCAGAGAACAGGGTGGAGCATCAGTGAAAGCTCTTGATGGAAGAGATGCCTAAAGACATGTACAGATTAAAAATGCATGCTTGTGGAGGAAGAAAGAAATGGGAAGGGAAGGAAAGGGACAAATACACAGGGGAAGACTGCAGAAGCAACAGCATGATTTCCTTTCACATCCATCTGAGATTAACCTCCCACTGCCTCTTCTCTCTTCATGCTCAAACCAAAAATAACTAGCCATGACAAGCTCCGCAAATCAAAAAGTGCAGCTTCAGAAGGATGGGGAAGCTGCAGAGGTGACTCTGAACTAGGCTGGAATACTAGACTGGCAGCTCCGGGCAAACAAAGACTGGTATGACGGATGCTCTCAAGCACCTACTACCTAGCATATTCCGAGATGCACCTTGCCTATTTCTATGGGAGGAAAATTGGTAATGTACAACAATAAGCAGAGTAAGTCACGATTTCATTAGAAGTGGTTAAGAGGCAGGCATGGTGGCCCATGCCTCAGCACAGGAAGTTGAGGCCAGAGGATTGCCATGAATCTGAGGCCAGCCTGGACTACAGAGTGAGTTCCAGGTCAGCCTAGGCCTCAAACCTGCCCACAAAGAAAAATAGTTACTTTAGATAATCCCATGCAGGCAATGCCTTTTCCCCAGGAACACCCTCTCCTACTTCACAAGGAGTAAGAGATCTCATTACATTATCACAAGTATAGAGTTCATTTCACTTTACCCATAGAGAAGATACCTACATTTGATAAGGAGTTAGTAAAGGGCAACATAAGGCAATTCTGACAGTTAATCAAAGTCACAGCAGGGCGTGGTGGCACACGCCTTTATCCTAGCAGGCGAGGCAGAGGTAGGAGGATTTTTGCAAGTTCAAGGTCAGCCTGAAACTACAAAGTGAATATCAAGTCAGCCCAGGCAAGAGAAAAACCCTACCTCGAAAAAACCAAAATAAATAAATAAATAAAAATAAAATCCAATGGTAATTCTATACACTCAGAAGTCAACACAGCACACGCTGGTCACTGCCTAGAAACCTCAACATATTTTCATTTCTCTTTCAATTTTATAAATCTATTAAGCATGGTGGCTCAAACCTCAGTACTCAGGAGGTTGAAACAGCCAGATACACAAAGTGGCGCATGCATCTAGAGTTCCTTTGCAGTGGCAGGAGGCCCCAGCATGTCCATACTCACTCTCTCCCTCTCAAATTAATTAATTTAATTAATAATTATTAACAATAATTAAATAAAAGAAAATTAGGCATAGTGGCACATGCCTTTAATTCCAGCTCTTGGGAGGCAGAAGTCGGAGGACTGCTGTGAGTTCGAAGCTGCCCTAAGACAATAGTGTATTCCAGATCAGTTTGGGCTAGCTACACTACCTCAAAAAATAAAAATAAATTCTATCAAAATGTTAGCCATAGTTTATCTAAGGGATAGTGGGTGATTTTATCTTATTTTTTCTTTTTCTTTGTTTTTAATATATATATTTATTTATTTGTAAGCAAAGAGAGAGAGAGAAAGAGATTAGGCATGCCAGGGCCTCTACCCACTGCGAACAAATTCCAGACCATGCACCAGCCACTTTGTGCATCCAGCTTTATGTGGGTACTGGAGAATAGAACTCAGAACATTAGGCTTTGCAGGCAAGCGCCTTAACTGTTGAGCCATCTCTCAAGCCCCTTATTTTGCTTTTTCATATTTAATAAACTTCCTCCCAAAATGCTACCTTATAAAGACACACTAAAGCCAGGTGTGGTGGTGCACACCTTTAATCCCAGCACTTGGGAGACAGGGGTACGAGGATTGCTGTGAGTTCAAGGCCACCCTGAGACTAAAGAGTTAATTCCAGGTCAGACTGGGCTAGAGCAAGATCCTACCTTAAAAAACAATAAATAGATAAATAAATAAATGAAGTCACACTAAACATTTATGAAGCTAACAGATTAATGTTTACCTTATTCTTTTGTTGTTTGTTTCTTGTTTTTCGAGGTAGGGTCTCGCCCTAGCCCAGACTGACCTGAAGTTCACTATGTAGTCTTAGGCTAGCCTCAGATTCACAGCGATCCTCCTACCTCAGTAGAGTGCTGAGATTAAAGGTGTGTGCCACCACACCCAGCAGGGAAAGGGAAAGAAAACTTGGCACCAGGACCTCCAGCCATGGCAAATGAACTCCAGATACATGTGCCACTTTGTGAATCCAACTTGGGTCATAGGCTTTGCTGGTAGACGCCTTAACTGCTGCACCATCTTTCCAACACCCCCTGCCACCACCACCACCTTTATTCTTTTAAATGTAGTTCACTGTGAACACAGCCTTACCTGCTGTTTAATCAGCCTATCCAGTCCACTTCCTAGAGCCTGAACTCAAAACTGGTCAAGACTCTTCTTAAATCTTGAAGTTTGAAATACTTCTCATTAGAACCTGGAAATAGAAAAATGTTCCAGTTAAACTCTTTCTAACTGTTAACTATGTTTGTCCACTGTCTTGAATATGCATAGGAATTCACTCTGTCTTATCAGGTTCTCCTATATATTCTCCTTAAAACATAGGACAGATCAACAAAAGAACAAGGATAGATGACAGGTATGGTGGTGCATTCCTTTAATCCAAGCACTCAGGAAGCAAAGGTAGGAGAACTGCTATGAAATCAGGTTGCCCTGAGACTAGAGTAAATTCCAGGTCAGCCTGGACTAGAGCGAGAACCTATGTCTAAAAAAAAAAAAAATAGCCGGGTGTGGTGGCACACGCCTTTAATCCCTGCACTCCAGAGGCAGAGGTAGGAGAATTACTGTGAGTTCAAGGACACCCTGAGACTACATAGTGAATTCCAAGTCAGCCTGAGCTAGTGAGCTAGAGAGATGGCTTAGCAGTTAAGGCACTTGCCTGCAAAGACAAAGGACCCAGATTTGATTACCCATACATAGGCCAGAAGCATTAGGCGGCTCATGCATCTGGAGTTTGTTTGCAGTGGTTGGAGGCCCTGGCATACCCATTCTCTCTCTCTCTCTCTCTCTCTCTCTCTCTCTCTCTCTCTCTCTCTTTCTCCCTCCCTCCCTCCCTCTCTCTCTCTCTCTCAAATAATAAATAAATGAAAAAATGAAAAAAAAAAAGAGCAAGGAGAGGTACTTAACCTCAAAAATCAAAGAGCAGCAAGCCAGGCGTGGTGGTGCACACCTTTAATCCCAGCACTTGCAAGGCAGAGGTAGAAGGATCACTGAAAGTTCAAGGCCACCCTGAGACTACATCGTGAATTCCAGGTCAGCCTGAGCTACAGTGAGACCCCCACCTCGAAAGGCCACCCAGCCCCAGCCAACCCCCCAAAACATATCAAAGACAGAGCAGGAGAGATGGCTTAGCAGTTAAGGCGCTTGCCTGTGAAGCCTAAGAATTCATATGTTCAAATCTCCGGGTCCCACGTAAACCAGACACAATGATGCAAGCGCATAAAGTCGCACATGTACACAAGGGGGCACACATGTCTGGAGTTTGTTTACAGCAGGGCTGGGCAGATGGCTCGGTGGTTAAAGTGTCTGCCATGCAAACATTAGAACGAGCATTTGGATCCCCAGCCCCCAGTAAACACCAGGCAGGCATAATGCTTGTCAGTAATCCCAATGCTAGAGAGGTGGAAACAGAGGACGCCCAGAGCAAACTGGCTAGCTTAGGAAGCCAAATCAAGTTGGAGTAAGAGAAACTAACTCAGTAAAATAAAGTGGAGAGCAATGGAGGAAAACAACTGTCAACCCCTAGGCTCCACATAACACACATGTATATATGCATGTGTACCCAAACACACGTGTACCCACACTTACATGAATATACACACCACACACACAAGGAAAAATAATGAGTACATGGGTCTTCCAACAGTCTAAGCTTCTTATGGTTCTTTTTGCATCAGTGTTAAGTGTTCTTGAACTTCTTAGTGTGTATTTGCAGTCTCCTGGTATCTTCGTATTACATACTTTTGCTTTAAAGCACTCTTTCCAAAGACTGCTGGGCAAGAAAGATGGCTTTGCAGTTAAGATGCTTGCCTGCAAAGCCAAAGGACCCCAATTTAAGATTCAATTCCCCATTTGCAGCAGCTGGAGGTCCTGGCAAGCCCATTCACTCTCTCTATCTGCCTCTTTCAATCTCTTACTCTCTCTTAAGTAAAGGCTGCCAGGTGTCTTGGTGCACACCTTCAATCCCAACCCTCTAGAGGCAGAGGTAGGAAGATCGCTGTGAGCTTGAGGCCAGCCTAAGACTACATAGTAAATTCCAGATCACCCTGGGCTAGTGGGAGACCCTACCTCAATACAAAAAAGGAAGGGGGGCTGGAGATATGGCTTAGCAGTTAAGGCCTGCAAAGCCTAAGGGCCCAGGTTCTACTCTCCAGATCCCACAAAGCAAGATGCACAAAGGTGAGGCAAGTTCAAGGTCACATATGCACACTAGGTGGCAGTGCAAGCGTCTGGAGTTCAAATGTAGCTGAGGCCCTGGAGTACCAATTCTCTCTCTCTAAATTAAAAAATAAATAAAGTTTAAAAAAAATAGCTGGGTATGGTGGCACATGCCATTAATCCCAGCACTCGGGAGGCAGAGGTAGGAGGATCACAGTGAGTTCAAGGCCACTCTGAGACTACCTAGTGAATTCAGGTCAGCCTGGGCTAGAGCGGGACCCTACCTTGAAAAACCAAAACAATAAAAAATAAAAGGGGGGGACCTGGGCTGGAGAGAGGTGCTTGCCTGAAAAGCCTAAGAACCCAGGTTCGATTCCCCAGAACCCACGTAAGCCAGAGATACAAGGTGGTGCATGTGTCTGAGTTCGTTTGCAGTGGCTAGAGACCCTGGTGTGCCCATTCTCTCTGTCTGACACACTCTCTCTCTCTCTGCCAATTTTTGTCTCTCTCTCAAATAAATTAACATATATATACATATATATATATATATATATATATATATATTTTTTTTTTTTTTTTTAAAGGGCTGGCCCTTGGTTTCCCACCAGGAATAGATGGTGAAGACTCCATATACTTGGGCTGCAAGGCCACCTGCTGGAACTGAGCTGATAACCTCCTCCATGTAGACCAGCTGGCAGAAAGCTGGAAGAAGCCATTCTGCATGCAATTCAATGGGAGAAAGAGAAATCACCAGTGAAGATACTTCACAGTGGACACTGCAAGCCTTATATTTGGCCAGCCAGGCCAAATGAGCCAACAGGTACAATAGTGGCATGTCTGTTATGGGGGAAACCAACTGCCCTCTAATTGGACTGGAGGCCTGCTCCATGGGAAGGAATACATCCCTGATATTGAAAACTTAAAACAGGGGTAATCATAAGCCCTAGGGGTATAACATCTGCTGCTGTCTGGCCATATGTATATACTATGCTTACCAAACTGCCCAGTAAGCACTTCTGTTAATGTTCACACCCTTATATTAATGCTACTCTCACTTTTAGTTGAGAATCTTCTCTTTTCAGATGGCAGTGACCTTGGGACGACTCAGAAGGTATCATGGTGATGGAAAGAAATGACCACAGTGCTCAGTACTGCAATATCTCTATCACACCTTCCAAGGCTCAGGGTCTAATGCAGAAGAGGTGGCAGAAAGAATGTAAGAGCCAAAGGAAGGGCAGGACTCCATACAACATGCTCCCTCCAGACACAAAATGGCCTGGATATCCATGGCCTCACAGTGCCTGATACTACCGGGATAAAACCATCATAAGAGGAGGAAAAGATCAAGACATCAAATGTAAAAGAGAGACTGATTGAGATGGGGAGGGGTATGATGGAGAGTGGAGTTTCCAAGGGGTAAGTGGGGGGAGGGAGGGTATCAACATGGGGTATTTTTTATAATCACAGAAGTTAATAAAAAAAATTAATTTTTTTTTAAAAAAAGGGCCTAGATAGATTTTTCGCAAGCCCTTGAAACAAAGCCTAACAACCAGACTTCAGTTCCCCAGTACCCATATAAAGTCAGATGCACAAAGTGGCACATGCCTCTGGAGTTCGTTTGCAGTGGCTGGTGTGTCCATTCTCTCTGTCTGTCTCTTTTCTCTCCATCTCTCTCAGATTGCAAATAAATAACTAAAAATTGTGGGCTGGAGGGATAAATCAGTTAAGGCACTTGCCTGGAAGGACAAAGGATCCAGGTTCAATTTTCTAGGATCCATGTATGCGTAGGACCCACTTAAGCCAGATGCACAAGGTGGCACAGGCGCCTGGAGTTCATCTGCAGTGGCTAAAGGCCCTGGTGTGGGTGTGCCCGTTCTCTGTCCTGTGTGTGTCTCTGTCTCTCTCTCAAATAAATAAAATTAAAAACTAATTTTTAAAAAGATTAAAAATTTTTGGCACAGGGAGGGGCGGGCGCGGGCGGGCTCGTGCAGACGTGCCGGGCGTGGGCACCGCAGGCGGCTTCAGCACTCGTGGCAGCCATGAGACTAGCTGCCGCCAACTTTGTGGGTTCGCTGCCAGGGCTGGGGTTGCTGTTGTGCGGCCTGGGGTGCCTCGTGAGCACAGAGCTGCGGGCCCCTCCAGACAGGATCGAGAAAGAGGTAGAGAATGGGCACATCAGGGCCTCCAGCCACTGCAGACGGAAGTCCAGATGCATGTGCCACCTTGTGCATCTGCCTTACATGAGTCATGGGGAATAGAAGCTGGGTCCTTTGGCTTTGCAGCAATTATCAGAGCTGGAACTGGTAGCATCTCATTGGCCTATTATCTTCGGCAGAAATTTGGGAAAGATGTGAAGATTGATGTGTCTGAAAGAGATGAGGTGGGGGGCTGCCTGGTCACCTTTAACATGCAAGGTGAAGACTATGAGGCAGGAGTGTCCATTATCCATCCTCTAAATCTGCACATGAAGCATTTTGCCAAAGAGCTGGGTCTCTCCACTGCTCTGGTTTCAGGTGGCCTTGTGGGGATCTACAATGGAGAGACCCTGGTGTTCAAGGAGAGTGGCTGGCTCATCATCAACATGATTAAAGTAGTGTGGCGCTATGGATTCCAGTCCCTCCGAATGCACGTGTCTGGAAGACTTGCTAGACAAGTTCATGAGGATTTATTGCTACCAGTCCCATGATTATGCCTTCAGCAGTGTAGAAAAATTACTGTACGCTGTTAGGGGGGATGACTACGTTGGACTACTGAATCACACTCTTCGTGAAAATCTGCAGAAAGCAGGCTTCTCTTGAGAAATTCCTCAATGAGATGATTGCTCCTATCATGAGGGTCAATTATGGTCAAAGTACTGATCTCAGTGCATTTGTGGGAACAGTATCAATGACAGCTGCTGATTCCAACCTCTGGGCAGTGGAAGGTGGCAATGGAGTTGTTTGCTCACGGCTCCTTCAGGCTTCCAAAGGCAATCTAATATCTGGCTCAGCACTATCCATAAGAGAGAAAATGAAGACCAAACAGACAGGAAATCCCACAGAGATGTATGAAGTAGTCTATCAGACGGATCTGAGACCCATTCAGACTTCTATGACATCGTTTTAGTGGCTACTCCATTGAATCCAAAAATGTCCACCATTACTTTCCTTAACTTTGATCCTTCAATTGAGGAGTTCCGTGAGCAATACCAACGAGTGACCACTTTCATTAAAGGAGAACTGAATTCAACTCTCTTCAGCTCCAGAGCCAAGGATCAGTTTGGCCTGTCTACAGTCCAGATGCATGCACCACTTTGTACACCTTGCTTTATGTGGTACTGGGGAGTAATACTCAGACTTTGCAAGCCAGCGCCTTAACCATTGAGCCATCTCTCCAGTGCCTATACTGCCTTCATTTATTAAATCCTTTATTAAATTTCTACAGGAGGGCTGGAGAGATGGTTTACCGGTTAATGTGTTTGCCTGCAAAGCCAAAGGACCCCAGTTCAAATCTCCAGGACCCACGTAAGGCAATGCACAAGTTGGCACATACATCTCGAGTTTGTTTGCAGTGGCTGGAGGCCCTGGTGTGCCCATTCTCTCTCTCACTCTCTCCTCTCCCTCTTTCTCTCTCTCAAATAAATAAATAAAAGTTATTTAAAATTTTTCTATGCTCCCCCAGACACAAAATGGCCCGAATATCCATGACCTCACAGTGCCTGACACTACCTACACAAGACCATCATAATAGGAGGAAAAGATCATGACATCGAAATAAAAGACTGATTGAGACGGGGAGGGGATATGATGGAAAATGGAGTTTCAAAGGGGAAAGTGGGGGAGGGAGGGTATTATCATGGGATACTTTTTATAATCATAGAAGTTGTTAATAAAGAAAATTTGGAAAGAAAAAAAATAATTAACTAAAAAAATTTTTCAACAGGAAACTACTATATGTAATTCTGCTTCTTAAATGCTACCATTGCAAAAAAATAAAAATATAGTCCATAAAAGGACATTCAATTCTACCCTTTGTTCTCCCCTAAAAGTAGAAAGGTTTTAAATAAATTAAAGGGTCTAACACCAAGAATGGCAGTACATGCCTTTAATCCCAGCACTTGGGAGGCAGAGGAGTACTGCCATGAGTTCAAGGACAGCCTGAGATTATACAGTGAATTTCAGGTCAGTCTGGCCTATAGTAAGGGCCTACCTCAACCCCCCCCCCAAAAAAATTAAAGGGTCTAGGGTCATGGCTCAGTTGGCAAAGCACTTGTTGAACAGGCATGAAGATCTGAGTTCAGATTGCCAGCACTGATATAAATACCAGGTACGGTGGTATGCACCTGTAATCCCAGTGGCTCAAAAGCTTGAAATAGGCAGATACTGGGGCAAACTGGCTAACCAGGCTAGTAAAATGGATGAGCAGTGGGTTCAGTGAGAGATACAGTCTCAAGAAAAAAAGTGGAGAGGGCTGGAGAGATGGCTTAGCGGTTAAGCACTTGCCTGTGAAGCCTAAGGACACTGGTTTGAGGCTCAATTCCCCAGGACCCACGTTAGCCAGATGCACAAGGGGGCGCACGTGTCTGGAGTTCGTTTGCAGTGGCTGGAAGCCCTGGCGTGCCCATTCTTCCTCTCTCCCTATCTGCCTCTTTCTCTCTCTGTCACTCTCAAATAAATAAATAAAAATGAACAAAAAAAAAAAAAGAGTAGGGCCAGTCAGGCATGGTGTCACATGCCTTTAATCCTAGCACTTGGGAGGCAGAGGTAGGGGGATCACAATGAGTTGGAGGCCACCCTGAGACTACATAGTGAATTCCAGGTCAGTCTGAGCTAGAGTGAGACCCTACCTCGGAAAACTCTCAAATAAATAAATAAAAATGAACAAAAAAAATTAAAAAAAAAAAAGGTGGTGAGCCAGTAAGCTAGAAAAGAGATATAAAGGGAAGAGAAAGGAAGGGAGGGGGGTACTTAATAGGATGGTATTGTATATATGTAAGTAGAAGAATAGATTAAGGGGGGTGAAAAGGTGAGGTCTGGGGAAGAGATTGAGTAAAGGAAAGGTAGAGGGAGGGCTAATCAAAACCTAGGAGGATATAAATAAATCATATGGAATCCTACTTTTTTGGACAATGGAACACTCAGGAGGCATAGATTGTTGCTAGAAAATTTTCAGTGCCTGGGATGGGATACCTTCCAGTGAGTTGTTGGCCAGGGAGGTCCCTGACGACCCCAAAACATTATAGGCCATTGCCAAGACCCTTGGTTTCCCACCAGGAATAGATGTTAAGACCTTATTGCTGAAGACTTCACATATTTGGGCTGCAAGGCCACTGAGAAATCCTGCTGGAACTGAGCTGATAACCTCCTCCATGTAGACCAGCTGAGAGAAAGCTGGAAGAAGCCATTCTACATTTAGTTCAATGGGAGAGAGATATCACCAGTGAAGATACTCAACAGTGGAAACTGCATGCCTTATAATTGGCCAGCCAGGCCAAATGAGCCAATGGGTGCAATAGTAGCACGTCTGTCATGGTGGAAACCAACTGCCCTCCAATTGGACTGGAGGCCCGCTCGGGGGCGGGGGGGGGGGGGGAAATACATCCCTGATACTGAAAACTTAAAACAGGGGTAGTCATGAGCCCTAGGGGTGTAACATCTGCTGATGTCTGGAAAAATGTATATACTATGCTTATCAAACTGCCCAGTAAGCACTTTTCTTAATATTTATACCCTTATATTAACACTACTCTCACTTTGGGGATGAGGGAAGCAGTAATAGTTAGCCCATTCATATCACATTTATGTGATATGAATTAGGAATAGACAGGAAATTAGAGATTAGATAAACAAGGTTAAAGCCCAGCTGTGCTTAGGTATGTTTTCAATGAAAACCATCAAAACAGGAGATAGTTACCTCCTATACAGCTACCTTCCCAGCTTAGGGTAGCCATTGGTTCTGACTAATGAGAACTAAATAATTTGCTAGTCAACCATAGAGACTAAAGCACTTGAAAGGTAGAGTTAGGATACAAGGCCAGCCTGACTTACCTGTGACCCTATCCACTCATCCCACACACAAAAAAAATTTGCTTATATAAGGATTCATAATTTTATTTTTCTGATACTGCTTGTTTCTATACTTGCCCTATGACACTTTTCCTCCAAAAACTTTTTTTTGAAGTTTATTTTTATTTATTTACTTGAGAGCGACAGAGAAAGAGGCAGATAGAGTGAGAGAGAATGGGTGCACCAGGGCCTCCAGCCACTGCAAACAAACTACAGATGCATGCGCCACCTTGTGCATCTGGCTTACGTGGGTCTTGGGGAATCGAGCCTCGAACCAGGGTCCTTAGGCTTCACAGGCAAGTGCTTAACCACTAAGCCATCTCTCCAGCCCCCAAAAACTTTTTTTAAAAAGTATAAATAGGGCTGCAGGGATGGCTTAGCAGTTAAGGCATTTGCCTGCAAAAAAAAAAGGACCCAGGTTCAATTCCCCAGAACCCACGTTAGCCTGATGCACAAGGGGGAGCACACGTCTGGAGTTTGTTTGCAGTGGCTGGAGGCCCTGGTGCACCTATTCTCAGTCTCTCTCTCTCTCCCTCTTTCTGTCAAATAAATAAATATTTTAGAAAATAAAAAAGTAGAAATAAGCCAGGCATGGTAGCATACACCTTTTTCCTAGCACTCAGGTAGGAAAATCACCATGAGTTTGAGGACACCATGGTACTACATAGTGAATTCCAGGTCAGCCTGGGCTAGAGAGACCCTACCTCGAAAAACCAAAAAAAAAATAAGAAATACAAATGTAAATAAGAGCTGGATACACAGTGTTCCAGCTGCTCCCTCTTCTTCCCCCATGTAAGCCCTAGCATGGCATGACTAGGTTCCGTTCTCAATGGCATAAAGTCAAATAAAACAAGAATCAATCTTTCTGTCTCCAAGCATATCAGAAAATCCTTGAAAACACTATACATCTATATACACTCAGTATCTAACACCAACCTGAGCACACAATATACCCGCAAAGCTCAATGAATTAGCTAAGTTAGCTGGAAACCACACCAACTACTGAACAGACAGAATTAAACAAACCAAGGATATGATTTGGGGTGACTTGACAGGTGTCATAAAACACCAACCACAGCATAAGAACACTTACTATAGTAACAAATATTTTTTTTGGTTTGGTTTGGTTTGGTTTTTCAAGGTAAGGTTCTCACTCTAGCTCATGCTGACCTGGAATTCACTATGTAGTCTCAGGGTGGCCTCAAACTCTCTGCAATCCTCCTACCTCTGCCTCCCAAGTGCTGGGATTAAAGGCATGCAACACCACACCCGGCTAAATACTTCTTTTTTAATAGTTTTATTTTTAACATTTTATTTTTATATATTTATTTGACAGAGAAAGAGGGAGAGAGATAATGGGTGTGCCAGGGTCTCCAGCCATTGCAAATGAATGCCAGATGCGTGTGCCCACTTGTGCATCTGGCTAATGTGGGTCCTGGGGAATCGAATCTAGGTCCTTTGGATTTGCAGGCAAACTCCTTAACCACTAAGACATCCTCCAAGACCTCATAGTTTTATTTTTAAAAACCAGTATCTGATAAGTGAAAGAAATTCAAATAGGAGGCCAGGTGTGGTGGTGCACGCCTTTAATCCCAGCACTTGGGAGGCAGAGGTAGGAGGATCATCATGAGTTCCAGGCCACCCTGAGACTTCATATTGAATTCCAGGTCAGCCTGAGCTATAGCAAGACCCTACCTCGGGGGAGAGGGGGAGAGAAACTGAGATAGGGCTGGAGAGATGGCTTAGCAGTTAAGGCACTTGCCTGAGAATCCTAAGGACCCAGATTCAATTCCCCAGTACCCACATAAGCCAAATGCACAGATGGCATATGCATTAGAAGTTCGTTTACAGAAACTAGAGGCTCTGGCATGTGCCCATTCTCCTCTCTATCTGCTTCTCTTTCTCTGTCTCTCTCAAATAAATAAAATAAAATAAAGAAACTCAAATAAAAGCTAGGCATAGTGATGCACGCCTTTAATCCCAGCACTCAGGAGGCAGAGGTAGGAAGATCACTATGAGTTCAAGGCCACTCTGAGACTACATACTAAAGGTGAAGGATGTAAAGATAGGGCAAGGCTGAATCAGGAAGTAAACAAGGAGATCTACCACAGCAAATTCAGGGAGTCAAAAATCCTCCTCTTGGAAAGACAGATGGCTCAGCGGTTAAGGCAACTGCCTGCAAAGCCTAAGGACCGGAGTTCAATTCCCCAGTACCCATGTCAAGCCACATGCACAAGGTCATGCATGTGTCTGGAGTGCGTCTGCAGTGGCAAGAGGCCCTGGTGTCTCATTCTCTGTTTGCAAGTAAATAAATAAATAAATAAAAATAAAAGACCAGGTGTCATGGCGCATCCCTTTAATCCCAGCACTGCGGAGGCAGAGGTAGGAGGATCACTGTGAGTTCGAGGCCGGCCTGGAATTATAGAGTTCCAAATCAGCCTGGGCTAGAGTGACACCCTACCTTGGGAAAAAAAAAAAAATCCTCTTCTAGGAGCTAAGGTTAGTGCTCAGAGATAAAGACCTTACATACTATATGCAAAACCCTGGGTTTGGTCCCCAGTATCCTATTCTAGGCAGGAATAGCACTGGGTAATTTGAAAAAGAAACTACATATCAAGAAAATAGAGGAGGAGGGCTGGGCTTAAGCTAAGGCGTTTGCCTGTGAAGCCTAAGGACCACAGTTCAATTCCCCAGGACCCATGTAAGCCAGATGCACAAGGGGCGCATTCGTCTGCAGTTCATTTGCAGTGGCTGGAAGCTCTAGCACGCCCATTCTCTCTCTATCTGCCTCTTTCTCTTTCTCTCTCTCTCAAATAAATAAATACATTTTTTAAATATTTTATAAATAAAAGAAATAGAGGTTGAGGCGGGTGTGGTGGCGTATGCCTTTAATCCCAGCACTCGGGAGGCAGAGGTAAGAAGACTGCTGTGAGTTCGAGGCCACCCTGAGACTACATAGTGAATTCCAGGTCAGCCTGAGCTAGAGTGAGACCCTACCTAGAAAAACCAAAAAGAAAAAAGAAAAAGAGGTTGGACTGGGGATATAGCTCAGTGGTTAAAAGTGCTTGTTTGCAAAGCCTGCCAGCCCCGCTTCTAGTCCCCAATACCCACCTAAAGCCAGATGCACAAAGTGGCACAGAAATCTCCAGTTCATTTGCAGTGGCATGAGACCCTGGTATGCCCATTTATTCTCTCTGCTTGCAAAAGGAAGGGAGGGAGGAAAGAAGGAAGAAGAAAGGGAAAAAGGGGGAGGGACGGAGGGAGGGCCAAATCAACAATGCTACAAACTAAGTCACAACTTTTCTTCCCCTCTATAAATGTCCAACAAAAGGAAGTTAGAAAGGCTGTAACACCTACCGGCTTGACACAAGAGGAGGAGAGGGCTAGACAGACAACACAGAGTGAATTATAAACCCCGAATAGAAGAAAACCCGCAGTGGAGTTCAATCCTCTCTCAATTATGCTGTCACGCCGCCGAATTTACCTTTCTACCTGAAACAAGGGTTTTGAAATGCAATTGATTGTGGCATCTGTTTTCCTGCACCAACGCCCCATCCCTTGAATGGCGGGGACTGTTTTTCACCCATTTCTCTCCAACACTTGAGCCTGGGGTTCCTTAGCTGTTAGAGCTGGGCCGAGCGCGTCTCACACCCATCCGCGGGGTGCGAAAATTCCGCGAGAAAAGCTCACGCAGAGAGCTCGGTCCCATCAATGTTTTTACCATGTAATAACAGAGAAAATCGTCGCCCTTGTTGCCCGATAGCCTATGCAAGTCCCAAGAAGAGAATAACCGCATATGCCTCACCCGAGTCTTCTCGGGGAAGCCAGGTCGCGAAGACCAGGCTGGTACGAAAGAAACCGCGCTCCCACCGTCCCGAGGCCAGGCGGCGCCGGGGCCCCGTAACCGCCCGGGAGGCCCGTCCGGAGCGCCGACGGCTCCAGGGGCCGAAGGCCGACCTCCAAGCGCTCGGCAAGAGGAACACGGGAGCCCGGCGCGCAGCTGCTCTCCCTTTTCTCACCCACCGCTTACCCGGCCTCGCCTCGCCTCGTCTCGGTGCGGTTCTGACAACCCAGGGCCGCAAATCCGCCGCGGAACTCAAGCGGTACGGTTGAAAATTTGAACCCAGGCAACCCGGTCGAATACACCAATCAGAACGCCGGGCTCAGACATTCCCAGCCTTCTGATTGGCCACAGGAAACATAACGACGCAGGAAGTCGGGAGGCGGGACCAGCAAAAGAAAAAAAAAATACCGGCCGGGGAGGCTTCTGGGAAATACAGTCATGCGTCTATGTGAGCCCATTGGAACCGGAGCTTTACTACAAAGCCCAGAATGCTCTGCTCTGATTTGGTATTGGGTTTGGGGGTTCTTTGTTTGGTTTGCTTTCTGGTAGCATCTCGCGGGGCTCAAGCTGGCCTGGAACTTGCTGCGTAGGGCGAGGATGACCTTAAATTGATCCTCCGGCCTCCATTCTCCAACCGCTTGGAATTACTGACCTGCGCCACCGGGCTTGCTCGTATCTGGGAAAGTTGTTACCAGCTGAAGAAGTGGGAAGACCATTTAGATAGACAACGACATACATCCTGTACCTCCCCGAATTCACACAAGAAAACATTGAGCTCTCTTTAAAATTTTGTTTAAATCTGTATTTATTTATTTGAGAGAGAGAAGGGGGGGAGCCTGGGCTGGGTTTTTTGTTGTTGTTGTTTTTGTTTTTCAAGGTAGGGTCTCACTGTAGCTCAGGCTGACCTGGAATTCACTCTGTAGTCTCAGGGTGGCCTCGAACTCACTGTGATCCTCCTGCCTCTCTCTCCCGAGTGCTGGGATTAAAGGCGTGCGCCACCACGCCCGGCCTTAGCTTTGTTTTTAAAGATTATTCTTGGCACGTTTGTGCATTGTGTTTTGAATATTTATAGGATTTACCTATGGGCAACATATTCTTGCTCCCAGCTTCCCAGTCAAGAAAGACTCACACTGTGTAGTCCATGCCCCTGCACGGATGTTAACTAAAAGCACAAATTTTTGGATGGTTTGTTCTTTAAAAAAAAAAAAAAAAATTGGGGGGGCTGGAGAGATGGTTTAGCTGTTAAGGCATTTGCCTGTGAAGCCAAAGGACCCAGGTTCAATTCCCTAGGACCCGTGTAAGCCAGATGCACAAGGGGCACATGTGTCTGGAGTTTGTTTGCAGTGGCTAGAGGCCCTGGTGAACCCATCTCTCTTTCTCTCTTCTATCTCTGCTTGCAAATAAATAAATAAAACTAAATAATAAGAAAAGAAATTGTTCACAGTAACAAGAAAACAACTAATACACATGACAAAGAAAAAAAAATGGACACCCTGAGACTACATAGTGAGTTCCAGGTCAGCCTGGGCCAGAGTGAGACCCTACCTAAAAAAAAAAAAAAAAAAAAAAAAAGGGGGGGGGCCTGGAGAGATGACTTAGAGGTTAAGGTGATTGCCTGTGAAGCCTAAGGACTCAGTTTCAATTCCCCAATACTCACGTAATAAATAACTCAAGATTATCTGTTTATCTGAGAGAGAGGGAGAGAGCCCTGTTTTGTCCTTTTTAATCCAAACTATACTCTGGTCTTTTATTTATTGTTTATATGGTCATGTGGGTGTACAAGGGTCTCTTGTCAAGCTGTCGGGCTTTGTAATCAAGAACCACTGAGCCATTTCTCTATCCCTGTACATTTGTCTTTCTTTTTTTTTTTTTTTTTTTTTTTTTTTGGTTTTTCAAGGTAGGGAGGGTCTCACGCTCTAGCCCAAGCTGACCTGGAATTCACTATGTAGACTCAGGATAGCCTGGAACTCACAGCCTCCCAAGTGCTGGGATTAAAGGCCTGCGCCACCACTCCTGGCTCATTTCTTTTACTGTATAACATTCCTACCTCCTAGGGTTGAGAAGCTGATTATAGTGTTTATCTCCTACTTCTTTCCCTGGACAAGAGTGAAAGTCTATTTCAGTGCTAAAAACAAAAAGAAAAAAATATGAGCTGGAGAAAAGGCTTGGTGGTTAAGGTGCTGCCTACAAAGCCAAAGGACATCTGTTCGATTCCCCAGGACCCATGTGAACCAGGTACAGAAAGTGGCACATGTGTCTGGAGTTTGTTTGCAGTGGCTGGAGGCCCCTGCACGCCCATTCTTTCTCTTCCTCTGCCTCATTCTCTCTCTCAAATAAATAAATAAAAATGAAATATTTTTTAAAAGGGAGGGCCGGGCATGGTGGTACATGCCTTTAATCCCAGCACTTGGGAGGCAGAGGAAGAAGGATCACTGTGAGTTCGAGGCCACCCTGAGACTACATAGTGAATTCCAGGTCAGCCTGAGCTACAGAGAGACCCTACCTTGAAAAACCAAAAAAAAAAAAAGGCTGGGGGCTGGAGAAATGCCTTAGTGGTTAAGGCACTTGCCTGCAAAGCCAAAGGACCCAGGTTCGATTCTTCAGGACCCACATAAGCCAGATGCACAAGGGGGTACATGCATCTGGAGTTCGTTTGCACCAGCTGGAGTCCCTGGTGCACCCATTCTCTCTCCCTCTCTCTACCTATTTCTCTCTCTCTCTCTCTCAAATACATAAAGAAAAACAAAATATTTAAAATTAAATAAATAAATAAATAAATAAATAAAGAGAAAAGGAAAAAGGGGAGGCATGGAAGAAGGAAAAGAGAAGAGAAGGGAAGGGGGAAGGGAGGGGAGGAATGGGGGAGGGAAGTAGTCTCAACTCTATCCCTTCCCTCATGGATCTGACATTCTAGTAGAGAAAACAGATCTCAAACAGGGTAAGGGATGTAGTGCGTTAGGAGGTGATAAATATAAACCCATTTGCTGACCGAGCCCTGAAGGGCAGATGGCAAGAAAGGGAGGAAGGCAGGGCTCTACATAAACAGTGGGTAAAGGAGGGCAGAATTCTGCCAATTTTGTATTTGGCCTACTTCTAAGCCTCATGTCACCCAAACAGCAGGTCTATGCAGGGCCATGGAGCAGACAGGCTCAAGTAAGGATGGGGTAGCTTGTATTTTTTAGGAGGGAAGGGGCACCAGAACTTTTTTTTTTTTTTTTTTTTTTTTTTTTTGAGGTAGGGTTTTACTCTAGCCCAGTCTGACCTGGAATTCACTATGTAGTCTCAGGGTGGCCTGGAACTCATGGTGATCCCCCTACCTCTGCCTCCCGAGGCCCAGCGCACCAGAACTATTGTGTTTAGGGCCTACGAAGCAGAAGGTATATAGTGAGTAGCTGAATGAATGAATGAGTGAGTGAGTGAACAAGGCAATGCCAAGAGGCAGGATGTGTGTAGAAACTTCCCAAGTCCTTCCACATTAACTAGTGAGCTTGGTCCAAGGGATTCCACCCCTGTCATTCCTTCTGCATCCTGATTTTCCATATGAAGCCAGAACAGGAGACAAGTAGGTCTACAGTCAATGGAGCAGAATTTCAGTGCCGGCAGGAAACACAGAAAGATCTGGCCTATTCCAGCCATAATTTTATTTTTATTTATTTATTTATTCTGGTTTTTCAAGGTAGGGTCTCACTCTAGCCCAGGCTGACCTGGAATTCACTATGGAGTCTCAGGGTGGCCTCGAACTCACGGCGATCCTACCTCTGCCTCCCGAGTGCTGGGATTAATGGCGTGCGCCACCATGCCCGGCTCCAGCCATCATTTTAGCATCCCTGTGGGAAGTCTTACCCGAGTGAAGACCCCAAAAGTGTTGCTGTGACATCAATCTCTCCATGGGTCAGAGAAGGTATACTTTAGAGTTTGTACTCAGACTCCTGGACACACCTGTACTAGGTGTCCCAGCCAGTCTGGGACCTGAGCTCAGAGGAGGACTCCACCCACACCTGGGTAGGGTGCATGCTCCAGAGAGATACGATTGGGTGAGACGGACAAACACTGAATCCGGAGACGGAAGCAGGTGGGGCAAACTGAAGATAGGCAAGGCCAGTTGGCATAGGTGTGGCAAGGATGTGACATAAAAGCATCCCAAGATCCCTCCCTTTAAGGGCAACTCATTCCTGCCTACCAGAAACTACCTGCCTATTTTGGAACCCACACACTAAAAAAATCGTCCCCCCGGCCAAAAGGAGGAGAATGGTTGGGTCTATAGATCATGGTTATTTTTCTTCAACTCTCTTAGTGACCATAAACTTTCCGATTATTGCACTTTATTCAACCATACTTGATTTCATCATTTTTGCCAATCTAGTGGGTATGAAATGGTGGTTGGTTTTTTTTTTTTTTCCTTTAATCATCTTTGAAGAGAAATCTTCAAGGCTTTTGAAAATATTGCAATGTCCTTTTCCCAAAAGATCTACCTTTCCAAGATAAAAATTTGTTTCTATTCTTTGTGGTTCAAAATGTCTGGCTGTTCTTCCAGAACCTAGTTAGTGTCTGTGTATGGCTTGCAGTTAACTTGGTCCCCTCACTACCACTCCCCTATAGCCACACGACTTTATTTCTGGACATACCACTGGCTCCTAGGTTGAGTGACAGGCCTATGCTCAGGCAATGCCTTCTGCCTAAAATGATTATTTTGTTTTCCTTTTCTTTCTTCCTTTCTTTCTTCCTTCCTTTCTTTCTTTCTTTCTTTCATTTTTCTTTTTTCTTTTTTTTTTTTTTTTTTTTTTGAAGTAGGGTCTCACTCTAGTCCAGGCTGACCTGGAATTCAGTCTCAGGGTGGCCTCAAACTCTCAGTGATCCTCCTACCTCTGCCTCCCGAGTGCTGGGATTAAAGACATATGCCACCACGCCAGGCTCCTCTTGTGAATTCCAGGTCAGCCTGGGCTAGAGCGAGACCCCCCACCTCAAAAAAAAAAAAAAGAAAGAAACAACTGTTTCAGGCTGGAGAGATGGCTTAGCAGTTAAGGCACTTGCCTGTGAAGCTTAAGGACCCAGGTTTGATTCCCCAGTACCCATGTAAGCCAGATACACAAGGTGGTGCATGCGTCTGGAGTTCATTTGCAGAGGCTAGAGGCCCTGGCCCACCCCTTCTCTCTCTGTCTCTATCTGCCTCTTTCTTTCTCTCTCTCTCTCTCATAAATAATAAATAGATAAACCAAAAACATGTTTTTTAAAAAAAAAAGCTGTTTCAAGCCATGCATGATGGCACACCCTGAGACTTCATAGTGAATTCCAGGTAAGGCTGGGCTAGACCAAGACCTTGCCTCAAAAAAAAAAAAAAGCTGTTTCTCCTACTACCCTCTGAGAACATGCTTCTGATACCAGCTGTGTGAGTTTCCCACCCACCAAGCAAGCAGGGGACACGAGTGGAGAGGGTTCTAATTGAATCCAGTGTTGATAGATCTACCTGGAGACAACATTAGGGCCCAGGGGTTGAGAAATCAATCCCCAAAACCCGTGCCCTTCCTATGGAAGACCCCCAAACTTGTGATAACTATTATAAATTAGTGTCACCTCAACCCTTCCCTTCGGTTTGATTAAATTGCTAGGTTGGGGCTGAGAGATGGCCTGATGGGTCAAGTGCCTTCTGCACAAGCATGAGGACCTGAATTCACATGCCCAGAACTCATACGAATGTTGAGCTATCAGCTCTCAGTAGATAGAAAGACAACTTAACCACTTTGAAGATTTAAAGACTTCAAGTGTGATGCTGGGAAGTGGAAATGAAGATCAAATATATATATTCCCAGTGGCCCAAGCCCACATCTCTGGACAGAGTAGGTGCCCTCTGCTGGTCTGTACAAAGCACACTTGGATTTCCACAATGCGTCTGTAATGGGGCTTCGAAGTCAGTTTTGCTAAAATTATTGACTCTTCACTTGGGCCTGCAGATATCTGACAGGCAACTTTTTTGTTGTTGTTTGCTTGGTTTATTGTTTGTTTGTTTTATTCTTTTTTTAATAGTTTTTTTATTGACAACTTCCATAATTGTAAACAATATCCCAAGGTAATTCCCTCCTTTCCCCCACTTTCCCCTTCGAAACTCTACTCTCCATCATATCCCTTCCCTCTCTCAATCAGTCTCTCGCTCTCGCTCTCTTTTTTTTTCAAAGTAGGGTCTCACTCTAGCTCAGGCTGACCTGGAATTCACTATTTAATCTCAGGGTGACCTTGAACTCTCCGTGATCCTCCTACCTGTGTCTCCTGAGTGCTGGGATTAGAGGCATTCCACCACGCCCGGCTCTCTCTTTTATTTTGATATCATTATCTTTTTTTCCTACTATGATGGTCCTGTGTAGGTAGTGTCGGGCACTGTGAGGTCATGGAGCACATTGTAAGGAGTCCTACCCTTCCTTTGGCTCTTACATTCTTTCCGCCACCTCTTCCGCATTAGACCCTGAGCCTTGGAAGGTATGATAGAGATATTTCAATGCTGAGCACTCCTCTGTCACTTCTTCTCAGCACCATGGTGCCTTCTGAGTCATCCCAAGGTCACTGCCATCTGAGAGAAAGAGAAGGTTCTCTAACAACAAGTGAGAGTAGCATTAATATATGGGTATGAACATTAACAGAAGTGCTTACTGGGCAGTTTGGTGAGCATAGTATATACATTTAACCAGACAGTAGCAGACATTACAACCCTAGGGTTCATGATTACCTCTGTTGTAGGTTTTCAGTATCAGGGATGTATTCCCTCCCATGGAGCAGGCCTCCAGTCAAATTAGAGGGCAGTTGGTTTCCCCCATAACAGACATGCCACTATTGCACCCATTGGCTCATTTGGCCTGGCTGGCCAAATATAAGGCTTGCAGTGTCCACTGTTGAGTATCTTCACTGTTGATTTCTCTCTCTCCCATTGAACTGCATGCAGCATGGCTTTTTCCAGCTTTCTATCAGTTGGTCTACATGGAGGTTTTCAGCTCAGCTCCAGCAGGGTTTCTCAGTGGCCTTGCCACCCAAGTATGTGGAGTCTTCAGCAATAGGGTCTTACCATCTATTGCTGATGGGAAACCAAGGGCCTCAGCAATGGCCTGTAATGTTTTGGGGTCATCAAGGACCTCTCTGGCCAACAACTCACTGGAAGGTATCCCATCCCTGGCACTGAAATTTTTCTAGTAACAATCTATGGCTCCTGTGTATTCCATTGACAGGCAACTTTTTGTATTCCTGCCTTAATTTTGCATCTGACTCCTTTGCTCCCTTAAACTTTGGCTCAGATACCTGCTCAACTCTGCACATAGATACGTTAAGCACTTAAGGAGTGTTTTTCTCTTAAAAACTGGTAATACAGGACTGGGGAGATGATGGCTCATTCACTAAAGCATTTGCCACCCAAGCATGAAGACCTGAGTCCCCGTAAATACTGGGAGGACATGGTGGCCAGGACTCAGGAAACTGAGATGGGGTATCCCCAGGACAAGATCACTAGCTAGACCAGCCAAACTGGCGATCTGTGGGTTTTAATGAGAAACTTTGTCCCTTTAAATAAGGCGACCTCCATATATATATGTGCATGCGCACTCCCATGCACACATGTGCTGCCGTGCCTGTGAACAATCATACACACATGCATGTACATACTGCACATGTGCACAAAATTAGTCAATTAGTTAAAAACATTAAAACTGGGGGCTCACACTGTAGTCCCAGGCTAGCCTCGAGCTCACAACAATCCTCCTACCTCTGCCTTCTGAGTATTGGGGTTAAAGGCATGTGCCACCACGCCTGGCTATAAATATATGTTTTATGGCTTAGCAGTTAAGCGCTTGCCTGTGAAGCCTAAGGACCCCAGTTCAAGGCTTGATTCCCCAGGACCCACGTTAGCCAGAGGCACAAGGAGCTGCATGCACCTGCAGTTCGTTTGCAGTGGCTGGAGGCCCTGGTGTGCCCATTCTCTCTCTCTCTCTCTCTCTCTCTCTCTCTCCCTCTTTCTCTCTCTGTTGCTCTCAAATAAATAAATAAAAATAAACAAAAAATTATTAAAAGTGCCTTGCATGGTGGCACACATCTTTAATCCCAGCACTTGAGAGGCAGAGGTAGGAGGATCGCAGTGAGTTCGAGGCCACCCTGGGACTACAGAGTGAATTCCAGGTCAGCCTGGACTAGAGAGAGACCCTACCTCGAAAAAAACAAACAAACAAAAAATACAAGGTTCAGTAAACCTAAACTTACCTAACCTTCCTAACCTTTCTTGTCCTAGTTCAAAACTAAAGACCCCAGGGGTGGAGAGATGGCATAGTGGTTAAGGTGCTTGCCTGTAATTCCCCAGTACCCACATAAGCCAGATGTACAAGGTGGTGCATGCATCTAGAGTTCGTTTGCAGTGACTGGAGGCCCTGGTGCGCCCATTCTCTCTCTGTCTGTCTCTCAAATAAATAAGTAAATAAAAATTCAAAACACCAAAAAATACCAAGAGAAGAATTACTAAGGTATTTTCAAGATTCCAGTGAATCTTGAAGGCAGACCAGTCTATGATGGTACCCCATCTCTTAGCAGAGGCAATTGCCCTAAAATGAAAACCAAAGTTGACCCCCCCCTAAAAAGGAGCAATCATTTCATGATGGGAACCGAATTGTCCCTCTCAGGCAATCTGAGCCAGCAGGACCTCCCAGAGCCAGACCTGATGTAGTAGATGTAATAATTAACTAGGTCACAGTTTGACCAAGACTGCTTGACTATGCATACTTTTTGTCCACCCCAGACTTTCTCAATACAAACCTGAAGCTCTTGTGAGCATGTCAACACAGGGTTGAGGATGCTAGGTCCCTTGGTCCTTACTGGTACAGCTATACTGAATAAATTCCTTTCTTACTTTGTCATAACTCTTTTTTTTTCTTTTTTTGAGGTGAGTGAACCTGATTTACTGAAAATTCTCAAAGTTGGACCCTGACCTAAAAGTTTGAACTTTGCTACTTTCTTTTTAAAAATTTATTTATTTATTTGCAAGCAGAAAGAGATAGAAGAGAGGCCGACAGAGAGAATGGGTGGACCAGGGCCTCCAGCTGCTGCAAACAAACTCCAGATACATGTGCCACTTTGTGCATCTGGCTTTACATGGGTATTGGGGAATTGAACCCAGGTCATTTTGCAAGCAAATGCCTTAACTGCTAAGCCACCTCTCCAACCCAAGGTTTGCTATTTTCATATTGAAATAATTGTGATTCTGCAAATTTTTGAAATGAAAATCAGCCATGCATGATAGTACATGCTTGTAATCCCAGCACTGGGGAAGCTTAAGCAGGAAGATTGTGAGTTTGAGGCTAGCCTGAGCTATATAACAAGACCCTACTTTTAAAAAAAGGGGGGGCTTCTGGGTGTCGTGATGCATGCCTTTAATCCCAGCACTCAGCACACAGGAGGATCTCCATGAGTTCAAGGCCACCTTGAGACTACATAGTGAATTCCAGGTTAGCCTGAGCCAGAGTGAGACACTACCTTGAAAAACCAAAACAAAAGGGGGGGGGCTGGAGAGATGGCTTAGCAGTCAAGGTGCTTGCCTGCAAAGCCTAAGGACCCATGTTCGACTCTCCAGATCCCATGTAAACCAGACGCACAAAGATGAGGCAACCACAAGGTCATATGTACCCACTAGGTGGTGCAACCATCTGGAGTTCGATTGCAGTGGCTGAGGCCCTGGCATGCCAATTCTCTTTCTCCATCTGTCTATGTCTAAAATAAAATATAAATAAAAGAAGTGGGTGCACACCTTTAATCCCAGCAATTGGGAGGCACAGGTAGGAGGATCACAGTGAGTTCAAGACTACCCTGAGACTACAAAGACTACAAAGTGAATTCCAGGTCAGCCTGGGCTAGAGTGAGACCTTAGGTCAAAAAGGGGGGGGGGGCTGGAGAGATGGCTTAGCAATTAAGTGCTTGCCTATGAAGCCTAAGGACCCCAGTTTGAGGCTTGATTCCCAAGTACCCATGTAAGCCAGATGCACAAGGGGGCGCATGTATCTGGAGTTCGTTTTCAATGGCTGGAAGCCCTGGTGCATCCATTCTATGTCTTTCCCTCCCCTCTCTCTCTTTCTCTCTCTCTCTGTTGTTCTCAAATCATAAATTAATAACACAAAAAAGGGGAATGCCTGGAGAGATGGCTTAGCGGTTAAGACACTTGCCTGCAAATCCAAAGGATGCAGATTCGATTAATCCAGTACCCACATAAAGCTGGATGCATGAGGTGATATTTGTGTCTGTAGTTTCTTTGCAGTGGCTAGAGGTCCTGGCATGCCCATTCCCTCTATCTGCCTCTCTCTTTTTCTGTAATAAATAAATAGATTAAAAATATGTATATATGAGCCGGGCATGGTGGTGCACGCCTTTAATCCCAGCACTCGGGAGTCAGAGGTAGGAGGATTGCCTTGAGTTCGAGGCCACCCTGAGACTCCATAGTGAATTCCAGGTCAGCCTGGGCTAGAGTGAGACCCTGCCTCGAAAAAAAAAAAAAAAAGTGTGTGTGTGTGTGTGTGTGTGTGTGTATATATATATATATATATATATATATATATATATATATATATATATGCATATGTATATATATATATGTGTGTGTGTATATATATATATATATAAATTTACTTAAGAGAGACAGATGGACAAAAAGAGGCATATAGAGAGAGAATGGGCACACCAGGGCCTCCAGCCACTGAAAATGAACTCCAAATGCATGTATTACCTTGTGCATCTGGCTTATATGGGTACTAGGGAATTGAACCTGGGTCCTTAGGCTTCACAGGCAAGCGTTTAACCACTAAGCCATCTCTGCAACCCAAAACATATTAAAAACAAACAAACAAACAAAGGCAGGGGCTGGAGAGATGGCTTAGTGGTTAAGGCATTTGCCTGCCAAGCCAAAGGACCCAGGTTCGAGTCCCACGTACCACCACTATTCAGTCAAACCTATCAAGAGTACCAAACAGCAGGCTTTGGAAGTGAACAGGCAGTTGACGGAGAAGATGAAAATGGAATGTGCTCACATGAGACTTCGCTTCATCCTCCCAGTGAATGAGGGGAGGAAACTGAAAGACAAGCTGAAGTCAGTATTCAAGATGGTAGGAAGTGAAGACTATGGTCAGTAGCGGTAGATTGTGTGTCTGATGGACCCAGGCTGCGTCAGGAATTCATGAGCTAATTCAAAAGAAAACTAGGGCTGAGCCGGGCGCGGTGGTACACACCTTTGATCCTAGCAGTGGAGAGGCAGAGGTAGAAGGACTGCTGTAGGTTTGAGGCCATCCTGAGACTCCATAGTGAATTCCAGGTCAGCCTGGGGTACAGCGACACCCTACCTCGAGAAACAAAAAAAGAAAGAAAGAAAGAAAGAAAGAAAGAAAGAGAAATAAAATTAGGGCTGGAGAGATGGCTTAGTGGTTAAGGTGCTTGCCTGCAAAGCCAAAAGACCCTGGTTTGATTCCTCAGGACCCACACAAGCCAGATATACACAAGGTGGCACACGCATCTGGAGTTCGTTTGCAATGGCTGGATGCCCTGGCGTGCCCACTTTCTTTCTCTCTCTCTCTTTTTCTCTCTGCCTCTTTCCCTGTCAAATAAATAAATAAAAATAAAAATAAAAACAAAAGGAAGCTAAAGGCAAGGAGTCTTTGGAGGTGCTCAGTCTGAAAGATGTGGAAGAAGATGAGACGTTTGAGTGATGTTCTTTGGTGTTTTACTTCCAATGGAACCAGTGTACAGCTGATCTGCTCAAGTGATGGCACTGTCCGTCCTGTGTGAAACATTTACATCAGCGTAATGTGGCAGTGATTTCATTTTAATCGTAAACTGAGGTTCCAGGCAAAAATGAAGAACCCAAAATATAAAGTCCAGAAGTCCAGAGTAGTACTTGGCTACTGTCTCATGTCTTTTCCAAAAGGAAAATTAGAGGTGACTTTTTTTTTTTCGAGGAAGGGTCTCACTCTAGCCCAGGCTGACCCGGAACTCTCTATGGAGTCTCAGGGTGGCCTTGAACTCATGGTGATCCTCCTACCTCTGCCTCCCAAGTGCTGGGATCAAAGGCGTGCCCCAACACTCCCAGCTTGAGGTGCCTCTTATAGATGAAGAGTAAATTGGGCAAATATATAAGATTACGGGGTGTACTGGAAAAGGGGTCCTATTGTAAACTTGGATGATGGCTTCCTGATTTTCTAGATCTATAATGACTATTCAGGACTTAAATATTTAATTTTTATCAACTATGCTACCACTACTTATTCTTGGTAAAATATAAAGTCATTTATTACTAACTCCTAAAGATTATAATGTATACTAATATAGCTAAAATTATATGTAATCAATAAAACTACTATTATTTTAAAAAAAGAAGAAAAAGAAAACAAGTAAAGAAGCTGGGTGTGGGGCTGGAGAGGTGGCTTAGCGGTTAAGCGCTTGCCTGTGAAGCTTAAGGACCCCGGTTCGAGGCTTGATTCTCCAGGACCCATGTTAGCCAGATGCACAAGGGGACCCACCCGTCTGGAATTCGCTTGCAGTGGCTGGGAACCCTGGTGTGCCCATTCTCTCTCTATCTGCCTCTTTTCCTCTGTCTGTGTCACTCTCAAATAAATAAATTTAAAAAAAAATGAACAACAACAACAAAAAAAGAAGCTGGGTGTGGTGGCGCATGCCTTTAATCCCAGAACTCAAGAGGCAGAGGTAGGAGGATCTCAGTGAGTTCGAGGCCACCTGAGAATATAGAGTGAATTCCAGGTCAGCCTGGGGTAGACCCTACCTAGAAAAAAAAAAATGAAAGAAAGAAAGAAAGAAAGAAAAGAAAAGAAAAAGAAAGAAAGAAAAAAGAAAAAAAGGACGAAAGAAAACAAGTAAAGCAATCCCAGCACTTGGGAGGCTAAGGTTGGAGGATCCTTGTGAGTTCAAGGCCAGCCTAAGGCCAGCAAAGCCTAAGGACCCAAGCCCAATCCCCTAGAACCCACATAAACCAGAAGCACATGGTGGTGCATGTGTCTAGAGTTCATTTGCAGTGGCTAGAGGCCCTGGTGTGCCCATTCTCTCTCTCTCTCTCAAATAAATAAATAAAAATAAAAATATAGGCTGGGCACGGTGGCGCATGCCTTTAATCCCAGCACTTGGGAAGCAGAGGTAGGAGGATTACCATGAGTTCAAGGCCACCCTGAGATTACATAGTGAATTCCAGGTCAGCCTGGGCTAGAGTTGAAACCCTACCTCGGGAAAAGAAAAAAATCAACCAAGCAGTACTGGAGATTCATTATGTATCTCAGGGTGGCCTTGAACTCACAGCCATCCTCCTACCTCTGCCTCCCAAGTGCTGGGATTAAAAGCATGCACCTCCAAGCCCAGCTTGGCTGATTTTTTTAAAAATTTTTTGTTGTTTATTGTTATTTATTTGAGAGCAACAGAGAGAGAGAGAGTAAGAGGCAGAGAGAGAGAGAGAGAGAGAGAGAGAGAGAGAGAGAGGAGAGAGAGAGAGAGAGAGGGCGTACGCCAGGGATTCTAGCCACTGCAAATGAACTCCAGATGCATGCGCCCCCTTGTGCATCTGGCTAATGTGGGTCCTGGGGAATTGAGCCTCAAACTGGGGTCATTAGGATTCACAGGCAAGCGCTTAACCGCTAAGCCATCTCTCTAGCCCCTTGGCTGATTTTTAAATTAAGATAATAATGAAGTCAAAATTCTGGGACTGAGGACATGACTTAGGTATTAAGATGCTTGCCTGCAAAGCCAAAGGACTCAGGTTTGATTCTCCAGGACCAATGTAAGCCAGATGTACAAGGTGGTGCATGCATCTGGGGTTCATTTGCAGTGCATGGAGGCCCTGGGGTGCCCATTCTCTCTATATATCTGCCTCTCTCTCTCTCTCAAATAAATAAGTAAATTTTTTTAAAGTCAAAATTCTGCCTAAAACAGTACAGTTGTTCAACATATAATTGAAAACTTACTCATTCTTCTCCTCAGAAAAATTAATCCTTTAATATCCCATCATTTAAAGGAAAATATAGATTTAACAGCACATATAGTAAGTATATAGCAAGGGAAAGGAGAGGGAAAAAAAAACACAAAATATCTGCTTTGAAAAATATTTTTTAGGCCGGCATGGTGGTGCTCACCTTTAATCCCACAACTCAGGAGGCAGAGGTAGGAAGATCACTGAGTTTGAGGCCACCCTGAGACTACATAGTGAATTCCAGGTCATTCTGAGCTAGAGTAAGACCCTGCATAGAAAAAAACAAGCAAATAAATAAATAAAAATAAAATTAAAAATATTTTGCTGGGCATGGTGGCGCACGCTTTTAATCCCAGCACTTGGGAGGCAGAGGTAGGAGGATTGCTGTGAGTTCAAGGCCACCCTGAGACTCCATAGTGAATTCCAGGTCAGCCTGGGCTAGAGTAAGACCCTACCTTGAAAAGCCAAAAAAATATATATATATATTTTGCCAGGTTTGTTGGTGCTCTCCTTTAATCCCAGCACTCAAGATGTAGAGGTTGGAGGATCACTGTGAGTTAGAGGCCACCCTGAGACTACATAGTGAATTCTAGGTCAGCCTGGGAGCTAGAGTGAGATCCTACTTTGAAAAAAAAAATCTATCTATCATGTATATAGTTTATTTATTTATTTGAGAGGAAAGAGGGAGAGAGAAAGCAAGAGAGGGAGAGCAGGGGTGGGCATGGCAGGGCCTCCAGATGCTGCAAACGAACTCCAGACACATGCACCACCTGGCTTACATGGATCCTGGGGAATTGAGCCTGGGTCATTTGGCTTTGTTGGAAAGTGCCTTAGATGCTAAGCCATCCCTCTAGCTATATACCGAATATACATACATATATATATATATATATATATATATATATATATATATATTTTTTTTTTTTCAAGGTAGAGTGTCACTCTAGCTCAGGCTGACCTGGAATTCACTATGTAGTCTCAGGATGGCCTCAAACTCACAGTGATACTCCTACCTCTGCCTCCTGAGTGCTGGGATTAAAGGTATGTGCCACCATGCCTGGTGTGTTTAATATTTTATTTATTCATTCATTTATTTGAGGGGGGCAGATAGAAAGACAGAATGGATGTGCAGGGCCTCCAGCCACTGCAAATGAACTCCAGACACCTGCGCCCCCTTGTGCATCTGGCTTAGGTGGCTCCTGGGGAATCCACCGGGGTCCTTGGGCTTCGCAGGCAAGTGCCTTAACTGCTAAGCCATTTCACCAGCCCTGTGTGTGTGTTTTGAAGTAGGGTCTTGCTTTAGCCAAGGCTGATGAGGAATTTAGAAGTGATCTCAGGCTGACCTTGAACTCAGTGATCCTCCTTCCTCTGCCTCCTGAGTGCTGGGGTTAAAGGCATGCACCACCACGTCTATGCTATATGATATTTATGTATTTATTTATTTTATTATTTTTTAAAATTTTGTTTATTTATTTGAGAGCGACAGAGAGAAGGAGGTAGAGAGAGAAAGAGAGAGAGAGAGAGAGAATGGGCGCGCCAGAGCTTCCAGCCTCTGTAAACGAACTCCAGATGCGTGTGCCCCCTTGTGCATCTGGCTAATGTGGGTCCTGGGGAATTGAGCCTCGAACCGGGGTCCTTAGGCTTCACAGGCAAGCGCTTAACTGCTAAGCCATCTCTCCATCCCTTATTTATTTATTATTTGAGAGAGAGGGGGGGAGAGAATGGGCATGCTAGGGCATCTAGCCACTGCAAAAAAATTCCAGATGCATGTGCCACCATGTGCATCTAGCTTATGTGGGTTCTGGGGAATCAAGCCTGGGTCCTTAGGCTTCTCAGGCAAGTGCCTTAACCTAACCGCTAAACCTTCTCTTCAGCCCTTAAAAAAATTTTTTTTATCTCAACATGGTGGCACACACTTTTAATCCCTGCTCTCAGGAGGCTGAGGTAGGAGGACCACTGTGAGTTCGAGGCCAACCTGAGGCTACATAGTGAAATCCAGGTCAGCCTGCAGTAGAGTGAGACCCTACCTCGAAAAAATATATATATACATATATTGGGCTGGAGAGATGGCTTAGCAATTAAGGTGCTTGCCTGTGAAGAATTGCCTAAGAATTCATGTTTAAATCTCCAGGTCCCATGTAGCCAGATGCAGTGACACAAACATGCAATGTTGCATATGCACCACAAGGGGCGCACACATCTGGAGTTCATTCGCAACAGGCTGAAGGTCCCGGCGTGCCCATTCTCTCTCTCTCTCTCTCAAAAATAAAAATATATATTTTATTAATCTGCACATGTGTGCATATATGTCTGTATGGGTGCACCAAGGCCTCTTGACACTGTAAATGAATGCCAGATGCATACACCACTTTTCACATCTGGCTTTACATGGGTGCTGGGTAGTTGAAACTGGGCCAGCAGGCTTTGCAATCAAGCCCCTTTAAGCACTGACCCATCTTTCCAACCCTGTTATCTGCTTAATATATGTTTATATATGCACCAATATATTAACAAAATGAGGCAGAAATACTCATGACAATTACAACCTTCATTTCTATAACTGGTCCCATACCTGTAGCTGATTTTTATAACTACCTTCTACTAACCATTCTGTATTCCCTCCACCCCACAGCAAGGTTGTTGAACTGCCCCATGGACCTTAATCACAGGACATGGTAACACCAGGAGGCACCCACAGGTTGGATAATGATGCCATGTACAAAGTTCATACTTGAGAACCATACAGTTTAGTTTAAAAAAAGAAAAATTCAGGTGGTGTGGTGGCACACACCTTTAATCCCAGAACTCGGGAGGTAGAGGTAGGGGGATCACCATGAGTTCGAGGTCAGCCTGGGACTCCATAGCGAATGCCAGATCAGCCTGGACTAGAGTGAGAACCTACTTAAAAACAAACAAACAAACAAACAAACAAAAAAAAAAACAGGTGGGGCTGGAGAAATGGCTTAGCAATTAAGATGCTTGCTGCCAAAGCCAAAGGACCCAGGTTCAATTCCCCAGAACCCACATACAGCAAGATGCACAAGGTGGTGCATCATCTGGAGTTCATTTGTAGTGACTAGAGGCCCTGACATGCCCATTCTCTCTATATATATACTCTATCTACCTCTTTCTCTCTCTCAAATAAATAAATAAACATAAAAATATTTTTAAGAAACCTTATGACATTTAAGTAAGTTTACAATTTGGTGTTGGGTTGCATGAATTGACCACATGCAGCCATATCTGGCCTTGAGGCTGAAGGTTGAACACACCTGCAGGGATACCTATATCCAGTCATACTCTTCTTTACCTCCATTGTGGAGCAGTCCAATTTCTGCAATCACTCCTGTTAACACTGTGCTTTCTTAGACTGTTCACTGAAGGGTATCAGAAGCCCAGAGTCTAATATATATATACATATATATAACATATACATACATACATATAAATTAGGTATATAACATATAAATAAATAAATATATATATGTATATATATATATATATATATATATATATATATATATAAAATTATTTGCAAGCAGAAAGAAAGAGAAGAGAGAGCTGGGCGTGGTGGCGCACGCCTTTAATTCCCAGCACTCGGGAGGCAGAGGTAGGAGGATTGCCGTGAGTTCAAGGCCACCCTGAGACTACATAGTGAATTCCAGGTCAGCCTGGGCTAGAGTAAAACCCTACCTTGAAAAAAAAAAAAGAGAGAGAGAGAAGAGACAGAGAGAATGGGCACGCCACAGCTTCCAGCTGTTGCAAACAATCTCCAGATGCATGCACCACTTTGTGCATCTGGCTTTATGTGGGTACTGGGGAATTGAACTCAGGTCATTAGCCTTTGCAGGCAAGCACCTTAACCATTAAGCCATCTCTTCTGCCCTTGTTTTTTATTTTATTTTATTTTATTTATTTATTTGCAAGCAGAGAGAGATAGAAGAGAGACAGACAGAGAGAGAATGGGCACACCAGGGACTGTAGCCACTACAAAGGAACTCCAGACACATGTGCCCATTGTGCATCTGGCTTATGTGGGTCCTGGGGAATTGAACCTGGGTCCTTTGGCTTCACAGGCAAATGCCTTAACCACTACTCCATCTCTCCAGTCCCCTGGTTTTGTTTTTGAGACAGGATCTTGCTATGCAGCTCTGGCTGGCCTGGAACTCACTACACAAACCAAGCTGGCCTTGAATTTATAAGCAATCCCCCTACCTCTGCCTCTTGAATGCTGGGATTACAGGTGTGAGCCAGGTAGCGCCCAGTATTGTTGCTGTTTTTTTTTTTTTTTTTTTCAGTCAGACAGTTTCTTTGAGATGTTGCTCTTCTGTATGTTAGTAATAGCCAGGTTCCTGGTTACTGTAGAACTCAGGGCCTTGTACATGTGAAGCAGGCCTTCTACCACTGAGCTACATCCCCAGCTCAAACCTATTTTTAATTTTTTCTCTCTCTTTTTTTTTTGGGGGGGGGGTTTGAGGTAGCCCAGGTTGACCTGGAATTCACTATATAGTCCCAGGGCGGCCTTGAACTCACGGTGGTCCTCCCACCTCTGCCTCCCAAGTGCTGGGATTAAAGGTGTGGGGAGGTAGGGTCTACTCTAGCTCTGGCTGACCTGGAATTCACTATGCCATCTCAGGGTGCCCTCAAACTCACGGTGATCCTCCTACCTTTGCCTCCCGAGTGCTGGGATTAAAGGTGTGCACCACCACGCCAGGCCTTGAACACCTTTCAATATTTTGTTGTTTTTATTTTATTTTATTAGCTTTTCAAGGTACAGTCTTACTGGAATTCACTATACAGTCTCAGGCTGGTCTGGCAGTCACAAAGATTCTCCTACCTCTGCTTCCGAAGTGCTAGGATTCAAGGCGTGCGCCACCACAACAGGTTTGCTGTTTTTCGAGGTGGGGGTCCTACTGTAGCCCAAACTGACCTGGAATTCACTTTGTAGTCTAGGCTGGCATCACACTCACTGAGATCCTCCTGCCTCAGCCTCTTCAATGCTAGGATTAAAGGTATGCATTCCCCAAGTCCCCACCCCTTAAATCTCACAAGTCACTACTTCTTTAACACACTCTCTAAAATGTTAGTAGTTATTTTACAACCAAGAAAATGAGTGTACAAAGTATTTGACAGAGCCGAGCATCATGGAGCACGCCTTGAATACCAGCACTCAGGAGGCAGAGGTAGGACGATCATGAGTTCGAGGCCAGCCTGGGTCTACGGGGTAACTTCCAGGTCAGCTTGGACTAGAGTGAAACTCTACCTCAAAAAAAAAAAAAATAAAAACAAAAACAAAAGTGCCTTTGTGTCCAAATGTATGGATGAATTGGACTGAATGAATGGAATGTGAGCACTGATTCCCGGCGTCTCTGCACTACCCGGACCTCCCGCCAGGGGGCGCCCTCTCCCACGTCTCGACGCCAGTCACTCAGAGCGCGCACTCCGCTTGCGTCTCGGGCTCGCGCGCGCCGGCGCGGCACCGGAAGTGACTGAGCTTGCAAGTTCCCCCGGTCTCTTCAGGGGAAACTGAGGCCGGCTTGCTTGTTCGGGAGACACGGCTCGAGCCGTCAGCCAGGTAGGCCGGACCAGGTCCGCGGGCGCCCAACTCGTCCGCGAAGAGCCCTCGCGTGTGGAAGCCACCAGGCCCATGAAGGGGGGATGTGGTCCCCCACGGCTCGCTGGGCTCGCAGGTGAGAGCACCGCCTCCCCTGTGCCTGACAGGCGCTGCGCCCAATGGGAGCCTTCGCCGTCCCGCTTCCGTGCCGACTGGACTCGCTGATTGGCTGCGCGGGGACGGGCCGCCGGGGACGAGACCCCTCCTCCCAGAAAGGTCTAGGGGGGCGCCCCTGAGGGAGGGCGGTTGCCTAGCAACGGGGCGGTGGCTCGGCGGGTACCCGGCCTCGGGAGCGGGAGAAGCCTCGAGGCCGCAGCCCACCCACACCGGGCTCCAGAGAGGTGCAACCTCCGGCCCGCGAGCCCTCCAGGGGAGGGCTCCAAGAGGCCGCCTTGGGCCTGTCCCCCCCCCAACACACTCGGCAAAAGAAAAGAAAAAAAAAAAAAGAAAGAAAGAAAGAAAGAAAGAAAACAACGTGGTCTCAGCTGTGGGGGGCCCTCGACCCGTCTCCCTGACGGGTGGAGAAGCTCAGCGCCTCCCCCTTCTGCCCGTCTTTGTGCCGGGCGCCGGCGGCCATTGTGTCCGGGCGCGCCATGGAGGACCTGGCAATCCCCCACCGCCATGTCCAGGGCCTTTGGGGAATTCAAAGACAACCGGCGGCGTTTTTGGGGGGTCTCCAGCCTTCAACCTCCCGGAAAGGCCCGGAGGTGGCCTTTCCGAAATCTGATCGCAGATCCGAGGTCCATGTCCCCTCCCCGCGTCCCTCCTGGAAACCTTGAGATCCACGGAGAAGTCCCTTCAGGGTTTCGGAAGCCTCACCCAAGGGCTGGTACTTAAATAGAAAGAAAAAGGGGATGTGTGTGTATGCGGGGGGGGGGGGGGGTAAATTATACTGTGCCCGTTCCTCCGGGAGAGTTCTCCTGGCTCCCAGTAGGAGGCGGAGAGCCAAGGGGCGTGCAAGAGCGAGGGGGTTGGGCTCCCCGGTGGCTGGAGGCTGCGGAACAGAGAGGCCGCCCGCCCTCGATCAGGGCGATGGAGGAAGCCAGCAAGGGGGCAGGTTCCTAAGCTTCGCAATTCCTGTGTCGCCTTCTGGGCTCTTAGCCTACCAGGTCGCATGATCCCTCCGGCCGGAGCTGGCTTTTTTTTTTTTTTTTGGCCAGCCGCGCCGCGAGGCCGGCTGAGTTACCGGCAACCGTGCCACCACCTCCTCTGCCGACCTATGATACAAAAGATCTTCCGGGGGCTGCACCTGTCTGAGAGATTTGAATGTAGGTGGTGGTGGTGGTGGAGGAGTAAGGGGGATTACCCATGGGGGTGACTTTCCGAGGAAGGCATTTCAGAGAAAAGGGGGTGGGTGACTGGTTAAAAAGGCGGATGCAGTAATTTAGAACCCGCTGGTCCCTTTCATTTTGACTTCATTGAAGTCTCCTAGAACCTGGCCTCAGACCTTCTTGAAAGCCACAAAGAAGCCAGTTCTGGTACCTGGAGGAGGAATGGGATATTGTTGGGTAAATGACATGCATATTAATTTTTTTCTCCTGAAGCTCTCTCTCTCTCTGTCTCTGTCTTCAGAACATTATCTTGGCTTTGGATCTTGGAAGAGAATCACTAAGCACAGACCAGACCCAGTGAGTGAGCAGGTGTTTTGGACAATGGACTGGTTGAGCCCATCTATATTATAAAAATGTCTCAGAGCAACCGGGAGCTGGTGGTTGACTTTCTCTCCTACAAGCTTTCCCAGAAAGGATACAGCTGGAGTCAGTTTAGTGATGTCGAAGAGAACAGGACTGAGGCCCCAGAAGGGACTGAATCAGAGATGGAGACTCCCAGTGCTATCAATGGTAACCCATCCTGGCACCTGGCGGACAGCCCGGCTGTGAATGGAGCCACTGGCCACAGCAGCAGTTTGGATGCCCGGGAGGTGATCCCCATGGCAGCAGTGAAGCAAGCGCTGAGGGAGGCAGGCGACGAGTTTGAACTGCGGTACCGGCGGGCATTCAGTGATCTAACATCCCAGCTTCATATAACCCCGGGGACAGCGTATCAGAGCTTTGAACAGGTAGTGAATGAACTCTTCCGGGATGGGGTAAACTGGGGTCGCATTGTGGCCTTCTTCTCCTTCGGCGGGGCACTGTGTGTGGAAAGCGTAGACAAGGAGATGCAGGTATTGGTGAGTCGGATTGCAAGTTGGATGGCCACGTACCTGAATGACCACCTGGAGCCTTGGATCCAGGAGAACGGCGGCTGGGTAAGAACCACGCCCCTTGTGCATGTCTTTTTCCTTTGGAGATCTCAGCTGCCCATCTCCATCTCTTGTTTGTTGCTTGTTGTGATTGTTGAAGATGCCCTTTGCTAAGGAAACCTGCCTGGCCTCATTTCAACACAAGAGGTTAACTCTTTGGAAATACAGATAAGCCCATTCTTGAGGGACCTGGATCTTTCATTCTGGTTTCCCTCATGTCCCCACTTTTTTCAGTTTTGTTCTAGTTTCTCAGCAGAGAAAAGCATATCCTGTGTGTTTCTTTGAGAGTGGGAAGTTCACGCAGGGTTCCCTCCACCTTAATACAGTGGTTCGCAATATAGAGGGGTGATGAACATAATACCTGGAAAAAGCGGATCTGCTGGTGACCCACAAGCCCCTCCACCCTCTCTCTCACTACTAGACTGTCCTATCCAGGTTTCCCTCCCATAAGTCAAGTCCCCTTTATTTCAGAGTTTGCACGCATGATACTCCTCAGACCATTTGGGCAGGCAGGAGTCCCCACTGGCTTGCATGGCTGAATATAGTCTGATTTTAGGTTAGATTACACTGTGCCAGTCATATTTCACTGTGCCCCTAAATTCATTTTCCCCAAAGTGTGCAACTTTCTGCATGGTTACCTTGTTTGTAAAGCTCTTGCTGTGTCATACATTAAGTCCCAGGACTTTGTACCTCACTGTCTGTGGTAGGTTGGGAACATCCAGCTGCCTTGTCTGTTTACTTTCCAGCCAAGGGCCCTGGGGCCTCTTCACCAACGTGTGTTTGCTGGCAAAGCAAGAGCCCAGTCTGTAGGACTCTACAGGACATTCAGATAAGGTGACAGGCTGGATGTGGGTGTATCTCTTAACTAGCTGCATGACCTTGGACAAGCTGGTTTGCCTTCTTGAGCATTAGTTTCTTCCACAACAAAAATGTGGTAAACTTTCCTTGTTTTAGAGATTATTGTAAATCTTGGAGATATGTGAGCAAGGAATGACATCAGTAAGTGTCTTTTCTTCAGAGGGAGAGTCCTGCCTGTCACCGACTGGGTGAGATGGAGGTGAGAGCTCCCTTACCTGTGACGGTTTTTACTCTTAATCAACTCTGCCCTTGCCTTGGGCAGATTCAGGTCTTGAGAGGTATTCTGTTCCCTTAGAATATGCAGAATATTGACAAGCTGTGGAAAATAAGTCATCCATTGAAGGAACTGAGGTGGAAGGGGCCAAGCAGGGTAGACTCAGGAATGTCAAGAATGTGGTTGCCATAGGCTGGGCCAAGGGCGGGACTGGCTCCTCACTGTTAACTCGGTGCCAGAGACCTCCTGGGTTACTTTGGAACTCCACCCCATTTCTCATTTCTTTGCTACTTCATCCACTCTTCTCCCTCCATTAGCTCTTGTAAAAGTCAAGGAGGTCAAGTCAATAGAAGTCAGATGACTGGAGTGGAGTTGGCAGATATAAAGATGGGCTCTTTAGAGCTAAGGATGACCAGGCTTAAAAAACAATCTGTAAATGAACTCCCTGGGGAGATAACTGATTAAATAGTTCCTGTTGGTGTGTGCTATGACCTCTTCTATTCCCTCCTGCTTTGATTCTCTTTTGGTGCAAATATTTGTTCAGCTGATTACAGGGGGGACAGGATTCCAGCACCTAAGACACACCCTCCCCAGCATCTCCAAGTAGGGACTTGGGCCCTTTGCCTCCATTGCCTGTCTTTAGTCAGTGGTCCTAATACCATGTGTGCTGTTGCCAGCTATAAACAAAAGGCAGGTGGAGGGTCTGCCAGCCAGCCTCTACAAAGGCTACCTGCACCTGAGAATTACCAACTACCCCATGTTGTATGTCATGTTGCAGTCACCTGGAAAAATGCTAAACCTGCCTAAGGCAGCAGCTTGGGGCAAGTTCATTAGCTCCCCACTGGCTGAAATTCCACCTTCTACCATGTCTTCGCTCAAGAACCTCCAGAGCCTGTTGGGCAACATACCTTGTAACGTGCCACTTCCGCTTGGTGAGCAGAGTAGGGATATGTGCAGAAGAGTTGGTTGTGACAGAGCCATTTCTGAGCAGGCATTCTTCTCCTGAGGCCTGGGGATAAAGAACATTTTACTCAAGATCTTTTGAGCCTTGGTGGGAGGTACCTGGCCATTTTCCTCACAGGTATAGTCCTGTTGTGAGCTACACACAGACAGGCACTACTATAGTACTGTTGCTGACTTTCCTGGAGGCAGCAGCTAGGAGACCCAAGGGTGTAGGAGTTCAGTTGGTCTACTCAGGGAGTGCTGTAAACTTAGCATCTGTACTGGCAAGGGGAAGGGAATTAGCCTTTCTTTTTTTCCTTCATTTTTTTTTTCCTTTGGTTTTTCGAGGTAGGGTCTCACTCTAGCTCAGGCTGACCTGGAATTCACTATGGAGTCTCAGGGTGGCCTCGAACTCACAGCGATCCTCCTACTTCTGCCTCCCGAATGCTGGGATTAAAGGCGTGCGCCACCACGCCCAGCTTTTCCTTCATTTTTAAGCCAACAGTCAAAGCCATGGTGACTCTGATACCAACCAACAACCATCTCAGGCCTTCCTGTTTCCTTCAACGTACCTGACATTTTGGTTTGGGACACTGGGTCAACTGCTTCTGCACTGACACCTGTTCCTGACTGTGGCATAGAAACATCATTCACTCTGATGGTGTAGTTATCAACAAATTCACCAAGCATAATGCTTTAACATCTTTAGCAATGCCAAGGAAGAGGTACAGACTTGCTCTGCTGTGTCCATACAGGAGCATCTGTAGGTGGCCCAGGCTCAAGGGGAAGCTCCATGATGGCAGGAGAAAACGATGGCATGAGCAGAGGGTGGGCCTCACCTCCTAGCCAACATCAGGCGGACAATAGCCCCAGGAGAGTGTGAATTAGCCTTTCTTGAGTGCCTGTCATGCATTAGACATTGTGTTATGTCCTTTACTGGTGCATCCTATTTAGTGAACATCTGTGATGTGGCAGGCAGTGTGCTAAGGTGATAGTTTAAGCCAGATATGGTGTCTTCCATCATGGAAATGCATGGTCATTCATATGTTCCACACAATAACCTTCCAAGGTAGACGGTTGCCCCCCAGTTTACATATGAAGTTTGTAGTGACTAAGTGACCCTACATGTTTCTCAGCCACCTAAGTGTTGGAATGAAAGTTTACACTAAGTTTGGCCTAACTCTAAAGCCTAAACACTTTCCCTCCCTATTAGGTTGTTCAGGAAGTAATAGAAGTAATCCAGACAGTCTGGCCTAGAAAGCCAAAGATGTTGAGCTGAGCAAACATGTCTGTGAAAGTGCTCGCTCTAGGCTGTGGCTATGGCTGTGGCATAAGAAGACAGTCCCTTGCTGGGTGTGGTGGCACACGCGTTTAATCCCAGCACTTGGGAGGCAGAGGTAGGAGGATCACCGTGAGTTCGAGGCTACCCTGAGACTCCATAGTGAATTCCAGGTCAGTCTGAGCTAGAGTGAGACCCTACCTCGGGAAACCAAAAAAAAAAAAAAAAAAAAAAAAGAAGAAGAAGACAGTCCCTTTATCATCAATAGCAGGTTTCCAAAGGTGTGGATAGCCTCATACTATAGCAGGTAAAATTCGGACATGGGAATATTAGGGTTTTACCTAGTGAGAATGGGCTTTTTTTTTTTTTTGGCTTTTCAAGGTAGGGTCTCATTCTAGCCCAGTTTGACCTCTCTCTGTAGTCTCAGGGTGGCTTTGAACTCACAGTGATCCTCCTACCTCTGCCTCCCGAGTGCTGGGATTAAAGGTGTGCACCACCATGTTAGGCTGGGCTTCTTGTTAGTGTCTTCATGGTTAAAATCTTCTCAGGCCTTGCCAACAGATGACAATGGCATGTGTGCAGGGAGGTAGCCTGTCCCGAGTCTCTGCTTAATTGCAGGGTGATGCTCTAAGGACTGGAATTCCAGCCTCTGGCCATCCTACTGACTGCTTGAGTCACCTGGAAAAATGCTGAACCTTGTCTTTCTTGTCTCCCCACCTGTAAAATGGAATAATGATACCCAGCTGCCATAGCCCGACTCCAGTAAAGGATCTAGAATAAAAAAGCCCTTCCCTTCCCCTTAATAGTAGGGTGGAAGCATATATCTTCTGATGAATGGGCTTCCTCCCTCAGGGAACTAAACTTTGCCCCCCTGGAGTTACTCTTTAAGAAACAAAGCCAAGCAGCCTTGGTGCTCACCTTTAATCCCAGCTTTGGGAGGCAGAGGTAGGAAGATCACCCATGAGTTCAAGGCCACCCTGAGACTACATAGTGAATAAAAAGAAGAAACAAAGCCAATACCTGAAGTACTCACTAGAATACTGTACATATGGCCTTTCCACCAATGGATAGAAGAATGAGAGGGGGCTTTCCAGTGGGAGTGTGGGGGAGGGCTCAGGTGGGTCAGGCCACTTTGGCATAGATGTCTCTGGAGAAACCCTTGTGCCTGATGGAAAGGCCATTGCCAGAGGCAATACATAGGGTATGTGGGGAGAAAACCTAGCTTGGCGTTTCCCAGGTTTCATGGCTGTGGTCTGGCTTCTGTAGGCTTCTCTCACCTGTCCTGGCTTCTTCAGCATGGACGTATGCTTAGCTGAAGTACCTCAGCTCCCCCTGCAGATTTGGCAGTTCTGTGGTTTTCTTGGGGAAACCCCATCAGAAACCCTAAACATGGAAATTTTTAGTAATCACAGGTCCCCAAATGAAGCAGACATATCTCAGGGGATCTCCCTTGGAATACCCACTTCTCCTGGGTACACCTTTTAGGTGGCTCTTAAAAAACTCTGTTACCGTAGGGTATGTGGGTTTTCCAGACTTCTAGGTACAGTTTCCCCAGCAGCCACATGGAGCCCTTCATTTTCTGCTTGAAAATTACCTTGGGATTTTTTTTTTTTTTTTTTTTTTTTTTTGAGGACTCCAGTGGAACCTGGAGGGGTTTCTTGACTTGTGAGTGAATGCCAGATTTGTTTGAATTGCACCAAGCAGCAGTTGTTACTTGACCCCTTCCCCTAGTAGACTCCTGTCTGGAAGCCAGTGAGTTTGAACTGTGACCTCTGTACCTGACGTGGGGCTTTCTTTTAAGCAATTGAGGTTTTGTCTGGATAAAGCGTGCCTAGATTTAGAAGTAATTTTCAAGGAGCTGCTCTGCAACAGAAACAGGATCTTCAACTACTTCAATCTAGCCAGATCTCTGTCCCCCTCCTGTCTTCAACCTAAGTCAACAGGGTCCTCTATAGGACTCCCTTTTCTAAAAGGGATCACTGTCTTGGATCCTCTTCTGTCCCTACAGCCTTAGTCTCTTTACTCACTCCCAGTCAGCATATCAAAGTCAAGACAGTACTACTGTTCCTTTCTGTTCCTGGGAGAACACGTCACCAGCTGCTCACATGTAAAGGGAGAGGGCCTTGCCTTGTTAATGAATGTTGTCCCCAGCAAACCTTGCATACAGGTAAAGAAGTTAAGAGTGGAGCTGATGGCTGGAGAGATGGCTTAGTGGTTAATGCACTTGGCTGAGAAACCTAAGGACCCAGGTTCAATTTCCTAGTACCCAAGTAAGCCAGATGCACAAGGTGGCACATGCATCTGGAGTTTTTTTGCAATGGCTGGAGACCCTGGCGCACCCATTCCATCTGCCCCCCCCCCAAATAAACAAAATATTAATAACAAAAAAAAAGAGTGAAGCAGAGAAAGGCATTTCTAACAGCTGTACTCTCTCAGGGTTAGGTGCTTCTTGGGGATGGAGCATCTTGCTCAGGGATGAGCACAAGTGTTGGACCTAGCAGGCACCTCAGACAGAGCTACTGAATTCCCAAAGAAAGGGAACTTGTCAAGCCAGAATAATGATGGTGGAAGTAGTTCTTTACCAGCCAGTCATTCCTTCATTGATTCCTTGTTTATGAGTTCCCACTTTGTGCTAGGGTATCCTAGGTACTAGAAAATAGTGGTAAATAAACAAAGTTTCTGCCTCATGTAGCTCATATTCTGGTGTGGAGAGGGACAAAACATAACTGTATAACAATATTTCTGTCAGTGATGGACTGCGTATGCCACCGTAGTCCCTATACTAAAAGGTTATGTAGCCTTGTGACATTGAAGCTCTTTTAGTGTATGAAAGTACACCGTGGTCTCACAAAATCTCCTAACAATGCTTTTCTTGTATTTGTCTTGTTAATTTATGCATGCAAGTGAAAGATAATAATAAGTGCCTGAAGAAAAGAAGGCAGACTGATGCATAAGAGTATAGCAAGGCAGAAATACTTTACAAAGATTTAAAAATACTGTACTTTACAAAAAGTGATAACTAAGGTGTGGGGGAATTAAAAATGGCCCCCACCTTTTTAAAGTTCTTTTGCTAGAATGTGAATTAAATCAACCTAAGATAAATTACCAGAACAAAAGCATTTTGATGGCCTATGTACTCAAAACAGCTCCACAAAATGTTAGGCTGATGCTTACATAGTATCCAGAGCAATAGGAAGGACTATGAGAGGTTCTGTTGTGTTGTGTGGTGTCTCAGGTAATCAGAGTTGTCTAGAGCAGCCAACTGATACATATACTTTGCGTGACAGAGATTTCCTCTATAGATGTTTCTTTTACAAAAAGATAGCTTTTTAGAGCCACTACCAGGTTTGTAGTTTCTTAGAATAACTAACATCAGCTTTGCCAAGTAAGTCTATTTTGGGGGTATATATATTCTGGGCTCCTACAGTCATAGTTCGAGGTAGTGTACCCTGAGCCCCAACAAAGGTTTTTTTGAGCACAGATGTGAAGGAGATGAGGTGGTCTGTGTATAGAGAACATGTCCAACAGAAGGGTGGACTCAGGAAGGCATTTTCAGGGATGGGCATGGAGGTCAATGTGGCTGGATGATGAGATGAGGGCACAGAAAGCTTGCAGGGCAGGAGGGAGAGGCAACTAGAGCCAGAGCCCATAGAATGTTACCAGCCAGGTTCAGGTTTGGCTTTGGAATGAGAGAGAGGCCATGAGAGGATTTGTAGTAGGGTAGTTAATGTTCTGTATTCTGCAAGGTGGTCGCAGGTCTTCACCTAGTAAAGAAGCTGGTGCAGCAGTCAAGTGAGAAAGCATTACGACTTTGACCCGGAGGATAGATAGATGTGGTGAGATGGACTAGAGAGTAACACCAGCTTTGCACATGGTATATTGGTAGATCCCTCCAGTCGTGTTGGGTGCTATGTTTTTCCTGCATCTGAGCAGCCTAGCTAACTATTAGGCTGGGCATAATGATGCACACCTGTCTGTAATACTAGTACTTGGGAAGCCAGCCTGGACTGTCTTAGACCTAAATAAATAAATGAGCAAGTAACTCTTCTTTAGCAATAGGTTTTTTCCAATGTGTTATTCTGACAATTCTGATAAGTAGTTCTCTGCTCTTGCAGTACTTCTGCCTGAAAAACTGTAATTCATCTGGGTTAAAGTCCCAGTTTAGCCAGGCATGGTGGCACATACATTTTGGTTTGTTTTTTTCTAGGTAGGGTCTCACTCTAGCCCAGGCTGACCTGGAACTCACTCTGTAGTCCCAAGCTGGCCTTGAACTCACAATGATCCTCCTACACCTGCCTCCCAGGTGCTGCAATTAAAGGTTTGTGTTCACACTCAGCTGGCACATGCCTTTAATCCCAGTTGAGGTGGGAGAGTCACTGAGTTTTAGGTCAGCATGGTCTACCGATTGCGTTCTGGTCAGCCTGGGCTAGAGTGACCCTGCCTCAAAAACTAAAACAATGGAATAAAGTCCCAGTTTACATATGGGTAGTTTACCTATGTTAAGGTCCTTTGATCTCCCTAATCCTTGGGCATATATTGATAAAAATACACTGAAGTATACCTGAAATATGTAGAGCCCGGCATCTATAATTTTTATTATCTGTTCCACAGAACTCTTTTTTTAAATTTTTTTTTGTTTTATTTATTTATTTGAGAGCGACAGACAGAGAGAGAACGAGGCTGATAGAGAGAGAGAGAATGGGTGCGCCAGGGCCTCCAGCCACTGCAAACGAACTCCAGACGTGTGTTCCCCCTTGTGCATCTGGCTAACATGGGTCTTGGGGAACTGAGCCTTGAACCGGGGTCCTTAGGCTTCACAGGCAAGCGCTTAACCACTAAGCCATCTCTCCAGCCCCCACAGAACTCTTATTAGAGGTTCAGTCACAGAATCTTGAGCATCCATTATTTTTATTATTTTATTTTATTTTATTTTATTTTATTTTTTTGAGTTAGAGTCTCACTCTAGCCCAGCCTGGCCTTAAACTCACAGTGATCCTCGTACCTCTGCCTTACAAGTGCTGGGATTTAAGGCATGTGCCACCACACCTGACGAGCATCCATTATTTTCACAGTGACCCACTAGCACATCCTCTTTATTGTGTCTTGTCATGATATGAGCTCCAGAATATGTCTGCCCTGGTGGTCCAAACACTCTTCAGTCATATCATCCCCAACTCTAGTGTCTCCTTCCTGTATACAGGGGCCCTTGAAATAGCTTAGGGGTCTGGTTTTCCCTGGCTTTAGCCTTGTGGCCAATTTCACTATCCAGACCCTTTCCTGTGGACAGATAGAGCACCTCCGCTAACCTTGTGGGCAGGCATAGGGTAGCTTGTCAGTGGCCCCACAAGAATAAGACTCCATGCACATTGATTAGCATGGTGCAGAGCCATTGCTTATCCACCTTGTGTGTTTGGATCCCTGTAGCCATCCAGGTTGGTTGAGCCGCATGATGTCTTCTCCATTTCACAGGAGTGACTTCAGTGCTCATCTGCTGGTGGCTTGGGCAATCTTTTAACTTGAAAATGGCTGTAATGGCAGTTCTGAAGACTCAGCGAGGTAATTCTTATCTTCAGGTGCCCAAAATAGTGACTGTTTCTAGCAGCAGCAGTAGCAGCACCCTAATCCTGGGGCTCCTCAGTCACTTCATCAGCCCTTCCATTTCTGACATACAGAGTTTTGCAAATAAAGTTTTTGTAGAGAGAAACCACCTTTGGGACCTTCTGCTACTTGGTTTCATCACTGGTGAGACTCAGGCCAATCTTACTGTGAGCTCCAAGCTACGGAGCTTTCTGGGCAGAGTACGGAGCTCCCCCCGGAACTAGAGGTTTTTCTCTTGCTCTTCAGGAAATGCCATTGCAATGACTTCCATGGGCTGCTTCCTGTCCCAGCCCAGCAGCCAGATTCCTGCCAGCAAGAGTGTGGAAACTGGAAAGTAATGTCCCTAGAGCTCCCACCACCACATACTTTTTTGGGACATGGCCCTCCCTTTCCTCTTGTTAGTTACTTTCTTTGCTTCCATTCCCTTCCCACCTCACCTAGCTTCTCCTCCAATCTGTGATCACTGCCTTTAAAGTTGAGAAAATGCCTTTCTGCATAGTTCTGCCAGCTCACACTCCATGCTAGGCTATGAGGTCGGTCTGAACAACGGAGTTCTCTTTGGTTCCATCACACAAGAGCAGGTCAGTTATGGACTCCCCCTAGAGAGGCATTAAACTTGTTACTTGGAGTGCCCTGTGTCGTCCATTAACTAAACCCACCCCTGCATAGGACAGAGATTCTTAAAAGAGGTCTCCGAGGTTCCACACATATAAATCCTGCCTATTGGGCTGGGGAAATGGCTTAGCAGCTAAAGCATTTGCCTGCAAAGCCTAAGGACCCCGGTTTGATTCTCCACGACCCATGTAAGCCAGATGCACAAGAGGGCGCACATGTCTGGAGTTCATTTGCAGTGGCTAGAGACCCTGGGGAGCCCATTCTCTCTCTCTCTCAAGTAAATAAAATAAAAATATTTTTTTAAAAATCCTGCCTATTGGAGCTTGATGACAGAGGGTGGAGTAAACCTGAGCTACCAGTCACCTTTCAGGAGGAAGCTAGAAGGTTGAAAACCTTGCTGGACCATCATCTGAGGAATGGGAGCTGGCCTGGGCGGGAACTGGAATGCACTCAACTATGCCTCAGTCCTTTGTTCCACTCTTGAAAGGGAAACATTCCCCTCCCTCCACCCTGGCCACACACATGTGCCTTTGTTCCCTAAGTCAGAGTCAGGCAGGGCTGGGAACACTGTGTCCCTTCCAAGGAACCTGACTTGCTTCCCCAGAGGCTCGCTCCTGGTCAGTGGAGCTGGGACTCTTGCCCTGTAACCCCCAGCCTCAGTCTTATCCAGAGAAGAGTTGCCTACAGGCTGAGAACTTCCGTACAAACAGCTGTCCAGGCACTACTCTGGAATTACTACATGGATGCCCATGTCCCAGTAAATAGTCCCTCCCTCTTACTCCACTTGGTGATTAATATTATTGTCAATGTTGCTATTAATAGTACCTAACATTTATTGAATGCTTACTCTATGCTAGGCATTGTTCAGTGTGTTACATGTGCTAATTGATTCCATTCTCACAGCAACACTCAGAAATGGGTACTATTATTATCCCCTTTTCACAAACGAGGAAACTAAGAGAGGTAAGACAGCTTATGCAAGGTATCACAGTTAGTATGCACAGAGCCTGGGAGAGGAGCTCCCATGCTTCCCTGCACTGTGTTCCCTCTACCACTTCACCAGTATCAGGAAAGGTGTTGGCATTTACCCAGCACTTAACAGGACAGGCCTTTATTGACATATCTCTGTGTTACTCACCTGACGACCTTATCAGTGTAGGACACTGAGATTTGAGAGGGCTTGTTGTAGGAGGCAGAGTCGGGATTTGAGACAAGGTCTGTCTTACTCTAAAAGTTTGTGCTCTTTATTCCTTATCCTTAAAAGTCCTACCAAATAATGCTGAAGAGATAGCTTATTGGTTAAGGCACTTGCTTGCGAAGCCTAAGGACTCAGGCTTGGTTCCTCAGTATCTACATGTCAGATGCACATGGTGGTACATACATCGAGTTCATTTGGAGGCCTTGGCATGCCCATTCTCTCTCTCTATCTTTCTCTCTGCCTCTTTCTGTCTCTCAAGTAAATTAATGAAAAAATAAACCCTACAAAATAGATGGTATCTTCATTTTATGGTCAAGAAAACCAAAGCTCAGAAAAGTGGGATGCCTGGGCCAGTACCAGGAAGAGCTGGGATCCAAACTTGGGCTTCCAAGCCCTCCATCGTATAATAGTAGCCTGTAGCATAATGACAATTCCTTTTATGTAAGTGATGACATTTTATATTTACCAAATTACTTTCTAGGTGAGGTAGATGAAGTAGGGATCTTCAGCCTCATTTCCAGGGAGGAGATCAAGACAAGGAGCTTGCTTAGTGTCTACAAACTGCAGTGGCAGACTCAGAATTCATGTGTTCAGCTCTTTTGGCTTAAAAAAGTGTTTGTTTGTTTTTTTAAATTTGTATTTATTAGAGATAAAGAGAGGGAGAGAAAGAATGGGTGCACCAAGGCCTCCAGCCACTGGAAATGAACTCCGGATGTATGCATATCTGGCTTATGTGGCACCTGGAGAATCTATCCTGGGTCCTTAGGCTTCACAGGCAAGTGCCTTAACCTCTAAGCCATCTCTCCAGCCCCCCCCCCCTTTTTTTCCCTTTGGCTTTTTGAGATGGTCTCATTAGTCCAGGCTGGTCTCAGACTCACTAGATAGCTGAGGATGTCCTTGAATTCCTGATCCTATTGCCTCTATTACCGGAGTATGCCACCTCACTCCTGCTCATGTGTCTGGCTTTGAACCTAGTACTACCAGTGCTGCCTGCCTTCCCAAAGACTAGATTCATTGCTCAGTGCTTTCCTGGGAGTTTTATTATTTTTTACTAAATCAGTGAATATTAATGAGTGCTTGAAATGGGGATACTGTGGCTAAGGTGGTGAGTGGAACTGAATGCTTGCATCCCATGTTTTGTCTTGGTGCTTCACATCTTGGGGCTGGCTAGGGTCCTTCATGCCATCTGAATCAATCTTTAAAGTTTTGTTTATTTTATTTATTTGAAAGAGAGAGAGAGAGAAAGAGACAGAGAGAAGAGAGAATGGGTACATCAGGGCCTTCAGCCCTGCAAACGAAATCCAGGTGCATGCACCACCTTGTGCATCTGGTTTACATGGTTCCTGGGGATTCAAACCAACATCCTTTGGCATTTGCAGGCAAGCACCTTAACCACTAAGCCACCTCTCAGCCCCCATCTGAATCAATCTATGTGCATCATATGTCTGTTCCTGCAGCTCCCAGACACACCAGGCAAGGTTCATTATAATTAGTCACTTTGACAAAATACCAGAGAAAAGCAGTAGTTTAAAAGGAGGAAAGACTTACTTAAGTTCATAGTTTCAGAGGCTTCAGACCATGGGTACTGTGCTCCATTTCAGTCATGGGCACATTGGCCCATGGGTGGTGAAGTAAAGTCACTTACACAGTTGCCTTATTGTGGCAAGGAAGCAAGAGGCATGAGAGAGGGACTGGGAACAAAATACACCCTTCAGGGATGTGCGCCAGTGACAAGCACAACTGAAACAGAAATAGGCCTCCAGGGCTGGAGAGATGGCTTAGTGGTTGAGGCACTTGCCTACAGAGCCAAAGGACCCAGGTTTGATTCTCCAAGACCCACGTAAACCAGATACACATGGTCACGCATGCATCTAGAGTTGGTTTGCAGCTGCTGGAAGCCCTGGTGTGCCCATTTTCTTTCTTTCTCTTTCTGTTTCTCTTCTCTTTATTTCTCTCTGATTGCAAATAAGTAAAAACATTTTTTGAAAATGCTGTAGACAGACCATCTATCCATTGCCTGACATGCGGGCTCAGTCAATCTTAGACACTATCTTTTTGTTGTTGTTGTTTTTGTTTTTCAAGGTAGGGTCTCACGCTAGCTCAAGCTGACCTGGAATTCACAATGTAGTCTCGGGATGGCCTCAAACTCATGGTAATCCTCCTCCCAAGTGTTGGATTAAAGATGTGCATCACCATGCCTGGTTAGACACTATTCTTTATTAGGAAGATGTGACCATGAAGGCTTCTCCCCTTCCTCCTGCCAGTTCATTCTGGGGGTTGAACCCAGGGCCCTGTGGATACTATGCAAGTACTCTACTACTCAGCTATATTCCCAGCCAATTTATACGTTTATTTTGCTACACAGGGTCTCTCTGTGTAACCCTGACTGGCCCTGAACTCACAATCCTCCTACCCCAGCCTCCTTAGTAGCTGGTATTCTAGGCCTGCATCACCACATCCTCTATGAAAAGTTTTAAAGCTCTATGAAAGTTTTAAATCGGTGAAAAGCATTTGCCTGGGGCAGACTAGGTGGGTGAGAACCAGGCAGTCAGGTGGGGGGCACCTGTGTGAAGCATTTGGGAAGTGGTGCAGAATTGGCCAGAGCCAAAGAGAATCTGCCACAAAGGGAGCTGTGACTGATGACAGGCCTTACGGCACAGAGATGGGTGAGGTCCAGAGCACCTATGGGATGCAGGGAGGTTAACGTCAAAGGCACCTGTGACCTGCAGATCTGGTAGGCTGTCCTGGTTGTTATTTTGGGGCTTAGAGCCAGGTGCAGATTCAAAGGACTGATTGAAGTCTTTTGGCAACTCTGGCCTCTGTAGGGTAAACATCACCTGTCTCCTACCACCTGCTGTGATAGTGCCAGCAAGGTGCCCTGGTAGCCCCCAGGAGGCCCAGCTTTCTTGCTACTCTGATGTAGTAAAATTACCCTCCAGGAGAGGCCACGCCTTCCTTGCCCCTCAGCTCCTTCTGACAGCCTCAGGTAAAATGAGGTGTCTCCTGCTGAAGAAGGATTGCTTTGAAAGGAAGGCAGGGCCAGGGCCATTGGGCTACTGGCAGCTGGGCCAACTGGGGGAAGGGGTCAGTTTAGGAGCAGGTGCAGATTTCACAGAGGGTGGGGCCTGAAGGGAAGTAAGGACCTTGGTAGGCTACAAAATTTCTCTTCCCCTCCCCCAGCCACAGCTGGCTTCTCCAGGAACCTGATGACCTAGTTACAGTGCTTAGAAATAGCTTAGCTTGCAGTTCAGGGTTGTGCCAGTCTCTCCTTTCTGAGGCTTCTTGGGTGCAGAAGGTGCTTTGGCATTTCCCCAAAGATGTTCCATGGGAAGGACGTGCACCATCTCACATGTATATTTGCCCAAAGGAGGACACAGTCAGTAAGGCTTCTCCTTGGTGGGCCTCTTGCCAGCCCTAGGGAAAGAAGACCCTCCCAAACCCCTTGTGCTTCTCCCTGGAGGGTCAGTGGGTAGGCAGTGGAGGTTACAAACTTTTTCCCTTGGTGTGCAGAGGAGGAGACTTGTTGCCCAGGGTTAGCTTGAATACACATCCTCTCCTCATCTCAGTGGGATGGTAAAACCTGATGGTAGGGGTGAGGATGGTTCTTCTGGAGGCTCTGGAGATTCCCACCCTCTCTGGCAGCAGCTGCTGCTGGTGTTTCTGGGGTCTACTTTGAAGTGCCTCTTTGGGAAAATTCCCTCACTATTAAAAGAGTTAGGTACAGTAGCCTGGTGTGGTACTTGGGAGGCTGAAGCAAGAGGATTGCTGTGTGTTGAAGGCCAGCCTGTGCTACAGTGAGACCCTGCCTCAAAAACTAAAAGAGGGTTGGAAAGATGGCTTAGCACTTAATGCACTTGCCTGCGAAGCCTAAGGACCCAGGTTTGATTTCCCAGTACCCATGTAAGCCAGATGCACCTGGTAGTGCATGCATCTGGAGTTCATTTGCGGTGGCTGGAAGCCCTGGCGCACCCATTCTCATTCTGTCTCTAACTAATAATAATATTTAAAAAGCACAACAAAGTTCCACACAGAGCTGAACAAACCAGTAGTAAATCCCACTTGTTCAGTAGTTATTCTTGGCAAACTACCTAATCTCTCCAGCCTTAGTTTTCTCATCTGTAAAAGTGGAGCCTGGTATACAATAATCACTCAGTCTGACTAATGGCTACTGCTATTCCTGGTATCAGATTGCTGTTACAGGTGATCATGTTGCTGTGATTGTTATTGAAGCTACTCTCCAAGAGCAAATTTTCAGGCTAAAAGATGTGGCAATTCTTTTGTCCAAGAGCTTAAAGATTTTAAGATTCCTAAGCTGGAGCATTGGCTCACAACCTTGTCCTCTACATCCCCCACGTGGGCCTCCAGTCATAACTTGACCACAGATGGTCATGTTCTTGATTAGGCATTTGGCAGTGGGGATGTATTAGGATCTTCATGCAGGCAGGGTCCTCCCTGTGTGTTGACTGTTTGATTCTGTTTGTTGATTGGAAGACTTAACTGAGTTAAAGTTTAAAGCTCATACAGTAGGTGCTTACCCATGCTTGAACAATCAAACAATGCATTGTGGGAACTTTGAGTTTTTCTGGGATAGTTCCACTCCTTGTTTGCTCAGTGGCCATATGCCTCTTGCCCAAGCTCTCTGCCTGCTGTCTCATGTGTTGAAGATAGATAACACCCGCCTGGCCACCCTCTTGGGCTAGCAGGGAGGCCCAAGGAGGTGATAAATGAAAAAGCAGTTTGAGAACTATAAATGTTTGGTCTTGTTGCTGCTTCTTGATTGAGGTCCCAGCCATAGCTGTATCATTCGTGTGTTCATTCATTCACTGAACTTTTAAAAAAGCTTTTTTTTTTCTTTTCTTTTCGAGGCAGGGTCTCACTCTAGCCAAGGTACACCTGGAACTTGGTCTGTAGCCCAGGATGGCCTTAAACTAAGGGCAATCCTCCTACGTCCTGAATGCTGGGATTAAAGTAATGTGCCACCGCATCCCACTCAAACAAGCATTACTGAAAATAATAGAAGCAAGTTTAAAAAAAAAAAAGAACAAAGAAAAACAAGCAAACAAAAAAACCCCCAAACAATATAAGCAATATCTTTTATATATATATATGCATATATATATATATATACACACACACACACATATATATAAATTTTTATTTTTATTTTTTCTCAACTTTTATTAACATTTCATGATTATAAAAAACATCCCATGGTAATACCCTCCCCCCCCCACTTTCCCCTTTGAAACTCCAGTCTCCATCATATCCCCTCCCCCTCTCAATCAGTCTCTCTTTTATTTTGATGTCATGATCTTTTCCTCCTCTTATGATGGTCTTGTTTAGGTAGTGTCAGGCACTATGAGGTCATGAATATCCAGGCCATTTTATGTCTGGAGGGAGCACGTTGTAAGGAGTCCTACCTTTCCTTTGGCTCTTACATTCTTTCTGCCACCTCTTCCGCATTAGACCCTGAGCCTTGGAAGGTGTGATGGAGATGTTACTCAGTATTCCAGTCACTTCTTTCCAGCACCATGATACCTTCTGAGTCGTCCCAAGGTCACTGACATCTGAAAAGAGAAGATTTTCTTCCCAAAGTGAGAGTAGCATTAATATAAGGGTATAAATATTAAGAGAAGTGCTTACTGGGCAGTTTGATAAGCATAGTATATACATTTTTCCAGACATCAGCAGATGTTACACCCCTGGGGCTCATGACTACCCCTGCTTTAAGTTTTCAGTATCAGGGATGTATTCCCTCCCATGGAGTGGGCCTCCAGTCCAGTTGGAGGGCAGTTGGTTTCCACCATGACAGACATGCCACTATTGCACCCGTTGGCTCATTTGGCCTGGCTGGCCAATTATAAATATACTTTTATTTATTTATTTGAGAGGGAGAAAGAAACAGAGAGAGAGAGAATGGCCACACCAGGGCCTCCAGCCACTGTAAATGAACTCCAGATGCATGCGCCCCCTTGTACATCTGGCTTGTGTGGGTCCTGGAGAGTTGAACTGGATCCTCTGGCTTTGCAGGCAAATGCTTTAATTGCTAAGCCATCTCTCCAGCCCTAGAGGCAATATCTTATCACTTCCTTGTGTCTTGTGTTCAAGAATTTGGATGTTACTTTAAAAAGCCTAGGGGCTGGAGAGATGGCTTAGTAGTGGTTAAGGCACATGCCTATGAAGCCTAAGGACCCCAGTTCGATTCTCCAGGTCCCACGTAAGCCAGATGCACATGGTAGCACATGTGTCTGGAGTTTGTTTGCAGTGGCTAGAAGCCCTGGCGCATCCATTCTCCCCCTCTCTCTCCCTCTCTCTAATACATAAATAAATAAAAATAAAATCTTTTAAAAGCCTAGACATCTAAGCTGGGTGTGGTGGCACACACCTTTAATCCCAGGTCAGCCTGGGCTAGAGTGAGACCCTGCCTCCAAAAAACAAAAACACAAAACAAAACAAATGACTTACCCTTATCAGCTACCATTGGACCTACTACTTGGTGGCTGTTTAACCAAGTTAGCAAACTTTCCTAATGATGACTGTTGTATGTAAACCGCTCTATACACTACCTAGTACAGAGTATAAGCTCACCACTTTCTCAGTCTTTCTGTTTTCTCTCACTGTGAGGCTTGGTCTTTCATAGATTCAGCCTTTGGTTGCCTTGTGCCATCAAGCTCAACTGTTGAGTGTGACTCAAATGGGAAATAGAAATGGGTATTAACTCCTAACCCAGAATGTCCTTGATGGCCTAGCCAGGCTGCTTAGTAACAGCTCTGGCCAGGACCAGTGCTACACTATCAGTATAAAACCCAGTGCACAGCAGGATCACCTCATGTTATGCTCACCTCTGATTCAGAGCAAGAACACCCACCCTTATTCTGCCCACATTCACCCTGCTCCTTAATGAGCATTTCCCTTTATTCACAGCACACACATTCAGTTGGAACCCTAAGGGTTACCATGCCAAGGAACTCCCTAGGGGTCATCCAAAATGGCCCTTTGAGCAGTCAGGGTTTAGGGAGGGAGCCCGAAGCAAAGATTCTGGTCTCTTGGGACTGGATCAAGCACAGGTGCAGCAGGTCTGAGACTCAGGCTGCTGGCTGAGTGGTGAAACTGAAATGTGCCCAAGGCCAGACAGTAAGACACCCCTGGAAGCTGCCTGCCTGTCTGTGCAGGAGGACCATCTGGAGGCAGTTTCTAGGTCTGAATGGTGGTGGAAGACAGGGTTCTATTAGTAGTGTCCCAAGCTTCAGCAAGAGAAGTACAAAGAACTCCAGAGCAAAGCCTGAAGTTGACACCTACTCTGGCCCTTTTAAGCCCTTTGCTGTGAAAGAGAGGCCTCTCCCCTCTGGGTTCTCGGTACCCACATCTGGAAAAGCTCCAGAGAGAGTGGCCTAACCACCAGATCTTCCTTTGAGGGGGGTCCCTGTTGTGTATGACACTGGCTGGGTCTTTATGAGGTTTGTTTGAGTATAGGGAACATGGGCTCTGGAATTGGATAGTGCTGGGTTTGCATGTGAGCCTCATCACAAACTTGCTTTTGGAAGCTGGGCATGATGGTACACTCCTTTAGTCCCAGCACTTGGAAAGCAGAGGTACGAGGATTGCCATGAGTTCAAGGCCACCCTAAACTACATAGTAAATTTCAGGTCATCCTGGGCTAGAACAAGACCCTACCTCAAAAAAAAACAAAAACATGCGGCGTGGTGGTGTACGCCTTTAATCCCAGCACTCGGGAGGCAGAGGTAAGAGGATCACCATGAGTTCAAGGTCACCCTGAGACTATAGAGTGAATTCCAGGTCAGCCTGGGCTAAAGTGAGACCCTACCTCGGAAAAAAAAAAAAAAATATATATATATGTATATATATATACGTATATAATTTATTTGCAGTCAGAGAGAGGAGAGAGAGAGAGAGAATGTGCCAGGGCCTCCAGCCACTGCAAAGTCCAGATACATGCGCCACCTTGTGCATCTGGCCTACATGGGTCCTGGGGAATCACACCTGGGTCCTTTGGCTTTGCAGGTAAGTGCCTTAATCGCTAAGCCGTCTCTCCAGCCGTGTGTGTGTGTGTGTGTGTGTGTGCGCGCGCGCGCATGTGCGCGTGTGTGTGTTTAATTTGATTTATTTATGTGCAAGCAGAGAGAGAGAAGAGAGACAGAGCGAGAATGGGCATATCAGGACCTCTCGCCACTGCAAACGAACTCCAGGTGCATGTGTCCCTTGTGCATCTGGCATGAGTCTTGGGGAATTGAACCTGTGTCCTTAGCAGGCAAACTCCTTAACCACTAAGCATTTCTGCAGACCAACATTAATCTGAATAAGGACCAATGACTGGAGCAGGGAAGATGGCTCAATGGGTTAAGTGGTCACCACTCAACCTGCAGTACCTGACTTTGATCCAAGTCTCCATATAAAAAGCCTGTAGCTGGGGGTGTGGTGGCACACGCCTTTAATCCCAGCACTTGGGAGGCAGGGGTAGGAGGGTGGCTGTGAGTTCGAGGCCACCCTGAGACTACATAGTAAATTCCAGGTCAGTCTGGGCTAGAGCAAGACCCTACCTTGAAAAACAAACAAAACAACAACAACAAAAGCCTGAAGCCTTGGTAGGCTCCAGCATGCCAACTTCAAGATGGGAGGCAGGACCAGAGGATTTCCAGGAAGCTCAGGTGAGCACAGACAAGAACAGCAATAAGAAGCCCTACCTTCAATGAGGTGGACAGGCAAAGACCAAAGTTGTCCTCTGAGCTCCACATACACACACACACACAGTGTGGCACACATGCATCTGCACACACGTAATCACATGCGTATGCATATACACATGCAAACACAGACACACAAATAATTCTTTAAAAAATTTAAAGCCAATGAGTACTTAAGTTTCATAAGTGTTAAGTTATTGAGATAGGTATTCCTTCCTAGTATTGAGGAGGTGGAGGCAGGAGAATCAGAAGTTCAAGGTCATCCTGGCTACATAGTGAATTTGAGGCTAACATGGGCTATGGTGAGACCTATCTAAAAAAAAAAACAGATGGAGATTTTGGTTCCCATTTTTTTTTAATTTTTTTTGTTCATTTTTATTTATTTATTTGAGAGTGACAGAGAGAGAAAGAGGCAGATGAGAGAGAGAGAGAAAGAGAAAGAGAGAGAGAATGGGCACGCCAGGGCCTTTAGCCGTTGCAAACAAACTCCAGACACATGTGCCCCCTTATGTATCTGGCTAATGTGGGTCCTGGGGAATCGAGCCTCGAACTGGGGTCCTTAGGCTTCACAGGCAAACACTTAACTGCTAAGCCATCTCTCCAGCCCTTGGTTCCCATTTTATAAAGGAGAAAGGGCATAGAGAAGTTAAGAGTTTGATTGCAGGGCTGGGAGAGTTGTCTTAGCTGTTAACGCACTTGCCTGCAAAGCCCAAGGACCCAGGTTCGATTTCCTAGGACCCACGCAAGCCAGATGCATAAGGTGGCACATGTGTCTGGAGTTCGTTTGCAGCAGCTGAAGTCCCTGGCGTGCCCATTCTCTCTCTCTCTACCTCTTTCTCTCTCAAATAAATAAAATAAATGGTTTTTAAAAAAGAATTTTATTGCAGATTTATAACTAGTAAATGGCTGTCACAGTGTGAAGCAGGCAGACTCTCTCTGAAGACACTATGTCCTATATCTGGATAAAAATGGACCTAGTAAATGCTGCTGCTTTGGTGGTTGTATCTAGCATTCTTGGTCTGGTTTTGTTCTTAACTCTTAAAAACTAGAAGCCCATTCTAATCGCGTTGCATCTCCAGAGACCAACATAGGACTCATAGTGCTCACTCATATTTGCTTAATGGCTGAGACTATTCCCCCTCTTCATCAATCAATCAGTAGCTCTTTATCGACCATTTCCTGTAGGCTAGCTTTGAGTTCAATCTTGGGAGGAATGCAAAGCACAACATGCCTCTGTAAACAGAAGGTTGGGTGTGTGGGGGTGCATTCCAGAGCGTTGTGTCATTGGCAGAAACTTGCACACTGGAGGTAGAGACAATACAGTGGTTTAGGGATATTTTCAGAGCAGAGATTCCCACCCCACCTTGACTAGGCCACACTCTACCTACCCAACCAGGTACCACAGGTTCCCTACACCTTATATAGGGCAGGATTTACTCCTCTGTTCCTCTCATCTTGTACAGGCAGCAATTGATAGGAGTTTGGAGTGACCATAAAAAGCCACAGATCTGCCAGGTGTGATGGTGCATGCCTTTAATCCCAGCACTCAGGAGGCAGAGGTAGGAGGTTCTCTGTGAGTTCAAGGCCACCCTGAGAATACAGAGTGAATTCCAGGTTAACCTGGGCTAGAGTGAGACGCTATCTCGAAAAACCAAAAAAAAAAAAAAAAAGGGGAGGGTGGAGAAATGGTTCATTGGTTTACATGGGTTCAGTTCACCAGTACCCGTGTAAAGTCAGATGCACAAAGTGATGCAAGCATCTGGAGTTTGTTTTCAGTGGCAAGAAACCCTGGCATTCCCACCCTTCCTCTCTCTGTCTCTCTCTCTCTCCTTGTAAATAAATATTTTTTAAAAAGACAGAATAGGGGCTGGGAAATGGGTCAGTGGCTAAAGGCACCTGCTTAATGGTCTGGGTTTCAGTTCCCAGTACCTACATAAAACCAGATACAAAAAGTGGCACAGCATCTGGCTTTCATTTGCAGTGGCAAGAGACCATGTACTACACACAAACACACACACATCCAAATTACTTTAAATTTTTAAAATTTGTCTTTTTAAAAAATATTTTATTGGGGCTGGAGAGATGGCTTAGTGGTTAAGGCACATGCCTGTGAAGCCTAAGGACCCAGGTTTGATTCATTCCCCAGTACCCACGTAAAGCCAGATGCACAAGGTGGCACATGCATCTGGAGTTCGTCCATTTGCAGTAGCTAGAGGCCCTGGCACACCCATTTTCCCTCTCTCTCTCTCCTAAGTAAATAAATAAAATACTAAGTGCTTCCTTGTGGAGGCTTAGTCTTTAAAAATATTTTATGTATTAATTAAAAATTTTTTTGTTATTTTTATTTATTTATTTGAGAGCGACAGAGAGAGAAAGAGGCAGATAGAGAGAGAGAGAGAGAATGGGTGCACTAGGGCCTCCAGCCACTGCAAACGAACTCTAGATGTGTGTGCCCCCTTGTGCATCTGGCTAACGTGGGTCCTGGAGAATAGAGCCTCAAACTGGGGTCCTTAGGCTTCACAGGCAAGTTCTTAACCACTAAGCCATCTCTCCAGCCCTTATTTATTAATTTGAAAGCAGAGAGAGAATGAGAATAAGTGTGCCAGGACCTCTAGCCCCTGCAAACAAATTGCACATGCATGTACCACATTGTGTATCTGGCTTTATGTGGATACTGGGGAATCAAACCCAGCCCATCTGGCTTTCAAGCAAGCACCTTAACTGCGGAGCTATCTCTCCAGCCAAAAAATTTTTTTGTTTTGTTTTGTTTTTTTTTGAGGTAGGGTCTCACACTAGTCCAGGCTGAACTGGAATTCACTATGTAGTCTCAGGGTGCCCTTAAACTCATGGCGATCCTCCTACCTCTGCCTCCTGAGTACCGGTATTAAAGGCGTGTGCCACCACGCCAGCTAATCATTATTATTTTTATATGAATTTTTTATTGACAACTTCCATAATTGTAAACAATATCCCATGGTAATTCCCTCCCAACCCCCAAAAATTATTTTTTTAAGGTTTAGAGAGACTTTATTAGATTAAGAGAAGGAAAGAGAAGAAAGTGCAGAGAGCTCCTGACACGTGGAGAGCAGGAGGAGGCAGAGAGCGCATGGGGGAATAACGGGAGAAGGGTCTTCTTACATCTTAGCACTGCTGGGCTGAAATGAGGGAAGTTTACCAAAACCTGGAAGTTCAGGACCCAGCCAAGACAGAGCGAATTTTTTTTTTTTAATTGTTTTCAAGGTGGGATCTCGCTGTAGTCCAGGCTGAACTAGAATTCACTATGTAGTCTTAGTGTGGCCTTGAACTCATAGCGATCCTCCTACCTTGGCCTCACAAGTGATGAGATCAAAGGCATGTGTCACCACGCCGGGTCAAAAAATATATGTTTATATATATATATATATATATATATATATATAATAGAGAATTGGCATGCCAGCCACTGCAATTGAACTCGACATGTACACCATCTTGTGTGCGTGCACAACCTTGCACGCTTGTGTCAGCTTGTACATCTGGCTTACATGGGATTCGGGGAGTCCAACATGGGTTCTTAGGCTTCATAGGCAAGCGCCTTAACTGCTGAGCCATCTCTTCAGGCTCAAAATATTTTTTTAAAGCTAGGCATGGTAGTATGTGCCTTTAGTTCCAGCATTCAGGAGGTAGAGGTAGGAGGATCACTGTAAATTCAAGGCCAGCCTGGAATTACAGAGTGAGTTTCAGGTTTATTCGGGCTGTGGTGAGACCTTACCTCAAAAAAAGAAAAGAAAAAAATGTACCAGTTTGTGCATATGGCTTTATGTGGACACTGTGGAATCAAACCCCAGTCTTTAGGCTTTGCAGGCAAGAGCCTTAACTGCTGAACCATCTCTCCAGCCCTAGAAAAAAAATTAAAGGAAAAAATAGGGACTGTGTACCGCTGGCTGACTAGGATTATAGATATGAACCCACCGCGCTCAGATATATCTTGATTTTTACTCATAACACTGAGGTTGTCCTGGATTTGCTGGCTTCCTTCTTGCCTGGCTCCTGGAGAGGCATGAATGCAAGATGATCTTTTTTTTTCTTAGTTCTAGTTTTTCAGGTTGGACTCTAGCCCAGGCTGACCTGGAATTCACTATGTATTCTCAGGGTGGCCTCAGACTCATGGAGATCCTCCTACCTCTATCTCCTGAGTGCTGGGATTAAAGGCGTGCACCACCATGCCGGATGATCATTTTCTTTGGATGTCCAGAGGTACCAGTCCAGCAGAGAGGAGTCATACCCCTTGCCAGCCTCCTTTGTTTCCAGGAGCCTTTTTCCAGAAGGTTTATAAATTTAGACACCACCATTGAAGACTCACTTCTGCTCTTCAGATACTTCAAGTTGTATTAGAGAGAAAAGGCCAGATGCGCATGGAGAGATCTGGTAAGAGCCAGCTGTAGATGCCAAGTGAGGGAAGAGCTAGGAGTTGCACTGGGCCTTACCACAAGGCAGGGGAAAGGGGCTAGTGCTCCCAGCATGGAAGTCCATGTGAGCATAGACCCTTAAGAAAAGACCCATGGGCCGTGGCAGTTCAGTTGGGAGCATGTGGGTGAGGTCTGTCTTACTAGGTGATCAAGTCACAAGGGTCAGCAAAGCCACATTTGTAGGAGCCTAGAGTGCCATGTGACAAGCCCCTCAGCAACCCTGATGTCTCAATAGATGAGTCTTTGTCAGGTGAGGGTACCCATTTTTGTGACCTGTTGAGCAGCTGATTCCAGCATCTGCAGTAAGAGCTAGTCTTGAACTTACCGTGAACAGATGCATAAATTCAGGACCTTTGTCAGTTTAGCTTTTGGCTTTGGTCTCCTGGGTGTATTATTCGTTGATTGGGTGTTTCTGCGGGTGTTTATTGAACACCTACTAAGTGCCAGGCTGTGCTGTGTAGTGCTGACACAAACAAGCATTCAGAGTTACTGCTCTTTCAAACCTCTTATTTTCATGGAGGAGACAGCTAGTCTAAGAAACAAATAAGTGGTGGTCAATTAAGTGCTGTAAGGAAAACAAAGCTGAGTAATGGAGAGACACAAATACACAGTGGTCAGAGAAGGCCTCTCTGAGCAGAAGAGCCAGCCTGGGAATGTGTAAAACAAAGATTTTGCAGAGCAAAAAGGAAGGCAGGATTGAATGTGATTTGTCCAAGACTTGGCCCACTCAGACACTCAGCCCCGACACTGATGGGCCCAATCTGTACCTGTTGCCCATCATAGTCCAGGTGAAGGTGAACTTTCAGACCTCCCTTACAGATACACAAAGGGAATAATGGTGACTATTTGTTGTGCACCTGTTGGTCCTACTTTCTTGTTCAGTAAGGAAATTGAGGTTCAGAGAGATGGATTTGCAGCTTGGACTTGGTGAAACCTGAGTTCAGACCCAGATGGGCCAACCTTTCTCCATTGCTCCTCTTATGGAATAACAGCAGGGTTCAAGATGTGCAGAAAGTCTCATAGCAAAAGGCGAGTGGAGGAAGCATCTTAGAACAAGGATTTTGAGGGACACCTACTGCCCTACCATCTGAGCAATTGCATCTCTAAGAGGAGGGCTTTTGCCAGAGGCATGTTCGGACTTAGCCATCCTAGTGTCCTCGCTTCCTGCTTTCACAAATCAGCTGCTGGTCAGGAGGTTGGGGAAGGTGACATCATCTAGCTGAATCAGCTGTTGGTGTGGACATTACGGGAACTGAAAGTCATTGCCCCTTCCCTTCCTGCTGTGCAAGTCTCTTAAAAAATTAAGCTAGGGCGCAGTTCTACCTGCCTGTAGGGTCATGGCTAGAACTCACAATGCTCACTGTTTGCTTGTTTCCTCTCTTTCTTTCTTTCTTTTTTTTTTTTTAATTTTTTGGTTTTTTGAGGTAGGGTTTCACAATAGTCGAGGCTGACCTGGAATTCACTATATAATCTCAGGGTGGCCTCGAACTCACAGAAATCCTCCTACCTCTGCCTCCCAAGTGCTGGAATTCTTTTTTTTTTTTTTTTTTTTTTTTTTTTTTTTTAGATAGGGTCTCAACTCTAGCCCAGGTTGACCTGAAGTAGCCCCAGGCTGGCCTCAAACTCACCTACCTCGGCCTCCCTAGTTCTGGGATTAAAGGCATACACCAGCATGCCTGGCCTCTCTCTATATATACATATATTTTTTTAATTGATAACTTCCATAATTGTAAATAATATCCCATGGGAATTCCCTCCCCCACTGTCCCCTTTGAAACTCTACTCTCCATCATATCCCCTCCCCCTCTCAATCAGTCTCTCTTTTATTTAATGTCATGATCTTCCTATTATGATGGTCTTGTATAGGTAGTGTCAGGCACTGTGAGGTTATGGATATCCAGGCCATTTTGTGTCTAGAGGAGCACATGCTAAGGGTCCTACCCTTCCTTTGGCTCTTACATTCTTTCTGCTACCTCTTCCACAATAGACCCTGAGCCATGGAAGGTGTGATAGTGATATTTCAGTGCTAAGCACTCCTTTGTCACTTCTCAGCACCATGGTGCCTTCTGAGTCATCCCAAGGTCACCGCCATCTGAAAAGAGAAGGTTCTGTAACCAAAAGTGAGATTAGCATTAATATAAGGGTATGAACTTTAAAAGAAGTGTTTACTGGCCAGTTTGGTGAGCATTGTATACACATTTAGCCAGACTGCAGCAGGCATTACACTCCTAGGGCTCATGACTACCCCTGTTGTAGGTTCTCAGTATCAGGAATATATTCTCTCCCATGGAGCAGGCCTCTTGTCAAATAGAGGGCAGTTGGTTTTCCCCATAACAGACGTGCCACTATTGCAGCCATTGGCTCATTTGGCCTGCCTGGCCAAATATAAGGCTTGCAGTGTCCATTGTTGGATATCTTCACTGGTGATTTCTCTCTCTCTCTCATTAAACTGCATGCAGCATGGCTTTTTCCAGCTTTGGCCTCTCTATTTAAAAATTTTTTTTGTTGTTTATTTTTATTTGTTTATTTGAGAGCAATAGAGAGAGAGAGAGAGAGAGAGAGAATGGGCGCGCCAGGGCTTCCAGCCACTGCAAACGAACTCCAGACATGTGTGCCCCTTGTGCATCTGGCTAATGTAGGTCCTTGGGAATTGAGCCTCAAACCTGGGTCCTTAGGCTTCACAGGCAAGCACTTAGCCACTAAGCCATCTCTCCAGCCCGGCCTCTATATATATATATATATTTTTTTTTTTATTGACAACTTCCATGATTATAAAAAATATCCCATGGTAATGCCCTGCCTCCCCCCACTTTCCCCTTTAAAATTCCATTCTCCATCATATCTCCTCCCCATCTCAATCAGTCTCTCTTTTATTTTGATGTTATGATCTTTTCTTCCTATTATGATGGTCTTGTGTAGATAGTGTCAGGCACTGTGAGGTCATGGATATCCAGGCCATTTTGTGTCTGTGGGGAGCACGTTGTAAAAAGTCCTACCCTTCCTTTGGCTCTTATACATTCTTTTTGCTGCCTCTTCCGCAATAGACCCTGAGCCTTGGAAGGTGTGATAGAGATATTGCAGTACTGAGCACTCCGGTCACTTCTTTCCAGCACCATGATGCCTTCTGAGTCATCCCAAGGTCACTGCCATCTGAAAAGAGAAGATTTTCTACCAAAAGTGAGAGTAGCATTAATATAAGGGTATGAACATTAAGAGAAGTGCTTACTGGGCAGTTTGATAAACATAATATATACGTTTAGCCAGACAGCAGCAGACATTACACCCCTGGGGCTCATGACTAGCCCTGTTTTAAGTTTTCAGTATCAGGGATGTATTCCCTCCCATGGAGCAGGCCTCCAGTCCAATTAGAGAGCAGTTGGTTTCCACCATGACAGACATGCCACTATTGCACTCGTTGGCTCATTTGGCCTGGCTAGCCAAATATAAGGCTTGCAATGTCCACTGTTGAGTATCTTCACTGGTGATTTCTCTTTCTCCCATTGAACTGCATGCAGAATGGCTTCCAGCTTTCTATCAGTTGGTCTACATGCAGGAGGTTATCAGCTCAGTTCCAGCAGGATTTCTCAGTGGCCTTGCAGCCCAAGTATGTGGAGTCTTCAGCAATAGGGTCTTACCATCTATTCCTGGTGGGAAGCCAAGGGCCTTGGCAATCCGGCCTCTATTTTTAAGGAGCTAAAAGATGCATTTTCCTTCCTTTTTCCTTTCCTCTCCCTCCCTCCCTCCTTCTCTTTCTCCCTCCCTCTCTTTCCCCTCTTTTCCTTCTTTCCCTTCTCATTTTATTTTTTATTTGTTTGTTTGCTGTTTTGTTTTAGGACAAGGTCTTGCTATATAGCTCAGGCTGGCTTTGAACTCAGTTAACCACTTGCCTCAGCCTCCCAAATTCTGGGATTACAGGTATAACCAACCACTTTTTCTTTTTTGTATTCCTCCCTGCCTTTATTCCTTCACAGGCTTTCCCTGTGCAACTTAGACTGCCCTAGAAGTCACTGTACAGTGCAAGGTAGCTTTGAGCTCCAGCCCTAGCCTCCCAAGTGCTGAGATTATGCCACCATGCCTAGTTTGAAGGGTATATATTCCTGGGAAAAGCTGTCTTCAAGCTAAAGGCTCAGTGGCCTGGAGGAAGCAGTAGGCTTCACAGAAAGGCCTTCTTTTCTACCTGTGACCTGTGGCTCAGGCCCACACTGCAGGTGCTGTAAGTTCTGGGCTCAGGCCCACTGCAGATGCTGTAAGTCCTAGGCTAGGCCAGTGCTGCCAAGAGGCAAACAGAATGTTGTTTGTGGACTTTGGCCTTAAAACTTTAGAGTTTGGTCAAGGGAATAAACTGCTTACATTTCAGAGTATAACAGCCTGCTCAGTGTTATCCATTGGGTATTCTCCTTGGTTTGGGCCTATCACCAAAGGAAAAAGTAAATGAAACACGTTTTTTTTTTTTTGTTTGTTTGTTTGTTTTGTTTTTCAAGGTAGAGTCACGCTGTAGCTCAGGCTGACTTGGAATTCACTCTGTAGTCTCAGGGTGGCCTTGAATTCATGGTGATCCTCCTACCTCTGCCTCCTGAGTGCTGGGATTAAAGGCGTGTGCCACCATGCTTGCTCTGAAAGCACATTTTTGAAATTAAAAAAAAAAAAATGGGGTATAGTAGCTCATACTTATAACCCAGCTCCTAGGAGGCTGGGACAGAAGGATTGCCACAGTTTAAGGCCAGCCTGAGCAACGCATCAAGACTCTAGCTCAAAGAATAAAAATAAAAGGAGAAAGAAAAGAAATTGGAAAAAAATTAAGACCATGATAAAATGATGGCGCAGTGCATTGAGGGTTAGACAACATACAACTTTCTTGCCTGTGATTTTGCTTCCCTCTGCTATACTTTTTCCATGTGTAAAATAGATGTTAATAAGATATATGACTCCGCCAGGTGTGGTGGCGCACGCCTCTAATCCCAGCACTTGGGAGGCAGAGGTAGGAGGATCACCGAGAGTTTGGGACCACCCTGAGAGTACATAGGGAATTCCAGGTCAGCCTGAGCTAGAGTGAGACCCTACCTCAAAAACAAACAAACAAACAAACAACAACAACAAAATATATATATATATATATATATATATATTGGTCACTAAAGTATCACATGAGATAACACATCAGAGCTGGGTGTGGTGGCACATGCCTGTAGTCCCAGCTACTGGAGAGGCTTAGGCAGGAGGGGATGTGTGGGCCCATGAGTTTGAGACCATTTGGGCAACATAGGAGTACACACCCATAGCACCCAGGGAGGACATTGGATATAGCCCTGTTGATAGGTTCTCCACAGAGGGACAGGCCCTTGGGTAAGCTTTCAGGAAGGCTGGCTTGCTGGCAAAGACTGGCTTGGAACTAAACTTGGAGCCTAGGTATAACACTCGTGGATGCTGCCTAGGGACAGCCTATTATATTTTTAATAATTTATTTGAAAGAGAGAGAGAGAGAAAGAGGCAGATATAGAGAGAATGGGTGTGCCAGGGCCTCTAGCTGCTGCAAATGAACTCCAGACACATGCGCCACATTGTGCATCTGGCTTTATGTAATTTATTTTTATTTAATTAATTAATTAATTTATTTATTTTTGAGATAGGATCTTGCCCCTAGCCCAGGCTGACCTGGTATTCACTGTGTATCTCAGGGTGGCCTTGATCTCATGGCAATCCTCCTCCCTCTGCCTCCTGATGTTGGAATTAAAGGCATGCACCACCATGCCCGGCTGTTGCTTTTTTTAAACATGTATTTATTTGTCTGTAAGGCTAGATGAGGGAGAGAGAATGGGCACACCAGGACCTCCTGCCGCTGCAAGACAAACTCCAGATGAATGTGTCACTTGGTGCATCTAGCTTTACATGGGTACTGGGGAATTGAATCCAATCAGTGGTAAGCAAGCACCTTAACCACTGAGCCACTCTCCAGCCCCTATGTAATATTTTTTAACAGGTAATTTTGCCTCTCAAAGCTTCAATTTTATTATTGGTAAAATGTGAATTTTGTTGAAACTGAACAGGAACAACTGACTTAAGAGCCCCCCGCATATGCTGGTTCATATTTGGCAGTGGAAATAGCCAGGGCATAGACTATTAAGTATGATATGAGAGGATGGCTGTTACTCGTTTGTTTCCACTGTCACTTAGACAAGGAGGTTACCTCCTCCATGGTCTCCCCATTTTGCCCTGGACCCTCCTCTGATTTGATAACCACATAGCCAATAGTGATTATTTCAAAATATAGGCCAAATTCTATTATTCCTTGGTTCAAAACCTTCCAATGATTATACCCCTCTCCCCCTTTCCTGCTCCCTCTCATCTCCCTCTATAGCCCAGGCTGTCCTTGAACTCACAATCCTTCTGCTTCAGCCCCCTGAGTACTGTAGTTACAGGTGTATACCACCCTACGCAACCATCCAATGGCTCTTAATTCATGAAAATAGAAGTCAAAGTATATCTGGTGCAGAGACCTTTGTGGGGCAGCAGTGGCAAGGACGATCTTCTTGAAAGGCAGGCAGTGATCCTGGGTCCCAATTGCTCAGTCTTTCTTAAAATTAGCCCTTTCTTTCTTTCTTTCTATTCCCACTTGCCTCTGTGTGTGTGAGTGTTTGCAAGCACACGTGGGTGACACAGTGACCATGCAGTGTACCCAGGACATTTCATAACAGGGAGGGACATTGGTCACCACCTTGGGGCTACTGAAGGTTACAGGGCTAAGAAAAAGCCAAGGGTACTTAGGCAACCTTCCTCTCCTCTCTGAGTCTGAGTCATTTCCTGAAGGATGTTAGTCATTCATTCATTTGTTCATTAACAAATATTGAGTTCCTGTCTGTGTCAGGCATTAAGATAGAGGTTGAACAAACAGTATGAACATCCTCTTTTCTCTCATCTGTGGATACTGGAGTAAATGTAAATTAACATGTCAAGTAGTATTTAGTGCCCTAGGGAAGGACAGGGTAAAGGGGATAGGAATAGGAAGGATTTTATTTTAGCTATGGTAGTTATGAGGGCCTCTGATAGATGATGTTGAATCTGATTATGGTGAGGTGTGATCCATGTAGTTATTTGGGGAAAGAGTAGTACAGGCAGAGAGACCAGTTAAGTACAGAAAAGACTCCCTCCTGAATATGTGAAAGAGTAGCCAGGAGGCAAGGAGCATATAGGAGTCAAGTATGAGAGATGGCTAGTGGCCAGGTCCCACAGGGCCACGTAAAACTTTGCATTTATTCTGAAAGCAGCTAAGAGGCATAGATTTTTGAGCAAGAAATTATGAGATCTGACTTAAGTTTCAGAAGTATCTCTCTGGTCCCCGTGGAGAACCGAGTATACAGGCAAGAGCCCAGTGAGAAGCCTGGGTGGTGGTTGTGGTGGTTTGTACCAAGGTGTGGCAGAAGTGGTGAGCACTGTCAGAGCCTGATACACTGGATTTGCTGGTGGTTTAATAGTGGTAAAGGAAGAGAGAGAAGGATCCACGTGTCTGGCCTGAGCAGATGGACAGAGCTGACTGCCATCTAATGAGAAGGGGAAGCTGCTATACCAGTAGTTGTTTCCTGCTGGGACCGTGGAGTTGGACTGCTTGCATCCAGATCCTCATTTACTTGCTGTTTGATTTTTGGCAAATTTTTAACTTTACCAAGCCTCAGTTCCTTCAAATGTAAACCTGCTGTCTGAGCCATAGGCAGTTGGGTACTGTGAAAACTCAGTGGGAGTAAATTGTGTGAAGGGTTTAGGGCAGTGCCTGACAATAATTCTTAAGAGTACAGGCCATCATTGTTAGAAGTCAGGGAACCCCATTGCCTAACAGGCTTCGGAAAAGCAGGCAGCAGGTCCCACTCCACCTCCACCATACCCTTAAGGAGCCCACCCTCCAAGAGACAGCTCAGACACCATCTGTCCAGCAGAGAAAAGCCACAAGGAGACAGATTTCGGGAAGCATTAGATAGATGAGCCCTTCCCAAGAAACCTAATCTCACTCTCAGCAGGTGCTAATCCCACCAGCCACCCCTGGTATCTAAGCCCAGCCCACCCACTTCCTTCTCCACCTCCCATCCTGCCACCTTTCTCACCAGTTCCAGACATCCACCCACAAACTTCCATATCAATTGGAAGGGGCTCTAACAGGAAAACCATCATCTATCTGATTGGATACAATCTTTCACATTAATCAGGTCCTCAGGGGCTACAGGTGCCACCTGTCCAGACCCTACCCCCCAGGTGCCAGTTCCTGGGCGTAGAGCTTGATCCAGGCTGGAGCCAGCTGGAGCCAGGAACTCCCACAGTGCCCCAGCTGCTGTTGGCCCTCCCACCCACAGGCAGAGAAACTGGTTTAACCCTTCGGACACCACATATATAGTCAGTTACTGCCTCAGTTCTAGCCTGGAATATTGTACTAATCCAATACAGAGGGTTTTGTATTGTAAACTTGTAAACATGACAAAATATTTTGGTGTTTGTTGTTTTGTTTTGTTTCCAGGTAGGGTCTCTCTCTAGCTCTGGCTGAGCTGAACTCTGTAGCCCCATGCGACCCTTGAACTCACAGAGCTCCTGGTGGTGGTGGTGGTGGTGGTGGTGGTGGTTTGTGTGTGTGTGTGTGTGTGTATAAACAGTAGGAGTGGGGGATGGGAGTACCAGGGACTCTAGTCACTGCAAATAAACTCAAGATGCATGCGCTACTTTGTGTATCTGTATTATATGGGTACTGGGGAATTGAACCTGGGTCATTGGGCTTTGCAGGAAAGTGCCTTAACTGCTAAGCCATCTCTCCAGCCCCTCCTAGTGGTGTTTTAAAAAATGTTTTGATTTAAACTGGGCGTGGTGGCGCACACCTTTAATCCCAGCATTTGGGAGGCAGAGGTAGGATCAATGAGTTTAGTGAATTCCAGGTCAGCCTGGACTAGAGTAAGACCCTACCACGAAAAAAAATGTTTTTATTTATTTGAATGTGTGTATGTGGAGGGCCAGCATGTCAGAGCCTGGGCCAGCAGATTATGTAAGCAAATGCCTTTAACCTGCTGAGCCATTTCCCTAGTCTGATGTGCTGGCCTTGAACTCATGGAAATCCTGCCTTATCCTCCCAAGTGCTAGGATTTGTACAGATGTGAGCCACCAGCCTGGTAACAGGGACTATCTAATGCCTATTTCAGGTTTCAAGAGTAGGAAAACACCTGTAAACTCATCACTAATTTTTTTTTTAATGTTTTTGCTCCTTTTTTCCCCAAGACAGGGTCTTACTTTAGCTCAGGCTGGCCTCGAACTCACAGTGATCCTCCTACCTTGGCCTCTGGAGTGCTAAGACTAAAGGCGTGTGCTACCATACCTGGCTCATCACTTAGAGTTTTTTGTTTGTTTGTTTGTTTTTTCTTCCTCAAGGTAGGGTCTCACTCCAGCTCAGGCTGACCTGGAATTTATTATGTCGTCTCAGGGTGGCCTCTAACTCACAGTGATCCTTCTACTTCTGCCTCCCGAGTGCTGGGATTAAAGGCGTGCACCACCATGCCCAGCTACTGATCACTTAGTTTTAAAGACAAAATAGGGCTGGAGAGATGGCTTAGCAGTTAAGGCACTTGCCTTCAAAACCTAAGGACTTGGGTTCGAGTCTCCAGATCCCATGTAAGCCAGAGACACATGGTAGTACATGTGTCTGGAGCTCGTTTGCAGTGGCTAGAGGCCCTGGTGTGCCCATTGCCCCTCCCCTGCTCTCTCTCTCAAGTAAAATAAAGACAGAATATACATGAGTACTGAGAACACCCTCAGTGCCTTGCCCAATCACAGCCATACACTACTCATCATCATCCTGAGGTTTCTTTTGATTTTTTTTGAGATAGGATCTCACTGTAGCTTAGGTTGACCTGGAATTTACTATGTAGTCTCAGGCTGGCCTCCAATTGATGACAATCCTCCCACCTCTGCCTCACCAGCCTGAGGTTTCTTAAATTGTGCTATAGGGAAAGAACGCTTTGTCTTCATCCTCTGAGGGTCTCATAATTGAGTATATGAAATAAACAACAGTAGACAGATTAACAGGTGAAAAGGTACACACATTTTACAGGTTTCTGGTATGCAGAGGGGTATGCATGACGTGAAAGAAAGTGAATACCTACCCAGATTTGCAAGCATATGTACTCTTCATAAGAGAGGGAGTGGGGGCTGGAGTGATGGCTTAGTCTTAAGGTGCTTGTCTGCGAAGCCTAAGGACCCAGGTTCAATTCCCCAGAACCCACGTAAGCCAAATGCCCATAGTTGCACATGTGTCTTGAGGTTGTTTGCAGTGGCTAGAGATCCTGGCACACCCATTCTCTCTCTTTTTCTCCCTCCTCCCCCTTTCTAATAAATAAAAATTAAAGAGAGAGGGAGTAGTTTGTGAGCACCTTGGGTTGGGGGGTTAGTTAGGAAATAATTCTTAGAAAAATGAATGATACTTAAAAGAATAGGTGGAGGCCTGTGGCAAAATGTGTCTGGGGAGCCAGACATGGTGGCACACGTCTTTAATCCCAGCCCTTGGGAGGCAGAAGTAAGTGGATCACCATGAGTTCAAGGCCACCCTGAGACTACATTGTGAATTCCAGGTCAGCCTGGACTAGAGTGAAACCCTACCTCAGAAAACCAAAAAAAAAAAGACACACACACACACACACACACACACACCTGGGCTGTGGTGTGGCCATCTCTCCTCTCTCTCTCTCTCTCTCTCTCTCTCTTTTTTTTTTTCTTTTTTTGGTTTTTCCAGGTAGGGTCTCACTCTAGCCCAGGCTGACCTGGAATTCACTATGTAGTCTCAGGGTGGCCTCAAGATCACTGCAATCCTCCTACCTCTGCCTCCCGAGTGCTGGGATTAAAGGCATGCGCCACCACGCCCAGCCTCTCCTCTCCTTAGTTCATGTTTTCTGGTTGATGAGATTTCCAGGGAGCTGATTCATGACACTTCTGTTCGTGGAAGGTCTGCTTTAGATTGAAAGAAATTCAGAGAAAGTCCTCCTTGCATTCATTTGCTGGTCTCCCCCAAGTGTCCTCAGTTTGAAGTAATCGATATGCCCAAACAGGATATTTTTTTTAAGCAGATTCTAACATGCTTTTAATTTTTTTCTTTATTAGAGAGAGAGGGAGGAAGAGGCAGAGAGAGAGAATGGATGCGCCAGGGCCTCTAGCTGCTGCAAAAGATCTCCAGATGCATGCACCACCTTCTGCATTTGGCTTATGTGGGTCCCGAGGAATCGAACCTGGGTCCTTTAGCTTTGCAGGAATGTGCCTTAACCACTAAGCCATCTCTCCAGCCTCCAAGCAGCATATTTCTTGATCTCCAGTATATATCCCCAAACAGTACAGAATGCACTGCGTGCCTTTAAACTTGATTGAAATGTGTGTGTGCCTCTGCAATTTGCTTTTTTCATTGACCAAGGAAGACCTATCCCTGTTACATATATACCTGTAGCATATTAATTTTGGGCTTGTTTTTGTTTTCTCGTTGCTTGTTTGTTTGTTGTTGTTTTGTTTTGGTTTTTGTTTTTTTGAGGCAGAATTTTTTTCTAGCCCAGACTGATCTGAAACTTACTCTGTAGCCCAGGTTGGCCCCCATCTTGGTGTCGTTCTCCTGATTCATCCTGCTCAGTGCTAGAGTTTGTACAACCATGTGCCCAATGTAGTCTATTTTCCTCTTACTTTTTATGATTGTGCTAAAGTTATGTCAGTTCTGCAGTTTGTGGTTATTAGGGTCAACCCTTGTTTCTGCTGTTTCAGACAATGCTGTTAGCATATGTCCTGCACCTGCATGCACACACATTCAAAAGTCTCTCCAGGGTAGTGATTCCCAAGCCTGAGCTGCCCATCAAAGCCTGGGGTTGCTGGCTCTACCCCAAGAGTGTTTTGATTCTGTGTGACTGGGCTGAGACCTGAAGAAGTTGCTTTTTTTTTTTTTTTTTTTTTTTTTGGTGTTTCAAGGTAGAGTCTCACTCTAGCCCAGGCTGACTTGAAGGTCACTACGTAGTCTTAGGGTGGCCTTGAACTCATGACAAACCTCCTACCTCTGCCTTCCAAGTGCTGGGATTAAAGGCATGTGCACACCCGGCCTGCATTTATTCCTTCCTTCCTTCCTTTTTTTCCCCATTTTTTAAAAAATCTTTTTTTGTTAGAAGTTGAATTTCTGAGCTCTCAGATGCAACTGCTGCTGCAGGTCCTGAGAGCTCATTTTCAAGTCATTGTTACAGGGTGTATACTCAAGAGTAGAGTGCAATCACCTGATTATTCAGGTGGTTGTCTTCATCTGTATGAACTTACACTACTGCCCCATAGGCTCTGCATCTTTGTTAACACTAGATATGGTCAGCCTTTTAAACTTTTATGGAGCTGGTGGGTGTGAGATGGTATCTTATGGTTTTAATTTGCACTTCTCAGATTACAAGTGGGCTAAGAAGCTTTTCTTTCCTCTTTATAAAATACCTGTTTAAGGGCTGAAGAGATGCCTTAGCGGTTAAGGCACTTGCCTGTGAAAGCCTAAGGACCCAGGTTCAATTACCCAGTACATGTAAGCCAGATGCACAAGGTGGTACATGTGTCTGGAATTCGTTTACAGTAGCTGGGAGGTCCTAGTGTGCCCACTCATTCTCTCTTCCTCCCTCTCTCTCTCTCTCTCTCTCTGTGTGTGTGTGTGTGTGTGCCTCTTTCTCATTCTCAAATGAATAAATAATTTTTTTTTTTTTTTTTTCGTTTTCGAGGTAGGGTCTCACTCTGGTCCAGGCTGACCTGGAATTAACTATGTAATCTCAAGGTGGCCTCGAACTCTTAGTGATCCTCCTACCTCTGCCTCCCAAGTGCTGGGATTAAAGGCGTGCACCACCATGCCCAGCCAGTAAATAAAATATTTATAAAATATCTTTTTAAATCTTTGTTCCATTTACTTTGCAGTTGGCTTTTTCTTTGGATTTGTAGGAATTCTTTATATATTCTTTTTGTGTGCTTTTTTTTTTTTTTTTTTTTGTTACATAAATTAACCCATTTATTGCAGGCTAGGGATGTCTCAAATAGGACTTCTATTGGTCCTTCAGTTTCTTCAGTCTTCTGATGGCAAACTTGACTGTGACAGCAGAAGTCTTGTTGTAGGCCCAGGCCCCACCAGCCACCCTTTTCATGTAGGAACTGCAGTGCCAGATGCCCACAGCCCATCACTTCATCTTGGTTTTGCCACAGAAGGAACAAATGTACTTGGCATGCTGGCTAATTTCAATTTTCTTCACCATTTTCCAAAGGGAGGCACCGTAGCGGGTCCCGTACTTACTGACCATGCCGACCTTCTTGGTGCGCTTGGCCATGTCACTGTGACCCAATGTTGTTGTTTTTTGAAATTGGCTCTTAATCTAGTCCAGGTTGACCTGGAACTCACTCTGTAGTCCCAGGCTGGTCTCAGACTAACAGTGATCCTTCTACCTCTGTCTCTCGAGTGCTGGGATTAAAGGCATCACCGCCATGCTCTGCTCAAATATTTTACTTATTTATTTATTTGAAGGAGAGACAAAGAGAATGGGCATACCATTTAACTTTAACTTGTCGGTGATTCTCCTACCTCAGCCTCCCAGAATGCTGGGATTGTAGGTGTGAGACACCACACCTGGGGCTTGTCTTTAAGTTTTGCTTTTCACATTCAAGTCTAATAGGTCTGACATTGATTTTTATGTCACTTAAGTATGTTTGTTGGTGAAATGCTTTTATTTCAGTAGGTTTTAAATGGCTAAAAAACTAAATTATTTATGACTTGTTGTCCCTAGAGCTTATTATGTACATTGCATTAATATTTCATATTGAATAAAGATGCCCTCTTTGGCAAATCCCGTAGTTCAATCACATTAAAACCTTTTCAAGTTTTTTATTGTTTATTTATTTAGTTACTTTCAGAGAGAGAGAATTGATGCACCAGGGCCTCAGCCGTTGCAATCAAACGTCAGACACTTACGCCACTTAGTGGGCATGTGTGACCTTGCACTTGCCTCTCCTTTGTGCATCTGGCTAATGTGATATCTGTAGAATCGAACACGAGTCCTGAGGCTTCACAGTCAAGCGCCTAAAAATTAAGGTATCTCTCTTTTTATTTTTTTTAATTAAAAAATATTTATTTGCAAGGGGAGAAAGAGAACAAGTACACCAGAGCCTCTTGCTGTTGCCAATGAACTCCAAATCATGCTTTTATTTGTGCATCAGGTTTATTTACATAGATACTGAGGGATCAAATCTGGTCTAGCAGGCTTTGCAAACAAGGGCCTTTAACCTGAGCCTTCTTCCCAGTCCCTCAAATTTTAGATATAATAATGATACTGTGATTATATGGGGGCTTTTTGTCTTTAAGTGTTCTTACTTTTTAGAAGTACATTCAAAACTATGCCTGGGATTGCAGGGATAGGGGAGAGTTAGGCACAGATGACATCAGATTGGCACCAAGTATTTTATCATTGTGGTTTTTCTTTTAAGTGTGTGCGTGCGTGCGTGCGTGCGTGCGTGCGTGCGTGTGTATGTAGGCACACCAGGGCCTCTTGCTTCTGCAAATGAACCTCATGTTTGCACCACTTTTTGTATCCAGATTATGTGGTTGGCTTATGAATTAAACCTCAGCTGGCAGGCTTTGGAACAAGTGCCTTTAACCCTTAAGCCATCTTCCCAGCCTCTATTTTGTTTCTTAAAATGGGGTCTTGCTATGCTGCCCAGGTTTCAAGTTTGTGAGCACAAGTGATCCTCCTGTCTCAGCCTCCCCAGTACTGGGATTACAGGTGTGTGCCACTGTGTCCAGCTTGTATCATTCTTTTTAAATTTGTGGTGTCTGGAATTGAACCCATGAACTCATGGCCTCACATGTGTAGCTGCTTTACCACTGAGCCCTTTGATATTTAATAGCTGTATAGTGTTCCATAGTACACTGTATTATTTGTTTAACCAGTTCCCATTGGTAAATACCTTTTCCCTCCACATGTTTTTGTTTGACTTGGTTTTTCTTTAAATATTTTTATTTATTTATTAATTTGCCAGGAGAGAGAGAGAGAGTATGAGTACACTAGGGCCTTCTTCCACTGCATATGAACTCCAGATGCATAGGCCATTTTGTGTATCTGGCTTTATGTGAGTACTGGGGAATTGAGGCTAAGATGTCAGGCTTTGCAAGCAAGCACTTTAACTGCTAAGCCATCTCTCCAGCCCTGATTGTTTTTTGACTGGTGGATACATCTTACTTTATTTTTTGCAGGGTTTTTAGGGTTTTTGTTGTTGTTGTTGTTGTTTTGTTTTTGAGGTAAGGTCTCACTCTAGCCCAGGCTGACCTGAAACTCACTCTGTAGTTCTAAGCTTGCCTCAAACTCACAGCAGTCCTCCTACCTCTGCCTCTGGAATTAAAGGTGCATGCCATTACGCCTGGCTGGTTTTTAAGGGTTGTTTTTGTTCTTGTTGTTTCGAGGGTGGGTGTTTGAGGTAGGGTTTCACTTTAGCCCAGGATGACCTGGAATTCACTATGTAATCTCAGGGTGGCCTCGAATTTACAGTGATCTTTCTGTCTCTGCCTCCCCAGTGCTGGGATTAAAGGCGTGCACCACCACACCCAGCTGGTTTTTAGTTTTTTAAAACAGGCTCTTATGTAGCCAGGGCTGATCTCAAACTGGCTCTGTAGCCAGGGATGACATTGAACTGATTCTCCTGCCTAAGTCTCCCAACAGTTGGAATTACAGGTATGTGCCAATACACATACATCTCCCTCTTTTACAATTATAATAATACATTCAGTTAATAGCTCTGTATGTTTGTCAGTCTACCCATTTGTGAATACAGTATGGCTATAGAGGATAGATCACTAAAAATAGAATTGCTGGATCAAAGGGTGATTTTAACAGTCATTGCCAGCCTGGGCTTATAGCCGTGGATCCAGGTTATAGGAGCATCTTTTTGTCTGAACACTCATCTACTTAGTGAATTTGGTACAGAATATTCATTGAATGTTTTACAGTACCAGGCCACTGAAACAAAATACTGTTTTCATGTGTCAGGGAAACTGTTACTGCCTGCCAACCACAACACTTTATCTGCAGTCCTCGGCCACCGGCACAGAAGGAAGGCTTAGATATGTGTGCCATGGTCACTGTCCCAGTTAGTAAATGGTGGAGAACTAGTATTAAACTCGGGCTTGGGGACTGGAGAAATGGCTCAGAGGTTAAGGCACTGGCTAGCAAAAACTGATGGCCTGGGTTCGATTCCTCAGTACCCACATAAGCCAGATGCACAAAATGATGCATACATCTGGAGTTTGTTTGCAGCAGCAAGAGGCTCTGGTGTGCCCTGCCTCCCTCCCTCTCCCCACTCCACCCTCTTTCTCTCCTTACTTGCAAATAAATAATATTTGAAAAAATAAAGTAGGGCTGGAGAGATGGCTCAGCAGTTAAGGCACTTCCCTGCAAAGCCCAACAACCCAGCTTCGATTCTTCATTACTAACCACATAAAGCCAAATGCACAAAGTGGCACGTACATCTGGAGTTCTTTTGCAGTGGCAGGAGCCCCTGGTGTGGCCATTCTCTCTATCTACCTCTTTCTCTCTCAAAAAAATAGAAGTTAAATAAATTATGGGTGTGGTGGCGCACACTTGTAATTCCAGCACTGAAGAAGTGGAGATAGGAGGATCGCTGTGAGTTCAAGGCCAGCCTGGTACTACAGAATAAGTTCCAGGTCAGCCTGGGCAAAAATGAGACCCAGCCTCAAAAACATAAAAATAAAGTAAATTCAGGTTATTCCTTAAACACCTGCATTCTTTTATAGAAAAATGTTTTATTATTTATTTGCAAACAGAAAGAGTAGAGAAGGAGGGAGGGAGGAAATGGGCAAGCCAGGGCCTCCTACCACTATAATCAGAACTCCAGATGCATGTACCACCTTGTATATATGGCTTTAAGTGGGTACCGGGGTATCAAACCTGGGCTGTCAGGCTTTGCAACCAAGTGCCTCTTACCGATGAGCCACCTCTCCAAACTCTTTCGGTGCACCTTGGTTAGCCTCTCAGGCGGAATTAGACTCTGCTTTGAGAGGGAAGCTGGGAACACACAGCCTCACACTGGCCCAGAGAAGACCTTAACTTCTGCTTTCCCTTCATTCCCAGGCCCTGTCCTTGGTGCTTAGGACAGGGTGGCCAAAGTGTGTGCTGTTATATGGTATCTGAGGGTCATTAAACATAAATAATCTAAGGCCAGGCATGGTGGCGCATGTCTTTAATCCCAGCACTCAGGAGGCAGAGGTAGGAGGATCCTGTGAGTTCGAGGCCACCCTGAGACTACATAGTGAATTCCAGGTCAGTCTGGGCTAGAGTAAGACCCTACCTTGAAAAACAAAAAACAAGCAAAAAAAAAAAAACCATAAATAATCTGCACAGATACTACCACAAACAGAGCCTGTTTCACAGGCCTGGCTCTTGACAAAGAAGATCATCGTACGAGTGGAAGTACCAAAGCCAAAGTACACGGGAAAGACCCCACGGCAGCAGTGCAGATCAGAGGAGAAAAGAAGCAAAACCTGAGTAGCTAGCAAACGTGCTGATGCTAAGACTCACTTTAAGGAATCAGCCCAGGGTTACAGAGCAAAGAAGTGATAGTTATGACTGAAGCCCTACACTCCATGGCTCTTTTTTTTTTTTCGAGGTAGGGTCTCACTCTAGCCCAGGCTGACCTGGAATTCACTATGGAGTCTCAGGGTGGCCTCGAACTCACGGCGATCCTCCTACCTCTGCCTCCCGAGTGCTGGGATTAAAGGCGTGCGCCACCACGCCCGGCTACTCCATGGCTCTTGGGGAGAGCACTGTAGACGCTGTGCTGGATCAAAGCAGAAAAGGGGTTTTTCTTTTCTTTTCTTTTTTTTTTTCATTTCAAGATAGAATTGCTTTAGCTCAGGCTGACCTGGAATTCACTATTTAGTCTCAGGGTGGCCCTGAACGCATAGCGATCCTCCTACCTCTGCCTCCTCAGTGCTGGGATTAAAGGCTTGCGCCACAACGCCCGGCTGAGAATGGGTTCTTCAACTGACCACCTTCTTGGATGTGGGCAAGCCCTAGCTTTGGTCCCAAAGTAAAAGTACAAGATCATGAGCTAACCCAGGCTTACCTCATATATCTGTCTGGTTGTCCACACGTCTTATTGAACTTTTGACCATGCTAGATAGATGGGGTCTGGTTTTCCTAGGAGGGTCTTAAGGCTTCTGACTTTCAGTTTTAAGTCTTTTCCACTTTCCACATTGAATTTGTGTTTCTGCCACATAATGCGCGCACGCACACACACACACACACACACACACACACACACTCACTCCCCTCTGCCTCTCCCCTCCAGGAAAGAAGAGGGGAATTGGGGATTGGGTACCAGATGCTGATACCTTTATTACATCTCCTGGAGCTTGTTCTCAAGGATGGATGAGCAAGTGGGTGGGAGCAAAACAGGTCAAGAACAAACCCTTGGGAGGTCAAGTGATATGTCAGTGGTGGACAGCATAAGGCAAATACCCCAGGCTTCTTACAGTGCTCATTTCAATGGACTTTGTCACTGTGATTATGTATGAAGAAAGTAAGATGCCAATAGAAGTGGCACTCACTCTCACCGGGCCTGGTGGCACCTTTGATCCCAGCACTCTGGAGGCAGAAGGAAGATTGCCTTGAGTTCAAGTCCAGCCTGAGACTACATAGTGAATTCCAGGTCAGCCTGGGCTAGGGTGAGACCCTACCTCGAAAAAGCAAAAACAAACAAACAAAAAAAAAAAAACCCTCATTCTCTTATTTACTAAGAAAGCGCCCTTTTCCATGCACTTCACTGCTCCTTACAGAGAAGGGTCTTAGAGCTTTGAAGCTGGACAGATGGCTTTACACATGTCACTTTGCTTAATTGAGATGGCCTTAGCCTGATAGGGGAAACCTGTACCTCTTGTCTAGGTCCTTTCACTCATAGAACTAACTTACTTTCTTTCTCTCTCTCTCTCTCTCTCTCTCTCTCTCTCTCTTTGGTTTTTCAAGGTAGGGTTTCACTCTAGTCCAGGCTGATCTGGAATTTACTATGTAGTCTCAGGGTGGCCTTGAACTCATGGCCATCCTCCTACTTCTGCCTCCCTAGTGCTGGGATTAAAGGCATGTGCCACCACACCTAGCTCTTTTTTTTTTTTTAATACTTTTGCCAACATAACAACAACAAAAAAAGAGAGAGAGAGAATTGGGTGCACTTCAAACTCCAGACGCATGCATCACTGTGCATCTGGCTTTACATGGGTACTGGGGAATTGAACTTGGGTCCTTAGGCTTTGCAGACAAGCACTTAATTGTTGAGCCGTCTCTCCAGCCCTTTCTTCTTTTTTGAGGTAGGGTCTCACTGTAACCCAGGCTGACCTGGAATTCACTATGTAGTCTCAGGGTGGCCTTGAACTCATGGCAATCCTCCTCCCTCTGCCTCCAGAGTGCTGAGATTAAAGACATGCACCACCACGCCTGGCTTTTTTTTTTTTTTTCCTTAAAAAAAATTATTTGGGCCGGGCGTGGTGGTGCACGCCTTTAATCCCAGTACTCAGGAGGCAGAGGTAGGAGGATTTCTGTGAGTTCGAGGTCACCCTGAGACTACATAGTGAATTCCAGATCAGCCTGGGCTAGAGAGAGACCCTACCTCAAAAAAAAAAAAAAAAACAACAAAAAAAAATTATTTGGGCTGGAGAGATGGGTTAGTGGTAAAGGCACTTGCCTGCAAACCCTAAAGACCCAGGTTCGATTCTCCAGGCCCCACGTAAGCCAGATGCACAAGGTAGCACATGTATCTGGAGTTCGTTTGCAGTGGCTGGAGGCCCTGGTGCGCCCATATTCTCCCCTCCCCCATTCCTCCCTCCTTCTGTCTCTAATAAATAAATAAGTAAAAATTAAATCTTAAAAACATGTTTTATTTATTTATTTGAGAGAAGGCGAGAGAGAATGGGCATGTCATGGCCTCTGGCCACTGCAAACGAACTCCTGTTGCATGCACCTTTTTTTTTTTTTTTTGGTTTTTCAAGGGTCTCACTCTAGCTCAGGTTGACCTGAAAAATGCACCTTCTTATGCAGCTGGCTTATGTGGTGGATGCTGGGGGATCAAACCTGGGTTATTAGGCATTGCAAGCAAGTGCCTTAACTGCTAAGCCATCTCTCCAGCCCTCTTCTTTTCTTTTTTGGCAGTATCTCCTTGTAGTCCAGGCTACCCTCAACTTGCAATAGTTTGATCTAGTTATATATTCAAAGATGACCTTGAACACCTGCTCTCCTATCTTTACCTCTCTAGTGTTGTACAGGCATGTGTACGCCATGACACCTGGCCAGAACTTGCAGATCACATTGTCTTGTAAAGAAGTAACCCTTTCCCAGAAAGTGTTTAGTTTGTGAACTTTTTGTCCAAGTGAATCCTCTTAGCCTTAACCGCTAAACCATCTCTCCAGCCCTTTTTGGGTTTTTGTTGTTGTTGCTGTTGTTTTGTTTTTCTCAGGTAGCGTTTCACTCTAGCCCAGACTGACCTGGAATTCACTATGTAGTCTCAAGGTGGCCTCAAACTCTTGGTGATCCTCCTACATCTACCTCCTAAATGCTGAGATTAAAGGCGTGCACCACCACGCCCAGTTTATCTCAATCTTAATTAGAATAACATACTAGAAGAGGGAAGCTTTAGTGGAGGACCTTGGTAGAAGAAAGATTCAAGTCTCTGAAATCTGGGGAGGTTCCCAAAGCCAGGACTTTCTTCTTCAGGGTGTGGCCTTTTTGCCTGTGCCAGCCCTCCCCTTCCATCCTGCCCTTCGGCAGGCCTTCAGAAGGCCCAGCCTTCCTTAAACCAGCTGCATCTGGTTGAACACCAACGGAAATCCCTGGTATTTTTCTTTCATGCAACCAACCATGGAGATGTAGGTCAGGCACTGCTGGCCTGGCAGTTACAGCAGCCTCAGGTTCACTCCCTGCACCTGCAGCCATGTTCACTGTGCCCTGTGGTGCTAAGAAGGAGAAGGCCCTCTAAACAGGCTTGGAATCTTCAAGGGCTCATGTGGGCTGAGCTGCTGGATAAAATGCTGGAAAAGACCATGTGGAATGTGGGGACTGGGAAGGCTCTGCACTAGTGTGTCCTGGTACCTCTGCTAAGCTTAGCATCATCATCACTGACGGGAGACTGGACAGGTCCCATCCTCTGGCTGGCTTCAGCTGGGTCCCCACACCTGCACCTGAACCCCCTGCTTGTCTGCTGTTTACAGAACTGAAGCTGCCGCCCTTTGGGAGACAGCCTGTTTTCATTTCTACTCTCAGCTGTCTGTTCTCCATGGACCTCACCTACACGTTTGTGCGTGCCCGTCCCCCACTATGCTGCCCCACGAGGCTCCTCAAGCCTGGCATACTGCTGGCCTTTGTTCTCTTCGGCAGAACTGCCAATTTTGTGCCTGGCACCAGGAAGGGCTTTTCTTTCTGGCCTTCATGCAGGCTCTGCTGCCCCAGCCTAACCACACCTTCTGTGAAACTCAGTTTCTTTGACTATATTCTGTAGGGCAGGGCTGTGGCCCCAAGGCTATCATTTGTATGTCCCGGCTAAATTATCCAAAAGTTTGTGTACACTCTTAGTCCAGTACCTTTCCAATGGAGATAGGCTGGACATGGGAAGGAGGAAGTTCAGGGCTCAAGCCATACTGAGCTTTCTCTGTTTCTGAACCTCACTTGTCTTGGCCTAAGATCAGTCAGTGTGTAATCTTGGGGATAACTTAGAGCTTATATACAAATGGACAGGTTTTTAAAAATATTTATTTGAGGGAGAGTGTGCGCCAGGGCCTCCAGCCGCTGCAAACAGACTCCAGACACATGTGCCACTTGATGCATCTGGCTTTATGTGGGTACTGGGGCATTGAACCCAAGGTCATCTAGTTTTGCAGGCAAGTGCCTTTAACCACTGAGCTATCTCTCCAGCCCAAATAGACTTTATTTCAACAGTCAATATTTGTTCCATCTGTTATGATATTGGTTACCTATTAATAGTAGTATAAGCTGCCATTTCATTTTATTTATTCATTTACTAAGATACTGAGTGCTATATGCCAAACAGCATTCTGCCTGCTGGAGACACCTGCCTTTCTGAGGCTTACATGTGAAAAGCACAGAGCGCTGGGTGTGGTGGCCCATGCCTTTAATTCCAGCACTTAGGATGCTAAGGTAGGAGGATCACCTTGAGTTCGAGTTCAAGGTCAGCCTGGGACTACAGAGTGAGAAACCCTACCTCAAGAAAAAATGAAAAAGACAGAGTGACTGGAAGGTAGGCAGGGAGGCTAAAGGGTAGATATGAGCAGAGTTCTTTGTAGCCTGAAGGAGTAAACTGGAACAGTCTGGAAAGAGTAGTCCAGACAAAGGTTCCATGAAAAGGAGTGCCTGGTATGTCTAAGGAAGAGCACAAGAGCTGACCATAAGCAGGGGGAAGATGAAAGGATAGCCCTTCCTCCAGATGAGATGGGCAGGGCTTAGGGGTTGTAAGCAGACAGGAGCCGACTTTCCTGGTTCCTCTGGCTGCTGCATGGTGAAGGAAGTAGCTCCCAGTATGGAGGCTGCTTCAACAAGACTGGCAAGAAATGGCTTTGGCTTAGATCAAGTGGCAGCAGTGGAGGTAGGTGGAAGTGGTGGCTTCTGAGTACGTTTGAATATAAGCCAACCCCATGAAAGCAAGTAAATGGATAGAACAGCATGAAGTAAATAATCAGTAATACCTTGGAGAAAGCCTAACAGTGATGGCTGAAATGGTGGATGGAATGGGGACTGATGAGTCTGCTTCCTGCCAGCATTAAAAATCTGCTTCAGGGGCTGGAGACATGGTTTAGCAGTTAAGGTGTTTGCCTGCGAAGTCTAAGGACCACAGTTCGATTTTCCAGGACTCACATAAGCCAGATGCACAAAGGGGCGCATATATTTGCAGTGGTTAGAGGCCCTGGCATGCCCATTCTCTCTCTCTCTCTCTCTACCTCTTTCTCTCTCTCTCTCATAAATAAATAAAAGACTTTTTTTAATCTGCTTCCAGCCCAGTGTGGTGGCATATGCCTTTAATCCCAGCACTCGGGAGGCAGTGGTAGGAGGATTACCATGAGTTTGAGGTCACCCTGAGACTTCCTAGTAAATTCCAGGTCAACCTGGGCTAGAGCGAAACCCTAACTCAAAAAAAAAAAAAAAAAACAGCCAGACGTGGTGGCGCACACCTTTAATCCTAGCACTTGGGACAAAGAGGTAGGAGGATTGCCATGAGTTCGAGGCCACCCTGAGACTACATAGTGAATTCCAGGTCAGCCTGAGCTAGAATGAGACCCTACCTCGAAAAACACAAAACAAAACAAAACAAAAAAAGGAGGTCGTGTTCCATCTTAGAAAATAGCAAATAGTGTCACCAATGCTACTTGGCATGATTTTTGTTAACAAGGCAATGATCAGGTGGAGGGAGTTCCTCCCTCTGCAAATGCTCACCTTGGGGTATGGGTGTATGTCAGTGTCCTTAAAGTCATCTCCAACTTCCAAGGCCTAAGAAGAACAGATTCTCAGTTAAAACTAGGTAGAGAAATGATGACAGAAAGAAGGACTTAATGAGGCGAGGATGGTGGCTCATATTGCAATCCCAGCACATAAACTGAGATAGTAGGATTGCTGGAGTTCAGTGTGGGCTATATAGCAAAAACTTGTTGCTCCGGGTGTGGTGGTACTCGCATTTAATCCCAGCATTTGGGAGGCAGAGGTAGAAGGACTGCCGTGAGATTACATAGTGAATTCCAGGTCAGCCTGGGCTAGAATGAAACCTTACCTCAAAAAAAAAAAAAAAAAAAAAAAAAAAAAAACGTTGAGAGAGAGAGAGATTCCTGAACCTTCACCCTTCCTATTATACTGACAAATAGTATGCTGGAGTTTCACACCTCCCCTAGTAGCTGAACTCAGGCAGTCTCCTCACCCCTGTCTTAGTTTCCTCATTGGTAAAATGAAACAACACCTACTTGCAAGATTATAAGAAATTGAGCTGTAACTTAGTAACTATTAGGCCACTAGCTGTTATTTATAAACTATCATCAGAGGCACCATGAGAAAATGCTAATTGGAACCACTAATAATAGCTAACATTTATTGAGCACATCCCATGGACTCTTTAATTCTGCTCCCGTGCCTGTGGACTAGCTCAGGTTGATAAAGGGTCCTGGCCCCACTAGTGTTGATGCCAGGTCCTGGCTGACTCTATGTGTGGCCTTTGGGGATGGCTCTTCATCCTCCCCACCCCCGCCCCCGGGTCTCCGTGTCCTTCTGTTCAAGGAGAAGTTGAACCAGAAACCTCAGGAGCCAGATCATGACAGTAAGAGTTGAGCAGTTACCCAGTGTTCTGGGCATTGCCTAGGAATATAGCCCAAGTGCCTGTACCCCACAGGCGCCCTCAGTTCTGCTCCTTGAGGGGTGGTGACTGAGGCAGAGAAGGAAGGAAAGAAGACTGACTACTAGAGGACTAGAATGTAGGAAAGGCAGTCCTGTGGGAACTTTCCTTGGGAAGATTTTGGTTACTTGGAGGGAGGGCCTCAAGAACCCATAGGAAAGGGTGTTGTAGGGGATTTGCACCCACCCCCAAATCCTCCAGAGAATTGCCTTATGCTGTGGAATTCCAAATATTTCCGATCAGATAAAGGTAGCTGAAAATACTCAGGACTTGTCTGGACTAGTTGGAGGCAGTGCTGGGGTGAAGAGGTTCAGGCCACGATGCCTCTGTGAGGTCTGACCACTTGGAGGAGCGAGTCCTGGCTCACAGAATGTTCCTGCAGTCCTCCCAGGGCTTCTTAGCATCAGGGCACGTGCTGTTGGCTTTGAGGTGGAGGAGGGTCACACTCTTGCTGCAATAAGTCCTTCTGCCCTGAGCACAAGAACCCACGTGGTTGCTCATGTGTCCATGTGTCAGTTACTTTCATCTTTCTCCTTCCTGGAGCCCTTGGAGAGCCCAGGGGTGAGATCTTTTTCACTTGTAGCAGGGAAAATTCCAGATGGGAATGGACTTATCCCAAGTGAGCTAGTAATGGAGCTAGACGCAAACCCCACCTGCCCAGTGTACGCCCTTGCCCTTGCCCCAGTGGCCAGAACTGGACAATCCCTTTCCCCAGGGAAGATCGTGGTGGGCGTTAGAGAAGGGAGCCAGGAAGCTTTGGACCCTGGTTGCTCCAGCACAATCCAGAATAATGACTTTTCTAGTATTTTTCTCACAAGTACCTTCACAGAAAGTGAAGGTGGGAATGAAAAAAAGAGACAACTGACCCTCCTTTTCTCTGGAGCAAGGACAAGTCATTCTCATAAAGCTAGACAGGCATTTGTTTGCAGCAGCAACACACACACACACACACACTTAAAAAGAAAGAAAATGTAGGTTGAGCTTTAGATAAGCAGGAGGGAATGTTGGAAGGTCACTCTTGATTGAGTCTGCTCCAAAGGCATGCCTTAGTCCTTCTGGCTTGGGACACTTGGAAGAGAATAGAGGGCTCTGGCCATCTCCTTATGAGAGGATAGGGTGTTTGCAGGGGTGAAATGAGAGGGCCGAGGTTAGAAGAGGCCTCCCAGTCCCCAGAGAAGAGTGCCTGAGATTGCAGTAGCTGTGCTGTGGAGGCAGGCTATCAGGAGCCCACTCTGCCGCTGATGCATAGTGTGACCTTGTGGGGAGGGATCTTAATTTCTTACTCTCTGCCCTCCTCTGTAACATGAAGAATAAGCACAGCACCCCTTGGGGTTGTCTGTTTTTAAGTTTTTTGAGACAGGGTCTCCGTATACAGACCAGGTTGGCCTCAACCTCATGTGTGATCTTCCTGCCCCCTGCCAAATGCTGGGATTACAGGACTGGGTGATTTCTTTTTTCTTTTTTTGGTTTGGTTTGGTTTGGTTTTTTGAGGTAGGGTCTTGCTCTGGCCCAGGCTGACTTGGAATTCACCATGTAGTCTCAGGGTGGCCTCGAACTCACAGCTATCCTCCTACCTCTGCCTCCCGAGTGCTGGGATTAAAGGCGTGTGCCACCACTCCCAGCTGGAATTGGGCGATTTCTTACACAGGAATGACCTAATGAATACCAGTTGTCATGTCCCTAGCCCTCCTGGGAAATATGATTGCAAACCCCATTGAGCCAGTCTACACCAGTGAATGCTTGCCTCAGTTCTCTCCCAGACCCAGACCAAGCAGCCTGGTTCAGAGCTGTGCGGGGATAGTTTTCTCAATTCCCCAGCAGAGGTGTTATCTCCTCCCGGCACAACCACTTCCTGTTCTGAGAAATGAGCACATCTGCCAAGCTCTGCTTCTTAGAACTAACGGGAGGTGGGGGAGAGGCAGGGGTAAGAGGGGTGACTGGCAGCTGACTGGCAGCGTTGCAGGAAGAAAAGGACAAAATGTGATGTGAGAATGCCTCCCAAGACTCCCTGAAGCCCACGTGGTAGCTCTTTTCAGACATCCCCGTCAGCCTGTGACTCCAGTCACTTTGCTTTATCAAGCACTTTTTTTTTGGAAGGGGGCAGGTTTCAGGGTAGGATCTCACTCTAGCCCAGGCTGACCTGGAATTCACTATATAGTATCAGGCTGGCCTCAAACTCACGGCGATACCTCAGCCTCCAAGTGCTGGGATTAAAGGCGTGAGCCCCTTCACCTGGTTTACCAAGCACTTCTACCTTCTAATCTTACCTCCAAAACCCTGTGAGGTCAAGGCAGGAAAAACTGCAACTCCAAAGTCAATAAGCTTGCTATGGTACCCACACTGGGGCTGGCTTGACTGAGGTATGTGCCCCAGCACAGTCTTTCCTCTCTTCTCTGCCCCTAGTCCACTGTCTGCCTTTTTAGGTTGCCCACATCCAGGCCTCTGTTCTCCAGGGAGTGGAGAAGGGTTTGTTCCTATTACATCACATCATGTAAGCCAACAGCTCCCCCAGGAAAGCCAAGGGAAGTGGATTCCAGCCACAAGCCTCACTCCTTCCGAACCACTGCCTACAGCTCCTGCCAAGTGAGCGATAAGACCTCTGGGTTGCCCCCGCCCTCTCTGCTGCCTCCCAGAGATCTCCTAACAAGGCCTTGTTTGTCTACTCAGCTGGCATTTATCAGTTTCTTCCTCAGAGAAACTGAGGCCAGGAGCTAAACGTGACTCGGCAAGTGACTCATGGCCTGCCCGTGCACAGCCATGCCAAGGCCAGGGCAGGGTACACTGCTCATGTCCTTGGCACTTTCCCTGGCTGTTAAAAGCCCCTTCCTCTTCACCTACCTCTTTCCTGAAATAACTGAGTAGGAAGGAAGCGGTGGGCCCAGGCCTGGTGGCCTTCCAGTCACCCAAGAGGAAGGAAAGGCGTCTGGCACAGGAGCCTGTTCCTCACCGAAAGGGTTTCACTGCCCTCCTGGTTTTCGTCATATCCTTTCCCTGGGGTATCTCTGGCCGGGCTCAAGCTCATTCATTTAGCTAGCAGCCTCAGGACACCTTACCCTCATGGCTGTGGCCTGGAACATGAGGTTTGTTACCCAACATGCTGACATTTAAACTAGCTTACCTATTTTGGCCAGATCTCTCAGTATGTCTGAGCTCGGAATGAAGGCCTTCTATCACAGAAGCACATGAGCCTTGTCCTTCATGGGGGCTGGAGAAGGGCTGTCCTTTTGAAACTGAACAGAGCATAAAGGACCAGCTAGACTATGGATGTGGATGTCCCAGTCAGGCTACCAGCATGCTGTGTGACCTTGAGCAAGACACAGATTATCTGTGGCCCTGAGACCCTCACTCAGGTGGACAGGGTAACAGTGGCACCCAGTGACAGCGTGTGGAGATGGTTGATGAGCTGACGTACAAAGAGAGCAGAGTGCTTCACCCGGTAGCTGCTAAGGAAAAGATCAGCTGTGGCTACTACTATGGCTGGATGGATATCAGAATAAGTGAATAAGAGCCCAGAACTTGGACAAATCCCAGGCCCACCACTGCCTAGGCAGGAATCTTTAGTGACCTAGAACCTTCTTTCACATTGCTAAAATCAAGAAACACTGTGGCGCTGGGACTGGTGGCACATGCCTTTAATCCCAGCACTCAGGAGGCAGAGTAGGAGGATTGCCTTGAATTTGAGGCCACCCTGAGACTATGAATTCTAGATCAGCCTGGGCTAGAGCAAGACCCTACCTTGAAAACCACCAAAAAGAAAGAAAGGAAGAGAAGAGAAGAGAAACAAACACTGTGAGCATTAAACAAAAGTATTCGTGTAGGGTAGGTTCATTTAGAATGGCACCTGCTGTATTGCAGTTATAGTATGAGGCTCTAGAAATAAAGGTGAGAAAAACCCACACAGTCTAATGGGGAAGACAGGATTAAGAAAAAAGATCTTTGAAATGAGTGTGACTGTACATGGAATTGGGAAATGTGTCTTACTGGGGGCCTGGCACAGGCAGACATTCAAATATTTTTAAAAAGGCCAGGACTGGTGGCACATGTTTGTAACTTTAACTGTTCAGGAGACTGAGGCAGAAAGATCCCAAGTTCACAGCCAGCCTGGGCTACAGAGAAAATTCAAGACCTGCTTGGGTAGAGTCTGTCTCCAGTAGAAAGTAAAAAGAGGCCTGGGAATTCGTGGTAGAGCATTTGCCTAGCATGCACAGGGCCTTGGGTTCAATCCTCCATATCACAATCAGCTGTCAGAACAAGTTATATGGTGTTGGTTTTTGTTTGTTTTTTGAAATAGGGTCTCGCTGTACTCCAGGTTGACCTGGAATTCACTGTGTAGTCTCAGGATGGTCTTGAACTCACAGCGATCATCCTACCTCAGCCTCCTGAGTGCTGGGATGAAAGGTGTGTGCCCAGCACGCTTGGCTTGTGTATTTTTTTTAATTTTTATTTATTTATTTATTTGAGAGAGACAGGGAGAGGCAGATAGATACACAGGGAGAATGGGTGCAGCAGGGCTTCCAGCCGTTGCAAATGAACCTGTGTATCTGGCTTACATGGGTCCTAGGGAATCAAACCTGGGTCCTTTAGCTTTGCAAACAAGTACCTTAACCACTAAGCCATCTCTCCAGCCCTTATTACGTTTATATTCTTACTGTTTAACAAGTAAAGACCCTATGGGCTAGAGGGGTGAAATAACTTACTCAAAGCCACACTTGGAGGAAGAAGTGTGAACTGTGGAGGGAAGAGGAAGAGAGATGGACTTGGAAGAAAGAGGAGATTCAAGTGGGGAATGTGCTCAGCCTCAACGTGAGTGATCCCCTGGCACATGGGTTCCTTCCCTCTGGATATGCCTACCTTTTCACCTTGACTTCTTCAGGGCTGCAGGTAGCTGTGAGAAAACCTGAGTCAGTCAGTTAGATACCTCTGAGCAGAGATTGCCTGACAGTGTGAACTATGTTTCAGGCTTAGGTCAGACTTGGTCTTGCTTGGGCTGGACCCCAAGACCAGTAAGGAGACCAACACACAGACAGAGCAGACAGGGACCTTCAGCCAAGGGGTATGTATACTTTCTCTCCATTCCTGCCTCATGTCTGTACTTGTTGTCTCTGCTGGAACATGATTTTCTTTTTGGGGTGCTAGAGATAGGAACCAAGGCCCCCCAAGCATGCTAGGCAAGTACTTTTTCACTGAGTGATATCCACAGTCCTTAGAGCATTGCTCTTTTTTTTTTTTTTTTTTTTTTTTTTTTAGAGAGTGACAGACAGAGAGAGAAAGAGGCAAATAGAGAGAGAGAGAATGGGTGCGCCAGGACCACTGCAAACGAACTCCAGACGCGTGCACTCCCTTGTGCATCTGGCTAACGTGGGTCCTGGGGAATAGAGCCTCGAACCGGCGTCCTTAGGCTTCACAGGCAAGTGCTTAACGCTAAGCCATCTCTCCAGCCCGCATTGCTCTTTTTTCACATAAAATCCTTTAATCCTCCATGGCTGCCACTATCTTGTCACTCAGGCCTCAGACCTCACTTGCTTCTGCCCACTGCCCACACCAGTCCCTCAGGCCCTCTAGCACTAGCCTGTCTATCATTTCTTGCCTCCAAAGTCCCACAATCTCTGAAATTATCTTGTTATTTCTTGTGATTCTTTCTCTGCTTAAGTATTTCTCAATTTAAAAATATATTTGGGTTGGGGAGATGGCTTAGCGGTTAAGGCACTTGCCTACAAAGCCAAATGACCCAGCTTTGATTTCCCCAGGACCCACGTAAGCCAGATGCACAAGGTGGTGCATGTGTCTGGATTTTGTTTGCAGTAGCTAAAGGCCATGGTGCGCCCATTCTCTCTCTCTCTCTCTCTCTCTCTCTCTCTCCTATCTATCTATCTATCTAATCTGCCTCTTTCTCTTGAATAAAAATAAAATAAATTTAGAAATACTTTTATGTATTTACAAGCAGAAAGAGACAGATGAGGTGGGGGAGAATGAGAGTGAATCGGTGCACCAGGGCCTCCAGCCTCTGCAAGTAAACGTCAGATGCACACACCACTTTGTGCATCTGGCTTTATGTGGGTACTGGGGAACTGAACCCAGGTCGGTAGGCTTTGCAGGCAAGTCCCTTAACCGCTGAACCATCTCTCCATCCCCATCAATTTTGTTTTCTTACCTCCCCAGCAGGCTTTTTTTTTTTTTTTTTTTTTTTTCCCCCAAGGTAGGGTCTCACTCTAGCTCAGCCTGACCTGGAATTCACTATGGAGTCTCAGGGTGGCCTCGAACTCACGGTGATCCTCCTACCTCTGCCTCCCGAGTGGTGGGATTAAAGGCGTGCGCCACCACGCCCGGGTCCAGGAGGCTTTTAAAGCAATTAGGTACTAAATGTCCTCCCATGAAATTGGAATACTACAGCTATACCCTGTTTCTTTTTATGCACTGTGGCTGTGTAGAGACTGTCTTCAACCCATTGGAGATAATTTCACTGCCGCTGAGAATAAACTAGGATATAAGCAACCCTGTGGAATTAATCTTTGGTCACTGCTCTATCTCTAGTGCTGGACTTGGGGCACAGTAGATGCTCCATATACACCTGTGGTTTAACTGAAAGTTCAGAGACCCTGGAACACAGATATTTGTTGCACTGTTGGAGGAGTCATGGACAGGGACAAGGAGGACTCCACAATGGAGTCTTAGCTTACTGAGGAAGAGAGATGTGGGGAGAGTGACTAGTTAGAGGACACTACCGGCTCATGGTGTGAAGATTGCAGTGTGTGTGGCCAGGACCGTGGGACCTGAAGTGTGGGAGGAAGAACCTTGAAAGTGGTCCAGCCTGGGCCTCTCCTGGGTCTCAGTCAGGAGATCTGGAGTTGTAGTCTAGGCTGTGCCCTGAACCTGCTGTTGGAAACTGTAGAAAGGGCAGGTGGGTTGGCCCTCCTGACTCACAAGTCCGCTTGGCCAAAAGTTCATGACTTTCCTGTGGAAGTCATTGGTCATTGCATTCCCAGGAACCTAAAACCCCCCACTTGGATCCTCAGGCAGTAAGCAATGGCTCAAAGAAACTTCTTACACAAGCTGAGAATACAGACTCACTCCTGGGCCTGGGTCTCCTGTGACCTGCACCTACCCTTCACCTTGTCCCATGCCCACCATGGCCATTGAGGAGCAGTAGAGGCTTATCTATGCTTTCCCAGACCTGGGAGCTCTGCAATCCTGTTTGTTTATCCAGAGCAGCCGCCCGCCCGCTGAGAAAATGGCTGTGTTTGTTTCCAAGTGTGTTGTGTGAACTGTGGGCTAAATATACCCACCCCACTCCCTCTCTAGCCCCCACCCGCCCGGGAACAGCACGCCCCACTCTACTCAGCTCTCTTGCCAAAGCAGTCCCAGGATCCACACCCTTGAGAGCCTGCTTCCCACCCCGCCCACCCCCAGGAAAACGAGCCCTGAAGTGGAGATCAGCCTGGCCAGGAATGTACCCCAGGAACGAATGGCCCGGCCAGTCAGTGCCTTGTTCTCTGTGTCCTCTCCACCCTGGAATGACTGTTCCTGGACAGTGAACGCTTTGTGCCCTTCTGGGGACAGGACCTGTTTACTCCAGCCCAGCCGTAGAGCCGAAAATTTCCTCTGGCTGCCAGCCCTCTTCTTCAGGAAAGTTCCCATTGCCGGGGAGCTTGTCTCTCCACTCTGGCTGCCACCCCAGTGTCCCTGGTTCTTTGTGGGATAACCAGGGCCTCTAGAGCTGTGCTCTCCCTTCTTCTGTGTTCCCACAGCCCAGGATCCTCCCCCATCACATGTTTTTCTGCAACTCTGCCTAAGCCCACTTGATTTGGGAATAAGTAAAACCTCTCATAAGCACTTTCTTTCTGAGACAGGGTCTCATGTAGCCTGGGCTGGCCTCCACCCACTGAATGCTGGGATTGCAGCGTGCATTGCCGCTCTCGGTTTATGTGGTACTAGAAGGTGGAATCTAGGGCCTCATTTATGCTAGAGGAGCACTCTGCCAACTGAGCTACATCCCCAGCCCTCGTAAATATGTTCTTATCCACCAAGACCCACAGAAGCTAGCCAGTATGGATGGGAGACAGGGAGGAACACACAGCTACTGCCCTCCTCTGGCCAGGCCCTTGGCTCCCCCTCAGCCCTGTCACCACATTCTTGTGCTTCAGAACCCTTTGGTAATTGGCGTGGTGGCACATACCTACAGGCCCAGCACTTTGGAGGCTAAAGCAGGTAGATCACAACGAGTTTAAGATCATAGTTAGTTCAGGACAGCCTGGACTGCAGAGTAAGACCCTGTCTCAACCAGGACAGATCTCCCTCCCACAGCAGAAAGAAAGTGTCCTATTGGAGCAGCGCTCACTCTGTTTGCTGGGGAGGGACCAGGGCCTCCCTCCTCCATGCTGCGCTGACATGCTCTACGAGGAGCGGCAGCCTCGTATTCCCCGTGAAGCCAGGTCGTCGTGCAGTCTGGTGCTGGCTCTTCTACTTGCTAGCCAGGTGTTCCCCACCTTAACCCTCAGGCATGTATCTCATCTGTGAAATGGGACTTGCCTCCACTCTGACTGAGGAAGATGAGATGGGAGTAACAATGCCCGGCATCTAATGGGTATGCTTGTATAGTCATGTGCTGCAGAACAGCTGGGATATGAACTGAGAAATGTGATGAGAATGTCACAGAGTGTACTTAACAAGCCTGGATGGTAGCACACGAAAATATGATGCAATGCATAGATGGTGAACAGGAGGTGTTAACACAGTCTGCTATTGTACAGTGACATGGTTACTTCTTATCATTATCAAGGATTACACAGTATATATACACCACTGCTTGTGTTTCTTTCCTGGCAACATGTAGTCAAAACAGGCCTTGAACTTACTATGTTGCTGAGGGTGGCCTTGACCTAACCATCCTCCTGCTTCTACCGCCTAAGCGCTGGGACTGCAGGTGTGTGCCGCCACACCCAGCTGGGCTTCACTTGTGCCACTGGCAGCCCAGGAGGCTCAGGTGCCCCAGTTGCATCACAAACACATGCGGAATGATTCCACTGCTACATTGCAAGGACTGAAACTCACCAGGCTCCAAGTGAACATTTCGGGACCATTGTTGTGTGTGCTATTGGCTGAAACATGGTCATGCAGCACGTGTCTGTGCATTGACCCTGTCTGAGCACGTTACGGGAACAAGGGAGGCAAACCACAAGGAACCAATATACAATGGTTCTAAAGCATGCTGAGGCTGGGTGTGCTGGTGCACACCTTTATTTGTATTTTTATTTATTTATTTTATTTTTAGAGAAAGAGAGAGAGAGTTGGCATGCTAGGGCCTCAGCCCCTGAAATTGAATTCCAGGTGCTTGCACCACTTAGTGGGCATGTGCAACCTTGCACTTGCCTCGCCTTTGTGCATCTGGCTTGCATGGGATCTGGAGAGTCGAAGTCTGGGTCCTTAGGTTTCGCAGGCAAGCACCTTAACTGCTAAACCATCTCTCCAACCCGGTGCATACCTTTAATCCCAGCACTTGGGAGGCAGAGGTAGGAGGAAGGATCACATTGAGTTTGAGGCCAGCCTGAGACTACTTAGTGAATTCCAGGTCAGCCTGGGCTAGAGTGAGACCCTACCTTGAAAACCAACCCCGCCCCCCCCCCAAAAAAAAAACATGCTGAGGAGATGGGTGTGGCGATGCATACCTGTAAGTTAGTGCTCCAGGAGCCCAGTGCTGATGCAAGAGCATTGAGAATTCAAGTCAACCTGGCCTGCGTAGCCAGACTCTGTCTCTGGAGAAGAAGAAAATGTGTGAAAAGAAAACAAGGTTGGAGGTGGGCACAGAGAGGTGGGGTGGTACTGTTTTAGACAGTGTGGTCAGGAGGATTAGCAAAGAGACCATGTGGCTGGAGTGAGGCCAATAGAGTTCACAGGACTTAAGCAAACTGCAGATGGTATGAGGAAGCCTTGGGGAGGCTGGAGCTTGAAGGGATGGATGCTGGGCAGTCTCCTTGAAGAGTTTGCCCCATCTAAGTGGATGAGGAGCTTTGCAATAAAGGCCAAGGTTTCTGGCTCACTGATGCCTCCCCAGTGCTATCATTAATGTTGACTGTCCTTTCAGTCTAGCCTGCTCAGAGCATGTGGCACTGTGCTAGGTACCAGGAATGCAAAAATAAATAAATAAATAAAAAGACCCTGTTTATGCCTGGGAAAGTGGCTGGAATGGAGGGCTGCCGGCAGGGCTGTGCTGTGGTCTCATCTGTTTTTAGCAGTCTCCTGTGCCGAGAATGGGGGTGGGGGTAATCAGACCACAAAGGGGCCAAGTGAATACTGGCAGGTGGAACCCAGCACCACTTGGAAATGGAGGTTCTGCCAGGGAGCCTCTACTCTGCCATTTGGAACCAGGATGAGATAACCCCGTGGAAGGAGCAGCATGGGCTCAGAGGCCTACTTTCACTCCCACCACTCCACAGAGATATGTTGAGCACTGATTTCCAGTGGTTTGACACCAAGTTTGGGTTCTGATTACTCTGCTGATCAGGCTAGTGACCTAGTAGGGTGCTTTTGATCAAGACGCTTGCTTCCAGATTCCAGCTTCCTGCTGTGTACATAGGGATAGCACATTGCAACTCTACTGGATGTGAAACTTAGGGCCCACTCCCTCCCTACCTCACCCCACCCCACCCCACCTACTGGCTGGTTGTACCCTTGTTTGGGGATTTGAGCCAGGCCCCTCCTTCCCAGGTATCATGTGCTTCCCTGATGACTGAGCTTCAGGGCAGAAGCCTGGGGTGTTCACCTCCTCTTCTGCATGCTTGTGAAGTGCTCTGCTCTGTTCTTCCCACCCATTAGCCTGCCCTGCCTAGGTCCTCTCTAGAAGGGAGAAGGAGCCTCTGGCTGGAAGTCCTAAGACCCACTCACTAGCTGAAGCTGCCCAGGGGAATTGCTCTGAAAATCCCTACCCACCTACCCAATCCCAGTGGTGTAGCAGTGGAAAGGCTAGAGCCCCGTACCGCTCTCATACTCCACTACAGGCTCCTGCACCTGAGTGCCCCACACTCCTCACCTGAACTCCACTCCCTTCTGGAAGTCCCTGCCTGGCTTCCCTCCTAGCTGTTGGGCCCTGAGGACTAAGACGTAGGGAAGCCCTTACCCCTTTCTCTGGCCCAGAGTGGGCACCGATGGCTAGTTTTTGAAGTCACTGAGGCCACTGCATGCAGATGCCCCTCTCCTACCTACTGATTCTGTGCAAGGGTTCACGTGGTTTCTTTATTTCTTTCTCCATCCCTCCAGGACACTTTTGTGGAGCTCTATGGGAACAATGCAGCAGCCGAGAGTCGGAAGGGCCAGGAGCGCTTCAACCGCTGGTTCCTGACGGGCATGACTGTGGCCGGTGTGGTTCTGCTGGGCTCGCTCTTCAGTCGGAAATGACCAGACACTGACAACACATTCACCCTCTCGCTTCCCACCCTGCCCCCACCACAACCCTCTGTTCAGCCACCAGTACCACCAGGAGAACCACTACATGTAGCCCGCGCCCCCTGTCACAGGGTCGGGCCCAGACCAGGTCCTCTGCAGTTAGCTTTCTAGAACCTACCACGCTTCTGTAAGAACAACCTTCCTCCACATCTCAGTTTTCTTGGCCTCAAAATCTACAAGGTTTTCCCCAGATCTGCCCCTTGAAGGCTGGTAGGAGTGGGAGGGGGCAAGCTGAGGGGCAGGAGGGCCCTGCCTGATAGGTGAACCCCGAATTACCCCCTAGCCTCCTGAGAAGGTTTTCCTGGCAGGGAGCTGGAAATCCTTCCAAACTCTTCCCCAGAAAGACTAGATTGCCTTTGTTTTGATGTTTGTGGCCTCAGAATTGATCATTTCCCATTCCCCTGTGGCCCTGGGCCCTCCTTCCTTCCAGCTCTACCCCCAAGAGCCATTGAGAGGCCACCTTTGACTAAGTAGAAATTCAGGCTGCTTGGAATAAAGCAGCAGGGACTGGGACTCCACACCTCTGGCCAGGCCAACCCACTCCTGGTCTGAATGTCCCCCAAACCTAGGCCTCTAGCTAGAGGCCAGCCCCACCCAGGAGGAGGGGCTATAGCTGCAGGAAGTACCCCATGCTAGTGCTTGGGTGGCTCTTGAAGTTAGCACCACCCTAGTCCCTTCCCCGCCCCTCCCCCTGCTCCCATGACCGTGACTGAGGGACCAACTGGGCCCAGGACAGGTGTCCAGAGCTGTTTATGGCCTCAGCTGCCTCACTTCTGCAAGATCAGCCTGGGGCAGCATCTTTGCCTTGGGCTGCTGGCCATGGAGTCCAGCAAGGCCTCAGCCTAGAAGTGAAGGGGAGCTATAGGGAGCGGCTGGGGGAGCCCTGGGGTCTTCCCTACCTCAGGCAGGAAGGGCAGGAAGGAGAGCCTAGTGCACAGGGTAGGGGCTGGGGAGCCTGTCCTGCCTGACCAGGCAGATTTGTGTCCCGCCCCCACCCAGCCTGGGCAGCAGGGCTGCCAAGGCCAGAGTGGTCTGGCCAGGAACCCTTCAGGCCTCCCTCTCTACTCTGCTTCACTCTTGGCCCGTCTCATCCCTGCGGGTCCCAGCCCAGTTCTGGCCACCCCAGGCTCTCTGCTGTATATATTCGAAACTAGTTTTTATTCCTTGTGAAGATGATATACTATTTTTGTTAAGCGTGTCTGTATTTATGTGTGAGGAGCTGCTGGCTTGCTGTGCGCGTGCACGTGGAGAGCTGGTGCCCGAAGACTGACAGCCTGATGCTCCCTCCCTGCCCCCACCCCACCCCACACTTGTTCCAGCTCTTTGAACTAGTCTGTGTGAAGGTGAAAGTGCAGTTCAGTAATAAACTGTGTTGACTCTGTGAACCACAACCTAGGCTCTGTGTGCTCTGCCCTGGGGAAGGGAAGCGCTCTCCTCTGGTCCTGGCTCTGCAGCCCTGGTGATGGAGCTAGAGTTCACCATGTCCCTTCCTCCAGTCCCGAAGTTCTTCACTGGACATTGGCGGGAAATGTTGATTGAGCACCTGCTGTGTGCTGGTCACCAGGGCTGTGTACGAACAGGACAAAGTTACCACCCTCAGGAGAGACAGTCACAGCTGCTCGGCAAGTGTGCGCTGAGCCCTGGGCAGCCCTGCCTTTCTGGAGCTTGCCTTCTAGTGGGGAAGCCAGACGCCCAAGCACAGTGCTGGCTGCTCGAGGGCTTCCATGAGAGCCACCACAGCTCCCTGGCAGCATGAAGGACCAAGGAGGTATGTGATCACATCTGAAGTGGCGTTAAGGTGGCTCCCTAGGACTGCAGAGGGGTCAGAAGCAGTTCTAGAGGAAACGATGACTCAAGGGTGTGTCGTTTTTGGAATAGTGAGGCCTCACAAATGCAAAGACAACGCACGTCTGAGGCTGACGCACCTGAAACTCACAGGGAATACACCAGCAGCATTCAACATGGATCTGAGCCTGTCTGGAAGGCAAGCATGCAGGGAGGCCTCCCTGGAGGAAGTGGCAGGGGAAATCAGTTTAAAGAGTAGGGAAGAATCAACTGACTGAAGTGTTCACACAGATGCAGGCTGGTGGAAGGCTCGTGTGTCTGGCACTGAGTGGAGCCTTCTGAGGTAAAAAGGCAGAGACTGGGAGGTAGAGACCCCCAACTCGGTCCTGGTCTGGAAGCACATGGCCCTTAGAAACCCCGAGGACCAGGGAAGAAGCCATGGTTTGGTTACTGCTGTGGATTTGTGTATAGGCAAGCTGTGTCCATAGGTCACTGCGGGCCTTGTGACAGTGGGCAGTGCTGCTGACAGGCTGAATGAGGTGACCCTTCCATCTCCCAGGGAGGGAGGAGGTGCTGCGCTCCCGTGAGTTCCACGTGGCCCTGGCTGGATGTCAGGAATCACTGGGGGTGGGCCTACCTCTCCTGTTCCGGCCCACTCGCTTTCAGAAGCGTCTTTGACTGCCCCTGGTGGCCACCTGAATTTCAGTTCAGTGCCCGTGACTTCTGTCTCCTGCCCAGCTGCCTTGCCCAGGGACCTCCCACCTTGTCTTGCTCCCCAGAAGAAGGGCTTCTGCACTTCCAGCACTTGGGTACTGGGCTCAGATCTGCCTCCTGCTTCCTGCCTCCCACCTAGGAGCTCCTGTCCCTTTCCTAGGCCTTCAAAGACCCCTCTCCAAATTCACCATATGCTTCCAGAGACATCTTTCACATGCAGACAAATATGTAAAGATTCTCCAACCCTTTTTTTTTTGTTTTGTTTTTTGTTTTTTGTTTTTCAAGGCAGGGTCTCGCTGTAGTTCAGGCTGACTTGGAATTCACTATGTAGTCATAAGCAGGCCTCGGACTCACAGTGATCCTCCTACCTCTGACTCCCGGAGTGCTGGCAGGATCCCTAGCTCAGGCTGACCTGGAGCTCACTCTGTAGCTCAGGCTAGCCCTAAATTTGTGGAGTTCCTCACAAATGCTGGGATCATAGAAGTGAGCCAACACACCAGCTGTCCACAAAACGTTTAACCAGACCTCTAAGTCAGCCATTCCTGTCTTATTCATGCCGTCACAGTGTTGGCATTACCCGGGGCAGGGAGTCCTGGGCTCTATCCTCACCGGGAAAGGGGAGTATTGATTTTGGTCCTGCATATTCAACTTTTTACATGCAGTTTTACAAGTAACATAAATACACAATTCCTGATGGACACATTAATGGTGATGTCTTCAAAATCTTTGTATTCAGCATTAAATAAGAGACATTGTTACCTTAGCAAGGATAATGTTTTGTTTCGTTTTGTTTTGTTTTGTTTTCTGAGGTAGGGTCTCACTCTAGCTCAGGATGACCTGGAATTCACTACGTAGTCTCAGGGTGGCCTTAAACTCATGGTGATCCTCCTACCTCTGTCTCCTGAGTGCTGGGATTAAAGGTGTGCACCACCACACCTGGCAGCAAGGATGAATTTTTTTTAATATTTTTATTTATTTGAGGGGGCAGATAGAGAAAGGGTGCACCAAAGCCTCTAGCCACTGCAAATGAAAATGAACTCCAGACACTTGCACCAGTTGTGTGTCTGGCTTTACAAGGGTCCTGGGGAATGGAAGCTGGATCCTTTGGCTTTACAGGCAAGCACGCTAAACCATCTTTCCAGCCCCTCTTTATTCAGTTTTTTTAGTGGATGTCGGTACTAGAGATCAAACCTAGGAGCTTACACATGCTGAGCAAGCACTCTGTCACCAAGCTACATCCCCAGCCCTTAACTGTGAGGCTTTGAAATAATATTTCTCAATGTCTTCAGTGAAAGACCCCTGGTGCAGGCATTTATCTCCCCTCTGTAAAGTTGTGCCTTGCTCACAGACATGTGCACTGAGTTTGAGAAATGGTCTGGTGCCGGGCATGGTGGCGCACGCCTTTAATCCCAGCACTTGGGAGGCAGAGGTAGGAGGATCGCCGTGAGTTCGAGGCCACCCTGAGACTCCATAGTGAATTCCAGGTCAGCCTGGGCTAGAGTGAGACCCTACCTCGAAAAACCAAAAAAAAAAAAAAAGAAATGGTCTGGGATGACAGAGTGTAGTTATTAAGTCATTAGTGACAGGATCTCATGTGTCCCAGACTAGCCTCCAACTTGCTGTGTAGCTGAGGATGACCTTGAACTTCTGATCCTCCCACATCCACCTTTGAAGAGCTGAGATTAGAGGTGTGCACCACCTTACCTGGTTTGATGCTAGGCAGGGCTTCAAGCATTCTAACGCGTGAGCTAACCTCCCAGCACCATAGGATTTTATTTCTACTCTTCTCCCACAGTGCTTTGCAGTATGAGTACTTTCCACTCCCATTTGGAGGAATCTGGAAGAGGGATGTGCTGAGGAGTGCCCTCCTGTGGCTGGCATCTGACAGAACAGCCTTTAAGGGCAATAGGCTAATTAAATAGGTATTTCTTGTCCCATTTTGCAGATGAGAAAACAAACTCAAACAAGTGACAGATATTTCTTTCCAGGTGAGACACTTGAATATCAAAATGGATAATTTAAAATGACTTGGGTCTGGAGAGATGGTTCAGCAGTTAAAGGTGCTTGCTTGAAAGACTGACAACCCGGGTCCAATTCCCCACTACCCACGTAAAAGCCAGATGCACAAAGTAGTGAATGCATCAAGAGTCTTCTGATTGCAGGGACAAGAAGCCCTGAAGTACCCATTCTCTCTCTCTGTCTCCTTGAAAATTAATAAATAAAATATTTTAAGGCGGGCATGGTGGTGCACACCTTTAATCCCGGCATTTGAGAGGCAGAGGTAGGAGGATCTCCATGAATTTGAGGCCACCCTGAGACTACATAGTGAATTCCAGGTCAGCCTGGACTAGAGTGAGACCCTACCTCAAAAAGCCAATGTGTGTGTGTGTGCATGTGTTTTACAATCACTTGTTAGGGCTGGAGAAATGCCTCAGTGGTGAAAGGCACTCGCCAGGGCTGGAGAGATGGCTTAGCGGTTAAGCACTTGCCTGTGAATCCTAAGGACCCCGGTTCGAGGCTCGATTCCCCAGGACCCACATTAGCCAGATGCACAAGGGGGCGCACGCGTCTGGAGTTCGTTTGCAGTGGCTGGAGGCCCTGGCGCACCCATTCTCTCTCTCTCTCTCTGCCTCTTTCTCGCTCTGTCTGTCGCTCTCAAATATATAAATAAAATTTTAAAAAATTAAAAAAAAAAAGAAAGGCACTCGCCTAAAATGACTTGTTATGGCCAAATGGCTACAGATAACCAGGAGCTGGGGAAGTAGCTCTTTGCCTCCTTTTTGGCTTGTCTAGGTGAGAACTGATTCAGGACAGCCCTCCTGCGCAGCTCCAGCAGCCTGGAACATCACACCCACAGCACACTTTTCAGTCATACGCTGAAGTTACGTCATTTCAGGAAAATAGATGCCACTGGAGACAACTATATTAAGGGAATTAAGCCAGTCTCAGAAAGAAAAATATTGTTTTCTATCATTTGTGGTTCCTAGGTTTTATGTAGCCACATAAAACTGTATATATAAATGGGTGTGGTGGCGCATGCCTTTAATTCAAGCACTCGGGAGGCAGAAGTAGGAGGATTGCTGTGAGTTTGAGACCAAACTAAGACTGAATTCCAGGTCAGCCTGGGCTAGAGTGAGACTCTACCTCACACACACACACACACACACACACACACACACACACACATATATATATATATATATATATATATTAGAAATAAGATTACTTAAGGAGGGTTGGGGAAAGGCACTTACAAAACCTGCCAGCCTAGGTTCATTGCCCCAGTACCCATGTAAAGCCAAATGTGCAAAAATGGTCCATGCATCTGAAGTTCCTGTGCAGTGCCAAGAGGCCCTGACATACCCACTCTGTCCCTCTCTCTCTCTCTCTCTCCCTCCTGTAAATAAATAAATAAAAATCGAATAAAAAATATTTTAGGGCTGGAAAGATGGCTCAGAGGTTAAGGCACTTGGCTGCAAAGCCTAAGGACCCAGGTTCAGTTCCCCAGCACCTACATAAAGCCAGGTACACAAGGTGGCACATGCACCTGAAGTTTGTTTGCAGTGGCTGGAGGCTCTGATGTACCCGTTCTCCCTCTCCCTCTCTCTCTCTCTCTCTCCTCTCTCAAATAAATAAATATATTTTTTAAAGAATATGTTGGGCATCCCTCTTCTACGGTGCTGCCTGCAGAGGTGGCTGCCCTCAGACCTCTGGTGAAACCCAAGATTATCAAAAAGAGCACCAAGAAGTTCATCCGGCACCAGTCAGACGATATGTCAGAATTAAGCATAGCTGCCAGAAATCCAGAGGTATTGATAACAGGGTGTGGAGAAGATTCAAAGGCCAAATTCTGATGCCCAACATTGGTTATGGGAGCAACAAGAAAAGAAAGCACATGCTGCCCAGTGGCTTCTGGAAGTTCCTGGTCCACAACGTCACGGAGCTGGAAGTGCTCCGAATGTGCAACAAATCTTACTGTGCTGAGAACGCTCACGTTTCTTCGAAGAACTGCAAAGCCATTGTGGAAAGAGCAGCCCAGCTGGCTATTACAGTCACCAATGTTTTTAAATAGGGGCCAGGCATGGTGGCGCACGCCTTTAATCCCAGCACTTGGGAGGCAGAGGTAGGAGGATTGCCATGAGTTCGAGGCCACCCTGAGACTGCATAGTTAATTCTAGGTCAGCCTGGGCCAGAGTGAGACCCTACCTCGAAAAAAAATTTTAAATAGGGCTGGAGAGATAGATTAATGGTTAAGGTGCTTGCCTGCAAAGCCTAATGACCCAGGTTTGATTCCCTAGTACCCATGTAAGCCAAATGCACAAGGTGACACGTGCATCTGGAATTCGTTTGCAGTGGTTAGGGACCCTGGTGGACCCATACTCTCTCTCAAATAAAACTTTAAAAAATTAAAATATTTTATTTATTTGTGTGTGAGAGAGAGGGAGAGAGAGAGAGACAATAGGCATGTCATGGATTCCAGCCACTGCAACCGAACTTCAGCAGCATGTGCCACCTTGTGCAGCTGGCTTAAGTGGATACTGGGGAATCGAACCTGGGTCCTTTGGCTTTGCAGGCAATCACCATAACCACTAAGCCATCTCTCCAGCCCAAATAAAAATATTTTTAATTAAATAAATAAAAATTTAAACTGGGCATGGTGGCACTCAGGAGGCAGAGGTAGAAGGATCACTATGAGTTCGAGGCTACCCTGAGACTACATAGTGAATTCCAGGTCAGCCTGAGCTAGAGTGAGACCCTCCTTGAAAAAAAAAAAAAAACATTAAATTCAGGGAAACTAAGGAGACTAACAGGAGGGAAAGGGTCAAGAAAAGGGAGGGAGCGGGTGTGGTGGCACACCCCTTTAATACCTGTAATCTGGAGGCAGAGGTAGGAAGATCACTGTGAGTTAGAGGGCACCCTGAGACTGCATAGTGAATTGCAGGTCACTCTAGGCTAGAGTGAAACCCTACCTCAAAATAACAAAAAAAAAAGAAAAAAAAAAAGAAAAAAGAAAAAGAAAAGGGAGGGTAGTGAGAAATGGGGTAAGAGAGAAGAAAAAAAAACAAACAAAAACATAGCCTGAGCATAGCTCACATCTGCAATCCCAGCATTCAGAAGGCTGAGGCAGGAGGATGGCTGTGAGTCCCAGGCCAGCCTGGGCTATAGTAGCTTCCAGATCAGTCTTTGCTAAAGTGAGACACTACCTCAAAACAACAGAGGCCGGGGAGGGGGTGCTGGGGAAATGGCTCAGTGGATAGGAGCACTTTACCTTAAGCTAGAGGACCTGAGATCACTTGAGTTTGATTCCCCAGGAGGCACATAAACAGTTGGGCACAGCCAGGCAGGGTGGCGCACGCCTTTAATCCCAGCACTCGGGAGGCAGAGGTAGGAGGATCGCTGTGAGTTTGAGGCCACCTTGAGATTACATAGTGAATTCCAGGTCAGCCTGGACTAGAGCAAGACCTTACCTAAAAAAAAAAAAAAAAAAAAAAAAAAAAAAAAAAAAGTTGGGTGCAGCCACAAGCATCTGTAAGCCTCCTGTGAGGAGCTGAGACAGGAGAATCACTCATGAAAACTGTAGCTCTGCATTCAGAGAGACTCTGTCTCAAGGAAATACACATATGAGCAATAGCTGAAGGAAGCCTGAAGTTCTCTGAGCTCCGAGGCCTTGTGAGTACATCTGCACATACATATGCATATACCACACACACACACACCATACCACACATAGTACATATGCAAAACAGAAAATTAAGCTGAGACACAGTTGTGGGAGCAGCGCAGCTTCTGTCGGTCAGGAAGCTATGCCGCAGCCATGGCCTTTAAGGATACCAGAAAGAAGCCAGGCGTGGTGGCGCACGCCTTTAATCCCAGCACACGAGAGGCAGAGGTAGGAGGATTACCGTGAGTTTGAGGCCACCCTGAGACTACACAGAGAATTCCAGGTCAGCCTGGGCTAGAGTGAGACCCTACCTCAAAATAAATAAATAACGATAGTGGGCTGTGGGAGGTAGTTCTGTGGATAAAGGCACTTGCTTGCAAACCCGCTGATCCTGGTTTGATTCTCTCTAATACCCACACAAAGCCAGATGTACCAAGTGGCACATGTATCAAGAGATAATCCTCCCAAAAAAGGCAGAGCAGTCTTACCTAGACCTTGTGCCCACTTCCCCTTCCTGCAATCCTGGCAGACAAACTTCAGGGTGTGGACGGCCCTCCATAAATGTGGTTAAGCGCTTGCCTATGAAGCCTAAGGACCTGGGTTCAAGGCTTGATTCCCCAGGACCCACATTAGCCAGATGCACAAGGGAGCGCACGCGTCTGGAGTTCGTTTGCAGTGGCTAGAGCCCTGGCACACCCATTCTATTTCTATCTGTCTCTTTCTCTGTCTGTCGCTCTCAAATAAATAAATAAAAATAAACAAAAATTTAAAAATTTAAAAAAAGAAAGAGGAAAGGCGGGGCTAGGAAAACGGCTCAGTGGTTAAAGGCACTTGCTTGCAAAGCCTGCTGGCCCGTGTGCAATTCCCTATTACTAATGTAAAGCTACAAAGTAATGCATGTGTCAGGAGTTTGCTCCTGTCTCAAAAGAAAGAAAAAGGGAGGGGCTGAGGTCCCATAATTCCCCAGTGAGGGCACACCTCCAAAGACCTAAAGACATCCCAATAAGCCTTACCTCCCAAAGGTTCCACCATCTCGCAGCAGTGCCATCTGAGGACCAAGCCTTTGGCACTTGGCCACTGGGGATGGCTGCCATCCCAACATGGCAGCTGGCCATGCCCTTCCTTGACTAGCATTCCTGCATGGACCACTCAGACCTATTTGAGGCTTTGCTTTGGGGAGCTCTGTTTTCAGGCAGAGCTTGGTGGTCATCAGACAGACTCCATCTCAAGGAAATGTGCACATGAGCAATAGGGGAAGGGTGCCTGAAGCTCTGCTCTGACCTCTGAGGTCTTGTTTGACAGCCTGAGACAATGGATGGAGGAGTCACAGCGCCAGGCACTTTATCAAGCACTTTACAAGCATCATGTCTGTAAAACCACACCATGAGACGCCTCCCTATGCCTTTGAGCTCTACTCCCAGCCAGCCCCACCTCCTTTATTTATTTATTTATTTATTCATTCATTTATTTACAAGCAGAGAAAGAGAAGAGAGAGGGGGCGTACGCATCTGGAGTTCATTTGCAGTGGCTGGAGGCCCTGGTGTGCCCATTCTCTCTCTCTCTCTCTCTCTCTCTCTCTTTCTCCCTCTTTCTCTGTCAAATAAATAAATAAAAATAAAAATATTAAAACAAACAGAAAAATAACACAAAACAAAACAAACTGCCTCCCTGGCTGGCTGAAGTCTGCTCTGAGGATTTTGCCTCTGGGTGTGGCATATCCTGCCTGCCTCTTCAGTGCCCTTAAGTGAGAGCTGTCTGTCGAGTCAGCTGTGGTCCCCCCAGGGTGTACACAGCACACAGGGCAGACCCCCAGCATGTCTGCCATAACCTGTGCGACACTTGGCTTCAGAGATACACAGTCTGGCAGTTTGACAGTTTACAGAAGCTGTTGTTGGGTGTTTTGTTTTGTGTTTTTGGGAAAAGGTCTCCTTATGTAACCTAGGCTAGCCTCAATGTCTTAGTTCTCCTGCTTCAGCAAAGTTCTCAACTTTGAAAATATTTATTTATTTGGGCCTCACATATACATATTTAGGGCTGGAGAGATGGCTTAGCAGTTAAGCACTTGCCTGTGAAGCCTAAGGATCCCAGTTCGAGGCTTGATTCCCCAGTACCCACGTAAGCCAGATGTACAAGGTGCAGTGGCTGGAGGCCCTGATGCTCCATTCTCTCTCTCTCTCTCTCTCTCTCTTTCTGTGCCTCTTTCTCTCTGTGTCTTTCTATCACTCTCAAATGAATAAATAAACAAAAAATATTTATTTAAGCTGGGTGTGGTGGTACATGCCTTTAATCCCAGCACTCGGGAGGCAGAGGTAGGTGGATTGCTGTGAGTTCGAGGCCACCCTGACACTACATAGTGAATTTCAGGTTTGCCTGGGCTAGAGTGAGACCCTACCTCGAAAAAAAAATTATTTATTTTCAAGTAGAGCAAGACAAAGAGAAGAGAGACAGAGAGCCAGAGTGAATGCGTGTGCCAGGGCCTCTAGACACTGCAAATGAACTCTGCATGCAGGCACCACTTTTTGCGTCTGTCTTTACATGGTACCGGGGAACCGAACCTGGGCGTTAGACTTTGCAGGCAAGCACCTTAATTGCTGAACCATTTCTCCAGCCTGCATATTCTTAATAAGTTAACGAGTCTACACAGGGACTAAGGAAAACTGATGATGGTGCAACAAGAACACCAGAGAACTGGGTGTAGTGGTGCACGCTTTTAATCCCAGCACTCAGAAGGCAGAGGTGGGAGGATCGGCATGAGTTCGAGGCCACCCTGAGACTACATAGTGAACTCCAGGTCAGCCTGGGCTAGAGGGAGACCCTACCTTGGGTGTAAATGTGGACTCATTTGTTGCTTCTCTGCCTTTTGGCTAAGATCATGTGAAGAACGCAGCACCCCTGGAACCCCCCCGCCCCAGTGCTGGGATAAATTAAAGGTGTGCACTACCACGCCCAGCTTTTTTTTTAAATTAGTTTATTTATTTGAGAGTAAGAGAGAGAGAGAGAATGGGCAAGCCAGGGCCTCCAGCCACTGCAAACAAACTCCAGACGCATGTGCCCCCTTATGCATCTGGCTTAGGTGGGTCCTAGGGAATTGAACCGGGGTCCTTTGGCTTTTCAGGCAAATGCCTTAACTGCTAAGTCATCTCTCCAGCCGGGCTTTTTTTATATATTTATTTTTATTTATTTATTAGAGACAGACAGAGAGAGAGAGAGAGAGAGAATGGGTGCACCAGGGCCTCTAGCTACTGCAAACAAACTCCAGACATATGTGCCACCTTGTGCATCTGGCTTACGTGGGACCTGGAGAATTGAACCTGGATCCTTAGGCTTTGCAGGCAAGCACCTTAACTGCTAAACCATCTCTTCAGTCCTTTTTTAGTTTTGTTTTTAGACAGGGTCTCATGTAGCCCAGGCTGGCTTCAAGCTAGACATGTAGCAGAGGATGACTCTGAACTTTTTTTTTTTTTTTTTTTTTTTTTGGTTTTTCGAGGTAGGGTCTCACTCTAGCCCAGGCTGACCTGAATTCACTATGGAGTCTCAGGGTGGCCTCGAACTCATGGCAATCCTCCTACCTCTGCCTCCCGAGTGCTGGGATTAAAGGCGTGCGCCACCACGCCCGGCTCCTGAACTTTTTTTTAATTTTAAATATTTTATTTATTTGAGACAGAGACAGAGAGAGAATGGGCACACCAGGACCTCCAGCCACTGCAAACGAACTCCAGATGCATGCACCACCTTATGTATCTGGCTTATGTGGGTCCTGGGGAATCGAACCTGGATCCTTAGGCTTTGCAGGCAAGCACCTTAACTGCTGTGACATCCCTCCAGCTGACCTGAACTCTCTTTTTTTTTTTTTTTTTTTTTTTTGGTTTTTCGAGGTAGGGTCTCACTCTAGCCCAGGCTGACCTGAAATTCACTATGGAGTCTCACGGTGGTCTTGAACTCATGGCGATCCTCCTACCTCTGCCTCCCGAGTGCTGGGATTAAAGGCGTGCGCCACCAAGCCCGGCTTTCTTTCTTTCTTTCTTTCTTTTTTTTACAACTTCCATAATTGTAAACAATATCCCATGGTAATTCCCTCTCTCCCCCCACTTTCCCATTTGAAACTCTATTCTCCATCATAATCCCTCCTCCTCTCAGAAATCAGTCTCTCTTATTTTGATGTCATGATCTTTTCCTCTTATTATGATGGTCTTGTATTGGTAGTGTCAGGCACTGTGAGGTCATGGATATCCAGGCCATTTTATGTCTGGAGGAGCACATTGTATTTCCGCCCCCTCTTCCACAATGGAAGAGCCTTGGAAGGTATGATAGAGATATTGCAGTGTTGAGCACTCCTCTGTCATTTCTTCTCAGCACCATGGTGTCTTCTGAATCATCCCAAGGTCACTGCCATCTGAAAAGAGAAGGTTCTCTAACCAAAAGTGAGAATAGCATTATTATATGGGTATGAACATTAAGAGAAGTGTTTACTGCTGACCCTGAACTTTTGATCCGTCTGCTTCTATCTCCACAGTGCTGGGATTATTGGTGTGCACCACTGTGCCTGGCCCAAATACCTGAAAATGAAATTCATCTGACCAAGCTTCTACTCACAACCCTCTGCACAGAAAGTGCAGGTGGTTCAGGAGCAAAGCGCTTAACTACAGGACAGATGGGTGTGCAGAAACACCCCGGAATGCAGACGAGGGGAACTCCTCAGAAAAAAAAAATGACCTCACTTCTCCAAGAAATTCAGTGGACAGTACAGAGCCTGGGGAGGCCAGGGAGGATGAGAGAGAATAGATTAAAAAGAGAGATGGCCTGGAGCCGGGTGTGGTGGTGCATGCCTTTAATCCCAATACTCAGGAGGCTAAGGTAGGAGGATCGCTGTGAATTCGAGGCCACCCTGAGACTATATAGTGAACTCCAGGTCAGCCTGGGCTAGAGGGAGACCCTACCTCAAAAAACACACCAAAAAAAAAAGGGGGGGCTGAAAGGATGACTTAGCGGTTAAGGCATTTACCTGCAAAGCTAAAGGACCCAGGTTCGATTCCCCAGGACCCACGTTAGCCATGTGCACAAGGGGGTGCATGTGTCTGAAGTTCATTTGCAGTGACTGGAGGCCCTGGCACACCTGTTCTCTCCCTCCCTCTCTCTCCCCCAATCTTTTTCCCTCTTTCTCTGTCAAATAAGTAAAATAAAATATTTTTTTCAAAAAAGCTGGGTGTGGTGGCACACGCCTTTAATCCCAGCACTTGGGAGGCAGAGGTAGGAAGATCTCCGTGAGTTTGAGGCCACCCTGAGACTACATAGTGAATTGCAGGTCAATCTGAGCTAGAGTGAGACCCTACCTCAAAAAAAAAAAAAAGAAAAAAGAAAAAAAAGAAAAAAGAAAGAAAGAAAGAAAGAAAAGAAAAGAAAAGAAAAGAAAAGGGATATGTAGGGGCTAGAGTAGTGTGTAAGCAGTTAAAGGTCCTTGCTTGAGAAACCTGCCTGCTACCTGTTCGGTTCAATTCCTCAGTTTCCATGTCAAGCCAGATGCACAAAATAGGACATGCATCTGGAGTTCATTTGCAGTGGCCAGAGGCCCTGGCGTTCCCATTAAAGAATTGATAGGGATATTGCAGTACTGAGCACTGCGGTCATTTCTTTCCATCACCATGATACCTTCCAAGGCTCAGGGTCTAATGCGGAAGAGGTGGCAGAAAGAATGTAAGAGCCGAAGAAAGGGCAGGACTCTATACAACATGCTCCCTCCAGACACAAAATGGCCTGGATATCCATGACCTCACAGTGCCTGACACTACCTGCATAAGACCATCATAAGAAGAGGAAAAGAGCTGGGTGTGGTGGCGCACGCCTTTAATCCCAGCACTCGGGAGGCAGAGGTAGGAGGATCACCGTGAGTTCGAGGACACCCTGAGACTCCATAGTGAATTCCAGGTCAGCCTGGGCTAGAGTGAGACCCTACCTCGAAAAACCAAAAAAAAAAAAAAAAAAAAAAAAGAGGAAAAGATCATGACATCAAAAGTAAAAGAGAGATTGATTGAGATAGGGAGGGGGTATGATGGAGAGTGGAGTTTCAAAGGGGTAAGTGGGGGGAGGGAGGGTATTACCATGGGGTATTTTTTGTAATCATGGAAGTTGTTAATAAAAAAAATTTTTAAATTTAAAAAAAAGAATTGATAGAGAAAGCTCTATATGCCTCTTTCTCAAATACATAAATAAATAAATAATTTTTTATTTTATTTTATTTTTTCTGAGGTAGGTTCTCACTGTAGCCCAGGCTGACCATTCTGGCCTCAAACTCACAGTGATCCTCTTACCTCTGCCTCCCAAGTGTTGGGATTAAAGGTGTATACCACCACACCCAGTTTAAATAAATTAGTTTTTAAATTATTCTGAGAGAGAGAGAGGCAGAGAGAGTGTATACCAGGGTCTTCAGCCACTACAAATGAACCCCAGACACGTGTGCGCCCCCTTGTGCACATGTGTAACATTGCACACTTGTGTCACTGCATCTGGCTATGTGAGACCTGGAGATTCAAAGATGGGTTCTTAGGCTTTGCAGGCAAGTGCCTTAACCACTAAGCCATCTCTTCAGCCCTAAATAGAATTTTTTTTTGTGGGGGGTTTGAGGTAGGGTTTCACTCTAGCCCAGGTTGACCTAGAACTCACTAAATTCACTACATAAATTATTATTTTGTTTGTTGGTTGGTTTGGTTTTTTCAAGGTAGGGTCTCACACTAGCTCAGGCTGACCTGGAATTCACTATGTGGTCTCAGAGTGGCCTCGAACTCCTGGCGATCCTCCTACCTCTGCGTCCCGAGTGCTGGGCTAGAAGGAGTGCGCCACCACGCTCTGCGTAAATAAACAAGTTTTAATGTGTGTGTGTTCATGTGTGGGAGTGCAGATCCGCATGCTCCATAGCATACATGTGGAGGTCAGAGGAAGACCTTCGGGTCAGTCCTCACCTTCCACCTCACGTGAGGCAGGGTCTTAAAGAGATTTCTGTGTGAGCAGGTCTCGTTCTCTATGCAGCTATGAATTCAAGTTCCAAAAAAGCACTGTGTCTACTTCTAGCAAGGCTGAATGGACTGATAGAACTTCTGTGGTCACAGAGGGATGGAATGTTGCAGGATCTGAGCCAGATTACCTTGGGCTACCTTTTGTCCCTTATTGCCCACCTCTGACCTAACATGCTTGTGAGCATCAGGTGGTCAGGTGAAACCTTTCTGCCATATGCCTGCAGACCACCGGCTCCACCAGCCCAAGGCTGAAGCCTGTAGCAGAGACTTCCCCACTTCGCTGTCAGCCACCTACCTGAGTTTTCACCAGCGCATTTGAAAAGTGTCTTGTTTATGACTCCTTTTGTTCTGTAACTATAAAATCTCCATGAAATTGCTAATATGTTGGAACCTGGAATTTGGGGTAACCTAAATCTGTTCCCAGGTCATGGTTGTTAGCCCAGAATTCACGAGAATAAAGACCACCGACCACAAATGATGGCCAATTCAAGCAAGCTTTTAACTGTGCACAATAGAGCCGGTCCGGCGGCTCCCTCCCTAAGGCGGGGTGTAGAGAGCAGCCCCGAGGCAGCTTCTCGGGCTCTTTTTAGAGGGTGAAACCATAGAAATCACAGGGTAAGGGGGTTTTCAGAGGCAAGCCAGCATGGGGACGGAGCAGAGCAGCCGTTACAGTTCAACTACTTCCCAGAACACTATGAATGCACAATCCCGGGAAAAGTAACCAGGGAACAATTTGTGGCCCCAGCTCAGACATAGAAACCTAGAGAAACAGAAACTTAACCTAGTCATTATATCTAAATGGCTCTTGCTCTTAAAATGGAGTCAGGTTGGTTCTTCATTCCCCCCTTTTCTTATGTATCCCTGTCAAATCTTTGATAGGGAGTTTCTATTTCCATTGGCTGTATTGGTTGATAATGTTTACAAAGAGCAAGTATTTCGGTACTTGCTATCTGTCTGGATACAAAATTAGTAATGTGAGCTGGGTGTGGTGGTGCACACCTTTAATCCCAGCACTTGGGAGGCAGAGGTAGGAGGATCGCCATGAGTTCAAGGACAGCCTGAGACTATATAGTGAATTCCAGGTCAGCCTGAGACCCTACCTCAAAAAAAAAAAAAAAATTAGTAATGTCTCGGAGAATGCATGACCCAATTGTTAGGGCAAATAAGACGAGTAATAAAGGGCCCACTGTAGCTAAGAGTAGTTGGCCAAGGGGACCAATTGAACAAAGATTGATACCAGTTACCTCTTTAGGATTCCTTCAGCTACTGACAGAGATAAATTCAGCTTCTTAGCAGTTAACTCTTACAGTGACTTTATATTTCTCTTATGTTCCCAGTCATAATCCCTTATATTCTAATATGTAATTTTTTCAACTAGCCACATCATGTCCATTAAAAAATTTTTTTGCTTTGTTTTTATTTATTTATTTGAGGGAGAGAGAGGGAGAGAGAGAATGGGTGCACCAGGGCCTCCAGCCACTGCAAACAAACTCCAGATGCATGTGCTCCCTTGTGCATCTGGCTTACATGGGTCCTGGGGAATCGAAGCAAGGTCCTTTGGCTTTGCAGGCAAATGCCTTAACTGCTAAGCCATCTCTCTAGCCCAATTTTTTTTTTTTTTTTTTTTTTTTTAGTTTAGTTTTTCGAGGTAGGGTCTCACTTTGGTTCAGGCTGACCTGGAATTCACTATGTAGTCTCAGGGTGGCCTCGAACTCTCGGTGATCCTCCTACCTCTGCCTCCCGAGTGCTGGGATTAAAGGCGTGCGCCACCACGCCCGGCTTTTTTTTTTTTTTTTTAATCTCATGTTGAATTCCTCAAGCTTCTGCCGTGCGTATGTAGACTTGTCAACTTCCGGAGTGACTAGAGCGGGGCTGTAGTCTTCTTGTCAAGGGCAGGTGTCCTCCAGAGCTTGACTTGAGGGGAACCCTTTGGGTTCCTAGTAATCTGCTAGGTGTGATGAATCTACACCCCTTGGTTGATGGGTATGTGGGTCCCCTTGTGTTACAAATTTTAAGGGAGCACCATTGATGGCAAGCGAGTACAAACAGCTAGAACTCTGAATTGCTTTTACATATTAGGAAGGGGGTCTGAGATCTGTCCTTAGTGATATTCCGCCTTTAATAAGACACATCAAGGAAAGATTGGACTAATACAAATCAATAACTATCAGGTGAACATAACCAGTGAGGACAACTTTTGAAATTTTTATTTCAAGGCAGCAGTGGCTGATTAATCAGGGACAGGCAGAGGCAGAAGGCATGAGTTAATGTTAGAGTTTAGTATTGTAAGCCAGCATCAGACAGGGAAGCCCATTAGTCTGAATCTTTGTTTATATTGTAATAGTTTGTGGTTATTTTTTTACTGGGCGATTAAGACCATGCAGACTGCCAAAATTAACTATATATTTTGGAGGTTAATAATGGCACTGTAGGAGAGACTTTGAGGGACCTGTGAGGAGTTCTATGACTCTTAGTCAGCATTGTCCTCTGCTAGGATAAATCAAGGCCATGCTGACCAAGTGGCCCTCCCTCTTTTGGGAAGCTTGGAGGACTGATTTTCCTCCGATATGACTCTTCTGTTGCAGATACACTGACTTGGAATTCATCTCTTGGTCTCCATACACTCCCTCATCAAGAAGGCAGGTGAGAGCCGGGCGTGGTGGCACACACCTTTAATCCCAGCACTTGGGAGGCAGAGGTAGGAGGATCACCATGGGTTTGAGGTTATCCTGAGACTACATAGTGAATTCCAGGTCAGCCTGAGCTAGAGTGAGACCCTACCTCTAAAAACCAAAAAAAAAAAAAAAAAAAAGAAGAGGACAGGTGACTTACCAGAGGCTGGAAGTTAGCAAGTGTCCCATCATCTCCTGTGGCCTTCTGACCTGGGAGCAGGAACCAAAATATTGGTTATTCTTTTAACTCTGATGTTTCCAATTTACTTTGGCTTCTATATCTGGTTATTAATCACCCAGAGAGACTGTACCTATCTGATTAGCAAAACAGATTTAGTTTTTTTTTTTTTTTAAAGGTTCAGAATGTATCTGCTTAGTTAGGCAGATCTGGACAGAGAATGACACAATAGTTTAAAATCATTCTGATTAGTATTTAAGTTTAGCTGTCAGGTGACAATGTAAGCTATATCTGGAACATAGAAAACATATACATTTTATCTTTTAAGTATCTGTCAGTTGTAACTACAGGCAGAACATTTTAATAGCCCTGAAAGTAATATTTTATCACTTGTTTCTATCAATAACTTTAAGCCAATTGATTTAATCTAGATATTGTATGTCAGGAAAAGATAAAACAGTATAAAACTTGGCATCTGTGTTTGAAAACAACTTTGGCCAGTCTGTATACCTATGCAGGTACAAATTTCTCTCCAAACTGAAGCAGAACAGTTGTTTAAGATTATTTTTCTAGGGCAGGAAACATGATTTAAGTATCAATATATCTATAAGCAATGAACTTACTTAAATAAAACCTTGACTGAGACTGATTATACATAGTTTAAGAATAAAGTCAAACCTGGTCATTGTTGAGTTAAGCTAGCCTGATTTTAACATACATTAGAGACATTGTGACAGACACAAAGTAATTTCCTTTTTTAAATATTTTTTTAATCTTTTTTGTTGTTTATTTATTTGAGAATGACAGACAGAGAGAGAAAGAGGCAGATAGAGAGAGAGAGAGAATGGGTGCGCCAGGGCCTCCAGCCACTGCAAACGAACTCCAGACACGTGCGCCCCCTTGTGCATCTGGCTTACGTGGGTCCTGGGGAATCAAGCCTTGAACCAGGGTCCTTAGGCTTCACTGGCAAGTGCTTAACCGCTAAGCCATCTCTCCAGCCCTCCTTTTTAAAATATTTTTATTTATTTATTGAGAGACTGAGAAAGAGGCAGGTTATATATAGAGAGAATGGGCACGCTGGGGCCTGTAGCCACTGCAGATGAAATCCAGATGCATGCGCCACCTGTGCATCTGGCTTACATGGGTCCTGGGGAATCAAACCTGAGTTCTTTGGCTTTGCCGGCAAGGGCTTTAATCACTAAGCCATCTCTCCAGCCCCCACAAAGTGATTTCTTTTTTATTTATTTATTTATTGTTTTTTTTTTTTAAGGTAGGGTTTCACTCTAGTCCAGGCTGACCTGGAATTCACTCTGTAGTCTCAGGGTGGCCTTGAACTCATGGCAATTCTCTTACATCTGCCTCCCGAGTGCTGGGACTAAAGGCATGCGCCACCATACCTGGCTAATTTCTTAAATATGTACCTTTTACCATTGAACAATTTTATGGTTTAGTTAAAGAAATATTTTTATGACTGTTATGTAAAGATTAGACAAACTATATTAACATTGTTTGTATATAGCAGTTTCTCTAGGATATGGGGGGCTTTCTCAGTTTTATAAGAACAAAGTCACAATGACTAAGTCACCTTTTATACGACTTAGATTATAACCTCAGTGATAACCATCCAGCAAAACCAGCGTGATGGTGCATGCCTTCAATCTCAGCACTTGGGAGGCAGAGGCAGGATCACTCTGAGCTTGAGGCCAGCCTGGAACTACAGAGTGAGTTCCAGATCAGCCTGAGCTATAGTGACACCCCTACATCGAAAAAGTAAATAAATAAAAATTACCCTAGCCTTTATTTTTTAAGAGAAAAAAAATTAAGAAAAACTTTAGATAAGGACTGGAGAGATGGCTTAGTGGTTAAGCGCTTGCCTGTGAAGCCTAAGGACCCCGGTTGGAAGCTCAATTCCCCAGGACCCACATTGGCCAGATGCACAAGGGGGCGCATGCTTCTGGAGTTCGTTTGCAGTGGCTGGAAGCCCTGGCACACCCATTCTCTCTCTCTCTCTCTCTCTCTCTCTCTGTTTCTGCCTCTTTCTCTCTCTGACTGTAGCTCTCAAATAAATAAAAATAAACAATAACAAAAAACTTTAGATAATTTTCAAGGTTTTTTTTTTCAATGATCTGACTGGCCAAAAATAACATTAAGCAAATGAAATGTAAAATCTAAAAGTTTTCATATTCTTTCATATTCTATTATTACTGATTGGTTCAGCTGAATAGTTTTTTTTTTTTTTTTTGGTTTTTCGAGGTAAGGTCTCACTCTATCTAGCCCAGGCTGACCTGGAATTCACTATGGAGCCTCAGGGTGGCCTCGAACTCATGGTGATCCTCCTACCTCTGCTTCCCGAGTGCTGGGATTAAAGGCGTGCACCACCACGCCTGGCTTAGTTTTGCTTATTGATAGTCGAACATCATGGATTTTGTATAAACCAGATTATAATATTCTGACATCTGGAAAAGTCTGATATTGACAAAAAGTAGAGTTCACATATTTAAGGCACATGAGGTTACAGAGAGTAAACTATGAACAAAAGATCTGCTAACAGAATTCAAAATAAACAATAAATCTATATTATGTAGTAACATTAAAAAAATTTTTATTTGTATTTATTTATTTGAGAGAGGGAAAGAGGCTGACAGAGAGAGAGAGACAGAGAGAGAGAGAATGGGCGTACCAGGGCTTCCAGCCATTGCAAATGAACTCCAGATGCATGTGCCACTTTGGGCATCTAGCTTACATGGGTCCTGGGGAATCAAACTGAGGTCCTTTGGCTTTGTAGGCAAGCACCATAACCACTAAGCCATCTCTCCATCCCTGTAGTAACATTTTTGTCTTAAATATGAACACGTGAAAAACTTTACAATTTTTTTACAACTTCCATGATTATAAAAAACTTTACAATTTTTTTTAAAACTTTACAATTTTTAAAGGTCATCAGAATTGGGATATGTTCATATAATATATATATGGAGATTTAGCACTTTTAAGAGCTAAATAAGATATCCACATAATTTATAAGTCAGTTTCTGAAGTTAATTTAGCTATATTTAATATACCCAAAGAATAGAACTGTTCTAAACTGCTGTGATCTAATGAAAAGGGAGACAAGTCTCATGGGAAAGAGAGGGACTGGACATGCCGGGGCCATTTGTCATTGCAAACAGTCTCCAAATGCATGCTCCACTATGTGTATCTGGCTTTGCAAACAAGCACCTTTAGCTGCTGAGCCAGAAAGAATTTTTTTTTAATTTTTAATTTTTTATTTACTTACTTGAGAGAGAGAAAGAGGGAGAGAGAGAGAAAGAGAGGGAGAATGGGCACACCAGGGCCTCCAGCCACTGCAAACTCCAGGTGCATGCGCCCACTTGTGCACCTGGCTTATATGGCTCCTGGAGAATTGAACTGGGATCCTTTGGCTTTGCAGGCAAATGCCTTAACCACTAAGCCATCTCTCCAGGCCCCTTGAAAGAAATATTTTAATCTCCTCCAAATTAATTTTATAGAACTATAGTGAATTTAAATATGCACAAAACTTTATGACACAGTCTATAACTATTTAAATCTTAACCAACCCTACAATTTTGCCTGCAGCACTTTGGTAAACTTACTCAATAATGACATAAGTTAAATCTAAAATATTAAGACTGTGATGGTTGCCAGGCATGGTGGCACACGCCTTTAATCCCTGCACTCGGGAGGCAGAGGTAAGAGGATTGCTGTGAGTTTGAGGCCACCCTGAGACTACATAGTGAATTCCAGGTCAGCCTGGGCTACAGCAAGACCTTGCCTTGAAAAACCAAAAAAGAAAAAAGAAAAAAGAAAAAAAAAAAAAAGATGGTGATTGTTGAAAGAATTGAGGAATAGTTCCCAAGTGTATGACAGATAAATGTTGTTCAATGTTTCCAAATAAGGTATATTTGTCTTATAGAATAGGAAAAGAGACTAAATAATTCCTCTGTGAGATTTTTTTTTGAGGCAGGGTTTTAGATAAAATATCCTTAGAAGATAATGAAATATGAATGAGCTAATTTTGACCTTAGAATTTAGTTAAAAGGTTAACAAAGACCAGATTAACACCAATGAGTCAGTTTTAAGTTTTAAGTTTACAACCTGGATACCATAGCAACTTGCCGTGAGCCAGGGCCATCCTTTGTTAGTCTGATGTAAGCCGTAGGATAATAGTCATTTTATATCTCAAGAAGTCTATAATCTGTTCAAGTGCTTTAAGATTTACTTAATCACCTTTCCGGCGGTGATGAGCTCCCTGCGAGAACATGCCTCTCGCCAAGGATCTCCTTCAGCCCTCTCCAGAAGAGGAGAAGAGGAAACACGAAAGAAGCGCCTGGTGCAGAGCCCCAGTTCCTACCTCATGGATGTGAAGTCACCCCGGTCTTTAGCCATGCACAAACGGCAGTTTTTTGCGCGCCAGCTGCTCCGCTATCCTCTACAAGCCTACAGGAGGAAAAGCAAGGCTTCCAGAAGGAGGTTCCTCCAGGAGGAAGCAGCACTAACGACAGCCTGATCAAGATAAGTGGGAAACAATCCCAATAGACACATTTTGGGTGTGTGTGTAATGTATATCTTCATTTACATACTTTTACTCTACAATTTATGAATTTATGTAACCACTCTGTAACAATCTTTTCCATCAGACATTTAATACCCAACATTTAAAGTTTTCTCTCCAGTTTATTTTCTTTAGTCAGTTTATCTTATAATTACCAACAAAAACTTTTATTGTCCTTACCATAAGACTTGTTTGTTTGTTTGTTTGTTTTAAGTTTTTTTGAGGTAGTGTCTCACTCTAGCCCAGGCTAACCTGGAATTCACTCTATATTCTCAGGGTGGCCTTGAACTCACTGCAATCCTCCTACCTCTGCCTCCTGAGTGCTGGGATTAAAGGCGTGCGCCACCATGCCTGGCCCATAAGACTTCTTTTTTTAACTTTATTTCTTATTTATTTATTTGAGAGAGAGACAGAGAAAGAGGCAGAGAGAGGGAGAGAGAGAATGGGTGCACCAGGGTCTCTAACCACTGTAAACAAACTCCAGACACATGCAACCCCTTGTGCATCTGGCTTACATGGGTCCTAGGGAATCAAACCGAGGTCCTTTGGTTTTTCAGGCAAATGCCTTAACCACTAAGCCATCTCTCCTGCCCCCATAAGACTTTTGTTTGTCTGTTTGTTTTTTGGTTTTATTTTGGTTATTTTTTTAATTTATTTATTTGAGAGAGACAGGGAAATAGGCAGAGAGAGAGAGAGAGAGAGAGAGAGAGAGAGAGAGAGAGAATGGGTGCACCAGGGCCTCCAGCCACTGCAAACGAACTCCAGATGCGTGCGCCCCCTTGTGCATCTGGCTAACGTGGGTCCTGGGGAATTGAGCCTCGAACCGGGGTCCTTAGGCTTCACAGGCAAGCATTTAACCGCTAAGCCGTCTCTCCAATTCCCCCTCCCCATAAGACTTTTAATATGATCATTTGAGGTTGTTTTTTCTTCCTCAAAAGGCTTTTTGAATTAGCTCTTTATGGTGGGTTGATTCGGGTGTCCCCCATAAACTTAGGTGTTCTGAATGCTAGGTTCCCAGCTGATGGAGATTTGGGAATTAATGCCTGCTGGAGGTGATGTATTGTTGGGGCGGGCTTGTGAGTGTTATAGCCAGTTTCCCCATGCCAGTGTGTGCCAAAGCATACTCTCCTGTTGCTATGGTCTATCTTATGTGGGCCAGGGGGTGATGTCCACCCTCTGCTCATGCCATCATTTTCCCTGCCATCATGGAGCTTCCCCCTCAAGCCTGTAAGCCAAAATAAACCTCTTTTTTCCCACAAGCTGCTCTTTCTTTTCTTTTGTTTTGTTTTTGTTTTTGTTTTTGTTTTTCGAGGTAGGGTCTCACTCTAGCTCAGGCTGACCTGGAATTCACTATGTAGCCTCAGGGTACAAGCCGCTCTTTCTACCAGCAATGTGAACCTGACTGCAACACTCTTTATAGAAGAATAGATCATATTTGATTTATATTATTTCCCCAGAATATCCTGAAACCTATTTTTTTTTTAATATGAAAGCTGGGGGCTGGAGAGATGGCTTAGCAGTTAAGGCGCATGCCTGTGAAGCCTAAGGACCCAGGTTCAATTCTCCAGGACCCACATTAGCCAGATGCACAAGAGGGTGCACGTGTCTGGAGTTCATTTGCAGTGGCTGTAGGCCCTACACACCCATTCTCTCTCTCTCTTTCTCTCTCTCCCTCTTTCTCTGTCAAATAAATAAATAAATAATAAAATATTAAAAAATAAAAATATGAAAGCTGGGCTGGAGAGATGGCTTAGTGGTTAGGTGCATGCCTGCCTTCCCCAGGACCCATATAAGCCAGATGCACAAGGTGGTGCATGCGTCTGGAGTTTGTTTGCAGTGGCTGGAAGCCCTGGCATGCCCATTCTCTCCCTTTCTCTCTCTCTCAAATAAATATAAGTAAATAAAAACAAAATATTTTTTAAAATATGAAAGTAAGAAAAAGTTAGCAGTTAAGGTACTTGCCTGCAAAGCCAAAGGACCCAGGTTCTATTCCCCAGGACCTACGTAAGCCAGATGCACAAGGGGGTGCATGCTTCTGGAGTTCGTTTGCAGTGTCTGGAAGCCCTGGCATGCCCATTCTCTCTCTCTCTTTACCTGCCTATTTCTATCTATCTCTCTCAAATAAATAAATAAAATAAAAATATATATGAAAGCAGATTTGAACATTATTAGAATTTTCTGACAAACTCATTATCGAGGACTTCTAAATTTAAATTCAAATCTTGAGGCTGTTGTCTATTAGTAGTCCCATAGAAGCATAGGGAGATAAAGTAAACTTAAAAACAGTTGCAAATTTCTTATAAGAAGTCCCCATGTGGAGCCGGGCATGGTGGCGCACGCCTTTAATCCCAGCACTTGGGAGGCAAAGGTAGGTGTGTCACCGTGAGTTCGAAGTTACCCTGAGACTAAATAGTGAATTCCAGGTCAGCCTGGACTAGAGTGAGACCCTACCTCAAAAATAAATAAATAAATAAATAAAAGTCCCGATGTGTTTGTAGTAACTTGGGACTCACCCATCATCATACTGGGACCAGGATCCTGAGATTTCCTGTCTCTGAAGTCCCCTAAGAGCCCTCACGGATTCTCCTGGGGACAACATAAACTCCAGAAAGGTCTGTGTCTTGTCTTTCCATCCAACAGTGAGCCTTGTGTGTTAGGCTCCTCCTCTTACTCCCAGGGCCACCTGGCTATCTGCACATCACGCCCTTCGGGGGAAAGCACTAGGGGACACATTGCAGGCGCCTGTTCATGTGCAGTCCCCTACTTTTTTATCTTTGTTTCGGAGAACTGCCCCAGCCACAGCATGTGAGAGCAAGACAGTTTTCCCCAGGTTCTAGCATCTGCCTGGGATTGACCTAGAACTTACTTATTTTTTATCTACTTTTTGCCCCTGGGGAACCCAGCAGGACAGCATAATTTCCTCTCCCTCCCCTTTCATTCCCTAAAATTCCAGGGCAGCTTTCTGATCTGTCATTTTATAACTTTTTAAGAGTAGAAGGCTCTTGCATTTTTTTTTTCTGCCTATGATTTGAATTATTTTCAGTGTTCCTCCTGGGGGACACTCAACAGTGAAAGTTGGCCATGTGGTCTAGGACAGTGGGCTTGGTGTAGGACATCCCCCACAATGAATTCCCCATTATCATTCTGCAGCCTTAGGGCTGTGAGCCACACATACATTCACATATACTCACATTCATTCCAAGTGCACTTGTCATACACACTCCAGACACATTTCCTCCCTCACACATCTATTCATTCATTCAGAAGTTATGTATTCCCATTTTAAATTCCTAATCTATTTATAACTTCAGAGACCAGAACCAAACCTTGAAATTACTTCGAGTATAAATTTCAGATTTCATATTCAAGATTTTCCAAACCAAAACTCGATTAGTCTCAATTTCCAATTTCGATTTCTAATTTTTAATTTACTGGGGTGGTCAGGGTGTTCAGGTCACCCAAGGACAACCTGTGACTTGATAGGCAGTTCCTAGGAGGATCCAAAAATGTTAAACATAAAAGGACAAAACGAACTCTAAACAGAAGGACAAGACACAAAAGAACAAACAAAAGACAAAGGACAGACAACAATCGAATGATATAACCAGAACTGAGTAGACAATGCGATGTCTCACTATTGCCTAGAACTAGAACCAAGTGCAAAACGCGGGCTTTGCAGCTGTCCTGAGCCAGGTGGGCAGTGCCATGCCTTGCAATTGCCCTGGACAGGAGTGTGCATGTGCCTCATCAGACACCTCGCTGTCCCCAGAAGGGGTGCCACCAGAACCAGATGTCACAGAAGGAAACGCCTTACTGTGACTTACCCTTGGAGACCTTTCCAGACAGGTGCTTGCTGGGTTCACTTTGGTGCGCCGCTCACCTCGGTTGTCCGTGGAGCAGAAAGCGTGGCCGGGGTCTTGGAACATCTTCAAGGTGTCTAACCCCCTGGAGTGGCGCTTCGGTCCGGAGGCTCAGAGAGAAGGGTCCGGCTTATGAATTTGGGTTAGGGTCTCCATCTCACTGAGGCCTCCGTTATGTTAGCCCAAAATTCACGAGAATATAGACCACCAATGAATACACCGGTGTGGCCTGGAAAAACCATAGAGAGAACAGAAAAGAAAGTACAAAGAGTTCTGTCATGGAGAGCGGGGGGGGGGGGGGGGGGGGGGCGGGGCGGGGGATAGAGAGCCCATGTGGAAAGTAGGGTTGCCTAGCTGGGCTTTTTGTTGTTGTTAAGTTTTAATTTATTTGCCAGTAGGGAGGGGGAGAGAGAGACAGCGAGAGAGAATGAATATGGACATGCCAGAGCCTCTAGCCACAATGAACTCCAGATGCATGTGCTACTTGGGCATCTGGCTTTATGTGAGTGCTGGGGAATTGAACCCAGGTTGTTTAGGCATTGCAGGCAAGCACTGTAACTGCTGAGCCATCTCTCCAGCCCCCCAGTAGGGCTTTACACACCCAAGAAAAGCACAGCGGAGCCCTATCTCTAGCCTGTAAAAAAGCTGGCAGGGAACTGAGCCACTGTGTTTGTCTTGAGAAATGTTTTGTCCAACTATATACGTCAGGGTTAACTTGACCTCCTGTGATGCTCATCGAAGCAAAGGAATGTGTGCCTCTCCTGCCCTGGCCTCGGCCCTCTTGGGCGTTCTTGGCAACTAGAGCACCTGCAGACCAAACCATGAGGTCATGACCTTCACGTGACAGGATGACGGCAGCACCAGGAGGGACTCAGTGTTCCTGAATTAGGTCACCCCCTCCCCAACCCCGTAAGCTCACCAAGTACAAGGCCAGAATGCTTCCTCATAGGAAAACATCTTTTGAAACTGAAACTATAGCCAGGACTATGACAGACAATTACCAAATTTGATCAAATCAAAGCCAGCTTCCTCTGTTGAACAGGGAAGCGGCCGCATTCCCTCCTTTTTTTTTTTTTTTTTTTTTTGGTTTTTTGAGGTAGGGTCTCACTGTAGCCCAGGCTAATCTGGAATTCACTATGTTCACTATATAGTCTCAGGGTGACCTTGAGCTCATGGCAATCCTCCTACCTTTGCCTCCCAAATGTGGGATTAAAGGCATTGACCAGCACTTAATCCTTTCTGCTCCCATAAAGAATCTTTGGGGACTGGGCACTGTGGTACACACATTTAAGCCCAGAACTCCATAGGCTGAGGTAGGAGAATCTATATGAGTTCTATACCAGCCTAGGAGTACAGTGAATTACAAGTCAACCTGGTTGTAGGTGAGACCCTACCTTGAAAAACAAAAAAAAAAAAAAAAAAGAAGAAGAAGAAGAATCTTTACGAGCTGGAGAGATGGTCAGTGATTAAACATGCTTGTTTACAAAGCCTGAGTTCAATTCCCCAGTACCCACATAAAGCCAGATGCGGGCCTGCAAAGCCAAAGGACCCAGGTTCTATTCCTCAGGACTCACGTTAGCCAGATGTACAAGGTGGCTCATGCATCTGGAGTTCATTTCCAGTGGCTGGAGGCCCTGGTGTGCCCATTCTCTCTCCCTCCTTCTTTCTCTATCAAATAAATAAATAAAGATTAAAAAATTTTAAAAAAACAAAGCCAGATACACAAAGTGGTGCATGCATTTGGAGTTCATTTACAGTGGCAACAGGCCTTGGTGTGCTGGCTCTCTCTCTCTCTCTCTCTCTCTCTTTCCTTGCAAATAAATTTTTAAAAAGATTTGGTCCAGGTATGTTAGTACACACCTTTAATCCCAGCATTTGGGAGACAGAGGTAGGAGGATCACAGTGAGTTCGAGGCGACCCTGAGACTACATAGTGAATTCCAGGTCAGCATGGGCTGGAGCAAGACCCTATCTCTAAAAACCAATAATAATAATAATAAATTATAATAAATAAATAAACGCATAAATAATTTTTGGGAGCTGGGGCTGTGGTTCACAGAGTGCTGTGCAGGCCTCCAATTGTGAGGCCCTGGGCTCCATCCTCAGCACTGCAAAGACGACTGAAGCAGCTTGACCTGTCCTTGTCATAGTACGTGGCCGGATCTCATTCCGACTGTTCCCATGGTACAGATCCACAACCAGATGGCTGGTTTGCTGGCCAGTGGAATCTCACGCTCATTCTGCGCGTGCTAGTGTGAGACTGGGCAGTGAGAGTGTCCCCCGTCATCCCTGTGCCTCATTAAGTCCCCGTAATGACAGGAAGATGCTCCAGGTGCTCACATGGAATAAACCTGAACCCCACTATGGGCTGGATTGTGGCCCCCCAAATCCATTTAATCAAGTTCTAACCCTCAGCACCTCGGAACACGACCATATTCATAGGTTAGACCCTTGAAAGACATGGCTAGGGTTGAGGACGTCATGCAAGAAGCCCCGGATTCAAACCCCAGCATGAAGCCAGGTGTGCCGGCACACTCTTGTAATTCCAGTGTTTGAGACACGGAAGCAGGAGGATCAGGAGTTCACGGCTGCCTAGGAGTGGGAGCTCACTCATTTAATCCCAGTACTCAGGAGGCTGAGGTAGGAAGAGCACTTTGAGTTCAATGCTAGCTTGGGCTACAGAGTGAGCTCCAGGTCAGCCTGGGCTAAAGTTAGACCCAAGCTTAAAAAGAGAGAGAGAGCATGGAGCTTTGCCTTTAATATATTATGTTAAACAAATAAAATTCAGGTGAATACTGCTAAAAAAAAAAAGAGAGAGAGAGAGAGAGAGAGAGAGAGAGAGCCAGGCATGGTGGCGCATGCCTTTAATCCCAGCACTTGGTAGGCAGAGGTAGGAGAATCACCACAAGTTCGAGGCCACCCTGATATGACATAATGAATTCCGGGTCTGCCTGGGCTACAGTGAGACCCTACCTCCAAAAACCAAAAAAAAAAAAGATATTCAAGGTCATCTTCACCTGCATATTTCAAGGTTGATTTGGGTTACTTGAGACACTGCCTCAAAAAAAAAAAAAAAAGTTGGGGGTCTAAGTAGCTGGACATGGCAGTCTATGCCTGTGATCTCAGAACTTGGAGGACAGAGGCAGAAGGATGGTGACTCCAAAGCCATCTTGGACTATCTAGCAGGACCCTGTCAAAAGAGGTGGAAGAGGGCTGGAGAGATGGCTCAGCAGTTAAGGCACTTGCCTGCAAAGCCAAAGGACCCAGGTTCGATTCTCCAGGACCCACGTAAGCCAGATACACAAGGTGGCTCATGCGTCTGGAGTTCATTTGCAGTGGCTGGAGACCCTGGTGCACCCATTCTCTCTCTCTCTCTCTATCTGTCTTTCTCCCCCACCCTCTCTCAAAAAAAATCAAATAAAATAAAGTTAAAAACAAACAAAAAGAGGTGGAGGAAATGAGGCAGTTGAGGGCCCCAGCCCAATCTTCCTGCTGTCCTTAAGAAGAAAGGAGACACCACAGATGCTCACATACACAAAACAGCTACGAAGCCAGCCGCCAGCTGGCTACCTGCAAGCTAAGGAGACAGGTCTTGGGAGAAGCCAGCCATCCTGACACTGTAATCTTGGACTTCAAGCCTCCAGAACAGTGAAAAAATAAACTTCTGAAGCCGGGCATGGTGGCACACGCCTTTCATCCCAGCACTTGGGAGGCAGAGGTAGGAGGATCACCATGAGTTTGAGGCCACCCTGAGACTCCATAGTGAATTCCAGGTCAGCCTGGGCTAGAGTGAGACCCTACCTCAAGAAAAGAAAGAAAAAAAGAAAAGAAAAAGAAAGAAACAAACAAACAAACTTCTGGTGTCTCTGTAAACTTCCCGAGAGGCCCATAGCCTGGAGTTAAAGCTGAGTGTCCCCACGGTCATCACCACCCATAGGTCCAGAAAACATTGAGACAAGTGCTCCAAGGAGTAAATCACTTAAGTTTCTTCACTGTTGGTTATGTGGGCTTCTTCTTTTTCTGCTTTTTATTCTTTTGAGTTTTGGTTTTTCGAGGTAGGGTCTTGCTCTAGCCCAAGCTGACCCAGAATTCACTATGTAGACTCAGGTGGGGTTTGAACTCACAATCCTCCTATCTCCGCCTGCCTCCCAAGTGCTGGGATCAAAGGCGTGTGCCAGCACACTCAGCTATTCTTTTTTTTTTTTTTTTTCAACATTAGGGACATCAGCACCTGGAGTTCGTCTACAATGGCTGGAGGCCCTGGTGTGCCCATTCTCTCCCCCTCTCTCTCTCTCTTTCTCCCTCTCTCTCTCTCTCTCTTTCTCTCTCTCTCTCTCTGCCTCTTTCTCTCAAACAAATAAATAAAATATATTTAAAAAAATATTTTTATTTACTTGGGGCTGGAGAGATGGCTCAGCAGTTAAAGCGCTTGCCTGCAATGCCTAACGACCCTGGTTTGATTTCCCAGAACCCACATACACAAAGTGGTGCATGCATCTGGGATTTGTTTACAGTGGCTCCTACTTCTGCCTCCCAAGTGCTGGGACTACAGGCATGCACCACTATGTCCAGATAATTGTTTTGTTTTGACCGTTGTAATATGGTTATAGATGGTGTGGATATTTGTTTATCAGGCATAAGGAGCTTTGTGTACTAAAGGGTTTTGTACAATGCATTTAAGCTATAACATTATAGCTTATACTATTTAAAAACATGGAGGGCTGAAGAGTTAGCTTAGCAGTTTTAAGGCACTTGCCTACAAAGCCAAAGAACCCAGGTTTGATTCCCCAGTACCCATGTAAAGCCAGGTGCACAGGTGATGCATGTGTCTGGAGTTCATTTGCAGTGACTGTAGGCCCTGGTGCACCCATTCTCTCTCTCAAATAAATATTAAAAAAAAAATGTAGGGTCTGGGAAGATGGCTCAGTGGTTGAAGGTGCTTGCTTGCAAAGTCTGTGGTCAGAGGTTCAATTCCCCAGTACCCAGGTGAGCTAGACACAAAAAGTGATGCAGGTGCCTTGACTCGAGGGAGGTGGTTTGTTTGCAGCAGCAACAGGCCTCTCAACACACCACACCACACACACACACACACACACACACACACACACACACACACACACACCATGTATCAATAGCTAAATAAAACATTTTTGAGGACTCCTGATTTCTTTTGACTATTGACTCCCTGAGTTTCAGAGATGCGAAACTTTGCCGGTAGAGGGCGCTGAAGGACGCACAGTGGGGCAGAAAGTGCGCGCGCAGGTGTGAGCGCTATTCTGCTCCTGCTCTGTAGCTGGTTAGCCTTGTGTATGAGGCTGTCTAGCGATGAACATCAGACATCCCGCGTGTTGAGACCCTCAGGCCTAGGACCGACTTCCTGCAGCCCTCTTTTTTTTTTTTTTTTTTTTTTGGCTTTTTTTAGTTTTTTGAGGTAGGGTCTCACTCTAGCCCAGGCTGACCTGGAATTCACTATGTAGCTTCAGGGTGGCCTCGAACTCATGACGATCCTCCCGAGTGCTGGGATTAAAGGCGTGTGCCACCACGCCCGGCTCCTGCAGCCCTCTTGAGGAAGAGAGCACCCATGCGACATCTCACATCTACACTTGTCCTCATGCTGGTGACTATAGAGAAGCTGTAGGCCTAGCATCCACCCCATTTAACATCCAGCAGGCTGCAGCGCTCTCTTCCAAGCGATCTGAACCCCAGCCCAGGAGGGCTCCCAGCCTTCCCTGGGGCTTCCCTCGGGAACGTTTCGAAGTTCCCTTTGTACCTTTAGGTTACCTTCCTGTATACGCTGGACTGTCCTTGGTATCAATCAACCCGTTGAAATCGCGGTGTGGCTTCTGTCTCCGGGTTGTGCACAGCTGGCTCCAGATGCTGAAGCTACGGTTGTCCCCACGCCCTCCTCCTTCCCACCCTGTCCTTCTTAGGTGCCAGGCTAAGGCCACATGCTGCAGGTTCTGTCTGTCTTATTTCCTCCCCTCCACTGGGCACAGGCAAACCTCCTCACAGGATTAATTCTTTCTTGGCATTTGGTTTCAGATGCCCCAAACAGTGCAGCCTCCCGTCAGATGAGGAACAAAGTTCCCGTGAGCCCCAGGATACTCTGTTCCACAGACCAAGACCACCTCCCTGGCCCCTGTTCCAGGCTTGTCCCCTACCAGCCACGGTGGCCTCCTTGAAGACCCACAGACACAGACGAGACCTCCCCTCAGGATTTTCTGTTTAGCTTAATTGCCCTGCCAGGGATGAAATGTGGGACCTCACACCTCGGAAGCCAGCACAGTACACTGGGCTGCATCCCCTGCCCTACTCCATCCTGGATGCCAGGATGATTCCTGACTCTTTTCAGCCTTCTTCCCCAGTACCGATGTAAGCCAGATGCACAGAGTGGCACATGCTTAGGCAAGTGCGTTAACCACTGAACCACCTCTCCAATCCCTAAAGGCAGTTTCTTTCTTTCTTCCTTTCTTTCTTTCTTCCTTTCTTTCTTCCTTCCTTCCTTTCTTTCTTTCTTTTTTCCTTTCTTTTTTTGGAGGTAGGGTTTCACTCTAGCCCAGGCTGACCTGGAATTCACTATGTAGTCTCAGGGTGGCCTTGAATTCATGTTGATCCTCCTACCTCTGCCTCCCGAGTGCTGGGATTAAAGGTGTGTGCCACCATGCGCAGCTCTAAAGCATTTTTATTTATTTATTTATTAGAGAGAAAGAGACAGATAGAGAGAAAGAAAGAATGGGCACGTCAGGGCCTCTAGCCACTACATACGAACACCAGACACATGTGCCCCCTTGTGCATCTGGCTTATGTAGGTCCTGGGGAATCAAACCCGGGTCCTTAGGTTTCGCAGGCCAATGCCATAACCACTCAGCCATTTCCCCAGTCCCGCCGGCTGTAAAACATTTTTAAAGCTGGCCATGGTGTTCCATACATAATAGTCCCAGCACTCAGGAGGCTAAGGCCAGAGGGGCATGTTTTCAATACCAGCCTGGGCCACACCATGCCTGGTGAAGGCAGTTTCTTGCATAGCCTGATGGCCGGGGTTTGAGTACCCGTTACCTACAAAAAGCCAGTTGTTAGCCGGGCGTGGTGGCGCACGCCTTTAATCCCAGCACTCGGGAGGCAGAGGTAGGAGGATCGAGGCCACCCTGAGACTCCATAGTGAATTCCAGGTCAGCCTGGGCTAGAGTGAGACCCTACCTTGAAAAACCAAAAACAAAAAGCCAGTTGTTTGCAGTGGCTGGATGCCCTGGCGCACCCTTTCTCTCTCTCTCTCTCTCTCTCTCTCTCTCAAATAAATAAATAAATAAATAAAAATAAATAAATAAAAGCAGGTGGCACACGCCTTTAATCCCAGCACTTGGAAGGCAGAGGTAGGAGGATCACTGTGAGTTCGAGGCCACCCTGAGACTACATAGTGAATTCCAGGTCAGCCTGAGCTAGCATGAGACCCTACCTCGGAAAACCAAAAAAAAAAAAAAAAAAAAAAAAGGGGGGGGGTGTTGGAGGGATGGTTTAGCGGTTAATTTGTAGTGGCTGGAGGCCCTGGCATACCCATTCTTTCTATCTGTTTCCCTCTGTCTCAAATAAGTAAATAAAAATATTTAAAAATAAGTAAATAAATAATAAAAAGGGCTAGAAGGGTTGCTTTGCGGTTAAGGCACTCCATTGCAAAGCCAAAGGACCCAGGTTCAATTCCCCAAGACTTACGTCAGCCAGGTGCACAAGGTGGCACATGCTTCTGGAGTTAGTTTATAGCAGTTGACGGCCGTGGCACACCCATTCTCTCTCTCTATCTGCCTCTTTCTCGCTCTCTCTTGAATAAATAAAATATTTAAAAAAAAAGTTTGTTGTTTTGCTTTTGTTTTTCGAGGTAGGGTCTCACTCTGTCCCAGGCTGACCTGGAATTCATTATGTAGTCTCAGGGTGGCCTTGAACTCACGGCGATCCTCCTACCTCTGCCTCCTGAGTGCTGGGATTAAAGGTGTGTGCCACCACACCCGGCTATAAATAATATTTTTTAAAAAGATGGATAGGGGCTGTAGAGATGGCTTAGCACTTAAGGTCCTTGCCTGCAAAGCCTAAGGACCCAGGTTCAATCTCTCTCCAGATCCCACGTTAGCCAGGCACACAAAGGTGAGGCAAGTGCAAGATCGCACATGCCCACTAGGTGGCATAAGCGTCTGGAGTTTGCAGTGTCTGGGGCCCTGGCACACCAATGCTCTCTCTCTCTCTCACTCCCTTACTCTCGCTCTCATTCTCTTTAAAATAATAATAATAATTTAAAAAGTGGATAAGTGCCTAAGGAATGACACCCAAGGTTATCCTCTGGCCTACACACACAACGTGTTAATGGACTGAATACAGTGCCCTTGGCCGGGCATGGTGGCACACACCTTTAATCCCAGCACTTGGGAGGTAAAGGAAGGAGGATCTCCATGAGTTTGAGGCCACTCAGAGACTACATAGTGAATTCCAGGTCAGCCTGGGCTAGAGAGCAAGATCCTACCTCGAGAACCCCCCCCCCCAAAAAAAAAGTGCCAGTGTCTCCCCTGGGATGTCTGTGTAAGACCCAGCCCTGCCCGCTCCTCCTCCAGGAGGCCCTCCCTTACTAGATGGGCTCTGGACTCTGGAGGGTACTTGTTCTTGTGGACCCCCTACTCCCTCCCCCCGCCCCACACAGCACAATGCCTAACTTTAAATGTCAGATCCAGTCCAAAGACGAAGTAGCAAGAAGAAAACAGACGAGCTTTACTACAACAAGGGAGGAAGTGGGGGCGTGGGGGGAGGACAGGCTGGGCAGAGGAGGGCGGGCAGGGCAGCGGAAGGGAGGAGTGGGCTCCACGCTAGGGTGGTCTGCACTGACAGCCGTTTGACACATGCACGTGACACACAGTGATGACCGGGCCGGTCACTTCTTCCACTCCTTCCTCTCGTAGTCCCAGTGGGAGGCCAGGCCCTGCACCGGGTTGCTCTTCATGTCCAGCAGGCGCTGCAGCTGCTGGGCTTTTCTCTCTTCGGTCAAGGTGACAGGCTTCTCCGGGAACACTGCGGGGAGGACGAGGGTGAGGCGGCGGCGGCTGCACATGCTCCTGCAGGCCATCTACCTCCCCGGCGAGCCCAGGTCAGGGTCCCCTGCGCAGAGGGGCGCCCCTCCACCCTCACTCCGGCCTCCTTGGCTCCCGGACCTCTCGGTTCTGATCTCACTTTCCCTTAGACTCCCTAGAGAATTGAGCCAAGGTCCTGGCCCGCCCTGAGCCCCGTGTCCCCATCTACCTCTGAGGCCAATGGGAGTAGAGGCACCTGAATCCTCCCACTCCGCACCTGTGTGGCTGGGACAGGTCGCTTCACCTCTCCAGCCTCACCTATCAGCGCTAGGCGGCGTCTGGGAGGGCTGTGGGGTTGGAGTTGCTATTGAGGGGCTCCACGTGGAGCTGGGCAGACAGCAAGTGCCCACTGCGGACTCCCACTCGCCAGGAAGGGCAAGAGAGCTGCTTGTGTGGCCTGGGGGAGGGGGAGGTAGATGGCCCATATTCACTTTAGAAACCAAGGGTGTTGGCGCTGGCTTGTGACACTTGAGATGCTGAGGCAGGAGGATAGAAAATTCCAGGCCAGCCTGATCTACACAGAGAGATTCTGTCTCAGAAAATACAAAATAAGATAAAATAATAAATAAATACCAAGGGGGAGCAACACTTAACTGTAAGGCTAAAGCCCTCAGGGGGTGGGGAATTGGAGGGGCCCTTATCTGTGGACCAGGAAAGGCCTGGGGGCTGGAGTTTCCAACCCTAAATGCATCTCTGGCCCACCTGCTCATCAGACGGACCCAGCTGGTCCATCCTTGCTACTTTCTATCTCAGGGGTGAGCAGGTAAGGTCCCTGTGATGCACCAAGACCTGGGCTAGACCATGTTGTTTCCCAAAGACTTTCTCATTTCATACTCATGAGGCAGGAATTCCCATGGAGCGTCTACAGAAGAAGCACTAAACAGAGTCAGTGGCTGGGCGTGGTGGGGGCTCACACCTGTGTGGCCAGCACTCAGGAGGCAGAGGCAGGAGAATCACACTGGAAGCCAGTATGGGTTACAGGGACAATAGGGAAACTGTCTGAAATGATTAAAAAAGCGGGGTGTGGTGGCGCACGCCTTGAATCCCAGCACTCAGGAGGCAGAGGTTCGAGGGGTCGCTGTGAATTTGAGACCACTCTGAGACTACAGAGTGAATTCCAGGTCAGCCTGGGATAGAGTGAGACCCTACCTAGGGGGAAAAAAAAAAACAGAATAATAAGTATCATTGTTTTTTTTTGTTTCTGTTTTTGAGGTAGGGTCTCACTCTAGCCCAGTCTGGCCTGGAATTCACTATGGAGTCTCAGGGTGGCCTTGAACTCATGGCGATCCTCCTACCTCTGCCTTCTCAGTGCTGGGATTAAAGGAGTGCACCACCAGCCCCGGCTCTCATTATTATTGTTTAAAAACAAGGAACCTGGGGGCAGGGGAAGTGGCTAAGCAGGTTAAGAGCACTTGCCACACAGACACGAAGAACTGAGTTTGATCCCCAGTGCCCATGTAAAAAGCCATGCTTGGGGCTGGAGAGATGGCTTAGCAGTTAAGGCATTTGCCTGCAAAGCCAAAGGACCACGGTTCAATTCCCCAGGACACATGTAAACCAGATGCAGAAAATGGCACATGCATCTGGAGTTCGTTTGCAGTGGCTGGAGGCCCTGGCGTGCCCATTCCCTCATTCTCTCAAATAAGTTAAAATAAATAAAATAAAAAGCCATGCTTGACTGCACACACATGTAACCCCAACACTGAGCAAGGAGGAGAGAGAAGGCTCTCTCAGGCTCCCTGGTCAGCCAGGCCAACCAAAATATGGGGCGCTGCAGGTTCAGTGAGAGACTCTGTTTCAGGGAAATAAGGTGGAAGAGAGATAGAAGGAAGACTCCAACACCCTCTTCTGAATTCCACACACATGTTCATGTTGTGTGCGCATCGACACATACATGTGCATGCACCACAATCGCACAATCACACCCACGGCACATACTACACACACCAGAAAAAAGAAAAGAAAAGAATAGAAACCTAGGTGTAGTACTGTAACCCAGCACTTGAGAATCTGAGACAGGAGGATTACTGAAAGTTTGAGTCCAGTGAGCTCCACATTAGCCTGGCCTACAAAGTGAGATCCTGACTTTAAACAGCAGGGAGGGGGCTGGAGAGATGGTTCAGTAGTTAAAGGTACTTGCTAGGCAAGGCCTGCTAGCCTGGGTTCCGTTCCCCAGTACCAATATAAAGCCAGATGCACCAAGTGACTCATGTATCTGAAGTTCGTTTGCAGTGGCAAGAGGACCTGGCATGCCCATTCTCCCTCTCATTTTCTCTCTTTCCTTGAAAATAAATAAATAAACAAATATTTTTTTAAAAAAAAACAACAACAGGGCTGGTAAGATGGCTGGGCAATTAAGGTGCTTGCCTGCAAAACCTAAGGACCCAAGTTCTATTCCTCAGTATGCACTTAAAGTCAGATGTTCAAGGTGGCGCATGCGTCTGGAGTTTATTTGCAGTGGCTAGAGAACCTGGCATGCCCATTCTCTTTCCATCTGCCTCTCTCTCTCTCATAAATAAATAAATAAAATATTTTAAAATTAGAAAAACAATGAAATGTGTTATAAAATACATGGCTAATACCCACCAATCCCACCAGTCAGTACCACCACCATTCATGACAATGTGCCAAGCACTGACCTTCTCATTAAACTGTCACAAGAACCCAGAGATGCCAACTGTTATTCTCACTTTACAGATGAGAAAACTGAAGCTCAAAGAGATGGATTCCCTACATTACAGCCCAAGAAACCAATTTAATTTCTGTTGTTGTTGTTGTTTTGAGGTAGGGTTTCACTCTAGCCCAGGCTGACCTGGAATTCACTATGTAGTCTCAGGGTGGCCTCAAACTCATGGTGATCCTCCTACCTCTGCCTCCCGAGTGCTGGAATTAAAGACGTGCACCACCATGCCCGGCAAGAAGCCAAGTTTTTCCCTTCACCTTCCAGGTGCCCTTAAGAGCCTGGCCAGTGGCTATGGCTGCAAGGGCATGGCCCAGCCCGCAGCCAGATGAGGCGTCCACTCACCATAGACCCGCTGCCACCAAATCAGCAGACCCGTGAGTCCGATGAAAAAGAAGACACAGCCCATCACGGTCTTCCACTCGCTGGAGCGACGGTTCATCTCAGCGAAGCTTTCCCTGAACTGGAGCCGGTACACTGGAGGCAGGTGGGGTGGGGTGGGGGAGGGGTGGGGGAGGGCTCATGTGCATCCACACCAAGGACCCTGGAGCCAGCTATTGGCCCTGGGCTATCCCCTCCCTGCAGCAGATGCTCATCACCAAGCCCATTCCTTTTTTTGTTTTGTTTTGCTTTTGGAGGTAGGGTCTCACTCTAGCCCAGGCTGACCTGGAATTCACTATGTAGTCTCAGGGTGGCCTTGAACTCACAGTGATCCTCCTACCTCTGCCTCCCGAGTGCTAGGATTAAAGCCGTGTGCCACCACGCCCAGCTAAATTTTTTTTTTTTTTGCATGTACATGTGTGTGTGGTATGGGTTTATGTATATTCCGTGTGCGTAGGTGTGTGTGTGTGAGGGTGTACATGCGTTGATGTTGGGTGTCTCTTCCTCTATCACTCTACACTTTGTTTTTAGATAGAATCTCTCACTAAATCTGAGGCTAATTTGGCTTGACTAGCTAGCTAGCAAGCCCTAGGGACCCTGTCTCTACCTCCCTGGGCTGAGATTGTATGGCCAGCTTTTCACGTGGGCGCAGGGGAGTCGAACTCGGGTCCTTGTGCTTGTGCAGTAAATACTTTACAGAGGAGCCATCTCTCCAGCTCCGTTTTTGTTTGTTTGTTTGTTAATTTTTATTTATTTATTTATTTGAGAGTGACAGAGAGAGAAAGAGGCAGAGAGAGATAGAGAGAGAATGGGCGTGCCAGGACCTCCAGCCACTGCAAACGAACTCCAGACGCGTGTGCCCCCTTGTGCATCTGGCTTATGTGGGTCCTGGGGAATCGAGCTTCAAACCGGGGTCCTTAGGCTTCATAGGCAAGCGCTTAACCACTAGGCCATCTCTCCAGCCCTCCTTCCTTTTTTTTTTTTTTTTTTTTTTTAACTCAACCACCGTCTCACTTTGAGATCCTCCTGCCTGAGTGCTGGGATTACAGGTGTGTGCTCCCACATCAGAAATTTTTTTTATTTTCCAGGAGAGAGAGATAGAGAGAGAGAGAGAAAGAGAGAGAGAGGATGAATGGGCACATGCCAAGGCTTCTAACCGCTGCAAACAAACTCCAGATGCATGCGCCACTTGGTGTATCTGGCTTTACATGAATACTGGGGAGTCAAACCTTAACCACTGAGCCATTTCTCCAGCTTGAAGTTTTTAAAAATGTTTTTATTTTTATTTATTTATTTGAGAGAGAGAGAGAAAGAGGCAGAGAGAGTGAGAGAGAATAGGTGCACCAGGGCCTCCAGCTGCTGCAAACAAACTCCAGACGCATGTGCCACCTTGTGCATCTGGGTTACATGGGATCTGGGGAATTGAATTTGGGTCCTTTGGCTTTACAGGCAGGTGCCTTAACTGTTAAGCCATCTCTCCAGCCCCTAGCCTGGATTATTTATTTATTTATTTATTTATTTGAAAGAGAGGAGAGAGAGAGAAGCAGATAGAGAGAGAGAGAATAGGTGCACCGGGGCCTCCAGTCACTGCAAACGAACTCCAGATGCATGCACCCCCTTGTGCATCTGGCTTTATGTGGGTCCTGGGGAATCTAGCCTGGGTGGGGGGTCTTTAGGAAGAAGACTGGGGTGGTTTGAATGTAAAATGCCTCCCGTGCACTCATGCATTTGAATACTTAATCCCCTGTTGGTGCCTCAGCTTTGGAGGATTGTGGAACCTTTAGGAGGTGGAGCACTGCTGGAGGAAGTGTGACCCTGGAGGCGTGTGTGCCTTGTGTTAGTTACATCCGGGCCCCAGTTGGTATGTTCTCTCCTGCCCCACCCCTCACACGGAACATAAACCCTTGCCTTCGTTCAGCAGCTTTCGGTCCTGTATTTTCTTTTTTTTTATTTTTTATTTTTTATATTTATTTATTTATCTATTGTTTTTTCGAGGTAGGGTCTCACTCTGGCCCAGGCTGACCTGGGATTCACTATGTATTCTCAGGGTGGCCTCAAATTCACAGCAATCCTCCTACCTCTGCCTCCCGAGTGCTGGGATTAAAGGCGTGCGCCACCACGCCCAGCTCTTTCTTTTCTTTTCATTTTTATTTCATTTTATTTGTTTATTTGAGAGAGAGGCAGATAGGTAGAGAGAGAGAGAGAGAGAGAGAGAGAGAGAGAGAGAATGGGCATGCTAGGGCCTCCACCCACTGCAAATGAACTCCAGATGCATGTGCTGCCTTGTGCATCTGCCGTTACATGGGTACTAGGGAATCGAACCTGAGTCCTTTGGCTTTGTACGTAAGCATTTAAACTGCTAAACCATCTCTCCAGTCCTCTTTTCTTTTCTTTTCTTTTCTTTTTTAATTATTTATTTGCAAGGACAGAGCGAGAGAGGAGACAGAGAGAGAGAATGAGTGCACCAGGGCAGGCATCTAGCCAGTGCAAATGAATTCTAGATGTATGTGCCACCTTGTGCATCTGGTTTATGTGGATACTGGGGAATTGAACCCAGGTTGTTAGGCTTTGCAGGCAATGCCTTAACCACTAAGCCATCTCTGCAGCCCTAGTCCTGACCCTTTTTTTGTTGTTGTTGTTGTTTTGAGGTAGTGTATCACTCTTGCCCAGGCTGACCTGGAGGCTGACCTCGAACTCACAGTGATCCTCCTGCCTCTGCCTCCCCAGTGCTGAGATTATAGGTGTGTACCACCACTCCCAGCAGTCCTGTATTTGGTTCTAGCGATGTGAAAGTAACTGATATAGAGACTGACCTCACTCTCTCTTCCTCCCTGCCTTCCTTCCTTCCTTCTTGTTTCCTTTCCTCCTTTTTCCCTTCTTTCCTCCCCTCTTTCCTGTTTTCTTTTTTTTTTTTTTAATTGTTATTTTTATGTATTTGAGAGCAACAGAGAGAGAGAGAGAGAGAGAGAGAGAGAGAGAGAGAGAATGGGCACGCCAGGGCCTCCAGCCACTGCACATGAACTCCAGATGTGTGCGCCCCCTTGTGCACCTGGCTTACGTGGGTCCTGGGGAATGAAGCCTCCAACCCGGGTCCTTAGGCTTCACAGGCAAGCACTTAACTGCTAAGCCATCTCTCCAGCCCTCCTTCCTTTATTTTTTTCCTTCCTTGCTTTCTTCCTTCCTCTCATCCTCTCTCCTTCCCTTCCTCCCCTCTTGCCTTCCTCCTCTTCATTCCCTCATAAGTGTTCTTGAACTTTTATAACTGTTGCCCTGTGCGAACAGTGCTTTCTTTGTACGTTAGATAGGAAAATGGCTGTGTGAAGGGAGATGGGAGCAGGCAGCCCTTCCTGGGGTGGAACCGTGCTGGGCTGGCGCATTTGGCCGTGACAGTGAGTCTCCACCCAGGCACAGCAGAGAGGAGAAAGGAGCCAGGGCGAGGGTGAGGAGTGATGGAGGAGCCCCTTCCCTCCAGCAGTGAGGGGGTCAGGGGTCAAAGTACTATAGTATCTTGGGCAAAGCCGCCCTGTGCTGAGCCCTGGCACTCTACTGTAACACACCAAGAGAGCACACAGCCTTCTGTGGAGCCCAGGGTTTGGCAGCCCCAGAAGGGCCTTGGTGCCATGATCTGTGTGGGTGTAGATCCTGCCGCGCTCTAGCTCTATGGCCAGTGACTCAACGGTGAGCTATGAGGGTACTACCTTCACTGCCAGGCCAGCTTCGGGCAAGTCAAGGGTGGGTACTGGGCATGCTTTGTGACACTTAGGGGAACAAGGAAAGGGAGGCGTCCTTTTCAGATTTGGAAGGCAGAAGGAGGGAGGGAGATGAAAGGGAGAGGGAGAGATGTGAAAGAAAGAAAAGGAGTCCAGGCAGAGCAGTGGCCATGGGAGGTCTCTGGGCAATGATGCAGCCAGCTAGCTCCTTGCTGTATTCCCAGAGCCTGGCCTTGCAGTAGGTGCCTGTGAGGTGATGGATGAACCAGCAGTGCCTCTGCCCACTAGGACCCCCTGAAACACAAGGGGTCAGTCTGGGTTCCACCGTCTATAGAATGAGCCTAGGGGGCTCCAGATATCAAAAGTCAGTCCAGGGCTATGCAGCCCACCCTGCTTCCCGGGTCCTACCCTTGCTCCCCACCCACCTCACCTGCCTCTCTCTGTGTCCCACCTAGTGACCATCAGGACCCCCCATGCCTCCTGCTGTGACACCCTTCCCCATGTTGTTCCCACTACGTGGCAGGGCCCTCCCCCTCCCTCCAAGACCTCTGCATTTCATCAGTCCCTGGGACACATGCCACCTCAGCCACACGTCCCACTTCGCCATGACTGGACTGTGAAGGCAGGAGCCTTCCAGGTAACATACTTCATGTTCTCACTGTCACTGACAGTCAGCCACCAAGGTTCAGTGACTGAAAGAATGAATGAAGGGACTCCACCCCTCCGTTCATTCAGATATTTGGGGCTTTCTGTCTCTGGGCGTCTCCGTGCCTCCCTCCACCCCAGCAAGCCAGCCCCTCCACAGAACATACGGGCCACCTTCTCCTCCTGGCTCAGCTGGGCCCAGCTGCCCTTCTCCTTCTCCTTCAGGGCCTGCTGCTCCGCGGTGAGCTCCGTGCAGTAGGGCTCATCCGGCATGGGGTAGGAACGCTGGGCATAGTGGTTGGTATAGTAGGGGGTCATCTTCCCCTGGCTGTGGGCTGAAGGCACAAGAGAGGAAGCTGGGTCCGGGCTGCTCCTAGGGTTGTCCTGTCTCTCACTGTGATATTAATTTTAAAAAAAGGCTGCATTTATTTATTTATTTTATTTTGGCTTTTCAAGGTAGTAGGGTTTCACTCTAGCTCAGGCTGACCTGCAATTCACTATGGGGTAGTCCCAAACTCACAATGATCCTCATACCTCTGCTTCCCGAGCTCTGGGATGAAAGGTGTGTGCCATCACGCCCGGCCCAGGGCTGCATTTATTGAGCACTTTACTGAGTGCCAGTTTAAGGCAACCTTGTGAGTTGGCTCATTGGCTTCATCATTGCGAGCCAGGTGCTGTGGTGGTCATCTCAGTTGAAGACACTGAGCAGCTAAGTGACCGGCTGAGATTCACAGCAAGACAGAACAGGTCCGGAACCACAGGTCGGCCCGCTGGCTGCAAACCCCATGTTTTCTTGGGAAGATCTAAGCCAGGGAGTGCATGTGAGGCTGAGGCCCGCAGTGAGCGGAGGCTCACGGAGGGAACGTAAGGCCCTGGTGTGAACGTCTCTGCAAACTGTGAAGTGGCTGGAGTGGCTTTGGTCAGCTGGTCTGAGCTGCACCAAGGCCCCGTGCCTTGCTCTGCTTCTGCATGGCACACTTCAAAGGTCTCTCGCAGCACCTGGCACAGCCCAGTGCTCAGTAGTCACTGATCCTCCCTTCCTCTGGAAGAAGCTGCTCATCACAGCTGAACCCAGAGTCCACAAGCGTGGCCAGGCTACCCAGAGCAAGACTGGACAATAGAGGGTGTTAATAGACATGTTACTGTTTATTGACACTAGAGGTGCCCACCCAAGGGACAGCACTGACACAGCCTTGGGTAAGGGTCTCTTCTTTCTCTCTCTCTTCTTTTTTAACTTTGGTTGTTTGGGGTAGATTGTATGCATGTTAGTGTGAGTGTGGGCGCACACGTGTGCAGACATGCATGTGTGTACGTGAAGGCCCGAGTAAAACCTCAGGTGTTATCCTCACGAAGGCCATTCACCTCCACTGACACAGGGTCTGTCACCCGCCTTGGAAGTCACCAAACTAGCTGGCCAGGGGAATCTAGACACCTGCCTGTCTCTGCCTCCCAACACATTCTCTGTGGGTAACTGGGGATTGAACTCAGATCCTAATAATTGCACAGCAAAAATTATACCCACTGAGCTATCTCTCCAGCCTGTTGCTTTGGTTTTCTGAGACATGGTCTCCCTCTGCAGCCCCAGGTTGACCTCCAACCTGTGTTGAGCCTCCTGCCTCAGTTTCCCAAGTATTTGGTATTACAAGCATGAGCCAACACACCCAGCTCAGGTCCTGCCTCTTCTAGTATCTTATTCCCTGTGGCCCAGTTGCTCATCTGAGGAGTAGAGTCACCATCACCTGGCATAGTAAGGGCTCAACAAATGTTTTCTTCAATCTTATTCTCCTGAGACTGTCAGTAAGGCCCTCTGCTATCTGGCTGAAGTTTCTTCTTCTTTGGGCCTTTTTCTTCTGGACTAGCCTAGGTTAGAAAGAATTCAGGGTTCCCGTCCTGTAACGGCACCCCCCCCCACACACACACAAATGACTTAGTGTCTTGAGGTACTGGTGGGGAGCAGGCCCTGAGGAAACCTGGAATAAAGGGGTCCTCAGTAGCCTCCAGGACCCAGGAGAGGGATTGCGGAAAGTGGTACGTGGCAGTTTGCAGGACCGCCCGCCAGAGCTCTGGAAGTGGGCTGGGAAGGAGGAGTCTTGGCCTTACCAGTGCCTCCTGGGCTGTGGGTCCCTCGGATCCCGACTCCTCCTCCCGTCGTCCTCAGCACCAAGCTCCTGGCGGCTCTGGAGAACATCTGGGGAGCGAGTTGTGCCCCTCAAGGTCAGAGTCCTTTGCCCTGACTTGCTGGGTGTGTGAAGGTTCCACGGGGGAGTTACGCTTCCGTCCCTGACCCTTTCCGTTTTGTCTAATTTTCCAGTGAGGGTAGGTGGGGGCTGCAGATGTCTGGACCCCCCCACCACCACCACCACCACCGCCAGCGTTAGGTCCTCTATTCGCAATTGAGAAGTGGAAGGAAGTCACACGCTCTGGGTCGGGTCTGAACAGTCTGGGGCTGGGCACCTGCGTTCGGATGCCAACCCCATCACAGCCAGGTTGCCCACCCCAGGTTGTCTTCCCACTTCGAGGAGTCCTGAGCTTTCCCAGCAGGGCCATCTGCAGAAGTCTCCGCGCAGATGGTCCCTGCCCCGCCTCCCAGTTCCTTCTCTAATTAGCTGCCTACGTGACCACCGCCTGCTCAGCTGGATTCGGGGGTGGGGGCGGCAGGCTGAGCCCCACCACCCCTGCCTGGGGACCAGCAGGGTCTGCTATCGCAAGGGCACTGCACATCTGGGAGAGAAAGGGGCCAGCCCACCTCTGGAAAGAGAGAAGCACCCCCCACCTCCAAGAGGAGGGATGCCGAGGACTAGAGCACTCTGCATGCAAGCAGTGGGGGGGGGGGGTCCCCAGCAGCAGGAAGACGGGACTGCACGGTGATGCAGGAGCGCCCCGGAAGGGTAACTTCCAGGAACCCCCTACCCTTCTCTGCAGTGGGACCTTACTCCCCACTCACCTCTCGGGCTGGCGGCTGGAGCGATCCCCGGTCTGCCCTGCCCAGTGACTGGCCCGAGGGGACCCGAGCTCGGCCCCGCCCCCAACCCCCCCCCCCCGCGTGGGAACATCCCGCCTTCGCCGCCCGCCCGAGCACCGGGTCGAGTCCCGGGGGGGGGGGGGGCGCGGGGAGCGCGGGCGGCCACGATGCCTCTAGAGACCCCCGGGCTGTCAGCCCTGGGCAGTCCCGAGAGAGGGAGGACCCCGCCGCCACACCTTTCCTCCTGGCCATCCATCCCTCCTGGAGGGCAAGACTCGCCAGCCTTCCAGCCCGGGTCCCCGGTGCCTGCCCCCACACCCTCGAATAAGTAAATAAATATTAAAAAGAAAAAGAAGGGCTGGAGGGAAGGCTTAGCAGTTAGGGCGCGCTAGCCTACAAAGCCAAAGAACCCAGGTTCGAGTCCCAGGACTCACGTAAACCAGATGCACAAGGGGACGCATACAGTTTGCAGTGGCTGGAGGCCCTGGCGTGCCCATTCTCTCTCTCTCTCTCTCTCTCTCTCTCTCTCTCTTTCTCTCTCTCTCTCTCTCTCTCTCTCTCTCTCTCTCTCTACCTCTCCCCCCCAAATAAATAAATAAATAAATAAATAAATAAATCTTAAAAAGAAAAAGATGCTGGGCATGTTGGTGCACGCCTTTAATCCCAGCACTCAGGACGGTGAGGTAGGAGGATTGCTGTAAATTCAAGGCCAGCCTGAGACTACATAGTGAATTCCAGGTCAGCCTGGCCTAGAGTGAGATCCTACTTGGAAAAACAAGAACAAAAACAAAAAAAGAAAAGAAAAGAAAAAAGAGAGAGCTAGGGAGATTACTCAGCAGTTAAAGGCCCTTGCTTGCAAAGCCCACCTACCTAGGTTCAATTCTTCAGCGGGTGATCCAGGTTCAATTTTCTTTTTTTTTTTTTCTTTTTTTTTTAAAAAAAACTTTTATAACTTTATTTTTACACTCAAGAAGTTAGTTCTCAGCCGGGCGTGGTGGCGCACGCCTTTAATCCCAGCACTCGGGAGGCAGAAGTAGGAGGATCGCTGTGAGTTCAAGGCCACCCTGAGACTCCATAGTGAATTCCAGGTCAGCCTGGGCTAGAGTGAGACCCTAAGTCGAAAAACCAAAAAAAAAAAAAAAAAAAAGAAGTTAGTTCTCATCCACGTTGACAGTCTGTAGATTTTTGAATGTGGTAACAGGGACATAGGTCACCACAGTATAAAGTTTATTTGGTGAATCTTCTTCCTCATTTTGTTTCCTGGACAACCGTACACGAATACGATATGGGACATTCCTTATTCCCTTGGCCCAGACAGCTTTGTTGAGCCTGGTATCAATGCGCTCATCTGGAGTCCCCATCTCCTTCATGGCAAACTTCCGGATCTCTTTGTGGGCCCGAGGGGCCCGCTTCTTGAAGCCCACTCCATGGATGCGCTTATGAATGGTGATGGTGTCCTCTCGGGTGGCAGAACGGCCCTTTTTTGTTTGTTTGTTTGTTCCTGTAAAAACCAGATGCATTTGCAGCAGCAGGAGATCCTGGTGTGCGCGCACGCACACACAGGCTGCACACACGCACGCGCGCGCACATACACAAATGTTTATTTATTTAAAGAGAGAGAATGGGCACACCAGGGCCTCTAGCCACTGAAAATAAACTCCAGACTCATGCATCACCCCCTTGTGCATCTGGCTTATGTGGGTTTTGGGGAATGGAACCTGGGTCTCTTAGCTTTGCAGACAAGTGCCTTAACAGCTAGGCAATCTCTCTAGTCCCACAATTTTTGTTTTTTTAAGAGGGAGAGAAAAATAGGGAGCAAGAGGGAAAAGAAGTATGGGAAGGGAGATGGAGAGACATAAAACTCCCATGGGCTTCACATATTAGCTTTTGTGGCCAAGCATGGAGGCACACGCCTTCTTTTTTTTTTTTTTTTTTTTTTTTTTTTTTTTTTGAGGTAGGGTCTCACTCTAGCCAAGGCTGACCTGGAATTCACTATGTAGTCTCAGGGTGGCCTTGAACTCACGGCAATCCTCCTACCTCTGCCTCCTGAGTGCTGGGATTAAAGGCATGGTGGTACACGCCTGGGCTAGAGTAAGACCCTGCCTTGAAGAAAAAAAAAAAAAAACAAGGCCTGAGTGATAGCACAGTGGTTAAGGTGCTTACCTGCAAAACCTAATGGCTTGAGTTCAATTCCCCAGTACCCACATAGGGCCAGATGCACAAGGTGGCACATGCATCTGGAGTATGTTTGCAGCAGCTAGAGGCCCTGACACACCCACTCATTCCTTCTCTCTCCCTCTGTCTGCTTGCAAATAAAAATAATAAAATAGGGCTGGGGAAATGGTTCAATGGTTAAGGTGTTTGCCTGCAAAGCCTAAAGACCCCAGTTCAATTCCCCAGGACCCCCATTGTTGGGAGCCATAAAGCAAAAGCCTCTCCATTTTTCCTGGGCCTGTTCTTAAGTTGACTCATTCACCAGAAAGCTGGTCCATCCAGCTTGCAGTTAGGAATGTGGTCTGCAGAATCTTATCATTTGCAAAAGGCCAGTTTATGATCAGGATGTCAAGCCGTTAAGGCAAGATTAGGAAAACACCCGGATACATCTCCTCTAGGTTCCCTAAGATTAGATAAACACCCAGTTTCACCTCCTCTTAGTTTCCTAACAATTCCGGCCCTAAGTCACGTCAGGCAGCTTACTCCCCCCTTTTCTTCCCCTATATAACCACTGTGTAAAAAATAAAGTTAGAGACCTTGACAACTCTTTGCTTGGTCTCGTTCCTTCTTTCTCACCCATCTTTACACAGGCCTGGTCCCCCTGCACTCCCCGAATAACTGAGTCCTGCTGGACGGGACAAGTGGCGCCCAACGTGTGGGGCTCGAGGTACGGACCATTCGCCGGGATGGACCATACATTTCAGCGTCCCGGGACATCATCGCCGATCGCGGCTTCGGTTTGAGAACGTCCTCACCGCTCATGAAGTGACGGATCTCTGGTGAGTAGCTTCATCCGTCCTATCAAAGATGGGTCATTCTATTTCTAAAGAGGCACTCTTTATTAAGGATATTAAGGCCTCTCTCAGGGAAAGAGGAATTAGAGTATCAAAAAAGGAATTGTCACAGTTTTTTATATTTATTTCTGATGTTTGTCCATGGATTGTTATTAATGGTCCTAGTATTCACCCGTATACTTGGGCAAAAGTAGGTCAAGAAGTTAACGAGTTGTTACATAAGGAGGGTCCTGACGCTGTCCCTCACCATGCTTTCACTTATTGGAATGTTATTAATAGCCTTCTGCATGGCCCTCATTCTACCAAAATTTTGTTGTCTGCAGAAGAATTTCTCAAACCGCTTTCTCGCGCTGCTTCTAATGTTTCCCTCAAATCAAAAGAAATTCCTTCCTCACCTTGCCCATCTGTCTCGATCTCAATACCTCCTGAACCTGACTCTGGGGTCCCCTGTTCCAAATATCCTTCTCTGCCAGACATAAATCAAGAACCTGAACCTTCTGTTCTTCCGCCTGTTAAGGAACCTTTAACTCTCCCCGTTTTTAAGACTAAACCTCCTGACCATTTGACCCCCTCTGAGGAGAGTGACCTCGAGGAGGCTGCCGCAACCTACCATAATCCTGATTGGCCCCCTCCTCATAATACCCTTACTGCCCTTGCCGGCTCCTCTCACCCTCCCCCATATCCGACTCTGCCAATGCCGCTCCCTCCTTTACTTGCTCCTTCCACTATGCCTTTATTACAAGCTAAAGACCGACTAACCAGACAAATTAAAGATCTAAAAGACATTTTAACACTGCAACAAGAATATTCTAATCTCTCTAGAGATCTGGTCTCCCTCCAAGCTGCTGTTAATCAAACTGTTTTCGGCTTCCCTGGCACGCGCGTACCCTCTTGTGGCATTTCTTCACCTAGCCAGATGCACAAAGGGTCGCATGCATCTGGAGTTCGTTTGCAGTGGCTGGAGGCCCTGGTGTGCCCATTCTCTCTTTCTCTCTATCTGCCTCTTCCTTTCCCTCTCTCAAATAAATAAATAAATAAAATATTTAAATAATAATAATAATTAATAAATAAATAAATTAGCCAGACATGGTAGCACACACCTTTAATCCCAGCACTCAGGAGGCTGAGGTAGGAGGATCACTGTAAGTCTGAGACCAGCCTAGAGTTACAAAGTGAGTTTCAAGTTAAATCTGGGCTACAGTGAGAACTTGCCTTGAAAAAAATAATTTTTTTAAATTAATGGAGCTACTCCTAGGCATATATCCTAAGGACTCATCTCATTACCTTAGAGATACTTGCTCAACCATGTTTATTGCTGCTCAATTTATAATAGCTGGGAAATGGAACCAGCCTAGATGTCCCTCAACTGATGAGTGGATAATGAAGATGTGGCACATTTATACAATGGAGTTTTACTCAGCAGTAAAGAGAAATGAAGTTATGAAATTTGCAGAAAAGTGGATGGATCTGGAAAGAATTATACTAAGTGAGGTAACCCAGGCCCAGAAAGCCAAGCGCCACATGTTCTCCCTCATATGTGGATCTTAGCTAGAGATGATTGGGCTTCTGTGTGAGAAGGAAAAAACTCAGTAGCAGAGGCCAGTAAGTTAAAAAAAGGAGATAGAAAGGGAAGAGAAAGAAAGGGAGGAGGGCTTTTATTAGGTTGGTATTGTATATATGTAAGTAGAAAGATTGAGATGGGGAGGGGATATGATGGAGAATGGAATTTCAAAGGGGAAAGGGGGGAGGGTAATACCATGGGATTTTTTTTGTTATCATGGAAAATATTAATAAAAATGGAGAAAAAAAATAAATAAAGAAAGAAAGAGGGGTGGAGAAGATTGCTTAGTGGTTAAGGCTTTTGCCTGAAAAGCCAAAAGACTCTGGTTCGATTCCCCAGGACCCACGTAAGCCAGCTGCACAAAGAGGTGCATGCATCGGAGAGATGGCTTAGCAATTAAGTTGCCTGTCTGCAAAGCCTAAGGACCCAGGTTCAATTCCCTAGTCCCATGTAAGCCAGATGCACAAGGTGGCACATGCATCTGGAGTTCCTTTGCAGTGGCTGGAGGCCCTGGCATGCCAGTTCTCTCTCTGTCTTTCTTCCTCTCTCTCTCTCTCTTCCTCCCTCCCTCCCTCCCTCTCCCTCTCTTTGTCAAATATATAAGTAATAAATAAATGTTAAAAGAATTATTTATTGAGATTGGGCCAATGAAGCATGCCTATAATACTTCATACTCTGGAGGCTAAGACATAAAGATCTCAACTTCAAGACTATGTAGCCAGACCCCACCACCACCACATACACCTCAAAAAAGGAGGAAGCTATAGCCAGATGTGGTGGCGCACGCCTTTAATCCCAGCACTAGGGAGGCAGAGGTAGGAGGATTGCCAAGAGTTCAAGGCCACCCTGAGACTCCATAGTGAACTCCAGGTCAGCCTGGGCTAGAGCAAGATCCTACCTTGAAAAACCAAAAAATAAAAATTTTAAAAAAGGAGGAAGCCAGGCATGGTGGCACGTGTTTGTAATCCCCCCACTCAAAGAGCTTGCATCATAAGCGTAAGTACTCCAGTACTAGCCCCACTATTCACGTAACTGCTGGTTGTGGTAAATAACTCTAATCCCAACGCTGGGAATGCAGAGACAGGAGGACCCCAGGAGCTCATGTGAGTTTCAGTGCGATGACAAAACCCTGTTTCAAAAAGAGGTGGATGGAGGGCTGGAGAGATCGCTCAGTGGTTAAAGTGCTTGCCTGCAAAGCCTAACAACCCGTGTTCAATTCCCCACTACCCACATAAAACCAGATGCACAAAGTGGCACACGTGTCTGGAGTTCATTTGCAGTGGATGAAGGCCCTGGTGTGCCCGTTCTCTCTGCCTCTCTTCTCCCTACCTCTCTCTGCTTGCAAATAAATAAATAAATATTTTTAAAAAGGTGGACGGGCAGGGGAGATGGTTAAAGGCACTTGCTTGCAACACCTGCCAGCCTAGGTTATTCCCCAGCATCCACATAAAGCTAAAGGCAAAAAGTGGTGCAGGCATCGGGTGTTCACTTGTAGCAGCAAGAAACCCTGGCACACACATGTGCACACACACACACACACAATAATGACAGTGTTTCTAAGAATGGCCCTTGAAATTGTCCTCTGGGCTCCACATACACACAGACACCCATGAACATGCACTTGCATATACACATACATCCACACACATAAGCGCTTACATATACCCCACACACACATGCAAAAAATAATAATAAAATAAAGTGGAGGTTGGAATGCTTACCTAGCTGGCATAAGCAAGGCCCTGGGTTTGATCTTGCATTACAAAAACAAAAAATAAAATAAGAAAATTGGGGTAGGGACTTGGGGAGATGGTTCAGCAGTTAAAGAAGCTTTCTTGCAAAGCCTGCCAGCCCAGGTTCAATTCTCAAGCACTCACATAAAGTTGGATGCAGGCTGGAGAGGATGGCTTAGCAGTTAAGGCACTTGCCTGCAAAACCTAAGGATCCAGGTTCGATTCCCCAGTGCCTAGGTAAACCAGATGCCCAAGGTGGTGCATGCATGTGGAATTTGTTTGCATTGTCTGGAGGCCCTGGTATGCCCATTCTTTTTTTATTTGTTTGTTTGTTTTATTTTTTGTTTTTTTGAGGTAGGGTTTCACTGTAGCTCAGGCGGTTGGCTTGGAATTTATTATGTAATCTCAGGGTAGCTTTGAACTCATGGTGATCCTCTTACCTACACCTCCCAAGTGCTGGCATTAAAGGTATGCACCACCACGCCCAGCTTGGTGTGCCCATTCTATCTGCCTCTCTCTCTTGCTCTCATAAATAAATAAAATATATATTTAAAACACTGGATGCAAAATGATGCATGTATCTGTGATCACAACATGACAGTGGGAGGCAGAGCCAGGAGATTCTGAAGCTCATGCGTCAGAGGCAAAAGCCCCTGGGTCAAAGAAGTTGGAGCACAGATGCCTTAAAGTGGCATGTGCGTCCTTACGTACACATGCGGGAGGCTGGTGAAGGGGAGAGATGGACCGAGCCATCAAGCAGGAGCCTCATAGGCCGTGGTGTGGAGCAGAGCGTGAATTCAGTCGACCTAGTCTGGGACTGTTAGCAGATTGCTATGGATGTGGGTCTCCACTGTGAACTAGGACCAGGTATCCTGCTCTGTGTACACAGCACGTGCCCAGCTCCCACCCATTCTTCAGGGTTGCCAGCAAGGCCATTAGGACCTGTTCCGGTGAGTTTCTGGAGGAAAGGGTTTGAATCCCTGGGGTAAGAAAAGCCTGGAAGGATGGAGACACAAGGGAAACTGCTAGGAAGAGCTTAGGGCAGGGTGTGGATCTCCTTCATCCTGGACATGGGCGCACAGTTCTGAGAAGGCCAGCATGGGATCCTGGGGTTCAGATGGCCCCCAGCACAGGCCTGGCTCTACAGGGCCCTCTGATGGTCCTCCCAAGAGCTGCTCCTCCCTTCCCCCCAGTCAAGGTAATTTGAGATTTGAGAGATCCACAGGACTCCAAGGCTACCTTAACTCTTGGACACTGACCAGGTTGTCCTGTAACAAAGCTCTCAGGAACAGAGGACAGGGGAAGACACCCCCTCCCATACGGCCATTGCTGAGCATTTTCTGGACGTTCTGAACCCAAAGACAGATGAACTCTTCCAGGAGTCACTCAGGGGTCCTGGCCAGGGAGTGGGTCTCTCCCTGAGTTGGCCTGGTGGGGCCAAGTGTGGTGGCACATGCCTATAATCCCAGCACTTGGGAGTTGGACGCAGGAAGATCAGGGGTTCAAAGTCATCCTTGGGTACAACAGTGAGTTCCTGACCAGGTTGGTCTCCATGGAACCCTGTCTCAGTGAAAACAAACCACGGTGCTGGGAGATGGCTCAGAGGTTACAGGTGCTCGCACACCAAGCCTGCCAGCCTGAGCACAAGGCCCCAGTACCCACAGAAAGCCTGATGCACCAGGCACACCCTGCTACACCCATGGCAGCGGGAGGTGGAGCCAGGAGAGTCCAGTGTTCATGGGTCACCTAGACTGATTTTCAACTTCAGTCTGGCAGTTTGTAGCAGACCCTGTCTTAAAGAAGCTGGGGCTGGAGAGATGGCTTAGCGGTTAAGGTGTCTGCCTGCAAAGCCAAAGGATCCCGGTTCGACTCCCCAGGACCCACGTAAGCCAGATGTACAAGGGCACACACATCTGGAGTTCATTTTCAGTGTCTGAAGGCCCTGGCGCACCCATTCTCTCTCTCTCTGTCTGCCTCTTTCTCTCTCAAATAAATAAATTAATTAAATATATATATATATATATATATATATATATATATATATATATATTTTGGTTTTTCGAGGTAGGGTTTCACTCTAGCCCAGGCTGACCTGGAATTCACTATGGAGTCTCAGGGTGGCCTCGAACTCACCGGGATCCTCCTACCTCTGCCTCCCGGGTGCTGGGATTAAAGGCGTGTGCCACCACGCCCGGCTAATAAATAAAATATATTTAAAAATGAACAATGGAGTCACACACAAAACCATTTTTAAAAAAAAGCTGGAGCCGGGCGTGGTGGCACACGCATTTAATCCCAGCACTCAGGAGGCAGAGGTAGGAGGATTGCCATGAGTTCAAGGCCACCCTGAGACTCCATAGTGAATTCCAGAATTCCAGGTCAGCCTGGGCTAGAGTGAGACCCTACCTCGAAAAAACAAAAAAAAAAAGCTGGGACATCACACCCCAAAGTTTTCCTCTGACCTCCACATACATGCTATGGCATGCATGCCCATGTGCATGCACACACACACACAAATACATTTAAAAAAATTTTTTTTTGGTTTTTTGAGGCAGGACTGCACTCTAGCCCAGGCTGACCTGGAATTCTCTATGTAGTCTCAGGGTGGCTTCCTACCTCTGCCTCCCGAGTGCTGGGATTAAAGGCATTTGCCACAACACCAATTAAAAATAATTTAAAAAAAAAAAAAAAAGCACAATCTGAGCCGGGCGTGGTGGCCACCCTGAGGTAACAGAGTGAATTCCAGGTCAGCCTGGGCTAGAGTGAGACCCTACCTTGGAAAACCAAAAAAAAAAAAAAAAAAAGAATGTAATTATCTATTTGATTGAGAGAGAAAGGAAGGAAGAAAGGGAGGGAGGAAGGAAGGAAGGGCACACCAGGCCCTCTAACCATTGCAAATGAACTCCAGAAGCATGCACCACCATGTGCATCTGGCTTATGTGGGTTCTGAGGAATCAAACTTGAGTCTTTAGGCTTCACAAGCAAGCATCTTAACCACTAAGCCATCTCTCCTGCCTCCCCCCCCCCCACCACCAAATCTGCTCTTTTTTTTTTTTTTTTTTTTTTTTTTTTTTTGAGGTAGGGTTTCACTCTGGCCCAGGCTGACCTGGAATTCACTATGTAGTCTCAGGGTGGCCTCGAACTCATGGTGATCCTCCTACCTCTGCCTCCTGAGTGCTGGGATTAAAGGTGTGCGCCACCACGCCCGGCTCAAATCTGCTCTTGAACTCCTGATATTCCTGCCTCTGCTTCACAAGCTGGTCAGACATGCAGGGTTCTTTCCGAGTATTAACGACCAGCAGTGACAAACCTCCTGGCCTGTCCTTAGGGCAAAGGAGCAAAGGAAAGGGGGCGGAAACCGTGAGGAAAGGGTTTATTTTGGCACATGGTCTCAAGGGGAAGCTCCATCCTTGCAGGGGAAGCTACCGCAGGTGGCAAACAGCAGCAAAGGTGAGGAGAGCTCTGCAAGGGGAAGCTGGGCTACAACACGCCAAAGGCCACCCCAAGCAACACACCGCCTCCAGCAAGGCTCCTCCTCCCTGATTGTCCCCAGCTGGAGACCAAGCATCCGAAACACAGGAGTTTATGGGGACATCGGACTCAAAGCACAACAACAGGTGTCTGTTTTAAAATACTTTTTGGGCCAGGCGTGGTGGCGCAGGCCTTTAATCCCAGCACTCAGGAGGCAGAGGTAGAAGGATCGCCATGAGTTTGAGGGCACCCTGAGATTACATAGTGAATTCCAGGTTAGCCTGGGCTAGAATGAAACCCTACCTCAAAAAACCAAAATAGGGCTGGAGAGATGGCTTAGCGGTTAAGCGCTTGCCTGTGAAGCCTAAGGACCCCGGTTCGAGGCTCGATTCCCCAAGACCCATGTTACCCAGATGCACGAGGGGCGCATGTGTCTGGAGTTCGTTTGCAGTGGCTGGAAGCCCTGGCCCACCCATTCCCTCTCTCTCTCTATCTGCGTCTTTCTCTGTGTCTGTCGCTCTCAAATAAATAAATAAATAATGAAGAAAAAATGTTTAAAAACCAAAATAATAATAATAATAATAACATAATATAATATTTTTGGGAGGACCGCTTCAGTGGCTGTCAAGCCCTGGCTCAGCCCTAGGGATCAAAGGCCCTGGGGAAGGGTCCCGTGGCACTCTGCCTGTGGGCCCTGGAGAGCCGGCTGTGGTCCCTGATCTCCTAGCAGGGTGGTGGGCCATACCCTCCCAGAGCATGAGGGAATAAGCCAGAAAAGGCGGACTAGGCATTGTGGTTTTTGTTTCATTTTGAGAGACTGAGGCAAAGAGAGAGAGAATGGACATGCCACGGCCTCCAGCCACTGCAAACAAACTCCAGACGCATGTGCCACCTTGTGCATATGGCTTACATGGGTTCTGGGGAATCCAACCAAAGTACTTTGGCTTTGCAGACGAACGCCTTAACCGCTAAGCCATTCCCCAGCCCATAGGCATTGTTTTTGCTTCTCCACAACAAGATGGTGTCAGGAGTGTCCAAATCCACCCAGCAGGGCGAGGTAGAAAATGGTCGATGCATTACTAAGCTGGAAAAACATGGGATTTCGAGTGGGACAAGGATTGATAGAAAGGTTTACAAAAGATACGGCAAGGGTCAAGGATGAGTTAGACATCATGAAGTTCATACGTAAAAAATTTTGGACCAAAGTATTCCAGAAACAAATTGACAATCTAAGGACAAACCACCAGGGCACCTTGTACTTCAGGACAACAACTTTTGACTACTTACTCAAATCTCTGCAGGAAAACAGTATCTAGAACATGCATCAAAGTATCTAGCATTTCAGTTCAATAAGAGAGAAATCACCAGTGAAGATACTCAACAGTGGACACTGAAAGTCTTAAATCTTGCCAGCCAGGCCAAATGAGCCAAATGGGTACAATAGTGGCATGTCTGTCATGGTGGAAACCAACTGCCCTCTGATTGGACTGGAGGCCCACTCCATGAGAGGGAATACATCCCTGATACTGAAAACTTAAAACAGGGGCAGTCATGAGCCCTAGGGGTGTAACGTCTGCTGTTGTCTGGCTAAATGTATATACTATGCTCATCAAACTGCCCAGTAAGCACTTCTCTTAATGTTCATACCCATATATTAATACTACTCTCACTTTTGGTAGAGAACCTTCTCTTTTCAGATGGAAGTGACCTTGGTGACTTTGGGATGACTCAGAAGGCACCATGGTGCTGAGAGGTGACAGAGGAGTGCTCAGCACTGCAATATCTCTATCACACCTTCCAAGGCTCAGGGTCCATTGCGGAAGAGGTGGCAGAAAGAATGTAAGAGCCAAAAGAAAGGTAGGACTCTTTACAATGTGCTCCCCCCAGACACAAAATGGCCTGGATATTCATGACCTCACAGTGCCTGACACTACCTACACAAGACCATCATAATAGGAGGAAAAGATGATGACATCAAAATAAAAGAGACTGATTGAGAGGGGGAGGGGATATGATGGAGAACAGAGTTTCAAAGGGGAAAGTGGGGGGGAGGGAAGGCATTGCCATGGGATATTTTTTATAATCATGGAAGTTGTTAATAAAAATTTTTTTGAAAAATAAAAGGGAAAGTGGGGGAGGGAGGGCATTACCATGGGATATTGTTTACAATCATGGAAGTTGTTAATACAAAAAAAATTCAGTGGGGCTGGAGAGATGGTTTAGTGGTTAAGTGCTTGCCTGTGAAGCCTAAGGACCCCAGTTCGAGGCTCACCTCCCCAGGACCCACGTTAGCCAGATGCACAAGGGGGCACATGCGTCTGGAGTTCCTTTGTAGTGGCTGGAGGCCCTGGCGCGCCCATTCTCTCTGTCTCTCTGCCTCTTTCTCACTCTATCTGTCGCTCTCAAATAAATAAATAAAATGAACAACAACAACAACAAATTAAAAAAAAAATTCAGTGGGGCTGGAAAGATGGCTTAGCGGTTAAGCGCTTGCCTGTGAAGCCTATGCACCCCGGTTCGAGGCTCAATTCCCCAGGACCCACGTTAGCCAGATGCACAAGGGGGCACATACATCTGGAGTTCGTTTGCAGTGGCTGGAGGCCCTGGTGCACCCATTCTCCCTCCCTCTCTCTCTCTCTCTCTGCCTCTTTCTCTCTCTGTCACTCTCAAATAAATAAGAATTAAAAAAATTCAGTAAAAAAAAGTATCTAGCATTTACATGTGGTCTAATCAGAGGTGGCTCATCAAAATTGGGGATTAAAAAGTATTGTAACAGCTGAAGTATCTTTAATGCCAGCCTGCAAATTTCAAGTAATGATACAGAAGCTATAGAAGAGATAAGTTATATAAAGAGATAAACTATATAAAGAGATAAATTATATAAAGAGATAAATTATTCTTATGTAAAGTATTTCAAGTAATGATTTTTTTAATTAAAAACAATTTTTTTGGTTCTACTTTATTTATTTGTTAGAGAGAGAGAGAGGTAGAGAGAATGGGTGTGCTAGGGCCTCTAGCCACTGCAAATGAACTCCAGATGTGTGTGCCACCAGCATGGCCTTACGTGGGTACTGGGGAAATAGAACCTGGGTCCTTTGGTTTTGCCAGCAAGTGGCTTAACCACTAAGCCATCTCTCCAGCCCAATAGGTGTACTTTTATTTCTTTTTTTGTGTCTGGTTTTCTTAGTTGTTGCTGTTGTTGTCGGGTTTTTAAAAATATTTTATTTTATTTTACTTTATTTTATTTGGCTATGTGCAAGGCCTTGGGTTTGACCCCCAGCCGCCTCCCAAAGCAACTCAGCAAAGTAAAACACAGGTTGTCTTCACTTTACCTCCATTGCCTGTCAATTCTGACTTAAAATATATCCCAAATCTACACACCTCTGCCACGCCCTTCACTACCCCAATCTCCATCATCGGTCCGCATGGACCTTTGCTGAAGCCACTGCTCTCCCTGCCTCTGCCATTGTCTCCCATATTCTCCGCCTGGCGCCAGGGGACTCCTTTTTTTTTCAATATTTTATTTTTATTTATTTATTTTAGAGAGAGAGAGAGAATGGGCATGCCAGAACCTCCAGCCACTGCAAACGAACTCCAAACACATGCGCCCCCTTGTGCATCTGGCTAACGTGGGTCCTGGGGCCTTAACCGCTAAGCCATCCCTCCAGCCCCTTCATGGCACTTTTTTTTTCAAATTTTTATTAACAACTTCCATGATTATAAAAAATATTCCATGGTAATGCCCTCCCTCCCCCCACTTTCCCCTTTGAAACTCCATTCTCCATCATATCCCCTCCCCATCTCAATCAGTCTCTCTTTTATTTTGAAGTCATGATCTTTTCCTCCTCTTATGATGGTCTTGTGTAGGTAGTGTCAGGCACTATGAGGTCATGGATATCCAGGCCATTTTGTGTCTGGGGGGAGCATGTTGTATGGAGTCCTACCCTTCCTTTGGCTCTTACATTCTTTCCGCTACCTCTTCCGCATTGGACCCTGAGCCTTGGAAGGTGTGATAGAGATATTACAGTACTGAGCACTCCGGGCATATCTTTCCAGCACCATGATACCTTCTGAGTCATCCCAAGGTCACTGCTATCTGAAAAGAGAAGATTCTCTACAAAAAATGAGAGTAGCATTAATATTAAGGGTATGAACATTAAGAGAAGTGCTTACTGGGCAGTTTGATAAGCATAGTATATACATTTAGCCAGACAGCAGCAGGTGTTATACCCCTAGGGCTCATGACTGCCCCTGTTTTAAGTTTTCAGTATCAGGGATGTATTCCCCCTCATGGAGTGGGCCTCTAGTCCAATCAGAGGGCAGTTGGTTTCCACCATGACAGTTGTGCCACTGTTGTACCCCGTTGGCTCATTTGGCCTGGCTGGCAAGATTTAAGACTTTCAGTGTCCACTGTTGAGTATCTTCACTGGTGATTTCTCTCTCTCCCATTGAACTGCATGCAGAATGGCTTCTTCCAGCTTTCTGTTAGCTGGTCTACATGGAGGAGGTTATCAGCTCAGTTCCAGCAGTACTTCTTTGTTTTAATATTTTATTTATTTTATTTTTATTTATTTATTTAAGGGCAACAGACAGAGAGAGAAAGAGGCAGACAGAGAGAGACAGAGAATGGGCACGCAGGGCTTCCATCCACTGCAAATGAACTCCAGACGCATGAGGCCCCTTGTGCATCTGGCTAACGTGGGTCCTGGGGAATCGAGCCTTGAAACAGGGTCCTTAGGCTTCACAGGCAAGCGCTTAACCGCTAAGCCATCTCTCTAGCCCCAGCAGGACTTCTTAGTGGCCTTACAGCCCAAGTATGTGGAGTCTTCAGCAATAGGGTCTTGCCATCTATTCCTGGTGGGAAACCAAGGGCCAGGGGACTTCTTTTATGATTCAGGAAAATTAAGTAATTTAGCTATATAAAAGTTTCTCCTAGGGCTGGCGATATAGCTCAGTGGCAAGGCACTTTGTATACCAGTATATGGGTTCCTGGGTTGGAGCAATATGGGATGAGGGAGAGGGGTAAGGCTGAGCCTTTATGGGTGAGGGAATGAAGCTCAGAGAGGTGGTCAGTCAGTCAGGGAGGAGGAGAAATGCAAACGGAGGAAAAGATAGGTAAGAGAGGCCCTAATCAAAAAAGAGAGTCCTAGGAGTGGAGATTTCTAATAAGCTTCGTAATACGCTTACAGCGGGCTGCAGATCCCAGAAAGTCCACTAGAGGCCGCTAGAGGACCGACCGTCTCCTAGTGCTGGCGGGCAGCGTTTGTCGCCGGCGCAGTCCCAGTTCCTCCCGAGAGGGGGAGCCAGTGGCCAGAGGAAAAGTAAACACTAGGTGTGAGCGCAGCTGCTCTGTGGTCAGCGGCTCAACTTTCACCAATTCTCTCCTTGCGCCCGCCCTCCACCCCAGCCCCGACTGTGACACCCCAGTGCTCAAAACCAAGAAACTCACAGTACCCATAGACATATTCATCTCTTTTACAGCTGTGCCTTTGGGCTTCGCTTGGACCTTGCTGCACAGACAACAGGACAATCAAGGACTTACGGGGCCTCTAAAAGAACACAGTTTGCAAATTTTACAAAACTCGGGCTGGGGAGATGGCTTAGCGGTTAAGCCGCTTGCCTGCAAAGCCAAAGGACCCAGGTTCAATTCCAGGGCCCACGTAAGCCAGATGTACAAGGTGGCGCATGAATCTGGAGTTCGTCTGCAGTGGCTGGAAGGCCCTGGCGCGCCCATTCCCTCTCTCCGCACCCACCCAATAAATAAAAAATTCAAAAACATTTAAAAAAAGAAACCACAAAACTCAGAATCGGGGTAGGGTCTTACTCTAGCCCAGGCTGACCTGGAATTCACTACCTAGTCTCAGCATCCTCCCACCTCTGCCTCCCCAGTGCTGGGATTAATGGCGTGTGCCATCACACCCAGCTCTTTTTAACTGCTTGTTAAATGAATAGCTTGGACTGATAATAGATTTCCAAGTAAAAGTGATTAAAGTTTAGCCTGGGGCTCAGAATGTGTAAATTTGGTACCACTTTCTTGAAACTTCAGAATGGTTGTTTTTGAGGTAAGGTCTTGCTCTAGCCCAGGCTGACCTGGAATTCACTCTGTTATCCCAGGCTGGCCTTGAACTCACAGCCATCCTCCTACCTCTGCCTCAGTGCTGGATTAAAGGCGTAACCCTACAAGCCTAGCATAATACCCATTTTAAAGCTGGCAGTGCAAGGGACCAAGCAGAAAAGAAGCAAATGCCCAGTCAGAAATGTCACTGGGTCTGCCTTCCTCAGCTCCCTCTTGGCTCACAGCCACCATCTTCCTCCTCTAACGGCCCCTTGCACAAGGCCCTGATGCAACCCTCTACCGGCCTGGGGCACCCCTCTTGGGGGCAGCGCTGGGAAGGAGGTTTTGCAAGAGTTGGGGTAGGCAGGAAGCAGAGCCAGCCAGGTCCATCAGAGAGATAAGGGAGCGCTGCCCGCTCCCTGTGGCTCCTCCCAGGCCCTGGTTTCCTCTTCCCTTCCCTTTCCCGGAAAGCAGCGCCCTGCCCCAGCCTCGCCCAACTACTGGTTTGGCCCTATGACTCACTTTTCAAGGCAGCAGCCAGGCAGGATCTGAGGCCTGCCTGCCGCTGGGGAACTCAGCTGTGTGACCCTGAGTATTGGGTAACCCTTTCTGGTTGGCAGAATGATACTGTGGGGCTTGATGGCTCATATCTGTCATCCCAGCACTGAGGACACTAAGGCCAGAGGATTGCCTTGAGTTCAAAGGCCACGCTGGGCTACAGAGTGGGAGCTTCTCTTGAAAAAAAATATGGCTTTAATAGTACAAGGAAGCATTTAAAATGGATGTGTGTTGGGGGAGGTCGTCACTGGGGATGTATCTCAGTGGTAGAGCCCTTGCTGTTTGTAAGGTCCCCAGTGCCATAAATAAACTGTGGGCATAAAACAATACGCTAATCCCAGCATTCAGGAGGCAGAGGTAGGAGGATCACTGTGAGTTCAAGGCCACCCTGAGATTATATAGTGAATTCCAGGTTAGCCTGGACTAGTGTGAGACCACAACCATCCTCCTACCTCTGCCTCCTGAGTGCTGGATTAAAGGCCACATGTGGATCTGTATGGCTTATTTATTTATTTGAGAGAGAGAAGTAGGCAGGTAGAAAGAGAGAAACAGAGAATGGATATGCCAGGGTCTTGAGCCACTGCAAACTAACTCCAGATACATGTGCCTTCTTGTACGTCTGGCTTTCGTGGGTCCTGGGGAATCAAACCTGGGTCATTTGGCTTTGCAGGCAAGCACCTTGACCACTAAGCCATCTATCCAGCCCCTGTATGGCTTTTTTATAAGCTTTTTTTTTTTTAACTGTTTATTTGAGAGAAAAAGGCAGAGAGAGAGAGAGAGAGAATGGACACACCAGGACCTCCAGCTACTGCAAATGAACTCCAGATGCATGCACCACCTTGTGCATCTGGTTTATGTGGGTCCTGAGGAATTGAACCTGGGTCCTTTGGTTTTGCAGGCAAGCACCTTAACCACCAAACTGTCCCTCCAGACCCTGTATGGTTTTTTTGAGACAGGGTGTCATGTAGCCTAGGTTAGCCTCAAACTTACTATGTAGCTGAGGATAACCTTGGACTGTTTTTCTACTTCAGCTTCCCAAGTGGTGGGATTACAAGTGTGTGTTATCATGCCCAGCTATTTCAGGTAATTTTTTTTGAATTATGAAACGCTACATGACAGCATGCACCTGTCATCCCAACACTCAGAAGCCTGGGGCAGGAGGGTGTTGAGTTCCAGGCCAGGTATTTATGAAGCTACAGAGTGAAATTTTGTTCAAAAAAAATGTCCTGTGGTTCCGCGGTAATTGCCTAGCTTGTGCAAGGCTCTGGACTTGATCTCCAACAATAATTAAAAAAAAAAAAAAAAAAAAAAAAAAAAGCTACCAGGCGTGGTGGCTCACACCTTTAATCCCAGCACTTGGGAAGCAGAGGTAGGAGGATCGCCGTGAGTTCAAGGCCACCCTGAGACTACATAGTGAATTCCAGGTCAGCCTGAGCTACAGTGAGACCCCTACCTCAAAGAAGAAAAAAAAAAAAAAAGCCTATTACTGTCATTGCTATTTAAATAGGCCTGTGACAGCATTTGGCCCCTTTAAATTTGTGAGGTTTAAACAAATCTATGTTTTGAGAGAATTTAGGATTAGCACAGCGCCTAGCAGATAAAAAAAGTACTGTGGCTACAATCCCTGGAGGAATTTGTCCTAGGGTCTCTCTACCACCCTTGCCCTGTCCCTGACTGTGGCTGAGCCTTGTCCTGGGGTGGGGATTGGAGGTTGAGACGTTAATGATTTCCAGAGGAGCAGGCAGGGTTCTGTGTCAACACATAGGCACCCACAGGCCTACACACCGGAGCACAACCCCCCCAAACAGTGGTGGTAGGGTTTTGTCTGCACACGCAGGCACACCCCCCCCCCACACACACACACACTCCTCCACAGTTTGTGTACACACACACACAGCAGTGGCAGAGTTTAGTGGGCACATACCCTGCACACTATCCCCCTCGTTTGTACACACACAGAGCACTGGCAGGGTTTTGTGTGCACATACAGTCACCCCCACACACACACACACCCGCTATGCCCCCATAGTTTGTGTACACACTGATACATGCGCGTGCACACACACAGAGCGGTGGCCTCTGCGCCCCCGTCCCTCCTCGGCCCCAAGCCTGGGAGCCTCTTATGCAAGCCGCCGGCGCCCGCCCGTTCCCAGGCCCGGCTGCAGCTGCGGGCGGAGGGGCAGGGCGGGGGCGGCGCGCTGTTTGTCTAGCGCGGCCGTGCCAAAGACGACGGGCCCCAGACAGCCAGGCGCCTCCGTACACCTGGGGATGCTCAGGTTAAATAGCTCTGCATTCCTCGGGCCCAGCTGATGGAAACGCTCCCAGGCCGCCGTGGAGCCGGCCTCCAGATGGGCTGGGCCCTGGCCAAAGGGGAAGAGAGGGAAACGTGGAAGCAAAGGGGCCTGCTTGGTGTGGGGGAGGTGGTCAGGAGCGCCCCGTCCCTTCCCCTGCCCGCCGCTCCCCCCCTCCTCCCCGAAGAGGACTTTGCCCGGTGGGAGTGCGCGCAGGGACACGCCCACGTCCCCGTGGGTGGGCTTGCAAGGGGGGACCCACACGTGGCTGCAGAGTGGGCGCACACGTGTGCCTCCAAGGATGCTCCAAGAACACACAGGCTACAATGAATAAGAATTTATAACTATCAAACCTTATGGGTTAGGCACACACATGACTCCATTTATTGTGGACAGCGAGGTTAGTACTATAAAGAGCCAGGTGGGGAGGGACAGCAAAGATTTAACTTACCTACAAATACTGTATTGTTTGAGGACATTTTATGTACCTGGCTTAATGTTTGTTAATTTGTTAAAGTTAACAGTCAAACTTCTAAGTGCTCAATAAATAGTTCTTATTTTACCATTATTATTATATTTATTTATTTTGGGGTTTTCAAGGTAGGGTCTCTTGTCCAGGTTGACCTGGAATTCACTATGTAGTTTCAGGGTGGCCTTGAACTCACAGTAATCCTCCTACCTCTGCCTCCCAAATGCTGGGATAAGAGGTGAGCGCCACCACACCTGGCTAATAATTTCTAATTGGATTTATTTTTGCTCATCTCTAAGTTTCTTCTGTTATAAAATGGCTCAGAATCCATATCCTTTAGTCTCTCAGGGATCCCTGGAAATCTTTAGGTAAAGGGGAGAGCAGAATCCACCTCATGGTTCTAGGTACTATTTACTTTATTTTGTTATTGATGTTTCTGTTATTTTGGGATCTTTTGAGACAGCGTCTAGATAACATAGCTCAGGCTTGCCTGGAACTTGCTACATAGGCCAGGCTGCCCTTGAACATGCATCACCACATGCGATTTGCTTATTGACAAAATGTATCAATAATCCTTACTCTCTGTGGGACAAGGTCTTTGCCTTTCTGGGACTTGGTTTCTCCATGGAAATTGACTTGGCAGGGCTACTTCAAGGACGGCGTCCCCAGAGCTTAACAAATTGACAAGGGAGGTGGGACAGGTCTTTGTGGAAGGGTTGGCTCAAACACAGCTGCCCCAACCCATGACCTAGACTTGCAGTGGCCCAGGAATCCAAACTATCTACAGAATGACTATATAGGAACCTTACCTCTGTGGGCCCCAACACCAACCTACCCACCAACCCATACCCCTGCAGTGGATGAACACAAGGCAATTAGGTGAAACATACAAACCCAAATTGCTGGAAGTTGCACCTTATTCTGGGGAACACATGTGCTCCCATTGGTTGCCCCCTGCACCCCCTCCCCAGCCCCCAGACCTACAGGGAAGAGCAGAGGACCCAGTCACCCAGTCTCTGCTGGCAGAGGTTTCCTCACATCCTATTCACCCTCTCCACTCCCTCTCTGAGCACAAACTCACATGTCCGGGCACATAGGACAGGCCCTTCCAAGTGACACCGTTTTTCTTCTCTGGAGCTGGGGACAGGATTCACCCACTCCGTTTCAGAGCCCACACAGCAGCCCCAGGGGAAATGTTGGTTTGGGCTGCTGGCAGAGCCAGGCCACGGTGAGGGGGCCGAGTGCAGACACAAGAGCAGGTGGCCATGCAGCTGTTCACAGCCTGGTCCTGCCAATTTGATCACCCACTTGGACAAACCAGGAACCCCAGGGTGCCCTGCAGACATCTAGGACAAGGTGGCTAAGTAAGGATCCCGCCCAGTTTTAGACGATCTTAGGTAAGCCCACTTCCACTAAGTCTCACTTCCCCCACCTTGGCAAGGAGTTGGATGGCCCAATGACCTGCTTTTCAAAATTTGAAAGGCTTCAATACTTCCCACCCAGAGGGGGCCTGGCAGGTTCATCTGCATTTTAACAACCTCCCCGGGTGATCCAGATGGCCCAGAGATCACTTTGAGAGAAACCCTAGAGGTCTAGAGGACTTAACTTTATGACACCAGGGAGCGGGGAAACGGCCACGGATGGGGAAAGAATAGACATTAAAGACACCGGAAACACTCATTGAGGTCTCTAAGAGTGACAGTCCAGATGTGGCCCTCCAACCCCTCCCTTCCAGCACCAGCTGTGAAAAGGGTCATGAGACACTCCCCAGGCAAGGCCCCTCCCCTCGGTGCAAGAAATCATTACGACTTCCATCAGCTGAAGTATTTGTTTAATAACAACAAAACCACCCCCATAGAACTATTGTAAAACAATAGTCTCAGTCGGTGATCATTGTAATATACAATACAGAACAATTTCCTCAGAAATCTGAGAAGCACCAAACGTGACCATTTTTTCAAATGTCTGCTTTTCAAAAAATAGAAACACACGGGGGCGGTTCATCCCCCCCTCCCCATAGTCTCTAGGGGCTAATAGGTGTGGAGTGAGGGTCTCCTCTCAGTCCCCCAATCCTGGGCCAGATCCAGCCAAGGGCCCTAATGGCCTCAATGTGTCGTGTTTTCTTCGGCTCCGGCGAGGTGCTTTTGGGAACCCAGCGAACTATTCCTCCTGCCTCCCGGGAAGCTGGGGTCCAGTGGCCATGAGTGCTGTGCTTCAGCGACACAAGATGCGATCGTCGGCTGGTACGCACGCCGCCTGTAAAAGAGAGGGAGAAGAGAGAGGGGTGAGACCCGGAGTCTGGAAGGGAAAAGGCGCAGCAGACGCGATGGGAGAATCGAGCCCTTCCTGTCTCTTCCAAGTATCCCGAGATAGTCACGCGCAAGAAAAGCTGGACGGACAAAATGCCAGTTCCCTCCTCCCTCTCCCCACGACCTCAGTTTCCTTCTCGACCTTAGAATAAGCGTAGTGCTCACCTCGGCCGTCAAGGCGCTGATCTCTCCGTTCAGGGTGCTGAGCGGGGACCGAACAGGTAGTCCCCGGCCTCCCGGGGTCCCGACTTCGGATTCCGAGTTGAGCTCCAACTGCAGGTCCCTGATGTAGTCGATGACGTGCTGGAGGATCTCCACCTTGCTCACTTTGCGGTTCTGGGGCAGGGTGGGCACGAGCTCCTTCAGGCGCGAGTAGCAGCCGTTCATGTCGTAGAGGAGCACGTTCACCTGCTGCTCGTCCAGCAGGGCCGGGAGGCGCGCCCCGGCGCCGCCCGCGCAGCGCGAGATGGCCACGCTCTGCTCGGACAGGCAGCGCACCACCTCGCCCGCGCCGCCCGCCGCCCGGCCGGCCTTGAGCGCGCAGCTCGGGCCCGCGGACACCGCGGCGCTGCCACCCGCCACCTTCATGACCTGGACGACGCGGAGGGGACGGAGCGTGTGCAGAGAGAAACAGAAAACGAGCGCGTCGGAGGAGACCCGTACAATGCCGGGCTGGGGAGACGGAGCAGGTCTTTTATAGAGATGCCGCCGGGGGCGGGCTCAGAACGTTCAAAAGCACCCAATAGTAAGCATGGGGGCGTGGCTCCGCTCACTCGGACTCCACCCCTTGCCTTACTAGGGCACCCCTGGAGTTGGTGTAAAGGCGAGTTGGGCTCCAGAATCGAGAGGGTGGCAGGGCACCGGACAGAGTCGCTAGTGGAATCGAGCTGCTAAAACTGGACACCGGATAACGAAAAAAAAAAAAAAAAAAAAGCTCAGGAACTGATTTTCCTATGTTCTCTTTCTCACTACTCCAGCTCCAGTTTACAGATGAGAGAAACTGAGGAATGGACGGACGATGGCTCTAGGTCGCCTAAAACCAGGTCTTCCAGATCCTTTTGGAAGATCATCTCTTGAGCTCTAATCTCCAATTTTTAAGGCCAAATTTTATCTTTTTTGTTATTTATTTATTTTATTTATTTATTTTTTTTTTTTTGGTTTTTCAAGGTAGGGTTTCACTCTATACAGGGTGACCTATTCACTATGTCGTCTCAGGGTGGCCTTGAACTCACAGAGATCCTCCTTCCTCCCGAGTGCTGGGATTAAAGGCGTGTGACACCACGCCCGGCTATTTATTTATTTATTTATTTCATTTATTTGAGAGAGAGAAAGAAAGAGAGGAGAAAAAGGCAGATAGAGAATGGGCTCCTCAGGGCCTCCAGCCACTGCAAAAGAACTCCAGATGCATGCGCCCCACCCCCTTGTACAGCTGGCTTAAGTGGGTCCTGGGGAGTTGAACCTGGGTCCTTTGGCTTCGCAGGCAAACGCCTAATCGCTAACCCATCTCTCCAGCCCTACTTTAAAAATATTTTATTATTTATTTGCAAGCAGAGAGGGAGAACTATATGTATGCTCCTGTTTATGCATCTGGCCTTACATGGGTACGTAATCGAACCTCGACTTTCAGGCTTTGCAAGCACGCGCCTTTAACAGCTGAGCCATCTCCTCAGCCTTCTTCTTCTTCTTCTTCTTCTTTTTTTAACATACTTGGTTCCATGGTTTGAGGTTGGCCTGTACTCCCTATGTAGCCAAGGGTGAGCTGAAACTCTTGATCCTCCTGCCTCCACTTCCCAAGTGCTGGGATTACAGATGTGCATCGCCCCTACCCTCCACCCCTGCTCAGGAACATATTTTAAAGCGGGCCTTCTTTAAATCTCAAACCCAGGACTGGTCTTTCTCCGTCCCCATAGGGTGCAGCTGTTTCAGGGGCTAGGTCCTTTGAGTTAGGAACAATTACTTTGGGCATCTTTACTCCAAGGTGGAAGGCAAGGTCTTTGGGGTCGCGACAGAGTGAGGCTGCGTCTCCCAATTCTACTCTGAATACGCTGCTCCCTGCAAAAATAAAGTTGCTAAAATCTAAAACAGAGCTGGAGAGATAGATGGCTTAGTAGTTAAGGCGCTTGCTTGCAAAGCCAAAGAACCCAGGTTCGAATCCTTAGGACCCAAGTAAGCCAGATGCACAAGGTGGCACATGCATCTGGAGTTCCTCTGCAGCAGCTGAAGGCCCTGGCATGCCAATTCTTTATCTGCCTCTTTCTCTCCAATAAATTAAAAAAAAAAAGGATTTAAAAACTCTAAAACAACTAGTGGGTTTTTTTTTCCTTTTTTTTTTTTCCCCCCTCCTTCCCCAGTTAAAGGCCTCTGAGCTGGGTCTCCCTCCCACGGCGCGGCAGCTGCGGAGATCGGGGCTCCCTCCTCCCTTTCTCGGGCTGGCCCGTGTCAGCGTCTCCACCAGCGGCTCAGACCGTTAGACGCCAGGCCCGTGACGTCACCCATTCATAAAACCCGGACGGGCTGTCAGGCTGGCGCCGCGCGGGCGGTCGCCATGGAGACGGAAAACCCGGCCGGGAGCTTTGCCGGCTCCCTCCCTCCTCCGGAGGTCACCTGCAGACCCCAGGCGGGAGGTCTGGGAATGAGTTTCTCGTGGGCGCGGTCGCTGGGCCGAGGTTCCCTTACGTCCCCGCCCCACACCTGCGGAGCATGGTCCCCCCCCACACTTCCCCGCCCAGCCCTGCAGCTTGAGCCGCCCGGGAGGACAGAGGTTTTTCTCACACCCTCCTCCTTCTCCATGCCGGGCCCTCCCCGCCTGGGAAGGGGCCTGAGCTGCATTGCAACCGCGCGGTGGCACGAGACTGGGTGCTCCCGCGCCCTCTCCTAGCCCTGCGCTGAACTCAGTCGGCCTGGTTTCCATCAGAGCCGCAAACCTGATCTGTTATCAAGTGCTCGCTGGATGCCAGCATGGTGTGAAGTCTGCATTTATCATCTCTAGTCCTCTCCACAGCCCTAGAGACTGGGCAGAAGGAAACGCTTTTAATCCCAGCACTTGGGAGTTCGAGGTCACCCTGAGACTACATAGTAAATTCCAGGTCAGCCTGGACTAGGGTGAGACCCTACCTTGAAAAAAAAAAAAAAAAAAAAAAAAAACACCTTACCAAGGCCTGGGGTGGTGACACACGCCTTTAATCCCCAGTGCACTGGAAGTAGAGGTAGGATGATTGTTGTGAGTTCGAGGCCAGCCTGGGCCAACAGAGTGAGTTCCAGGTCAGCCTGGGCTACAGTGAGACCCTACCTCAGAAACCCAATCAAACAAAGAAATAAAAAATGGCAGGTAAAAACTTGTTGGGCAGAGCTAGGCATGGTGGCATACACCTTTAATCTCAGCGCTGAGGCCACGCTGAGAATACATAGTGAATTCCAGTTCAGCCTGGGCTAGAGTGAGACCCTACCTCGAAAAACCAAAAAAAAAGAAAAAAAGTGTTGGGCTGGAGAGATGGCTTAGTGGTTAATACACTTGCCTGTGAAGCCTAGGAACCCAGGTTCGATTCCCCAGTGCCCACATAAAACCAGTTGCACAAGGTGGCACATGCGTCTGGAATTTGTTTGCAGTGGCTAGAGGCCCTCCCTGTGCCCATTCTATATCTGCCTGCCTCTCTCTCTTTCTCTCTCTCAAATAAGTAAGTAAATAAAAATATTTTTAATGGGGGGGGGGGCTGGAGAGATGGCTTAGCAGTTAAGGCACTTGCTTGCAAAGCCAAAGGCCCTCAGTTCAATTCCCCAGGACCCACATAAGCCAGATACACAAAGTGGCACATGCATTTGGAGTTCATTTGCAGTGGCTGGAGGCCCTGGAAGGCCCATATCCATTCTCATTCTCCCCCCTTCTCTCTCTGTCTCACTTTCTCTATCTCTCAAATGAATAAAAATAAAATATTTTTAAAAACTTAAATATATTTCTGAGGCTGGGCGTGGTGGCGCATGCCTTTAATCCCAGCATTGGAGAGGCAGAGGGAGGAGAATCTTCATGGGTTCGAGGCCACCCAGAAACTACGTAGTGAATTCCAGGTTAACCTGGGCTAGTGTGAGACCCTACCTCGAAAAACCAAAAAGAAAAAGAAAACAAAACAAAACAAAACAAAAAAAAAAAAAAAAAAAAAAAAAAAGGAGAGCAAGGGCTGGTGAGATGGCTTAGCAGGTAAGGTGCTTTCCTGTGAAGCCCAAGGACCCATATTCTACTCTCCAGATCCTACATAAGCCAGACACACAAGGTGACACTAGTGCACAAGGTCGCACATGCATACAAGATGGCGCTCACATCTGGAGTTCAATTACAGTGGCTGGAGGCCCTGGCGTACCAATTCTGTTCATCTTCCTCTCTCTTGCTTTCTCTCTCTCCTCTCTCTCATTAAAAAAAAAAAAAAAAAAAAAAAACAGGGCTGGAGAGTTGGCTTAGCGGTTAAGCGCTTGCCTGTGAAGCATAAGGACCCTGGTTTGAGGCTCAATTCCCCAGGACCCACGTTAGCCAGGTGCACAAGGGGGCACAAGGTTCTGGAGTTCCTTTACAGTGGCTAGAAGCCCTGGTGCGCCCATTCTTTCTCTCTTTCTCTCTGCCTCCTCCCTCCCTCTCTCTCTCTCTCTCTCTCAAATAAATAAATAAAACAAAAAAAATTTAAATACAAAAAAAAGTAGAGCAAGCATGTGATAGATGATACATAGAGAGATCACAGAGATACAGTGATCCCAGGGATATAGAGATCAGAGAACATGCAACGTACTTCAGAAGAAAGACCCAGGCATGGTGGCATGCACCTTTAATCCCAGCACTTGGGAGGCAGAGGTAGGAGGACTGTGAGTTTGAGGCCGCCCTGAGAGTACATAGTGAATTCCAGGTCAGCCTGGGCTAGAGTGAGACCCTACCTCGAAAAAACAAAACAAACAAAACAAAAAACCAGAGAGAGAGAATAGCATCTGGTCTCTTTAATGCCCATGCCCTTGGGGTGTGGTGACTTGCCCTGTGGAAGGACGGGTCTTGTGGAGGGTGGCTAGCTCTCCTCTTGAGTTTTGGCCAGGTGGTAAGGAACAGAGACGGGTAGGGAGCTCTGAGGCTCTTAACACCTACCATGGTCCTGGCATATAGTAGGTACCCACTTAACAGTTTATCATAGCATGTGTACAGGCTAGGGAAGTTGTTTTGCTTCTAGCTGTTTGTTTGTTTTTAGTTTTGTTTTTTTTTCCCCCAGATAGAGTCTCCCTCTAGTCCAGGCTGACCTGGAATTCACTATGTAGTCTCAGGCAGGCCTCCAACTCATGGCGATCCTCCTACCTCTGCCTCCCAAATCCTGGGATTAAAGGTGTGTGTCACCATGCCCAGTCCACTTCTAGAATTTTTCTTTCTTTCTTTCTTTTTGTTTTAGTTTTTTTTTTTTTTTTTTTTTTTTTTTGAGGTAGGGTCCTACTCTAGCCCAAGCTGACCTGGAATTCACTATGTAGTCTCAGGGTAGCCTCAAACTCACAGCGATCCTCCTACCTCTGTCTCCAGAGTGCTGGGATTAAAGGCGTGCGTCACCACGCCCAGCTCACTTCTAGAATTTTTAAGCAAAACCTGCAAGACTGGCTTATAGACAAACCCCCCCCCAGTCTTTTTTTTTTTTCCTGCTCTTCCCCTTTTTTTCTTTATATTTTTTCTGCCCTCTCCCCTGAGTTTTTTCTTTTCTTTTTCTTTTTTTTTTTTTTGTCTTGTTTTTCAAGGTAGGGTTTCACTCTAGCTCAGGCTGTCCTGGAATTAACTATGTGGTCTCAGGGTGGCCTCGAACTCACAGCGATTCTCCTTACCTCTGCCTCCCGAATGCTGGGATTAAAGACGTGTGCCACCACGCCTGGCTCCCCTGAGTCTTTTCATGTGCTTCCTTCAAGCTTCCCAGGAGATATAATGATATGCATATGCACAAGCACGCGTGTAGGCGCACACATACACACATACATATGCTCACCTGAGGGGAGAAAGTTAACTTCATTTCAGTCCAGAAAATGTTCAGTATTTCCAGGTGCTGGTTTCAACCTCTTTTTTAAAAAAATATTTTTTATTTATTTATTTATTTATTTATTTATTTATTTACTTGACAGAGGGAGAGAGAAAGAGAAAGAGTGAATGGGCACACCAGGGCCTCCAGCCACTGCAAACGAACTCCAGACACGTGCGCCCCCTTGTGCATCAGGTTAACGTGGGTCCTGGGGAAATGAGCCTGGGTCCTTTAGCTTTGCAGGCAAACGCCTTAACCGTTAAGCCATCCCTCCAGCCCTTGACCTCTTATTTTGTGTGTGCTGTGAGTGTGTGTATAGTATTCATGTTTGTGTAGGGGGTGTGTATGTCTGTGTACGTGTGTGTAGAGGCCAGAGGACAACCTCAGGTATTGTCCTCAAATACACTGTCCACATTTATTTATTTTTATTTTATTATTTTTTTATTTATTTATCTTATTTTATTTTATTTATTTATTTATTTTGGTTTTTCAAGGTAGGGTCTCACTAGCTTAGGCTGACCTGAAATTTACTATGTAGTCTCATGGTTGCCTTGAACTCATGGCAACCCTCTTACCTCTGCTTCCAGAGTGCTGGAATTAAAGGTGTGTCCCACCATTCCCTTTTTGTCCACTTCTTTGTGAGACTAGTTCTCTCATTGACCTAGAGCTCACTAGTTAGGCTAGACTGGCTAGCCAGTAAGCCCCAGGGATTTGACTCTCCCCACTTCCTTGGCCCTGGGATCACAGGTGTGCACCGCCATGCCTGGCTGGAGATCAAACTTGGGTCCACATGCTTGTGAGAAAAGCACTTTACCCACTGTACAATCTCCCTGGGCCCTCAGGCAGTTTTTAGAGGTTTTTTCTGTGGGGGAGAGGTGGTTTTGAGGTAGGGTCTTGCTCTAGCCCAGGCTGACCTGGAATTCACTATGTAGTCTCAAGGTGACCTTAAACTCATGACAATCCTCCTACCTCTGCCTCCCAAGTGCTTGGATCAAAGGCATGTGCCACCATACCAGCTTAGTTTTGTTGTTGTTGTTTTGGTTTTTCAAGGTAGGGTCTCACTCTAGCTCAGGCTGAATTCACTCTGGAGTCTTAGGGTGGCCTTGAACTCACGGGGCGATCCTCTTACTTTTGCCTCCCAAGTTCTGGGATTAAAGGTGTGTGCAACCATGCCCTGTTAAATCTTTTTGTTGTTGTTGTTAATATTGTATTTATTTATTTGAGAGAGAGAAAGGGAGAGAGAGAGAGAGAGAGAGAGAGAGAGAGAATAGATGTGTCAAGGTTTCCAGCCACTGCAAATGAACTCCAGATGCATGTGTCACCTTGTGCATCTGGCTTATGTGGGTCCTGGGAAATCAAACCTGGGTCCTTTGATTTTGCAGGCTAGTGCCTTAACTGCTAAGCCATCTCTCCAGGCCAAGTTTTGATTTTTAAATTTTATTTACTTGCAGAGAGAGAAAGAGAGAGAGAGAATGAGCATACCAGGGCCTCTAGCCAGTGCAAACAAATTCCAGATACATGTGTCACTTTGTATATCTGGCTTTATATGGGTCCCCATCTTGCATTTTTTTAATTTATTTTGTTTTATTTGAGAGAGACAGAGAGAGGGAGAGAAAGAGACAGATAAAGAGAATGGGCACACCAGGGCCTTCAGCCACTGCAAACGATTGATCTCCAGACACATGTGCAACCTTGTACATCTGGCTTATGTGGGTCCTGGGGATTCGAACCTGAGTCCTCTGACTTTGCAGGCAAACGCCTTGACCACTAAGCCATCCCTTCAGCCCCCCTCTTGTATTTTCAAAGGCCTGATAGTTTAAATGAAGACTGCCTGGTCCTCTCCTTGGCAGTGTTTTCTTATCATTTCATCTACCCAGGTCAGCTCAAGAAAACAGCCCACTGTTGGTGGCCAGAAAAGGGAGGGATCCTCCAGTGAACCCCTACCATCCTGACCCAGGGTTCACCTCAGTCTCTTAGGCAGCCCTTCGAAGGCCACCTCCACAGCTGCTCCCTTGATAGCTTGGTTTCCTCAACTGTAACAGATAGTGTATAGCTCTCAGCAGAATCATCCCGAGAATGACACCAGCCACACAAAAGCTGAGCCAGACCCAGAACACTGGGAATACCTCGCCCTGGCTCTCTTTTTGTGAGTATGCATAGTAGGTGGTATATGCATGTGTGTGGGTGTGTGTGTGTGTGCGCGCGTGCACACGCCGCGTTCAGATGAGTTCTTTATTTTGGAGACCGCATCTCACCATGTTACCCAAGCTGGCCTCAAATTCCTGGACTCAAGCCATCCTCCCACCTCAGGCTCCAAGGTAGCTGGGACTACAGGTGTGCTAGCACATCTGCTAGGCAAAGTCTTTTCAGTATGATTTGTGTCGCGGTGTCTGTCTTGTAAATGACTCACAATAGCTAAGCGCTTTCTCAGTATCTGGCGTGGTTCTAAGTATTAGCCTAAGTGTGAGCTCAAGAGGGCAGGGACCATAGCTCTCCCACCATGTGCTAGAGCTCAAAGCTCAGTGCAGGATTTGGCACATGACAGGGGCACAGGGGCAACTCATTGAATAAAATAATCAACACTCCATAGACTGTAGCCCTCCATGCAGCTGAGGCCATTGGAGGGCTACAGAAGCAGAATGACTTGGCTCAAATCACCCCATGGGGAGGTGGCATTGTACCCAGGCTGTCTGGTACTTGTGTGAGGCTGTGGAGGCTTCTTAGGCAGAACACATCCCTGTGGGTGCATCTCGCCTGTTCCTTACTGTCCCTCATAAGAATCTTGACCCTGGAGGTCCAGAGCTGGCCTGCCCAGTGCCACGTGACCTGTTCTGGCTCTGGCCCTGCAGCTGCTCCCCAGATGTGCCCACAGCCCAGTCTTCCAGCCGCCAGGCCGGCGCCTCTGGGCTGGGCCTGCTCGAGCTGGAGGAAGAGACCCTGGGCTCTGACTGTCTCCGCCCCTCCTTGTAACTGGAGACAGCAGCAGGGGGGCCTCCCACCGCAGAACCCTGACCCAACCAGCAAAGTCTCTGCCTGTCTTACTAACAACTTCTCTCTGTGTATTCCCTCTCCCATCTGCTGCCCCTCCTTCAGCCCCTGAGGCCTCCTTCTCCTGTCTAATCGAGCTTGGTCCTGCATTGGAGCCTTTGCCCTAGCTGTGCCCTCTGCCAGATCTCTGCAAGCTTCCCACCCCCGGGCCCAGGGTCAAAGGTCTCTCTCCTCATTGACTTACCTTTATTTATTTAGGTTTTTTTTTTTTTTTTTCCTTCCAGGTAGGGTCTCACTCTGGCTCAAGCTGACCTGGAACTTACTCTGTAGTCTCAGGTTGGCGTCCAACTCACGGCAATCCTCTTGCCTCTCAAGTGGGGATCAAAGGTGTGTACCACCATGCCAGGCTGTCCTCACTGACTTTTTTTTGTTGTTGTTGTTTTCAAGGAAGGTCTTGTTCTAGCCCAGGCTGACCTAGAATTAGTCTCAGGCTGGCCTAGAACTCAGTGATCCTCTTACCTCAGCTTCCTATGTGCTGAGTTTGAAGGCATGCACCAGTGTTCCACCACACCCAGCTCCTCACTGACTTTCTAAGAACGCCATTGACTACTTTTATTTACACACACACACACACACCTGCCCCAGTCTTAATTATTCATCCAGTTTATTACTATCTGAAATGATCTTTGTCTTGAGATATGTTGTCCACTCCCTGCCCTGCTTCACCCTCTACTCCAGGCTGTGAGCTCCAAGAAAGCTGGGAGTGGTGGCTTATACTGATTCCCGGCACTCAGGAGGAAGCAGGAAAGAGCAAAGTTTGAGGTTAGCCTGAGTTACACAGGGAGACCCTGTCTTTAAAAATAAAAATAAAAAAAAAGGCCAGGTGCTGGGATTAAAGGCGTGCGTCACCACGCCCAGCTCACTTCTAGAATTTTTAAGCAAAACCTGCAAGACTGGCTTATAGACAAACCCCCCCCCCAGTCTTTTTTTTTTTTTCCTGCTCTTCCCCTTTTTTTCTTTATATTTTTTCTGCCCTCTCCCCTGAGTTTTTTCTTTTCTTTTTCTTTTTTTTTTTTTTTGTCTTGTTTTTCAAGGTAGGGTTTCACTCTAGCTCAGGCTGTCCTGGAATTAACTATGTGGTCTCAGGGTGGCCTCGAACTCACAGCGATTCTCCTTACCTCTGCCTCCCGAATGCTGGGATTAAAGACGTGTGCCACCACGCCTGGCTCCCCTGAGTCTTTTCATGTGCTTCCTTCAAGCTTCCCAGGAGATATAATGATATGCATATGCACAAGCACGCGTGTAGGCGCACACATACACACATACATATGCTCACCTGAGGGGAGAAAGTTAACTTCATTTCAGTCCAGAAAATGTTCAGTATTTCCAGGTGCTGGTTTCAACCTCTTTTTTAAAAAAATATTTTTTATTTATTTATTTATTTATTTATTTATTTATTTACTTGACAGAGGGAGAGAGAAAGAGAAAGAGTGAATGGGCACACCAGGGCCTCCAGCCACTGCAAACGAACTCCAGACACGTGCGCCCCCTTGTGCATCAGGTTAACGTGGGTCCTGGGGAAATGAGCCTGGGTCCTTTAGCTTTGCAGGCAAACGCCTTAACCGTTAAGCCATCCCTCCAGCCCTTGACCTCTTATTTTGTGTGTGCTGTGAGTGTGTGTATAGTATTCATGTTTGTGTAGGGGGTGTGTATGTCTGTGTACGTGTGTGTAGAGGCCAGAGGACAACCTCAGGTATTGTCCTCAAATACACTGTCCACATTTATTTATTTTTATTTTATTATTTTTTTATTTATTTATCTTATTTTATTTTATTTATTTATTTATTTTGGTTTTTCAAGGTAGGGTCTCACTAGCTTAGGCTGACCTGAAATTTACTATGTAGTCTCATGGTTGCCTTGAACTCATGGCAACCCTCTTACCTCTGCTTCCAGAGTGCTGGAATTAAAGGTGTGTCCCACCATTCCCTTTTTGTCCACTTCTTTGTGAGACTAGTTCTCTCATTGACCTAGAGCTCACTAGTTAGGCTAGACTGGCTAGCCAGTAAGCCCCAGGGATTTGACTCTCCCCACTTCCTTGGCCCTGGGATCACAGGTGTGCACCGCCATGCCTGGCTGGAGATCAAACTTGGGTCCACATGCTTGTGAGAAAAGCACTTTACCCACTGTACAATCTCCCTGGGCCCTCAGGCAGTTTTTAGAGGTTTTTTCTGTGGGGGAGAGGTGGTTTTGAGGTAGGGTCTTGCTCTAGCCCAGGCTGACCTGGAATTCACTATGTAGTCTCAAGGTGACCTTAAACTCATGACAATCCTCCTACCTCTGCCTCCCAAGTGCTTGGATCAAAGGCATGTGCCACCATACCAGCTTAGTTTTGTTGTTGTTGTTTTGGTTTTTCAAGGTAGGGTCTCACTCTAGCTCAGGCTGAATTCACTCTGGAGTCTTAGGGTGGCCTTGAACTCACGGGGCGATCCTCTTACTTTTGCCTCCCAAGTTCTGGGATTAAAGGTGTGTGCAACCATGCCCTGTTAAATCTTTTTGTTGTTGTTGTTAATATTGTATTTATTTATTTGAGAGAGAGAAAGGGAGAGAGAGAGAGAGAGAGAGAGAGAGAATAGATGTGTCAAGGTTTCCAGCCACTGCAAATGAACTCCAGATGCATGTGTCACCTTGTGCATCTGGCTTATGTGGGTCCTGGGAAATCAAACCTGGGTCCTTTGATTTTGCAGGCTAGTGCCTTAACTGCTAAGCCATCTCTCCAGGCCAAGTTTTGATTTTTAAATTTTATTTACTTGCAGAGAGAGAAAGAGAGAGAGAGAATGAGCATACCAGGGCCTCTAGCCAGTGCAAACAAATTCCAGATACATGTGTCACTTTGTATATCTGGCTTTATATGGGTCCCCATCTTGCATTTTTTTAATTTATTTTGTTTTATTTGAGAGAGACAGAGAGAGGGAGAGAAAGAGACAGATAAAGAGAATGGGCACACCAGGGCCTTCAGCCACTGCAAACGATTGATCTCCAGACACATGTGCAACCTTGTACATCTGGCTTATGTGGGTCCTGGGGATTCGAACCTGAGTCCTCTGACTTTGCAGGCAAACGCCTTGACCACTAAGCCATCCCTTCAGCCCCCCTCTTGTATTTTCAAAGGCCTGATAGTTTAAATGAAGACTGCCTGGTCCTCTCCTTGGCAGTGTTTTCTTATCATTTCATCTACCCAGGTCAGCTCAAGAAAACAGCCCACTGTTGGTGGCCAGAAAAGGGAGGGATCCTCCAGTGAACCCCTACCATCCTGACCCAGGGTTCACCTCAGTCTCTTAGGCAGCCCTTCGAAGGCCACCTCCACAGCTGCTCCCTTGATAGCTTGGTTTCCTCAACTGTAACAGATAGTGTATAGCTCTCAGCAGAATCATCCCGAGAATGACACCAGCCACACAAAAGCTGAGCCAGACCCAGAACACTGGGAATACCTCGCCCTGGCTCTCTTTTTGTGAGTATGCATAGTAGGTGGTATATGCATGTGTGTGGGTGTGTGTGTGTGTGCGCGCGTGCACACGCCGCGTTCAGATGAGTTCTTTATTTTGGAGACCGCATCTCACCATGTTACCCAAGCTGGCCTCAAATTCCTGGACTCAAGCCATCCTCCCACCTCAGGCTCCAAGGTAGCTGGGACTACAGGTGTGCTAGCACATCTGCTAGGCAAAGTCTTTTCAGTATGATTTGTGTCGCGGTGTCTGTCTTGTAAATGACTCACAATAGCTAAGCGCTTTCTCAGTATCTGGCGTGGTTCTAAGTATTAGCCTAAGTGTGAGCTCAAGAGGGCAGGGACCATAGCTCTCCCACCATGTGCTAGAGCTCAAAGCTCAGTGCAGGATTTGGCACATGACAGGGGCACAGGGGCAACTCATTGAATAAAATAATCAACACTCCATAGACTGTAGCCCTCCATGCAGCTGAGGCCATTGGAGGGCTACAGAAGCAGAATGACTTGGCTCAAATCACCCCATGGGGAGGTGGCATTGTACCCAGGCTGTCTGGTACTTGTGTGAGGCTGTGGAGGCTTCTTAGGCAGAACACATCCCTGTGGGTGCATCTCGCCTGTTCCTTACTGTCCCTCATAAGAATCTTGACCCTGGAGGTCCAGAGCTGGCCTGCCCAGTGCCACGTGACCTGTTCTGGCTCTGGCCCTGCAGCTGCTCCCCAGATGTGCCCACAGCCCAGTCTTCCAGCCGCCAGGCCGGCGCCTCTGGGCTGGGCCTGCTCGAGCTGGAGGAAGAGACCCTGGGCTCTGACTGTCTCCGCCCCTCCTTGTAACTGGAGACAGCAGCAGGGGGGCCTCCCACCGCAGAACCCTGACCCAACCAGCAAAGTCTCTGCCTGTCTTACTAAGAACTTCTCTCTGTGTATTCCCTCTCCCATCTGCTGCCCCTCCTTCAGCCCCTGAGGCCTCCTTCTCCTGTCTAATCGAGCTTGGTCCTGCACTGGAGCCTTTGCCCTAGCTGTGCCCTCTGCCAGATCTCTGCAAGCTTCCCACCCCCGGGCCCAGGGTCAAAGGTCTCTCTCCTCATTGACTTACCTTTATTTATTTAGTTTTTTTTTTTTTTTTTTCCTTCCAGGTAGGGTCTCACTCTGGCTCAAGCTGACCTGGAACTTACTCTGTAGTCTCAGGTTGGCGTCCAACTCACGGCAATCCTCTTGCCTCTCAAGTGGGGATCAAAGGTGTGTACCACCATGCCAGGCTGTCCTCACTGACTTTTTTTTGTTGTTGTTGTTTTCAAGGAAGGTCTTGTTCTAGCCCAGGCTGACCTAGAATTAGTCTCAGGCTGGCCTAGAACTCAGTGATCCTCTTACCTCAGCTTCCTATGTGCTGAGTTTGAAGGCATGCACCAGTGTTCCACCACACCCAGCTCCTCACTGACTTTCTAAGAACGCCATTGACTACTTTTATTTACACACACACACACACACCTGCCCCAGTCTTAATTATTCATCCAGTTTATTACTATCTGAAATGATCTTTGTCTTGAGATATGTTGTCCACTCCCTGCCCTGCTTCACCCTCTACTCCAGGCTGTGAGCTCCAAGAAAGCTGGGAGTGGTGGCTTATACTGATTCCCGGCACTCAGGAGGAAGCAGGAAAGAGCAAAGTTTGAGGTTAGCCTGAGTTACACAGGGAGACCCTGTCTTTAAAAATAAAAATAAAAAAAAAGGCCAGGTATGGTTGGACACGCCTTTAATCCCAGCACCACTGAGGAGGCAGAGGTAGGAGGAATGCCCTGAGTTTGAGGCCACCCTGAGACTGCATAGTGAATTCCATGTCAGCCTGAAAAAAGAAAGAAAGAAAGAAAGAAAGAAAGAAAGAAAGAAAGAAAGAAAGAAAGAAAGAAAGCTGGGGAAATGGCTTAGTGATTAAGGCGTTTGCCTGCGTTACCTCAGGACCCACGTTTGATTCCCCAGGACCCGCACTCATCCAGCACTCAGAAGGCTGAGGTACTTAAAGCCAGCCTGGAGCTACAGCGACATCCTACCTGGGGCGTGGGGGAGAGAAGGACCAGTGATTCCTTTGGTCACTCTTGTGTCCCTGTGCCCCAGAGTCATAGTAGTTGGGACCAAGTCATCTTTCAAGGATATTAGTTGAATGATGCATGGTTGCCCTATGGCCCTAAGTCTCACCATGTACAAAACTGGGACGAAAGTTGAATTTAACCCCAAGAATTATGAAACTTTAGCACTCAGCATGTGACAAGGGCTCTGGAATAGGAGCCAGGTTAGATGGTTTTTTTTTTTTTTTTTTTTTTTTTTTTGGTTTTTCGAGGTAGGGTTTCACTCTAGCTCAGGCTGACCTGGAATTTGCTATCTAGTCTCAGGGTGGCCTTGAACTCATGGCAATCCTCCTACCTCTGCCTCCGGAGTGCTGGGGTTAAAGGCGTGTGCCACCACGCCCGGCTGTTTTGTGACATTTAAAAAAATATTATATTTAGTGCTGGAGAGATGGCTTAGCAGTTAAGGTGCTTACCTGCAAAGCCAAAGGACTTCGGTTAGATTCCCCAGGACCCATGTAAGCCAGATGCACAAGGTGGTGCATGCGTTTTGGAGTTTGTTTGCAGTGGCTAAAGGCTCTGGCGTGCCCATTCTCGCTTTCTCTCTTTCTTTGCCTCTCTCTCATGAATAAATAAATAAAATATTTATTTATTTGACAAGGAGAGAGAGAATGGACCAGGGCCTCCAGCCACTGAAAACGAACTCCAGATGCATGTGTCACCTTGTGCATCTGGCTTTACATGGGTACTGGAGAAATGAACTCAGTGTCCTTAGGCTTTGCAGGGAGGGCTTTAATAGCTGAGCCATCTCTCCACTCCCGTTTCATGTTATTCTTAGGGTCTCATTTTTCCATCCTCCAGATCCAGGTGGAAGCTATGGAAGGGCACATGACGGATGTAGGGACTGTGACCTCCCGGCCCTTAGCAGCCTGTGAAACCAGCTTTTTCCTTCTCTAGACCTCAGCTTCCCCATCTGTACAGTGAGGCCCACAGCCAGCCTCATCTTCAGAGTCCTTAGGGTTCTGGGCTGGGTTCCTAGGTGAGTTTGGGGAGGAAGTTTGGGGGAGAGTTTGGGGACAGCACAGGTCTGGACCCATATTTTATCCTCCATCGTATTTTCCAAAGAAGCCCCAAAACAATGGACTCCAGGCTGGATCCTAGCAGTTGGCAGTCAGCAGTGCCTCTCCCTTCCCCCACAGGTCGAGGGGGTGGGGCTTTCCTGTGGCTGGACAAAGGGCTGCTGCTGCCCTGGGGTCTCCAGTGGACAGGAGGAAGGGCAGAACCACGGGTAGGGAGTTCCCATTTTAGGGTAACTGTGCAACACACTCAAACACACAATCAACAGAGCAAGCTGCCAGAAGGTACAACACACAATTCACGTGAACCTCAACACACACAGCCAAACACAAACACTGATTCTGGACAACCAACACCCATAAAAAGAGCCGGAGAAATGGCCTGCAAAGCCAAAGGACCCAAGTTCAATTCTCCAGGAACCACATAAGCCAGATGCACAAGGTGTCACATGCACCTGGAGTTCGTCTGCAGCGGCTGAAGGCCCTAGAGTACCCATTGTCTCTCTCTCTCTCTCCATATATATATGCCTCTTAAAAAAAAAAAAAGGCAGAGCATTAACAAGTGTTTTTGTTCTATTTTTATGTATTTATTAGAGACAGAGAGAGGGAGAGAGGGAGAGAGTGGGTGATCCAGGCCGTACAGCCACTGCAAAGGAACTCCAGATGCATGTGACACCTTGTGCATCTCTTAAGTGGGCCCCGGAGAATCGAACTTCAGTCCTTAAGTTTCACAGGCAAGCATCTTAATTGCTGAGTCATCTCTCCAGCCGTATATCTACCTCTTTCTCTCTTAAATAATAAAATGAAATATTTAACACAAATCCAACATCCATAAAAAGAGACCATGAAGCCGACATGGTGGGGCATACTTTTAATCCCAGCACTCCGCAGGCAGAGGTAGGAAGATCCTTGTGAGTTTGAGACCTGGTTCAAGGCCACCCTGAGACTTCATAGTGAATTCCAGGTCAGCCTGAACTAGAGTGAGACCCTACCTTGAAAAATCAAAATAAATAAATAATAAACAAAGGGCTGGAGAGATTGCTCAGTGGTTAAAGTGCTCGCCTGCTTAATAACCTGGGTTCAGTTCCCCAGAACCCATGTAAAGCTGGCTGCACAAGGTGACACATGCTTCTGGAGTTTGTTTGAAGTGACTAGAAGCCCTGGTAGGCGTATTCTCTCTCTCTCTCTCTCTCTCTCTCCTTGCTTGCAAATAAATAAAGATATTAACAACAGAAAGAAAGGGGGAGGGGCTGGAGTTGGACGTGGTAGGAGGATCATGAGATCGAGGCCACCCTAAATTCCAGGTCATTCTGACCTAGAGTTAGACACTACCTCAAAAAAAGATGAATATTAAATAAAAGATTATTATTATTATTATTATTATTATTATTATTGCTTGAGCCAGGTGTGGTGGCGCACGCCTTTAATCCCAGCACTCGGGAGGCAGAGGTAGGAGGACTGCAGTCAGTTTGAGGCCACCCTGAGACTATACAGGGAATTCCAGGTCAGCCGGGGCTAGAATGAGGCCCTACCTTGAAAAACAAAAAATAAAAACAGGGATGGAGGGATGGCTTACCAGTTAAGGTGCTTGCCTGCAAAGCCAAAGGACTCAGGTTCAATTACCCAGGACCCATGTAAACCAGAGGCACAAAGAGGTGCATGTATCCGGAGTTTGTTTGAAATGACTGGAGACCCTGGCACGCCCATTTATTCCCTCTTTCCCTGTATCTCAAATAAATAAATAAATAAAACTATAATATTAAAAAGAACAAACAAAAAGAATTTACTCGGCATGGTGGCACATGCCTTTGATCCTAGCACTTGGGAGGCAGAGGTAGGAGGATCACTGTGAGGCTCTACCTCAAAAAACTTTTTAAAAAGTGCGTTGGGCTGGAGAGATGGCTTGGCAGTTAAGCGCATGCCTGTGAAGCCTAAGGACCACAGTTCGAGGCTCAATTCCCCAGGACCCACGTTAGCCAGATGCACAAGGGGGCGCATGCATCTGGAGTTCGTTTGCAGTGGCTGGAAGCCCTGGCGCGCCCATTCTCTCTGTTTCTCTGTCTGCCTGTTTCTCTCTGTCTGTTGCTCTCAAAATAAAAATAATAAAATTTAAAAAAAAAAAAGTGCTGGGCGTGGTAGCACACGCCTTTAGTCCCAGCACTCAGGAGGCAGAGGTAGGAGGATCACTGTGGGTTCAAGACCACTCTAAGACTCCATAGTGAATTCCAGGTCAGCCTGGGCTAGAGCGAGACTCTACCTCGAAAAAACAAAAACAAACAAACAAACAAACAAAAACCAAAACAACAACAACAAAACCAACTAAAAAAGTGCTGGAGAAACGGCTTGCCTGTGAAGCAGAGGAAGCCAGGAGCACACTGATGTAAGCATGTGCCCACAAGGGGGTGAACCCATCTGGAGTTCCTTCGCTGTGGCTGAGGCCCTGGTGTGCTCATTCTCTGTCTGTCTGCGTCTTTCTCTTTCTCTCAAAAATAAAAATGATGAAACAAAACAAAAAAAAAAAAAAAAAAAAAGAAAGAAAGAAAGAAAGAAAGAAAAAGAAAAGAAAGAAAAAACATTAAGCAGAATCTCACTCTAGGCCAGGATAACCTGGAATTCACAGTGTGCCTCCTACTTCAGCCTCCCAGAGTAAACTTCCCTCCTTTCTTGTCTGTCCTTCTACGGGGAGGTGCCTGAATACAAATTACCTACTGCCTGGGAAGTACAGGGTTTGCCCTACTGCGAAAGTGGCGCATAAGGGATTGTTCCTATGCTTGCCTGCCTCCACTGAGCATGTGCACTGTGGGGCGGAACCTAGAACAGGTCCAGAGCTTTAGTCATCTGTATAAGCATCTTGGTGTGGCTGCCTTTTTTTTTTTTTTTTTTTTTTTTTTTGTCTTAAAGGTTTTTGTTTGTTTGGTTTTGTTTTTTCGAGGTAGGGTCTCACTCTTGTCCAGGCTGACCTGAAATTCACTATGTAGTCTCAGGCTGGCCTCAAACTTAAGGTGATCCTCTTACCTCTGCCTCTTGAGTGCTAGGGTTAAAGGTGTGCACCACCACATGCCTGGCTCTGGCTAAAATTGTTTTTTTTAGTTTATATTTATTTTTATTTATTTATTACAGAGAGAGGGAGAGAGAAGAGAGAAAGAGAGAGAAAATGGGCACACCAGGGCCTGTAGCCACTGCAAACAAACTCCAGACATGCATCTGGCTTATGTGGGACCTGGAGAATCCAACTTGGGTCCTTAGGCTTCGCCAGCAAGCGCCTTAACCTCTAAGCCATCTCTCCAGCCCCTAAAACTTTAAAAAAAATTTTTAATTTGTATTTATTTATTTGTAAGCAGAGAGTGAGAGATAAGAGAGAAGAGAGACAGAGAGAAAATGGGCACATCAGGGCCTCCAGCCACTGCAAATGAACTCCAGACACATGTGCCCCTTGTGCATCTGGCTTATGTGGGCCCTGGGGAATCGAACCTGGGTCCATTGGCTTCTCAGGCCTTAACTGCTAAGCCATCTCTCCAGCCTCCCTAAAACTTTTTTAAAAAATATTTTTATTGCCCGGTGTGGTGGCGCATGCCTTTAATTCCAGCAGTTGGGAGGCAGAGGTAGGAAGATCGCTGTGAGTTCAAGGCCACCCTGAGACTACATAGTGAATTCCAGGTTAGCCTGAGCTAGAGTGAGACCCTACCTCAAAAAACCAAAAAAAAATTTTTTAAAGAAATTTATGGCCAGGTGTTATGACACTTGCCTTTAATCCCAGCACTCAGGAGGCTGAGTTAGGAGGATGGCTGTGAGTTTGAGGCCAGTGTGAAACTACAGAGTGAGATTCAGGTCAGCCTGCACTAGAGTGAGACCCTACCTTGAAAAAACAAAAACAAATGAATAAAAATCCACAAAGTTTCAATTATTTTATTCATTTATTTGCAAGCAAAGAGAGACAGACAGAATGAGAGAAGGAGCACTAGGGCCTCCTGCCATTGCAAATGAATGCCAGACACATGCACCACTTTGTATATGGCTTTACATGAGTACTGGGGAATCTAACCTGGGCTGTCAGGCTTTGTAAGCAAGTACCTTCAACCACTGAGCCATGTCCCCAGGTTTCCCCCACATTTCTTTCTCAAATGAATAAAAATTCAGCCAGGGCCAGGCGTGGTGGTGCACCCTTTAATCCCAGCATTTGGGAGGCAGAGGTAGGAGCATCACCGTGAGTTGGAGGCCAGCCTGAGGCTACAGAGTGAATTCCAGGTCAGCCTGGGCTAGAAGGAGACCCTATCTCAAAAAAACAAAAAATCAAAAAGAAATTTAAAAAGCAGCCTCATAGGCTGGATGGATGGCTTAGCAGTTAAGGTGTTTGCCTTCAAAGCCAAAGGACCCAGGTTCTGTTCCCCAGGATAACCCACGTAAACCAGATGCACAAGGTGGCGCATGCATCTGGAGTTTGTTTGTAGTGGCTGAAGGCCCTGGCAGGCCCATTCTCTCCCTCCAATAAATAAATAAAATAAATATTAAAAAAAATAAGTAGCAGCCAGGCATGGTGGCGCACGGTCTTTAATCCCAGCACTCGGTCTTTAATCCCAGCACTCGGGAGGCAGCGGTAGAGTTCAAGGCCACCTTGAGATTACATAGCGAATTCCAGGCCTGGGCTAGAGTGAAACCCTATCTCGGAAAAAATAAAATAAAAATAAGTAGCCTCACAAAAACCCCCATGCTTCCACCCACCACTCCAGCCCCTTTAGCTGAACTCAGTCCCTTGACCCTCAACATGTACATACAATTCTGAAACTTGCAGAGCCCCACAGACACACAGCCACACCTCCCACACCCACGCACACACGCAGGCCCAGGCCCTGCCAGGGCTGAGGTGTAGGAGAATCTGTTGCTACCAGCCAGGCTCTGTGCAGTCTCAGCCTAGGCAAAGCTCAAAACCTCTGCAGCCCCTGCTGGATCCCTGGAGCGAGACCAGGGAGAGAATGCAAGAGAACTCTGAGTGGGGCCTCAGTGGCTCCCCCATACGCCCACTGGGGACGGACAGGACAGGAGGCTCCTGAGGTCCCATCTTAGGAACAGCTTCCTCTCCTTCCCTGGCCCGCAGCCTGGCTCTCCTTTGAGTCACCCACCTCCCATACACCTGGCTCCCCCCTCCCACTGCCCCAGGGCCAGGGCTGGAACCAGGGGATCAGCTGAGGTACAGGCTCTCACAGGACCCCACCCAGCTCCATGCCCAGCCTTCTAATCCCAGGGTAACCCCTCCCTGACCCAACCCTGAGTATCCTGTAACCAAGGGGGTTAGTACCTCCAGCTGTCTCCTCACCTCAGGCCCCAGCACAGCTGTAATCAGGCACTGTGCATGACTTACCACAAGGTCTTTCCCGCAGGTTTTATAAAACGTCTTGTTATTTTGCTGAGGCAAAAGCAGTGATGATGTGCTGTTTGTAAAGGAAGTGAAGACATCCAGGAAGCTGGGCATGATGGTTCATGCCTAAAATCCTAATAACTTAGGTGACAGAGGAAGGGAGATTATTTCAAATTTAAGGCCAGTCTGAACTACACAGTGGAAGTTCCAGGCCAGTCTGGGCTACAGTGTGAGACTGTCTCAAAACACAAACAAACAACAAACATGGGCCAACAATGGCATAGGAGAACCATTAAGGAAGAAAGGAACCTTTTTTTTTTTTTTTTTTCTTCCACCAGGTGCTCGGAGCCTTGTGTTCATTTGGCTCCACTACTTACAAGCTGTGGGTCTGAGTCACTTCACTTCTTCCAGTCTCTCAGCATTGTCACTGGTGAGTGTGGGGACAGCAGGTGCTCTCCCGCCTCTGGCTCAGAACAGCCCCTGGCCAAAGTCAACCTTCGCTAGTTATCACTGTTCGGTGACTATTCCATCTTAATGCTCCATCAAACTTACAGATCTTTAGGACTGGGGATGTAGCTCGGTTGATAAATTGCTTGCTTAGGATGCACCAGTCCTTGCCTTTGGCCCCCAGCACTGCTTGAGGAGAATATAGTGGCACACACACCTGCAATCCTAGCACTTGTGAGCTGGAGGCAGGAAGATGGACGTTCAAGGTCATCCTTGGAAGCCTGGCATGGTGGCGCATACCTTTAATCCCAGCACTCAGGAGGTAGAGATAGGAGGATCACTGTGAGTTTGAGAGGCCAGCCTGAGACTACATAGTGAATTCCAGGTTAGCCTGAGCTAGAGAGAGAGACCCTACCTTGAAACCCTACCCTGGGGGAAAAAAAAATCATCCTTGGAGATATGAGACTTCGAGGCCAGCCTGGGTTACATGAGACCTTATCTCAAAAAAGGTGTGTGTGTGGGGGGGGGGGGCTGGAGAGATGGCTCTGTGGTTAAGGCACTTACCTGCGAAGCCTAGGGACCCTAGTTCTGTTCCCTAGTACCCAGTAAAGCCAGATGCACAAGGTGGTGCCTGTGTCTGGAGTTTGTTTCCAGTGGCTAGAGGCCCTGGCGTGCCCATTTTCTCTCTGTCTCTCCCTCTTTCTTTCACTCACTCTCTCAAATAAACAAAATCTATTTTCAAAAAAAAAGTTACGGAACTTTAGAGCGTTAACTGCCATCCATTCACGGGGTAGTTTTCCTCTCAGCTATGCAGGCTTCCTGGCTATTTGGCATAGCAAAGAGTTCCTCAGGTTCATGATTTTTAGGACAGCCCTGCTTATTTGAGTGTAGCCAAACAGAAACAAACACCTGTGGCTCCTGGCTACTGTGTCCACATGCTAGGGACACACATGCTGTCAGTAGCTGGCCACTGCCACCCAACAAGAATTAAATAAGAATTAAAATGGGAAGACCTTTACTCTCGGTAGAGGAAGCCTTCCATCAGAACGCTTTGTAGCTCCTTTGCCATCTTCACAGTTCGTTCAGTGGTCCTGCAAGTGTGTGTGGTCCTCGCCTGCGCAGCTGACAATTCAGTAGGAGAGACAGACGGTGATGAGGCCATCACCTCCCAAGTTCCGAAGGCTGTCATGGAGAAGCACAAGGGACTATGGCAGGGTGGCCCACAAAAGAATACCCGTCAGCTAGGAGAAGTCAGGGGTCTGCTTGTAGCAGGAGGCCGCGTAGCCCAGTAGAGGCAGATGTTTCTGGGCCCCAACATTTGCAGACCTAGGATGTCTGAAGGATACAACGGCCACATCACACTGCCATTGTTTTTACTGTGTGATAATATAAAATGTTGTTGTTGGACATGGTGGCTCACACCTGTAATTCCAGAACTTGAGAAACTGAGGTTAGAGGATCATGTGAGTTCAAGGCAACACTGGGCTACCAGAGTGAGTTCCAGGTCAGCCTAGGCTAGCGTGAGACCCTGCCTTGAAAAAAAAAAAAATTGGTGACGATATGGGAAAAGAAAACTTCTCATCCACAGCTGGTGGGCGTGTAAACTGGTATGATCACTTGGGAACTCCATGTGGCAACACGGAGTAAAAGTGAACATTGAAATACCCTATGACCCAGCCGCGGCTTGCTCTCACTCCCACGGACGTAGCCGGAGCACACAAGACGCTGCAGATGTGGGCTGGAACCCACAGGGCTTGCCCAGCAGCAGCAACTGGAAAACTCCTGTCCACTCCAGAACAGAAATCATGTGACAATGGCCTAGGAATGACCAGAGAGAGAGAGAGATGGGGGTATTCAGTTAAATAGATGCACCAAACCCTTGCTTAGAAAAGTGCAGAATGACTTTAAAAAAACAACTCACTGGCTGGGTGTGGCGGCGCACGCCTTAATCCCAGCACTCAGGAGGCAGAGGTAGGAGGACTGCTGTGAGTTCAAGGTAAGGTCTCACTCTAGCCCAGGCTGACCTGGAATTTACTATGTAGTCTTCAGCCCAGAATTTTTTTTTTCTTTCTTTTTTAGGGGTAGGGTTTCACTCTAGCTCAGGCTGACCTAGAATTCACTATATAGTTTCAGGGTGGCCTACTCATTCAAGGTAGGGTCTTACTCTAGCCCACTCTAACCCAGGTGAATTCACTATGTAGTCTCAGGGCAGCCTTGAACTCACGGTGATCCTCCTACCTCTGCCTCCCGAGTTCTGGGATTAAAGGAGTGTGCCACCATGCCGGGTTTAGGTTTGTGTTTTTAGAGACAGAGAGAATTGGTATGCAAGGGCTTCAGCCATTGCAATTGAACTCCTGACGCTTGCATCACCTAATGGGCATGTGAGACCTTGCACTTGCCCTAGACTTCACAGGCAAGCACCTTAATCACTACGCCATCTCTCTAGCTCTAGGTTTATTGACTTTATTTTATTTTTATTTATTATTATTATTATTATTTTTTTTTTTTTTAAGGTAGGGTCTCACTCTGGCCCAGGCTGACCTGGAATTCACTATGTAGTCTCAGGGTGGCCTCGAACTCATGGCGATCCTCCTACCTCTGCCTCCCAAATGCTGGGATTAAAGGCGTGCGCCACCACGCCCGGCTATTATTATTATTATTGAGGTAGGGTTTCACTCTAGCAGAGGCTGACCTGGAATTCACTATGTAATCTCAGGGTGGCCTCGAACTCACAGCGATCGATCCTCCTACCTCTGCCTCCCCAGTGCTGAAACTAAAGGCGTGTGCCAACACACCCTGCTTATTTTTATTTTTTATTGACAACTTCCATGATTGTAAACAATCCCCCCCCCCACTTTCCCCTTTGAAACTCCACTCCCCATCATATCCCCTCCCCCTCTCAATCAGTCTCTCTTTTGTTTTGATGTCATGATCTTTGGTTTACTGATTTTTTTTGAGGTAGGGTCTGTCTCACCCTAGCCAAAGCTAACCTGAAACTCGCTGCAATGCTTGTACCTCGGCTTCTCAAGTAATTGGATTAAAGGCATGAGCTATCTGGTATCTCTGTCATTTTTTTTTTTTTTTTTTTCCAGATAGGGTCTTACTCTAGCACAGGCTGACCTAGAAATCACTCTGTAGTCCCAGGCTGGCCTTGAACTCACAGAGATCCTCTTTCCTCTACCGCACTAGTGCTGGGATTTAAGATGTACGCGCGCGCGCGCACACACACACACACACACACACACACACGAAAAGGAAAAGATAAAGGGAGAAGGCGCGTCCAGGGCCTTGGGGTGTGGTGTTGGGAGTTGAGACAGGTGAGGCTGGCGGCTGGCACCCCGGCTTTGTTTGGGGCACGCACTGGTCTGGGCGCCCCGCCCTCGGGGACTCTGGACCGCCACCTCCCGCGGCAGATGGGCGTCCCGGGCTTCCTGCGCTCGCTCGGCCCGTGGGAACCGGCGGGCGGGCGGGGGCGAGGGCGCCGGGAGCCGCCCCGGGGGAGCGGCGCACAGATGGGGCGGGGGCCGGGGGCGGCGGCAGATGGGTGCGAGCCGGGCCTGGGACCGCGGGACAAAAGCGAAGGGCAGATGTTCCTGGCCAGATGTTCGCGGGAGTGAGGGCGGGGGGCCTGGGAAAACCCAGGCCAGTTTCCTGCGTCCTCCTCTCGCTGCAGAGGGCCTGGGAAGGGAGGAGCTGGGCCTCAGGGCTGGTGGCTTGCGGGGATTCTACCTGCGGCCACCGCGTGACATCGAGAGTCCCCACCAGGTCCACGGGCGGGACGGGAATCTTGGTCCAGAGGTTTTGTGCTCATGCCTCCCAAACCCTGCCATGCGCCGCTGGGCTGGGGGCGGGCGGCGGGGACGACACCATCACCATCACCTTAGCATATTAAACACTGACCGGGCTCCCAGCCAGCACTTTCCAGAACTCTCACACAGCCACCATGTGAAAAAGATGCTCTAACAGCCACCTCCAGTGATGGACTGTGTGAATGTGGAGGTCCTGAACAGAAACGACAGGATCAGTGTCACACACAACCTGTAGTGCGCAGAGGTTTTGGGGGAAAATTCTCAAAATCTGCGAATCACTTTTAGGTAGGTGTGTGTGTGTGTGTGTGTGTGTGTGTATGCGTGTATGCTAGGTACTGTACAAACCTTACTCCAATACCTGTGGAGGAGTTGAGGTATATCTCTGTAATCCCCTTAGGTTACCTGAAACCCTGTCTCAAAAAGAAAAAAAAAAAAAAAAATGCAGCCCAGTAGTGGTGGCCCACGCCTTTAATTTTAATCCCAGCAATCGCGGAGAGTTCGAGGCCACCCTGAGACTACATAGTGAATTCCAGGTCAACCTGAGTTAGAGTGAGACCCTACCTCGAAAAAACAAGCAAAATAATAATTAATAAATAAATAAAAATAAAGGGCTGGAGAGATGGCTTAGCCGTCAAGGCATTTTGCCTGCAAAACCAAAGAATCCCGGTTGGAATCTCCAGGACCCATGTAAACCAGATGCACAAGGGGGCACAAGCATCTGGAGCTCGTTTGCAGTGGCTGGAGGCCCTGGTGCGCCTTCTCTCTCTCTTTCTCTCAAATAAATAATAAATAACATATTTTTAAAAATAAAAATAAATTGCCAGGTGTGGTAGCACATGCCTTTAATCCCAGCACTTGGGAGGCAGAGGTAGGAGGATCTCCGTGAGTTAGAGGCCACCCTGAGACTACATAGTGAATTCCAGGTCAGCCTGGGCTAGAGCGAGACCCTACCTCGAAAAACCAAAGTAAATAAATAGATAGATAAATAAATAAATAAATAAATAAATGAATTATGCAGCCCTGGAGTGGTGTTGCAGGCTTTTAAACCCAACACCGAGAGGCAGAGATAGGAGTAGCGCCATGAGTTCAAGGTCACCCTGAGATTACATAGTGACTTCCAGCCTGTACTAGAGAAAAAAAATCACACACACACACACACACACACACACACACACAAATTATGCAGCCCTGGAGAGACGGCTCAGCAGTTAAGGCATTTGCCTGCAATGCCTAACAATGGGGCTTGGTTCCCCAGTGCCCATGTAAAGCCAGATGCACAAAGTGGTACATGCATCTGGAGTTCATATTATGCATATGTGGAGGACCTTCCCTGTGCATATACAGACACACATATGATGTATTATTTTCTCCAAAAATACATACCTTTTTTGGTACCTTTTTATTTTTTTTGTTTGTTTTTCGAGGTAGGGTCTCACTCTGGCCCAGGCTGACCTGGAATTCACTATGTAGTCTCAGGGTGGCCTCAAATTCACAGTGATCCTCCTACCTCTGCCTCCCAAGTGCTGGGATTAAAGGCATGCTCCACCATACCCGGCTTTTTTTTTTTTTTTTTTTTTTTTTTTGAGGGAAGGTCTCACTCTAGCCCAGGCTGGCCTTGAAGTCAGTGCTCCTCCTACACAGCCTCTGGAGTGCTAGAGTTAAAGGCTTGTGCCACCACACCCTGCAAAGTGATATTTCAATGAAGAACTTGTTCCCCCTATTATTGGCAGTTGGTTGTGAGGGTAGGGAGTTACTGGGATTTGAAATCAGGGCCTTGGCACACCACACGCTGTTTTACCACATCTGAGTCTTATCCCTAGCCTTCATTCAGCTATTGAGAAAATGGACAAACAACAAAACCCCAACTACATTCTAGGCACAAGTCACAGGCAGTGCAAAGGCCCTTAGGCAGAGGAGTGCTGCTTGGATATGTTTAAGAGGCCTATGGGACTTAACTGAGTGAGCCAGGGGGAAGATACTAGAAACCAGAGCTGAGCAGGGCATGGCGGTATGCTCGAGGCAGAGGTAGGAGGATCGATATGAGTTCAAGGCCAGCCTGGGACTACATAGTGAATTCCAGGTCAGCCTGGGCTAGAGTGAAACCTTACCTCGAAAAACCAAAAATAAAATAAAATAAAAGTCATTTGATATTGTTTGTGGGGTGGAGGAGAGGGTGAACCATACCCTCTAATAAACTGCCAAAGCGCTCAGACTCTGAGCAGGATAAGCTGTGTTTGCACAAGCTGTATTTGAAAGAGCAATCAATGAGAAAAGACCCAAATAGCCCACTACGAAAAGAATGGCTACGTGAATTATGAAGTTCCTCCTGGTGGCCCTGGGAAGTCATGAGACAGCGTTTTCCTTTAAGGATTTTCTCCTAAGCATGTATTCAAACGGGTGAAATTATATGTGTATGAGACCAGCAGCCAATTGAAAAGATCCCATCCTTTACCAAGGCACTGGCTGAATAACGTGTTGCAGCCACCTGAGAGAAGGAAGACTAGCTGAGCATGGCAGTATGGGCCTGTAAACTCAGGTCAGGAGGCCGAGGCAGCAATCTGGGCTCCATAACGAGATCTGCCTTGAAAGAGAAAACAAAAGTTTAGCTGGGCGTTTGATCCCAGAACTCAGAAGGCAGAGGTAGGAGGATGGCCGTGAGTTCGAAGCTACTCTGAGATTACATAGTAAATTCCAGGTCAGCCTGGGCTAGAGTGAGACCCTACCTTGAAAAAAAAAAAAAAACAGAAAAAAGAAAACAAAAATTACTGGCTGGTGGTGCACGCCTTTAATCCCAGCACTCAGGAGGCAGAGGTAGGAGGATCGCCGTGAGTTCAAGGCCACCCTGAGACTACATAGTGAATTCCAGGTCAGCCTGGACCAGAGTAAGACCCTACCTCGGGGAAAAAAAAAAAAAAAAAAAGAAGTTTACAACACAATGATTTTTCCACTGTATTAGCAGTTGTAAAGCCATTGCTACAATCAATTTTAGAACATTTCCACTATCCTAAACAGAAGCCCTATCTGTACACTTAAGCAGTTGCTCCTATTTAACCCAGCCCTAGGCAGCGTCTAATTTACTTTCTGTCTCTCACTAGACTGGGTACTTCATGTAAATGGAATGATTCATTATGAACTCTAGTGACTGATCTGGAGTTCACTATGTAGTCTCAGGATGGCCTCAAACTCCCAGTGATCCTCCTGCCTCTGCCTTTAACCACTGTTCCATTTCCCTAGCCCCTGATCTTGTTTCTTTCTGCAATTAGCAAATATCCTTCCTTCCAGAGGCAGATTGTGAATGTGTGCATCTCACTGGGCTAGCCAGAGTTCAGCAGGAGGTGTAACCACACAATTATTTGATGAATCATTTAGTTCATGAGCATTTGTGTGCCTGGAAAGCTACACTCCACATAAGGATGATGATTTCAAAGTCACTCAGAGATCCAGCAAAGCAGAGAAAGATTGCAGCCAGAGTCTAGCACCTTACATACAGTAGACCTGTATCAGTCTGATGTTTGAACTAGCACTTGAAGGTGTGTACTTCCTCCAGCTATTTCGTTCATTTGCTTTTTAGTATTTTTAATATTTAGCTACTTATTATTATTATTCTTATGATTTTTGAGGTAGGGTCTCACTCTAGCTCAGGCTGACCTGGAATTCACTATGTAGTCTCAGGGTGGCCTTGAACTCATGGCAATCCTCCTACCTCTGCCTCCCGAATCCTGGGATTAAAGGTGTGTGCCACCAGGCTTGGCTTCTTACGTTTTTTTTTTTTTTTTTTTTTTTGGTTTTTTGAGGTAGGGTCTCACTCTAGCCCAGGCTGATCTGGAATTCACTATGGAGTCTCAGGGCGGCCTCGAACTCATGGCAGTCTTCCTACCTCTGCCTCCCAAGTGCTGGGATTAAAGGCGTGCGCCACCACGCCTGGCTAGGTTTTTTTTTTTTTTTTTTTTTTTTTAAATATATTTTATTTATTTATTTGAGAGAGACAGAGAGAGAGGGAGAGAGAGGGAGAGAGAGAGAGAGCAAGCGAACGGCCGTATAAGGGCCTCCAGCCACTGCAAAGAAACTCCAGATGCATGCGCCTCCTTGTGCATCTGGCTTATGTGGGTCCTGGGGAATCGAACGGGGTCCTTTGGCTTTGCAGGCAAATGCCTTAACCACTAAGCCATCTTCTCCAGTCCAAGTTGTTTTTTTAACTTTTAAAATTTATTTGTGAGCTGGAGAGACAGCAGAGAGATACCAAGACAGAGAGAGAGAGAGAGAGAGAGAGAGAGAGAGTATGGGTGTGCCAGGGCCTCCAGCCACTGCAAATGAACTCCAGACACATGTGCTGCTCTGTGCATCTGGCTTATGTGTGTACTGGAGAATTGGACTTGAATCAAGCGTCTTAACTGCTGAGCCATCTCTCCAGCCCTAATTTATATATTTTAAAACTTATTTATTTAATTCAATTTAATTCTTCTTCTTCTTCTTCTTCTTCTTCTTCTTCTTCTTCTTCTTCTTCTTCTTCTCCTTCTTCTTCTTTTTTTCAAGGCAGGGTCTCACTCTAGCTCAGGCTGACCTGGAATCCACTATGTACTCTCAGGGTGGCCTTGAACTCACGGTGATCCTCCTACTTCTGTGCTCTAAAAACTCATTTATTTATTTGAAAGACACAGAGTATGGGCATGCCAGGGCTTCCTGTCATTGAAAAAAAAAATCCTCCAGATGCACGCACCATTTCATGAATTGGGCTTTACATGGATGCTGGAGAATTGAACCAGGGGAGTCAAGTTTTATAAGCAAGTGCCTTTAACCACTGAGCCATTTCTCCAGCCCTTATTTTATTTTTGGGTTTTCAGGATTGGGTCTGGCTCTAGCCCAGGCTGACCTGGAATTTACTATGTAGTCTCAGGGTGGTCTGGAACTCACAGCCATCCTCCTTCTTTGACTTCCCTGAGTGCTGGGATTAAAGTTGTGTACCACTAGGCCCTCCTATTATATTTTTTAAAGCAAGGTCTTACTATGTATCCCAGACTGGCCTTGCAATTGCCATCCTTCTGCCTCAGTCTCCTGAACTAATAGTGCTGGGATTACAGGAGGGGGACACAATGATGGGTGATATCTGGTCTCTTTTCATTCCTGGCTTCCTTGAGGTTTTCACAGGGAAATTATAACAAGGAATCTATGTTACAATTATAAAAGATTCTAATAACGGTGATAAAAACCTAAGTGTGGTGCCAGGTGTGGTGGTGCATGTCTTTGATCCCAACACTTGAGAGGCAGAGGGAGGAGGATCACTGTGAGTTTTTCCGAGGTCAGCTTGGAACTACAGAGTGAGTTCCAGGTCAGCCTGGGCTAGAGTGAGATTCTATCTCGTAGAACAAAAACAAAACCTTATGTGGTTAAGTTTTCAGGCTGAGGGTAGCAAACTTGGCCCTATAGCCTACTCTATTAACTTGGGGTACTGCAGAATTAATCTCTGGCTTCGATCTCCTCTTCTGCAAATGGGATCCCAATAGTACCAGGCAGGTAGGACTTTGGTGGTGGGGGACCCATGGCCCAGCTAAATTCTCAAGAAATATCACTGAAGTTTTAATTTTTATTTATTTATTTATTTATTTATTTATTTATTTATTTTGGTCCTTGGTGCTGGAGCCCCGGCCCCAGTCCTGAAGTATAGGACTGGAAGGCCCTCCATTTGTCCCTCCCCTTGACTGCCACCTTCGTGCCACCTCCACTGAGGATACTGAGGGTGTGGAGGATGGTTTCGAGCCGGAGGAGGAGGAGGAGGAGGAGGAGGGGGAAACAGGCTCTGGCTGGCTCCCAGGACCACGGCCCACCGGGGCTGGGGGCAGGGAGCCGCGGCCCCTCTCCTCCGCCCTCCGCTCCCTCCGTTCCCTGGGAAAATCCAACAGGTGGTGGGCCCGCGGCGCTGGGCCCATTGTGTGCCATGGAGGGTCGTGAGTGTCGGGGGGTCGGTGGGGGGGGGGGGGAAGACGGATGCCTTCATTACCATGTGAATCCTGGGAAAGCGCCGGGCTGGAGGTGGGTGGGCGCGAGGGCTGGGAGGGGGGGCCCTGGCTGGCTTGGCCAGACCACACAGCGGCTGGGAAGAGGATCCCAGGAACCCTGAGAGAGCCTTTAAAAAGGCCAAGGTAGTGGGATTTCTCCTCCTGTTCCTTATTTCAGTACATATCCATCCCGTGAGGCTCAAAAGGGACACAGATGGACCAAAAACAAGAACTTTTTTGAAGGAAGACAGAGCCCAGCTCCATGTCAGTTGCCGCTTTCCCACCGCCTAGCCCTGTGTGGGTCCCTGGGCGGCAGTAGGTCCTGCCTTTGACAGTGTGTCTGCAGCTCCCCACTTCTGTGCTGCAAAGATGACTTTTTAACTTTTCTGTTTTGTTTTGTTTTTTCCAGGTAGGGTCTCGCTGTAGCTCAGGATGATCTGGAATTCACTAGGTAGTCTCAGGCTGGCCTTGAACTCACAGTGATCCTCCTACCTCTGCCTCCCAAGTGCTGGGATGAAAGGCGTGCACCACTATCACTACACAGTGTTTTTTTTTTTTTTTTTTTTTTTTTCTGAGAGGGTCTCATGAAGCCTAGGCTGTCCTCAAAGTAGCTATGAAATCAAGGCTGGTCATGATCCGATCTTCCTGTCTTTACCTCCCAAGTGCTAGAATTACAGGCAGGTATGCCCCGCTAGACCCATGGTCATATATAATATTAAAAATAATTAGCTGGGCTAGGCGTGATGGCGCATGCCTTTAATCTCAGCATTTAGGAGGCAGAGGTAGGAGGATCACTGTAAATTCAAGGCCACCCTGAGATTACATGGTAAGGTTAGAGTGAAACCCTACCTTGAAAAACCAAAAAAAAAAAAAAAAAAAAAGCTGGGCGTCGTGGTGTCTGTCTATTTATCATCTATCATCTATGTATGTGTGCACGTGGGCAGCTCACATATACGCATATGCCCAGGCCAGGGTCTCTAGCCTCAGTACAGGAATATCCATTCAGTTTTACTTGGGTGGCTGGGGAATTGAACCTTTGCACCTTTGCATGCAAGTGCCTTTGACCTCAGAACCATCTCCCCAGGCCTCTTATATGGGGTTTTGTTTTGTATAGAATAAAAAATAAATAAATAAATAAACCGGGCCTGGTAGTGTACGCCTTTAATCCCAGCACTTCGGAGGCAGAGGTAGGAGGATCCCAGTGAGTTCGAGGCCACCCTGAGACTACATAGTGAATTCCAGGTCAGCCTGAGCTAGAGTGAGACCCTACTTCAAAAACAACATGGGCTGCAGGGATGGTTTAGTTGGTAAGGTGCTTGCCTACAAAACCAAAGAACCAGGTTCAATTCCCCAGAACCCATGTAAACCAGATATACAAGTTGGTGCTGTGTCTGTTTTCAATAGCTAGAGGCCCTGGCATACCCATTCTCTTTCTGCCTTTCTCTCTGTAATAAATAAAATTTAAAAAAAATTTATTTATTTGAGAGAGAGAGAGAGAGAAAGAGGCTGATAGAGAATGGGTGCACCAGGGCCTCTAGCCACTGGAAAGGAACTCCAGACACATGTGCCACCTTGTGCATCTGCCTTTTGTGGGTCCTTGGGAATCAAACCTGGGTCCTTAGGCTTTGCAGGCAAGTGCCTTAACTGCTGAGCCGTCTCTCCAGATCTGTATAGTAATTTTTTTTTTTTTTTTTGAGGTAGGGTTTTACTTTAGCCCAGACTGACCTGGAATTCACTATGTAATCTCATGGCGATTCTCCTACCTCTGCCTCCCAAGTGCTGGGATTAAAGGCATGTGCCACCACGCCCAGTTTATTTTATTTATTTTTATTATTTATTTGAGAGACAGAGAAAGAGAGAAAGATGCAGGGAGAGAGAGAAAGAGAGAGAGAGAATAGGCGGGCCAGGGTTTCCAGCTGCTACAAATGAACTCCAGACGTATGTGTCACCTTGTGCATCTGGTTTAAGTGGGTCCTGGGGCAAGCATCTTAACCACTAAGCTATCTCTCCAGGCCTTGCTTTTTTTTTTTTTTTGAGGCACTGGAGTCAAGATGCTCTCCTACTTTAGCCTCCTGAGTGCTGGGATTAAAGGTGTGTGCCACCATATCTGGCTATGAGATTATTTTTTTTCAAAGTAGGGTGACCTTGCATTCACAGCGATCCTCTTACTTCTGCCTCCTGAGACTAAAGGTGCTTTCCCCACCCCTCCTCCAGGCAGGGTCTCTAGCTCAGGCTGACCTGGAATTCACTATGTAATCTCAAGGTGGCCTCGAACTCACTGCGATCCTCCTACCTCTGCCTTCCGAGTGCGCCATTAAGCCTGGTGGCTTTTAACATTTACCCACATATTTGCACAAGCCCAAACAAGCACAGATTCTCATACAACACACACACACACACACACACACTGCACACACACTGGGTAATGTTGGCTTTCCAATCTAGGCCCCTGGGGATTACTACTCCCCCCTCCCATCAGTGACACACCTGCATTCTCTGCGCTTCTTCCTCCCCTCCCCCGCCTGAGGGTCCTAGCTGGGTCCTGGGACAGCCTTGGGGAGCAAGGGAGGGCAGGACGTGTACATGCACCTGGAGGCCTTGAATGGAAGACCAAGTGGGGCAAAAGGGGGGGGGGGAGTGTCGTCTCTTCCAGTCCCACCCCAGGGGCTCAGGGTTGGACTCCTCCACAGACTGGAGCCACCGGAAGAAAAGAGAGGGTGGTTAGGGCCTTACCTGGAGGCAGAGGCAGGGGTCTGCCTTCACATGCAGATAGCCTGTTTGCTCCACCTGTCCTGCCTTAAAATGACAAAGGTTGGATGCTGTCTGGGTATTAGATGGGATGTCAACAACTGATGGAAACAGGAAGGCTTTAAAACAATATGCACTGTAGATTGGACAATACCTAAATCTAGGGGGAAATTGAAAGCATTCTGCTAAGGTATTAACAATAATTTCTAGGTGGCAGGAATGTGTGCTTTTTTATTTTCCCATTTTAAACATATATTCTAGTTTCCTCTGCAAGGCATATTTCCCCCTCATGGTGCTGGGTATCAAAGGGTAGGCACACCAGCGAAGTCCTGCCATCCTAGTAGCATTGAGAGGTGGAAACAGGAGAATCAGGATTTCAAGGCCAGTCTCCCATATTACTGACTTTGAAGCCAGTTTGAATTATGAGATGTCTCAAAAGAAAACAAAAACACAAAACAATCCCCCCAATATAATCCCTGGAGCTTTGCACATGTTGAACAAGCCCCAATAAGTTTTTTTTTTTTTTTGAGGTTGGGTCTCACTCTAGCCCAGGCTGACCTGGAAGTCAGTCTGTAGTCTCAGGGTGGCCTCAAACTCACAGCATTCCTCTTCTAAAAAACTTATTTATTTGAGAGTGACAGACAGAGAGAGAAAGAGGCAGAGAGAGAGAGAGAGAGAGAGAGAGAGAGAGAGGGAGAGAGAATGGGTGTGCCAGGGCCTCCAACCACTGCAAACGAACTCCAGATGTGTGCGCCCCCTTGTGCATCTGGCTGACGTGGGTCCTGGGGAAACCAGCCTCGAACCGGGGTCCTTAGGCTTCACAGGCAAGCGCTTAACCACTAAGCCACCTGTCCAGCCCCAGCATTCCTCTTCTTACCTCTGCCTGTGGAGTGCTGGAATTAAAGGTGTGTGTCACCACGGCCAGCTCTAATAAAAGTTTTTTTTTTTTTTTCTTCGAGGTAGGGTTTCACTCTGGTCCAGGCTGACTTGGAATTCACTATGTAGTCTCAGGGTGGCCTTGAACTCACAGCAATCCTCCTACCTCTGCCTACCAAGTGCTGGGATTAAAGTGCTGGGCATGGTGTCGCATGCCTTTAATTCCAGCACTTGGAAGAAGTGAGTTTGAAGCCACCCTGAGACTAGAGTGAATTCCAGATCAGCCTGGGCTAGAGAGTGACACCCTTTAATCCCCCAGGAAGCCTTTTAATCTTATCACTCAGGAGGTTTAGGTAGGAGGATCATGGTGAGTTCAAGGCCAGCCTGAGAGGACAACAGTGAATTCCAGGGCTGGAGGGATGGCTTAGCCGTTAAAGTGTTTGCCTGTAAAGCCAAAGGACCCAGGTTTGATTCCCCAGGACCCATGTAAGTCAGATGCACAAGGGGGCACATGCATCTGGAGTTCGTTTGCAGTGGTTGGAAGCCCTGGCGTGCCCATTCTCTTCCTCTTTCTCTGTCAAATAAATAAATAAAAACAAAATATTTAAAAAAATAGTGAATTCCAGGTCAGCCTGGGCTAGACTGAGACCCTACCTTGAAAAACCGAAAGATTAAATATATATATATATATGAATGGTAGCTATAATTGGCATTTTTCTTTTCTTTTCCTTTTTTTATTTTATTTTTACTTTTATTTATTTATTTGAGAACAACAAACAGAACGAGAGAGAGAGAGAATGGGCATGCCAGGGCCTCCAAATGAACTCCAGATGCATGTGCCCCCCTTGTGCATCTGGCTTACGTGGGTACTAGAGAGTCGAACCATGAACCTTTGGCTTTGCAGGCAAACGCCTTAAGCCATTGCTCCAGCCTTTTTTTTTTTTTTGAGGCAGTCTCACTCTAGCCCAAGGGGGCCTTGTACTCAGTGATCCTCTCCCCTCAGCTGTGATTAAAGGTGAGGGCATGTGTTGTGCATATTCCAAATGTGTAGCATTCAGGAGGCACATTGCTTAGTATAATCCTTTCCAGATCCATCCATCGCACTCCTGTGGAGCATCAGGCCAGGGCACAACTTCGTGCAAGTGTAATAGGATCACCAGCCCTGTGTTCCAAGAACACCCCGGGGGTTGGGGACATGGTTCCTTCATCGCAAAGCTGCTGGGGACTTGCTTCTTCCTGGGATCTAGCCAGACCCAGAGATCTTGAAGAGGCTTGGGATTTACTTATTTATTTATTGGTTTTTCAAGGTAGGGTCTCACTCTAGCTCAGGCTGAGCTGGAATTCACTATGTAGTCTCAGGGTGGCCTCGAACTCACTGGGATCCTCCTACCTCTGCCTCCCGAGTGCTGGGATTGAAGGCATGTGATACCATGTCTGGCTCAAGAGATTTAGGATTAATTATTCCTTTGCAGTGTCAGGGATCAAACCCTGGGCCTTGCAGGCCAGCCAGGTACTATACCCCTGAGCTGCAGCTCCAGCCTCCAGTTTTGGACTTTAAGAGAAGTCCTTTCTAGCCGGGCGTGGTGGCGCAGGCCTTTAATCCCAGCACTCGGGAGGCAGAGCTAAGAGGATCGCTGTGAGTTCAAGGCCACCCGGAGACTAGGGACTACAGAGTGAATTTCAGGTCAGTTTAAGCGAGATTAAAAAAAAAAAAAGCTGGGCGTGGTGGAGCACGCCTTTAACCCCAGCACCCGGGAGGCAGAGGTAATAGGATCACCGTGAGTTCGAGGCCACCGTGAGACTACATAGTGAATTCCAGGTCAGCCTGGGCTACAGTGAGACCCTACCTCAAAAAACAAACAAACAAAAGTCCTTTCCTAGCTAGCTGAGTGTGTGTGTATGTGTGTGTGTGGGGGAGGCAAAGTTCACTGTGAGAAGAGGAAAGAAGACACAACTGAATGAGGAAGAATTCCCCCCCAAAACAGCACGGGGACGCCTCTCTTTGTCCACCCCATGAAAGCTTTTTGTAGCTGTGGTGGGTCACTCTGATAATCCCGGCACTGAGGATGCAGCTTCTAGTGCTTGTCAGCACTGTGCAAACCCGGGGTGGCGGCAGCACGCAGGAGGCGGAGCAGGACAGTCAGAAGCTGTCTTGGTTTTTCCAGTGCAGTGGCAAGCTGCACTAACTTCAGATTCCCAGAACAGGGACAATTCCCGGAGAAGAGGAAATCGGTAAGTGGAGTCAGGACATGTTCCTTGATAAACCCTGCCTCGCTGCCAAGAACAACTGGACGGCCTTACGTCGGGGAGTCTCAGCCATCCTGCCCATCCGTCCCCTGGGCTCTGACTTCTGGTCACCCCAGAACAGCATCATCACCGGCCTGGAGCTCTGTCGGTCCCCGGCTTCTCTAGTCCATTGGTAACTACAGCGAGCACGCCTGGGGGCGGGGCCAATCGGGGACACGCCCCCTCGCTGCGGCGCTCCCCCCCCCCGACTGCGGCTGCGCGGGCGGCCGGCCCATCTGGCGGCCCTCTGCGGGGAGGCGGCCCAGACTCGCCGGAGCCCGGCGCCGGCCGGCCGGGCCGCCCGCGGAGCCCAGGTGTGGCGGCCGTGCGGCGCGGCGGGGCGGGGCGCGGCGGGGGCGGCGCTTTCCTTCCCGGTCCCGGGCCCTTCCGGACGCACCGGCAGGATGCTGCTCCTCCCGTCCGCCGCAGGCTGGCCTCCGACGGTCTCGGAGACTCTGGCCAGTTTTGCCTTTTTTTTTGGGGGGGTGTGTGTGCTGGGGGGAATTGTTTCTCTGAGCAAGGACGGATGAATCGTGCATGGGGCTCTGGTGGGGACTGGAAGCATCCCTCGTGTCCTGTGACTTTACCCGCCTGACTCAGTTGTTTCATTCTCCCCCACCAGGATGTCAGCTGGAGAGAATAAGGCAGTTGGGCCTCGGGAGGCAGAGGTAGGAGGATCGGGGTCCAAGGCCACCTTGAGACTACACAGTGAATTCCAGGTCAGCCTGAGTTAGGGTGAAACCCTACTTCAAAAGACAAACAACCCCCCCCCCAAAAAAAAAAAACCCCAGGCAATTGAACTGTGTACCTTGTGACTTAGGTGGTGTGTAAAACACTTGTACTATCCCACACCCCCAATGCTGCCCCCAAGTAAGTGAACCATTGATCCCGAAATCTGATTTTATGTGCCAAAGCGCCGTGCTGAACATCATAGGCATGGAAGAGAGGCACCAAGACTCCAATGTCTCCCAGGCACTTAGTGGCCTTTCTGCACGTTCCTTATTTGTTAAAATGTTGCTAGGTGCCTTATGGGATTGTGATTCTTTTCTTTTTGGTTTAAGACTTGGTCCCTGGTTCGGACCATGGTTCAATGGTTAAAAGCACTTGCTTGCAAAGCCTACCGTCCTGGGTGTAATTCCCCAGGACCTGCAGAAAGGCCAGATGCACAAACTGGTGCATGTGTCTGGAGTTTGTTTGTAGTGGCAAGAGATCCTGGTGCACCCATACTATAAAATATATTAAAAACCAGGCATGGTGGCCCATGCCTTTCCCAGCAATAGGGAGGCTGAGGTAGGAGGTTCGTTCTGAGTTCAAGGCCAGCCTTAGCCTACTTCGAGAAACCACAAAAAAAAAAAAAATATCTCCCTATGTAGCCCAGGCTGCAGGCTGGTCTTGAAACAGATGTTGCCAAAACAAGGAACACCTTCAATTGATTCCTCTGTTTCAGCCTCTGGAGTCACAGACCAGATACCAGTATGGTTCCATTTTCTCTTGGTTTTTTTGAGGTAGGGTTTTGCTGTAGCCCAGGCTGACCTGGAACTCACTCTGCAGTCTCAGGCTGACCTTTAACTCATGGCGATCCTGCTATCTCTGCCTCCTGAGTGCTGGGATTATTTTTAATTTTTTGTTTTTGTGGTAGGGTCTTGCTCTAGCCCAGGCTGATCTGGAATTCACTATGTAGTCTCAGGGTGGCCTCAGACTCAGGGCAGTCCTCCTACCTCTGCCTCCCGAGTGCTGGGATTAAAGGTGTGTGCCACCAGGCCCAGCTGTTTTTTTTGAGGCAGGGTCTCACCCTCTAGTCTTGGCTGGTCTAGATCTTACCATGTAGACCAGGCAAACCTCAGATTTGCTGTGATTCTCCTGCCTGTTCCTCTCAAGCGTGTGGATTACAGGCATAGGCCACCACACTAGGCGATAAACATTTTTTTTTTTTGAGGTCAGGTCTCACTCTAGCTCAGGCTGACCTGGAATTCACTATGTGGTCCCAGGGTGGCCTTGAACCTCACAGCGATCCTCCTCCCTCTGCCTGAGACCAGCACAATGCTAGTAACATGCTAAACTTCACGGTGTGCTGGCCTCCTCGGAGCCCTCTCATATCTGTTGCAACTAGGAGAGACCAAGGCATAAAGGACACAACAAATCAGGAGTAAAAAAAAAACAACAAAAAACCCTCTGGGGTTTTAGAACAGCTTCCCAAGAATCCTCCTTCACCCAGGGTGAGGCTGGCACCAGGCCCACCTTAGCCCAATCCACCCACCCCAGCTCTCAGCATGCAGGCCCAGTGCGTGCCCGGCCCGGTGCCATTTTTCCATGGGACTCAGGCGGTGGCGGTTCACATCTGGAGTCTAGACTCCGAGGCTCTGCCGGCCGGGCCTACCGCCCAGGCTGGGCCCCGCTGCTTGCTCAGCTGAAGCTGGTTAATTGGAACTGGAGTGGCCTCTGCGGCTGGCCGGCCAGGCGGGCCCTGGTCGGCGCTGCGAGGTCTGTGGAACATCTGGCCAGGGCCAGGATGGTCATTAGGTGGCAGGCGCCCGGCGCCACTGCCACCTCAGCCTCTGCCGGGGGCCGGCTGTGACTCAATGAAGCCTTTGTGGGTCCTGGGCCTCAGAGCCAACCGCGCTGTGTGCCTGCCCCATCTGCCGCCCTCAGAGGAGCTTTGTTCCAGGACCACATGGCCTCCCCCTGGAGGGGGCCTGAGTCTGCAGAGATCTGAGAAGCCCCTGAAAGGGACCCCCCTGGCTGGAGATGTCTCTGAGGTTGCCTCTGTCTTCCTTTTCATAGAATCCTGGCCCCAGAGGAGAAGCTGGGTTGACTTAGGGGCCCAGCACACAGGCCACAGTGACTTGGTCCTGAGTCCGGAGTGCGGCAGTGTGGTGCTTGGAACTGACTCATATTTTGTGAGGTTACATCCATGTCTGTGGACAAGCTGCCTCAGTTTTTTTGCACAGTGTGGTAAACTAACAATGGCAGCACAGCCTAGTACTGTGAAACTCTCCCATATCCCTGATAGCACCCTGGACAGGGCACAATTCCCATGCTTATCCTTTGGCTAACTCCAAACTGTTTTCAACCTCTGAACCCAAAGCTTGGTCAAAGGACAGCCCGGCCTGGGAGGGTGGCTCTCAAACTAGTGGCCACCCTCTCATCTGTTTCCCCACCCACTCAGGTGAATGAGCGTAGCTCTAGCCCTGGCACCCCCAGTTTCTGAATCTGGATGGCCTTTGAGTCACTGGGCTCAACTCTTCCCCTCTCCCACGCTGAGGGGCTGGCGCTTATGCTGTGATGGCCCACAGTAGTCATTTTGGAAGAATCCCGGGAACAGGCAGAATGGGAGCTGAGGCGGTCTTCATCTCTAGACTGGCTTTGTGACACTATCCTTGCCGCCTACCAAGGCGAGTGGGACACAGTGAACACCACCTACCCAGCACCCTCACTGTCCCCAGGTACCCAAGTACTGGGAGGAAGGTGGTGGGGAAGACGCCACAGGGGAGGAGGGCCATGGACACCCTCTGCTGGCCTGGAACTAGGGTGAGGACCCAGAATGGGGTTTGCCTTATGTTTCTGGGTGTCACAGGATGCTACACAATGCGGGTGCAGATACTCAGAACCCTCCAGGAGCACAGCAGCCTGGCTGGCTTTGGGGAAGGTTTTAATGGGAGACAGTCCACAATACAAAAATCTAGAAGCCACAACCAATTCACACATGGTTCCTTGGGGGTGTGAGGAAGCTGAAGGTTTTCTTTGCCTGCAGGGGATGAGGAGAAGAGGAAGGCCAGAGAGGGGGAGATGGAAATAGGCACCAGAAGCCCCCCCACCCTATCCTGGGGCAGCCTTTGGTGCCTGCAGGTGTTCTCTGTCCGTGTTGCCTGGCAGTCCCCCCTGCCAGTCTGATGTGGCCCACCAAGGGTCAGGGGGCAGCAGCTTCACTTCTCCTTCTTCTCCAGCCTCTTCGATGCTGACGCCTCTCTTGCCTCCTCTTTGGACTCGCTCACAGCTGCTGGGTCCTTAGGACTCGACTCCTCATAACTGACCAGGAAACATGAAAGCACATTTAGGACGGGGAGGGTGGAGTCTTTGTTGCCCCCCACTCCCTGCAATTCCAGGGAAGCCCCTGAGCACACAGGGTGACTCCTGCATTTCCTACCCAGCATCTCCCACCACCTGGCCCCAGTATGCCGTGACCCCTCCCAGCTGCTGGGCTTCCTCAGTGCCCTGTTATGTAGAGGCTGCAAGGGCAGCAGCAACGGGAGAGGCTGGGCCTGGGCTTCTGTGGATCAACTTTAAGATTCTTGAACTCTGTGTTGGAGAGGGAGGGAAAACAGTCACCAAGACCAGACGATGGGAGGCAGACTGTCTCCCAGGGCACATGGCAGGAGTCACACAGCTCATCCTTGGGTGGAGAACTGTTTTATTGGCAAGTAACACAGTGCCACTCTTCAGGACTGACATTCTAGCTTAGCTCTTACCAGGGGCTTTGCTTACTGAGCACCTGTGCTATGTCAAGCACAATGCTTGTTTCACCAGTTCAAGCCAGCTAGGCAGGAGGGTGCCCACTTACAGATGAAGAAAGGTTCACAGGAGAAATTACGTTGTTCAGGGTTACATACGGAAGCGAGCAGTCACAGCACCTACTGTAGTCTAACGGCCACTCACGGTCCCCTCTTGTGAGAACCCCCATTGCCACTGAGCATGCCAAGTTTCTGGGCTGCTTGCTCCCAATGGGTGGGCAGTGTGTGCTACTGGCTGTGAGGAGCTGCCTCCTGCTGCCAGCCCCAGCCACACTGCCTGCCCTTACACCGGAGCTGGACCATCTGCCCTACCTTGGGCCTAGGATAGTATGGGGAACAGACAGATGGGCACCTGCTGGGCATTACATAGCGCTGGGATTCTGCGGGCGCCGGCGACGAGGGCCAGCTAGCTTCTGCTGCATGGAGTTGGCCAGGCTGGCTGGGGAGCCCGAGACTGTGGGGAAGTGGGTGAGCCTCGGCGTATGAGGCAAGATTTCCGCCGAGGACTCGTAGCTGTGTGAGACAGACAGAAGACAGAAAGAGAAGATGGAGCGGGGAAGACCAAGGAAAGACAGGCACTTTCTTCCCAAGGAGCAGAGAGCGCGGCCATCTTGATGGTACCTGGTTCACACTAACAGACTTTTGTAAAAATGCATCGCTGCAAAGGTATACCAGAGCTGTGCAAGAGGGGGTGTGTGAGATTCCAGTGCACTGCTATGGGGACATGAGCCCTGGGTTCAACCCCCAGTGGCCTAAAACATTCCAAGAAGAAAAGCACTAAGATGCAGAAATGTGTGCCCCCCATACCTGTGCGAATTATTTTTCTTTTCCTTTAAAAATTTTTATTATTGCCTTTAATCCCAGCACTTGGGAGGCAGAGGTAGGAGGATTGCTGTGAGTTCGAGGCCACCCTGAGACTCCATAGTGAATTCCAGGTCAGCCTGGGCTAGAGTGAGACCCGACCTCAAAAAATCGAAAAAAAAAAAAATTATTGGGCTGGAGACATGGCTTAGCGGTTAAGGCACTTGCCTGCAAAGCCAAAGGACATCAGTTCGATTCCCCAGGACCCACGTAAGCCAGATGCATAAGGGGCACATGCATCTGGAGTTCATTTGCAGTGGCTGGAGGCCCTGGTGTGCTCATTCTCTCTCTCTCAAATAATAATGAAAATAATGTTAAAAAAAAAAAACTAGTTTAAAAAGTTTTTATTATGTATTTGCAAACAGAGATTGAGTGACAGAGAATGGCACACACACTAGTACCTTTTGCCAGTGCAAATGAGCTCCAGACATATGTGCCACTTTGCATCTGGCTTTATGTGAGTACTGGGAAATTGGACCTGGGCTGCCAAGCTTTGCAAGCAAGTGCCTTTAACTGCTGAGCCATCAAACAACCCCCCTTTTCTTTCTTATTTTTATTTAAAAAATTTTTTTTATTTTTATTTGACAGTGACAGAGAAAGAGGGAGAATGGGCACGCCAGGGTCTCCAGCCACTGCAAATGAACTCCAGACGCATGTGCCCCCTTGTGCATCTGGCTAACGTGGGTCCTGGGGAATCGAGCCTTGAACCAGGGTCCTTAGGCTTCACAGGCAAGTGCTTAACCGCTAAGCCATTTCTCCAGCCCTTAAAAATTATTTATTTGCAAGGAGAGAGAGATGAGAGACAGAGAGAGAATGGGTATACCAGGGCCTCCAGCCACTGCAAACGAACTCCAGATGCATGTGCCCCTTGTGCATCTGGCTTACGTGGGTCCTGGGGAATTGAATCTGGGGTCCTTTGGCTTCACAGGCAAATGCCTTAACCGCTAAGTCGTCTCTCCAGCCCCCTTTTCTTCCTCCCTTTTCTCCCTCCCCCTTCTGGAATTCACTTTGTAGTCTCAGGGTGGCCTTGAACTCATGGTGATCCTCCTACCTCTGCCTCCTGAGTCCTGGGCTGTTCTGTCTTTATTTCCTTGAGTCAGATCTGTCACTGAATGTGGGACCAGCTGTTTCCTTGTTCTGGTTAGAATGGCTGGCCATCAAGCCCCAGTGACCCTGCTCTCCCGTCACTCAGTGCTGGGATTATGGGAGTGCACAGTCCTGTCTGGTTTTTGACTTGGTGCTGGGGATTGAATTCAGGCCTTCATGCTTGTGTAATAAGTGCTCTTAACCACTGAGCCATCTCCCCAACTCTCTTAAAAAAAAAAAACAAACATATATATATATATATTTGCAAGGGGGGGGGATGGAAAGAGAGTGAGTGAATGGGCGCACCAGGACCTCTTGTCACTGCAAACAAACTTTAGATGCATGTACCGCTGTGCATCTGGCTCTACATGGGTACTAGGGAATCAAACCCAGGTCATCAAGCCCTCCTTTCGAGGTAGATTTTCACTCTAGTCCAGGCTGACCTGGATCTCATTCTGTAGCTCCAGGCTGGCCACAAATTCAGTGGTCCTCCTACTTCAGCTTACTTACCGTACCGAGTGCTGGGATTAAAGGTGTGAGCCAGCATGACCAGCTTGGTGCTGAGTCCAGAGTTTTGTGCATGCCAGGCAAGTATACTACCAAATGAGCAACATTCCCAGCCCTCAGCTGAGGAATTTTGAATCAGCTCAGTATGTAATATATTCAATAATCAATGAGTGAATTTTAAAAAGAACTGTCAGTAAAAAAGAATAAAACAAAGCAAAAGAGCAAGTCAAGAACTGGGGAGGACAGAGAAAGGAGAGACCACCTGTTTTGCTACCTTCCTCAAGGACTTCCTGGGTGGGTAGTCTGCACTGCATGCACAGGTGAGGGGATTCCTACCTTGGTTAGGAGCTCTACCTGCTGAGAATTCTCAGCAGGGGGCTGGTCGGGGAGCTTACCCTAAGGCTGCGTGTGCAGAGGGAGAGGAGAGGTGCTGACCTCGGGGAATGGCCACCATGCCAACTCCCATTAATCTCACTTCACTTGCCTGAGACCCAGGGCTTTGCCAGGTCAGGGCAGGCAGGCCGGGAGCTGGGGATTCCAGGCAGGACAGGGAAGGCAGTGCGGGCACGGGGGAGGGGTGAGTCACAGGCTGCCCTGCAGCAACCAGGTGCACAGGAGGCCCTGGCAGGCGCTTGAGGGACAACTTGGAGGCTAGGCAGGTGTAGCTGGGTGGAAGGCCTCTGAGTGGGCAGCTTTAATCATAGCTGGCAGCTATTTCTAGGTCCCTGGCAGGTGGGGTTGGTAATGCCAGGAAGCAGACACCTGTTGGAGTCACGCAGGCCTTGGGGGAGGGGTGGGGCAGATGTGGCAGTGGCAGTGGCCGTGGGGAAGGGGAGTGTGTGAGAGGAGAGAAAGCAGTGCGTTGTTGGTGGCCGCTGGACAGGGACCTTCTCACTGAAGGTCCAGCCTTGTCCCATTACTCACATGGGAAAACTGGTTCTGGGGGAGGAGACAGACATGCTTCAAGTCATTTGATGGCAGAGCCAGGCGGGGATCCCAGGGCCCTGAACAATGGGGCGGCTTGGAGAGAACCCCCAGCAGCTGTTCCCTCAAGCCCAGTGGGCAAGTGGTGTGGGATTGGCGAGAGTGTCTATAAACTAGCCCTTTCCTGGCTGTCGCTGCCAGGCATGCAGGTGCTGGCCGAGAGTACAAGAGGCAGAACAGGTGGTGGGAACAACATTCCCCTGGAGTGGAGTCCAAACGCCCCTGGGCAAGCTGACCGCAGGTGTACTGGGGCGGCGTCCGCCCCATCCTGCTCACCTGAACATCTCCGCCACTTCTCCTTTGGCCAGTGCCACCAGAACGGGAAAACCAATGCATGCGGGGACCAGGTACAGGAGGGCTGGCTGAAAGAGAACAGAGGCCTGTGAGACAGGGCACCCACTCAGGGCCACACATACTCAGCACCCCTCTCTCCTGGGCTTGACCTGGGACGGCTCAGGCTAGGGCTCACGGAGCAACTCAGGAGATGGGGCTGTAGTGACCATGACAGCGACAACAGCTGCTACCCATGTGGCACCTGCTGCAGCCAGTGTTAAGGGCAAGTGAGCTTCACACCCAGGTGCTTCCCCTTCACCCTAGTTTATGCAGAGCCCCCTGGGAGAAAAGGATGACTGACTCTGGGATGTGAGGAAGGTCTGTTGTGGGCACGGCTCTGGCTCACTTGCATTTATTTATGAAAGAGAGGGAAGAAAGGGCACAGCAAGGCCTCCTGCTGCTGCAAATGAACTCCAGGCACATGTGCTACTTATGTGGGCTCTGGAGAATCAAACCTGGGATGTCAGACTTTGCAAGCAAGTGCCTTTAGCCTCTGTGCCATCTCCCTAGCCCCACCCTCCTTTTTCTGTGAGCTCAGTCTGGAGGGAGGAGACAGCCCAGGCCTCAGGTCTAAGTGTTAAAGTGGACGATGGAGGCCAAGCATGCCCCACACTGAAGTCATATTTTTTGCCGATAGTGACCATCACTGACACACTAGTCTCTGATGTGATGACCCTCACTGCCTCCTCAAACCTTACCTGACTTACTCTGGCCACAGCGCCAGGACCTTTGCATGTGCAATTTCTGCTGCCTGGAATGCTCTTCTCACCTCTTAGTTCTCCTCTGCCTAGGCTTGCATGGCCTCAGGTCTGCCTGTCAGCGCTCTCAGAGGTCCTTCTAGTTCTCTCAGCATTCCCTGGCAATTTGTAAGGGACCATCCTGTATGGATGGACTGACTCTAAAATCTCCTGCCAGGCTGTGGACAGAGGAGGCCCATGGTGCCTTGTTCACCCTGTATGCCTGGCATTCAGCAGAGGGCCTGGGCGGTGATTGGGGTGAGGATGAGAGATAGCATCCTGGGTACAAAGCCAGTCTATGGCCAGAGAACAAAGGAATTTTTTCTCTGCATCCCTGACACTGATATATATATATTTTTTTTTTGGAGGTAGGGTCTCACACTAGTCCAGGCTGTCCTCAAACTCACAGCAATCCTCCTATCTCAGCCTCCCAAGTGCTGTGATTACAGGAACATGCCACCATGCTGTCTTTCTTCTTTTTTTTTTTTAATATCATTTGTTTTTCCTCTTCTTACAAACCCTTGTGTCTTTCTTCTTTTTACTTCTGTCTCTGTCTTTTTTTTTTTTTTTTTTTTTGGTTTTTTGAGGTAGGGTCTCACTCAAGTTCAGGCTGACCTGGAATTCACTATGGAGTCTCAGGGTGGCCTCGAACTCACAGCGATCCTCCTACCTCTGCCTCCCAAGTGCTGGGATTAAAGGCGTGTGCCACCACGCCCGGCTTTCTCTCTCTCTGTCTTAGGGAATTGGCAGCCATAGCCTGGGCTTCTTGAGAGGCAGCAAGTTTGTGATTATCAGACAGATGGATACAAGCTTTTGTTTTCTTGAGGTAGGGTCTCACTGTAGCTTAGGCTGACCTGGAATTCATTATGTAGTCTTAGGGTAGCCTTGAACTCTCCTACCTCTACCTCTCAAGTGCTGGGATTAAAGGTGTGTGCCACCACACCCGCCAGCAAGCTTTTATGAGACAGGGTCCCAAGCTGGCCTCGATTTCTGATCCTCTAAGCTTTACCTCCCAAGTGCCGGGATTACAGGCATATGCCACCACGCCCTGCAAGCATGCATTTATTTTTCTTTCTCTTCTCTCAAGGAACCAGGAAGTCTGTAAAGAAGGCAGTGCTGAGGAGGTGAGATGCTCAGCTCAGGGCAGTGAGCTGGGGGCAAGGCTCCTGGCTTTGTTGAGAGACTGTGGCTAACACTCCTGCTTGCCTGCCTCTGTGTATAATAAAGATGCTACATTGCTGACAGCCTTCTTTCTCTCTTTTAACGCCTGGCTTCTGCTGAGAGCTTTTCTATGGGGCTGCTAGCTTCCTGGCTCAGGGCATTTGTGCCACCTTGACCCTGCCCGTGTCTTCTTGGGGAAGGGGACCCCATTCAAGGTTGTGTTCTGGATCCCTTTCATAAGGGTTTTCAGGGAGATGACCATTTGGATGACTGGAAAATAGCCCCAGCCTGGGTCCATCTTGGCTCGCTGGTTACCAAGGGAAAACAGTCTTCCAGGGCTCGTTTCTCCACATGGTGGAGGACAGATTCTCTGGTTTCTGTCCCTGGTGTGTGCAAGACCTCCCAGTGGGTTTCTCCTGTCTTCAGCTGGGAAGGCAAAACTGCCACCTGGTGGCTGCCAGGGGAATGACTCTGGTCTTACACTGACAGGGCTGGGAACTAAAGCCTCACTCTAAACTAGTCTTTCAACCAGTCTACCTGGCTCCTGACCCCTCGCCCCCTCACTAAATGCATGCCAACTGCAGCTGGCACAGCCTGAGGTTGTTCGGAACTGAATGGCTCTCTGCCTACAGGGTGTGGGACCCCGCGCATTTGGTGAAGGGTTAACACAAGCATGGCGATCAACAATCAGATCTTGTGATGAATTCAAAAGCAGGTCCTGTGAGGGGGGTCCTGGGAAGAGGGATGAATGGAGGAGAGAACACTTATACAGTGATTTCTCTTATCCTTGGGAGACAGTATGACCCAAGACCTCTAAAGTATGCCTACCTGCAATTAACATCACACACCCTCAATGAGACGACTATGAAGTGCTAGGCACGTAGGATGGTAAGAGAGCCCATCTACTTATGAACGACATGACATTTCAAACTTATGCACTGGTCCTAGAATTTGCAATTCAGTAGTCAGGTCTCACTCTAGGTCAGGCTGACCTGGAACCCACTCTGTAGTCCCAGGCTGACCTCGAACTCACAGTGACCCTCCTACCTGTCTCCAGAGTGCTGGATCAGAGGTGTGCACCACCACACCCAGCTTCAATTTGGTATTTTTAGGCTCCGGGTATCTGAAACCACAGGATGCATAACTGCTGGGGCTGGGCCACTACAGATAGTGCTAACTGGGCTGGGCGTGGCTGAGTCCTTACATTAACTCAATTCATCCTCAAATCACTCTGAGGTGGCTGTTCTCTCCCTGTTCTGCTTTTGTAATTAATAAGGAAAACCAAGCACTCCTGCAGCAGCCTAGCCAGAGCTCAGAGAGGGGGGAATCTTTGGGTTCCACTGGGGCTTCCTCGGCCTCTGCTGCACACTGCTTTTCCTGTGGCAGGGCCTGGTTTTCACAGTGACCAGCTTGCTGAGCACAGCTTCCTCGTCTGCTCATCAGGACCCTCAGGTGCAGAGCTTGGCACATGGGGTGTGCTAGTCAGAGAGGGCACCTTGTCCGCTCTCGTTCCCCTCCAGCCTTTCCCTGTCCAGGTCACTGAGCTCCCGGGTCTCTGTGCTGCGCCGCTCGCTGTGCAGCTCAGTAACTGACACTGTCTTCATGGGAGGAGGAGGCAGAGCCTTGGCCTTCTTGGGGTGGAGGTAGCCTAACATCCTATCCATCACTCATCATGGGCTGACACTCAACACCCACCCAATCCTGTTCTTTCTTCGCCCATACTAGCTAGCCTGAGAAGCCAACTCCTGTCTCCTGGAGCCACAGTGGCCATGTCTGGCCCATGGGTAAAACTCAGGCGAGAAACGGGTGCAATAGTGGCATGTCTGTCATGGTGGAAACCAACTGCCCTCTAATTGGACTGGAGGCCTGCTCCATGGGAGGGAATACATCCCTGATTCTGAAAACTAAAATGGGGGTAGTCATGAGCCCTAGGGGTGTAACATCTGCTGCTGTCTGGCTAAATGTATATACTATGCTTATCAAACTGCCCAGAAAGCACTTCTCTTAATGTTCATACCCTTATATTAATGCTACTCTCACTTTGGGTAGAGAATCTTCTCTTTTCAGATGGCAGTGACCTTGGGATGACTCAGAAGGCATCATGGTGCTGGAAAGAAGTGACTGGAGTGCTCAGTACTGTAATATCTCTATCACACCTTCCAAGGCCATGGTCTAATGCGGAAGAGGTAGCGCAAAGAATGTAAGAGCCAAAGGAAGGGTAGGACTCCTTACAATGTGCTCCCCCTAGACACAAAATGGCCTGGATATCCATGACCTCACAGTGCCTGACACTACCTACACAAGACCATCATAATAGGAGGAAAAGATCATGACATCAAAATAAAAGAGAGACTGATTGAGAGGGGGAAGGGATATGATGGAGAATGGAGTTTCAAAGGGGAAAGTGGGGGGAGGGAGGATATTACCATGGGATATTTTTTTTTTTTTTTTTTTTTTTTGGTTTTTCGAGGTAGGGTCTCACTCTAGCCCAGGCTGACCTGGAATTCACTATGGAGTCTCAGGGTGGCCTCGAACTCACGGCGATCCTCCTACCTCTGCCTCCCGAGTGCTGGGGTTAAAGGCGTGCGCCACCACACCTGGCTTACCATGGGATACTTTTTATAATCATGGAAGTTGTTAATAAAAATTTGAAAAAAAAAATCAGGCGAGAGTGTTCTCTAGGCAAGTGCCCACTTTCCTAATGAAGACAACTGCACAACTGGCACACGTTTGTCTCTTTTGCCTCTAATGTGTTGCCTGGAGTTGTGGAAGCCATGTAGCCACCGCAAATGAAAGGCCGGAGAGCTGAGAGGTGCGCGCTCTGCTAACCCTGGAGGAGCCCCCCCCGGGCTGCTGTGTGCGTGGGAGCCCTTCTGCACACGGAGGACAGCGCTGCTCACCTGCGCATGCTTGAAGATGTGCATGACGAGGATGGTGACGCCCAGGCCGAAGATGTAGGCGGTGAAGCTGGCGTAGAAGTAGGTGTGGGTGTTCCTCTTCAGGCTTCGCAAGGAGGGAGGAAGGGCAGAAGGTTAGAGTGGCAACTTCCCTCGGGGGGCCTTGCAGTGGGGCGTGTGGGTGGGCAGGGCACTGGGCTGGGGGGCTGGGAGGGTTGTGCTCTGTACTTCCTCAGCTAGGTCTTTTTAGATAAGTTCCTTTCCTTCTATTAGCCTCACAGTTTATACGTCTGCAAAATGGGAAAACCACGAGTCCTCCTTGGTAGTTGTAAATAGCAAAGATTGCAATCTGTAACTGGCTGTGAGATTTTAGACAGCATAAGATCATTTTTGGCAGGGGTGTGCACGTCCAAAGGTGTGTGTGTGGAGGCCAGAGGTCAACACTGAGCGTCTCCCTCAGTGGCTCTTCCACCTTGCTGAGACAGGGTCTCCCGGAACCTGGCGCTCACTGATCTAGCTAGACTGGGTAGCTGATGAACCCCACGCCTCTGCCTTGTCCAGTGCTGTGCTGGGGTTAGAGGCTCACAGCCACCATGCCCAGCATTTATGTGGGTCTCATGTTTGCGTGTCAAGTACTTTACCCACCGAGCCATCTCCCTGACCCCCAAATTACCTTTTGAAAGCAAAGAAGCTAGAAAAAAGCAGGGTTCTAGGTCACCCCCAGACTGTGATGCAGACAGAGCCGCAAAGGCGAGCGACTGGTTTAAGGGCAGAGGGTGCGAGAGTTCAGGAAGCTGCTTAAGTGCTCACAGGGGCACTGGTAGTGAGGACGAAATGCCAGTGGCTTACTGGAGGTGATTTATATAGAGAAAGGCAGAATATGTACGTCAGAGCCGGGAGTGGTGGCTCAAGCCTGCAATACCAGCACTCAGGAGGCTGAAACAGGAGGACTGCCATGAGTATGAGGCCAGCGTGGGCTAGAGACCTTGCCTAAAAAACAAACAACAGAAATCACGAATTCCTGTTGGGTCTGGGGAGATGGCTCAGTGGTAAGAATACTTGCTGCAAGCGCAGAGGCCTGAGTTCGAGTTCCCAGGACCCATGCAAACAGCCAGGAATGGCCAAGCATGTCTCCAACCCCAGTCCTGTGGGGAGCAGAGACCATAAAATTGCCAGGGCTCTGAAAACAGCAGGTTCATGTTGGGGGGAAGGGAAGAGGGAGGGGAGGGGAAGAGGGAGAGAGGCTGCCTCAAGGAAATACAAGACTGAGCTATATACATAGGAAGAGCACCTCTGGCCTCCATGTGCCTGTGAGCATATCTGTATATACACACGCATACATCACACCTATTGCATGCAAAAAAGGAAAAGGAACAACATGTAAGCTGGCACTGCCATTACCTAACTTCCTTTTCTATAGCTGGCTGCACACCCTGCTGCTCCAGCACCTGGAACCGTGCCTGCTAAGTACCACACCCTTGGTTGGCATTTGTAGAGTGAATACTTTTTTTGTGGCTGGGGACTGAACATACGGCCTCGCTTGCACAAGTTAGTTAAGTGCTCTGCCACTAAGCTACACTCCTAGACCTCCTTTTTTGTTTTGTGAGGTAGGGTCTCACTCTAGCCCAGGCTGACCTGGAATTCACTATGGAGTCTCACCGTGGCCTCGAACTCAAGGCGATCCTCCTACCTCTGCTTCCTGAGTGCTGGGATTAAAGGCATGCACCACCATGCCTGGCTCTCTAGACCTCTTTTTTTTTTTTTTTTTTTTTGGTTTTTCGAGGTAGGGTCTCACTCTAGTTCAGGCTGACCTGGAATTCACTATGTCATCTCAGGGTGGCCTCGAACTCATGGCAATCCTCTTACCTCTGCCTCCCAAGTGCTGGGATTAAAGGCGTGCGCCACCACGCCCGGCTTTCTCTAGACTTCTTTTTAAAATTAATTATTTATTTGAGAGAAAGAGAGAGAGACAGGCAGATAGAGAGGGAGAATAAGCGTGCCAGGGCCAACTCCAGACACATACACCACCTTGTGCATCTCCTTACGTGCGTTCTGGGGAATTGAACCTGGGTCCTTAGGCTTCACAGGCAAGTGCCTTAACTGCTAAGCCATCTCTCCAGATTTCCTAGACCTCTTTTTTACTCGAGTCTTATTAAACTGTCTAGGCAGGCCTTGAACTTATAATCCCCCTATTTCAGCCTAGTCCAAGGTGGACTCACACGTGTGTGCCCCTGGCTGGCAAGTACTTCTGACCTCCCTTTTCCTTGCCCAGGCTGCTTCTGATACTTGAGGTACAGGTACATGGACAGCTGAGTACAAGCGATTCCCTCTGGGAACATGGCATGATTCTAGAACTACTCTGATGGGCTTGCTTATCCTGTAAACCCAGTTGAGGAAGAACTTGTGCTGGCAGTTGGTTCTGTGGCTGCAGCAGATAAATCAGGGGACAATTGAAGGATTTTCTCTATACTATGTCCAGACCACCAAGAAAGCTGGCTGGTCCAGGGCCTGAGGCTGTCAGTAAGCTCTGTGTTCATGAGACACAAACTGGCCCTTTGGGGGTTGCAGTTGTCTTAATGACACAGCAATTGTCTATTATGTGTGAGGCCCTGAGTTAGGTTCTCAGCACTTACATCCCAAGCCTCCCTCTCCCACCAGTTATCTGTGAATGGGGAAAAGTTGTTTCATGGGGCTGGGGCGATGGCTCAGTGATTGAAGACACACATTCCCAGCACCTATGTAAAGTCAGATGAAAAGTGGTGCACATGGGACGTGGGTCCAGGAGAAAGACCCTGTCTCATACAAGGTGGGAAGTGAAGTTGTCCTCTGACCTCCACAAGTGTCATGGCATACGTGTACCCATGCCCAGACAAAAAAGTTGTTTCATATGAAAACTAGGTTTCCCTCCCCTCCCTCCCTTCTTCCATCTCTCTCTCTCTCTTTCTTTCTTTCTTCTCTCTCTCTCTTTCTTTCTTTTTCTGTTTTTCCAATTGTTGGGTGTGAAGAGGTTAAGAAAAGTCCACCAACTACATCAGAATACAGCGTGCTCAGTGAAGCCCTGGAAAGGATGACGACACAGAGTGGTGAAGCAATTGTGGGCACTGCTTGCAGGCGACAGCCCGGTGGCTCAGCTGCTTTGACCCCATGTGAGATGGTGCCCTTCTCACCTTTGTGTGGCTTGTCTTTTTGAAGGGGAGTCTGGGGCCTGTGCACGCTAGGCAAGCACTCTCGCTCTGAGCGACAGTTCCAGCCTGTGTGACTCCCACGACAGACTGAAAGTCTCAGTGGGGAGAGGGCAGGAACACAGAGCAGCTGGGACACAGTGACCTGAGAGCAGAATGACAGATGATGACAGCTGCATCTGGCTTAAAGCTGCTAAGGTCAGCCTGTACTCAGCACTCTCCCAAAGTTGGCACTTGAGTCTTGAGGGTTTTTTTTTTTTTTCTTCCCCCTAGGTAGGTCTCACTCTAGCCCAAGCTGACCTAGAATCCATTATGTCGTCTCAGAGTGGCCTTGAACACTTGGTGATTCTCGTACTGGGATTAAAGGCGTGTGCCACCATGTCCAGCTTGAGTGGAGGGCTTGCTAACCATTACGTTAGGGATAGAAAAACCCAAGGAAAGCAGAGGCAGGAGGATCGCTGTGGTTCGAGGCCACCCTGAGACTACAGAGTGAATTCCACATCCACCTGAGCTAGAGTGAGACCCTACCTTGAAAAACAAAAACAAAACAAACAAACAAACAAAACCCCCAAGGTACAGCAGGCCAGAACAGCGCAAGTATGGCCAGACCTTCTGGGGGCTAATTTCTTCCTTTTTTTTTTAAAGATTTTATTTTTATTAATTAATTAACTTATTAGAGACAGAGAGAGTGTGAGAATGGGCGATCCAGGGCCTCTAGCCATTGCAAACAAACTCCAGATGCATGAGCCACCATGTGCATCTGGATTATGAGGGACCTGGAGAATCGAACCTGGGACCTTAGGCTTCACAGGCATGTGCCTTAACCGTGAAGCCATCTCTCCAGCCCTGGGGGTGAATTTCTTGACCTGTGATTCTCAACTTTAAAAACATTTTGGGCTGGGCGTGGTGGCGCACACCTTTAATCCCAGCACTTGGAAGGCAGAAGTAGGAAGATCACCATGAGTTTGAGGCCACCCTGAGATTACATAGTTAATTCCAGGTCAGCCTGAGCTACAGCAAGACCCTACCTCGAAAAACCAATAAATAAATAAATAAAGGGTGGGGAGAAGAAAGACCCAAAACAAAAACAGAAAAAACCACTTTGGCCATGGGCAGTTGGAGCCTTAGAGCATCAGAACACAGATGAAATGGGAGTTTTTGTGGCTGCCATGTGTGTGTGGGGGGTGGGTGGGTGGGTGGAGCTGGAGAATGCTGAAATGCTGAGAGACCCACACCAGGCGTGAACCCCCTTGCTTACCTGATGTCAAAACGTAGCAGCAAGGCAATGAAGATCCCTGTGGGGAGAGAGCCGAGGTTAGAGGGGGGCAGGAAGAACAGGCCTGGGAAATGATGCCAGCCTGGAGCTCCCAGTCAGGCAGTCATTCCTGGGGCTGAGGGTGCTAGCAGAAATCTCATTCCCCTACCTAGAACAATACACTTTATTGTGTCCTACCAGTAGTCACAGTTGACTAGGCACTGTGGGCAAGGTGGAGGGGGGTGTGTGAAACCACAGCTCTTAGAACTCAGCCAAGATGGGGAGAATGGCAAAACCAAAATCTTGACAGTCCTAACTGGGCACTTCCTGGGTCATGGATGGTGTACTGGGGGGTGGGATCGGGCTTGGGGGTGCAAAGGAGATGAAAGGGGGCTCCTTGAAAGTGACACCGGGCACGGAGAGGGAGCAGCACACACACAGGTTCTGAGCAAGTGGTCTGGCGCATGTGGGGTTGGGACTGAGGGGCCGGGAGGGCTGCAGCCTGGAGCAGGACGGGGGCACAGGGGTGGAGTTCTAGGCAGGAAAGCAACCTAAACAGGTTTTGAAGAAGACCCTTGGCAGCTGCCTGCTTGAAGTGGTAGAGCAGGAGCAAGAAGCAGAGCTCTCCACGGGGGCTTAGGAGACGAGAGTTGTTTTTGACTACCGGCTACATTCCTATCTATGCTTCAAGTCCAGATGCCCCAGAATCCTTCTTGACAGTTTTCCCAGGACATAGCCAGTCAACCCAACTTTTGCATGTGAAACACACACACCTCTCTCTCTCTCTCTCTCTCTTTTTTTTTTTTTTTGTCGTTTTTCGAAGTAAGGTCTCACTCTAGCCCAGGCTGACCTGAAATTCACTAGGTAGTAACAGGGCGACCTTGAACTCAGGCGATCCTCCTACCTCTACCTTCCAAGTGCTGGGATTAAAGGTGTGCGCCACCATGCCTGGATTCACACACCTTTTTTTTTTTTTTTTTGGCTGTTTGAGGTAGGGTTTCACCCTAGTCCAAGCTGACCTGGAATTCACTATGTACTCTCAGCATGGCCTTGAACTCACGGTGATCCTCCTACCTCTGCCTCCCGAGTGCTGGGATTAAAGGCGTGCGCCACCATGCCCAGTTTCTCACATATCTTTTGTATCTGTCTTCCTCATTGGTCTATGAATAGGCTCATAGGGCGCAGGCAAAGTCTAAGTTTGCGTTGTGCAGCCTCTCAGAAACCTGCACGGCTGGAGAAGTGTTGCAGATGTCCACCAGGAGGGGGCACATTCCGCACGGACCGAAAGCACTAGCTAGCAACACGATTTATAGGTATCTCTGTAGCGTTGGGTGTGGAATCGAGGCCTTCTGCATGTAAGGAGGTCTACCACTGAGTTGCACTCCCAGTCTTATATGACTGATATTAAAGAGGGAAATGAGTTTTCGAAGAAGATTTTTTTGTCTGGAGTTGGGTGGAGAGCAGCCTCGTCTTCAAAACGGGAATGTTCAGCGCCCCCTGGTGGCTGATGTCTACAACAGGTCTCCAAGCAAGGCAGAGGCTGGGATCTATCTGCCAGAGAGCTTTTTCCCAACAGCTCACCTGGTCTCAAGGAAAGTGCTCCACAGGGCTGGGTGACTGCATGCATCAGGAAGGATTAATATGCAGAGACGTGGTTTACACGACTAAAGCCCAGAACCTATGTTCCACAGAGACTAGGGGAAGTATCATTCCCAGAGCCCAATGCTTTAGGGAACTCCATTTCAAGCAAGCACCTTTAACTGTAACTGTGAAGTCATCTCTCCAGCAGGAAACTCCATTTCTTTTATTTATTTAATGACGCACACACACACACACACACACACACGCTCAAGTAGGCCAGGTTGGCCTTGAATTCCTGATCCTCCTGCTTCTACTTCCCAAATGCTAGGATTATAGATGTGTGCCATTGTGCCTTAAGTTTCTTATTTTATTTTTAATATTTATTTATTTATTTTCAGTTTTAAAAATTTTTTTGTTTATTTTTATTTATTTGAGAGTGACAGACAAGAGAGGAGGTGGGGAGAGAGAGAGAGAGAGAGAGAGACAGAGAGAGAATGGGCGCGCCAGGGTTCCCAGCCACTGCAAACGAACTCCAGATGTGTGTGCCCCCTTGTGCATCTGGCTAACGTGGGTCCTGGGGAATCGAGCCTCGAACCGGGGTCCTTAGGCTTCACAGGCAAGCACTTAACTGCTAAGCCATCTCTCCAGCCCAATATGTATTTATTTAATTGAGAGAGAGAGAGAGAGAGAGAGAGATTGAGAGAGAGAGAATGGGCACACAAGGGCCTCCAGACACTGCAAACGAACTCCAGACGCATGCACCCCTTGTACATCTGGCTAATGTCCTGGGGAATCGAACCTGGATTCTCTGGCTTTGCAGGCAAATGCTTTAACTGCTAAGCCATTCCTCCAGCCCTCTTATTTTTTTTTTTATTTTTATTTTTTGGTTTTTCAAGGTAGGGTCTCGCTCTAGCCCAGGCTGACCTGGAATTCACTATGGAGTCTCAGGGTGGCCTCGAACTCATGGCGATCCTCCTACCTCTGCCTCCCGAGTGCTGGGATTAAAGGCGTGCGCCACCATGCCCGGCTTTTCTTCTTTTTTCTTTTTTTTTTTTTCTTCTTATGTTTTTTTTGAAACAAGGTCTTACACGTAGCCTAGGTTGCCTGAGAATTTGTGGTAATCCTCCTCCTCCAGCCTCTAGATTTGGGATTACAGGCCAATTTGCAAGCTTCTAACCCCCTAACTATAAATTTTATCTTTATTTTTTATTTTTTTTTAAGGTAGGGTCTCATTCTAGACCAGGCTGAGCTGGAATACACTGTGTAGTCTCAGGGTGGCCTCAAACTCACAGCGATCCTCCTTCCTCTGCCTATGATTAAAGGCATGTGCCACGATGCCTGGCTCCTAACTAAGTTTGACACTAGGAGACAAACATGTTCTGTGGATATTCATGGCACTGTCATGGGTCCAGGTCTGCGGATACACGCTTGTCTCAGAGCTCTCTACCCATTCTCCCCTCTCTCTCTTACCACCAGGCCAGTCTAAATCTGGGACTCTGGGACTGCCTCTGGGTATGTTAGTTTCAATAATCTCTGGACTAGGAGGGAAGGCCACCTCCCCCCAGCTCTTATTTTTGCTCACAGGCTCAAGGCCCCTCCCTCACAGGGGAGTTTCTCTCCTCTCTTTAAGATCCTTTCCTAGGTTGGTAGGCTCTCCTGCTTCATGCATGGGACCTTCCTCTTTTCCCTTCCTACACTGTATCCTTTCTCTTTTTATCCTCTCTCTCCCCCCACCTCTTCCAAGAAAGAGTGCATTTTTGTCTTCCTTTTTTTTTTTTTTTTTTTTTTTTGAGGTAGGGTCTCACTCCAGCACAGGCTGACCTGGAATTCACTATGCAGTCTCAGGGCGGCCTCAAATTTATGGCAATCCTCCTACCGCTGCCTCCCGAGTGCTGGGATTAAAGGAATGCGCCACCACACCCGGCCAGGAGTTTTTTTTTTTTGAGGTAGGGTCTCACTCTAGCCCAGGTTGATATGGAATTTATTTTGTAGTCTCAGGGTGGCCTCCAGCTCATAGTGATGATCCTCTTACCTTTGCCTCCTGAGTGCTGGGATTAAAGGCGTGTGCCACCATGCCTGGCTGGTCCTCTATTTTTTTTTTTTTTTTTTTTTGAGGTAGGGTCTCACTCTGGTCCAGGCTGACCTGGAATTCACTATGTAGTTTCAGGGTGGCCTTGAACTCACCGTGATCCTCCTACCTCTGCCTCCTGAGTGCTGGGATTAAAGGTGTGCACCGCCACGCCTGGCTTGGTCTTCTATTCTGAACCGTGAAACCTAACACACACTGCACCCAAGCTTCAACCTTTTCAGCTGTCCTAAGCAGCAGCAGGCTTGGCCATGAGCCTCCTGCCTGGAACACAGGCTGCTGGCGCCCTGAGGTGAGGTGAGGTGAGATGAGGCATTTGAAGCTTGGAGCAAATGCGCACGCCTAAGACTATGGTTGGCATCTATGTACCATGTCCACAGGCATGCTGACTCGCGCCCAGAGACAGTTACAAAAGGCCAGTTTGTGCACAGCAAGTGTGTGCATATATCCCTCCATCTAGAGTGTACACTTAGGAACCCACATCTGCACACGTGGCGTGCTCTCCCTGGAGGCCTCTAGGTATAAATATAAAGGAGGAGGGTTGAGGGGCTATGCAGTTCTAGGACTTTTCTAATCCCAGTGGGTACACTGGGAGCAGGTCTGTGTATGTGTAAACGGTGTCAGGGTTTTTGGACTTTGTCCCATTGTCTTAGCCTGTCTTCTACCTTTACTTTGGTCGTTCTTACTGAGTTAGCTCTGAGGACAGTCTTGCTCATCACTGTCTACCCACATCCCAACTGGTGTTCCACAAACTCTGGACTGAGGAGGACTCCTTCATGAAATCCTGGGCTCCCCTTTCCCAGTAGGTAAGGCTGTCTGCTTCCCAGTAAAATCCCGACACAGAAAGCACCTTCTCCATCCCTCCCAGCATGCTCTTCCCACACAGTCACCTGGAATGACGATATCACCAAGGCCCAGCATGGCAAAGTTGTCGGCTTCGAGACCCTTCTCCAGCAGATCCTGGGGAAACACCACTGCAGGGGAAACAGAGGGAGGGAGGGTCAGGGGGAGCCTAGCCTTGTAGCATGGCACACACACATCTGTGTTTCTGAAGATGGGCGCAGGCTGATGGGCAGTATCTGTACCTGGACTCACAGCTGGTTAGGGCAGGGAGGAATACAGGGCCATCTAGCCAGAGGTCTCATTCATCATTCATTCTTATTTTTGTTTATTTTTTTGTTTTCCAAATATTTTGAGAGAGAGAGAGAGAGAATGGGTACACCAAGGTCCTCTATTCACTGCAAACAAAGTCCAGATGAACGTGCCACCTTGTGAACCTGGCTTAGGTGGGTACTGGGGAATTGAGAGTAGGTCCTTAGGCTTCACAGGCAAGCACCTTCACTGTTAAGCCATCTCTCCAGCCCTTACTTATTTTTAGCAGACTCTCATTCTAGCCTAAACAAACTCCAGATGCATGTGCTACTTTGTGCATCTGGCTTTATATATGGGTACTGGGGAACTGAACCTGGGCTGGCAGGTCTTACAAGCAAGTGCCTTTTAACTGCTGAGCTATCTCCCCAGCTCCCCCCCCCCCACTTTTTTTCCAAGGTAGGGTTTCACCCTAGCCCAGGCTGACCTGGAACTCATTGTGTAGTCTCAGCGTGGCCTTGAATTCACAGTGATCCTCCTACCTCTGCCTCCCCAGTACTGGGATTAAAGATGTGTGCCACCATGCCTGACATGCATATATGTCTGTCTGTCTGTATGTCTGTATGTATGTATGTATAATTTGCAAGCAGAGATAGAGAGAATGGGCATACCAGGGCCTCTAGCCACTATAAATAAACTCCAGCCCCTCAGTTGTTTTACTAATGCTTGGGTCTCCATCCACCTGGCTGGAGGTGGTGCCACTGTGGGCAGATTCTGGGATCCAGCCCTAAGGTGTGTTTGGGACAAATCTGATTTCCAGCCTAAAGGTATGCGGGGTCCCTACTGCTGGTCTGTGCTTGCTGCCTTTTTTTTTTTTTTTTTTGAGGTAGGGTTTCACTCTGGCCCAGGCTGACCTGGAATTCACTCTGTATTCTCAGGGTGGCCTTGAACTCACAGCGATCCTCCTACCTCTGCCTCCCAAGTGCTGGTATTAAAGGCGTGCGCCACCATGCCCGGCTTATGTGCTTGCTGCTTTTTGGTGTGTGTGCTGGTGCTGGTGTTTTGCTTGCTGCAGTTTTTCTCTCTGCGTGGATGTATGGAAACAGCTTCTTCTGCCCTCTGACAAACTTCCCCCTGGATCTGTAAGCCTGGAATAACTCCCTTCCTACCATAAACTGTGCCTGGTTGGTTGGGAAGCTCAGCCCAGTAATGTGAAATGGGCTATAATACTAGTTACTCTTCTTTTTTAATTTTAATTTTATTTATTTGGGGGAGAGAAAGAGAGAAAGAATGGGCACACCAGGGTCTTCAGCCACTGTAAATGAATGCCACATGCATGTGCCACATCGTACATCTAAGTTACGTGGGTCCTAGGGAACTGAACCTGTGTCCTTTGGCTTTGCAGGCAAAGGGCTTAATGGCTAAGCCATTTTTCCATCCCTGTAACACTAGTTCTTGAATTTTCTTTAAAATTATTTGCATATGTGTATGTGTGTGTGGATGTGCCAGGGTCTCTTACTGCTGTAACTAAATGCTGATCTTGGTCTTGTACATGCTAGACAAGTATTCTACTACTGAGCTGTATTACACCCTCTAGTCCATATAGTTGGGTTCTCTAATACTCAAGAAGTAATGATTAAGATGAAAGAACAAAACCAAGGCACTGTGAGGTGGCGGGTGGGGAGCACCAGATCCTCAGGTGTCAGGGGTCCCAGAGAAGGTGCTTCATTTCTCAGTGTTCTCCCCTCCGCACAGGCTGCTCAGGTACCTCCCCGTACTGTTTGTTTCTACTCTTGCCCATTTCATACCACACAGACTCATGACCAAGGGGTCCAAGACCAGGTTCAGTGCAGAGCTCAAGAACACAGCCAGGTTTATCCATGAAGTGAAGGAAACCAGGTAGAAGAGACCCATGGGAACCTGAAGGAAGGAGTGTGGGGAGGGGATATAAGGGAGCCATCCTGTCCTAAACAGGGATCATGAGCCAGCTGGGATGGGCAGGAGGGTGCTCCACTGTGGGAGATGGTCACTTACGCTTGATTGGTGCCTCAAAGGACTTGGCCACTGTCACCATCACGTTGGTGCCAAATACCTGGAAGGAGAAGAGAAGATTCTGGAGGGAGGTGAAAAGGGAAGGCCAGCCCTGGGCTTTTTTGTCTGAGGCATGTGGTAGTAGAGAAGGAGAGTTCAGAGCAGACCCAAGGGGTCTTCAACCCATTAAGGAAGAAGACCAGTCCAAACAGGCTGTTGGCAACCTAGATAGGGTGAGGTGGCCACTGATGTCATTCTGGGCAAGAGAGAAGTTCTCAGGTGCCTAGAAAGGACCGCTGCTGGCCCAAGTCAGCAACCTGTTGTTCAGTTCTGCTCTTGCCAAGAGATAAGGCTATGGGTCCAGCTCACGCAGGGGAAGAGGCAGTCTGGGCCAGGGAAGGTGTGCTCTAGCTGGGCCGACCC